>CM075292.1:1213647-2469823 GCA_037672795.1 Lagerstroemia speciosa
TGGATGCCATAGTCTTGGCTTTGCCGCAAAGACCTAATTCAGGCAGATGATGTTAATGAATAAACTTGAGATATTGTTCCCTATACAGGGAAAACATAAGCATGCTTAACCTGATATGCTAGGAAGTTTGACATCCATAGTTGAGATATGATAAAGTCTGTACATATTTCACATAAGTCCTGCATTGTGAAATACATTATACAAGACGTGAGATAGAGAAACATGTGAACACATAGAACCCAGGGAAAAACAAAATAACACCCAAAAGAAATTTATATGGAAATTATGCCTTTGTGATCTTTGAAGAAAGTACATCAAAGAATACAGATTTCGTACCTGAAGATCAAGAAAGGAGGCGCAGCAAGAACTCGAAAAGCATTATTATCATTGAGTTTAGGATGATGGCCATATAAGTAGGCTAAAGCTGCTGCAATTGCCTCGGGTTCACTTCTTATCATCAATATTCAGGGTCACGATGGGGCACTGGCCTCTTTCCAAGGTCCATGAAGCATGTTTCTGTCATGCATATACACTGAAAGCAGATGAAGTTGCATTTCACTATAGTTTTACATCTATGCAGACACTGATGAGCATTGAACAAAGCAATAGCACTTGCAGCCATAAATTAATCAGTGCTACCGGGAAAATTAGCAAAATTGAGGTTACATACGTTTCACGAAAGCTAGTGAAAAATGTTTTCCTTTCAAATCTGGCAGAAGGGAATGATCAGAAAAAAGAAAAGGAAGAAAAAAAGCCCAAAAAGTTTATTTCTTGCCAGAAGATGCCAAGGTTTCATATAGACTACATGAGACATGATAACAACAGCTAATGAAAGAGAAAATTTGTGTGATTAAAAATACCATTTTTTGATGTTATTTAACATATTAATCTTTCATTGCTCGCTAACTGCTACAGAGATTATCAGATAACACACAAAAGAAGCTCCGAAGTAACAATAGTGAAACCAATAATGACAGAATGGAACAATGCATTGGTCCAAAAAAATACCAGTTGCATAAATTCCCGACTTCTCAACTCAAACTTGTGAATTAGAGGGCAGAAAGGAAACATGAAATTTTAACTACCATTAAATTACTATGGGGTCACGGCTAGCTCGAAGCAAAGACGCGAAATTGATATAATTGAAGAGCTCTTAGCAGTAACATGTACAACCCTTAATAACTGTACTCGAATTCTTACCTCGCAATCCAAACTTAAGTTTAAGAGTTAGTGACATTGAACACACCAGAATTATAGCTAATTACACGATGTGCTGTGAAATGCAAAGAGAATTCCGTAATTGAACTGATCGGAAGTTCAAAATTAACACGAAATAGAACCTGAAGTAGGAGCTGCGTGAGAGAATCAGGCGGTGGAGGTGGTAGGTGGAGCCCATTGCGTGGACAGCGATGTCGGAGAAGGCACCAGAGTTGAAGCCCTCCATCTGGATGTGCTCGCAGAGAGAGGTGAGATTGCAGTCGAGAGCGCGGAGCTCGCCGCTGCTGCGGTCGTTGTCGGGGTGCTGGGACGCCGGCGGTTGCGGAGAGACGTCATCTTCATCGGAGGGCCGTAGGATCGAGGCTCCGAGAATTGGGGTTCCATTGGCAGATTACGGGAGGGATGTTTTAGGTCACAGTACCCATTTTGGTCGGAGAGCCGAGACGGCAGCCTGTGGTGATTGTGTTTGGATCGGAATGCGGAATCGCAATTCCGCGCGTGGGGTGGGAGCGACTGTGAGAATGTCGAGGGAATCTCCGCAGCATGGACCCGGTGCAGTTAGCCCATGGACCGAGTTTTAATTTAAAGTAAAAATATCTCTATTAGTTAAAATAAATCCAAAACAATTCTGGTCTCATTTTAAAATTTTTAAAAATATCATCAAGCAAATTTGTCTTTTATCATTTTTTTAATTTTAAATATGCCTATGTTAGTTTATTATTCACCGTATTCCATTAACAATTTTCACACAATTTTATCAACTATTTTTTCCTAATTCCATTAACCGCCAATCTCATTTAACTATTTTTTTATTCTTCGACTCCTTGAAACGTTCTTAACTATCATAAAAATCTACTTTATTATCAGAAACTCGCTCAATTCTCTAATTCTATTATATTTTTATTTAATTTTAACTACTTATTTTTTAACCACTATAACATTAAATTTTATTTCTTTAATCATCTTAAATTTATAATAGACAACTAATTTATAATTCCATGCTTAGCAGAGTCGGCCTCTACCTTTCTTTAAGAAACTTTTCTCTTCTAAAACACTTGAATAAAATTGAATATCAATTTCAGTTTTGTGTAAAATTCGCACTTTTAAAGATGAGATTTTGGTAGTTTTGTGAAAATAGTCGCACTATCTTGAATATGTGAATTCTTCACAAAAGTAAAATCGTATATTGAAGCTGTGCTTTATTTCTGGTATTCAAAGTTAGCTGACGCCCTTTTTATAAATTAAATTTTTTAAGCGAGACTTTAATCCAGAAGTTCCCATATTCCCATGGCATAATATTTTCTAACGGGTCTATGGATAATCAGGATGGATTCAATTGTGGTGCAGAAGCGACTGCCTCTTGACTCAGAGAAAAAAAACCCTAAAATTCTATACCTGCCAAGGCAAAGGGTGAGGAGCAGCTGTCGGAGAAGATGGTACTATTGTTAACCCGATATAATATCCGATCAATCCATGAACTGGAAGTCTGCCTCATTCGGACTATTCCTCCATGAACCCGGCTCCACGAATTGAGTCTGAGTTGTGATTCGGGCCTCATTCGATCAGATTAACCACCAGCTCCCTCTTCGATCGCATGCATAGGCTGGAAATAAATTTGGATGCATGCCGCCTGATCTGACAACTCTCTAAAGACTTTTGCTATTGCTAGCCTTGTGAGGGTCTGCATTGCTGTAGTCTCTGTAAGGGGCATAATGTAGCAAATGAAAACCTCAGGGAGCAAGATTTAATTTCACCTGATGAATAACAATAATAAATAAGAGTAAACAGTCACTTTAGTCCCAAATATTATATCCGATCAACAGTTCAATCCTGAATATATTTTTTTTTACCAACATTTAACTCAAATATCCACATCTTTACTAACATGTTACTCTGACCGTGAAATTACCGATAAAATACTGACGTAAAGTCTGATTTGTCACTTGCTGTGTTAAATTTATTTTTTTATTATCCAAAAGCTAAAACCACGTCGTATTGCAAAATTTTAATGTGCAGCAACCATTTTACCCCTACTATTTATCAAATTTTCAAAAAATGCCATTGTCTAAAACAAACTAAACTCTCCTCCACCCAGGCCGCCCAACCTTCGCGGCCCCCGTTCCCCTGCCTTCGTCCGATCAGATTTAATCCCGGGCAGGAGGATAAAGCTATCGAGGCTCGAAGCTCCGGCCACACTTTGAAAATAAACATGCATTACTTAGAGAATTGTCCGTCGAGGAGATTGGGGACTAGAACCTCGGAATTTCACCGAGGAGGAAAAGAAGTTTTGCACATCTTCCCAGAGTAACACTGTTACGAAAGAATTAGCGATTTGAATAATGTTTTGAAAATAACCTCACAAAATTTACACTTCTCTTACACCTCTTTGCCCATCTTCTATCTATCCCTGCTCATATTTGAGCCTCGATAGCCTCATCCTCCTACCTGGGATTAAATCTGATCGGAGGAAAGCAGGGAACGGGGGCGGAGAGGGTTGGGCGGTCTGGCAGGGCGAGAATTTTGTTTGTTTGCTGACGGTGGCAATTTTCTAAAATTTGACCAATAGTAAGGGGTAAAATAGTCATGTGCATTTAAATTTCGCAATACAACATCGTTTTTAGCGTTTGGCGAATAGAAGAATATAAATTTAACATTGCAAGTGACATATTAGACTCCACGTATTACGAAGGTTGGTGCAAGTGAAAGGAGCTTGTGTCGCTTACGCAAATGTGCCGAGTTCGAGCCACATAAATGCAGCAGACCTTCTTCGAAGGGTCTATGGGAAACCGTCCGATTGTATCCCGAATTTCGGATTAGTCGGTCACCCTTTGGGTACCGCGCATGGGGTGGGAACCAAAAAGAAAAAAATTTGACTCCACGTCAGTATTTTTAACAGAAATATCACGGTTAGACTAACATGTTGGTAAAATGTGAATGTTTTAAAGCTATAAAAGTAAGGACTGAATTGTTTGCCGTATATAATATTTCGGACTAAAGTGACGGTCAAGGTCTGCACTGTTGTAGTCTGTGTGAGGGACGTAATGTAGCAAATGAGAAACCTCAGGGAGCAAGATGTAATTTCACCCAACGAATAACAACAATAAATAAAGAAACAATGGAAGGATAGAAGATTCGAAATTGTCGTCGGTCTAATCTAGAAGTCTCAGCTCCCAAGCTTCTCGCTCCAGCTTCCTCCTTCAAGATCCAAGCTTCAAGCTTTCAGGTTTCGTCGAGGCCTCCCTCTCTGTCCGTCTGTCTGTCTTTCTTCCTGCGATTGGATTCGGCTCCAGGAGATTCCTGGGTGAGCTTCGATTGTGAGATTTAGGTTAGATATGTGCATTAGGATTTAGTTGGGCCAAGGATAATCTGCGGGAGATTAGTTTGAAATTTCGATCCGTTTGTTTGTCTTGGAGTGGACTGGATGAATCTTTCTCGTGTTTTCTTGATTTGTAATATCTCTATACTGCTTTGTTAAAGCATTGAATTCGTTGTCGGAAGTATTATGTATCGTTAGAGCAAGCGATGGCTGTGGTTGGAATTGCTTGATTCTCCTTTACGTTCTGAATAGAGGGACTCCAAGTTGCTGACTTTTTAGTTTTAGTTTCCTCGGAACAATGAGAAGTTTTGAACTTTTTCCGTGCAGAAGTTAGATCCTTTCGAGTGTTGATAGATGTTCCTGTTGATTTCCTGCGTGTTGGTTCACATTTGGATGGAGTTGATGGAGAAATGATCATGCAGTGGGTTACTTCAGCCCTTTGTTATTCGATTTTGAAAAGTGATTGATTTTTCTTCTTTCTCCATCCTTAGTTCTGAATGTGATTAGTGATCATAAAACAGTTTGTGCTTTTGTCAGTTAGCAAATGAGAAGTTTTAGCATTCTTCAAGCCAGAAAGAGTGATTCAGAAATAGTGTTGGTGAATGTTCTTGTTAGTTCTCTACACAAATTGATCTAGAGGCTATGTTTGATAGGATAGAGTGAAAATGCCAAGAACTGACTTGTCCGTGTGGAACTGTCTCATCTTGTACGGTGATGCTAGGCCGCTTCCTTTCTTTCCTAAGGCAAAAAGACTTTTATATACTGTCCATGAAACTATCTGTGCTGATCTTTTAGCTGCCTTAGATGTTAGTGGAACCATGACAATTTAACTCTGTCTATTTCCTTTGAAATCGTAATGACCCCTGAAAATTCTCTTGCTTATTCTAATGAGTTACTGTATCTTTCTTCTCAATCAGAAGCTGTGCCCTTTTGTGGTCTTTCTAAATTGCCAGTTATTGCTTCATGGAGATTTCAGTGTATACCAAGCTCTACATAAACATTAGATAATTGTATGGGGAGGTCTACTCAAGCGGCCATATGCTGAACCCCCCCATCTATATCACACTAAAATAGCTGCTCATGTTGTTGCAGTTCGAAATGGCAGCAGCAAAAATCATCGGTGCAGTGATAGCGTCTTTCGGTATTGCATATGCATGCGACGCTCTTATCGCTGACCAGAAGATATTTGGAGGTACCTTTCTGCAGTTTCTTTTAGAAACCCTCTCGCTGGTTTAGAAAACCTGTGTCAGCAACCTGAATAGTTTGAACATTTCTCATCCTCAGGTACCACCCCGAGCACTGTTTCGAACAAGGAGTGGTGGGAAGAGACCGACAAGAAGTTCCAGGCATGGCCTCGGACTGCGGGTCCTCCCGTTGTGATGAACCCCATCAGCCGCCAGAATTTCATTATCAAGTCCTCTGAATCTTAAGATGCGTGGAATCTCCAACTCAGCTGTGAACTACATTGTCTCTTTCCTCCATGCTGTTCAAGTTTGCTAGTTTGCTGAGCTTAGATAGTTATTGCAATACACGCAGGAAGGCTTGCTTGTTCTGTTCGGCTGATGGATATCGATGCCTTTCGTCAGTCAAATAAAAAAACCTGTAATGGGAATGATCTCTGGAGCAATCCTTGGATTTGTTGAATCTGATTTGGTCTCATGGATTAGAATTTTGACATTCATTATTGCCAAAAAGGAAATGCCATGTGAAGGGGCATTTGCAGTTGGCATATTTTTTACTTGTTTTAATTGAAAGTTCTTGCCGTATTGATACCTGTGGATGGAAGAAAATACCTGAGCTCTTGAAAGTGTGGAGAGAAAGTATTGCACACAAGTAATGCTTAAAGGGATGTAGTAAAGAGGGTCCAGAGAGGAGAAATGGGCAATCCTCCCAGGTTAGAGTACGCAGTGATAGGAAGGATGAATGTGGTAGGCTAGAGAGATGTTCGTATTTGCTCTCCAAGTGCTCCCAAAGCCAAAGATGGGAAAAAGTCGTGAAGTAAGAAGAGTGGGCCTATTTATGGTAGTTCCACTACATAGCCAATAGGATATTGACATGTGTCAGTAATTGGTTAGTTGGAATTAATAAAAGGATATAATGGATTATTGGATTGGGTTATTGGGTTGTACTCTAGACTGGTTAGAAATGTTAGGAAAGTCCAATGGATTTCCCTAATGAGCCCCATTTCGAGCCTACCAAGTTAAAACTCTCTACAACATCCCAGAAATAGGCTGAATCTAGGATTCTGCCACTAATTCTGTGGTTAGGCCATATGTCATGTACTTTATGGTCTTTGAGCCACAGTTATGTAAGATGTCTAGATTATACCTCAAGTTACGGGCATAATAAATCTCGTATATGAGATCCAGTGATCTTTGAGTTACAAGCATTAATTGTACAGTTTTACGGTTTTTGAACCGTGAGTTATTATTATGAGATTTGAGCCGTGAGATAATTGTTATAAGAGTACCTTTACGATATTTGAGTTGTAAGTAATCATCATATTGACTCTATGATTCTTGAGCCGTAAGTGATTCAATTACTTCCACAGTCGTTAAACTATGGGTAATCTATCAATCGATATAAGATCACCTCCAAGGTCTTTGAGCTGCAAGAATTTATTGATTGCAATAAGACAAGTCATAATAGAGATTTCATGCATCTACAATACCTAAAGTCCTGTGGGCACTTGTTGATTTTGTGCATTATGTGGTTAATGACTGACTTGCCTCAATGAATAACAAGGTCAAGGAATGGAGTGTAACCTCCCGTAGATATAGTAAGCACTCCTGCAGATGAGGAGAGTCACTGCCCAGTATGCTTTGCAGCGGTCTCCCGTTTCCCTTTCGCTCGAGCCTGTCCAAGTAGGAAATGCTCCTGCGTGCAGTCCGTGTGGTCTCACGACTTTCAGGCTGTCATCGACAAGGAGGCCTCGTCGTTAACAACAAATTTGTAGGCGGAGAAATTCTCGGGTGAGTTGACTGTTGTACATCTGCCAAGTACATTGTTACATTATTTTATGGAAGTGAATATAATTATTGAATAGAAAAAGGTAATATGATATGTTCTGTCAATGCGTTGAATAACTATTGATCAAGTTTATAAATAGCGTAACGAGCTTGGCTCATGTAAGGTTCACTCGTTGCAAGAAGATTGCACCGACTGCACTGTTGGTTACTCCTCCATGGCTCTGATGATGCTGGGTCGGCTAACATCCGGTTCAAGCCATCCAAGCACCAAGCACAATTCTGCCTTGAATTGGTCGTTAAATAGAGCACAATAATGATAAAAAAATTTGGTACAATGATATTATCATAATTTGCAAAATAAAAAAAGAAAAGAGGTATCGGATTTAACTCTCATCATTAGACTTACTGCAACCCTCATCCATTCTTCTGCTGCTATCATTGTAAACTCAGGTTTCCTGTCGATGATCATGAAAAACAATACTTCCATCCTTCTACTTGTCTTTTTTGGGAGGATTATAGCAATCAGAAGGTCAGTTTACAAAGGAGAGTTAAATCCGTGGGCTTGCTTAAGCAGTTTGAAGACAGACAGCACGAGACTGTCAGTGTTTTTTTGTTTATGGCAGGGCGGTCGACAAAGCATAGCAGCATACAGAGTTTGCTGTAGCATGTTTCATATAAGTCACTGCTTATCAATTTCAAGTTCAAATATCATACTTTTAACAAAAATTTTAATATAAATGCATGGAGGATATTCTAATCTGTAATATCAAAACACTCAAAAGAGAGTAAATTTAAAACTATTGAGAAAAAGGCAGAAAATGTCAATGAAAGCTTCGTGCTTTTGGGGAAGAATCAAGGGAATGCATCTGCACACACTCTCTCTACCCATCTTTGTAAACAGAACACAATTTTTATTTGGTCTTATTAACTAATAAAATTTAATTTTTTAAGATAATGTTGTTAATTTTTAAGAGTTTATTAAAAAATTTTAAAATTACTGAATTTTATAATTTTGTATCAATCACTATTATACAATGTACATGTTACCCACAACCCTGCTCTCTCTCTCTCTCCCTCTCTCTAATTGGTCCTCTTGTGTTTTTCTATTTTTGATTAATCTGTGATTATAACAGCATCATCCTGAAGGGATCAAAGGGGCAAAACCTCCTCTCCAACAACCCGCCAAGAATCGAGAAGAGTGAACAGGGACAACAAGACAGGACCCGGGACCCACCACCTAAAACCCTACTGCACTGGCCAAACCTTTCATGCTGCACTGTTGCGCCCATGTCGATGCTGTTAGAGCAAACAAGAACCGAGACGCGCTGAGTTGACAAAGTTGAGCAGAGCTAGCAAGGATGGACCTCAGGCCCCGCGCATCCCTCTCCGGTGAGGAACTGGGATCTCTCCTCTCTACTGCCTCCTCAGGTTCTGTCCCTATCCGAGCCCCTCTTACTGTTGAAGAAGAAGAAGAAGAAGAAGAAGAAGTAGGTTCTGATTCTGATTCTGAGCCAGACTTTCCAAGAGTCAAGCTTTCTTACAGTAACGGTCCTTCTTCTAGCAGCAGTGAAACGAACGAAACTGAGAGGGTATTTGTGGCCGACCCAGTTGAGGAAACTGGCCAAATCGATGTCCGGTCGCCCAAAGATAGGATTTTCAGGCCTTTCGTGGCGAGTCCAGTTGGAAAGTACGACAACCGAGACGACGTCCTCTTGGAGTTCGAGGGGGGTCCGGGTCGGGCTCCACCAGCCATTCCCATCGCGAGGGTGTCTATGGAGTCCGATGACGACGAGGAGCTGAGAGTGATTGAGGAAGAGGAGTTTGTCGTGAGAGTCCCGGGTTTCGCTGTAGAACATGAAGAAGGCCCTGCAGGAGAAGGGAATGAGTCTCAGTCTCGGATGATGGTGAAATCTCAAGGTGATGACTGGAAATGGTCCGAGGTGTTGGAAGTGAATGTGGGTGAGGATTTTTCGGTGAAAGATGCGATGAGTTCGGCTTCAGACGGAGAAATAAGTGAGGGTAATGGAGCTATTGATGTAATAGTTATAGGAGAGGGCGAGTCTTCGGTAGGGAGAAAGCCTTATAGTGATGATCGGAATTGGGTCGAGCTTTTGGAAGCGAAAGCCAGGGAGGATCTGTTGATGGAAGATACCTTAGAAAGTTACGTTTCAGGTGATAGAATTAGTGGAAGTAATGGAGTCATATGTGGAAGCACTTTGTCACCAGAAATGCAGTCTCATAGTGAAGATAGTTCGGCGTTGCTCGGGGAGATCGCTGTCGAAGGTTTGTCATTGGAAGATGCTGTAGAAAGTTCTCAAAATGAGGCAGGACTTGAGTCTTTGAGGGTTATGGAAGTAGGAAGGTCGGGGCTGCCAGATGTGGAGAACGTGGAAGTTGGGTTTGATTCTTTTGATCTCGCTGACTGCGTGGTATCGATTAGCGGATCGGAGCAGGAGCAAAAGACGGAAAATGAACGAGGTTTGAGTTATGATCTAGTGCCTGAAACTACGATTCATGAAGGTGTCAAATTGGTTGATGTACTTGAAGATGCGTCGGTGAGCTGGGTTCCTTCTCTGGCAGCTGATATAGACAAGATTGCAGCTTGTGAAGGAAGTTCTGACCGATGTGAATATGACGGCGTTGGTGATGGAAAACAGCCCTCTCGTTCGGGGTCTGAAGCAAATCTCGTAACAGAAGAAAGATGCGGTCTCGAGAAGATCGAGCTGTTGAGACTGAAATTCCTCAGACTCCTCAGTATCCTAGGACGCTGTCCCCAGGACTCAATCGATGCTCATGTTCTCGGTGGGGAAAGCTTGAATCCGATGCTTGGACTTGGAGTCGCAAATGAGACAGGAATTGAACTGGAATCAGGCTTCTCTTTGAACATAGTAGTCCTGGGAAAACCGGGAGTCGGGAAGAGCTCGACCATCAACTCTATTCTTGGCGAACTAAAGGCCCCGGAAGATCCTTTCGACACTGGGACTCTGAAAATAGAGGAAATCCTGGGATCGGTATGCGGGATCAGGTTTAGAATTCTAGATACGCCCAGTCTTGGAGTTTCTCCGTCAGAGCAGTCTCTCAACCGGAAGATGCTATCATCTGTGAGGAAGTACACCAGCAAATTTCCGCCGGACATCGTACTCTATGTGGACCGATTGGATAACCCAGCCTGTGACTTCAACGATCTGCCGGTCCTGCAAACGATCACTGGTGTGCTTGGTTCATCGGTCTGGGAAAGGGCAATCCTGGTTCTGACTCACGCTGATGGGCAGCTCGGTTCACCCTTGAGCTATGAAGCCTTCGTGGGGCAGCGGCTGGATGTGATCCGGAGCTGCATCAATCGGGTGAGTGGCCGGAATTGGACGCCTCCGGTGTCCCTGGTTGAGAACAGCTGTGGACAAGAGGTTCTTCCAAATGGGGAGAGATGGAAAGCACAGTTACTGCTCTTATGTTGTTCAATGAAGGCTATGGCCGGAGCAAGTTTGGGATCACAACCTTGGGATTCAATCCGCCCTCGAGAGCTGCTTGGCATCCGAGAGGATGACCGGGAAAAGGAGGCATATGGGTCTAGGCGAGCAAGTACAGAAAAGGTTTATGTTCCTCGGAACCGTAAAATCCTTGATGTCCTAGGAGGGCACGAACCGAACTTGTTAGATCTCAAAATCCGGAACCTTGGAGAGGAAAGAGCAAGCCACCTCGAGGGACAGACCCGACCTCTGAGAAGTTTGAGAATCAGTACAGATGAAGATGAGGATGTGGACGTGGTGATCAAAGAACATGAACAGACCACCCTCGGAGATTGCCCGGTGCCATGCCGAGGCAACCCAGGTATGGATCCACTGTTGTTTGATCTGACGGAGGTAGGAGGTGATTCCGCTATCAGAGCCAATCTGCAATCCCGGTTCTCCGTAGGGCAGGGTCGGTGTAAGTTGGAAGTGTGTATCGGGTTGAGGGACAAACAAAGGTGGAAGATCACACTGCGGACTAGCAGCTCCCACGATCTCCCAGTATCGATCATCAGTCTCCTCCCGATCGCAGGTTCTATCTTCCTGTTTCTCTTCCCCGGACATGGCTCGTCAGCCTCATCGACCTAGTCCTGGGTAGGTGTTGTTCACCCACCTTAATTGTATTTCCAATCCAATCCAGCTTATTAAGCAGGCCTGTGGAGAAAATCTTGCATATAGGCAACTGCGTATTTAACACATTAGAGAAAAAACAGCTACAGACATCTAACTCGTTTAAGATTGAATATTGACATATTAAACATTTATTAACACAATTACACGTTATGTAATGGACCTTGCCTAGTCTGGGTTCAAGTATCAAGGCAATGTTCCGCATCGGTTTACCAAAATGTTATGCATCGAATCGAGAATTTACGACCCCAAACATGCATCGCAAATTCTGAGACATGCCACCATCGATCTTCACACTCTCATGTAGTTGTAATACTAAGAATTTCCTTCTAATCCAGCAAAAAAAATCGCAAATCCACGTTTGCGTGAGCCTGAATCTTGAGAGATTCCTCAAAGTTAGAATCTGGAGAGGTTCCTCAAATCCAGAATGTCTAAATTTCAGAGCGAGAGGGGGGGATCACACATTGCATTCAAGCAGCAGCATTTTGAAAAAAGTATAAAGAGAATCAGACGGCCTTACCAAACAGCATCTTATTGTTGGTTGGCTTAAACAAATGGGGATCAGCTCGTAAGTCGGTCCTCCGAATTTTTGCACAACCATGCGGATAAAGAAGCTTGGATTGCACAAAATTTACACTGCTACGGTTCATGCAAGATATCGCTTCTCGCAGGAGAAGGGCAGGGACAGGAGAGTGAGGGGTCAAATGTTCGGGAAATTTTCACAATGATAAAAAGCCCGTTCTTGTATAACTTACAAAATATTTGCCCGTGTCTGAGATTCGCACCAGCTGTTCAGGGACCCAATGGTGGTATCGAATATTTAACTAAGCTGAGAACCTGAATTTTGTGGCGGTTGATCCAAAAGCTCACTTTCTTCAATATCCTGTACTGGGATGTTTACGCCCTGCATTAGGGGGGAAAAAAGAAGCAATCTCTGAGTTGCTCATTTCACTGCCATGGAAAATTTCAGGGCAGTTCGTGTTAAGCACTAACTAAGGATATTTCATCTGACAGAACAGGCAAAGATTCTACGATTGTAGCTTCCACAGAGAAAGAATTCAAACAAGAGACTTGAGTCACCTTACGTCAGTTGATCTCTAAGAAACAAATCGAGTCCACGAAAAGATATGCCCATCTACAGATTAAATTGACAGCGTACTGAAGATCTTATATCAGTATGTGTGTGTGTGTGTGTGTGTGTATTTTATCAAATCGGAACAAGCACATCAGCCTACCAAAAGTCAGTAAGACTGAATTCACTTTTTCTTTTCAAGGGCATAAGTTAACATGTCAAAGAGATTGAGATGTGTCGATAAGATAGGGAGGAAGAACCTGTGGCTGAAGCAACTGGTTTTGTTGATCTTGGGAGACCGTATAAGCTTGTGGCTGAGACATCCTATAATATGGTTCTTTGAGGTCAAGTTTGCCCGACGAAGTCTGAAGAATCCCCCCTTGTTCAGCACCAGGACCCCACATTTTAGCTATTTCATGCAAATTTTAAATTTATTATGCTTCGGGAATTAAAGTAACAAATACAAAAGGGGCTACAGGATAGAAGAGAACCGACTTGACAATGTCAAATGTAATGTGTAACTCTGGGCATTATGGGCGATCATATGAAGTCGACCAGTGATCTCTTGACCTGCCATGACGTAAAGCGGCTGAGAAAGCACACATCGGAGTTGGTACCAGTGGGTTGTGGGAGCCCCGGGGGCAGTGCTAAGCCACCTCTGTACAGTACTGTGAATCAAAAGCACTTAAAATCAGGAATATATTAAAATAACATCAGCCATAGAGTTTGGTCCTTGATCTTTATATTTTATCTGGAAAGTATTCCTTGTGGAGCCAACTTTTAAACAAAGAAAGCCGTAGAGGCCCGTTAGTAATGGCTGCCCGTTAGATGAGGCTGTATCCCTCCTCTAGATGGTCAACCAATCAGGACAGATTTCAGTGGCATAAATGCCTGAAATTTTATCAACATTTCATGAAATGTCAGGAATTTACCTCCCATTAAATAGCACATCGAACCAACAGGCTAAACCGTGCACTCTGGTGCCAACGGCAGCCATGAATTTGAGAGGAATATCAATCTCATATAAATCCTCCTCCTGCAGTATGTGGATGGAGATCACCACAGAGAAAAATCGAATGACTTGTGAAACAACTTTTGCCTAATCGAGCTTAAAAGACACGCTTAAAAGCAAATATTATCATACCAACATAATGCAGTTTGCCAAAAGTGAAGTACCTTTATTTTCGTGAAATCTATTACATGGAATACTGGAGGAGCCACCAATAGTCTTGGATCAAAAGCATCTACAACTGGCTGCGTGAATAGAAAACATAAACCCATTAGCGGAAGTTATCAATTACCTTTCCGAAAAGAACCGCTGCATCTTCTAGCCTTGGTATAGTAAACACCTAGAATCTTGTGCACCAAAACATGCTCATCCAAAAAAAAAAAAAAGACAAAAAAGAGCAACAGGAAATATCTTTTTTTTAATAATGAGTAGTTTAGAACAGTGAATATCTAACACAATCTGATCATTGCTTCCCTGAAATTTCCTAATCTGAATGGCGTGTCACTAGAAAGAAGTTTGATATTTGCTTAAATCATGTTTGACCCCATTATGAAATAGGTAAGGTCAAAACAAGGAATAAATTTTACAGTCCATAAGAAATCAAGCTGAAGGTCCCATCCATACCCAATTGCATTGCATATAACAACAAAAAGGCAAGAACTAAGATATATATATTGTATATATATGTTTTCATAAAATACAGAATAAAAAATCATTGATCCACAAGAAGTCATCATAACTTAAGTTTTGGCCCCAGTTTAAGCTATGATAAAATAATCACAGAGAACTTAAATAGCACAAATTTCCACTTAGTATAAACCTGAGAGAAGTTCCCCTGAAAAGCAGATCCATGCAAGGGTGTCAAATCAACCCCAAAGTAGTTTAATTGCTGCCAAAAGAGGGCCTGAACGCACAAAGACCAAGAAAAAACGAAATAAAGCAAAGAGCAACAAAAATCAAGTACAATGCATTCGAGAAAATGTCTTGAGAAAAAAAGGCACTTCAAGCCTTTTCTGATCACTCCAGAGTTTCTTTAAAAATTACTATGCCAAAAGAAAGGAAGATCCTCTGCAAATTAAAGATGCAATGCAAACAAGATCCATAAGGAAGAAATAAATTTACCGTTTAACATTCAATATCCACCTTATGAAGTTATCACTCCATCCTGTAGAATAACCTAGTCTTTTTTTGGTGCAATACTCAATCTTATTAATGAAAGAAATATCTCATAGTGCTTCTCAGCCACTGTGTCTCCATAGAATCCTCAATAAGTTCCAAAAGTTTCTTCATGATCAGATTTATTTAAATTATTTTTACCTCCTTTAGTTTAAAAAAATTGATTACGCTTACTTTTTAATCAATAACAATGCTCCATGCAAAGTGAAAAAAAGACAATGAAGCATCTAATTTAATTCAAAGATACATGCAACATATAAGGATAGAGAGTAAAAATTCTAATAAAAACAGATAAGTACCTTATTCGCAATTTCAACATATAAATACTCATCACTGAAAGGTGCCATGTGAATCCTACAGGAGTCATTTCCAAGTAAGCAGAAAGGAGATAATGAGTAACAAAGAATACAGCATGCACATCTCAAAATTCGTGCCATAAACTGCAGTCAATCATTTGGATGAAGCAAAACATGGTTTACTAGTATGGGAGAGCAACAAAATCACCTTCCAGCAGTAGGAAACATTTTTCCTTCAGGAGCAAGAAACCTATCTCTTGCAATCACATAAGATTCCAGCATTCTTTCATTAACTAACAAAGTGCCTGAGAGGAAATAGAGGACACGGTATAAGACTTCTTAGCGTTTAATCAAACAACTCTACGAAAGCATTCTGTGCCACAATTCATATACTTTTATTATGGAGATCCTTCTTTATCAAATTTACTGTAATCATATAAATACAATTAGAGAAAATACAGTACAAATGTTAGTAGTGCAATCTATAAGTACTTCATAAAAATAAAGGGCAAAACAAAACTCACCCATTGGTTCCGAGATCAAAATATCTGCTTTCTCTGGCAATTCAACCTCCTCGACTTTTCCTTTAACTACCTATAATTAGACATCATAAAGTTACATGTGAAATAAACTAAGTAATGCACTGAATTTTGAAGTACCAGAAAATGCAATTACAGTCCCATGAAAAATACCGTGATTCTTTCCCCAAGATTTGGATTTCCAGCAATAAGTTTGCGAGCATATTCGGCCATTTCTGATGCTTCCACAGCATAAACATGTCTGGCACCAGCCTAAAGGAGATTACAGAAAGCCAAAGAGATGAATCGATAAAACTGCATAAAGAATAAAAACTCTTGATGTTCAAAGGGCAGTACCTCTCAATGTTCAAAAAGAAGTACCTGAGCCGCAAATAGTGATAATATACCACTCCCAGCACCAACATCAACCACAACTCGACCAGCAAAATCATCACGATTCTCCATGACTGCAGCATAATAGGTTCCTGGAGAAAGAAAAGGAATTGTTTGCTAATGCAAGAGACATGTTTACTACATTGTTTTTACCATGAAGGCCTATCCACTGCCTTGTGACATAGCTGAACCTCATTCATATTCAGCATTAAAGGAAAATTTTCTAGTCTCTCCTAACGTAAATAGAGCAGCTCTCTTCTAATCATTATCATAGAGACTAACTTTCAGAAATGGAACTCCATTTCTTTATATTATTCATCAAAACGTAACAAATTTATGCATATTAAGGTCTTTGTCAGAACTCAGTATCAGGTAACTAAGAATAGATGCCTCGTTAGAATTCTCACTTCCAATTACAGATAGAACAAATCCCTAAATGAAGAGAGGAGGAAAATAAAAGGTCGGAGCAGAACCTGTTCTCACAAAATCCTGCAACATGTTTTGCTGATGTAGAAGCTGCCCATAATAATGGAAATACATTTTTGCAGAAGATGCCTCAATCTTCTCGTCAAATTTGCTTTTAGAAGATGAAACTGTTCCATTTGGTAACTGTGGCCCTAATAGGAAAATAAAAGAAAAGTTATTGCAGACTGAGAAACCATGTGCTTCTGCAGAAGATAGAATAAAACAGAGTGAAAAGAAAGGATAAGAAAGAAAAAACAAACTCACGAGAAAAGTACCAAAACACACGGGCTGAAATATTTAACGTTCCATAAAATTTCATAAATCAAGTGATTACAACTATATATATGTGTGTATCGGAGAAAGAGTGAAACACAAGGAGCCATACAACAAAGATCTTAATCTGAAACTATAAAGAGTGCCTCAAGTTTGAACATCGTCTGGCTAAATTCAAGCATAAACAGGCATCAGAAATTTATTTTAATGAACTGAAACTTCTTATAAGTATCTACACATGGCACCTTGAGTAGAGTCTTTCTTCCACTGTTCAAATGCATGGTGGAAGTCCCTGCTCTCCTCTTCGGTGTTAAAGCATATGGTGAAACCTCTTGAGTATGGTTTCTGTATAATAAAGTCAAAACATTTTGGAATTCACACAGGAGTGCCAAAACTTCATAAAAAGAGGAAACATAAAAAATCAAATCACAGCTTCATTGCAGAAACATCAATGAGAAACCTCTAAAGGTAGAGAATTGATGTTACCATGCTCTGTCATTCTAGTTTGTTATGATTAAGATCGAAAAGTAGACTATCATCGCTACCTCTTTACTGGTATTGGAGCCTTCGTCCATGCACATTGACTGGACAGGACCGAGCTTAAATAGCTGAACAACAAAAAATAATAGACAACGATCATTTCCTTCAGTGAAAAGGTTAACTCAATGTATCAAAAAGTTCGATTATTTCAGTATATTTCAAAGTCAGTTATACAAACTAATCTATTCCAGCTAATTCCCCCATATCCAGTGTTACAGACTGAATAGGAGAGTCATACCGAAAGACTAATCTATCAAGTGGCGACCCATTTAAGCTACCCACACTACTTCGCACAGTCAATGTTGGATTAGTTCATTACAACATCTATGCTAGGACAACCATCATCCTTGTTGGTCACGGCCACATTGATCAGGGCCGGCATCCTTACAGGCGCAGGTCTTCTTCAGCTGGCACCTTTACGGCACAGGCCACCACTCCAAGTCATGGCCTCAAGCATGGCGTAGCTCTGATACCATTTGATATTACACTAAATGGGAGAGTCAACCACAAAGACTAAGTCTATCAGGTGTGTGAGCGCATTTATTCTATGTATCCAAACTAGCAGTTTACATAATCGTTATTGGATTAGTTCATTACAGAGAGCTCTACATTAAACACAATGTGCTCTACTATGTCCACCAAACTTCTCTTCTATCTACATTTTCTCCGACCCGAACAGGTCCGAAAGTGAACAGACCGATAAAACATTAAAAGTAAGGCGCCAACCTTAGAGGTTCTGAGGTGAAGGCCAGCAAAATCGCTGGTCTCATTCTCCCGGTGAATCCAGAGCACCGAGGATCCGCAGTCCATGCAGAACCGAGCAACCAAGGGCGAAGCCACGGTCGAGGCGGAGGTGGAAGCAGAGGAAGCAAGCTCGGAGACTGAAGCGAGGGAGAACTCCTGCTGCTGCCTCTGACCTACGGGAACCTCCATTGCAGCTTCTACAGGCTCGAGCGACCGTTCAACCCTGCAAAAGTGATCCGATTCGTCCGCTCGCTGAGATGGCCGTCGAAGGTCCCCTGCTTGCACAGCTCAGAGGATTAGGGTTTTGCGGAGTGGTTCTGTGCATCAACCGGAAGAGGGACGGAGACTTTATAGTGCGCGTGATGCTCACGTTTCCAATTCGCGAGTGAGCTCCGTTGATGGACTCCGGCAGCGCAACTCTCGGTGGAGGCGATTCTTGGTCTCGGCTTTGCCAAGTCGGTCCCCAAAATTACGAGATAGTCTGCCCACGTGTCGGTCCTCAATATTAATTAATTAATAGGAATATTTTTAAAAGAATTTTTATTAAAAAAATCTTTAAAATATAAAAAATTTATCGGTCAATGTTAATAAAGCACACGACGGCTCTCTAAAATGCCGCATAACAAGTTTGAATTGAGTGCGATCAGATCGTGAAAATGTGAAAATTGTTATTAATTACATATTATTTTTATCATATTATAAACTTCGAACTATGAACTACTGTTTGAGAAAGTATAAAATGGAGTGTAAATTTTGAAAGGTATTGATACAACGATTTTAAATTTAAAAGGCGATAGTCTATTGGTTAAAATTTTATTCCTATCCAGTTTGGTGAGACTCAAGTTCAAGTCCACTGTCCAGGATCAAGTTGCCTCAGTAAAACTATTAGAAGAGATTTTCGTATTCCTTATTATTTATTCCAATTATTGTAAATTACTTGATTAAACTGTTAGACAATTTACAAACTCGACAGACCAAGGATTAGGGGGTTTCGGTTCAATTCTTGAAACCTTCATATCCCTAATTCCCTATTTGAATGATTACATATCACTTAATTAAATCTGTTTAATAGTTCAGGAACTCGACGGACCCTTAAACTAAGAGGTTCTAAGCATAGTTTTAAAAATCGGACCGGACCGGCCGGTCGGACCAGTTGGACCGGGAATCGGACACCAGCCCGGTCCGGTTTCGCTAATTACTCCATTTGCATCAAGGACCGGGTTGGACAGTGTGAACCGGCCGGTCTGACAGGGTTTCCACTAAACTCATAAGAACCGATCAAGAAACCAGTCAATGAAGAAAAACAAAAAAAATAAAAAATAAAAAACAAGAGTCAAAAATAGAAAAAAAAGGAAACCTAAGCTCTAAATTAATGTATAAAATATAACAATCTTATTTGTAAAGTTGAAATTATAAATTGATGTATAGAATATAACAATCTTACATTCATATTACTAATTTTATATTATTATAAGTATTATTTGTAAAAATTCGGTTAGACCTATTGAACCCCGGTTGAACCCAAGAACCCATACCTTGACCGGTTTCCGGCCCGGTCCGGTTTTAAAAACTATGGTTCTAAGTCACCTGACTTGTACTGGATTGGTTAGTAACCGTTGAATTTGTGGTACAGACAAAAAGAAACTTAGGTAAATGCGAAAAAAGGTGGTCTCCCAAGTACTGCTATGCATTGATTTTCTTTTTTGAGAGACGAACTCACTGGTAAGCTGATAACATGCAGTATGCTAAGGATTTCAATTTTCAAGAGACGGTATCTGGGGATTAATGGCATGACCTAGCCTGTATATTGTCCGGTATATTAGTTAGTTGTTACGGTGTCATATATTATTAACATAAAAAAAGAAGCAGATTAATTTTCTTTAATGAAAAGAAAGAAATGCTCTAGTGCAGGCTTATGTTAAACGAGTCAGAGCGGCGATCAGGGAGCTCTGACTCAGTCAACACGCGATTGCAACTCACTCTCGACTCATTTGCATCCGCCATGGATTCATGCCCGACGAAGCTCGAATACTACACCGATATGAGGAAGCTCCGCTCCGTAGCTACAGTTCTCAGCTACATCAAGGTCGGTTCCTTGCAGAAAATAACCCCGATCACTGGCGGACTTCGTTCTGATTCCATTCCTTTTCCTGTTTGGTTGGGGATAAAGCCACGGACTCTGATGTGCGTGCCGCTTAGTGCTTCTGAATAGTCCGTTTCACTGTCAGTTCTGCCCCTGGAGTTTCTTAACATTTGAAATCCGCGCCGGAAGTCATTTCTGTTTGTTATTTTTCTGCTCCGTGTTACGATGATCTCGGTTAATGCTAATTGTGAAGATGTTCAGAATCTTTAATTCGGAAAAAATCTGATCATTCCATTTGCGATGATCAATGCAAAACTCCATCTTTTTTGTTGTTTTCATATGATTCTTCAGTTTACAGATCTGAATGTTCTTTGATGCTATGAAATGGATTGGAGTATAGTAGTTGGAGTTTTACATAGTTGAGGATCGTTAAATGGTAATGGCTATAAGAAAATTGTTCTTTCCTTTTTAAGGGCGATGATGGCAGGCAAGCATTGATATTGGGTTCTACAATCTTCCATCCCCAAGGTGGAGGCCAGCCAGCTGATACTGGTGTTATCACCATTGAGAGTTCGGGATTGAAATTTATTGTCGAAGATGTTAGGTCAAAAGATGGAACTGTAATTCAGGCTCCCTTCTTTTCTCAAATCATTACAGGGTTGTCGCTCTGCAAATCCTTTGAGTTTGACGTTGTTGGATGATGTAGGTTTTTCACTACGGTTTTGTTGATAGTCCTTCTGGGGGTGAGACAGAGTTAGTGGAAGGGAAAGAGGTTGTTCTGCATGTCGATGAGCCAAGGCGAAAGCTTAATTCCAGGTATCAGTTGTTGAAGAACAGTGTTAATGCATTAATGTCATTACTATTTGATCACTACTGGTGAAAATGGGGGATAGGTCACTCTCAGTTTTGGTGAATTGCATGGTTTCATTGTGATAAATAACAAAGAAAGGAGTAACATTCTCTGATACTAATTTATAGCCTGTACATTAAAGTAGGATTTGTGGGTTACGCTTTGTTTGAATTCTTGTTTTCTCACTGATATGGTTGCTTACTCTATTCTGATTATTCTGAACAGATTGCATTCAGCCGGGCATTTACTGGACATATGCATGAAGAATGTTGGATTGGGACATCTTGAGCCTGGGAAAGGCTACCATTTCCCTGATGGGTATGATAATCTTGCTTAGACTTTTCTTATTGTTTATGAGGATTGAATCTTTTGTAGGATATAATCAAAGTCGTAAATATCTATCCAGTGGTTACTTTGAGACCTTTACAATGTTTAATAGCATTAATTCCTTCTTGTTACTCTGACCTTTGAATTTTACTCTTTGCTTACTCCTGCATCTTGTTTACTCCTATTGCTTTCTTTTTGTTAACAGTGGTTGTGCCCATGAACGTTAGTTTGTGCTGCTACTCTTTTAAGGGTAAAGAGGAATTATTTGCGAATGCTACCATAGAATGGTGAAAATTCATTTTTCATGTGTAGAATCAAATGCATGCCCAGTGATAGAGTGACGTGACTGAGGATAAAACCTGCAGAAGGAGAGATAAATCTATTTGTAGAAAGGCATCTGCAGGAAAAGTTCTTGATACTCACTGTGCAGTAGGCTTAAAACTTTAACGGAGTTGGAATTTTTCAGGCCATTCGTTGAATACAAAGGCACAATTCCACAAAGTGATTTCCAAATCAAGCGAAACGAACTAGAGGCAGAAGCTAATACTTTGATATCTAGAGGAGGAATGGTATGTTTTTCAACCCTATACCTTGTGAATGCATATTTTGCTCTTTGTAGGTTTCTTACTTGTTACTTATGCCTTACAGGTTTCAGTTGCTGTGCTCCCATATGGAGATGCTGCAAACCTGTGTGGTGGTTCCCTTCCCGATTATATACCTAAGGTCAGGACTTCAGCTAACTATTTTTTTTTTTTAAAAAAAAAAAAGCTCTACTGCTTTCTCAGCAAATGGGTTAGGTGAATCATGTTATGCTTCGTCAACCATTAGCACTGGAATGGGTTCACTTTCTGTCACCTAGACAACTCCCCCTAATTATGTTATCATAAGTATGATTTTCTGATTTTTGTCTCCCCTTGATAGAATCACCTTATATCACTTTTAAAACAATTTGAACTCGTGTAAATATTTGAGTTTTAACATGATTGAATATCTCATAGACCAAATAGAAAAATGATCATACAAGTTGTGATGTCTTACTAGAGTGTGCTCCCGGATGTACTTGTTAACAAATATCAATATAGTTGGGGGAGCACTTTGAGTTGGGTGTTGAGTTCCTATCATCCCTCTAGCTCTTTCGTCATTTCGCATTGGAACTATTCATGCAGGATAGCTGTCCTCGTATTGTGAAGTTCGGGGACAATCCTGGTGGCCCTTGTGGTGGGACCCATGTCGATGAAATATCAGAGATCGTTGGCATGAAGGTATGTGATCAGCACATTCTGTCATTCATGAAAACAAGACCATCTTTACTCTGCTCACAATTTCTGGATCTCGTTTTTCGCTAAGTTGGGAAGCATGAATCTGTTCTCTCAGGTTTCTCAGATCCGAACGAAGAAGGGAACGACCAAAATTTTCTACCATGTTGAATGAGAGCTCGATTTGCAGCAGTACAATGGTACTCCCCTGAGTCCCCCGGAATTGGCTTCGTTTATAGCATACAGCTTTAGCAATAAGCGAATTCAAGTCAAGTGACTTCTTTATTGAGGGTATACTCGAGTCACAGCTCACAGGCTTCAACTATACGTCGAGCTTTTTGCTTGACAAATGCACTATACATTTATAATTTGCCTAACGTATTTGATATTGTCTATCGTAGAAACCTACTCTTATATGTATAACTAATCTTTTTTCAGCTTAGACTAGAAGATGATGCTGAAAACATCGAGTTCCCATTGTTTCCACAATGATAAAAGAGAAAAAAAAAAAAATGGGGGGGGGGGGGGGGGGGGGGGGGGGGGGGGGTGGGGGGGTTGTGTGTTGTGTCCGGTAGGGGTGTCAATGGCGGTTCGGTCCGGTTTTTCCCAAGAATTATCGGATCCCGGTTTATTTCGGTCCGTTTTTTCAAGTTAACAAATTGTACTGAGAACCGTTTAGGTGTTATGGAAATCACCCACTTCGGATTTGGTTTTTTCGTGGCCCGATTTTTAATATAATAATATATTAAATACAAAAATAATAAAATAAATTTTATTATAATAAATTAGAAATACTAATTCTGAATATTTTAGTGTATTAAGAAGATAAAAAATATAAATATGAATCAAGATTCAAGTTTTATAATTTCAAATATATTATTTTTATTGTCAAAATCTAATAATAAAATGATTTATTACATATAATATAAATTTAACATAACTTTCGATTTAGTTTCGGGTCCAGCCGGGTTTGCACGGTCGGGATCCGAATTTTCCAGTCCGGTTTTCACCTTAAAAATCACCTTGAATTTGTCCTGCAACCCATACATCTGATTTTTTTTCTCCGGTTTGGATTCGGTCAAACAATTTTCAAGTTTCCTGTTTCTTTGCTTACACCCCCAGTGTCCGGTCGGGGTGGATCAGGTGGCCCGCCCAGCCAGTCTGTGGCTTCATCGGCTGGTTGAAGCATGCTGGACGCAGTATGACATCAATTTCGAAAATGATAATGCAACAAAGCAAATCGTTTCTTCAGATGATCGGTCTCAAATTTTCGACCAACAATTGATTAACTTACGGCAAGTTTGATATCCCGGAAAGCGGAGTTCGGTCGGAACGTAGTTTCGTTAACGACTGGTGCAGTATTGATCCTAACTGTTTAATTTATCTTTGCTATCACCCTTTTTATTTAACAAGAAGAAAACACTATTACCCTAGTCATCGACAACAGAGACTTAATACACTCAGCATTACTCACGAGCTAAAATCAAAAAGTCCAAGATTTAGTGATGGTTAGTCGGATTTTCTGTACTCGTCAAACTCGTTTTCTATCTCATCTTAATGTTCTTTTTTATATGTCCATTATTATTATTATTATTATTAAACCAACACCCCCCCAACCCACACAAAAATGATT
This sequence comes from Lagerstroemia speciosa, assembly GCA_037672795.1. Taxonomy (NCBI): domain Eukaryota; kingdom Viridiplantae; phylum Streptophyta; class Magnoliopsida; order Myrtales; family Lythraceae; genus Lagerstroemia; species Lagerstroemia speciosa. The sequence continues at coordinate 1,237,922 of CM075292.1, forward strand.
GTTGGGTCATGGCTACAATCGCAACAACGCAATTCGCGGCTGCTTTGTGGTGTTGCTTCCTTTTTGCAGCCACTCACCCCTTTTCCTTTTCTTTTTGGTTTTTAATCATTTTTTTTATCAGTATCATATCTTTTTATTTTTTGTAATTAAGGTATTCGAGCGTCTTCCGAACTTAACTAGTAGTGGTTGCGACATCTTCTCCTCGGGACACACGCAATAACTCATAAATTACATGTACCAGGTAAACCGGATCGTATCTTTTTATCTAAATGTACGTGTGCTACTCTTAAAGCTAGTAGATCATAGATGCACGGGCTAGTAGTGCATGATGGGCTCTACAAAATGCTACCTTTACAACATCGATGGGTCTTTTCGGAATTCGGGGTGACTTATCGGGCGAGTCGGTTCCAGCAAGCGGTCAGAGGATGGGACTGCGAGTCAGTCGAGGGATACCGACTTTGATGAATTGATGTGTGGGCTGACGACGATAGGATCATGCGATTCCGAGCACTGTCGTGAACGAGTCGTGTCGAGTTCGAATCTGTCTGGGCCAAACTTTACTCGTTTAGCGATTTTTCAGCACACGTTCGAACGGGCCTAATATTTCTAACTCAGACTCGGCTTATATGAGCTCGAGCTTATATAGGCTCGGGTAAGTTCGAGTTCGTTTAGGCAAAATAAAAATCATGTTATTACAATAATAATAATCTTGTCTATGCTAGAAAGTTTCTCAAACTGAATACTATTAAGCTCGAATCAATTTCATTTAACTGACGAGCTCGAGCTGGAGCTCGAGCTCAAACTTGGACTCTGACTCATTAATATCGAACCGGAAATGAGCTTTTCACCGAGCCAAACTCGAGCCACCTGCAGAACGTCTTATCTCACTTTCACTTCTATCTACATCTATCAAAGAAAAAAAAAATAGACGGAAAATGTTTGGCAATTTTCAAATTTAATCTCATAGAGATCCCAATAACAATTTTTAAATCACTACTGTTGATAAAAAGAAAATATAAATTAAAAGACATTACTTATTTAAAAATGAAAACGCCCCAACTTGGGGAAAAAAAAACGAAAAGACAAAAAAGAGGGGAGAGTTCTCAGTCGACACTGAATGCCAAATCCCTTGCGTACACGCAAGTGTCCCTTTCTTATTCTTATTCTTTACTTCCTCGGATGTCAAAAAAAACATCAGTCCTCCGTGAAAGTAACCACAAATTCCGAGCAAACTATTATTAAGGGAAGTTAATAGATGGTAGTGCTTAAATCTATTATAAATTTAAATTTTTTATTTAATTTAGCCGATACGATATTCGACTCTTAACACTTACCCTTAACTAACATCGAGTAGGGTAGTTATGTTCCGGTCTCGGGAAGGGGGGAGAAACTACCATGAGGCGGGATACTCTTCCATCCTCAGACTAACATAGGACGACAAACTAACCAATTTCAATTTAGTCGATGTGGGACTAAACTGCCCTCAATAACTGACCTCGAGCGGGGTATTTATCTTCCGGTCTCGGGCAATGCGGAGAAACTACCACGAGGCAGGGCCCTCTTCTGTTCTCGCGCTAGCACACGAATTGGACTTTTTCTGTACTTGACAAAATAATCAATAGGTGGTGGTACTCAAATATCTTATACACTCAAGTTTCTTCTTCAATTTAGTTTATGTGAGATTCAACTCCCAATACCCTCCCTTATGTAGTAACGTGTTCACACTTGATAAGTGCTCTTAAACACCCGCTCTCGACAACTGACCTAGAGCCGTGTATTTTTCTTCCGATCTTGGATAAAGGGAGAGAAACTACCACGAGATGGGGCCCTCTTCCGTCCTCGGGCTAACATACGAGTCGAACTTCTTCCGCACTCGATAAACTAATCAAGAGTCAGCATTTTTCTTCCGGTCTCGAGTTTAACGGATCACGAGTTTCACACTCGGGTCTGGCGTGATGTGAGTCCAAAACACAAACTAAATAATTAAGTCGGTCGATAATATTTTAATAATCAAATGGGTACATATAAAAAAAAAAAAGAAGAAGGGGCAGAATTGAAAAGTCGTTTGCGATGACCAGCGAGCCCAGGTATGAATTCCACAATATCGGATCTCGACATTAAAGTTGAGTTTGCGGTGAGATCCACATCGATGGAGCCAATTCATCGCGTTGCTTTCAGTACAAATTAATCGACAAAATAAAATAAAATGAGCGATTTATCCTTACATTCGATACTTCTTACTCGATCGCACTTATAAAATTTATTATATTCATTTTATCAGTATAAAATTTTTTTAATTAATGAAATAATTTTTTAAAAAAATGGAAAATGCTCATTTCATATCTTCTCTCAATTATATTCTTTTATATTTTCAAAACAAACATAAAAATTATTAATTTTTGCCTATGTGCTACTACAACTTATAATATAAAACACCTTCCATAACGTTAAATACAGAGTCGGACTCCGACTTCAGCAGGGAAGGCCACCAACCCCTTTGATTTTGTAGAGTGAAAATGAGGGGATTCGCGAACAGTTCGGACTCGACCCGGTAAAAACTCGATTTGCTTGCCCAGATTTTAACAAGTTCGAACTCGGCTCAGCTCGGATCGGTTAGTTAAACGAGCTTAGTCGAGCCAAATAATGTTCAGCTCGCGGAATTTGTTAGTCTATAAATAAACTTTTATTTTATATAATAATAAAATAATCATTTTTCTCTGTCATCCGTCTTCTCGGCTCAACTTTTATAAACCCGTCGAATTTTAATTTATTTTAACGAGCGAAATCCGAGTTTAGAATATGGAGTCCGTGCTCATAAATTACTAAACAATCCGTGCTCGAACCTAATAGATTTGAACTCGGCTTCGTTGACACAACGTAGAGGCTTCGACCCCGGGGGCGGGGGGGCGCTGATGCCTGTCGGCCCGTTCATCACCTACTCTCCACCGTTCCTTTTTAATAAAAAACTTTTTTTATAATGATTTTTTTGTCCAATTGCGGTGTGATGTGATTGAGTCAACAATTTGACCTGACTTGGAAAAAAATATTGAAAATTTTATGCTTCATTTTAAAATTAATTTTTTTAATTTCTTAAAACTATGTAAACGACGAGGTTTTTAACGTAATTTACCTTAATAAGATACGAGGTGATTTTAATTAAGAAAATTACCGGAAACGTAGGCCGCTGTTTTGCTTCAATATAAAGGACCGTAGAGAGAGAAAATTGCTGTCTGGCCACTGAAGGAGAAAGAGCAACAAATCTCTCTCCTCTCTCTCTCTTCCTCTCTTCTGTTCCGAGCTCACTCGGTCTCTCGGTGGCCGTGCCGGCTCAGTGACTGACTGGGGGTGAAGCCGAAGATGGCTCAGGAATCGTTCATCTACAGTTTCGTGGCCAGGGGCACAATGGTGCTGGCGGAGTACACCGAGTTCACAGGCAATTTCCCCGCCATAGCCGCCCAGTGCCTCCAGAAGCTTCCTTCCTCCAACAACAAGTTCACTTACAGCTGCGATCACCACACCTTCAACTTCCTCGTCGAGGACGGCTACGGTGAGTCCCCACTGCTGGATGACTGAGTCGAGTTCAGCTCATCTAACTCCCGATCTCTCCTCTGTGTGTGAATTTGTGTGTCAATTCGTCGCCAACAGCTAGATTGCTTGTTCAAGGATGTGGCTGGATTTAAGCTTTAGGATTACGAATTTTTGTGGCCGATTTATCGTGGAGAACCGACTAGGCCATTAATGATGACACAGCTATAACTTCATACGGAAAGGGAAAGCAATTCCTTGTGTATAGAGTGTTTTTGGCGAGAAATTCTTAGGTAATCCTATCTCACCATGTGGCGCGAGTAAGCATTAATCAAAATGTCACAACGGAGTAAATTATTGTTAATCACCCGTGTAATTGCCATGATTAATCCTAATCAAAGCAGTTTGATTGGTTACATCTAAGATTTTTTTCGCTTTGGCATAAATCATTCGCTGATTTCTTGACGTTCAATTTATTTCACTAGCTGAAAGCACAAAAATCTTGATCGTAAATGTTGATAATTTTGACTTGTCAAGTATATCATATGACTACAATCATCCTGTACACTTCTTGATATTTATTGTGGTTCTTCAAGAAACGGGAAAAAGAACTTATTTTGTGATGTTAAACTTTTCTTATGGTGTAAAATTTCCAAGGAAATATATCATCAATGCTGTTGAATTGTAATGCTTGGCCCTGCCTTGTGAATGGAATCCCATTTCATTTACTTTTGCATTCGCAGAGTAATGGTTGCATTGAGGGTAGTCGAGCTAGTCTTTTACCATTTCCCATCATTGATCGACGTCTCTCAGGATTGTTTTGAAATTGAGGATTTTAATTTTTTAAGATGTTCATTACTTCCATTAAACTATTTGAAAAATCCTGAGTGGAAAGATGAGCTTGTATGTGTCCCTCCTGTTGGCTTTACGCAATTATGTCAGCCTTGGATTTGCATAGCAGAAATTAGTCGAGGTTTTGGTCAGGTATCAGTAAAATCTTGAGCAACCAAGTTGAGGTTCCTGTCTTTCACTTTAAAGGAATATTGTTTCTTGTTTTACCATTGTCACTTCTAGATTTAGGCTAGAATTTAGATGTCAGATGCCTCTGAACTTAAGTGGCACAAACAAGTAAACTTAGACATGCATAAGCAGTTATCTGATTCGTCTGTTCATTGATGTTAAATTTTCTTTATTGTGCAGCTTATTGTGTTGTTGCTAAAGAATCGGTGGGCAAGCAGGTATCAATTGCATTTTTAGAGCGCGTCAGAGCAGACTTTAAAAAAAGATACGGAGGTGGTAAAGCGGACACGGCTGCTGCCAAAAGTCTCAACAAGGAGTTTGGGTATGTGCTTCCATGAGTACTCTATGGATGTGATATGTATGTGCCTTTGCAACATTGAAATACTTTATCCGGCAGGAACGTAATCCAACTCTGTTGGCAGGCCAATTATGAAGGAACACATGAAGTATATCATTGACCATGCTGAAGAGATTGACAAGTTAATCAAAGTCAAGGCTCAAGTTTCAGAAGTGAAAAGTATTATGCTGGAAAATATAGACAAGGTACTGTGAACCGATGCTACATTCTTGAGCTGGGGCATATTAAACTCTTTATATTTTGATTGTCTGTTATATTCTTTTCAAGCTCGCATGTTGCCTGAATATGTTGTCCTCGTATCGTAATAACGGAGTAGTTCACCTATGTGAGGCACGTTTGCTAGCATATTTATGATATCTTCCATACTCTTCTACATTTTGTTGCTATTTCAAGTCGTAGAGATCATCTATTGTCTGCTTTTGGAAGATATATCCCCGTTTGTTCCCTTACCCTTGCCGTGTGAAAGTTACGGTAGTGTTTTTGTGCCTACTAGTTCCAAGTCCTTAGTTAGAAAGTTGATCTTTTATACTGCCGGAGTTTGTCATCTCTGTTTTCTTCAGCTTTTTGGTTGCAACTATACTGACTAAAAACTGCTTGATTCAATCTTCTATTCCAAGTCCAAACTGGGTAATCCTTATGAAATCGAACCATAAAAAAGAGATGCTCGCTTTTCTCCAGTCTTTGGTTTGGGTTTTGCTACTGAGTGTTGTAGGGCAGCTGTCTTCTGTTCTCAACCACTGGCAATTGGTATTTGGTAATACTCCTGTTTGGTTCAGCCGAAGTCGCACTGTTACTTCTTATCCCTTTTGTCCCACTTTGGTTTTGACTTAGTTCGGAAATTTTGGTTTTCTATTCACACACCATAAGCGAGTTTGCAGATGGATAGGATGAGATCTGCTGCAGTGTCAGGACCGGGATTGGACGGGGCTTACAAAAATGAGACAATGCTTGAGTTTATATATCATAATTTTCTTGCTGCTATCTTCTTGTTTTAACTCAATTTGTTCTTCCAGGCAATTGACAGGGGTGAGAACCTGACAATTCTAGCGGGAAAAACCGAAAGCCTCCGTGATCAGGTAATGCAGTGACCGATACTCTCAACCGGAACTCCCCTCCCTCTTCTAAACACTGAGCCATAGCTTGTTTCTCGAACGTTCAGGCCCAAGCATATAAGACACAAGGGACCCAGATTCGGAGAAAAATGTGGTACCAGAACATGAAGATCAAGCTGGTCGTCTTTGGAATCCTGTTACTTCTGGTCCTGATAATCTGGCTTTCCATATGCCAAGGATTCGACTGCACCAACTAGCTCGTGCATTCTTCAGCACAAACTTGGAACCGGGGGAAAATCCTCGGGTTTCAGCTCATACGTGTAGAATTTATTTGGCGACTTCTTGCTTCCAGCTTCCAGAGAAAGAGAGAGAGAGAGAGAGAGGGAGGAGAGAAAATTGTACCATTTGTTGTGTCGTGTCTTATGAAGGAATAGCATCTGGTCTTGTATTTGTCAAAAACATTGTATTCTAGCTTGCAAAAATGAAACACAGATCGGTCTTCATGGGGGTCGCGGGACATCCTCGACTTTTTGTGCGAGACTAATCATTTCTGCTCGAGCGTCGTGCTACCCTTTACAGTGCTTGTCGATAAATTGCTTGGTATGCTCCAAGACTTTTGGATTCTAGTTTATTGGTGAAGTGACAAAGTCTCTTTTTCTACAAAGCGAGATAAAGGCGTGATAGAAAGAAAGCGAGGCGTGAGGTAGCTCTTATAATTCCACATGATTGCCTTCTCGGACCCGAGGTTTTGATCTTTTGGAAAATTACCCTTTCGAATTCAACCCCACCACATTGTTTGTGATTCGTCCCGACTATACTCCGATGGTTTTTGAATATCAAGCCCGGTAAACAGAGAGAACAAAAGTGACAAGTTGGCGCAGTTGGGACCGTCCTCGACATGACATCAAGCAGTCATATCATTCTTCAACACCTTCCCAGGCCGGCGCGTCCGGCCCCCCTCTGCTTCCTCGGTGCGTAGTTCCACCCCACCCACCGATGGTTGTCTATATCCTCCACCGGAGTTTCTCGGTGGCTTTTGTCTCGGTTGATTCAGTTCGATCCCTCTCCGGTGTGCTTGGCTGTGGACCTTGCTCCCTCCTTTTCGAGAAAGGCTCTGGAAGCAAACATCCCAAGTTTCATGCAATATGGATGGCCGGAGCTCCCCCAAATTTGCACCGATTGATGGGCATGGGCCCTGAACCCGTGGGATGGATATGGGCCCTGAGTCCACCCTCAGAACGGGCCGGGTTATTTCGACCCGTGAGAAGGGGCCCGCGCCCACTGCAACGCACACGTCCCATGGCCTGTCCCTGACGGGGCAGTTGGCTTGCACCATTGCAGGTGCCCATCCTCGGTGATTGCATATCCCGTGATTTGTGTATGCTAATTAATGCTTTGTACAACATCTCAAATGTATATATGTAAGCACCCAGTATAATAAAAAAAAGAGAGATTTTTCCTTTGCCCGTGCTAGCTTGACCCCTCTACACATTTCAAACCCAACACCGATCTCCACTGTGGCTGCCAGACCTGTGCTCTTACCGGCCAGATCTGACCTATTTGGCCGCTGTGGAGTCACTCGAGCCATGTCTACTCAGATCCGACCTTCCTTGCTCTGCTCCTCCTTTGGTAAGGAACTTCACTTCTAGATATCGTTCTCCTAGAGGTGTGGTAACTTCAATTGCGCTGAGGTACACTCAAGACCATACTGTTTAGCTCTGCTGTGGAAATTCCTGTGAAGATTCGGAGTAGATTCCTGATACTGATTAGGATTAATGGACACGAAGACCCTCCCGCCCGGTTTTTACTAGGGATCTTTAAAGCCAACAGTAGGGCTAGTCTAAGATGTTAGTAGCTTATTTACAGATGTATTGTGTTACATGCTTATTTTTCTGTTATTAATCTAAAAGGTCATGACCAATATCTTAACTTGTAATTTTCTTGAGTATTGTTCTGTGCACCTTTTTAAACAATGAATGAAATCCTCTTTACTAGTGAGGGAAAAAGAAAGACTACAGAAGTCATCTAATGACTTGATAATGAGAGAGCCTCCCTACACGAGGATGGATATCATTGAAAAGAGTCTACAGTCGAGCAGCTTCTAGAAACCTTGTCTAAAGTTGTCTTTTAATTTTGTCGCCACATAGTTGTTTCAACCATGACCGATAAATAATTGAATTTAGGTTAAAATTGTTTATAATTTAAATTTAGTTTTATTAATTTAGTAGTACTAGACGTCGATCCGTGCAGTGCACTTAATTGCCCATGGTATAGTTGATTTTGAATTCTTACTTTTGACAACTGGGAATTATTTTTTTCATAAATGACTAATTTTTAAAGTGTGTATAATAAGTACATAAATAAAATATATAATTATAAATAAAAAAATTAGAGCGTAGTTATTTGGTAGTTGTGGTTATATAAGTAATTTTACTACTTCGTCCATACTTATCTTTTTTTTAATGGTGAAAAATATATTTATTAATAATATTTTAGGAAATTAAAAAGTGAAACCAACTAATCCTACTTCTATATAATAACAGATAATTAAAATTCAGTAAAATTCTAGCCATTCTTTTAGATTTTTAGTATTTTTTATTATTCATTATTCTTTTTAGTATGATAAAATTATCCAGCACGCATGATTATTGTGTCAGATAAGAGTTTCCTAGGTCGGGAATTTAACACACAAATGATATAAGACTTGAGTCGAATTTCACTTCATATACCCGGTTCAAGGGATCATGTGAACCGGAATCAATGCCCCTCAATTTATTATCTGGACCGTGCTCAAATTTCATTTGAATGTATCAAACACCTTCCCTTGGTAATTTTTTTTATCGGTTTCGATTCTATCTGATACCCGTGCGTGCACATCTATACTGCTTGGAACGTGAAACTGGCCATAGCACCGGATCGAACCAATGCTCCTAAACCACAAGATGCTGCCGGTGCTAGTGGCAATATAGAACTATGTGTCCGAGGGAATCTCTGCCCTGCAGCCATCGACAGTTTTTACAGTTGCATTTGCAGCAGAGACCAGTAACTGTAACTGGCTCGCAATGATCGTAGCAGCCAACATGGGCCGGTGTTGGGCTCGGCTTTTACTAGGCCCAATTAACTTTTACATCCTGTTCGGTCTAGTATTTCCAGCCCCAGCATTAATAGGGGTGTAAATGGGCAGTCCGAGCCGGGTTTTTCGAAAAATTATTGGGTCCCGGTTGTTTTCTGTTTGATTTTTTTCAATTAAAAAATCGTACCGAGAACCGTTTAGGGGTTATGAAAACCACCCACTTCAGGTCCTATTTTTTCGGGTTTTGACTTTTATTATAATAATATATTAAATACAAAAATAATAAAATAAAATTCATTATAATAAATGAGAAACACTAATTAGAAATATTTTAGTGCATTAAGAAAATAAAATACATAAATATGTATCAAGATTCAAGTTTAAAAATATTAAAAATATTATTTGATTGTCAAAATCTAACAATAAAATAATTTTATTACATATAATATAAATTTAATATAATTTCCGGTTCGGTTTGGGGTCCCACAGGATTTTCGGTTCGGGACCCGAATTTTTCAGTCCGATTTTCTCCACATTAAAAACCACTTCGAATTTATCTCAGGACCCATAAATTTGATTTTTTTCAGTTTTTTGGGTTTCCGATTTTAAACTTACACCCCTAAGCATTATCATACTTGAATAGGCTTAGAAGAATAGAAATTAAAGGCAAAATTATGAAATAGCATAATTCAGCTGGTATTTAAGAGAATGTGTTAATGGGACAATTTAGCACCCCTCCTCATCTTCTCTCTTTTTTGAATGGCACCACTTTATATGAAGTTTAAAAAAGAGCACCAATTTATGGACAATGACATCTTTACCCTCATTTGTCAATTGAAAAACATCAAGGAGGAGTGGGCAGCGAGCTGTGGGTGGGAGGAGGAGTAGCAAGCTTCGGCCAAGAGGAGGAGCAGCAACAATCTTTAGCCGAGAGGAGCAGTAGTAAGCTTCGGCTAGGAGGGGAAGCAGCAACCTTCGGCTAGGAGGAGAAGCGGCAACCTTCGGCGGAGAGGAGCGACATCAACCTTCAGGCAAAAGAGGAGGCGGGGCCTCAAAAAGGAAAGACGAGGCTAGAGGTTAGGATAAAAAAAAAAACAGATGGGCATTTAAGGTATTAAGAAAAAAAACTAGTAAAAAGAATGTATATAATAGTGCCAGTGTTAAAAATGTTGGTGCGAGTTATAAAACTCATGCTTTTATTGGTGCTAGAAAAATTTTTACTTCGTTTAAGAATTACATAAATAAAATAATAATATTTGTATGTTCAAATAATAATAAAACAACAAACTGCTCAATCATATACATTTTTCTTGGGTTTTTATCAAACATGATTTATTTTTTTCTTAAATAAAATCTCAAATTCATTGATTAGAATAATATTATAATTATAACAATTTTTTATTCATTAAACTTTTTAATTCGAACTTAGGAACCTAAATATGCGGTGGGGAGAGAAGTAATTTTTTTAAAATATTTAAAATAATATTAAAAAATAAAAAAAGTAAAAAATAATTTAACATGGAGGGTAGTTTTGAGAAGGGAAAAAGAGATCAAAGCTCTTTATAAGCTTAAAGTGGAAAAATAAATATTTGTGGATATAATATTTGAGACCCGAACCGGACCCGTATCCGAGCAGAGGATTGATCTTGCACCTGACCACTGTTCTACCCTTTTTTCTGTCCTCTCGCCCCGTCATTGAATGCTCTGTCGGAGCCCGGGTCCTCCTCCTCCGCCACCTACCCGCCCCGCCGGCGAGTCTCCGATCGCCCTCCTGCTCCTCCGTGAGATTCTGAATCAGGTCCCGCTCTGTCTTCTCGCTATCTATTGTTGCGTCTATCGAGCTCGACCTCTCCCGCCCCTGGTCGAGTTCGGACGGTCTTGTTTCGCCTCTTTCTGTTCATTCATGCGATCGCCGTTGCATTGGAATCTCTGAGCGATGACTTGTGCCGATCGGTTTTGGTGTCTGAAGCTCTGATCGGTTCCTCCTTTTCTTTTTCTGGAGGAAATGGATTTTGCTTTATTTGTTTCAGAGTCTGAAACCTCTCAGGTTCTGTTGCCCCTGCGGAAGTGTGATAATGTTTAGTCTTACGGTCGTGGAATCAGTTAGCAATTAGTTTCGATGCTGTTTCTTGGTTTTTTTCTCCTGCTGCCGAGCAAATAAGTTAGCAATCGGTTTCGATTCAATTTCTTGATTTATTCTCCTGCTGGTCAGCTCGGAAATGGGTTTTGGCTCTTCAATTCTGCCGAGCTCAGAATTCAGGGTTGGAACTATGCAGGTGTTTGTGTCGTACATCTTTGAAGTTCCAGTTAATGGTCGCCACCTTGTTCGAATCTAAATGCCTAATGAGATTTCATCTGCAGGTGTTTTAGGCATCCGTCTGAACAGGTTTGTCATGATAAACGATAGGAAGACGATTGACTTGCAGCAAGGATGGGAGTTCATGCAGAAGGGCATAACCAAGCTCAAGAACATCCTAGAAGGCCTGCCGGAGCCTCAATTCAGTTCGGAGGACTACATGATGCTTTACACGTAACTGTTGCTTTCTTTCTTAAATGTGATGTTGTTGATAAAAATAATGGTCATTTTTAGGCTGAAGGAGTATAATTATTAATTAAGAATTGGACTTATTTATTATAATGTCATTATATGTTTTTTTGACATGACAACAAATGAAAAGTAAATACATGACACTTATTAAAGTTAGTTCAAATCATGGAATGAGCATTCCTTAACGGTATGCCTTCTCTATCTCTAAAAAATCATGCTAAGAAAGGAAATGGCCTTAGATTCCAATGTCTGGTTGTTTACTGATAGTGTGATGTATGACATTGATGGCTTGTTTAATAATTTGCAGTACTATTTACAACATGTGCACTCAGAAGCCCCCTCATGATTACTCCCAGCAACTATATGACAAGTATAAAGAATCTTTTGAGGAGTACATTATCTCAACGGTGAGTAGGATCTAATGAGATTAGTCATCCTTCCTGATACCTTCTACATCCTTCTATTCGGTAGAACTACAAGTTCAGGAGGCTTGAGAGCTGAACATGGAGTGAAAAGAAATGGTCATGGATGCTACAAAGCAGATGTTACAATAGATATTATGTTAAGTTACCCGAGATTTTACAATATTTTGAATAGGCCTTCTAGCTTTACAGTATTCAAAAGTAAAGCCATTTTGCGTAGTAAAACATTAGTTTGGAGTTCAAAGGATCAGGTTCATGCTTCCTTTTCTATTTCATAATAAGTCAGGAAAGTCAGGGATCCATGCCATATGATTAGTTTTTGCTCCATGATTCTAAATATAAGGAAGTAAAAAAAAAAAAAATATATATATATATATATATATATATATATATCAGAAACACGACATAGGTTTTACAAGTCAAGTAAATTTACTCGCCAAGAAAGGTAATGTAGGGTTGGTTTGTTCTATTTGTGTTTAGCATGCTCACTTAACGGATAATCCATTTAGCTTGATTCTATTCTTGAGTAAAGTTAGTTTGCACTGTTCAACAATTAGTTAGAGTTCAAAGGGTTGGGTTATGCTCCCTTTCTATTCATAATAAGTCATAAGAATCGAGATTCATACTATAATTGGTTTGTGCTCCATGATGGTAAATATGAAAATAAAAATATATAGCACCAATTCTATAGAGATTGTGTGTCTTAAGAAACTTACCAAATTGTGGGCTGCATTTGAAAGTGTGGTCCATCGATGCCAATGGCTCTGTTTGTTCTATGTCCTACATTGTGAAATGCTCGTCTCTTAGGAACCTAACTGTTAGTCTTTCATGTGCTAAATTTTAAGGTATTGCCATCTTTAAGAGAGAAGCATGATGAATTCATGTTAAGAGAGCTTGTCAAACGATGGGCAAATCATAAGGTTATGGTTAGATGGCTCTCTCGTTTCTTTCACTATCTGGACCGTTACTTCATTGCTCGGAGGTCATTGCCACCCCTCAAAGAAGTTGGACTCACTTGCTTCCGCGATCTGGTAATATGCTTTTGGTTATGCCTTTATATGACCTCTCATTAATTAATCTCATGACATCTTCAACCTATCTTTTCAATTGAATAATTTTAAGTTGATTTCCCCTTGAAGCTGCACCCCAATGATGCTTTTGATGCGAAGATTTATCAAGATCTGATTGCTGTATTTGTCTTTGTTGTATAGGTTTATCAGGAATTACACAGCAAAGTAAGGGATGCTGTAATCACATTGGTATGTTTGGGATAACTTGCTTTTATCTGTTGTATTTGATCTATGAAATAGTTGATTGATAATGTAGATCATATTAGATTGATCAAGAACGCGAAGGAGAGCAAATTGATCGAGCTTTGTTGAAAAATGTGTTGGACATCTTTGTTGAAATTGGGATGGGACAAATGGCCTATTATGAGAATGATTTTGAAGCATTCATGTTGAATGATACTGCTGCATACTATTCTCGAAAGGCTTCAAGTTGGATCCTTGAGGATTCCTGTCCAGACTACATGTTGAAGGTAAATTACAGTTGTTTTTCTTTACATTTTTATAGAATATATAATAAAACATTCTGCTAGTTGAGTTTGAGATATATTGCTCCTAATTTCAGGCTGAGAAATGCCTAAACCGGGAGAAAGATAGGGTTTCTCACTACTTGCACTCGAGTAGTGAACCGAAGTTACTTGAGGTTTGTCACAGCTTTCTTTGCTTTGCCATGATTGCAATTTTTAAATTTTGTATTTGGTTTAGATCTCACTAAAGACCCTCTTTTTTCTTGTAAGTGCGCTGCATTTTGGACATTCCTAAAGCTGGGATCTTCGTTTTGCAGAAAGCTCAACATGAATTGTTGGCTGTATATGCCAACCAACTGCTTGAGAAGGAGCACTCAGGATGTCATGCACTGCTTAGAGATGACAAGGTAAACATCATCACCCCCTTCCTTCCCGCAGAAAGCATTTGGTGCTTTTATGTCTTCTGTAGTATATAATGATATATTGCTTGTGTGATCTCTTGAATCAATCAGGCAGAGGACCTATCAAGAATGTTCAGGCTATTCTCAAAAATACCCAGGGGCTTGGATCCCGTGGCTAACATGTTTAAGCAGGTTGTATTTTTATCAAATGATCATGATGGTTTGCTGCTAACAGGCTCAGCCATGTATTGAGTCTTGTGATTCTTTTGATTGAATGTTGCAGCATGTGACTGCTGAAGGCACTGCTCTGGTAAAGCAAGCTGACGATGCTGCTAGTAACAAGAAGGTGATTTATTTGTATGTTGTCTTTGGTTTATGATATTATGTTTTTTATATTCAAGTATATTTTTGAGTGCATTATAAATAATTGAGGATTGCCCTTTTTTTGCATGTTTATATTTAGCACTTTTTTTGTACTTGTCTAGGAATTTTTTTTTTTTATGATCACCAGCTCACTTTTTCTTTTGTATATAACTTGTAGAGCTGTTTTCCCCTTTTTATTTCTTTTGAACTTTAGAGCTGTTTTCTTTTTATTACTTCAAGTGCTTGTAGTGATATAAGTCTCTGGAAAATTTGTTTTGACTTAAGCTGATGCCACGTTCTTTCTAATAGATTTGTTTATATGCTACTTACCTCCATTCCGGTTGCAGCTGATGTAATTTTGGATACATGAATTGAACATTTTTTTCAAACAACTTCTTGGTATGCGTAGTTTGCGGCAGTTATGTTTTGACATGCATACAGAGTGGAAACAATAAAAAATTTTCAATTCTGGTTGTACATTTCAAATCCAAACTGCAAGGTGAATTAATTTGGAGTAATGGACTATAATTCTTAACTTTGGTTTTCACTTATTATAGGCCGAGAAAAAGGATGTGGTTGGCTTGCAGGAACAGGTAATGGCCAAACACATTTGTAATTCCATCAATAACTCATCTTAATACTCTATATTCTGACTCCTACATTCTTAATCTGCATTGAGTTTTGACTGTTATAAATCATCTGTGCACAGGTTTTTGTTAGGAAAGTAATCGAGCTGCACGATAAGTACCTTGCTTATGTAAATGAATGTTTTCAGAACCACACACTATTCCACAAGGTTTGTGTGTTTTTTTTTTTTGGAGCCATTTGTTCTTAGTTAGTCATGTTTAGTTCCACACAAGCACCTTTCTTAGCTTGGGATTCATTTGCAGGCTCTTAAGGAGGCTTTTGAGATCTTCTGTAACAAGGGTGTTGCTGGAAGCTCGAGTGCTGAGTTGTTGGCCACTTTCTGTTATAATATTCTCAAGAAGGGTGGTAGTGAGAAACTGAGTGATGAAGCCATTGAAGAGACGCTTGAGAAGGTCTATCCTGGTACTTATTATCTTGTTCACTTCTTTACTTGTGCCGGTTTCTTGGCTCAAACCATGTGCTGCAGGTAGTAAAGCTGCTTGCGTACATCAGCGACAAGGACTTGTTTGCTGAGTTCTACCGGTAAATATTAATTCAATTAAATGATATAGTTGCCTCTTAGTAGGTATATTGAAAACTAAAGGGTTATGGCTGAACCATGTCTACAATTCTGGCAGGAAAAAGTTAGCAAGACGACTTCTTTTTGATAAGAGTGCCAATGATGATCATGAAAGAAGTATCTTGACGAAGCTAAAGCAGCAGTGTGGTGGTCAGTTCACCTCTAAGATGGAAGGGATGGTAAGTGGCTCCAGGTTCTTTCTTTGGTGTCAGTCTCCGTTACTCAAACAGTAGTCCTTTTGCTGAGTGAGTTTTATCCATTCCAGGTAACAGATTTGACTCTGGCAAGGGAAAACCAGACAAGCTTTGAAGAATACCTCAGCAATAATCCCAATGCAAATCCCGCGATTGACTTGACAGTTACTGTTCTGACTACAGGATTCTGGCCAAGTTACAAGTCATTTGATCTGAACCTTCCAGCAGAGATGGTATGTAGAAACAGCTAAACAGTTGAAAATGTGACTTTAACTCTCATGATTGCTACAAGTCAATTTGGCATAAGAAGCACCCATCTAGAGATTTTCTTTGGCTTATTTAGGTGAGGTGTGTTGAGGTTTTCCGGGAATTTTATCAAACAAAGACAAAGCACAGGAAACTTACGTGGATATATTCGTTGGGTACTTGTAATATCATCGGTAAATTTGAAGCCAAACCTGTGGAGCTGATTGTGACAACGTATCAGGTAATTACTAACTGGAACTATTTGGCTTTTTTACCAATCCCGTTTTACTGGGATTGAATTCCTGGGCTTTTTGAACTGATAATCATTTGGTTTATATTCCATATGGATTTTTGGGCTGAAACTCTGTTCAATTTGTTGGTTCACAGGCAGCTGCACTTTTGTTGTTTAACTCTTCAGATAGATTGAGCTATTCGGAGATAATGACCCAGTTGAATCTGAGTGATGATGATGTTGTCAGACTTCTCCACTCCTTATCGTGTGCAAAGTATAAGATTCTTATCAAGGAACCAAACACGAAGACTATTTCCCCCACCGATCACTTTGAATTCAACCACAAGTTCACGGACAAAATGAGGAGAATCAAGGTATGCTTTGTGCAGAGAGTGATGGAAAAGCCGATCTTTTGTCTGGAATCTTACTAGAACTAAATATTGTTTGCAGATACCTCTACCTCCCGTCGATGAGAAGAAGAAAGTGATTGAAGATGTTGATAAGGACAGAAGATACGCAATTGATGCCTCGATCGTGCGGATTATGAAGAGTCGAAAAGTCTTAGGTCACCAGCAGCTAGTCATGGAGTGTGTCGAGCAATTGGGACGCATGTTTAAGGTCTCCAATCTCCCTTGTATCTTTAAGTGGTTCTTCCGTAAAGTTGGTGTGGAATGATTCTTTTCATACCATGACTAATCCGAACTGTTTGCCGCTTCAAGTTTCGTTGCAATCAAGGGGTTTTTATTCGATTGGATGTGAAGGAAGCTTTTTGCTCCTGCTCTGGGCATAATCTTCTTTTTACCATTAGTTATGCTGTTGTCCCATCTGTTCTATTTCATGGTCTGTCATCTGAGATTGCTTCGTTGATCTGCAGCCCGACTTCAAGGCCATCAAGAAAAGGATCGAGGACTTGATCGCCCGTGACTATCTGGAGAGAGACAAGGATAACCCGAATCTCTTCAGATACTTGGCATGAGGTTCGTGCTGACCGATCAGTCCACAGAAAGTGAGACTACCTCCTGCGAGATCCCCAGAGAACGCTGTCGCAAGTACGTGAACGTCCATGAATTTCGGCAATTTCTGGGATGCGAGGCACTTAGCTGAAAATTGCTATTGTAAATTCTGCCCTCCCTGAGCATCCAGGAGTGTGTGTTCCGAATCGGTGCGATTGGTACAAATGCGACAAGATTACCAAGCCGCCCCGGCCGTGCATATCCTGCTGCACCATACATAAGGTTGCCATGGTGTTTCTTCCTCAATTAAGATTCAGCTGCCTCGATATGAAGTGTATTGCTTGATTTGTTTTTCTTTCTAAGTGTGGCGTGCGAACTGAATTTATTAATGCTCTGAATTTGTTGCTGTTTGGTCCCTTGTGCGTTCGTTTTATTGTCGTCCCTGATTCCTGTTCCCTTCCTGTGGATGGTTTTTTGCCCTCCATGTCATGTCGTTTCTCCCATGACAGCGGCACCAACAAGGTTGATGGAAGACACGAAACCCGGAAGAGGCGGTTAGTGAATAGGGAGAATAAATGGAAGAGAAAAGGGGAAGGAAAAAGTTGGCTTAGTTATATACTAGAGGCTTGCCCCAGCGTAATGTATGGTATGTGCTATTTAATAAAAAATTATTAGAAATATTTATTTATAATTGAATAAAGTAATTATTTATAATTAAAATTTTTAAGTAAGAAATATATGTTTAATTTTTAAATTATATAATTATAATAGTTAGCAGTAAAAATGAAATTGATAATAAATTTATTAAAAAGAAAAACATTGTATGGAGAGAGAGGGGATGGACTTTCAAGTGGGGAGAAGAAAGTGGAAAATGGACAGTTGTATATATTGAATTTACAGTTATGCTCTTATTTTATTCTAATATAAGAGTTAACAATATTTCTATTTATATAAGACCATTTTTGGAAAGAAAATGGTAATACTAAAAGGTGATCTCTTTCCTTAAAATAATAAAAAAATAATAATAGATGTTGAATTTATTATTGTTAGATATGTGCTACGTATGAAAATAAAAATGCAAATAAATAAATGTGAAGTTCTTTAATTAACTTATATAATTAAATTGTTTATTTACAACATTGTAATTTATTTGAAAATCCCCAACTCACATTAATAGACATAATATTCTTGGCTGTTATTAGTGTGTACCTCAAATTTATAATTTCAAATTATCCGTTAAAAAAATATAATACATTTTTGTTGTTAAAATTATGGATTTAGAGTGATATTGAATGAGGTTTGAGAATTTGAGCGGTTAATGAAATATTTTTACTATTTAAATTATACATATGGAGCGAGAGGAATATAATTGAAATTATTATTTTATTGTTAATCTATAGGATTTTATACAGCAGTTCAACTATTAATTTAAGTAATACAAGAGATTGATTCGTGTTACACATTGATTTTGTTATTTAACGGATTGGTGATGAAAATAAAATAATTAAATAAAGTAAGGTACTGAGTATGTGATTTTTTAGTAATTAAATAATAAATTTAGAAAAAAATAATTGGGCGGTTTATTAGTAAGAGGTAGAAAAATGCGTGCAAAATAGGACGCATAGAGGAATTGAGGGTAAAATGGTTAGCAGTTCTTTTTTTTTTTTTTTTTTTAATTAATTTGATGGAGCAATTAATATTATATTTTTATACATTAATAATAATTTGGGAAAGGAAAAAAAAATCAAGAAAAGAGGGTGGAGAGATGGGTGGGGGAAGAGGAAGGAGGAGGCGGCGGCGGCAGACGGAGGAGAGCAGGGTGAGGAGGCGGTAGCATCAGCAATGGCAGAATTGAGCGAGGAAGAGAGGAGAGCGCTCCGTGGCAGCAAATTCGCCCCACTCCCATCACTGCCGCCTCCTTCTCAGCCCAGGTTCGGCCCTTGGGCTGATCGATCCAGTAAGATTAGGTTTCAACTCCGTTCATAATCTCAATTCCGTGCCTCCTCTTCCCCGTGATTATGCGAACAGATTGGCGCACCCCGGCGGAGCCATTAGAACCAACAAAGCGGCGGCACTGGCGAAGTTCTTGGAGCGGAAGCTGCAGGATCCGCAGGGATTAGCGTCCATTAATCCCGACCTCGTCGAGCTCGCTGTCAGGAAAGCCAAGGACTCCGTCACCTCAGGTAATTCGCCATAACTCCTCCAACCGTGCATCTCCTCTATCGCTTTTTTGCTGAGGATTATCGCTTGCAATCTCCCGTTGGTGTTTCTGTTCATTCACCAGTTTCTGCAGCTCTTAAACTCTGTAGACTTGTTTTTCATTTTCTATTAGTTCATTTGATTGCTGCCTAAAGGCTCTGGTGTTCGATGTCTGACCGATATATGATGCTGTAGTTCTTCAAGATGACTCAATTGCGGATTTTGCTTTGATGCAGGTCAGCTCAGAATTCTCGGTTGACTGAATCTTTTTCTTGCGTTAAATGCAAAGGGATACAAGATAATTTTGATGGTATTATCAAAGTGCAAGATGAATTTTTGCTGCAACTGTAATGATCCTGTTGTTGCTTGAGTATTGGGCTTTAGGTGTCAAGTGCAAGTGGTGGTAGTCTTTGGATTATGTGACTTGTATATTTGCTCGCACTCAGGTGGTGCTTCAAGCTCGGCAAGAACGGTTAGGCACGTAGATTCCTTCGAAGATCCTCAGGTTTCTGCAATGCTTTGCCTTCAACGATTAGAATTTCCTATTTTCATATTTCGTTTTATCATGTTGTTTACAAGAATGATGCTTAGCCTGACTGCAGATATGTTTTCTTCTTCTCGGGCCCCTTTTGGTGGTTGTCTATTATTGAATGGCTCATGCAATCTCGCAGGATTCTTTTGATGATGAAGCTGATGAAGATGCCGAGCTGAAAAACCATGAGAATGGCAAGAAAGTGAAGAAGGATAAGAAAAGGAACAAGAAGAAGAAGAAAGATGAGAAGAAGAAGAAGAAAAACAAAAAGAGAAAGGTGACCTTTCATGTGTTGTATCTTTTCCTGCATGCCCTTTTGGATTCATCTGTTACTGCAACTCTTTTGCTCGATGAAGTTTGTTATTCACAGGTAGAGGATGGAAAACTTGCTGGGGTCAAAAAGCCGAAAAAGAAGTTGAAATTGTGATATGATCGAATCCCATGCTTGTGATGGCTCTTCTCGAGAATCCACCGCATCCTGTATCAAGGAAGGTTCTAGTTTGTGACAGCTGTTCTCAAGAATCCACTGCATCCTGTATCAAGGAAGGTTCTAGTTTGTGTTATATTTGCATTTATACTACTGAGCTTTCATTGGGCTACAATTATACAATTAGAGTTGAGCATTCCATCCACCATGAACCAAAGCAGATGTTTAGGATCATTTAATTGAAATAGGACTTGGGTAGGAAGGACATCTGAAGAACAGGTTGCCAATTTTGTATCAGCTAATTGCGCATGTTTTTGTTTGAGATGTCTTTCCTCCCCAATGCAATTTTTTGTTTGAAATCGGACTTAGGGGGGAGGAAGGCATCACCTTGTTTGGTGCACACTGTGTTCTTTAATGCAAGTTCATGCCCAATTGTTTAACTATTAGCTGCCATGACTTTCTTATAGAAAGTCAGTGCTGTGATTCACTTCATCTTGATTTGTGTCCAAATATAAATACAGGAACTGCTGTGTGTCTATGGGTAGTCACTGTATCTTGGCTATTGAACCATGAAACTGTAACTATTGGATATGCTTAACTGTGAAAAAGGAAAATTATAGTTACCAGTTTGATGCACTTTCCATAGGACTTGTACCCTGTCAGTGAAACCGAATGTCCAAAGTTGATAAATTTGAACGGATCTCGTGCCAAATTTTAACACTTAAAAAAGGGTAAGAATCACCACTTTTTGGGCATAAGTTTGCAACTTGCAACGGGGATCATGTCTTCTTGCTTGGAATGGGAGAAGGGATGGCATAAGTGACCCATCTTGCGGGTTGACCTGGCGACTGCAGGTGAAAAACCCAACCCGTGAGTGGGGCGAGGCAGGGTGGGTTTGGGTTTGTCGTCGGACTTGCCCCGCCTTGCCTTGTCCTGCCCCGTTATATTATATAATCCAAGTATATATTTTTAAATTAAGTTTTATTTAATTTGTGAATATTTTATCTTAATAAATTGAATAATGATTGCTTTAGTTTGTTATAAATTCTACATAGTTTGTATTTATTTAACTATATTGTTATAAATATATAAAGTTAATACTACATTTCAAAAAATATTAAAATATATTTTAATTAATTGGGCTGACTCTTACCCTGTCCTGCCCTGCCCTGCCCTTCCCTGGTCAAGGGAGGGTTGTGTTGGCCACGGGCCAGTTTGCGCTTGGAATTGGCCCGGTGAAAATTGGACCAAAACTGGTCAAAATCGGAACTGGCCTCGAACTGTAAGACTCAAGGATTAGGGCTGATTCCAGTAGTCTCAAAAATCAGAATCGGCGGGAAAATTGAATTTCAAGTCACATGACAAGCCCCCAGACACCCCCCTCCCCCACCGAAAGAAAACCTAGCCCCTGACACCCCACGCCCCCGACCGAACTATGATAATTAGCCTCTACTTTTTTTGATTTTTTCTTTTAAAAAAGGTTAAGAGTAAATATTTATTATAAATAAGTTCATTGTATAAATCACTATTTAAATCTTGACACTTGTAAACTTAATCATCAATAATTATAAAAATTTATACATGTTAAGAATTTAACTGTGATTTACACAACGAATTTATTATATAATCAAATTTTAGTAAAAATAGAACCAATCGGTTCGGAACCGGACAGAACCGTGATTTTGAACTGGAACCGTCAGTTCCAAACCGCCCTTGAACTGTCCAAGGGAAGGTTTAAGGCTTGTTTCAAGGGGCCACGAAATCGGAACCGGCAGTTTTGAGCCAGAACTGTCCGGTTTAGGAACCGTGGCCAAGTCTGCAGGAGGGATTGACCCCTTGCCATCTCTAAATGGGAGAAACTCTTGGGTGGAGCAGCTTCACCACGTGATGCCGTCACGTGATGCGACCGACAAATGGCAGCGCTGCTTCGCCACCCTTGTGGCCACATACTAGCTCTAACATGTGTCCGCGTGTCACTGGACGAAGGCACCATACTGGCGTTGCCACATGGTGCCGCGACTCCACCCAAGATTTTCTCCTAAATGGGAGGAAACCAGGCAGTCTCTCTATCTTTGGGGATTTCAGGGGCGATTCTTTTTTTCGTGGGCTCAGCCCTCGCTCCCATATTCTTGCGCATTTTAGCTGTGGGGATTTCAGAGGCGATTCTTTTTTTGCGAGCTCAGCCCTCGCTCCCATATTCTTGCTCATTTTAGCTGGGGACAAAGGAATGCAACGAGCTTAAAACTTGGGTTTGGTGCAGTCACGATAACCGTATCTTCTATCACACTTTTTCCCTCCCTTTTTCTATACTTCCTCTTTTATTCTTTTCTTATCTTTGTTAGGTAAAATGTCCATTTTTGTAATCGACGGAGGAACATGATATGGTTGAAAAAACCGTTAAAAACCTTCAATTTACTTGTCATCGATGAAACTTTCGAACCTAGACCATAAAACTCATTCTCACAGCCGATTAGGAGTGTTGGTTAAGCCCACTTGGTAGATATGTACGTAACAAGATAGATATACGTATATGCATGCATCTTCAAATCTCAATACATTAAGCTTATGGTGTTGATAATTGAATATAGATCCATTTTTTTTAAAAAAAAAATTGATAGAAAAATTAACATAACTAACACAAATAATAAACCTAGTGAGAATGTACATATTTCCCTTTTTCATTCAATAAAAGAAGCTTCATTCAATTGAAGAAATCGCATGGCCCTCAAAATAAATTTACTTCAACACCAATTCTCACTTCTTCCTTTTTTCCCCCTATTAACCGGTAGTAGCAATCTAACAACTACCCATTACACTATATTCGAACTTTCTAACATATTAGCACCAAAGACTTTTTATTATTCAAAAAGCCAAAGTAGGCCAAGGTCCAGACCCAAAAAATAGAGGTAAGCAAGTTCCTTGCATTTCTTCATGGCACCCAAACCCAACCATATATAAGACTGATTCTTAGATTTTAAAACTGAACCTTACCCTATTAGAGCTTGTAATATATTACAAGTTCCAAATAGCCTGTTAGAACATGCTTATCATTTATCATTTTGTCTCTATAATATGAATTATATTAATATTTTTCGTAGTAATAATAATTATTTCATATTTTTTTATCACAATCAAATATTTATAATTTTCACGTGTGTTTTCATTGTATTTAAGTATTATCTATTACTAATTTTAAGTTATATTGATATTTTAGAGATGAAAATCCATCAAATATGAATAATTATTTTGTGAAATAAAATTCATCAAGTTAGAAATGCAATAGTTTAAACAGTTCGTAAATCGGAACTCAAACGAGAAAGTTAAGAACGATTAAAATTAATATTTCAAATAAGTTAATGGGATCCAATTCCTATTCCTAATACCTTGCATGTTGGAACTGGAACGGAACCGACCGGTTCCTTAATTGATTACCCAAAGCCTACCATATTTTCATGGACACCTCTACCAAGTACCAACTCAATAAAGTAAATTTCTACCAGCTCTGAGTCTACCCTGCAACCATGCACACCCCTACCAAAAAGCACCTTCTAAAATATTTGTATGAAAAGGATTCGAGGCCTATGACTTCGAATCTAGTCACATGAAAGTATGCTTTAGACTTATTAGATGACTGCCCTCAGAGATCACCAATTCCCATTTCTATTGGAATACAAGTATGCCCATTGCTAGTCCTCTCCTCTTCTTTTTCATGACGTTTTACCAAACTCACCCATCCAGTCAGGCTTCCACATTGTTTCACTACTGATTATAAGGGAACTTGTGCCCTTACTTGCCCTTCACAGCAGACCGCAGTTGCCTCGTCTCGATCTCCTGCAACGAATGATACTGAAGGATAAACTATGGTTTGCTTCCTTTAGGGAGAAAGTCTTCAGTGCAAAGGTGTTCTCCATGTACTACCTCCACCCCCTCCATCATCTTAACTTCTCACTTCCCCCTCTTCTTCTCACTACAACAGTTTCCTCTATCAGCAACCCGCTTCCCATTCATAACTAACTTGACCACTAGTTCCTACAACATCAAGCACAAAAGCTTTACGCTACTTCGTACTTGACTGTGGTAAGTCCACTTGGTAAACAGTTGTCGCTTCCACAATCTTGTATAAATACAAACCGGATTGTTGAGTCGGCCATCAGCAACACCTGCTTTATTGCATTTAGATGGCAGAGGACCAGGCTTTCCTTGCCCAGTGGTGAATGTAATAACCAATGTGAAGCATTTTGATGTCATGGATTCCTGTCCATCAAGCTGTGATAGAAAAGTTACTGCTGAATGTGATGAATTCCTGTTCATTCACTGCTTATGACCTTCCTTACATCACCCGGAAGTTTAATTCAGTTCAATGAGACCCTGATTGAGCTGATTCTCCAATGGAATGACCATTCATGGAGCTGAGCATGAGCATCGCCAAGAAAAGCAGTGAAGAGACCAAAAGATAGGTTCCAAGGGATGCATTCCTCCAATCAGCCAGATGCCCCAGGCAGACCAAAAGTCTCCTTTGGTGGTCCTTACTCTAACTGCTTATACTCGACTACTGCATCGTATGTTTCCATAGCAAGTGAACTTTCCGCATAACAGCTGGAATTGAGCAAGGAAGCTAATTTATAATAACAGTGGATGTAGAAGCGAGTGAGCAAACTGTCTGAGAACTGGAATCAACTATTTGTATAATGAGGTTGTGACTTTCTTAGATGCTATATACCTGAGCTCATGCCAGAACATATGAGTCCGGCCGTGGAGGAAGGGGTGCAACGGTGCGATCAAGTTGACGTCATCAAGCTGTCTTGAAGAAGAATTATTCTCTTCGCGGCTTCTAAGGAAGAGTGACGTGGCAAGATGAACAATAACAGTGGGATCCGGGTCTCCAAGGATGGCCTGTAACTCCCTCCTAATCCACGGTTCGACTCTTTGAAGCATTCTCTCTTTCCAACTATTATTCCTTGATATGTTCTGGAGAAAGTAAACAAAGATATATTACAACTCACAAAACAGTAAGTAGAAGGAACACAAAACAAAACGAACCATCTTTTATGGGCTTACAGCCATACATCATTCCTGCAATATATTGTATCCATGTATATCAACTGAAAATGTGGGTCCAAATCAGGTAGTCTTGTTGGGTGATAATTGAAACCCCACTGCCGAGATGATAATCCTAAGAGAGTCTAGAATCTCCACCACAGACCAGTTTATCACATTAGAGATTGGTTATGAATGCCAGAAAAACGAAAATTAGACGGATTTCTTCTCATAGATCAGCACAGTTGTCAACAATGTGCACCTCCGCTTTTTTTTTTTTTTTCTCTGAGGTGCAAGGCGCTGTGAAAGACCTAATCAGGTCATTTCTCTGGATTTTTTCCCTTTGTGGTGGTCTGATGACTTTGGGCGTTTCTGAGTTACTGGACCAACCCACTAATTATATTTGCAAAACAGTAAAGAATGAGAGGTTAGGGCATGATATATACATTTCTGAGTCCCTACTGATTGTTGATGTCGCATCGCCAAGAATTTTTAACTTTTAAAAGATTATGTTGGTTGTATTTTTAATTAGATTCTGATATCCGATGTATTTAATTCGCTATTGAGATATCTTCTATTTTTGGTGCATATCATTTGATTCAATAATCACATCACATATTTTTTTTTTTTGATAATAACATACAGATTATTTTTAAAATTGTGTCTTATTACAGTCAAAAGCATTTTTTTTTTCTTTGACAGCATGGGACATTTATGCCTTGAATGTGCCTCACTCTTTTGACAGCCTTGTAGATTAGTCTAAATACCTGCTCGAGACATCTAATCGGAGATGGCAAAACAGCTTGCAATTGCCGAGTGTATATGCTGCAAGTATGAAGAATAGCACATATGCAAAATATCAAAATCCTGATCTGAAGCATGTTTCAAAACATGAAAGATCTGTTCTATATGCATCACAAAATCCTTATAGCAGCTAAAAGACAACTTCATACCATGAGGAACAAGCTTTTCCACATGTTTGAATGAAGGTTTTTTCTTTTTGAATGGTATGCTTGAATAAAGGTATAAATTCATATTGGATCATTTATTGACAAGAAGCTTCAAAATGGAAGTACCTTGCTCGCCACTGAAGCTTCCTTGCAGCTATAACATCGTGGGGTACGGAACCTGGTCTTCCAAATGATCGTCGCCACTGCAATGGTCTTGTGCGGTAGCTACTTGAATTCAACTGATTTCTTGATCTTCGAATGACCCTAAAACATGAAAGCAGGTTCAAAATACAAATTGTGCTAAGAGGACTAATAAGATGTAAGCTCCCATTGGCTGCTGAGACATGACACAGCAAAAGGGAAAAGGATCATAACTTTGCAATTGTTTCCCAAATACAACCCATTTTCTTCAAGCTCACATGTTGTACACATGAATCATAAGAGATGAAATGAAATGCAATGAGTATTTTATCCTCTTATTTTATTTTTTACTTGCTCACATTTGAAGAATTAGTGATGTGTGCATTCCATTTGATAATTTGTTGGAATGAGATTAAGGAATGTCCATTCCACTACTTCTTTCAACTACAACCCATCGTATTTCAAAATGACATCTCAAAACCACCTATTTTCTCTCTATTCTGCAATATTTTATTCATTTAAGTCCACTCCACTCCATTACCTTCTACCAAACTACCAAAGGTAACATTAGCACAAACAGAAAGAAACTGAAAATACATAACAAGGCACCGGTCAAATGCTAATTCCTGAGAATCTCCATTTCTATGCCACGGTCCAAAAGCCTACAAGCGCTAGTAGTTTTCTCGCTTGGTGAAAGCAATGAAGATTCAACTTCCGCAGGTTTAATCAGGGTTTAATGTCCATACAAGAGAACCTTCATCGACAAGCTAAAGCATTCAATGAGCTGGCAAATGACGATGCAAATTCTTTACAGGATTCATATATCTCTCCCCTAGCTATCATAGATCTTCTACCTTTCTGTACGTAAGATTTATACTTTTTTCTTCTGAGAAGTTGGAAGGTTTATACTTGTTTTGACCAATATTAAAAGTGTGCCATATCAAAACGTTCTGGCGTTCAATTGTCAAAATATAACGATAATTCCAATAGCTCAGAAAGTAAAATGACAATCTTCCAGAAAAATTTCTCCTCAATTAGTAGATCGCTCTAATCACCACTGCAGCTCAATATTGAGCGTCAAACAGCCCAGGCAGGGAAAAAGGTAGAGGAGGGAGGACTACCTCCTATTGTCCAAGTAATTCGATCCGAATTGAGTATTAACGCCTTCTTCATCCGAAGGAAGAGCTGGCACCATCTCTTCACGGAAGCTCCCGCGACGGAGGCTGATGCCCGAGAAAAACGAATCGAACTCGGCGTTGCAGAGAGGGCACGTCCTCCTCAGCTTGCTCCATCGGCGGATGCAGTTCAAGCAGTAAGCGTGCAGGCACTTCGTGATCACCGCCGCGCTGTTGTCTTCCTTAAGGTCCTCAAAGCATATCGGACAGGACCGTCCTCGAATCGCCGGTAAGATCTCCCTGAACAGGAACGTCTCGCGACCCCGATGGCTCCGAGCTAACTTTCCCGAAGCAGAAGATGAGGACGACGACGACGACGACGACGGCGAAGGAAATATCTCCATGCTCGACGGCCCGCTGATCCGACGACGAGAATGGCGTCTTTTGTAAGTTCGTGGTCAGTTGAGTCGGTATCACAATTTGGGCCGGGCCCATCTGAGCCCATTTAGAGAAATTTGGGCCGCGAGACTCTTGGACTCAATCTTGCATTGGGTCCTTTTTTTCCCCACATTTTTTCCTAATTTATTGGCACATATTCAAATTCAAATATGATAGATGGATAAAAGGTAAAACTCTCGGAATGACGATTCTTTATACATTCACAAAACTTAAATCTAAACTAAAATAGGGGATTGAATCATCTCAACCAAAGTACTTTTTATATTATTAAAGTAGATCAGTTGGGTTGCTAAGTCGTTTCTTCTCTTAAGTAAGAAAGTCTCGGTTTCGAATATTATAAATAGGGAGAATTCACTTTAAGAGAAGTTTACCTCAAATAGTAAGTCCACCCGATTTGAATTGGATTAATTATATCATGTTTGAATTTTGAATATTGGGTGATATGGATGAAAAAAATTATTTTTGCATTATTTTTTTAACTAATTTATCAAATTCTAATTATTGATAATCAATTTTCATTGATGAGCTGAGCTGCGCTGAGCTGAGCAGCTGACTGCTGAGAGAGAGAGAGGGAGAGAGAGAGAGATTGGTTTGAAAAAGGAGAGGGGAGCGGGGAGGCTGAGACTTCTCGGCGGCTCAGCGAGTCATCACTATTCACCGTGACTGTAACTGCCCAACTTTGCGAGCTAGAGCTTCCATTCCCCGATCAGACGCGACACGGAAGCCGGAAGCTCATCGGAGATGGACGTTCCGCGGGAGCAAATCACCTCTCTCATCGACCAAGGCCTCTTTGCCTCCGCCGAGATGCTCGTAGCACCCGCGCTCTCTCTCTCAGCTTAATGGCTAGCTGGCACGCATGGCATTTATTGAAATAAGCTTTCAATTGTTGTTTTAATTCTCGGCCGTATCCGATTGTTTCCGCAGGGTTGCTTTCTGGTTTCATCGTCCTCTGTGAACGCCGAGACCAGCCCTCACCTCAAGGCCGAGAATTTGGTTTATAATTTCTCTAAATCTCGAATATTTTCAATTAGCTCGTTTGCTTCTTCTTGGCTCAACATCGTTTTTTTGCTCGGCTCACCTGATTATTCCGTTTATCTCGCTGTAGGTGCTCCTTGGGGATGCTTTGTTTCGCGAGAGAGAGTATCGACGATCTGTTGTAAGTGCATTTCTGTGTCTTGTCTTATACACATATTAGACTGGTCGCTACTTTCTCAATTCTGGAGAAACATGTCAATCTCCATTTCCTTGAACGCCTGTCAATTTGAGCATGATTGGTGTCTAATGGATAGACCCGCTCAAAGTTACTGAATTATCTATTCTGCAGAGAGTGGGAAGGTTGGTTAGAACATTGAAATGTCTAAAAGTTGGTCCTTAGTAATTGTTCCTGTTTTATGGTTATCCTTCTTGAATCTATTGGCATATCTGTTTCAATTCATGTATGCTTAGTTTCGAGCTTCAATTCACTCATTGTTTCCCTTGTATTTTGTATCAATATGCTGACAGCATGCATACAAGCAAGCCTTGCAGTATCATAGGATTAGCCCAAAACAGTCTTCTGCTAGTACCAGAAGTTCATTATCTGTATCAAACAGGTCATCTTCTCCAAATTCCTTTCATGCATCAGCAATTAATGAAAATGAGGTATATGAAAGTTTCATGTTTTAAATGGCAGCCAGTTCTTTACTATGTATGGATCCTATGGTCTTTATTCGATGAGAAAAATCACAATCTTGTCTGTTTCAAGCTAAAATAATGTCATGTCGTTGGCAGGTGAAATTTAAGATTGCATCCTGTCACTGCTCGCTGAATGATGGCAAAGCAGCAATTGCTGAGGTTTATTTGAACTTTTTCTTCTTTTTTTTTGTTGGGAGGTGTGCTTTTTTTTATAAACTTTTTAACTGCAGTCCTTTTTGTCAAGGTTTTATTAGGTAACGTATTTACCTGTTTATGTAGATTTATTTTTTGTTAGCTTAACTGATGCTTTTGTTTCTTTCTATATATCAGCTGGAAGGGATTCCAAGCAAAGCTAGAAACATGCAAATGAATTTATTAATGGGGAAACTTTACCGCAATTCTAGACATAACCGTGCTGCTGCTGTTTGTTATAAAGAGTGTTTAAGGTAGGTTAGTTTTTGTAGCCGAATTTTTCTATTCCCATCACATTAAATATTGTGGGTTTTTGGATAAATTGAGCTTAGTTCTTATGCTCATCATCTGATGTAATAGTCGTATTTCAACCTTTTATCTAATATAGCAATGGATTTAACCATTTGATTCTATCTGATGCTTAGTTATGATGGTTTAATCTTTACTCTCTTTCTGGGACATTTAGTCTTGTCTATGAATTCTAGTAATAGAATAAACATACATTGAAGAAGCTGTTAATGACCACTTGATTTGTTTTTCTCTCTTCTATCACTGCTTTTTAATGCATTTATTCCTCTGTATTTTTTATTACTCCAGAATTGTAGAGAAAATAAGGCCTGATATACATGCTTGTCAATTGTGTGTTCAAATCAGTTGCTAATTTCGTTGCACTTCGGTTGTCTTCTTCTTGTTTTTCCCCCTTTTCCTGTAGCAATCTAAATAGTTTCTCTTTTTACCATTTGTATAGAAATTGCCCTTACATTCTCGAGGCTATTATAGCTCTGGCTGAGCTGGGAGCTACTGCCAAGGATATTATTTCCTTGTTTCCTCAGGTTTGTAGTGAAAGTGTGAATTGCTTTCTCAGCTTCCAATTAACTTTTTTGTCATATTTTATTTACGGTGTTTCACATTCTCGCTAATCTCCATTTTTATGTGGAGTAAGTGCAGAGTAATGGTTTCTGAGAAGGATGCTTTTCTCTGTATAGCTGGCTAGAATTATATATTGCATTTCGAAAGTCATAGGAGATTTCGTTCTGTATTTTTAGCCTAGCCATGACATAATTTTTCTATTCATTTAGTTATACTAGTAATTGTCCCTTGATGGAAGGATTAATCAATCATTTGTACTGACACAACTTTCTTCTAATCCTAGAGCTGCTCTGAGAGCACTTATAGTCAGGATATACTGATTCAGGGTTTTCTATTGGTTTATTTCATCTTCTGATGAATTGCATGATTCTCTATCTTGCTATCGCAATTTTTTTTTTTGAGAATTCCTGTGTTTTTCTTTCCATTAATTAGTAACCTCTTTCTAATTTTGATTTGTTGTTTGCTACTCTAGACTCCAAACAGAGGCAGCAGGGCTTCATATGACCATTTTGATTCAACACGTTGGCTACAAGTGAGTCTAGCATGAGCTCGTTGAATTAATTCCCTATAACAACTTGGTTGTATCATAGTTCTTATACATTATAAGCATGTATTCTCTATTACAGGAGCTTTTATTCGCTTTAGTTGGTGTCTATCATTGTGAGCATATGCTTCATCCAAACTTGGGTACATAATAAGAACTGCTTATTTTTTATAGTCACCAATTTTCCAAGGGAAGACTTGAGTCCTACTGTGTGCATTTATGACAATTATTTTTGGAAGCAGTTTTTGTCATGCCCAGTTTAATATGTTTATTTAGATCAATGTTGTGACATATTTTATTTCTAGCTCATGAAAAGTGTTACTGTCTTTTGTCAACAGCGATATGTTGAAGCTCAGTGCTGTATCTCCAGTAATGATTATAAAGGTAACAGAAGCTTCAGCTTAGGGAGGTGAATGGTTTTTTGCCCTATGCTCTAAAATTGTTGGTAGAATGCATGTCTTGCTCCTCACTTGCGCATCATTTTTCTTGGACATGGCAAGAGAAAGTAACAATATCATTTCATAACAACAGAGTTCACATGTCCATACAGAACTGCCAATTGATGCCAGGAACTATGAAAATTTCTGATGCTTATGGTTTGTATACATATTTTTTTCTTGGGCAGGTGGTCTGGAAATTTTTACAGAACTGCTGCAACGTTTCCCTAATAATGTCCATTTATTACTTGAAGTTGCAAAAGTAAGAAAAATGGGTGTAAACCAAAATCTCTGCCTGTACTTAGACTTACTGTTATTCATCCTTTTAATTTAAATGCAAAAACCAAGTGACTTGATAGTAATTGAAGGATTATGCTCCAATATGCCTTTCACAGTGGCTTTGCCAATATTGACGTTAAAGTACTTATGCATTGGCTTGAACTATTTTATGAAGGTTGAAGCCATCACTGGGAAGAATGATGAGGCCATAGTGAACTTCGAAAAGGTTAGTAGGGTTATATTCTTTGATTATTAAGAGAGAAAATTAGATATCCTCAGAGCACTTCACCTGGACTTTGTACGCGGTTTTTCAGGCTCGATCTGTTGATCCTTATGTAGTAACCTACATGGATGAGTACGCCATGCTTCTGAAGATGAAGTCTGATTACACAAAGCTCGGGAAGTTAATGCATGATTTGTTAAGTATCGACCCAACAAGACCAGAAGTTTTTGTCGCTTTGTCAGTGCTGTGGGAGAGGAAGGATGAGAAAGCAGCTCTATCTTATGCAGAGAAGGTTAGATGTTTTGCTCTGTCCTTGGATTGTCTCTCGCTGCTTACAACATCCCATGACTTTTTCAACTTTTGCTCGACAAACAGAGTATTCGAATTGATGAGAGACACATACCAGGTTACATAATGAAGGTATTCCTTGTAATAGTCCTTATTGCTATTTTGTAATTGTTTTGTTATTTACTAATCATGATATTTGTGAACTGAGTAATCTTAAGAATCCCTGGTTCGTTTGCAGGGCAACTTGTCCTTATCAATGGGTAGGCTAGAGGCATCTGTGATAGCCTTCAGAGTAGCTCAAGAGTTGAGGCCTGATCTCCGTTCATATCAAGGTAGATGCAATATTCCTGTTGATTCTCTTGCTATTTCAGGGGACCGTCAGCCCTTCTCTATCTAATTTAAAATATTGTTCTATTTCTAGGTTTAGTTCGGTCTTATTTGGCATATTCAAAAATCAAAGAAGCCCTCTATGCTGCGAGGGAAGCCATGAAAGCAATGCCTCACTCTGCAAGGGCTTTAAAGCTAGTCGGAGATGTACACTCTAGTAATCCCAATGGCAGAGAGAAGGTAAACATATCAGAAACAAAATTTTGGAAATATCTAGAGCGTTTGCTTTCTGAAAAATAATTTGGGTGTTTTCTGATTAATTTCAACTCAATACAGGCAAAAAAGTTCTACGAATCCGCCCTCAGGCTCGAGCCCAGTTATCTCGGAGCTGCCCTAGCTTTGGCAGAGCTTCATGTCCTCGAGGGTCGAAATGGAGAGGCCGTGTCTCTCCTCGAGCGGTATCTCAAGGACTGGGCTGATGACTCTCTTCACGTCAAGTTGGCCCAGGTTTTTGCTGCTACTAATAAGCTGCAAGAGGCTCTGTCTCAGTATCAAGCTGCATTGAGGTTGAAACTTTTACTGAAATGAGCTTCTCCTCAGATGAAGTTTCTTCTTCACAAATTGTATTTTCAATCAAATAATTCTGGTATTGGGAAGATTCCGAAAATTAATTTGAGTAATTTCTGATGTGCTTTCACAGGATTAACCCACAGAATGAAGCTGCCAAGAAGGGACTGGACCGACTAGAGAAGCAGATGAAGGTACACTAATGAATCATTAGATCTCTTCCATGTCCAGATATTTGTAATGCATCAGTGTATTGCAGAATGCTTTAGCTTATTAAAAGGTAAGAACGCTGCCGTTCTCTCCTTGCAGGGAGTGGATCCAGATGCACCTGAAGAAGATGAGGAGAACGAAGTAGAGGAGGCCGATGGAGATCCCGAAGAAACCGAACTCCTATAAACTTATTAATCAAGAAATCCCCGGCAATTAAGAGAACAGTGTATTATTTTGGCTGTGATTCAATTGTCTCAATCATTTTCCACCTGGTCCTGGAATCTGACTCAGAGTTGTTTCACGGCAGGGGCAACTACGGAGTTGAGAAATCGAAAGATTCCTTCCACCAGCCCGAGCTCATCCTCGAGGTTCTTGCCAAGTACCGGTGCGAGCCTCCTCCAAGGGAAGATTCTTGAATTAATTCTCTTCGTCGGATTGGGCATCAAAGGGTTCGCCTACTCATACTTACTCAAGACCCATCTGCTGTAGGACCGATACTGGATGTCTTTATAGTCGGTTGGATCATTCTTCCATAAAATTGCAATGGAACTCTTCGGCACGATCTGCTAGAACTTTCTGATTGGTTTGTTCTTGTTTGGCCGATCGGGTTGAAGAGACACTGCATTTATTCATCAGTCGTGATCATAAACTAGTAATCCTTCAACTGTCGATTATTGGTTGTTAAGACTGCACGTGCTTGAAAATGCCGATTGATCACCGTGATTTAGCTTTACAGCCATCTGATGAATTAGTATGGAAACCTCTTCTGCGCACCAGAATTGGAGCTGTCGTTTGATCATGACTATTCATACTGAGCCAAATTCAATATTTGAAATACACATATATATATTATTTATTCTTTGGGTGGGAATAAATTAAAATATAGAAATCAGATGTATCCATCTTAAGATTGCGTCTGCGGAGGATGAAATTGCAGAAACCTCGAACGTGAAGGATTAAATTAATAATTGTCAACATTGTCCGTACAATTTTTTCAGTGGCCGGATCCGATGATGTAAACCTGAATTGATCATAGTTTTAAGTTGGCGGTAACGTTATAAATGTGTATATGCTCGTGTGCATACACACCCATACACGCTGTTATAGTACGTAACTGAACACGACGTACAAATGTTCATATATATGGAGATCGAAGAGACCAAAATTTATTATCAGACAAAACTAAAACACGTGCACACAAAGTCAGTACAAAAAGACAGAACTTCCCAATTTGAAATCGTACATGCAGTCTCGTATCGATTAACGCATCGACACATTCGATTCAACACTCTCAACACAGTACATTGCTACATCCGAGACATATAGTCGAGCTTACCCTCAGAAAACATACGTGTGTTAGAAGAACACTTCATTTTTTTTTTCCTTCCCGGATGTTGTTAGTTAGTTAATCCAGCAGTTATATATATGTATGTATAAGCTTAGAGCCATAGGGCTCCAGCCCTCTTGAGCATGGGGATGAGGGACCTGTTGAGGTGGAGGCTGGTGACCTCGTTGGCCCCGCCCACTAGGTCCCCGCCGATGAACACTACCGGCACAGTGGGGCTGCAGCCGAGCCTGGCCAGTGCCTGCTCGATCTCCTTCCCCCTCGGCATCTCGTCCAGCTCGTGGACGCTGGGGTTCACCCCGAACTCCGAGAACAGGGTCTTGATGGTGTAGCACATGCAGCACGAGCTCTTGCTGAATATCACCACCGGCTTCTCCGACACCATCTTCTTCACCCTCTCCATTTGTGAGATTCGAAAATGTCGTTGCCTAGGGTTTCTAGCTCGAGGAAGTGTATGTATGAGTTATAATACAGTTAGGGTTTTGGTGTGAGGAGATTGAGGTTCCTGGTGGATTGCTTATATAGAGAGTCATGGAGGGGGCAGGTTGTTAGATGTTGGATGATGAGATGCTCGGTCGTGTAAAGGGACCCGATAAGAGTTCGAGTCGTGACCGATAATCCGTAAATCCATCCGGACGTGTCGAGCTTGATCTCCTAGAATCGTGATGTTACATTTCACGTATCGATCGAAACAAGGTATATGAGGCAAAAGACATATATTCGCTCTTTTCTTCTGTGTGTATGCCACCCGCAATTCTGAAACCGAACGAACACCGATCAGATCAGG
The DNA here is from genome assembly GCA_037672795.1 of Lagerstroemia speciosa. Taxonomy (NCBI): domain Eukaryota; kingdom Viridiplantae; phylum Streptophyta; class Magnoliopsida; order Myrtales; family Lythraceae; genus Lagerstroemia; species Lagerstroemia speciosa. Next base: position 1,273,653 of record CM075292.1, read on the forward strand.
TTTGAGTGGAGTCGGTCTATTGACGAGTCAAACTCTTCCAATCGATCACAATATCACAAAAACTCGAACTCGATATTACATAAAGAGGTGTCAAATCTTTCGGACAGGGTTGGTACTGGAAGAAGATGTTCGTTTCAGATATAAGGGAAGAGATTCGACGGGGGCTTGCTTGAGTGGGACATGACATTGTGGAGTTGTTGCATTTGGAGAAAAGCTGGAAGAGCTGCACGATGACGATTCTAACACACAGCCCCTCCTTCGCACGGCTTTAAATTATTCTCCAATATCCATTTTGCTTGCTTTCCATTGCCTTTCTACACACACATGCGAGTACACACACACATACATATACATATACATATCTATGTATATATGTCGACTTGATTTTGATTTTTTTCCTGATAACGATACGTTTATTCTCCTCGGACCTATGAACAACTCACATATCCATAAATTTAGATAATTCTATTTTCAAAACACATATATGAATAATCTCACCAAGAGAAAATTGAACTTCCGATCTCGTAAACTTTTTCATGATTTAATATTCTTCAGTTCCTTCTACAGCTGCTTCTTCTTGTTTCAGATATATTAATGATCTAAATTTGTAATTTATATTGCATATTTAATATATGTACATTTTAAAATTATCATAACATCCCATTGTTTATAGATTTTATTTCCTCACCCTATTTTATCTTTTTTTTATTAGAAATTTATATTTCTAGGATATTTTTAAAAATTTTAAAAGTGGGAGTGGGAGACCAAATAACTTTATTTTCCCTTAACAGATTAATGGATAAATTAAACTTTATGTAACCCACAAGCCGAATTTATAAACGAAAGTTGTGTAATTTCCATACTCAAAAGGAAAATCTATTAAATCTTTTCACACGTGTAGTGCGAGCTCATATCCGCATAAAAACCTAAGAGAGGCGGACTTTCTCTTCCGTCTTCGAATTGACATGCCAGTTGGACTTTTTCCTTGTACATGATAAACTAACCACGAGCTTAGCATTTTTTCTTCCAATCTCTAGCTTAACGAGCCGCAAGTTCCACACTCGGACCTGACGTGATGCGAGTTCAAGATCGAGCCGCTCTTACACCGTATTATATTTTCTACCTGAACTTACAAGAGTTCCGAACCCATATTCACATAAAAGTCTAAGCTATTATGTGGCAGCAACCGATTTTCTCATAAACCCAGGTTTTTTGGTTCAATCTAGTCGATCCGTGGAATTTGACTCTCAAACAGCTAGTGAAATTTACACCTACATATTCAGACACGAATCGACGTCTATGCATTAAATATTGCAAAGAAAAAAAAAACCAATATTTATTTATTTATTTATTTATTTTCTTTTTGGTTCTTTGTTTTTCTTGAGGCACGTGGGGTGGGGAACTGAAATGCAAGGAATTGGTTGGACGTGTCTGTCTTAGTCCTTGGAGGCATCTGGTGAGTTGGAGAATAGAAAAGAAAAACAAGATGGATTTATCCGCTCGGGGAACCCTAACCCTTTCCCATGTCCCCATTTAAAGGTGTTCTGATTCCATTCTCGAAGCAGAAAGAAATACTTGCTGGAAAAAAGAAAAAGAAAATTCGAAATTATATACAGCATATATATATATATATAATTATGTCATATATATGTACAACGTAGATGGACAAAAAATGTTAAGGATATGCGTTTGTTTATTACGTCCAAGACACACGTACGGTCCGGTCCTTTCACGATATCTTATCGACAGAAAGGTACCGGGAACCCTATATGTTTGTCGATTCTTTGCATGTGAGTCATAAATATTTCGGAGTGATAAATCAAGTTCTATATACTATCTACGTTACAACATCAATTTCTTTATATTTATTAATAATAATAATAAAATGAGGAAAATAAGTAAATTGCATAAGTAATCGTGACCATTCAAATAATCGTGACTATTCAATTGTGACTTTTGAACATCTATATATGTGAGTTGTATGTGTAAGAGAAGCAGTGACGTTACGTACTTACGCTTTCACATTCTCTATTATATTATTTTATATTTCTTTTATGTATTCTTTATTTTTCTTGAGTTGTAGTTCTAGTGAGGGAGTTTCACGTTTTCCAGCCATGAATCTCCTCGTGGGCATTTTATCTCAGGGTTGGACATTTCTGTTGAAGCAGCGTTGCAATATTACGAGAAAACATCCATCATCAAGAGAATTTGCTGGAAACGCCTTACTCACAACTTTGATTTCGAAGTTTTCAATTCCCTTTTTTTTTTAATGTTTGTTACTAATATTATCTTCGTGATTGTTATATTGGAGTTACCATTTTCTGTAATTAATATTATCTACTTTGACTTTAGTGAATTCTCATATCTCTCCCATGCTTTTCACGTAACACACCTACCGTTGATTTAAGCTGACGTACCATCGATACACGTCAGTTTAAAGTAATAGTAAGTGACGAAAAAAACTCGATGTTGTAACGCGGACAACATATAAGACTCGATTTATCACTTTGAAACATTTAGAACTCATTTATAAGAATCAACAAATATATATGACTCACGGTATCATTATCTCCTTAATTTTATCACCTCTTTTCTTCTTTTTTTTTTTAGAATAATTATAATTACAATAAAAAAATTAAGATCATATATACATACATATATAATTAAGTCGTAGACCGTTCTTTAAGTTTACACTTGGAGGATACCCGGTTTTTTTTAAAACTATACTAGATATTTAGTTGTGCTGTATCGACGGGATCGATGCTGAATATCAGTTATTTAGTGTGTCTAACATGTTCGATATCTGGGGGAATTGATTTTCACTACTTCAACGTTCCTTTTTCCTGACGAAGAAAAATGCCGCAGTGAGTTCTTTTTACTGGAGCTGTACTCACAGGACCACTAAAAGCTCGAATCCACGTCAATGACAAGTCATATTCCTTTAGATAACATATATATATATATATATTATATTTTCATTTGGTTTTTTAGTTTTATTATTATTATTATTTTGGTCATAGAGAAGACTTGTGATCCTAAAGGTAAAAGTAAAGTTTTAAAAATCAAATCGGACCGAGAACGGGACAAGATACCGGTTCCATGTTCAACCGGGGTTCAATGGGTAGAACCGGATTTATTTAAAAAATATATATAAAGTACATGTAATTACCTAAAATACACAAGTATTAACAATTTAATATCTTATGTGCTCAATCCGGTTCATTGAAAACCGTCCAGTTCAACCCCAGTTCCTACGGAGTCAATGTGCAAACTGAGTTAACTATGCAACCGGACCGGACTAGTCACCGGTTCCAGGTCCAACCGGTTGGACCAACCGGTCCGGTCCAATTTTTAAAACTATGGGTAAAAGAAATAAAAATGTATAAGATACTTTACTTATAAAAATCAAATTCCGAACCTTCTGATCCCGATCAAAGATAATACCATTGTATCCAACTATCCTTTCTTAATTGCCTAATTTCGTACATAAGTACAAAAAAAATTTTCCCAAAATTTTCATATATACGTGAAAAATTATCAGATATATTTTTTTGTATGCATATATATATATGTGTGTATGTATGTATATAGCGTATAGAGTTTCATACATGCCCTAATCTAAATAAAGATCACGTTCACATCTGTACAAAAGTTGTCTCGCTTTCATGTATGGGGGGACCTCTTCTTTCCTCAGTCATCACCTTATCGATCGAATCTCTTCAAAGAAAATTAAAGGTACATTTTTTTCAATTTTATTTTATTATTATGAAAATTTATAAATTATAAAGTATATATTCTTTTTTTTTTGGGCACACTGTTTATTTAGATGTATCTGAGCCATGCAAGTACAGGTGCCAGCAAAAGTACATTTTATTTTTTATTTTTTATATTTTTGCACGTAACACCTGTTATTCTTAAATCTATTGACTCGGCTTTGAATGAATCGAATCAATCTATTGAAAGGTAAAATTCTCTAAATTATAGGTTCAGGACAGATGTGACAAACAACACACAAGCATACGTAAACCGGCCCAAGTGAGAGACCAGGGGCCAATGATCAATTCCTTGCCCTTTCTTTTTCCCATTTTCCATTTATTTTTTGGGTAAACATCTCTTTATATATATATAATATAAATTTTATTTTCTTCAGATCATGACTAACTCACAAATTCATAAAATCAGGTAAGTTTACGTGCAAAACACATATGTGAGTGGCCTCACTAATGGTTACACACTCAAGAAGAAAATCAAACCTCCAACCCTGTAAATTTACATGCGAATCATATGCACGTTCTATCTAGTTAAATTACGCATGGTTCGGCTACGCACCTCTTTTTTGAATAAAGTAATCACCAATACTGTGGCTGAGTTCGGGGAAGAACTTGTACGTGAGGACGTTGATTTTAACATGACATGTCATGAATCGATTGTTCACTTGTACGTACTAATAAGTCGGTCGTAACTGTACATGCCGGGCATAAGTCGATCCGGTGTCTGTGCATCATTAAAAAGGATGGTCTCCGTGAGCTCGGTCAATTGCTAGCGTGCGCTCTAGTCCTGGCAAATTGGTCGTACAGTACAAGCTCAGTCGTGCATGCCACAAGACCATAACCTTAATGATGCTAAGCACCGTGCATCGGGGTCCGACTAACTCGCCAAGGACGCTGGTGTCACGGCCGTGTTTTGCTTTTACCTAACGTTTCCCGTCTGTTCAGCCTTAGGATGCCGATCTAGCTAAGCCAGCAAACGTAGCTATCCGATCTTGTACCGATTCGTTACCCCAGAGGGGAGTTTCACTTGGTCGACTAAGTCCGAGAGTCCTCCGTAGATGAATTGTTCGAACCTCGATCCAAGAATTGCTCGGGTGCTGGCTCAAGAGCCCGGTGTCATGGATCAGTTCAGGCCAGAGGTCTGTCCGGTGCCGTGATGCCTAGTCGACGGAGTTTGAGTCACCGTAATCCTAAAGCCGATCGACTCTTTGGCCGAGGTTAAACAATTCCCCTCTTGATTCAGCAATCTACAGACAAAATACTTGCAATCCGAACGGTTCTGCTTCAACGCTGACTCTAACTAATATCACTGATAACCTCACAGGTCTATCACGTTAAAAAAAAAAAAAAAAAAGGACCATCCATGGAAGTGATCGAAATAGTAAATAGTGCATGTTGAATTGCGATGTTGTGTGAGTGGACAGACGACGGAGTAGGTGACTTGGGCCTAGAGAGGATTGTCGAATTTGCGGGCTTAAGTCGTGAAGTGACTACCGAAAACGGGTGCTACTCAGTTTTTTATAAGTCGTATTATACTCGTATTTAGTCGATGTGAAATTTTAACAAGTCTAAAAGGGATGTCAAACTTCCAATGGCGGAAAGTTAGAGGACAAGGAGACTGATAATTGGAAAAAGAGAGAATGCAGCGACGACGTCGGATCGTTGCATCCTCCTCCCCCACCTTCATCCTCATCATCAACTGACTCGACTCCCCTCATCACAATTCACAGCCATGTATACGTACGTACGTCCACTACTGTTGTTTTTGGGCAATCCGACGCGTGGAAAGCTCTATGGAGGGAAATTGATTCATTAAGAATCATCGACAAATCGCACTAATATAATATTTACCTTATCAGATTCTCATTCTCAAATCGATATGAGACTCATCGCCATCATCTCCCATCGCTTCGATCGACTTAGTTATGTCACGAGAGGGTCAAAAACGAACTCAACTAGCTTGTTCGATAATAGGGAATTTGAATAATAATCAGCTGATAATTGTCGTGGAAGGATTGCATCCGATTATGATTCGAGATGCTTTTGCATGGTGTGGATCAGTGGCATCTCTCGTTGTAATTGACAGTAGCAACCCTTACATCAATTTCGCCACGTGAGACACGTTTTGCCTCTTTTTTTTTTTTTTTTATCAGTACGTTTCACCTCTTTTGTCTAAGGGACCAACTGACTGGCTAGATTTTCCTCGGGCACAGTTTTGCAGAGGATAAAAACTAGAGGAAATAAAAGAGAGGGAGAGTTTGACGCATTAATATCACTCCCGATCTGATATCAGAAACGTAATTAGTTATCAATGAATGGGACCGTTTACTGAAAAAATGCATGAATATGACATGAGATGCCCGTGCATCGTCTCCGAATTTTCGTTTCAACCCTTAATTTATACATCCGAGCTTTGAAAATTGAGTCTTTTTTCGGTACACAAAATGGGCAGGAAAAAGGGCAGAGGAAGTCCACTGGCGGAGAAAGTTTTGTATGTAATAAATATTTGACGTGACAGTGATTACACGGTGTCATAAATTAATAAGATTCAACCATTTTAATACATTTTTATAGGCCGCATGACAGTGCTTCAGTTATTTCTAGAGTTAATTTCTTGTTTTCGAGTTTTATACAAAAAATTAAAATAACTTAATCTTATTAGTTTCTAATACTCTATAAATACTATCATATGATATATCTGTCTCTTTCTCCCAAGCAATGACCACTATTCCTTTTTTTCCCTGTTTGTGACCATTAATTATGTAAAGTAGGTATTAAATGTATTATTTTAAAATGAGAAATTGTAATTATTATTATTATTATTATTATTATTATTATTATCATTATTATTATTATTATTAAAGAGAGAATAGCGGGAACCATGCAGCTATCGCGATCTCCCGCCTCGTGACCTGCACCGATGCAAGCCTGCTTGCAACCACCCAAATTGCATCCTATACAAAGTTGACATTCCCCCTTTTCAGATCGATCCCATCCCTGTTCCTGGATACTTCCTCATCGATCATCGAGTGGCCATCCATTCTCCGTTACGGACTATCGATCGGGCAACTCACAAAGTTGCATACTAATTAGCCATTTTAAATCGGCCATTTTGGACCCGAAAGTTATCAATTATTCCACCGGCGCTTCTTCCGAAAATTACAGGGGTCCTTGAAGGGGAACGAACCCGAGAAAACGCCTTCCCTTTCCAGCAATTCTCGGAACGTCGGGATGCCATTACAGGGCCGACCCCGATCCGAACGGAACGTTAAGACATGAGACTTCTTAAGGGCCATGCCATGCCTCCTTTGTTTTCTTTGTTCAATTGTTCTTGGATATAAAGTTAAGTTAAACCTTTCATTTGGAAAAGTCATACACACTTGGGAGAGGAAAATACTCTCTTGTTATTAATTTAATTTAAGGTACATGTTATCATTTTGGACACGACCCACATAATTTTATCCTAGAAAATGTGCATATGAGAGAAACGAGATGATATGCTACAAATCATGTCAATCTCATCGGTAGGTGGTTCGGTCGGGAGGAGACGGGTGATGCAAGCCATGCTCTCGATCTCAAACTCAAGACTCTATCAAGGGTTTTTTCAAGTTCCTCCCCTGAGGTCCAATAACATCATCCCATATCTAAAAACGTCTTTTCAAGGATAGAATTATGTAGATCGTATCCACAATGGATAATACCTCTCATGTGCATCTCCACATGCTGACTCCGAATCCATCAAGCTACACCGACACTACAAGAAATCAAGCAATTACCGTGAGACAAATCAGAGGCAAATCTCTCCGTATTCTGACGGAATCACCAAATTTCGTCAGATTTTCATCCGATTACAATCTCACGAAAAATCGTTGTCGGAAATTAAAATTCTATCGCAAATCTTACGATAATTTTCGTGAGAAAGGTTTCGGATGAAAATCTCACACAATTTTCCGTAGGAAATGTCAGACGGAAATGTCACGAAAATTTGCGTGAGAACATTTGAAGAAATTCTCACGAAAACTTCCGTAAGCTGTGCAACGGCTTCATCAGACGAAAATCAAACGGAAATTTTCTTCCGAGTGATTTCCGTCAGTATTTTTTTCACGACAATCTCACGCTATTTGTACATTTATTGTCAAATTTAAAAAAGAAATCCAGATTTAAGCACAATTTTATTTTTGGAGAGAGAATCGATACATTTAAATTTAAATTTTAAACAAAAATAACAAATGGTACAAAATATTGGCATTATTATACGTAAATTTGCAAATGTACACGGTTGAAAAATTAAAATGGATCGTACAATAGCAAGGCTAAGTCTCGTTATCAGATCCAACAAATCAATTTAACTAAATACATTTAAATTTGTAGAGTACATCTCTCTTCAGTTCTTCGATGCTCCAATCCAAGAACCCATTGTGCATGCAGGACGTGTGCCTCCTCCAGCAATCAAATGTGGTTTTCAATACTATCGTAACTGTAGAAATTAAAATCCAACATGTCTCTAAGAGTTCATAACAAAAAGGTATAGCTTCAAGAGAAGAAGTAGAATCATCTCAGAAAGATTGGATGTTCAAGAGATGGGAATGAATCAAAACCTTACGGTATAATGCAATTCTTACAAAACCAAATTAAGAAACGAAATAAAAAGATTCATACAAGAGAATTTAGATGAAAGTAATTCAATAAATGAGGACAAGAATCATAAATGAGTCTTAAGGAACTTGCCTGAGATTTTGCTTGGGGAGGCGGCTCACTCAAGTTTATTTTCATGAGTGAACGATATTTAGCATCCTTGCAAAAGGAAGAACCAAATGTAAGGCTAAAACGGGGGACAAGATTCAGCAGAATCACAACACATTCTAAATTTGTTTGAAGTAAATATGAATAGCAAGATGAAGTACCAATGAGATCTACAAGATAGACAACAAAGAGAGACTGCCAGAAATTATAACATAAAAATTACATGGGAAAGAAATAAATCAAATATGGACGTTCTCACAGAATCTTCAGCAATAGAGGCTCAACCTACAATAGTCGCACATAAGAGCTCTTATCGATATCAACACAATAGTAACAAAGATACACATAATCGATCATATGATGAATACTTACAGTAAACTTCTAAGCTCGCTTGTCTACGAAATGCCCAAATATGATGCTTCATCTGCAGAAATTTTGACAGTTTACCTAACGAATTTGATGACATACTCAATAAATCAGCGAATATATACCAAAGAGATCGCTACCTGCATCTTTTGGTTATTCACAGGAACCACAAACAGCAAGCACGGTATATACTTTTAAGTTCATAGCAATTCACAGACAAAGCTACAACCTGGTTAGTTTTCCATGTCAATCCAATAATGAAGTTGTGGAAGAGTGACCATCAGATAATAACACTATAATGCAATAACTCAAAGGAAGTAAAAGCACAATCCATTTTAATTGCTACTAGTAGTAAACCCAATGAGTTTATATAAGAGAAGAAACACAAAGCTAAAAGTGACAAAAATTGGAGAGGAACATAAACACGTACCTTCCAGCAAGAAGCATCTTCTTCTGAGATCACTTATAACTTTAAATGCTAATTAACATTACCATTGAGCAATCCCTGGAATGATAGATAAAGGTCTCAGTTTTTTGTTCTGAATATTTCCTCTACTTTTCTTAGAGTCTCCTGAAAGCATGAAGACAGAACATTGATTTGAGTGATAAGAGCAGAATGCCCAACTTAAATAGAGAATATTATTGTTGAGGTAACAACTCTAGCTATTGTTATTTACCATTGATCCACAACCACAAGAATACAACAACAGTTTTGAAACTAACACATTAGATTCTTTCCCTGGCCAAGAACCCATGAAAGATAACTTTATCTTAGAATCTACCATGGCTAAAGCATATATATATAACACGGGCAAAAAAAAAAAGAAATCATAGTACCAAAGCATAGGCAGAGGTTAGGGAGAACACAAATCCAAACCAGAACGAATTGTCGATAAGCTGGAGAAAGCAAAAGAACTTCAAGACATAATGAAGCAAACAACAAAGCTAATTCAGAAATTAGACAAAGAAAACTCATATGTTGAAATCCGGAACAGCCACGCCATGAAAAGGTTCAACTCATATTCGAAACGAAAAAACCAGTTATACGCAAGCTCAACCAATTAGAGGAATAAGGATTATTCTAGGATTGCCTCATCTGAATCCCAACTGAATCACCGACACCAACTATCTTCGCCCCCTATCATCCCAACTCAATCACCAACCCTCCCGTGCTTGGAAGGGACCAAAAGGACAGATTAGAGAAAAAACTGACGATCTCGTCCCATGAAAAGGAAATCGCATCTTACCTTACCATGGCCAAGGGTTCGCAGAAGAGAAGCAATCGGTGGGCCAACCGTCATATGAAGTAGAGACATCCCCTTGCCGACGAAGAGAGAGAACCCTAGGTGAAGCATGGCTCGATCGAGAAGAACGGTCGCCGATCGTGACCGGACGGAGAAGCGAAGGCGGAGGCATGTCTCTGCCAAGGAGCACTGCACCGGTGAAAGAAAGAAAAGGGAGAAAAGGCAAGAGTGAATAGCTGCCTTTTGTTTATTTTAATATGACAGAAGTAGCAAAGTTTGAGTTCTGGGGTTCGAACCCCTGCAAGCACAAGTCTCAATTGATTTTCCTGTTCCCTACCGTCTGAGCTCTGTGAGAACATGTCCGACGCAAACTTTTCCGTCTGACTACCTTCCAAGAATTCTGACGGAAAATTATTTTAAATTTTTTCAAAAGCTTTCCTTTCGCTGTTTTGACGGAAATCTCACGGTAAGTTTTCCGTCCCGCTTACTCTGCCAGAATTCTAACGGAAATGTTTTCTTCGGACCTTTTCTCACGCAAATCCACCTGAAGTCAGGCGTCTGTCTAATCTCACGTAAAATTCTCACGAATTTTCAACATATTCTTGTAGTGCGAGTCGACCGCATTCAAATCATCATATACTATATGGTGCAATCAACAAGGATTCAAGGGAATTTTTGGCCTCGAAGTCAAAAGTCATATCTCAAGGAAAACGTTCACCTGAAATATTAGCATAAAAAAAACAGATAAAAAAATTGCAATTCCTATATATATAATTATGTATTTATGTATGTATATATATCACAGCCTATAAATACAACTCCCATGCACAACAATCATTAAGCATAACATCAAACTCCATCAATCGAAGAAGAAAAATGCAAACAAATAACACACTCCCACATATAAAAACACCATTTTTTTATATATAGATATTATATAAAGAATGGATCGGGTGGCTAGGTTTGCGTCGCAGAAGGCGGTGCTGATATTCAGCGAGAGCCCGTGCTGCATGTGCCATGCAATCAAGCGGCTGTTCTACGATCAGGGCGTGAGCCCAGTGGTGTACGAGCTTGACGAGCTCGATGCCCAGGGTGGCCAGGAGTTGGAGCGAGCACTCCTAAGGCTCGGGTGGAGCCCCTCAGTCCTGGTGGTGTTCATCGGCAGCAGCCTTGTGGGGTCGGCCAATGCGGTCATGACCCTCCAGCTCAATGGCTCCCTCAAGAGGATGCTCAGGGAGGCCGAGGCCGGGGCTATCTGGCTTTGGATCCAATCGATTGCCGTGTTTGATGAGTCAGAGAGGGATATGAATTAATCGATGTGTTAACTGCCTGATAACTCCTTAATAAAAATCGACGCCCTGGTCATTTCTAATGTGGCTGAATCTTTGGAGGGTGCCCTTTTGTGAGGAGAGAACATAACTGAAGTGTCCAGTCGAGATTTTGGGTGATTTGGTCAAGAAAGTTGGACATCTCTTCTTTTTAAATGATGTCTCAAACTTGAGTCATATACGCAAAGAAAATTTATAATTGGAAGAGTTTCACCTCTCAATTGACCGACTCGACTCAAGCATATAATTTGAATTACATCAAAACAAGCAGCCCAGAAAGATTTCTGTGTCCCGATATCGATAGCAGGAGGAGAAGTTAAGTTCCATTCAGGGAATTACTCTAACACAATCATGCAAAGAGTAGAATCGAGGAAGTTCCATCTCATTGGCTTCCAGCCAACAAGCTCAATCATTTCCAAGAACCCTATTTCGATTTTACAGCCGACCAGCTCAAAGTGCAAACCAATCGAAACGGAGAGAATTGAGAAGTAGCTCAGTTATTGATTCCTCATTGGTTTCCATGTTGGTACCAGACCATTGTCCTCCATTACCTTCCGCAAGCAAGCATGATCAGATTTATTTGGCAGCTCTATCAGTCGAAGCATCTAGCTCGAGAAACAAATCTTACTTGGATGAATAAGTGGCGGCGGTGGCAGTCATTCAGTTGGATACGCCTAAGAAGTGAGCAAAGCTCTTGTATTTGGGCTCCCAACCTAATTCCTCTCGAGTTTTCGAGTTGTTCAGTCTCTTCCCAAGAGGATCAGAAGTGCCTGAAAGAACATGGAAATTAAACAGTAGACAGCGATTTTCGTGAACATAAAAGAGACCAAACAGGATCTTGTTAACAGTCACTATTATAAGCCAGTCTTCAATTGGATTAAGGTGAGTTCATAGAGAGTGGGCAAACCTTTGAAGCCTTGGAACTTCTTTGAGAATTTCCCGCTTTTCTCCACAATATCCATCACATCCTGCCTGCATTTGAAAATACACAAGCATAACCCTCAGTGGAAAGGATTTTAATTATAGTTGAAAACTTTACCAGCAAAGATACCTGGATACCGGGTGATTGTCACAGCCTAAGAAAATTCTGCTACGAAGCTTTTTCTTCAAGATCGTGACCGAGAGGGAAGCAGCATCCTGTCGTGGAAGTTGCAAGAGTCAGAACTATGTCTTCTCAACTCCCTCTGTGCTCCATTTCAGTCATTCATTGATAGAGAGGACTCGAGTCTCCTTGGAGGCGGAGAGGATTTGCCCATTTCGACCTTAAACACACACAGTGAAAAGAATCGAACCTCATAATGTATAAGATTTAGGATGTGGTCAGGGCGGATTTCTGAAGTCCCCTTCTCAAGCCAATAGATATGTGCACCTCTATCTGCTTTGTAGGAACAGTAAAGGTTCCAAAATATGATTCTGTTCTTAGCTGAAAATACCGATTTTTCTTATTTTCCCCTTATCGTAAATATAAATCTCTCAGCATATAAACTTTCTTGAAAGGATATATAGAGCCCAGCTAGTCTAACTACACAGCCACCAAATTCCAGCACAACTTTTTCAGCTTTTAGAAGAACATCGGTCCTCGGGCTCCTGCCAATAGGAACATCAGGAGTATCCTGCATTTAACATTTAACCAACCACTATAATCATCAGCTTCTTGATAATTACTCCTTGAAAGTTGACAGCAGAAGCCTCGATGTAAATACCTCATTAGAGTCTCCATTATTATTGCAGTCATAGGGAGCAGAGCTTGATGTAAATAGGAAAGAACCTTCTCCGCTCCAGCTCAAAGCAGCCTGTCTGATTGCAGTTAAAGCAGTAGTAAGTTCAATGGATGATTATGTCCACATGAATCAAGATTGGTGAAAAGAAGAAAAGATAATATGTGCTGCAAAGGAGAATTTCACAGCAATAGCAGGGCAGCAAACATTTAAGGGGGGGGAATCATTAGCGGCCAAGTTCGAATTCCATGTAGAAGCTGTCAAGAAATCCCAGATTTCAAACTGGAAGAAGAATTTCTCTCTCATTTCTGAAGCCTCTCTAAAAGCAGTAAACATAGAAATCAAAGGGTCTAAGCAGAGACACTAGATCAAGCAGCACAGTTCATGAGTATCATTGTTGAGCTAACCTCACATCACCAGGGTAATCAGGTGTTCGTGAAGGTGGAGCACAGAAAATAACGTAAGGAAACCGTAAGCCTGTATTTGTTCCAGTCAACGATGGTTTTATTCCCATATTAATCAACTCATCGTGGTGATCAGAGGTCACTGTCTGCCCATATATGTGAGAGTCCGGATGCTCCTGCACAACACGGTACAATTTCAAATACTCGGTGCTGCATGTTTGCCCAGAAGTTGCGTTAGACATGGAATAAATCAAAGTCAAATTTTTTCACGTTTTCAGTAAAACGAAGCAGAGAACAGATCCATCATCTCTTTTCTCTGCAATCAGAAAAGAAGAAAACACAATATGCAGATGAAGGGCTTGACAAACATGAAAGAGAACAATCACATAAACCAAGCAATCAACTTAGCAAGAATTGAAAATGATACAGATTTTAGGGAAAAGAAAAATTAAAAGCTACCATAGCCACAACCTTAAAAAATGACTATTGAATAATCTAAACTGAGGAAAAGGCATCACCAGTGAATTAAACAGGTAAACATCTAGATACCTACCAAAAAAAAGTTAAACATCTATAGAATAGGTTAGTGAGATCAAGATCGAATTTGAGGCATATACAAGGACCTAATTAGGTGACAAAACCGTACCTCCCGCCACTTCTCGGCGACCATGCGGCCGAGAACTCCTGGCCCAACAATCAGCAGATCATTTTGTCCGACAGCAGTTGAGACCTCCATTGCTTCTTTTGGAGCACCTTCACCGAGGAAGATAGGGAAAATATTTACATATACACCATAAACTGCACAAAGTGGTTGTTCAGTGGAACAGTGAACATAAACAAACTGAATAGGTAATTGCTCGGTCATAGTGACTGACGCCAAAGTAAACAGGATGATTGTTCAATAATGCAGAGAATTATGAACGAACGCTGGTGTTCACTCCACATTGAGAGCCGGCATGTCATGAAAACCTCATCAATCGCAGGCATGAAGAGAAAATTGAAAGTCCAGGGGTCAAATCAACGCCAGTCCTCTCGTAACAGTTAAACTAAGACAACATTATAGCAAATGCACATCGAGTCAGTACGAAGCAAACTGTTGCAGATGAAGTTCTTCGTAGGACTTGCGGATTTTCAAGCAGGATATGAAAGCTCAGAGGCCCCGTAGTTCCAACTTCGTAATCAATCCAATCCATAAACCACGCAACATCATCACAAAATCACTGACCAACACACACGCGCGCGCGCATGCAATTCAGACAGAGAAGGTACCAATGACGGAGCAAGCGTTGACCCGGAGGGGTGCAGAAACCGACGGCCACGGTAAGATGCTCCTGCCGGGATTAGTGCTCCTGAAGACCAAGGAGAGCGGATACGGGCGGTTCGAGGCGGAGTGCGAGGCGAGTGCTGGGAACGCGCCGGACGCTGAAATGCGAGATACAGATAGCCGTGCAGCTGTTGCGGTAGCTGCTTCCATCTTAAAGCGCCATCTCCATAAAAAACGTGCGGAGATGATGATGATGATGATGTTGATAATAATAATTTAATTTAAAAAAGTACGGCTTTTTTTTTGGCTAAATTAAAAGAACAGAGAATCTATCTGCTGCTCGATTTCTAATTTCTGATTGGTCCAGCTGGAACCGAGTTAAGTACGGGTTCGATAAGCCACTTTGTGATGAAATTTCTGTTACCAAAATAAGACGGGGTTGGTTGAACGTTGCAGTAAGGTGGAGTTTTGGTTCGTGAATGGTTGGTTAGATTACGGGAAAGTCTGAATTTTGGTCAAATTTTCTTGTAAAATAGGTGAAAATGTAAGATTACTGGTAAAAATAAGTAAAATCATTTTATAAATTGATTGTAAAATTAATATGATCTTAGAATTTAGTTTTAAATGTAAAAGTTTTGCCTAAGATATTATAAAATTGTAACACATGCAATCTCAAAATGCAGTAAACATTACGGTCAAAATACCGTAATCTGTAACGTGTAAAGAAACATCACCTAAAAGATTTCTCACTCCATTCATGTTACTGTGAATTTTTATTATATTTTCCTCTATTTTAGGAATATCCGGTGCCCTCAAAATACGTCTTTTAAAGGGTATAATTGTATCATCCGTCACGGTCAAAACAGATAATACATATTGAGCGAGCAATTTACGTCGTGAACTCCAGACCACTAAGCCGAACTCGTCGCACACCTAAATGGTTCGCTAGATTTTCTTGATATTAGATGATATACACCCCGAAAATCAAAATTAAGGACAAAAGAACATCGATAATCATATATGTTCATCGATTCTTATAAGTAAATTCTAAATATTTCAAAGTGATAAAAAAACCTAAACATTTCAAAGTCATAAAATAAGTCCTATATATATATATATATATATCTCACTGCTGTTACAATATCAAGTTTTTTACATCACTTAATTTTACTTTAAGCGGACACGTGTCAATTTCACGTCATCATAAAGTAACGGTAAGTAACAGAAGGGACTCAATATTGTAACACCGGGCAATATATAAGACTTAATTCATTATTTTAAAAATATTTAGTACTCACTTGTAAGAATTGATAAACATATAAGACTGCAAGTATCTTTTATGGACGTCGGGTAGGCCACTCGGACAACCTTCGATCCGATCCTGGGCTTTCCATGATAGCGGGCCGAACTGGTAAAGGACATTGGGCCCGGCCCAATAGGCATTTCTTAAGGTCGGGGGTGCGCAATTGACCGCTGACTACGCAATCAATTTCCAGACTTCAAATTGATCTCAGAACTTGGGCCGTCCGTACACGTAAACCCTAAATAGCAGACCTATTCATAGCCCTCATAATACCACCAATAAAAAATTTTAAAAAAATAATAATAATATTTTTAATTATTTCAAAGAATTAACAATGCCTCTGGTGAGCTTCAGGCACACAGGCAGCAGCTAGCTATCTCAGGCGATTGTAGCCATGTACGTAGCTAAGACCTTGGAGAAGGAAAAAAAGAAAGAAATAAATAAATACACATTATATATATATGTATTTGTAGTAAGTTGGGCACAAGTTACGGTGCATGCCGTGCTTACGCGACTTCTGTCCCCCGTAAAGTACATATATGTAATTAGAAAATTACAAAATTGAGAACAATGTTTTCATTAGTAAATTAAATTATTTACTTGGTCAAAAAATTTTAATTATTTAATTTCTGAAATAATTACAATATAAATACTATATATTTATCCTTATTGACAGTTCAATTATATAAATTTAAAAATATCTAAATCAAGTTTATAAGATCAGTTGTGATACACTTCTAGTTTTAATTTTCCTATTTTACTGACGTGAACTTTATGTTATTAACAGAGCAGTTATGAATTAGATCGAAAGCATAACAAATCAATCTTATATAATTGAATTAAATATTTTTAAATTTATTGGATTAGATTATCAAAAGACAATTATATAGGACTTTAATTTAAATTAATTGGCAAGCGCGTGCGACAACGTTTTGGTGTCAGACTTCTGACGACAGTGACGCGACACCGAGCATCAAAGCCCGCACAATTGACTTTGACTCCTGAGGCTGTGATTGTACGGAAGAATCTGACGCTGTCGAGCCAACGGATTCGCACCACGTGAATATATGACCCCGTTGACTTGCTACCCAGCATTACCGAGCTTTTTTTTTTTTTTGGTCGCCAGCCACGGTATCCAAGCAGGCTCCACCAGCGGTGAGATGGCATCTTTCAGCCAACCATACTTGGCTAATCCGTTGGTCGCCCCGGGTCGCACGCCTGGCAATGGCGGGTGAGGCTCCCAAGAGGGGTGTCTGCGTACGTGAGGTCTCGAACCTGAGACCTCCTTAAGCGGCACCGAGCTGCTTACCACTCGGCCCAACCCCTCTTGGTAGCATTACCGAGCTTGCGTTATTCGTTACTTGGATTATTCGGTAATCTTAGGAAGCGGTGCACACCTTCTTCTTCTCCTTCTCCTTCTTTTTAAATATTAAAAAAGCATATAATTATAGGAGAAAATAAAAAATAAATAAATAGTGCAGTAAGCCTCACCGATCAGATTGAGTGGAAAACATTTTCATCCCATGTTAACGGAGATACCGTAGCACCAAATCATAAATGTTATTCGAGATCTTTTTCTTTTTAACTTCTCGTTCTCCTTTGATGCAACATTGTGCTTGTCGAGCAGAGGATTGTGCTTGCTATTGGATGTTTTATCCTGCTCGAATTAATCCATTTAGACACGAATTATTAAAAGGTTGATCGACTCTTTTGTGGCCTTCGGACAATCTGTTTTAAACATCTCTCGATTTCGACATTTGTACTGTACTGTCATTGAAGAATTTCTACTTCTAATGATGTATCACAAAATCTTTTTCATGAGTTCTAACCACATAAAATAATAATAATAATAATAATAATAATAATAATAATAATAATAATAATAATAATAATAATAATATTCGGTCATTTTAAGCTAATGTGACATTGATGTGATATAGATGTGATATTGACGAAAGTCAGTTTGATGCAATGTTATGACACAAATATGAATAAGATATAATAACATGAATAATATATATAATTTAATTTATTATTTTAAAATATTTAAAACTCACTAAATATAAAAGACTATCAATATCATTTTCCTATAGGGAACCTGAACGGACAGGTCGGTCAAGCTGTAAGCTCCGCCGTTGCCTGATTACAACGTGTACCACGTGCGAAAAAATAATTACTGCACAATGTGAAAAGATGAGTATGTCTTTATAATTTCTTATCTTGTCATCCAAAAATTACGAATGTTTGTACCATCTAGAAATGACAATTTGATCCGAACCCGTGGAACCTGGCCTGGTCCACCCTGCTTTGGAGGGGGACTGGGCGGGTCTAGATGTGATTGTCGCCCTGTCCCATCCCCTATTTACATATTGTTATATTATATAATTATATATTTTAAAGTTAATCTACTTGATTTATAAATACTGTTACATCAATAAATTAGATAATAATCGTTCTATTTTATTAAAATTATATAAATTCTTAATTTTTTAAATTTTTTTAATTATACTGTTAAAAATATGCAATTTATATTATATTTTGAATTATATTTTACATATTAGTAATTAATTTTTCAACCCGACCTGCCCCTTGATGGTGTGGGGTGGGTCCGGGCATCTAAACACTCACCCCCAGGCCATTGCCATCCCTACTACCATCTCCTAATGAAGACGTTTCGAGCTGTCTCAACTACTGGTATTTTAAGTTCATCTGTCCTCACAAAAACACATGCAAATAATGGATTCATATCCCGTACCGACATGACAATAAACAATTAACTAATACAACTGCTTAAATAATTGATACTAATTTACATATTCGACACGATTTGATTGATATTTTTTCAGTTTACGGTGAGGTACAATAGTTTAAAATCTTCTCCCATCTGACGGTAGATAGAGAAACTTAATGCAACAGAGCTGCGTGACTTTCGAACAATTAACACAAGCGAAATGTCATAACATTTCTTCTTGGAAAAAAATTTAATTAGTTATGCCTTATCGTGGCACAGTGCGATCCTCGCTCTCTGTCAAAGAAGGGGAACCGTATAGAGGCCCTCCACGTGGCAATCGTACACGTGGAGAGGTCTCGTTGGATGGGATGGGGGACCAGCTGGTGGGTGACCTTTTTCTCTTCTCTGGGGGCGTGGGGGTGCCCTGTGGGGAAGCGGAGCGGGGAGGGGACAGTGCTCTTAAATAATCGGGGCAGAGGCTGCCGGTTTGGCAGGAGGGGTCACCCGAACATCCCATGTGTTTTCACTTTTTTATTTTTTTTATATATTAATTCCAAAAATAAATCCCTAATAATATCAATATGAATCTGACTTGGATGACTACGTATTTTAATCAAAATCTGAGTCACTGAAAAGTAAATTGATTGAAGTGGCCGAATGTCTTTTTTTAAAAAAATAATATTTTATATTCGAATATTGTAAATTGAAAAACTTAACCTGACGAGAGATTTATCTTCCAATGGGTCCAACTCTGCACGAACTTGATTATTCAAAAACCGTTGAACTTATGGATGCCAGTGGCTCATGCCAAGAAAAACTAAGTCGAATACCGTAAACAAAAAATATATTATTGAAAATTTTTTATCTGCTATTGGATTTGTGGTTCAAATTTAGATTAGACAGATTTTATTGAATTTTTAAATATTAAATTTTGCATGAAGTTAAATGCCTAATTTTTAGTTTAAGAATTATTGTGATTTATCCATTTTCATGATAATACATTCCGATTTTCCTTTTAAAAAAATCTGTCCTGAAAAATTAAAAGGAAAAAAATGGCATAATATTCCATTCGAAAACTTCTTCCGAAACCGAGCAGCTGACCCGACAGCGGCCGA
Source organism: Lagerstroemia speciosa (assembly GCA_037672795.1). Taxonomy (NCBI): domain Eukaryota; kingdom Viridiplantae; phylum Streptophyta; class Magnoliopsida; order Myrtales; family Lythraceae; genus Lagerstroemia; species Lagerstroemia speciosa. Next base: position 1,293,639 of record CM075292.1, read on the forward strand.
CCTCATCGGCCCGTACTTTTGCCGACGTTTCTCCCCTTGTGGACATCCCAATCAAACCCTAATCTTATTTCCTCAATGGAACTTTGACAGTTTAATCATGGACAGTTCGACAGTTTAATAAAACGATTTATAATTAATAATATAAATTAGAAAAGAAATTAATTATTTATAATAATATTTTCACCCACTAAATAATCTAACATCAATATAATAAAGAATATGCCCGCTTTGGTATGTCCATAGAAATCGTTTTGCAACTGTTCTCCATTCGGTTGAGTGATTCTTTTGATGCTAGGATATGTTCTCACATCTGCTCGTGGGTCCGTAAAACTTTTAGACTTCGTGTTCGATTGCCAGCTGATAGCCAAGGTCGAGTGTCCGTAATCACGTATCGGGTCACAGTCACGTCATTTTTTTCCTATCGTGCGTCGACTGATTGCCTCCGCATCTGTGAGCCAGAGCTAGATAGCATCAGAAAAAGACAGCCTCTCGAGGTATCAGCTCCGCTCCTCGCTCTTATCAAGCATGTCACAAATCCCACTTGTCTCAATTATTTCGGGGAAAATACAGCCGAAGACTGAAAGTTTCACCGACCGAGCCCGTTATCGATGTCTAAGCATCCCACCAAGAATGACAATGGTACCCACAGCCAACAATCACACAACTAGGAGTCACTTCTCATTATGGAATGATCAAACTGACACCATGTCCTTGACCTATAGGCGCACAAATTTTTGGATATTATTGGCAATTTTTTAATTATTATTCTCGTTGTGTGCGAACCAATGGTCCAGCACAAGAATTGGAACAAATAAATAAATTAATTAAATTAATGAATAAATAGTCGTTAATGTTTGATGCTTGCCAAGGTTATGCCCCACAGGGCTGCTCCTTCCCACATGATTCATATGCCCTTTGTCTACGCAGAGCACTGTCGTGGGCCCTACCCATACTATTTATATATATATATATATATATATATATAATATCAATCAGCAAAAAATAGTACTAATAGTTCTGTCTCTGATGGGATGGATCTGCTAGTAAACTTATAGTATACAGTAAATCAAATTCAGGATTCGACTCTCACAGAAACTGATATCTAGGGATTAATGACAAGATCTATATCAAATAATATATCGTCCTTTGAATTAGTTGGTTATTACGGTATCTGACACCATCGATATATAAAAATACACAAGCAAGGACATTTATGCTCTTATTATTTATTTATTTATTTATCGATCTGTCCACCTATTTAATTTTTCAATTATGAGGAGGAAATTTCATGAGTATAAGGAAGGGTAAAAAGAAAAGAAAGAAATAAAAGATTACGAGGTTCAATGATTAAGAGCCGAACTCATGGACTCTTTTAATTCTGACGTTGGTAGGTACCTGCTCTTTAAACTGTATTGAGCATCTGGTGGTGATACGACGACGTGTCGGTGTTAGTACTGGTTGTTCAGCTCATCTGGTGCATTCGTGATTAAACATGAAAGCCCATATATTACGTAGCAGGATGGACAGCTTGCCACTACTGATTTTTTTTCTTCTTATGGATAAGAAAAATGATTGAACCCGTGGTCTTTTAATATTGACCAGAGAGCAATACTAACATATAAAATATATTTATCATTTTTTTCATTTATTTACTTATTTTATTTTATTTTTTCTATACTTTTTCCCCTGTTTTGGATGCTAAAGATATCGAGACTATGGTCAAAAGACAGCGTAATTCGTGGAGATTTTTCTTATCATTTTCTGACTGGTAGAGCCTGCTCATTCTGCGATTTACTGATTATTCAGGGGAAAAAATCTCAAAGTTGTAACCTAAAAAAATGCTATAAAAAATTACTAGTAGAATTTGTCCAATTAATAATAATTATAAAAATACATGAATAATTAACATTCGTTTACTCATATATTTCAATTTTATTGGTACTTTATTTATGTCATTTGAGATTTAATATTTTTATTAGTGAAGTTCATCGTACTATTGTACTTTTTTTCTCTTATCTTTTTAAATCTTTGGACGCTAGTACTTTCGTGGTATTACATTGACCGAATCAGTATTAGTCACAGTTATTCAGTTCGTATAACATATTTGCGATTGAATACGAAAATCTGAACGTTACGGAATATTATTGCCTTCTTTTTTATATAATTTTCTTGGTGACGTTGCATCACAAATTATAACCACTCCATCAGCCGACCATCTCATTGCAGTATTATTTCTCCACTTCATTAGTTTAACATACCGTATCCGAGAAAATCTCGAGATAGGCTTTCATCGGCGGACCGGGAAGCAAGAACCTGACCCGACCGGTGCCCGGATGGATGGACAAGGAAGTTTGCCTATCAGTTTCTTTCTGTCGATCGCACGGCCGAGTCAAAGGGTGAAATCCTGTAGCTTGGGCCACATTTTTCTCGCCGAGGATCGTGAAGTTCGTCTACGACGGCATTCGAACCGGCAGAAGAGATGCTTGCTGGCATCAGCTGCACATAATGGATATGGTGCTTCTAATTCTAAATCTCACTTGATCGTGATTTATTAGCATTTAAAAATCGATCTCCATCTCTCCTCCCCTGCCCTTTTTAATTTATTAAAATTTTCGGGTACCCCATCTAACGTTTTTCACATGGAAATGGAATCATCAGGATCCTCTAGGTAAAAGTTCTAAAAAATATTAATATAACATTACTAATATTATTATTATTATTATTATTATTATTACTACCACCACTACTACTATAATGACTACGGAAAATAAACATAATACGAGTAGGTTTATGCGATTTGAATAACACACATGTTATAAGAGTTTTGTTTTTCTAATGAATCTATCATACATGAACTGAATTAATCAGAGGCCAAGTGGATATCTCGATACGAGCGGTGGTGCAGATTGAAAAACATTATTATCATGTCAAGTGTTATAGATATATGTGATATGTATGTTCTTCCATCTGATTAATTAGCAGATGTTACGAACTCAACGTGGGACCCCATCATCGTCAATTTCCGTTAAATGCTATTTTATATTCTCTAATTAATCGAAAAGGGCCTCGAATATTCCTATATACATACATCCCAGTCACCTTGCCAAGTGGCAAGATCTGACGTGGACTAAGCTTACACGCGGCGAAAATCCCACGTCAACCCCATCTCAAAAGTAGTCAAACGCCGTCAGCTGCCTCCGGTACAACGACGTCGTCTGCTGCTGCCTCCTGGACCCGGGGATCTCCGGCGGAGTCAACGACCGCACGAGGGCGAAGTTGAGACCCTTGAAGAACGGATGCTTCTTCACGTCGGCGGATCCCCGCCTGGACCCGAGCCTACTGGCCGGGTCCTTGCACAGGAGCCTGGAGATCAGGTCCTGCGCGTGCATCTCGGACGCGCTGGCCGGCAAATCGCCGGGGAAGCTCAGGGGCTTCTCCACTATGTTGCGTAGCGTGGCCTTGTTGGACGCGCCGGCGAACGGGGTGCGTCCGTAGATCATCTCGTAGATGAAGACCCCGAAGGCCCACCAGTCGACCGCGTTACCGTGGGAGCCGCCGGAGGCCACCTCCGGGGAGACGTACTCATGGGTTCCGACGAAGGAGCAGGACCGGGCGGAGACGGGCTCGGCCACGAAGAGGCGGTCGGCGGTGAGGTTCTGAATCTTCCGGGACCGGAACAGACGGGTGTAAGGGATGCAGGAGAAAGTTGTAGGGTTAGGGCGGGTGTAGGACTGGGACAGCGAGGGAGAGGGGTCGGGGGAGATGGACGGTGGGGATTCGACGGCCGGGGTGGCGTCGGAGCAGAGGGAGAGGTCGAAGTCGGAGAGCATGATGTGACCGTCGGCTCTGACCAACACGTTCTCCGGCTTCAGGTCCCGGTAGACGATTCCTAGCATGTGTAGGTACTCTAACGCTACCAGCACCTCCGCTGCATAGAACCTGGGCACCACAGAAAATAATAATTTATCATTAAAAATAAATATTAATTCATGTCCCAACCAGTGTTGTCCTATTAAAAAAATAAAATTATGAAATTTTTCATTAAGTGCATTTAATTGGAGTATTATTAGATTACAGAAAAAGTGAAAATGACATGAAAAATTTAAACTACGATAATATTTTGTTGGAAAATAGATTGGGTTGTGATGTTTAGAATAATATAAAATTAATTATAAAGTTTAGTAATGTAAATAAAATAGTTATAAAATTGGTTGTAAAATTGATATAATCTGATGCATGTTTTGTATGTAAAATCTTTATCAACACACTATAAAGTTTTACCGTATGCAATATCAGATTACAATTAATTTTACAATTAAATATTGTAATATGTGGTGTAAAATGTAGTATATAATCTATTACATCACACTTCAATCCAACCAAACATTACCTCAAATAATTCGGATTTATTATTGTGAACAAAGGAAGGAATCTTTGGTCCTCTAATGAAATGAGGAAGATGACTTGCAAGGAAAGGAAGAAGTTTCCTGATTTGGAATGCGGGGATTGACAGCGGAAAAAACAAGAAAATGGTTTTCCGGTCAGTTCTCTAGTAATAAAAGGGGGTGCGTATTTTGTTAAAGGAAATGGAAATTTGCGGCTAAGTCCGACGGGCAATTCTAAGTCCAGCTAGCAGAGCAAATGAAAGGAAATCCGGAAAACGATTTCTTTGCGTGTTTTCCTTTCTGTACAGGAAATGGAAAACGAAAAGCTGGTCCTGCTTTTCGGTCGAGTTGTGAAAAAGGAAAACGAAGAGAGAGAGAGGTATGGAAGAATAATGAATTTTATCCATTGAAGTCGACCCGAGAGAGAGAAGAGGAGACAGAGCCCTGGGCCCTCAGTAAAAGCAGACATGAATGAAACAAAAGAACACTGACCAACACATGCAGAAGTCAAATTAAACCCAAAAAAATCAGCCAAAAAAATTGTGAATTTGAGTTCTTTTCTCTGAAAAAATTTCCATTTAAATCAAGAAAAAAAGTCTCAGACTTTACAAATCCCTCTGAGAAACTCCATCAACACACCATTTAGTCTAATATAATCTACTCCAACTGAATTCTTAATGGCAATTAAATTTTTGTATATCAATAATTCAGATTAAAAATTAAGTTTTTTAGGTGAAATTGAAATGGAAGGAAATTTAATAAATAATTATTTGATATTACGTACCGGGCGGAGGAGAGAGAGAAGCGCTGGAGGGGCTGCTTGTGGCGGAGGGAGTGGAGGTCTCCGCCGGGGCAGAACTCCATGACAATGCAGGAGAAGTGGGAGGCTTCGAACTCGGCGTACAGCGTCGGGAGGAAGGGGTGGTCGACCATCTTCAGGATCCGCCGCTCCATCTCCGCCCTCTCCCCTTTCTTCTTCTTCTCCACCGCCTCCTTGTCCACCACCTTCATCGCGTAGTAGCACACCGGCCGGTCACCGTCGTCCCCGTCCCCGTCCTCCTCGGCGCCGGCCCTGCTCTTCCTGTCGAGGCTGCACAGGAAGACTGTCCCGATGTCTCCGGCCCCGATGCGGCGGTGGAGGCGGAAATCCCGGAAGCCCAGGCGGGTGCTGCGGCGGAGCATGGCGGAGTAGGCCGAGTCGGAGGAGCAGCGGTGGGGCTTCAGGGAGATGGCGGCGTCTGCGGCGTCTAGGAGGAGGCTGGAGGGGGCGGCGCAATCAAAGGACAGGCGGCTGAAGCTGCTGCTGCTCATCGACGAGCGGCTGAGACCGCCAAGGCTGTCGATCGTGCCACTCATGCTGCTGAGATCGCCGTCTGAGTCAATCCGGAGACTCTCTATCATTCTCGAGCCGCAGTGACAGGGGTTCTCCGGCTTTCAACTTCCAGAAAAATAAAAACACATGAATCTCTGGTTTTTCCCTCTACTACTTTGCCTCTGAGCAGACGTATCACTTTCAGTTACCAGCCTGAAATCAGCGGATTTCTCTTGCCTTCCGGGGTCGTGTTTGAATCAGATGCCCATTAGACTTCGATGATTGCCCCCAGAGAAGAACGCTCGAGCTCACCTACCCGCAGCCTTCTATGGAGAAGGAGGAGGCAGGAGAAGCCTTCGAGTCAGAAGAATTTGTGAGCAGAGAGAGCGGAGAAAAAGGATCCGAGGAGCGGCAACAAAGGAAACAAAAAATCAATGCGAAGCAGCTGTTTGCAGTAGAGAGAGAGAGGGATCAGAGAATCAGGGTAAGCGTGTTTCTTCTCTCCTTTTCCCTTTGGGTGAAGAAGAAGAAGAAGAAGAGGACGAAGAGCCGTACTCGGAGCCAACTTATTGCCGGTGTCGCTAAGATCAGCAGTGAACCAGAAGAGAGAGAGAGAGAGAGAGAGAGAGGATTGTTGTTGCTCTGTGGTTTCTCCCTCTCTTTCCTCCCACAGAGATGATACGTTCGCGAGAGAGAAATGGTGGTTGGGTCGGTATTTATGCAGGTCTCTCGCGAAGATGGAGAAATCGTGTCATGTCTTCGAAGTGATTGGGAATGTAACATATATTTAATAAGTATGTAATTATAATTATTAAATTTTAAAAATTTTATAAAAATATGAAAGATTCTAAATAAATAATTGATTCTAATTAAAAAAATATAAATAATAAAAACGTAATAAATACAGAATCATAATTGAACATAAAAGATAGATTCTGATTAAACGAATATATTACATCAGTATCCGTTATGTGATAGGACTTTCATTGAAAACTTTTTCCACGAAGATGACTCGCCTGGTATTTATCCCACTAGAGTTATCACATATTTAACTTGAAAAAATATTAATTAAAATATGTTAAACTAATAAATTAATATTAATTATTTAAATAATTATTATAACTATTGTTAATTAAACTAATTATTAATATTTTCTCATTTTACCATTATGAGATATTATTACTGCATAAAATTTTCCCAAATCTTTCACCACTTGAGATCAAAGGGCAGTGAGAATGATATTAAAAAAAAATGCAAACAATTGAACGGGAATACTAGACCAAATTAATTGCCTTTACTTCTTTGAATTATATTTTTTTAAAAAAATGTTTAACCATTTAGCTCAACTGCAAAAATTAAACTTATACGATTCGAATATTTTGACATAAGATCAATGCAGTTGACAGATTAACATCTCAAATCGAGGGCAACCGAGTATTTGGTTCAACGAATCAAACTATATGAATGCCCGACCCAACAAGAGGGTCACGGCTCAATTCTGTTAAGTGAAATTGCGTGTTCTGTTATTTTCTTTTTTTTTATCTCATTCTAGTACACTAGTTCTCTATAACCACCAAAAAAAAAAGAATTTCACAAAATTTTTAATATTCTAGAAAGTTCCTTACTCATCATTTGGTATGAGAAAATAATTAATCAAATTGTAAACAAATGAGTAAATTTACTCGTGTAAGCTCCTTTCTCTACATATGTGAGCTGTAATAAATAATTACTGATGTTGATTGCAAAACTATCAGTTTGAGCATATAAATAATATAATAAATCTGAGATTTGATATAATAAATTACTGTGCAAAAAAGAGATTTACTGTCATAAATTATCTCTCATTTAAAAAATATTTATTTTTTGGGTAAACAGTTTTGAGGGGCTAGAAATAAAAAGAGAATAAAGAATATCGTAAATCTTACTAATAAGAATGGAATATATAATTATTTGATCCTATGTTTTTTGGCGTAATATACTACTGTATCGGACCCTCTCATAAAACTAAGGATATAGAAATAGTGTAATAAATGTGAAATTTAATGTAATAAATAATTTCTAATTTCAAGAACGAAAATGACAATTTGGTTGTAGATATAATATAACTATTTTTTTATATCACGAGACATCCGAGTTTTAGTCGACAAATTTCCACGGTCGTGTACGCACGCCTACAAGCGAATGCAACGCCGAGAGGCGCAGGCTAGCCCAGAGGAGATTTGAATTTTGGATTGAAAGGAATACTGCACCTTCACATCACCACTATAAATAATACAACCATTTTGTCTTATCTTTAAGGGCATCCTCTCATAAAAACTTTTTATTTTGAAATAAAAATAATGTAATAAATGTGAGATTTAATTATTAACACGACTTGGTTAAAATAATAAGATATCAATTCCCCTTTAAGTAAGGTATCAGATCAAGTTCGAGTATTTTAAACAGAGAAAATTCACGCTGGGAGAACTTTGCTCCTTAGCGGACTGACCTGTCTCGAGCTTGAATTAATCAATTTCATTGGACTTCTAGACATTTGATAGCATATGCTTAAAAAATGACTAGATTTTTTGTAATAAAAAATATAAGTTAAAAAATGAAATTGTTAGTTTTCTGTTACAAAGTTTTTTAAGTAAATAGGAGTAAAAAATAATAATAATTACTATAAGTTTTATTGATAAGAATTGAACTCTAATCGTCTGAAAAATCCTTGAATTGGGCATTGGATGGCTAGAAAAAAATTTTCAGTTAACCAGTGATCCACTTTTACTAAAAATCCGAACCATATGAAACCGATTCTCACACTCAGATCAACCCTTTAATCAAATAAGTTCAACATAATCATAGAATTAAACTATTTAATTGACGAGATATTCGATAGCAGATGCTTAAAAATTGACGAGATTTTTTGTAATAAAAAATATAAGTTAAAAAATGAAACTACCAGTTTTCTGGTTCAAAGTTTTTAAGTAAACAGGAGCAAAAAATAATAAATTTTATTGATAAGAATTGAACTCTAATCATTTGAAAAATTCTCGAACTGAGCATTGGCATGGCTAGAAAAAAAAATTTCGGTTAACCAATGATCCACTTTTACTAAAAATCCGAACCATATGAAATCGATTCTCACACTCAGATCAACCCTTTAATCAAATAAGTTCAATGTATTAATAGGATTAAACCACTTAATTAAAAATTCATAAATTTCCATGAATAGGTTCACATAAAGCTCAGTCCGATTTTCCCCTTTCTTTTTCCATCTGCTTTCTTTGGACTTATCCCGAATTTTTTGTAATAATTACTTGATTTTGAACCTGCTTGAATTTTGATAAATCTTCCGAAGAAAAATCCAGTTAATTAGGGGTGTGCAAAAAAAAAAAAAAACTAGTTCAGGGAGAACCGAACCGGAACATAATGGGTTTGAATCGGTTATTCTAGAGCTAGTTCTATTTTAGTGCTTTTTTTAGACAAGAAATAGTTCAATTAATTTCTTAGTGTAATTGGTGAGGTTAATTAATTCGAATTGAACCGAAAATTGGTTTTAATACAAAAAACAATTTAATAACATGAAAACACAGTTCAAAAACAATTTGGTTTGGTTCAAACCATTTTAAAATCGAATTGAGCAGTTTCAAAAAAAATTAATTCTCTTAAAAAAAATTTCAATTCACCCTCGAACTGAATTGAATTGTTTTAAAACTAATTCAATTATATTCGAACAGGTTTCGAACCGGTTAACCGAATTGATTTAAACCAATTTAATTTTATCACATAAACCAGTTGCGGTTCATGCTTGCCATGCCTAACCAAACCGAACCTGTTCTTTAGGTTCGATTCGGTTTGAAACCATTTCAGCCCCTGAACTGAGTTTTGCACACCCCCACAGTTCATAGTTTTTCTACTGTTCAGAATGGCATTAGTTGTGGTTTTCGTTAATGTCTAGGAGTTTTTTTTTAGATGCGGGCATCAGAATTTCGGCATAATTTGCAAGGGAAATTCAGTTTTTTTCTTTATTTTCTTTTGTTAAAAGATGTGACATTGTTGAACCGGGCCGTGGTGTGACGTAAGCGGCGACACGTGCTTGCCCAATTGTCACGTGGCATAGGAAATTTCTTTTTAGAATTTTTTTTAAAGATGTGCTATGCACAAATTTTTTTTTTATATTGCTATTATGCCCAAATCTCCTGAAAATTTGCGTTGAGACCTGCCTTCTTTTTCCTTAACAAATAATTCGTATCGAATTTCAAAATTTTAATACCTCAAAGAAAAATTTATCCTTTTTTACCATCAGCTAGATATAACCTTGTCGAATCTGATAAATCATTGTAATTTGACCCAGCTTTGACAATCAAGGAGAGTGACGTATCATCTACAGATGATTTTTGCACCTAACTTAAGATACTGTATGTGTGGCATTCGATGGATATGGATTACTAAGATCTGGTCTAATTTCACCGACCCAATACGAAAAGAGGATGAAATCGGAAAAAGTTGTTCACGACATTTTTGCCTGAAAAAAATCGGTTTAACTTTGTCTAAGAAGGAACAGTGAATTTCCTAACGTGGAGGAGGAAAGTGAAAGGGAACATGTCGAGAGAACATAGCTGACTTGCACGTTTATAATATTACAATAATTGTGGATCTGTCTGCAAATTTATTAAATTAGTTAATTAATTAAAGACCCTTAAAAAACCGGAATTTGCAGGCAGCATCCCATGAGAACTGTCTGACGTTTGATAACAATGTCCCCTAAAGAATTTAAAGAAATACTAAAAATTTTTAAAATAGTTAAACAAATCCGAAAAATCTAAAAAAAAGGTCAAGTTTACGTTCAGATATTTAATTTAGTATTTTTTATATTTCTACTTTTTTTACAAGGAATTTATCCCTACTTTCTTTTTTGCTCTTCCAATTTTAAATTTCAAAAAAATCAATAAAAATGTGTTAAATAATATGCTAAATTAGAAAATTTTGTGTTAAATGATATAAAACGAAATTATAAATGAAAAAATAGTTAAAAAGAAAAGGTTTGAATAAAATAAAAGGAGACATGGATTCATCATACTAAGCACAGTAAAAAATAAAAATAAAGTAATGTGCAACATTGTGATGAAGTTGTATGTACATGGTATCAATCACTTAAGTTAATTTGATGTCTCTTCGCATTTAAAAAGGATTCCGGCTAGAATTTATGAATAGGAAAATGCTTAGTTGCAAGAGCTTTTATTTTTTATTAAATCGACCCAATTCAGAACTGAATTATTTAGAATTCACCCGAACTCAAATATCATGTGCAGTAAGTACTCTTGAAAAAGAGAAAATCATAAATTGTCCTAACTCATGACGATGTTGCGAGCAAGTACCAATTTTAAAATTGTTCCGATTAACGATAATTATGATAACTGTTCGGGTAATTAACACTAATTTAATCGACTGTTAGAATTTAACCGTTACTTTCTCATATCGGGTGACAAGGTAGCATCACCTAAGAAATTTGCTTGGAAAAAAAAAGTTAATCACTAGTCATATAATCCAAGAATCAAGAGGCTAGTGGTCCACACGGATTAAAATCAGTATACATTGTCATTTCCATTTTGGGAATGAATTTTTCCTGCACCGTGTGGGTAAGTGATTAGGTTATCTTTACGGGTGGCACGGCCGTGGTTAAGTCTGTCGGACCAAAATTAGTAATAAAACTGCATCTCTTTTGAATAGAGATAACAGTACATAGGTTTCTTCGATCCGGCAAGGTCCAGTCAGAACACCACATCCAGAGATGAGGCTCGTTGTTCGTACGTACATCCGAAAGAGGCGAGGCCCGTCGGGTAGACATAGCAATCGAGGCGATGATGAAGAGATTAATCGAATCCGTGACCGAGTTTAAATTAATAATCGTGTGAGTTTGCCTAATCTGTGGCTGTTGACTTTGAGGGTGTTCGTTAATTTTGCAGATCGCCTTGACACCAATCATTCGGTTTGCTGATGAATTCTCGGACCAGTTGGCTGGCTGGGTAGGAAATACCAGAAAACGCCAAGATCCCAAACACAAAAGGTAAGTAAAAGTGAAAATCTGGAACCTATTCACCTGTCTTACAAGAGGTTGAACTTTTTTTCACCTAAAAATTTAAATTGTTACGTGGTTGTATCCAATTATCTTATAAATCAAGATCATTTACATTTGTTGTTTGATGTGGGTTTCATTCTCAATACTTGCTCTTATGTGACAACATGTTCACACTTGACACGTGCCCTTGAACGTAGCTCTGAATGATTGAACTCGAGTTGAGCATTTTACTTCTGGTCTCGGTGGAGGGGGAACAAATTAGCACAATATAGCCCTTCTCTTCTGTCCTTGAGTTAGCATACGAGTTTAACTTTTCTTTCGTACTCGATAATCTAGTCACTAGCCGACATTTATCTTCTGGTCTTGGGCCTATTTAAAGGACGGATGTTTAAGGGCAAATGCTGAAGAACATAAAATTCATGGTTAATACTCTAATACTATGTAAAATATCCACTCGAAACTATATGTGATTGTGCCTATTTCCACCTTAAAACTTAAACTGATAGGTAGTTGTATCCAATTATATTATGAACCAATACTATTTCTATTCATTATTTGAAGTGCGTTTCATTCCAAAAAAACCATTCAGAAAGTCAGTCGTATCGCTCTCGATATATAATACAGAGATTTTGAGTTGGTTTCTTGGCGAGCCCCCTCACAGCTCAATATCCTCTTCTTTGCCTTACCCTCATCTAAACCGACAGTATAATAATAATAAAAAAACCACCAATGTGGTATAAAATTCACTCCCATGCTATTTGCCAGGTCAATACCACATGCTTAAGTCTAGTTATGAATAACATTACTAGAAGAGGTTTTTGATCTTGTACCCTGACAAACGGTGGCTTCTTAAAACTGTACTAGGCCTTTGGTGGTGCTGCGTTGACAGGTCAACGTTAGTACTCATTATCCAGCTCGTGTGATATGCTCGTAATTAAACACGAAAACTCAAACATTACGGAGTATGAGGTGGCTAGGTTGGTCGCCTTTGCTATTGTCATCCTATATTGGGATATCCTTGAGATGGCATACATAGAGAATGAAAATCTTACTGCTGAGGCCTAGTTGTCCTAAATCATGGGCATACAGGTTACTTGTTCTGGTTATCCACGTACATTTCCAATCCGCAGATCAATAAGAGAGTTTTAAGAATATGTAAGACTAATGGTTTTCTGATTTTCCGATAAGAATCGAAAGAATTCGAGATAGTTTTGACCAGAATCAGCGCATCACACTCAATCCAGATCTGTAGCCATCCTCTATCTAATGCCAAGCTACACCAAGGAAGTATTGAACGCGTTTCTGTCACGAGAGGAGAAGCTGCACGGCAACTTACGAAACAGTGAGAGCAGCATCGGTGTCTCGGCGATCCATAAGACTCCAACTAGACCCGAGCCTTCTGGGTTACAGGTAGCATCTTTCGTAGTCTCGATCCTATGCTGTTTCCAGACGGTGTTGATGGGATTTGTTCGTGTATGGAGTTCATCATGTCCCTGACAATGGAGACAAACGAGGGAGTTAATTGGAAGCATTTGGCCCACAAGACCACGTAAGTGGGATTAAGAGTTTGGATTTAAGCGGGTTTTTCATTAAATCTTTATCCGTGAATTGTGACCGACAAACTCAAATTGAACACCTATGAATCTGACATTTTAGACCTAAGTTTGATTAGTCTTAGAAAATGATGTCAATCAATCGATTACCTTTTCTCTGCCCCTCACATAAAAAAAAAAAAAGAGAGAGTTCATCTAATAAATTTCTATAAGATCTTGATACATGTGGATTTGACCCAGAAAATCTTTAAAATCTTACACGTGTCATCGCCTATTAGATTTGAATAATGAATTCGCCGTTTACTATTCTCTCCCCAATAATTATTACTTTATCTTAGATGAAAATACGTAATTTAGAACAGTGATATCATTCTCGATCTCAAATTAATCAATTTTTAGATTTAATTCTCATCCATAAGACTTTCAATAATCCTTTACGACATTCTTCTTCCTGTAAACTTATTTTATGACCACGAGTTTCATCCGCAACAGAGGGGAAAAAAAAAGAAGAGAGAAAATGCATGATTGGTCACTCATTGGCAACGTAGCCGCCTCCACCATCTCATAAATATGATGCACAGCTTTTCTGATAGGCTTGGCTTTGAGTACATTCTCATCAATCCGTGGGGTCATTTCTTGTCGACCTCCGTAGCCTTTCCATGTTTGCATTGCATGTGATACGACAGAACTGTACCATCTCTTAAACCGACCGAAATCGAATTCGAATTTTATATATAGAGAAAATTAATAATTCGAACAGTTTAGCTTTTGATGGGTCAAACCAAATTGAGCCGTAAATTTGTGAAGGCTCGTCAGACTTTCACCGTCAAGTGCACGATTTTCAATCAGAATGCCAATTCCATCCTCTCAAATATTTCCTCTCAATTCCGTCGGCGCCGAGTTCAATCCCACAAGGCAAACATCCCGTTAAACCCCATGCCGCTTCGAGACAGGAAGTGATGTCCGAAGCCGAGACGATCCCCTACCCGGTCGTCTACTGCCCACGAGATACCGACCTGACAACGAGAAGGAGGAGGAACCCGCGTGCAATTTGCGGAATTAAGTGACGGGAAGAAGGCTGCGGTCAAGTTGTCGCGTACGCGGAATAACTAGCGCAAACAAACGGAGACAGGCGACCCTGTGTTTCACCGAAAAAAATTAAATGCGGGATCGGAGTTGTTCCGATCCCAAGCCATATCTGAAAGTGGAGGGTTGAGCACTGTCGTTTTTAGTCCAGTCGACCGCGCATCAATTGGATGAACTCTTTGTTGGCATTTTATATGGCATCTCTCATTCGTTAAACATCAAATTGGTCCCCCTTGCACTTAAATATTTAATATCAAATCAATCTATATGTCTAAAATTAATTAAATTTAATTATTAAATTAAATATTAAGCATGCATGTGTTTCTTCTTTTTCATATTTAGTTTTTCTAATTTATGCATGCCCAATCAACACCAGAGAGACATAATAAAAAAAAAAAGAAAAATCATAGGCAGATTTAAGGGTTGTATTACTAAAATCTCGCACAAATTTTAATAATTTTTTTCTATATTTTTATTAATTTACCTTTCCTCGCATCTTTTAAAATTCGTCTCTCGAACTCTTCTTTCAAATTTTCCCCTTAAATAAATCTTCAAAAAACCGTCCTTGAAAATAACCTATTTCTCAGTTTGTACTGCCTCATATCACTTGTTTATACTCTCTGACAAATTTAAGTTCGAGTTTCGGCCGGTTCAGTTAAGCGGTAAAACCCTATAACAATCCATTTTCCTCATTCCGAAAATTCGAACCTTATATCATGTTTAAGGAAAATAGGTGTCGGACTAACTCATTCAGACACATTGGTTAAAAAAATAAATGTTTTCCTCACGGCATAGACTTTACTCGAAAAAAAGAGGTGTCAAACTATCTGAACTAATAATAAAAAAACAGCTGTTTCTCTCATGAGGTAATGCCATGTGTGTGGGTTTTAACACCAAAAAAGGACTCCCGCCTCCCTGCCATTTTACTTTGCTTTCCAAGTTAAATATAAAAAGTCCGGTTTGTTTGACTTCTGGATATTGGTGGTTCACACCGAAAAAGCCGGTGGACCGTGGCGTTCATATAGATGTATGTATATGTGTATATGTGTGCGCACACACGCACGCACATGTCTGCATGCATGTATAGATATAAACTTCATTAAACGAAAAACAGTGACCTGATAGAATTCCTGTCAACATCTTGCTGCAAGTAGACCCGTCGAGCAAGTTGCTCGATCGATCAGATATTGATGTTTTTAATGTCAAAAAATCACGCGTGTTTCCCTCGCTCGCATTTATTTTCCGGAAAAAGGCCGCGATAAATCGGTAGCCGAGTCCTAATTTTCGTTTGACGCGCACACCGATTGCTCTAGATTGGCACGAGCTCGTGTTCGTGAAGTTACCAGGAGAAGAAGGCTTGCATGACTTGATACCATAAGTTGACCGAGTTGATGGAAGGCTTAGATGAATCGATACAACTTTGAAAACAGAACTGCGAATAAATGACGACTTTTTAACGTAACACCATCAAATATTTAATGCATTTCGAGAAATTGAAAAATCCTCCGCAAGTACATGTACGGAGGATTTAAGATGAAGTCATAACACTTATCATATCATATGTGAGTAAATTTGAATTATAGAATATAAAAGTCCCTGGTAAGTTATTTTTGGTATAAATTATGGGAAAGAAAACAAAAAAAAAATTTAGTATTTAATTTGCTTAGATTTGTGAGCACGAAAAAAAAAAGGAGGTAGGCTGAGTCGAGAGGACAGCCATTATTCCCGCTGTTTTGGTAGGAGGAAGCAGACAATCCGACAGATCATGTCACTTCCTTTCCTTATGAAACTCCTCAACAAACTAAAAATTTTGAGGACAAATCCTAATTCAATTCGACTTGAGTTTAAACCTTTTTTAAATAATTTATATTTTTATTTTCTAGTGTCCCTTTTTAAATATATGAGTATTTTTTATAATTGAAAAAAAATAACAATCTTCACAAAACAAGTTTGATAAGATATATTTAAAGTTTTGCGATTTTTTTTCCGAGTTGCTTCGATGCTCTAATTCTGAATCCGACTCAGCTAATAATCCATAATTTCGACAATAATTGTACTATGGTTCATTTAGAAATATAAACAATGAAAGGTATATAATATTATATATATATATATATATATATATAAAATAAGTTTGTCGAATCCAACAAAGTCCCCTGTGTTCCTCGGTACCAATGAGTTATTGCCATAAGCTGCCGCCTGCTTTTCAATTTTGAGTGCTCCCCCAGCTCTTACAGAAGACAGAATCCGCTTCCATGTCTGATACTCTCTTTTAATGTTCTTTTAATAAAATAAGACAAAAGGATCCGGTTGATTTTGTTTTTCGATTACAAAGAAGACGACCGGCTTATAAGGAATAAGAGGAAGAGAGGAATAACGAGTGCCGAAAGTCTCACGGGCGAGAATTGAATTCGAGATCTCTTAATTCTTACTCAATATTGATATTATTGTACGTAAATCTCTTCTCTGTTTTTTTTTTCCAAGGACCAAGTGGCTCTGAACTATTTAGGATCTCAAGTGTTGGATTCTGTCTCTTCTGTCTTTGATATAAAAATGTCTAGTGGAGCAAGAGTCATGTTTTTGTTCCATCGGATTTTTATTTTCCTTCTTTTTAAAATATCGAGAGTTATTCGGATTTCGTTCAACAGATGGAGAAATTCGGAGGTACTGGCTGACTCCGAGAGGATTCGAATATTTACACGACTGGCTTATTGTTTCGTAGTCTCTTTGATTTGGAATTGAGAAATTCTAAACTCGATTTTAACCCGTGAAACTTACGATCTCCCCCTGATTATCTCGTTCATTTCCCCCTTTTTTGACAACGTACATCGTTTATAATTGGAAAAAAAATAACGGGTTTGATAGATAATCAACGGTTACTCGAGACATATCAAGTTTGATCGATTCCCCCCCTACATTAAGTAGTCGCTCGACGAAAGGTCTTAATATTACACCCAGTGATGACCTCAGATGTTGTGCGCAATTATTCTTGTGAAATTTCCACCGAACCTATAAGAGATCGGGCTTCTGTCCACCTAAAATATTTAGCGGTAGCACTTCAATTTTCTTGTATTTCAGACTTTAGTCCGTTGACCGCTCGATGTGGGACTTATTCCTCGACAATATCTAACTTTTGCTTGGGCATATATGCTTGAGATTCACAACATTAATGTCGTGTCTAAACCTACATGTGGAATGATGTTTCGCACATTTCAGTTGGAATTAGGAATTTCGTGTACAAATACAAGCGATCCTTACCTACCTCCATGTACGGCTGATCATATACACTAAGAATCGAGACAGGTGCGCAAGAAGCTGCACTTTTCGATCTCCGGCCTGGCTCGAGACAGTCGCTCGGCGATTCTAATCGATTCGATCGATAATCGGCACGGGTTAGATGAACTGAGTGGATAGTTTTGAGGAGGTGGCAAGGACCAAGTCGATGGAATTTAGTTATTGGGCTCTGTCCGAGTATTGGGCCTTTAATGGGCCTGATAGGACAGAGACGGCTGACAATCCATGCAAAGGGAAGATCTTTTTTTTTTTTTTTTAAATTTAAGGTTACAAAAAAGTGTAGCTTTTTGGCATTTTCGATTATTCTGAAATATAATAACCTAAACCAGCGTGAGTCGGTTGAGATGGATCGACGTCTCTTCTCCTTAAATAAAATCTCGAGTTTAAATTTTAGGAATGGAAAAAGAATTCACGATTAGAAGAGTTACGCTCCTCATCAAGCTGACTTTAGCTCGAATATGAATTACCGAGCGTCCGTCATCGGATTCGTAAGCAACGGGTGTTACGTACCGATAAAAATATAATAACACGAGCTATTTCGGGTGCGATCCATCTAGAGGTACGACCATCTAAAGTTTTTTAAATATTTTTTATTTAAATGATGATCAGTAGAAGGGAGAGACAATTACCCGTTAATATTCTATTATTACATGAGAAGGCTGAGGATAATTGACTTTTTTTTTTTACTTCTAAAATACTCATAATAAATATTTTTTAATTAAAAAAAAAGGACAAACTGTGGGTACTCATGGAATCATCATTAAAATCACAACCACCGCTTAAAATGATTATTACTCTCTGATATTCTCCCTCTAGTTATATATTTTTAGTTTTATCTATTCATAAATTATTTTATAAAGATTGATAATACTATAAAAAACTAACGATCAATTGTAAAATTGTATAAAATATTATTAAAATGTAAATAATAGTATCGACTAATGATCAAACTATAAATTAATGATTTCATGTGTAGTATGGATCGTCGTTTAGCTGGTGCCATATGAAAGGACCGGTTGATAGAAGCTGTTGTTGGTTCGCAGATGAGATTTTGTTATTTCCTCATCCACAGGGAGTTTGGCTTGTGTGAATCACTGATCGGATCTTTAGACATAGGAAGTTGATTCTTGAAAATTGTGAAAATTTTATGCGTATCAATATCGGAGAGAGATTCGCGGTATGTCACAAGGTCAATATTGGCACGGCCGAGTCACTCGGTGAGGACAGATCCGTAATTATATGAAAAAAAATCAGGGGCAGTTTTGCGTTTGAGACGGCGCACTCGAAGGTTGCTCGTCGGAGAAAAGAGAATCTTCCGACCAAAGTGGTCTCCTGTCCGCGCCGGGCATCGCAGTGCAGCCGTCGGATGCCATTTTGGGCCAAGGGCACAGATGAGCCCACAAAAAGATCGGGTTTCCACCAGCCCAACCGCCTAAATTAAGGTCCATGACGAGGCCCTCCCGCCTCTTCCACCTCAGCCGTCAGCTTGGAGCAGCTCCATCGCCACTCCATAGAGAAGCCTAGAACTAGAAGAGTACGGAAGGAGCCGGGGCTGCGACAAGGAGAAGGAAGAAGAAGAACAACAGAGGAGGAGGAGGGCGGAAGGCGCCCATTGAGATCGAGCTTCCAAGATGAGCATCTGGAACTACGTGGTCACTGCTCACAAGCCCACCAACGTCACCCATTCCTGCGTCGGCAACTTCACCGGCCCGCAGGAGCTTAACCTCATCATCGCGTAATTATCCTCTCTTCTTCATTCCTTCTCGAAACCCCCAGCGGGTTCTTGGTTGTGTCGGATTATATGCCTGGTTTAGCTGCTGCCTAGAATTCTCCCGATGTTGTGTGTTGCGTTGAGTGTTTGAAGCAGTGAATATATGAAGAAGGGACCCTGTCCCGTAGGACGCTGTTACATTCATTTGAGATTCTTCTATTCGATTCGATGGGGAGACAAACTGTAATGGAGAATATATATGGTTAATTTGTTGCATATTGTTTGGAATTTTCATATCCATGCTTCACTTTGCCCTAACCAAGTCAAGTAATGAAAACTTTGGCCAATGCTTGCTGTGTTACATATGTTTAATTACTCATAACTTATTCACCTTGCTTTGCCGTTTCTTTCTCTCTGTGCCTCTGTCCAGGAAATGCACGCGCATTGAGATTCACCTGCTGACCCCTCAGGGATTACAGGTATAACTCTTTGCTTGTTTTTGTTTTTGGTTACACATCCTTGCATATTTCATGTTTCATGATATGCCATGGTTCGTGTGAACAAAACATGAATGTTTTGTTTGCACTCAAGAACCACAGCAGGAATTTTTGGATATAGAGTAAATTAAATTTGGAAATGAGATGCAAATTCTGTGCTGCAGCCTATGTTGGATGTACCAATATATGGAAGAATTGCAACACTTGAGCTTTTCCGGCCTCATGTGAGTGTTAATGCCTTTTCTCTCTCTTTCTTTTCAAGATCACATAGTTTCAGTCTCACTTAATGTGTTAGGGTTTTGATCATATTGGTGGCTTTACCCCATAGTGCATTGAGCCTACTAACTGATTTGCTCTTGTTCCTTGATGCCTCTATAATTTGAACAGGGTGAAGCTCAAGATTTTCTGTTTATTGCAACTGAGAAATACAAGTTTTGTGTTCTTCAATGGGATGTTGAGACCTCTGAGCTTCTGACAAGGTTTGTTTATTTTACTGATTATTGGAAGTATATGGGATTTCACTAGCCTTTCCATTTAACTGGAACTTTATGCAAGGTTTGGCCTTTGTTTAAAATTTTAAATGCTTGAAGGAGTCTGTTTATGTGGCAATGTGAATTACTATGTTTATATGGCAGTAGCCTGAATGAGCAAGTTTTGATGAGGGCATTTTTGGTATTAATGTCTTTGAATGGCCCTTTTCTGTGGATGCCTTGATGAAGTACAATTACTACGCACCGTGCTCATCTATGCATGTGATTTATAATTGAATTCAAACTTCCCGTTGCCTTTGGACTTCTAGTTCTCTCTGTCTGGTAACTGCCGAGTGTCAACAAGCTACCAGTTTACATTTTTTCATACTTTTGTGGGTAATGTTGTAAACTTAGGGAATGCCATCTTGTTGTTTTGTACAATTTGCGAACTCTAGCAAGGTTCTTCATCATTAGATGGTTATTATGGAGTCAATTTTATTCAAATATGTTAACCCTTTTTTTTGCTCAGTAAATACATGAACCATTTTAGTTATTTGACAATATTTGCGATAACTGCACTCACTTTTTAGGGCAATGGGGGATGTATCAGATCGTATAGGTCGTCCTACAGATAATGGCCAGGTTTTATTATTTTCTTATGCTTAATCACCTCATCAATAGATTATAAGGAGTATAGTCTTATCGATTTGACATTTATGCATTTCTCTCTTTGCTGCAGATTGGCATAATTGATCCCGATTGCAGATTAATTGGTCTCCATCTATATGACGGATTATTTAAGGTTGAAATGCTTTAAGTTTCAATGTCATTGTTTTTTTTTCCTTGCTATATCATCTAGGAGGGCCTCTTAAACTTGATATTCAGATGCAAGGTGCTAAGAATGACCCGATCCGATTCTTGTCATTTCATCAGGTTATTCCTTTTGACAACAAAGGGCTGCTTAAAGAAGCATTTAACATCAGGTACTCTAGTGGAAATATTCCTCTTATACGACAACTAGAAATCTGTGTAAATTCTTAATTATAAGCATATTTTTATGATCTGCATGTTTGTTATAATTTTTTTTTTGCTTTTAACTTGCCATTCTTGTTATGGTCATTTCAGGCTTGAGGAACTTCAAGTGTTGGATATAAAGTTTCTATATGGTTGTGCAAAGCCAACCATTGTTGTTCTATACCAGGTCCCTCTCATAATTTCATGTCTTCGATAGGGCACCTTGATGTTGCATTGTTTTATACATCTCCATGGCTGTTTGAAAAGAAATATATGAATAAATCTTTTTCCGCAACCATCACGCCAAGGAACTCATTTACTATTACTGCTAAACTATGAGTGCTGGTTATCCTCTTGGAAGGTGATTGAGAGATAATATGTTTCATTTCCCTTTTCACAGGATAACAAAGATGCTCGACATGTCAAAACATACGAGGTTGCATTAAAGGATAAAGATTTTGTCGAGGGTCCATGGGCTCAGAACAATGTTGATAATGGTGCAAATTTGCTAATACCCGTGCCTCCACCACTTTGTGGTGTCCTCATAATTGGAGAAGAAACAATTGTCTATTGTAGTGCTAATGCTTTTAAAGCTATTCCAATCAGACCTGTGAGTAAATTTTTTGCTGCTGCTCTTTGATCTTAGAGCACAGGCTCTTTAATTCATTTCTAAACTAACAAAATTTATGTTCTTTTATGGTCTATCTCATCTTCCAGTCCATCACAAAGGCCTATGGTAGAGTTGATGCTGATGGCTCTCGATACCTGTTAGGTGATCATGCAGGGCTTCTTCACCTTCTTGTTATAACACATGAAAAAGAAAAGTGAGTTATTTGTTTGTTGCACGGTTATGTTGATTGATATGTTAGTAAAAGTTGTTGCCAGAATTTGTTGATGATCACCTTTGCTGGATCATTTTTAAATGCTTGCTATGTTAGACTATTATCCTTAGAGTTCATTCTAGTCAGAAAAATTTCTTAGTTATTCTAATTTATGTCATTATTTTGCCTTGTAATTATAGGGTCACAGGTCTCAAGATTGAGCTCTTGGGAGAAACTTCAATTGCCTCAACGATTTCATATCTGGACAATGCTTTTGTCTTTATTGGCTCAAGTTACGGCGACTCACAGGTGAGAATTGAAAAAGAATGATTCTGATCTGATGTTCATTATAAGTAATAATACACATATTGTTTCCTGATACTTCCACTATCTTGCCCACAACTGTGGGCATGCTATTATGTGTTTCCTTTTGTTAATTTTACTGCATACAATGAATTTGTGATATTGCAACTCTGTTGGTGGATAACCATCAAGATGATGGATAATAAATATGATCTGCCATATTTGTTGCATTATTAGAAATGAATTCCGTGGGTCCTCAAATTGTTTGACACTAAAGTAGCAACTGAGAAACACCAAACGGTTTTGTATTATTACATTGATAAGAAGGATAATTGCAGACTGTACCCTTTCTTCTTTACCTGTGGAGTTATTGCAGCAAAATAGTTCATATAACTGTGAAGAGTTAGTGTATTTCATTGAGTTTGTTTGAAGGGTTCGACATTTACATCCTCTAATGGTGTGAAAATGTAGCTTGTCAAGCTAAATGTACAACCAGATGCGAAAGGTTCGTATGTTGAAGTCTTGGAGAGGTATGTCAACTTGGGGCCAATTGCTGACTTCTGTGTGGTTGACCTTGAGAGGCAAGGACAGGGTCAGGTTGTAACCTGTTCTGGAGCTTACAAAGATGGTTCTCTCCGAATAGTTCGAAATGGAATAGGAATCAATGAACAGGTAGGATTTATTCCTGGGAATCCACTCTCTGCTTATAAGTTATTTGGTCAATAATTGTTTTCTTTGGGTTAAGACATAAAGATATGCATTCAAAAACTACAGGCTTCCGTGGAGCTTCAAGGCATCAAAGGGATGTGGTCACTTAGATCTTCCACCGATGATCCATTTGATACTTTCTTGGTCGTGAGTTTTATCAATGAGACCAGAATTTTGGCTATGAATCTGGAAGATGAGCTAGAAGAAACTGAGATAGAAGGTTTCTCTTCTCAAGTGCAAACTATTTTCTGCCATGATGCTGTTTACAATCAGCTTGTACAAGTAAGCATAATTTTACATTGCTAATTTAGAATGATAAGGTGCCATTTCATTTCCATTCCGGCCGTTGCAATTTTTTATGATCACAAGATCATGGAAGTGTTGTATAACAACTGTGCTTTCTTTAATTTATGCCCAATTATCATGGTCAAGCAATACATTTTTTAACTTTAAAAATGGCAGGTGACTTCAAGCTCTGTAAAACTTGTGAGTTCTACTACAAGAGAGCTCCGCAATGAATGGAATGCTCCTTCAGGGTATTCAGTCAATGTTGCTACTGCTAATTCCACTCAGGTCTAGTTGATCATCATAAATATCTCATGATTTAGACAATCTTTTCCCAGAGAGACTAATTGTTGGTTAATTGCTTCTATTTAAGCATTTATTTTTCTCTGTAACTTGTCCAAGGTCTGATTCAGAAATTCTCATCCTCAATTCTCCTTGTAGTTGAATTATTCTTTAATTGCTATTGTGACAGGTCCTATTGGCAACTGGAGGCGGCCACCTTGTATATTTAGAGATTGGTGATGGAATTCTGACTGAAGTTAAGCATGCACAATTGGAATATGAGATCTCGTGCCTTGACATAAACCCAGTTGGTGAAAATCCACATTATAGCCAGCTTGCAGCTGTAGGAATGTGGACAGATATAAGTATCAGGATATTCTCTCTTCCTGACCTGAATCTCATCACCAAGGAGAATTTGGGAGGAGAGATAATACCCCGCTCTGTTCTTCTTTGTGCCTTTGAAGGGGTATGTTTTCTGTTTTTGCATTTGGTAATTTGATGTTCCACTTGTCTCTGAATCTGTTAATGTACAGAATTAAACTTTCCATGAACTACATATAATTGCACTTAGATATGCCAAATGGTGAAGTGACCTCCTGAAATGCTAGTCTAGTATATAATACACAGAGATGTGCATTAGGTATTGTCATGCTTAACCTGTTTGGAGCCTTATAAACATATTTCTAACTTACATGGTAAATGATTCATAAACCCTGACCACCCACAAGCACATTTAGCTGAGCTGATTATGTCTATTCTTTTGTGCCTTTTCAGATAACTTACTTGTTGTGTGCCCTTGGAGATGGTCATCTCTTGAATTTTCTATTGAACATGGAATCAGGCGAGCTCACAGACAGGAAAAAGGTGTCTCTAGGGACTCAGCCCATCACACTCCGCACTTTCTCCTCGAAGAACACAACACACGTCTTTGCTGCATCAGACAGGCCAACAGTCACTTACAGCAGTAACAAAAAGCTGCTTTATAGCAATGTTAATCTTAAAGAAGTCAGCCACATGTGCCAATTCAATACTGCTGCTTTTCCTGACAGGTATCCTGGCAATACAGTTTGATATATTATTAATTAAATAACCATTTTGGCAGAATTTCCTTTCTATGGGTAAGTAATCTGCATGATCGACATGGTTAATTATGAGTCTTTCTGATTGTTATCGAGGACTTGGTCATGTTTTTGTATTATATTGCTGGTAAGCAAGAAAACAGAAAGCGCTGATGCACGTGTAGAGCTGTAGCTTGCTCCTATGTTTTCATATAGTATAACCAATGATTTGAGCTAAATGAATGCATTTGTTGTCTAATTCTTGGAAAATTTTCTGTTACTGTCCGCTTTGCTCTGGCCGAAAAAAGTGTCAACTAATGCTGCAAATTAGGAGATAGAGACCCCATATCTTAGTACTCTATCTCATGTTCAAGTTATTCTTGATGCAAATGGCATTTTTCTATTTACAGTCTCGCAATTGCAAAGGAAGGCGAGCTCACGATCGGCACCATCGATGATATTCAAAAGCTTCACATACGGTCCATCCCACTTGGCGAGCAAGTACGCCGGATTTGCCATCAGGAACAGTCTCGAACATTTGCATTTTGCAGCCTAAAGTATAGCCAATCAAGTTCAGAAGACTCTGAAATGCATTTCATCCGCTTGTTAGATGATCAGACTTTTGAGATAATTTCAACCTATGCACTTGATACGTTCGAGTGTGGTTGTTCCATCCTAAGCTGCTCCTTCTCTGATGATAATAACGTGTACTATTGTGTTGGGACTGCGTATGTTTTGCCTGAAGAAAATGAACCAAGCAAGGTAATATCGGATGCGCATGTGCTTGCTTGCTAGCAGATGCATTTTATTCGTACCCTGAATGTTGCTGTAATTGTTGGCAGGGGAGGATACTAGTTTTTGTAGTTGAGGATGGGAAGTTGCAGCTGATTGCTGAGAAGGAAACAAAGGGAGCAGTCTACTCTTTAAATGCATTCAATGGGAAACTATTGGCAGCAATCAATCAAAAAATTCAACTGTACAAGTGGATGCTACGGGACGATGGGTCTCATGAACTCCAATCAGAATGCGGACATCATGGCCACATACTTGCCTTATATGTGCAAACCCATGGGGATTTCATTGTGGTCGGTGACCTGATGAAGTCTATATCATTGTTGATCTACAAGGCAAGCTACTTCTTCTCAAGATCTTTCGTCATTTTTTAAGTATCTTCAGTTCTATCCTTTCTCAATCCAAGGTCTTCTGAAAGAAGCAAACACTGAATAGTTTGTTCGGGTTGCATGTCCTTTTACCTGTCCCTTGGTGTTGCGATTGCGCAGTGTATCCTTTCATACCATTTAAAATCTGTAATTCATTTTGAAAAGATTTTATCGTCCGAGCTTTGTAGTTTATTAACTGGTCCTGGCAGTTCATCAATGGATTTGTTATATATCATAAGAGGCACGATTGTCCACATAATCCAATCCACTCGTCTCAAGATTTCATGCTTAATGAAGCTAAATCTTCCTCGAGAAAACAAATGTGCCTTCATAGCGGAGTTACAGTGTAGTTAAAACAGAAGTTAATGATAATGCATGCGTAAGCTCTTGTTTTCATAACAAATGACTAGCTCCAAAGCTACTCTGAACTGACTTGAAATTCTTGATTGGTGTTTCTAGCACGAGGAGGGAGCTATAGAGGAACGAGCTCGTGACTACAATGCAAACTGGATGACTGGTGTTGAGATCTTGGATGATGACACGTACCTTGGGGCCGAAAACAACTACAATCTGTTCACAGTGAGGAAGAACAGTGAGGGAGCCACCGATGAGGAACGGGGCCGCCTGGAAGTTGTGGGCGAGTATCACCTCGGAGAGTTTGTAAACCGGTTCCAGCATGGCTCCCTGGTCATGCGGCTGCCCGACTCTGAAGTGGGCCAGATCCCGACAGTCATATTCGGGACCGTGAATGGTGTGATTGGAGTCATTGCTTCGCTCCCACACAGTCAGTACGTCTTCTTGGAGAAACTTCAATCAAACATGAGGAAGGTGATTAAGGGCGTTGGAGGGCTGAGCCACGAGCACTGGAGATCGTTTTATAACGAGAAGAAGACCGTGGATGCACGGAACTTCCTGGATGGAGACCTCATAGAGTCGTTTCTCGACCTCAGCAGAGGTCGGATGGACGAGATATCAAGGGCCATGGGGGTGTCGACGGAGGAGCTGTGCAAGAGGGTTGAAGAGTTAACAAGGCTCCACTGACAACTTTCTACTCGTCTCTACGACTCTCAAGACTGATCTGTGTTCATTATAATCCGAGTTCTAAGCTGGTATGCTGAATCGGTTCTGTTTGGGCTTGTGGTTTTGTTTGAGATGTCGGCATGCTGAATAGAAACACTGTAAATGTGTGCTTAGAGCACCGTACACTTTTCGTCTACCTGCTGTTCTGTCTTTTCCGACTCCTATGAAGGTGTCGGAGATGTCCTGGCACATTCATGTTTTACTAAATAGCTCCTGGTTTCTGTCGGTTGCATCGACGCCAGCTTGGTTGATAATACAGTGTGTGATACTCGGATTCCATGGCTCTTCGAACTCCAAATGAAGACTCGAGCGCAGGGCATTTATGTGGGGTATAGACATCGTATGTGCGTAATACAATTCAATTCTATTCTCTGTTATATTGCTAAAATAAGTCATTCCTTTTTTTTTTTAATTGGTCTTATATTGCTTTAAGCAGTGACAATGAGGATGAATAGTTTCTCATTTTTGAATTTTCAAAAAATGGCTTTTTGTAATATTTCTCATTTTTGTCCTTTTGTTGTCTTCTCTCTACAGAATGGTAGAAGGTACAAAAGACATCTCCTCTTATTGCAGTGTCACCCTTGGATATTCCAGGTGGTAAATAAATCTACAAAACACAACAGTCTCTAACGGTTAATTTTTCAAGCATGATTTGGTTTGGATCCGGACCTCCTTGCTGTCCAGTTCAATTTTCTGCCTGGTGGAACCTAACCCAAAAACTAGAGGGTTGGATTTCTTCAAGCAGGATTCAGTTTCGGAAAAACCGACACCATACTCTTCTCCCCCTTGAAACTGTCTTTCCATTGTTATGGTTCTCACAAGTTTCTCTGGACAGAAAACTTGACTGGAACCTTGTCCTGGAACCAATCTGAGATGTAGAGATCAAAATGCCTCTTGGATCTGACAGGGATTAGATTGAATGGAAGTTAAAAGTCTAGTTTACTCTTTTATGTACTAAGGTGGCCAATGCGAAAACTTTTGGCATCAACATATCAAGCTCTCAGTGCAGTCTGAACCAGTCGAGAATAAACGATCCGCATAAACATTCGGTAAGTTGAGCACTAGTGATGAGCTGTAAGTGATATCCTTGAGCTTGATTTTGTTTGCAATTGTTACCTCCAGTTATATTAGACCGAAGTTGAATTCATCATTCCTGGATCAAACATAGGAGCAGAGACTGAGTTCCTGAGAATGTTTGAACTTAATTACTGCAGCACAAAGTGATCGTTGCAGGACATAAAATTGTGGTGTACAGAGAAAAAGGATTTTTCAATTGGAGATTTACTCGTGACAACTCCCGGCAGGCTGACAAGCCTCAGCAGGCTTGTCATGGCCGTAAATGGCCTCGAGGGCCTTAGCCGAGGCACTTGAGAATACCATCAGGGCCTGAAAAGCATTTGGGAGGGCCGTCTTAAGCTTGTTTAGGGCCATGGCCTTGGTCATCTGCACCGAGCTATCATGCTTGGCCTTCTCATCGTCCACTCGCTTCTTCAAAGTTTCGATCTTGGCACGCTTCAATGAGAGAGGATGCCTGGGGCTCAGTACTTCAGGATTTGCGCCATCAGCAGTGTTGGGTCCTACTCCCTCGAGCTTCTTTTCCATCTCATCGAGTGATTGCAGCTCCTTCTGCAGCTTCTTCTCGAGCTTATCAGATCTCTTCTGCAGGTCTAGCTCTTGCGCCTGCTGCAGAATTATTGATTGAACTGAAGACAGAACGCCTCTGATGGCTTCCGAAGTCACCTGCAAGCAAGGCGATGACCAACAAACTTGAACTACTGAGCTAAGAAGAAAGAGGTAAAGAAGATGGGACCTTTTAATCCTATTAAACTCTCAATAAATATGGCTGGTCTTTTACTCTCTGTTCTTGCTGTGGCCATAAAAATACTAATAATGACATGTAACCGACTGCGCAGGGAAACCGCTCTTGATTTCAAATGTGAATTTAGTGGGAACTACCTGTTCGGGTATTCTCTCGAGGTGATGAAGCCACTGTTCACAGAGGCTGTGTAATGCAGAAGAGAAGTTGCTGTGCTGCTGATCATCGATGAGGGAGTCGGTCAGCTGTACCCACCCGCACAGCGTTTTCACATAATCCTTCTGAGATTTTATGAGGTAGCAAAAGCTGTGGTACCAGAAGTCTGCTTCAACTTCAAGCTGCAACGCTGCTCGGCGATGGTAATCTGAGGTCAGGTCAGTGATCTGGTCCAATGAGACGAGATTTAATTGCAGGGAAATGTGGTTCTGAGCTTGGTGACACTCGTACATTGTTCTCCACATGTGTGTGAGCCTGTAAAACCAGGAAAATGGGACCGCAATGAAATGCCAACTCGATATCCGGAAATCCTGAGTTTCCCATCTGCAGAGAAGACTTTTGAAATAAACTCAGGAATCTGCAACTCAGAAAACAAATGACACTAGACTAGCCAGGAGCTGGGATTAATTAGTTCTCGTGTTGACCGTAAAAAAATAATCATATATTGCATCTTTTACCCAGAAATTAATACGACGAGCTGAGGGTAGAGCTCCTCATCAACAAGGGTCAATATTGATGAGCAAGTAAGACCAATAGATTGCTGCAGAACCGCTATTTCAGACTGCAGAGTCTCTACACTCAATCTTATTCTATCCGACTTGGTCCATTCAGGCGCTTCGTCTTCTTGCTTTAGCAGCAATAAGGATTTCCTCTCGTGCTCCAGCTTCACAGTTTCTTCTTCCTACAGAGAAAAGGGAGAGGATTAGCCATTGTTTAAGGAAACCCAGTGGAAGACATGATCAAAACTTTACATCCAGGACCCAGTATACGAGTAAAATCACTATGCAGCAATATAAGAGTGATATGAAATAAGAAAAGAAAGTAGCAAAAGATCAGGGCCGATATCTAAGAAAGTAAAGGATCCTCCCATTTGTCCGAAAACCCATATTTGAATATTTATCTTCTAACCAAAACTCATCAGCTTATTTGCTTTGAAGAACAGCGTATACAATAATACTACAGCATTCATTGGAAACCATGACAGAATTGATGTTTTGAATATGGCTCCAACCTTTACTTCCTTGTGAAGCTTTTGCTCAGCTGAAAATATCTTTTCAAGTGTAATACAATGAGCTCCAGGCCTGCAGGGTTCACTGGGACCATCACTACGGTTGGAGGCCTCTCGAGTGAGCTGATGTGATTTGGAAGACCAACTCCAGGAAAGGGCACTGAACACCTTTGCAGAATTACTTCTCTTTCCTGAAACAAAATAAAAGTTAAAATCCACTCCATAATAATCTCAGTTGACAAACTTGAAGTATCAGAATAAAAAGATAAGAGTTAATCACTCTTATTGAGATTCTGATGTGGGAAAGCATCCCCAGAGTTCACGTCCATAAGGATAGCAACCTCCTTCCCCAGTGCCGAAGCTCTCAAGAAATATTCATCCAAGTCCTTCACTATGCCTTCCAATGTCTTCTTGCTCCTCCATGTGGCCATCATCATGATGTCTGAAGTTTCCTTATTCCAGCTCATTGCAGATGATGAACTATGATCATCCACTATCATCTCTACAGGTTGCTTGCGTGGTGGCTTCTCAGGCAATGGATCAGAAGTAACTTCTTCTACTATTTCCTCAGCATGCTGCCCCTCCTCGAACTCTGTTCTAGTCTCCGCCCACTGTTCTTCCTCTACGTGCCCAGTTCTCTTGTCCTGATGCCGCGGTGAGAGAGGCTCGAAAGGGTCCCAGGAGTCCCACGACACACTTGGGATTGGGGGAGGAGGTGGCGTCCCCTCATCATCGTCGTCATCATCATCGATATCTATGCTCTCTTCTTGGCCAATTTCATGCTCCAGTTTACGGGGCTTGCTTTTTATATTGGGACTAAAAGGCGGCGGAGGAGGAGAAGGAGGCAAAGGGGGAGGAGGAGAGGGAGGGGATCTGAGGGAATTTGGTGGGATGTCTTCGATCTCGAGCGATTCCGACTCCGCGAATTGCCTAAGAGCCATTCCTGTATTTTTCAGTGATCTCAAGTAAGCTGATAGAGCATCTGAAAGTTCACCCCGATGCAACAAGAGCTGCTTCATCAGCCTCCTCCTCTCCTTGAAGGTCTGCACCCTCTCCTCATTATCAGTTGTCCTCGATGCAACACATCCCATTTTTATGGCTCCTAGAAAAGATTCTTCTACCTCAACCCAACACAAGCAACTAAAAAAGCTCCAAAACGCAAATGCCTCCCAACACCATCGTACCCCTCTTTGTTTTGTGGAGGGCCGCTACCTGAGGATCATAAGAAAGATAGTAGAATAGAGTATGAGAGTACAGTTGCTGGAAAGGGGGTATTCCAATAATTTATCAACGAGGAGGCAAAAGATAACCGTACTGTTTCCACACAGAGGTCCAATCAACTAAAAATAAATCACCATTGCGCATTCAACTAACTCATCCTAAAGTTAAAGCAGATCCCAGAAACATGACTAGCTAAGAATCACCGGGACCCCAATGGGAGAAGCTATCAAGGTCATGAAAAATCACCAAAAACTAAAAAATTTTGGAGCCGTTGATTCAAAGAAATCACAGGTGAACGCATCAGACTCGAGAAGCTCTGATCCTGCGATTCTGGGGAAGAATCCCAGAGGAGGCCAAGATTAAGCATTAGGAGAAACACATACCCATTTCCGGAATTTGAAGATTCCAGTAGCCAACACACTATATTCAAAATCTTCAGAAATGGGCTTCACAGCGCACCTCTTGCTAAGCATACCTCATTAAAAAATTAAGATAAATCGAAGAGGATACAGAGAGACCAGAAGACATCTCTTTTTCCCAAGCAGAACCAAGAAGGAGAAGAAGAAGGAGAAGAAGAAGAGCCAGGGCTGACACAGAGACAGTCTGACAGAGAGCTGGTCTTTGGCTACATAATTATAGTAAGTAAATAAACAAATCGATAAAATACATAATGGGGTTTGGGTTTCTGGCCCTTTCCTCCGAAGAACAGCTCAGAGAAGAACAGAACCCTTCGAAAATATTATATGGGAAAAGCTTCAAACTTGGGAACCAGACAAGCACCAGAGAGAGAACCCACCTCAGCTGCGCTCTCCCACTCCCAGCCCAGAACTGTAAATCTGCAGCTGCAGACTCTCTGCCCTCTGCGATTTTGCTTTTAAAAAAAGATATAAAAAGTCTTACTTCGGCATTTTTTCCCTCGCGGAGTGAAAAGAGGCTGAAAGAGTTCACGACCCAATGCTCGAAAAATGCAGCAGCTGAAGGAGATGATGAAGATGGCATCCGAGGAATCAAGCTAGTGAAGTTCTCTTTTATTAAAGGAAAAAAAAAAAAGAAATGGCTTTTTCCGTTTTTATCTGTAGTTATCCAGAAGAGGGAGAAAATCTTATCTATAATATATTACATATTATCATTTACAAATATTCAGAAAATTTAATGTATTTTTCATTTTTATATTTACATTAATCTAATTTACATATTAAAATTTATAATATATATAATTTACAAATTAAGAACAAATAATAATTTTAATCATTTTTCTCTCACCTCAGTCCTGACAGCAACGATCTTTCGTTAACGGCTCAGATTTTCTTTTCTCACTCAACACCTACCATTTTAGCCGTAAAAATTCGTTGCGTTTTTCAATAAATAGTTTAAAATTGTACAAAAAAATAAAATTAACATAATATATTAATAAAAATAATTTAAAAATAAGTTATAAATAAACAATATACTTGTACGAATTCATCACAATATTTCACTTTTATTTATTTATACTTTTTTAGTACATATTATGAATTCATGTCTAATATATTACCGATACTTGATATATCACTTGACAATTCTTATACAATATTACAAATTAATTCTCCCAAAAAGGTTCTTTTTACAGTAAATTATTTCTTTTTCTTCGGGGGTAGCTTCTTTCTTTCATGTAGACAGTTCGTGTCAGACTGGAAAAAGAAAGGGAAAATCATTATTTTAGCTTTCTGAATCTTTATTTTTATAATTTTTATTCTTAATTTTTAGTATTTTATTATTTCCGATTCTACCGTTACATGTAAAAATATATTTTTTGGGAAAAAAATAATTTATAATATAAATATCTTATGAGAATTAAAAAAAATTGAAAAGGCAAACTGGAATAGCAATCGCTATTAGGGGCAGTGACCGTCAATAACAGTAAATTCCTCTAAAATGGGGACTTATTTTTACTCGGAACGAGTCATAGTTTAAGAGGTAGCCATTAGTCACGGTTTCACTGCCACTGTTATCTTTGGTTTGCTTTTCATTTTTAATTTTCAAGAAAATATTTTTATTAAAATACTATTCTTGATGGAAAATGCATTTTTCAAATAGAAAATGTAATGGTATGAGTAAAACACTGAGAGAATAATAATGTTAAAAATAAATAAATATTTAGGGTGAAAATTATAAAATTAAAAAAGA
This sequence comes from Lagerstroemia speciosa, assembly GCA_037672795.1. Taxonomy (NCBI): domain Eukaryota; kingdom Viridiplantae; phylum Streptophyta; class Magnoliopsida; order Myrtales; family Lythraceae; genus Lagerstroemia; species Lagerstroemia speciosa. The sequence continues at coordinate 1,327,147 of CM075292.1, forward strand.
AAAGTTGAGCGTTCAAATTTGATTTTTTTTATTCCCGAAAGAAAATGGTGTGGAAAGAACGTTTATGATTAAACACGAAATCCCCCCGAGCACAGCGCATTTTAGGAAGAAATCTTGTGGCTGAGAAATTGGAAACCTCTTTTTCTTTTCTTTTTTTCCTTTTTAAAGTTTGCTCGAGACTAATCTGCGGTCGGGTCGGGATCCCTGGTAAAATTCCCGTCGACCCTCCTAATCTGATATTCGATCATAGAATCATCCATTTGAGGATTTAGTAAGGGAATCGCTAATTTCTCTAGTTAAAAAAAAAAAAAAACACGCACGGTCTTGTATCTATCTCCTATTCGTCTCTCTTTTCGGTGTGTAAATAAGAGGCATTAGTTAGATGATAGAAGATGGGAAAGGCAAACGGTACGATAAATTACACCGGTGATAATTGAAGTCGTGACCTCTTTATCTTTATCTTCTATTCTTCTCTCTTTCTTTCAGTATACAGATAAAATATGCAAGTTAAGAAAATGATAAAAGAAAGAAAAAATAAAATAGTGCAGGAAATTTCACTGATAAAAATTGAAATCATAGACACTTTATCCATAGTGGAGAATAAAATCACTACCCAAACTTTTTTTCTTGATTTTTCTCTCTCTTTCTTATTTGCCAGCTTTACATAAAAAGCTCCTTTTTCTTTCTCTTGTCTAATAATTTGGCTAGGAAATGTCCATGTTTTTCTTCAGTGTACAGATGAAACATATAGGTCTAAAAATAATATAATAAAGAGGGAATAAGAGGGACACGTGACGTCCCACGAGGTCAGATTGAAACAAGGACCTGTAGATCACATGTCGAGAGCAGTACTAACTATACTAAACCTTCTTTTTCAAATGCCCATGCCTTTTTAGCCAACTTAGTTTGTGCACCCTCTCATCATCGTCATCATCATTTTCTTTAAATCTTTTGTAAGTTTTTATGTATCATATGGTCTATGTATAAGTTTGAGCACATCCCGACTAATTTACCTATTCGAAATATAAACTATGTGGTTTCAGTTCAACCTAACCCGGTCCAATCAAATTGCTTTGATTATTGTTTCTTCTCATCGGACCTTTCTTCACACAGGCTTGCTTTGTTTTGTAAGGAAGAGGGATGAAATAAGCACCCTCGTATAGTAATAATTATGGTAATTACTTGACTGATTGACACTAATTTACTCGTTTACCACACTTTAAATTGTGTCTCCTCACGCTACGTGATGGGATGAGATCACCTAAAAATTTCTCCCCATAACACACATTCTATTTAGGTAATATGTGTGTATGTGTGTGTATATAAAATAAAAACAAGAGTTAATAAAAATGGTAACATAAGCGGGTAATGTTGTGATATAAATTCCACATCGAATAAATAATGAATTGAAACCTGATTTATAAGAGAACCGATAATATCATTCCATCAGCTTGAGCCCTTCGATTGGATATGGGCGTAACCTCCTATGGACCAGGTAGAAATCTCATAGGTAAAGAGTTGTGTCTCATCACGCTACGTGATGGGATGAGATCACCTAAAAATTTCTCCCCACAACACACATTGTATTTAGGTAATATGTGTGTGTATATAAATAAAAACAAGAGTTAATAAAAATGGTAACATAAGCGGGTAATGTTGTGATGTAAATTCAACATCGAATAAATAATGAGTTGAAACCTGATTTATAAGAGAATCGATACTATCAATCCATCAGTTTGAGCCCTTGGATTGGATATGGACATAACCTCTTGTGGACCAAATAAAAATTTCACAGGTAAAGAGTTGGATATAATAGTATCATCATTGTTGATAGGTAACTAGAAAGACATGATCCTGATTTTCGCTCTACATGTTAGGTCTCATTTGTAAAGCCGAAGAGAGAGAGAGACACACACACACACAGACAGACAAGTAAGGAAAACATGATGAAATATTATAGCGTGCGTGAATGTGTTGCTTCGAAGGGACGCTGGAACCTCATCCAACCTCTAGAGGGCGACATGAGCATTTTCTTGTATTGCCATTTAATCACATGCAACTGCTGACGTCGTATCACAAATCGATAGAATTTAATAATTTCTAGGATTATTTTTTTGTTTATATAATTTTATTAAAAATATCAAAATAAATAAATAAATATTATTAATTTTTGGTATTATGGTAGCACCGACAGGTGGTATACTCGTCACACGCAGGAGTCTCTCCTCGTGCGGGGAGTAGACTCTTCCACAAAACTTGTCTCTTTACGGGGCGGGATGATTGTCAGTGCAAAGAAACCATTACCGGCAAGGAAAAACATGTCCCGTTTGATGTTCTTTTTCGATTTTTTTTTTCCACTTTTTAATGAGCTGTGATTATGAGAGGCCGAGACAGTCTTGTAAATGTGGACGGGCGTGGATGGGCTCTACTCGTTTCTTCATAATACTACCGCTAATAATTACACCTCCTCATCGAAACACATGTAATAGCCCGCAGATCACGTGTGTCGGGTAAGTCAGACGAATCGGAAGGTCTCAAGGGCTATAAAGCCCCCCACTTACGAAGAAACGTCTCTCCTGGGATTCAAATGAGTAGACCTCCAAGTGCCTGACCAATGGGGCTGTAGCCTCGTGGGCTCATTTTACGAGTATTTAAAGAAAAAGTAAAGCGCGTTAATTAGAATATTCTATATAGAACTATTATATTCCTGTGATATAAACAAAAATATTGAGATGGAAAAATTAAGACCAGCAAACGTAAGGCAGGCTTTTTAAGTTTAAAGAAAATGTCTTGGTTGAAACGGTAAGATCTCTCTTCTCATTAAATAAGATTTAGAGTTAGAATATTATAAATTAAAAAATATTTTTTTGGATAGTTTTATCTGTCGGTGAGCTGACTCGGCTCGAACTCCGAAAAAAGAAAAAGAAAAAGAAAGGCTTTCTTTAACGTCTTCTTCCACGAATGAATCTGTGGGTTGATGCGTTGAAGTCTTCTTGGACCTAACCAAGAAAAAGACTGCAGTATCTTATATATTAAAAAGTTAATCGGTACCGATTAATTTAAATTCGAGTCCTGCTATTAACGGTTGAAGATCCCGATGGTGATTCACCAATCAAACTCAGTAATTGAGTTTTACGAAAGTCCCACAAATCTGTTGTAGTCGGGCAAGTTTGTTTCCAGGTCTCTATCTCGAGAAGCGAGTCGGGAAAAGACAGGATGCAGTATTTCGTACTGCGAGCTATTAATTTAGGGGTATATATAGCCTGCCTGTCGTAATCGTGTCGCTATGTTCGGCTGTTATGGTTTCCCGTCACATGGATAGCTCAGTGCCAAGGTACATTAGCACGGCCCACTTTTCCTGTTTGAACCGGGTTTGAAATTCCTCAAAATGACAGGCAAGGTAACTTTCTGTTTACTCTCGAGATCTGGATAATTCAGGGAGGATTGCCATGACTCAGTGTGCTACTAAAAAGTTGCGCAAATCCGCCGATCACGACTAGATGTCCGCTTTGCCATGGTCCTTCTCGAAGGACGATTAGGAAGCGGTTTGCGACAAGTAGTCGGCCGAGATTACAAATCATCCCATCGAGGAATTTCTCAATGAAATAAATGTCAGTTTTTAGTAGGAATTCTTAGCCGAGGGTAATTTAGTATATTAATATCGTTTTTGATATAAAATTAAAAAATCTCCAATTGAATTATTATAATTGAACGCCACGTATAAAAAAAGAAAAAACTCCACGACTAACCCTAAAAAAACAAACGAAAGAAAAAGGAAAGCGCGGGCCGAGCTCTACAGTCTGCTGAAATGGGCGAGGCTGGGACCAGCCGTATCGGCCCAGAGCATGGACCGAGGTCGGGGATGGACGGCAGGGTTCTCTTCCCTCCTCTCCTCCGATCCGTAAACCCTACCGAAACCGAAGTAAAAATCTCATCGGTCATCGTGATTTCACTTGCAGCAATCATCAGTCTCCATCGCCAATGGCGCGCATAGCTCGGCCTCTCAGAAGCCTTCTCCCTCCATCTTCTTCCTTCAGGCTACATCTGGTCCGGGCGAAGCCCGATCACAACTCGCTACACAGGCGCTTAGCACACAGCCACTTCCAGGAAACGAATAATGTCCCCGTAGCTGCACCGACTTACATATCGGAAATGCGCAAGTCCGCGTTCGAAGGCAGCATCCTCAGGCTCATACGGAATGAAATCGCGTACGAGCTCGAAATCCGTCCTCCCAGTCAGGTTTTAAATCCTTCACATTCGAATGCTTATGGATCTCTCTAGCTGCAAGGACCATAGTGCATCGGTAGGCGAATGGATTGCAATCAATTCGAGACTCTTATGCACATCGCTGCTTAACATTATCTGCACCTGAGAATTGATGGTGAAATTATGCTCGCCATGTTACGACAGTATAAGTTTACCATTGGCACCCCGGAATCTTCAAATTGAATCCCTTCTTTAACTCTGCTTTGTCAAGTTTGTCGAGCTGTTCGAATCTCTATCCCATGTTCTTTCATACTCTCTTCATTTTCGCAATTCTGCTGTAGATGATATGCTTAATTACCACTTATCAAAAAGGGTCGTGCTCAATCACCTATTCCTACGATTCTCTTTGGCGTTCCTATTTCATACCACCAGCTGAATTGGATCAAGCTGATGGAATCTTAAATACTGCCCGCACTGACTTGCTAGAACTACATCCTGTGAGAAGTGATGAGGCATATATTTTATCTGATTAAGCTGTGTTTTCTTCCTAATTTTCTCAAGGAATCGGGCCATAACGATCTTTGGATTGTTTATCTTGGAAAGTTGTGCTGAAATGTTAGTTTATATTCCTGTGTGAGGCTTCGGTAGTGTTTCTGCTTAACAATTAGCTGTATGATTGTGCAGCTCGTCAACGAGTATGACTCTTTCATTGTTGACGAACGGCCTGGGGAGCAGTGGATTAGTTTGAAGAGGAAGTATGGCGACAGTGAAGATATTACCATCGAAGCCACCATGTTTGATGGAGCCGTCCCCCGGTCGAAAGCTGATGTAATTGAAGGGGAAGAGGCTTTGCAGCTCCATATTACTATATTTGTCAGCATCTCCAAGGGAGAAGCTGGTGATGTTTTGGAGTTCGTATGCTCGGCTTTTCCTGATACTATAGAAATACGCAGGCTTTATACCCATTCGTCCAAGAGGGCACCGCCGCAGGTCTACTCGGGTCCTGAATTCAAGTATGATGATCCATTTTGCATCTCACTATCTCTACTTGCATATTGCATTTTTCTTCTTCCGGTTAGCAGTCGTGCACATGTAGATTGATAGCTTGGAAATGAAAGTGGAAGGAAAACCCTTAGTTAGAATATACCGAATACATTGACTGAAATTACTTAAAGGTAGAACGTGAAGTTTTCGGATGTGATCTGGGATTCTCTGACAGCTGCAAGCTACGAGTTTATTCACTGAGTTTGCCCCGCCCGTCTAGGATCATCTGATGGCCTTGGAATAGATTTCTATAACATTTTCCTCTGAACAGAGCTGCTGACACGTTCTGAATTTGTTTCAGGGAATTGGACGATGAACTGCAGGACTCCCTGTACGACTATCTGGAAGAGAGAGGGGTAAGTGATGATCTTGCGGTTTTCTTGCACGAGTACATGAGGAACAAGGACAAAACCGAGTTGATAAGGTGGATGGGAACTCTGAAATCTTTTATCGAAAAGAAACGATGAAAATATGATGTTCTGCATCTCTTCAGATAGATAGCTATCCCTTTGTACGTCAATGTAGACTGGTATGTGCTCAACCTAATTGTTTCGATGAAACTGCATCATCTTCTGAGCCACTGGGCATAAGTCGGGATTTTTCGATGTTGGATTTGGTGATTGAGTGTTTTGTTATATGGTTCAGTAAAGATGAGTGAAGTATCGAGATTGAGTATGTTAGGTAGAACGGAACATATGCCCTTAAGGAGACAGCCCAGCTGATAAGGTATTGGGAGTTCCAAACCTCCCAAGTTCTTGAGGGTGTTAATAAACTTACTTTAAATTGAGGGTGGGGACTTATAGCCCTTGAGCTCGGCTGGCTCACCTGGCTTATTCTGTACACGTGGTTTGTGGGCTATTGTGTGTGTCCGAAGATTCAATCCGATTTGATTCAGTTTGGTTTGTAATAGTTCTTAGAACTGAACATTGCAAGCACATGTCTGAATAGTGTGTCAAAAAACGAGGGTCTCGCGGATGGAATTTGGTAAAAGTATTTATGAGATCGATGGTATTAATAAAATTACTTCAAATTTTTGTTCAAAGTATTGATTTAAATTGTTAAATGATAAATGTTACCTTTGCTCCGTTTCACCATCTTATTCTATATCCCATCTTTTTTTTTTTTCATTAATAATTTTTTTTAGTTTTAGAATTATGTAAGCAATAAGTTAAAAATAGTAATTCTAACGGGTGACATTCATGTTAACAGCTACGTCGACAAATCCTTACGAAATTAGTTCAAAATTGACTGTTTGTATACAATCATTATATTTTCGGAAAGTTTTATAATTAATTGCAATAAAAGGAATTTATACAAAAGTGGAATATTTTAAAATATTTTATATAATTTTAATTTTATTCACTCTTGATATATTATATACATAAATAACGTTATAAAAATTAAGACGATGCTGTAAATTTTAATAAAATAATGTAAGAATAATATACATCTGTTATTAATTATATATCGACAATTCTATGCATAATACTATTCTGTAGGGGTGTAAGGGAAAACTGGAAAATCAAAAACCCAAAAAATATAGCGACATCGACCCGAAAGTCGAATTTATGGGCCTCAAGATAAATTTAGGATAGTTTTTCAAAGTTGGAAAACCAAACCGAAAAATTTAGACCCCAGCCCAAAAATTTTGGTTGGCCCTAGACCTACCCGAAAAATTATGTGAAGTATAATATTATATATAATTATTTATCTTATTATCAGATTCTGACAATATAAATAATATGTTTGCTATTTGTAAACTTGAGTTTTGAATGATATTTATGATTTTGATCTTATTAATACATTAAAATATTTATACTTAATATTTCTTATTTATTATAATGTATTTTATATTGTTACAATCATATTTAATTTATTATTACATTAAAATCCGGGATCCGAAAAAACTGAATTTGAAGTGGTTGATTTTATGATCCGTAGACGGTTCTCAGTATAATTTTTAAGCTTAAAAAAACTGATCCGAAAAAAAGTCAGGGCTGACAGATTTTACAAAAAAAAAACCACGAACACAATCCATTTACACCCCTACTTAGTATTCCATGTTTAGTATAAATAAAATGATAATGGTCAAACAGAGGGAGGTTTGAAAGGAGGGGCACATTAGTCTAAGCAATTTGTGGAACCGGATTCTCCTCTTCCCTCTGCAGCGCGTACAACTTTACAGCGCAGTGACCAAGAGGGGTTGGGCCGAGTGGTAAGCAGCTCGGTGCCGCTTAAGGAGGTCTCAGGTTCGAGACCTCACGTACGCAGACACCCCTCTTGGGAGCCTCACCCGCCATTGCCAGGCGTGCGACCCGGGGCGACCAACGGATTAGTCAAGTATGGTTGGCTGAAAGATGCCATCTCACCGCTGGTGGGGCCTGCTTGGATACCGTGGCTGGCGACCAAAAAAACTTTACAGCGCAGTGAACCAATTGACTTTCACCGGGGAGGGAGGGGGGAGGAGGAGGGAATCCTTAGCGGCCAAGGGTTTCTCGCTTCCCGATCCCGATGGCGGACGCCGTGGACAGCGACAAGTACCTCAGAAAGATATCGGAGGCCTTCCAGGATCTGGCCGCCGCCGTGAGCTCTCAGGATCCGGAGGTCGGCGTTTCAGTCGAACCCTTCTCTCGCGCCTGCTCTCTCGTGTCCCCTCTTTTTGGCTGTCTCGGCATCGCTTTCAAGTTTGCCGAGATGGATTATGTTGCCAAGGTAATTCTGGCTTCGATTCACCCTCTCCCACCCGTCTTCTTCGACTTCCACATTCCCCGTGATTGCTATTTCAATGAAGCAGTACCAGGTTTCAATTAGATAATAGTTTTGGCATGGCATCGTTGAACTTTCCGGCGCACCTCCTCGTTATTTTTGGCTAAGTCGCTGGTCTTGGGCTCTTCTGAACATGATTTCAGTGGTCAATTGCTGATGGTTGAAGTAGCATGAGTGTAAATTGCGATGGCAGCGTGAAGCTATTAGCTTTCCCATGTCATCCTTCTACTTTTATGCCCCCATTGTGGTGGATTGCTGTATTTTGCCCCTGTGCCACGATGAATGTCAGACTGTCACTTTCTCTTATAGTGTATCAATTCCTAACTCAAGGGTCAATTGTTGGTGACAGGTTGGTGATCTTCTAGAGGCATCCAAATCTATAAAGACCTTGCCAACTTTGATTGACCTCGACTTGGAAAGAAACTGCGTGAGGAAAGCTGGGAGTCACTCCAGAAACCTTCTGCGGGTCAAGCGTGGGCTAGACATGGTTAGGGTGCTTTTCGAGCAAATTCTTGTCACAGAGTACGTCAACTGACTTTTGGCTCCTTTAAATTTTGTCAATGCGCGCATATATACCACTTGAACTCTTGCATTTCCTTTTAGAAACCAATCGGAGAGGCGGAGATGAAGTTACTGCAGAGTTTAGGAGGGATGCTAGAGATATCGACCGTTTTAGAAATTCTTGTTCAATATTTGAATATATCGTGTAGCAAACTGAGGGTTTGCAAAATTAAGTGAAAAGAGGAAAGCTATTGATAGGCATGAATAAAAATCAATAATGAGAATCCATGTAAATGATGATATCTAGAAATAGATAGTTTCAAAGAGGAATTGGCCATTTGTGAAAGTATAGATATTAGCACCTCCACTTTTGGCAAAGTTTTAAGGGCGTGTCCCTGCTTCTTCTTGGATCAAAGCTTAACGTGCCATTATTGTCACTTAATTACACTACTGGGGACTTAAAGGTTGTGAATTGGAGATAAACTTTGTCAAATTTATGGCGATCTCTAATGATTAAGATGGGGATTTGTGAATATCAGAACCTGATGCTATACTATGATAGTGTAAATACAATACTTAGGAAGTTTAACTTGGTTTGGAATACCTGGAACACCAGGAATATGTGACACACATGCAATGCGAACCTTTAGTCAGTAAGAGGTGCGAGTCTCCCCCTCGTGGCATTATCTTTAGGTAGAAATCTGCTAGGTCAAAAGGCAAGAATTCTCCCTTAAAGCAAGTTCAGATACCTAACCTGTTGCACCAAGATTTAGATGGTCAACAAGCCAAAGATTCTCGGTGCAGAAGTGCCTTACTTTCTGCCCTTCTAACGAGATTGTGTTGATAATGAAATATACAGCCTGTATTTTACATACCTGTTTTTAGTAAGACCAGTCTCATCTACTTGGGGACTTACTCTACTTTGGATGCCTCTGGATTTTTCTTCATCATGTGATTGTGCAGTAGTGTAGAAAGTCATATCAGTGGGTACACACAAGAATAAAGACACATTATTGCTTTTCTTGTTTTATATTTGGACATATTTTGGGATGTTATATTTCTGATATCATCATATCCGGTGGGAAGAGTTCTTATTGTGATTTAAGTAAATATAATGCTAGGTTCGTGATGCTTGTTTATGAAGAGAGGAGTTGTTGGAATTTTACAGAGTGGTTGTTGTGGAGTTAGTTCTCAATTGAAATAAAGCATATTTGATTCATTAGGTACATAAAGGGGGTAATGCTAGAGAGGAGAAATGCTGAGAATATATCTCCCTTCAAGCAAAGAGCGTCTAAACCTTTGAATTGAGGAGAGAGACCGTCAGAATCAGATGAAATTCTGAGCTTCTGGAGCGGTGAAAAGTATGTGAATTTCAGTGGAAATACTAGGAATATATAAGAAATTTGAACAGTATTTATTGACCACAAGTGGCACGCCTCCCTTTATCCGCCGAAAGGTCTATTCTTGCCTGGAATAGTCACTGCCTCCATTCATATAAAAATTTCAAATGTTATGGAAGCAGACATCTCATCATAACAATGATGAATTATTATGTCCAACATCTAGAGATTTAACAATATGATTAGGCTAATTCATGCTTGCTTCTTATGGGAAGAATATCTCCCTTGAGCCAGTATTGCATTAAAAGCTAATGAATTATTTTGTCTACTTTTGGCAGGGGAAATTCCCTGAAGGATCCTGCATCTAAAGCTTATGCTCAGGTTTTTGCTCCTCATCATGGGTGGGCTATTAGGAAAGCTGTAGCTGCAGGAATGTATGCCCTTCCTACCAGAGCACAGCTATTAAAGAAACTGAATGAAGATGGTGAGTCTATGACCTTATTGAACCACTGATGTTTCCATTATGGGAGAGCTGATAAACATTCTTGTGTGGCTTGCTTGGTTCATTTGCTTGTTTCTATGCATTAGTGGGCTAAATACTATGTTTGTCTTGGTCTCATCCTACTGCTTTTGTTAGTAGACATTCATCATCAAAAGAGAAATCTTTCTACGGCTTGATCTTTGTCGAGAGGCTAAGCTAGATACTGAAAGGAAGTATAGCCTGTGCATAAAATCCCAGCATATAATGGTAAAAATATTGTCTGGTCAATATAATCAACAAACTGCAAAAACATTGGTAGGTCAATACGATCAACAAATATAGCCCCTAGCTTGTAGATTTAAGATCTCTGCTTCCGATAATTCTTGTCTGTGTTTGATAATCCCCTTCTGTCTAAGGGCATTTTTCTCTTGCCTTTGTCTCACCATTTGACCACTATTCTTCTCTCAGAAAACTCAGCGAGGATTCATATGCAGAGCTACATCAGTGCATCAGTTCCTCTTATCCTCTATGTTAACGGACTCTTTACTTCGAGAGAATTGGGTGTTGACTGGTAACACGATTTTATTCCGGTGCCATGTTAGCCTATCTATCATGCATGGAGATTTCTGAATAAAATATAATTAGTCTCTTGTTCTTAACCTTCACTCTGGCGATCTCTGCGCTAATGGTGGGACAAGATGAGCCATTGTTTTATGTGTTTTGAGGGGAATGACCATTGTTACCCTGTTTTATTTGATGGAGCTGGTGGTTGATGCTGCGAGGCTGCCTTGCCTGGATCAGTTTCGCAGACTCTGGATGATGCGGTTTTCAAGTTTTAGGGGAAATCGGGGAAGAGAAACAGGGGGCCCGCCCGGCACTTGCCATTCTTGTGTTAATAATCGTCGCAGGTTATTTATTCCTAACGGGAAGTAATGACGGTTTGTGTTGGTTTTGATGTCATCCAAGCTCTATCAATTAAACCTACAAAAAAGGGGAAAAAAGCTCTCTCAATTTAAAGAATATGAGTAAATTAACTACCGAGTCATTTAAGATTGATATACCTTTGTTGTTTTGCATCAATATCATTTTAAAAATCAATTTCATTCTTTTGAATATAAATTTTGTCCTTTTATATGTCAAATTTGTCTTTTTACACATTAGTAATGTTCACGTATTGAATTCAAAGCCTAGTTTCAGTGAATAAGATGTATATATGACTCATGTAAAAATTACGAGGCTAGAGGTTTGAATACCCCTTGAGCTTGAAGTCCTTGACGGGACCGCTGCCCAGGTGATTTGCACGGGCTTGTGGGGATGTTCATAAGCTCCTCGCAAGAATAATTTCCTATTTTCTCTATTCTTTTTTACTTTAAATTTATTACTATATATAATCTAGACTATTATAAGCAAGCATTGGAGGTTTTGGTCTCAAATAGGAAATTTATTTAAACCGCTCTTATTTCACGAGAATTGTGTGAAAATAGGGTAGTTTTTGAAAATAATTCGTGAAAAATGGTTCTTTTGAAAATAATTACTAAACTAGTGATTTAAAACCGCATCTTGAAGATGCGGTTTTGAAACTTAATGAACCGCATCTTCAAGATGCGGTTCTATTTTTGTTTGCTGGGAACCGCATCTTGAAGATGCGGCTCCCACTTTGTTTTTTTTTTTTTTTTTTTTTTTTTTTTTTACGAATGGGGGAAAGATTAATTAAATATTTAATGTGTAATATGTAACGAATTCGTTTTAAAAATTTATGTTAGATCTTTATATATATAGTTTTTATAAAATTTTATAAGTATGAATACTTAAATGATAATTTAGATAACAAATTCTTATATATCATAATACTTACTAAAGATTTCAATAACTTGAAACCTTTCACGTAACTTTTCAACGTATAATACATAAGAATTCGTTGTATAAATTATAATTTATATATTAATACTTATAAAATTAAATATTAAAAATTTAAAAAAAATTTACACATGTAAAAATATGATAAAGATTTATAAAATGAGTTCGTTATATATTACACATTAATTTTACTACGAGCTTATTTTGTAAATCTTTTTCAAATATTTACATGTATAAAATTTTTGTAAAATTTTAATATTAAATTTTATAAGTATTAATATGTAAATAGTAATTTATATAACGAATTTTTATGTGTTCTACGTTGAAAAGTTACGTCAAAGCCTTCTGCTTATTGAAATCTTTAGTAAGTATTATGATATACAAGAATTTGTTATATAAATTATCATTTAAGTATTCATACTTATAAAATTTTATAAATTTTTTATATATAAAGATCTTACATAAATTTTTAAAACGAATTCGTTACATATTACATATTAAATATTTAATTAATCTTTTCTCCCCGTTCGTAAAATAAAAAAAAAAAACCAAAGTGGGAGCCGCATCTTCAAGATGCGGTTCCCAGCAAAATAAAAATAGAACCGCATCTTGAAGATGCGGTTCATTAAGTTTCAAAACCGCATCTTTAAGATGCGGTTTTAAATCACTAGTTTCGTAATTATTTTCAGAAGAACCATTTTTCATGAATTATTTTCAAAAACTACCCTATTTTCACTCAATTCTCCTTATTTCACTCTATTGTAACTATCAACATTCTCCCCCTTTCATTTCATGACTACGTGACAAGAATAAAGTTTCAATTTTTTAAAACCTTAATTTTCAAGAATACTTCGCCTACTATAATTTCATTTTTCTTTAACTTTATTTTTATTTTTCTTTTGTTTGAAGTACGGGTGTGCAGGTCTAGTTTCTCTACTTCTAAAACTATTTTCTTTTCTATTTTCTATGATGAATTTACGCTTTTCGTTTTCTTTTTTCTTTTTTTTTGTGATGCAATGCACAATATTCTAATTCAACACATTATTAAATGTATTTTCACTAAGAATAAAATTTTGAATAGGAGAAGAAGAGTAGAGAAAAATGAGATATAATTGAACAAAGATTGCTATCAAAATTTTAATCACAATAAAATAATTTTCCCTAGTTACAAATAAAAAATTATTATTTTTATTCGTTTAGCAGGTATATTAAATTGTTTAGAAAAATATAAAAATTTATTCCAAAAACTTGGCAAATATCACCCAGAGTAGTTGTGAAGGTTTAAATCCAATAATTTCAAAACTTTATTAACGGTGTTGTCAAATTTTAGTTTATATAATAATAATAATAATAATATCGCGTCATAATAGGACTGGGGTGGAAGCAGGATAAGTAAAAGTTGGGGGATCAGAATGTAATTTTACTAAACTAAGGTACCGAGAAAGAAATTCGGCGGACCGCGTCGTCGGCCTCCCGCACGATAACTGAAGTCCCCGTTCCCCCAAGTAAGAACGACTCAGAAGAGAGCGCACAGAGCTGGAAAACCTTCGCACTGTCTCTGAACGCAGGAGGGGTGACTATAGCATAACTAATAGCTTTCACGGTTCATGGAGGACGGTGACGGCGGCCTCAGCTTCGACTTTGAGGGCGGCCTCGACGCCGGCCCTCCAAACCCTGCCCCCACCGTTCCTGCCTCCAACAATCCCGATCCTGCCGCCGTCCCCTCCTTCGCCGCAGGAGGAGGCGGCGGCAGCGGAGGAGGTGGTACGGCGTCCGAACCGGTTGCGGCTGGAGCAAATCACATGGGGAGGAGGAGCTTCAGACAGACGGTGTGCAGGCACTGGCTGAGGAGCCTTTGCATGAAGGGCGACGCCTGCGGGTTCCTGCACCAGTACGACAAGTCGAGGATGCCGATTTGCCGCTTCTTTCGCCTCTACGGGGAGTGCCGCGAGCAGGATTGCGTTTACAAGCACACCAACGAGGATATCAAGGAGTGTAACATGTATGTCTCTCTCTGGTCCGCTACCCCATTCTCTCTCTTTGTTACATTATACATCAACTGTTTCTCCAGCTATAGATCTCCTGGGAGGGCCTGGTTCTGATAGAGCAATTCGAAATTGGAGAGTGATTTGATAAATTGGCGGTGTTTCTCATAAGTTTGTGGCCGCCAATCTAATCATGTTAGGTGTTTAGAGGGAACTACGAGACCATAATCCACTGCATATCGTAGATGAGGTCCATGAGGAGACCTGGTTTACTGTACATTAGAATCTTGTTTGTTGAAACGTGTATACCATTCTAAATAACTGCATTTATTTAGTCCCTGTTTTGAGAAAATGGTTGCACAAATTGGAGCATTTAGCTTATAATTGCTGATGCAACATGCTTTCTTAGGAAGCATTGTAGCATGTCTGATGAAACTGCATTGCACTGTGTGCTGTATCTTTCTTTGGCAATCGATAAATGGTTAAAAGATTTTCTACGGAGTTGTGCTTCATGTCACTTGTGTTGATGGTTTAATCTCTGTCCTTTTGTTGCAGATCTTTTTTACGTATGTTAATTTGCTTGACTCTGGTTGATTTTAATTTATCTGGGCGTGTGTTTGTTGCTCTGAGAAGCTTGATTTGTTTTGATCCATATCTGTGTGAACATGCACATGTTTGCAGTGGAAGATTGTTAAACAAGATACAACCAATTTTAAGGCCTTAGTGACATTGCGACAATTGAAGTCTTTATTTACGAATATGACAATATTGTAATTGCAGGTATAAGTTGGGCTTTTGTCCAAATGGTCCTGATTGCCGCTATAGGCATGCAAAACTGCCCGGGCCACCGCCTCCAGTGGAAGAAGTCCTTCAAAAGATCCAACAACTCACTTCTTACCATGGCAATTCAAATAGATTCTTCCAGCAGCGTAATAATGGTGTTCCTCAACAAACTGAAAAATCTCAGCTTTCACAAGGCTCCAATACTTTAAATCAGGGCAGTATCAAACCTTCTCCAGCAGAGTCTGCTAATGTGCAGCAGCAACAGCATGTTCAGCAAGCTCAACAACCATTCAACCAGACAGAGTCACAGAATCAGCCAGCTGCCCTGCCTAATCAGACAGGCAAAGGTCCTTTTCCTTTGCCTCAAGGAGTATCTAGGTTTGTTCAGAGTCTTAAGATCTTCAAGTAAATAAATACTAATTCTCTCAAAAGTAAACGGAATAACAGATACTTGTAATTCTTGTATACAATATAAGGCGTTAAACTGACATTCATATCCTTCCATCCTCAAAAGCTATTGACCATGTCTTTTTGTTTAGAGATGAATTGACTGAATGTCTTTGTGCAACAAATTTGTGAGCGAGCTTGCTTTTAAAGGCTGTTGTTTTCTTTTCTATTGATAAACGTGTGATTCTGTATGTATATCTGTACTCGTAGCATGGGGACATGCTAATTTAATCAGTTAGAAATGACTCGTGATTATTTTAGTTGCTGAAAAATATTTGTGAGCGGTCTTCCCTTGTAAAGAAAAGTAGTGCTGCTAGAGATAATTTTTGGCTGTTGGATTTGCACAAGATCATGATAAAACAGCAGTTGAATCTCGTAGAAAATAGCATCCATATTTACTGGAACACATAAAATGCACTTAAATTTTAGGATGCTAACACCAATTCTGCTGAACATGCTACGTCTTTTTCCATCTTTTAAAGCGTCTCTTTTTAATGTTGTTCTTTCCTTATTCATTCTAACGATTAAATTTTTAATCCGAGATTTGCTTCCTCTTCAGATACCAGGAACAAATAGCAACTCTAATTCTTTGAAGTGATATTTTTGGGAACCAATCTGTTTGTGAATATATAGCAGTTGGGAAGGACTAACAAGAATTTTTTGGTTCCTAATTAATGGTATAGGCCGCAAAGAAAACCATCAATAGAGAGGTTCTGCTTTCCTGAAATAAATCTTTTACGGACTTCTGATAAGCAGTTAACCACCGGAGACTTCTTGGAGTTATGAGCTTTCTTCTGGAATTTCCCATAATTGAATGGCAAATGAGTAAACTTTTAAATCCATTTTGTTGAATAGAGTACAGGTTACCCTTTTGTTTGATCCTTGACACTGGCCCAGCAGTGTATGCATTGGTCATATTCTGAATTGAAGATATTAATTTACTACACATGCATTGTGCTCTTTGCAGAAGCAGTTAAAAAAATGTCTTACATATATTCTTTAAATCTCATCTTCTTGACATTGAATTATCGAACTTTGCACACAATGAAGGAACTGTAAAATGATTGCTGTCTCTCTATACCATAGTATATAAACCAGGAACCCTGGATATGTTAATTTCTACAAAGTACACCAATTTGGATTTCTCTCTCACACTTGAATTTTAGAGGTTTTTATTTTCTCACTCATATCTTATTTCAGTGATCGATGTTTCATTAAAGTAATGGACTTTAAGTTCTCACATGGTTAAATGACTTTCAACTAACTGAACCGACAATGAGCTATAAGTATTAAATGCAAATATTTGCAGACCTAGCACAGTTAATTCCCTTTCTTCTTGCTTGGACTCCTGTTTTCCTTTGCTTGATGCAAGAGTTTTTCTTTTGTCGGTGCAAAACAGATTCCTTTAGTTGATTATATAGTAATTTTGAGCTCATCAAACAGATTTATTATGAGTTGTTATGAAGACTGTTAAACTGAGTTCCTGATGCTATTGGTTGGACATTGTGCATACCCCTACTTTTCATTTTCCTTGAACTCTGTCCTATTACATTGTGTTAGCTTAGCTTTCTTTGTTAATCTATCATTTCAATTTGCTGGTCAGATTTTTAATGTATGTCTGTGTATCTTTGTCTGAAATGTGAAACCTTAGGTATTTTATTGTAAAAAGTTGTAACCGTGAAAATCTGGAATTATCTGTGCAACAAGGAGTTTGGGCAACCCAGAGGAGCAATGAAGCCAAACTAAATGAGGCTTTTGACTCTACTGAAAATGTCATTTTGATCTTTTCTGTCAACCGGACCCGTCATTTCCAGGTGAGTTTTGAATCATCCCCTATAGTTTATCAGATTCGCATGTTAAATCATGCCCTCATAGAAACGGGCTTCAAATTGATTGTTTAAGTTTTCATTTACCGGGCCTTGTTGTCCCTTTTTTTCCCCGTTTTCTTAACTTATAAAAGGGTATGGTCTGTAGGGTTGTGCAAAGATGACATCTCGGATTGGTGGAACTGTTAGTGGAGGGAATTGGAAGTATGCACATGGAACAGCACATTTTGGGCGCAATTTCTCAGTCAAGTGGTTGAAGGCAAATTTTTTTTCCTTGAGTTTATATTCATAGTACCATGCAATATGTTTCTCCTGCATATTGACCGTTCACGGTGTAATCCTAAATGCTTATGCCAGAGGATGCTATGTTTCCATCGAAGGGTATTTGAATGTCTATTGCAATCATGCCTGATATGCCATTTTTTATTTTTGCTTTCTTTCCTTCCCAGCTTTCATTTATTTCATGTGTGAGTTACAGTCTGGTGGATCAATGTTAATCCTAGTCTTTTTTAATACAAATACGATGATCATCAAACAGCTTCTGCCTGCTTAGCTGGCATCTCTCATATTTTGTTGCCCTAAATCCTTTGTCCCGTGCTTGATTATTGTGCATAAGGAAAATCATCAAGTAGCACTTGTTTGTCTTCCTTTCTCATCGAGTTGTTTTCTTTCTTTCTTTCTTCTTTTTGGTTGTTGTCCCCTGCAGTTATGTGAATTATCCTTCCAAAAGACTCGCCATCTGAGGAACCCATACAATGAGAATCTACCGGTGAAGGTAAAATCTTGTGGCTTTTAGACCTTGGAACTAATATATTGGCCTGGACAATTCTCTTGAAGCATGCATGGTTTGTTTGCTGTCGATATTTTATCTGCATTTTTATTTTGGCTATGGGAAATTATTACATCTCACAGGCAAATCTTGATACTTGTGCTAAACTCCTGCTCACCACTGTAGCATTTTACACCTGCAGATAAGTAGGGACTGCCAAGAGCTAGAGGCTTCTATTGGGGAGCAGTTGGCTTCGTTGCTTTACCTTGAGCCAGATAGTGAACTTATGGTATGTCTATTGCTAACAACAACGTATTCTGAGTGCGATATTGAGCTGCTAAAAAATGCAAAGAAAAAAAATTTTGCAAGGTCGAAGCAACCTTCTTGTTTCTTATCTTTGCAAATCTCCTCAATATATGGTGCTAGATTCATGGATTGACTAAGACATTCATAAAATCGAAGTCTGAGAAATTGACAGCTGTGTTCATAGAAACGAGGTTGTTGCTGTAAAGTGGCATAATCTGTGAGTTGCTACTTGCTGTTAGTTAACTTTTGGTTAATATGAAGAGCGGGCTTGACTAAAACTTTGAAGAGATGTCAAGCTTGCTGGACAATGAATTAATATGCGTATGTGCATTCCTTAGACTAATTGGATAGTCCTTTCTTTCCGTGGCATCAGGCTGTCTCCCTGGCAGCGGAATCCAAGAGAGAGGAGGAAAAGGCGAAAGGATTAAATACAAATAATGGTGCTGAGAACCCCGATATCGTTCCTTTTGACGACAATGAAGAGGAGGAGGAAGAAGAGGAAAGTGAGGAGGAGGAGGAGGAGGAAGGCTATGGCTCCGGTTTTGGGACAGCCCAGGGAAGAGGGATGGGGAGAGGGATGATGTGGCCTCAAATGCCACTAGCGCGGGGAGCACAGCCTATGCCTGGTATGCGAGGTTTTCCTCCCATGATGATGGGTCCTGATGGATTCTCCTACGGGTCTGATGGTTTTGGGATGCCGATTGGACCACCTCGGCCCCCATTTCCTCCATACGGACCAAGGTTCTCTGGGGATTTCCCGGGACCTGGACCTGGCGCGATGTTCTCCGGACGACCTGGGCAGCCCGGGTCAGTTTTCCCTCCGGGACCTGGCGGGTTCGGTATGATGATGGGACGCGGTCCTCCTTTCATGGGAGGCCCTCGTGCGGGTGGCCGGCCCCCAATTCAGGGTGGCGGTGGTCGGATGATAAAGAAGCCGGTGGCAGCTAACGAGAGATACGGTGACGAACATGACACACCAAACCGCCAGTAGGGCAGCGGATGGCCCTCCAGGACTTCATGAAGATCATTAAACAGCAACTATGGGAATGAATACGACAGCCTTAAAAGAGGATAGATTGAGGAATGGGCAAGCAAGGAAGAAGCGCTGTGACTCTGAGCCGGATGCTGATGCTGATGCCGTGAATATGAGCTCAGCTCAGGTCACTGGCTGAGAAGGTGACTTGCGCTTAGTAGGCAGACATCCTTTCCCATTGCTGCAGCCAGCTTTCCAGTTTATTTTTCAAA
The DNA here is from genome assembly GCA_037672795.1 of Lagerstroemia speciosa. Taxonomy (NCBI): domain Eukaryota; kingdom Viridiplantae; phylum Streptophyta; class Magnoliopsida; order Myrtales; family Lythraceae; genus Lagerstroemia; species Lagerstroemia speciosa. The sequence goes on from CM075292.1 coordinate 1,346,703, forward strand.
TCGTTACAAACTCAGTAGTTAGATGCCTGGCTCATTAGGTGGTGGTGAGGCTTTTGATGGTCCAAATCCTTATCGGAGTTCTCGGAAAGGGGGAGATATATGTTTCCTTTTCCTTTTTGCTTTTTAAATACGATTCACCATCATGTCCATACAAACACTATCATTAAAACCCATCATACACATCCGATCATACAAGGCCCTTCCAAATTCAGCTCCAGGCAAGACCATACACCACCCAGAGCCCCAAAGATTTAGCCTAAATGAAGGGGACCCGTATGCACAAGCCTCAATCAATTGGTAGAAACACACGGTAGGGCTGTCACCTGGACTCGGCACAGAAGAAGACATATCCCAGCAAACGAACAGAAAAGTGCGACGGGAAGAATGAAATCGTGGGGATTTGATACCATTCATTTACATAGCGACTGAAATTCAAGCGGACAGGACAATTGTGAAATACAAGCAAAGAAACTGTGAAGCTAAATAAGTATTCAAGACGTCCACTTCCTGCAGGGGCAGATTTTAATATATAACTGATTGGAAGTAAAATACCGCAATGCTCCTGCTTCCTTCCGATTCAAGCTATGAATGGTTTCCCATCCAGGTGGAAGGGTGATGGTAACGTAAGTTGACACCGGTGACACTGACCCCCAGTGACAGCTCCAGCAGTCATGGAATTGGAATGCCCACTCGAAGAGCTAATGTGAAATCTAAGGGAGTAAACTCGGATCAATCTTTTTCTTACCAAAGGGTCTCCTGCCCGAGTCAGCCAACAAATCAATCTCTGCTGAGTTTTGGATTGTCAGTTTGCCCGCCCCTCATCATCTGTCATGTCCTCCCGACGAGTACTTTCATTTTTTGATCCTTCTGCCAAATTCCCATCCTTGGAAGTGACATCTGAAGCTGGAGTCGGCTTCCCCTCACCCAATGGTTCTGATTCCGGAGGAGAACCAGAGTCAGCTCCTCCCTCATTTGGATCTGATGGCGATACAGCGGAAGGAGACGGTTTAGATCCGAGTGCATTTGGTTCTTCAACATGACTGGCACGATCCTCTGTCTTGCCTACTTCACCGCTAGTTAGTACAGCAGTAGGTTGATCAGCAGCATCAACTTGGTCAACTAGATCGGAATTCTCACGCCACTCAATCCACTCAATTGGCTTCTCAGTTTCACTCTGCCCCCCAGTCTCTTCTGAAGATCCCTCTGCTCTCATCTCAGGAACTGATGATGATGCCTCTGGGTCCATTGCACATTCTCCATCACTGCCGCTGCTTGTATTCGGGTTGCTATCAGGAGATGACTGAGTCAGCGAGTCAGTTGGATGCTGCTCGTTTGCAGATTTGTCATCCTCGAACGTGAACCAGTTGGAGTTTGTAAAAAGAGATTCTCTGCACACCGAAGATGGAGATGTTGAACAAAAACCTTATTAACAAATATCTATCTACATTTTCTGATGATTCAAAACCAAAGTAAATCAGAAATACTATTTACTCCAGCAGATTGGGCTTAACCAGAGGACTGCTGCTTTTGACCAGTGAAAAGAATAAATTGCATCCACATATCCTTAAGAAATCTGTTAAAACTGAAACAACACAGCGCAGATGGAGAACACTCGCAGACCAAAAGTAATATATGTATAAGAGATAAACAAGCAGAAATCAGTTCTGCACAATTCCAAATTCGTAACTCGCCCTACCACGAATGAACCACTGTTTCTAACCCTGCTGCATCTGTCTGAACACCCAACATTTACATCACCTGCCCTCACAACCAAGATGATGTAAAAGCTTATTTAAATAAAGCAGCAAGCAGGATCTCTATGGGCTGTACTTTATTGGAATACTTGTTTTCACACAAGCTAAATGTAAAGAGACCAAGACCACCAGTGCATTATAATGATCCAAGCTAAAGCGAAAATGATGCAGCACGAGAGGAGAGATTAATTAATATTGGAAAAGGGGGAAGAATAAAGATGGGCAGTGTACCCTTCGTGGTCATCTCCAAGTCGTAACGAGGAAATAACAACTTCAGCAGATTCATCATCAAAGTATACATCCTGCCATGTTTGGAACTCAATATTCATCAATATAAAATCAGACATGTAAGAGGTACAAGATAATATAATTTAGTGAAAAACAAAGCTTCCTTTTTTTCTCAGCTAGAAACAATAAAAGTTTAATAATTAAATTGAAACGGGAACATTTCGCGGGTAGCAGGCAGGAAGCAATCCGTAGATATGTCATGGCTATCCTACAGTACTGGGAATACAAATTGAGCCAAACTGGCTATGAGCATCATTACATAATGGAGAGAAAATGTTAAATCGCTATATGAAGTTTCGAGAGATAGCTACAACTTGTGGTAGATTTATATACAAATCCCATAGTCCAAGTTTGAATCTAGACAGACTCCAAGAATAGTGAAAATAAGGTAATTGTAAAAAAGTTCCTTCAGTACAGCACCATTATTCTGGACAATCACAATGGGAATTGTTTTTATATTCAAACAAAGCATTCCACATAAAAACAAGTGTTGGAAATATGCAAATATGGAACAGCTGGCAGGATTAAATATAGATATTGAGCTGTGTAGTTGAGCAGAAGAATTTGTGTTTTTCGAAGCTAGCATGCTGTTGGTTATTATGTCTGTCATTTATTACAGCTGTATATTTTCTCTTTCTTTCTTGTAGTTTAAAACCCTAAAAAGTAGAAAAAGAAGATTTTTCCTCTTCTATTCATACTCCACACGGTATCAGAGCTCTAGGAGTTCTTGGGCTCTTTTCAATCTTCTGGCTTCAATAGCCACTTTCTCTCGGTATATCCCAATCTCTTGTGGGTTTGATTTTACCAGAAAGTTCCTCCCTGTGCTCCTTTTTTCATCCTTTGTTTGCCTCATAAGCCATGTCTGAGGTGTCAAGTACTGTCAACACCCATCCTGGTGCCACTTCAGAAGTCCCAATAATCCATGGGACAGGTGAACTTCAGAGCATTCAGGCTACATACAGACTCAATGGAACAAATTATCTGCAATGGTCACAGATCGTGCGAACATTCCTAAAGGGAAGAGGAAAACTAAGTCATCATACAGGTTAGGGTCCTAATGAAAGTGACCTAGGTTTTCAAGCTTGGGATGAAGAGGACTCGATGATAATGTCCTAGTTGTGGAACTCTATGGTACCTGAGATCAGCGGTACCTGCATGTTCCTAAGTACAGCCAAGGAAGTTTGGGATGCAGTTAAGGAAACTTATTCTAAAGTTCATGATGCTGCCCAGATCTTCAGAATCAAGATGAGAATCTCTGCTACAAAACAGGGAGATCGTACTGTTACTGAATATGCCAACATCTTGAAAGGCTTATGGCAAGAGCTGGATCACTATCAGTGTCTCCAGATGAGGTGCAGTGAAGATGCAGTCCTCATCAATTAGTTTTTTGAAAAGGAAAGGATTTTTGAGTTCCTTGCTGGTTTAAATGTGGAATATGACCAGAAAAGAAGACAAGTCCTTGGGAGGGATAAGTCAGCATCCCTAAATGAGACCATCTCAATGATAAGAGTAGAAGAAGGGCATCGACGAGTAATGATTGGTACTCAAACAATAGATGGTTCAGCTATGGTCTCAAGTGGAACTCCAATAATACCTCCTGGTGAAGGATTGGACCTGACTAAAACTGGCAAGGCAGAGTTAACCAAAGCTGCCAACAAAGATGTCAGGTGGTGTAGTTATTGCAAAAAATCTGGTCATGGAAAGGATCGATGCTGGAAATTGCATGGAAAACCATCTGGTTTTGGGAAGAATAGAAACTATAAAGTGGGGCAGTAGAGCAATCAGGGACAAGCTCATTTTTCAGCTGCAGAATGCTGTGATTAAGGTGCCCAAATCATGGGAAACTTCAACAAAGAAGAAATCGAGAAATTGAAGAGCTTGCTGGTTAACTCTTGAAAAACCTTCAGGTGCTTGTTCATTAGCAGTTGCTGGTAAGTCTCCTATTTCTCATGTGTTTAATGCTTCAGATAAAAGCTTTCCAAACTCTTGGGTCATTGACTCAGGAGCAACAGACCACATGACACATTCCTCCCACAAGTTCAGCACTTACAGTCTATGTCCTAGTAACAAGAAAATTGCAACTGCAGATGGTTCGCTTACAACCGTTGCAGGACAGGGCGAGATTAAACTGAATTCTCCTCTTGTCTTGAGAAATGTTTTGCATATTCCAAAGTTGACTACCAATCTTGTTTCAATTCATAAGCTTACTCAAGACTTGAATTGTAATGTTATCTTCCATCGCTCTCATTGTTTGCTTCAGGACCGGAGCACGGGGAGGATGATTAGACTTGCTAAAGAGAAGGACGGACTATACTATCTCGAATTATCTTGCCATTCCAGCAGGCTTAAGAATCATCTACCTGTGTCTTTACTCTCAGAAAGTGTCATGGATAAAACTAAAGTCTATCTCTACCATTGTCGTTTAGGTCATCCTTCTTTTAGTGTTTTGAAAGTTGCATTTCCATTACTATTTAAAGGAATTGATGAGAAAAGTCTTCATTGCGATGTTTGCGAACTAGCAAAGCATCGACGTGTGTCCTTCCCCCTTACCAATAAAAGAGCTTCTGCCCCTTTCTCTCTAATCCACAGTGACATTTGGGGACCCTCAACTAGTCCCAATATTTCTGGTGCTCGTTGGTTTGTCTTGCTTATAGATGATTGCACTCGAGTTATATGGGTTTATCTCTTGAAACAGAAATCAGGTGCCAGTTCTGTTCTTCCAATTTTTCATAATATGGTAAAAAATCAGTTTGGACTGTCAATAAAAAGATTCAGGTCAGACAATGCCCGTGATTACTTCAATCAAACACCGGCATCTTATTTTCAAAAGGAACCATTCATGAATCTTCATGTGTTCACACTCCACAGCAAAATGGAATTGCAGAACGGAAAAATGGTCATTTACTTGCATCTACTAGAGCATTTTTGTTTCAAAATAATGTTCCAAAATCATAATGGTGGGAAGCTGTTCTTACTGCAACTCATCTCATCAACAGGCTGCCATCAAGAGTGTTGGGATTCAAAAGTCCTGTGGAGGTTCTTTCAAAGTTTTATCCAGACTTCAATACCTCAAATAATCTTGAACCTCAAGTCTTTGGTTGTGTAGCCTATGTTCATGTACATTCTCAGAATAGAGGTAAACTTGATCCTAGAGCCATTAGATGTGTCTTTGTGGGATACTCCTCTGTTCAAAAGGGTTACAAGTGCTATCATCCACCTTCTAGGAAGTTCTATGTGTCAGCTGATGTTACTTTTTCATAAAAAGAACCCTATTTTTCAACTCCTTATCTTCAGGGGGAGATGTCATTCAAGGAAGATAAGGATAGGGATCTGTTTCTGTTGGAACTTCCTCCTTCAAATTTTGTTCTTCAATTGTCTACTTCTCAGCCATCTCAGTCCAATTCAGATTTTGCTCCTCAGTTGTCTACTTCTCAGCCATCTCAGTCCAATTCAGATTCTATTCACAGTGATCTAGAAACACAAGTAGTTGAAATCCCAAGATCATCACAACCACCTTTGCGGGTGTATTCAAGAAGGAAGGTACTTGTTCCTGATCATTTGCAAGTCCAGGAATCCTCTCTGCCTCCGAGAACTGAGATAACAATACCATTTGAACAGACTCCTCAAAATATTCCACCTAATTCTGATAACATTGATCTTGGCATGCCTATTGCTATTAGAAAGGGTGTTAGGGAGTGCACCAAATATCATCGTTACCCTATTTCCCATGTCATGTCTCACAAGAATTTGTCATCCACACACAAAAGCTTCCTCATGAGCCTAAACACCATCACTATACCTACTTCTTTGTCTGAAGCTTTAAACAGTGATGAATGGAGACAAGCCATGCAGGTGGAAATGGGAGCACTTGAGAAGAATAAAACGTGGGAAATGGTTGATTTACCATCGCGAAAGAAGCCCCGTAGGTTGTAACTGGGTCTTTGCTATAAAATACAAGTTTGATGGTTCACTTGAGAGATATAAGGCTTGATTGGTTGCTAGAGGTTATACTCAGACATACATAGTAGACTATCAAGAAACTTTTGCACCAGTGGCCAAGATGAACACGTTAAGAGTTCTTCTATCTCTTGCTACGAATTATGATTGGGAATTGCAACAATATGATGTGAAAAATACATTCCTACATGGGGATCTTGATGAAGAAATATATATGGAAATTCCACTTGGGTTTGAGAAAAGATTGAGTGAGAACAAGGTATGCAAGTTGAGGAAGGCTCTTTATGAACTTAAAACAATTCCCACGAGCATGGTTTGGCAGGTTTACCAAAGTTATGGTGGATATGGGATACAAACAAAGTCAAGGTGATCATACTTTGTTCATTAAGCATTCGACTTCCAGAGAGGTGACAGTTTTATTGGTCTATGTGGATGATATAGTAGTAACCGGGAATGACTCAAGAGAGAAAAAAAGCTCTCGGAGAGCAGCTAGCGAAGGAATTTGAGATCAAGAATCTTGGAGGGCTGAAATACTTTCTTGGGATTGAGGTGGCCGACTCCAAGCAATGTATATTCATCTCACAGCATAAATATACACTGGATTTATTGAAGGAGACTGGGAAACTTGCTTGTAAACCAGCTGAAACACCAATTGAACCAAACCACCAGATTGCAGAAGCTGGTGAAGATGCTCCAGTGAAGATGAGTATGTACCAAAGACTTGTGGGGAGACTCATTTATCTTTGTCATACAAGACCTGACATTGCTTATGTTGTAGGTGTAGATAGTCAATTTATGCATGATCCTAGAAGAACATATCTACAAGCTGTCCATCGAATCCTCCATTACCTAAAGTCTTCTCCAGGAAATGGGATTCTTTTCAAAAAGGGAGCTGAGTTAAGCCTGGAAGCATACACAGATGCAGATTATGCAAGCTCATTGATAGACAGAAGATCAACGTTAGGGTACTGCACTTTTCTTGGAGGAAATCTAGTTACATGGAGGAGTAAAAAGCAATCTGTTGTTGCCAGGTCTAGTGCAGAATCGGAATTTCGAGCAATGGCACAAGGCATCTGTGAGCTACTATGGCTGAAGATTATTCTTGATGATTTAAGGGTCAAATGGGAGGGACCAATGAGGCTCCACTGTGATAACAAATCAGCCATTTGTATAGCACACAACCCAGTCCAACATGACAGAACGAAGCATATTGAAGTAGAAAGACATTTTATCAAAGAAAAGTTGGACAGTGGCTTGATCTGTACGCCATTTGTTCCAACTAGTGGTCAACTTGCAGACATTCTCACAAAGGGGTTAGCAAGTTCAACATTCCAAATAATCACAAGCAAGCTAGGAATGCAAGACATCTATTCACCACCTTGAGGGGGAGTGTTGGAAATATGCAAACGTGGAACAGCTGGAAGGATTAAATATAGATATTCAGCCGTGTAGTTGAGCAGAAGAATTTGTGTTTTTCGAAGCTAGCATGCTGTTGGTTATTATGTCTGTCATTTATTACAGCTGTATATTTTCTCTCTTTCTTGTATTTTAAAACCCTACAAAGTGTAAGAATCTGTACAGAGAACAAAGTAGAAGAAGAAGATTTTTCCTCTTCTATTCAAACTCCACAATTAGTTAACTTCTGTGTGAATGACCAGGAATTGTTCTTGATAAATTGTCTTTCCAAGTAATGTATAAATTAAGCGGGACATTTAACTTCAATTATCTCTCTTTTGATGGAAAAAATGGTGCAGTAATTTGAATTTGAGATGAGAGAATTAAAGGGCATCTATCACATCATGCAAGTTCCTCAATCAGGACATGCTCCTCACAAGCAAATTGGTGTTGTAGAGGTTTTGATCTGTGAGTGTCTTTCACAATTTGTTTATTGGACAGTCATGCATGCTTGAAAGAAGTCAGAAGCAGAACTCTCTTACCTCATCATCTCTTGCTAATGAGCCTTGAGCCTGCATAAAATATGGAAGATCATTAAAGCTTTAGATCATGTGCAAAAGGTAGAAAGGCAAGCACAGCAACAGTATAAGCTAAAATGCCAATTAATTATAAATACAAATTCATTTGCCCCGTCATAAACAATGATGCTTAAAAACTCACTAACAAGCAAAAACTCAGCCGGAGAATCATGAGATTATGGACTCACTCATAAAATAAGATACACATAATTACCAATTTAAAGTGATTATGCTTCTAATTCCAACTAACTACGAAGCCAAACAAGCCAAACAAAAATAACTTGTGCATTTGAAATGATGTGAGCTCTGCATGTCTGTATAGCTATAAACACATTTAATGTCGCCAATATAGTTATAGATAATATCTATCAACCAAATTATATTCTGTTTAACAGAGAAACCAAATTCAAATGACAATCTGAACAAGTGTATCCAAACCTCATCAATATCCTCGTTGCTGTATATGCCATATCGAAAAGCCTGGCTTAAATTATTTGCGAGGGCTGCCACACCATAATCTCTGTCTTGGTAATCATCATCATCACTATCTCTAGTTCGATCCTGAAGAGTAGTTGGACGACTGTTACAGTGAAAAAGAAACATCTTAGAGAAAAATTCCAATGCTTTTCCCATGTTGCTGGGGATTCACACAGGGAGAAGTTGTGGTCATGGGCAAACAACGCTTCATGCTGACATTTATTAATAAGTAAATGCGGTTGATTCAAGAGAAACAAAGTACTATGATTTTTATCAAGAAAACCTACCCACAAGTCCACTGATATACATTTTCTACTGAATTACGCTTTGAGAGAACATTTGCTTGCCAATGGCTCCACTCACTGTTTTCCTGTAAAAGGTAGATTACAGCACAAAGAAAGTTGAACATGAAAATTCACATTGGATCATCACTAATAAGCAAATGATTTTGTTGTTAAAGTAGCCATCTACAACCTTCTGCAAATAAGACCAATGTGACAGAAATGTCTTTCGTAGTATAACAGAGATGTTGCCAGATTTTTTTTTTCTTTTTATACAGAGAAGAACTACTAGAGTACTTAATACATATCAATAGATTCTATTTTTTTCCTCAGTAAATGTTGTTAATAGATTCAAGAAAATCAAATTAATTAAACATGTACTAAACAAGAAACTTCAATTGGTACCTAAGCAGTGCAAGTAATAAAAGAAAAAAAATTAGCCCGTCATCAACCAAATTTATTAAGCAACTTTCCGACAAAGTTTGGTCATCAAATAATACACGCTTATATATATATATATATATATATATATATATTATATGTGAAGGACAAAGGTCATCTGGAATAATTAACAAATGCAAAACTGTTCATGATTGAAATTACTAGTACTTCCTCAAACCTGCAAATATGCCTGGATTTCACTATTGCTACTCCCCATCTGGATTAGCTTGTTAGATATACGTGTCAAATGCGCAATATTTCCTATTCTGGGTGGTTGTCTTCCTTCAGCAGGAAGAGTTGGCTGCATTCATTTAACATCCATCAGATGGAGTTTAGGCAGCAGCCAAAGATATAATGATTTAAAAAGGTTAGAAATCACCTTCTCTGGATAAGCTGTCAACATGCAGTTCTTCTCTGCTTCAAGTATTTTTCCAATGAGATCACAATCATGGAGAAGATGCCCAATGAGAGAGGGATTTTTGCTCTCCAGGCATGAGAACAATATGTTATCCACATGATGGTGCAAAAAGTTGTTGTATGGATAACTACAAATTCAGATACAACACAGAAATAAAACTTCCATCAAGTTATATGGTATTTCAATTGCAAATTCACTAAAACTTACTCAAAGAACAGGCACAATATTCTTTGCACTGCTCCAAGATTAATCAATTCCTTCTCAGCAGCTTCACCACCAACTGTCAGTAAAACCGAGACAAACTCCACAATCTGAAAAGTTCAGTTCAAAGATATACTTAGCCACAAAATTATAAAAGGAAAAGAGAGAAACCACTTAATTGTGAAAAGTCATGTCATTTTTATAACATAAATGGTACGAAGTATCTTCCACTTCTCCACTAAAATGTAGAAAACTGAGAAAAGATTTCTGTAAGTTCTACACAAATTAAAAATGGAGACGCAAAATTTCACAGGAAAGTCTCCTCATTTTTTTGTTAATGAATTTTTTTTAGAGTTCTCTATTTCTCCAAAAAATAGACTTAAAAAAACAAACTAAGCACAAGTATTGTTTCTATTATATTTATATTTTCACAAAGAAAGATGACACAATGTGAGAATAGCTGGTCAGAAATGCCAGATGAGGACATGGCTCTAGTAAAGGAACTACCTTCAAACGGTGCTTTCCAAGAGGTGGATGCAACTTGCCATATGTCGTAAGTAAAACACACTCAGTGGATGAAAATTCCAGAAGCTTTAGTAGGTCACCTGTGAAGTGTAAAAGCAAGGTTCCACACCTTAGTGTAACATTGCAAAAGAAACATTACTTGCAATTCTTTCACAAATCTTACTTTTGTTTTTGAAATCATGATCTTCTATGCCGGATCAATCAGCAAGAGCATTTTGAAACCTTACCAAGTCTCTGCAGCATGCCATCAACTGTCCCAGGATGAGCTGTTACTATTGACCCAGGAGTTAATTGACGGCTATACATATGGTAAGCTCCTGCAGGTCGTTTCGGGTCTAACAAAGAGATGCATACTGACAACAGATTTACCAAAACTGATTTTGGCCTGAAGTCTTCCAGTGCGTGTGAAAATAATCTCCCAATAAAACTGAAAAAAAAAAAAGAGGGGAAAGAGTCACTGACCGGAATCAATACAACGTATTGGCAAAAACCTGCCTGCAACTGAACACAGTCTAGCTGCAAAAATGTTATACAACCACCTTTTTCTTTTGAACTTCGCACACACACACACACAAGGAGAGAGTGGGGGGTGGCTAGCGGTGGGCAAAGTTAACAGTACCTAGGGCTTGAGAGCTTCACAGCAAGACCCGGGGGAGCAAATCTTGCTATTGCACAAAGTGTTTCAGCAGAGTTTGAATGCACTTCTGGGCAGTTCTGCACAAGTTATTTAAAAGAAGAAACAGAGGGAAAAGCAACCAAGCTAAGAATTCCTACCCAAAAAAATCATATTTTCATGCAGTAATCTAGAATCCTTGTGTACGAGAGGATCAGTCTCTTGGTGGGGGAAGATAATTAAAAAATCAGCAGAAAGAAGATAATAAATAAATGGGGCATCATAGTACTAGAATGATAAAATGGACCAGCAGAAAACTCCTGCTCGGAGAAAGCTGATGCATTTCTAAACCGAGTAATTCAAACAGCATAACCCTCTTTTCAAGTGAATCTATCACGGCACACCATCATAAATAACACCAATCTAATATTTACTAGCGTGAAGTACCGTATGGAAAATCTACGTACATTCATGGAAAGACTTTGCTTCATTGATGGAGGTATCATTTCCCTTCCCAATATCAAATTAGTTTGTTCCAAAGGAGGAAATACATCTCCCAAAGCATCTCCAAATATTAGAGTTTCTCTTGAATTATGCATCCTTCCGATTCCAACATAAATCATCACATATTAGAGATAGACATAGATAAAGAATGTTTTTTAATCAGAAAGAAAAAATCTCCAGTTTTAATTGGAAATAATACAGAAATATGAGAATGAGAAGGATACGAAGAGAGATATAATTTCATGTCCTCAAGAGCATGTGAATACTTCAAAAGTACTTCACTAAAGTGAGAAAATGCGCTCAAAATGTACTCTAGAAATGTGGATAATGATGGAGACTTTAAAGAACTCCAAATAAGTGAGGAAATGCACAAGAAATGTGCTCTGGAAATGCAGATCATGATGGGGACTTCGGGGGAAAAAAACTGGAACAATGAAAGTGGGACAGTTCATGCTAAAGAGAAGGCAACCTTATTTCCTACACAAACCTTTTTTTTTTAAGTTCATTCCCTCCAGAAACTGAAATTCACAATAGCAGGAAGTGATGACTATATGAGGTCCCTTAGGCTAACTCTATCCTGTTTCCTTGTTTTAGCCTGTTAAATATATAATTTACTATAGTACAAACTTAAAAATCTCACAAAACTATGTAACTAAGATATTTTAACAATCAGTCAGGATCCAACTTACTGAAGAGCTGAACTTGCTCACAATCATCTCCAGAACATCACCATCCTCTATCCAGCGCATTGCTTCTATGTAGTTAGCATACATATGTTCATCCACACAAAATAGACGTATTAATACCTGCAAGTGCAAATTTTGCTTATTGTAAAGATTGTTAATTAGCTACATGAGGAGGGTATATCAGCCACCAAGGAACTCGAATGAAATTATACCAATCAGATCTTCCCCAGATAAATCTAGAGATATCCTAACTCTCCACAGCTAAAAGAAGTCAATTGAATGACCCAAATACCACACTTAGTAGCACCAACATCAACTATACATGAACACAGATCATCAAAGATTATACAAGAACAATTTTGTTATATGAACAATTATCTTGTGGCCGAATTGCAGATGATAAGTTACAAACTTTTGATGCAAGCTTTGCCCTGAGAAGCCACTTTAGAAACAGATACACCTCATGGATCCAGAACAAATTCTGGTGTTTCACTAGTTTCATTCAAGGCAGTTTGCCGAAACAAGGAGTGCTATAAATCAAACCCATCTATTATTCAGTTGCAATCATTGTTGCAAAGAGAGATTAACAAATGTAAATGCAGGACCCCGAAGCAGCTTCTCAAAGAGTAGGCAAATGCTTAAAACTGAAAGAGTAAAACCTGCTTTTACTCAAGACAATTAAAATGTAATATCCACTACCTACAAATCAAGATTTGCCTACAAGTTGAGACACACAAGTGAGAAAACAATTTTATGTATCACTCCTATCATAAAAGCAACTTCTCAAAGTATAGGCAAATGCTGAAAACTTCTACAGTACAAGCTGCTTTTATTTCAACTACTAATTGCCAATTAATATAATGCAAATCCTTAGCCTACTAAACAACATTGAATTTGTCTATCCCTGTCCGGGGATAAAAAGATTTCAAGTATCCTTCCTATTATTGGTGCATAGCTTTGTGCTTTTAGTACGTAAGCGTGGACAATAATGTCTTTTATGCATTAAGCAAATGCCTGTCAAACATCATATGCCCTCTGAAGTCTAGAAGAAGTTTGCGCCCATTGATTACTCTTAGTCTCAAGCTAGTAAAAACAACTCACAGCTAAACTTCCCTAGCCAAAGTTAAGGAATATCACAAGACCATGTTACATCAGTTCTAGATGAAGAAGGAACATCATACCATAGCAAACAACTGATTGGAGCAAATAATACATGATACCAAAAACAAGGTTATGTAAAGGAATAGAAAACTATGCCAACACCAACCTCCATCACTGATGTAATCCCGATGAGTTCTACTAACTGCTTGACAATTTCTCGATGAGTCTGGTCGCAGCAAGAGAAAAGCAGATTAACTTGTACAATTTCTTTACTCGTGTATAAGAACATGTTTCTCTATTAAAAGCATACATCCCGTACAGAACAGTCCTAATGTGTAAGAGAGATCACTATGCATCCAGCACAGTGATAAAGATATCCATCTAGCACAATGTCCCATATTGTATTGCATGTTAATTAGCATTCTGTAATAATAGCAATATATGATAGAATGCATTTCACTTACTTGAATATATTGCATGAGAGGATATGTCTTTCGAAGCAACAGGCATATTACAACCTTTCAAAAACAATAAAAAGCATAAGCATCGGTAGATATAATTTTCACATAAAATTTCAAAACTGGTGATATAAGTAGCAAGCTTTTGAAAGTTCAAAAAAAAAAAAAAGGCAGCGAGCTTTTGACTAGATAGAGTTAGAGGGCATCAAAACCACAACCTGACAAAAGGTGTGATTGAGTCAAACCAAATACACTTACAGGGTAACATATGAGGAAGTACCTTGCTAAAGTAACCAGCCTGCTGTGTTCCATGGGAATGTTTCGGCTCCAAAAAGGAAAACAGCAAGTTCATCAACTGGAAGAAGGCCGAGCAGATTTTCCAATTGAACTTAAAATTACAATTACGGATTAATTACCCAAAAAGTAAATAATGTAAATAATTAAAGACACAGATGGCTTACCTCCTCATCCTCTACCAATGTTTTGAGAATCAAATCAATTTCACAAGTAAATATCTCACTGGCTATGAACGGAAACCTATAAAATAATGACAGAAATCAGTAGGAAAAAACCCCTTAGAGAGTATAGACTACATGATTTGATCGAAAGTAAGACTTACTTAAGAGATCTCCTTGTATCTGCATCCTCGGGCACTTCTTCCACAATGTACCGGATAAGTTGTTCAACCTGTGCTTTTTCCCGCAAGCTGAAGAACATAAAATAAAAGCTAAAAATATATATGTAATTGAAAAGTTAAAGTAAATTGCAAAATTACTTCATAAAACAATGAGACAGAGAGGAAAATGTTTGTCAACAAAAATCAAACGCAAAGAATTTAAAATTTTTAAGTGACAATTGCCATAACAAGTAACAAAGCCTAAAAGTTTTGACATGAGATTCACAATTAAAATCTCAATTCCGTAATTTGAGTGAGAATCGAGAAATTGGGTCAAAGTGTATGGTATCAAATCCTCCTGCAACTATTCCATTGTAAGATACATTAGAATAGGCTCTTCTGTTGATTTGTTCTGGAATAACACTTACAATCAAATTCCAAGTACTTTACCAGGGTCTTCTATTATTTTATATTTTATCTAAGCTCAAGGATTAGATTTGGTGATACTGGGAAGAAAACCTTCTTTTTTCGACATTGCATAGACTCCAAATATGTTTTGTCCATAAATGTTTTTCCTCTCATTTTCTCTTAAAGATATGCAGTTTGTCTGGTGTTGACTTTGATAGCAGCAAAAGAAGGTATAAAGTTTTCAATGGTCAAAAGTTCAAAATAAAATTTTCCAAACAAGTTGCACACATCATCTATCATTCTTGACAGAAACTACCATATGATCCTCTATGGATCTCCCTAATAATACATTAACACTAACATGAGAAAAGTATGGCATTCAAGGGAAACCAAATCCCCAAATATTCAAGCTTATTTTAACTTTATGCAACACTAAATATGTAGCAAGACATAGATCAAGACTTGCAAAACAAACTGGGGCGTGAATCAAGCTATTTAGCCATTAATTCAATTGACGTAAGACTCGATTCATTTAAGACATACGGAATGCTCTTCACAGTAAATTATCAAACAGAGTAGCAGATTACTAAGAGTACAAAAAACAAAAGCTAACAATGCTTGATACTGATAAACATTACAAAAAAAGAGTCTTACAAATTAATGAGACGCCCATTCAGAGCTTTGCACTCTTGAATTATTTCATCCTCGTCAAGAAGCTCCTCCAATGTGAAATTTTCCTTATCCAGTATTGTCTCCACCTGCAAATCAGACCACAAAAGACAGCATAAAATCAACCAAAATAACATGAATAAGCAATATATGTTTCACAAAGCAACAAAGCAGTTGCCACAGCTCCTACAACCCTGCTTTGCATAATGTGCATGGGATCCTCGCATAAAATACACCAAGCAATTTTTAGCCAGATAAGGGTCTTGACATTGGCCATTGGGAAACCAACCTTCGAGCAGGTATTAAACTTAAGACTCATGCTTCCTGGAGTAGTCTTAGGTTGACACAAAGAATTCGAAGCTAAGAAGCAGGTCATCACTGAACCATTGTCCTCAATCAGATTGAAATCCATTGGTATTGTCTTTCTTTCTAGTAATTATTACATAAACTCTCAGGGCACTAGCATTTTTATAAAGAAACATTTAAAATACACCAAATAATCCTATGGAGCCACCTAAAAGCATCACTACCTCTTCCCAACAATTTGAATATTCTCATTAAGGAGAACAAAGGTATTCTGGAGATATATGTAATTCTCACAAAATTAATTGTGGAGTTGAAATTAAGATAAAGAAAAACTCAAAAAAAAAAAAAAACAGAGTATCAGAAGAACCAGCTCGGATGATTCAATAAACTACCATCCTCTATGAGCTTTATCACCTCCACATTATACGCAGACATTATCATTTATATATTTGAGAGGCGATGTTCCTTTCTAAGCATTCTGGAGATTAAGATTCCACATTCTCATGAGGAACTCATGACTGAATAATCAGTTTGACTCTGAACTTTCATAATTATAGTCTACTTGATAAGTTAGAAGTATGCATTTGCACTTCAATCTACTCAAACTAGTACTTCCAAGTAGTTGGCTGCAACTAGACAATCCACGTATTAAGCTCTCCGTATTCTCTCTAACCATCATTCCCTCCAGGTCGGTCAAATTTTGTTCTATCATCCTATATTATCAATTACAACTTGCCCCACATTTCTGGACAATCTCTCATGCATGTACACTCTGCCTCTCTCACCTATTCTCTGATGACTCATCAGTTACATACTTTCACAATCTTTAGTTGGAACAACATCTTGAAGGTGCTGATCTGTAGTCTTACCATTCAATTCCTGAAATTCTATTTCACTATTACTAGCAAACTCCCAGTGCAGATATCCCTAATCTCCAAAAAGAATGAGATTTACTAAACCTGCAGACCCTCATTGAATAGCACATTTTCAAACAACTATGCTGTCTCTAGAGTGAAAAAGTCCGAAAGCTCTTCTCGGTATACACATGTCTTAAATCACGTTAACTCAGTAGCATTAATACCAAAAATCCGCTCATCCATGAAATGGAACAAACCAGAGCAAAGACTGTTACATTGAACGTAATTTCTCCAAGGTTCCTCCCGTCTGGAAATATCAAACCCCACGAATTTAGGACGTACATCCTACGACATGTATGCACAACTCATGTCTCAATTACTCCAGTTCCTACTTTATTCCATTACAACTGACGACTGAATCATCAGTGCCGGAGCAGGAGGAAGCCAGAAAAGCAAATCCAAACCAAAAATACACGAGAACAGAAGGGGCAAAGAGGGAGCGAGGGAAGGAAGACTCACTGGAGACGCAGCGGACAATCCTGTCATACGCCAGAACATCTTTCTCTTGCTTGTGAAAATAGAACTCCGATTAAGAGATCTGCAAGCGCACGGCGGTGAGGGAAGACGATCCGCCTCGGTCCAGTGAACCCTAGAAGAGACCGCGGGCGGCCGGAAATTGGATCCGCGGGCTTCCACCGGCGACCTTCGATTCGGGAGGGAGGAGAGCAGGGAGGAGAGCTATGGGGAAGCAAGAGAAAGAGGAGAGGAGAGGGGCGAGAGGAGACGGGTGTGATGTTGATATTATTTTACTTTTCGGTCTAATACAATTTTCTCCCTTTTTTTAAATATTTTTTATGTATGAATTTTATCCTTTTATCATTTTTATTTTCAAATGTCTGAGATTTTAGATTTTTTTATCATTTCTCAAATTACCCTCTAACACATAAAAGTTAATATTTAATATTCATCCAATCAGGAAAAAAATATGAGAATGATGCTCTTATTTCATACGGGTTTTTTTTTACCAACTTTTTATTATACATAAAATCAATTTATCTTTCATAAATTTATTACCTTATTTTATATTTAATTTACCAAAAAATACTCACTTTGAGCATCTATATTACATCAAGTTGTGCATTTTCCTTCTGATCTCTGGCTGGGCAATAAAATACCACGAGCCGGGTTTTTCTTCCGTCCCCGGGCTAATGTACTAGTAAAAATCTGCTCCAATAACTATTGTAAAATATTTCACTTGGACTTATAAGAGTTTATGTCCGTTTTTACCCAAAAGTTCAAGTTCTTAAGTAGTGGTGATCAATTCTCTTATAAATTAAATTTATTTTAAATATTTATCTGATGTAAAATTTCAATTTCTCAACAGTGTCAAGTACTAGAATCTTGAAGAAGCCTTCATTGGAACATGTTTAGGAAAATACTATGGGTTGGGACTAGGGGTGTAAACTGGCGGTTCGGATTGATTTTTTTCCAAAATTATCGAGCCCCAGTTTTTTCAAGTTAAAAAACCGTATGGAAAACCGTTTAGGGGTTATGAAAACCACCCACTTTGGATTTGGTTTTTTGGGACCTCGATTTTTAATATAATAATATAATAAATACAAAAATACTAAAATAAAATCCATTACGATAAATGAGAAATATTAATTATAAATATTCCAGTGTATTAAGAAGATAAAAAATAAAAATGAATCAAGATTCTAGTTTTAAAATGTCAAATATATGATTTGTATTATCAAAATCTAATAATAAAATGATTTAATACATATAATATAAACTTAATATAATTCCCGGTCAGATTTTTTCCACCTCAAAAGCCACCTTGAATTTAACCAGGGACCCACAAATTCGATTTTTCCTATTCAAATTTGGTGTTTTTCCCTTTTTTTGGATTTATGGTTTTTTACTAACAACTCTAGTTGGGACCTCTTTACCAAGCATTAATAAGTGTTAAGGTCTTGAAACAATAAAGCAATTAAACGTGCCGACTTAAAAACTAGTTTTTGTCCTTTTTCTTTAAATTCGACGGGCTTCTTTAATGGCTTGTTTCGTTGAAACGTGTCCGTGCTTACGTATTGTTGCAATTTTGGGTCTTTTTGGTTTGGTGAATATACGGATTGAAGGCATTAGAATCAAGATTTTCTTTTTAATATTATTTCATTTTCTTGAATTATGAGGTAAATAGGAAATTAGATGGAATAGAAGATGAAATTAGGAGGGTTCATGGTCCAATCTGGTTCGAAAATGTATCTCAACAGATCGGATAAAAAATCCGGTCGATTGGCTTGGAATATCAAATTTGAGCCGTATTTATTTCATTTCGAAATAACCAAACCGTGTAGAACCGGTTTTACAATTTGATTAATTGATTAACCATTTTTATAAAATGAACTTAAACTTAATCAATAAATTGTAACTGAGTATGTTTTTAGACATTAATCGAAATGAGCTGCTAAAGATGCGAAGTGTTGGTAGTTTAATATGTCTAATATATTTACTATTGAATACAAAGATCTGATATAGTCACCACTATCGCTGCCCCTTTTTTATAGATTAAAAAAAAAAAACCAGTCACGAGAAAGTCTTAAATGGAGCTATCATACTACATATGAGATGTTGAAGTGGTGTATTCGTCCAATCGGAAGTCATCATTTATATATTTGACCAGTTATAATTCACTATTTATTATGCTTTTAATATTTTTACCATTTATATATTTTTTTCAATTATGGTGGTCCGTCATTCACTGAGTTTTTTTTATATTTTTAAGAGATTTTTTAGGATTAAATAATAATAACTGTATAATTATTGATTACATGTTAAGTTCTGATTTGATGGATATAACACGCCAGCGTCGCCTATATAATATGACCGCTCCACTGAAAATTTTCTCTCTGATCACAGTCAACCTAAAGACCGAGACTTGTGGAGCATGGCTACCTGAATCGAGTAAGCCTAGGCTCCTTTGCCCCGTGTTCCTCAAGCATTAGGTTTGAAAACCATTTTGTTTCCGCTGTAAGGATGGATTTAGGAGGTGATCATCCCCATTAAACTCGAGAAAATTTATGAACCATTATTCGAATTTCACTGGATTTTATCTATTTTATTAAATTATCTTATTTTGCATCATACACTCGTCACCTTACCTCTTTTTTAATTAAGTTTTGCCTCTCCTTAAATGAGATTTCTAAATCCGTCCATGTTCGGCTGTTCAGATCTCCCCGAGAGCCAGATTCGACCAGATCCACTGCGGCTCCAACTCCGCTGGCTCGAAACCAGCCGGGGAACATCCACTTGGAGGATAATGTCAGGCACCATCTTGTTCAAGTAACTATCTTGTAAAGCTTATAAATCTACTTTTCTTTTTTGGGATGCACCAGTTAATATTCAAAAATTCAACCAACCATTACCAGCTTAAATTTGAATCCAGTCGACATATTAAAAGGGAAAAATCTCGCAACCATTCATGGGGACTTAAATTTAGGAAAAAAATATATATTTGTCAAACAATTGTATTGCGGAGAGAGTCTTGTGCGCTTACGTGGTGACACTAGTGTATACAATTAAGCATTTTTAAGGAATTCTTATAAGATCTAAAATGAAAAATAACTACAAAATGACTTAACTCTATCTGTCAGTATCACCACATAAATACTATCACGTGGTGACACTGTTATATACAAGACTTTCTCTGTATTGCCAGGTAGGCTGTGAAGTGAAAATAAAATTAAAGAGAGAGAGAGAGAGAACTGCCCTCCTAAGAAGGAAATTCTGCTGTCCACTTCCTTGCCAATTAATTCTCTTGCTTTATTTTCCACAAAGCTATTAAAGCCCTGCACACAGAGTCGATTCAAAGGTCAGCGGATGCCCCTCTCCTTTTTTTCTTTAGACCAAGTAATGTCTAGAAGTACAACAGCTAGTTCTAACTAATTTAGATTTGGGTAAAGTTAATTTATTAAACGATAAATTTACTCGATGTGAATTTTTTAATTTATAAGACTTGAATCGAGACCTTATTTATGAGAAAGATATATTCAACTAACTTGAACTGGGGGTTCGATGGATGTTTATTATTATGCTGGCCTAATTAATACGTGAAAAATACGTGTCCGCCCAAGACCTCTTCTTAAAGGAGAAAATTGCACAAATTGTATAAAAAGTTTTGAAAAAGCTTCTAATTAGTACAAAAAGATATTTTTGTGTCTAACTAGTTTAAAAAATTTTAAAATTGTTCCTTCATAGTACCTTCTATTAATTTTATTTAATACTGTTAATTTTTACTGACGTGGCAACCGGTGTGAATGTCACGCATTTTTATTTGTTGATGTGGCGAACTATTTAATATTTTCCATTGAAATAGCATTTAAAATTTTTTAAAATATATTTATTATAAAATATGAAAAAGTTCAAACAAATATTTAAAAGTTTTAAAAATTGACACTTCAAAGGTTTTTAAATATTTTTCATAATTTTACATATTTTTCTAAAATTTTTAAATATTTTATTCTTTTTAAATTTTTAAGCTTTTTCATATTTTATGAATTATTTTATATATTTTTAAAATTTTTATATACTATATTCAATAAAAAAAATATTAAATGATTCACCACATCAGCAAATAAGCATGAGTGACATCTACATAAACTATCATGTCACCAAAAATTAATGGCGTAAATGAAACATAATCGAAAGTACTTCGAAGAAACAATTTTGAAACATCTTATACAATGTAGGCAAAAAATTTTCTTTTTTTGTATCAATTAGAAACTTTTCTGAAACTTTTTGTATCATTAGTGCAATTTCCCCTTCCTAAAGTTGAAAGAGTTTTTTAAAAAATTGAAGGACCTTAAAAAAAACTAGAGGATGACCTTTTGTTATGCACGAAATTGTCAATTATATGTTATATAAAAATTTAAGATGATTAAAGAAATAATATAATTATCGTAACAATAAAATTTACTTTTAGAGTAGATAAAAAAATAAATAGTTCAAATGAAGTAGAATGGGTAATTATGAGAACTTTGGTCAATAAAGTAAATTTTTTATAGAAATTGCGAAAGTCGCAAAAAGTTGAAAATTTTAAAAATGTGAGCATGGATTGTATAGTAAAGAGAATCGTATGAAACCGTTGAGAAATTTGCGAAAATAGTTTTAAAAAATGATAAATTTTTACGGTTAAAATTATAAATATTGAGTTATATGAAATGAAAATAGAGAATCTGAGCAGCTAACGAAAGATCTTTACTATTAAGAGCATAAATATAGAAAGAGAAAAATGATTGAAGTTACTATTTTACTCATAATCGAAGAATTTTATGAATTTTATCGTATATAAGATTTTCAGTTTCAAATTTATTGTTTTCCTTTTCTTGTCATACAATGCACGATTTTCTAGCTTAACATATTCGAAAACACATTTTTACACCATTCTACCGAAATTAAATTCCGAAAAAGGAGAAGAAAAATCTAAAAGAAACGCGAACAGTAATTCTCCGAAGGTAAATCATAAATGGGCTCTTAAACTAAACAGAAAAAAAATGTCAAATTCTGGAAAGAAAAACACAGGCAAGGGTGATGTGGTGAAGGAGAAGAAACAACAGGCCGGTGGAGATCGGAGAGAAGTAGCAAACCGACGACAGTAACTCCAACGGAGTGGGAGCTACTACCGACGAGGGGATAACAGCCAAGGCGAGGTCCAGGTCGACGTGAGATCCAAGGACGGATCTAAAAAGTTTATTCAACGAGGGCGAATCTCAATATTAAGTAAAAACAAGAATTCAATGAGCTGAAATATAATAATTTAATTAAAAATGGGGCAGAATCCAAATAAATTTCTATAATATATGTCCCAGATTTTCTTGAAATCAAAAAACGGTCATCTCCCTAAGTGCTTTAAAACACATCCATGAGACCGAGATGAGACCACGAGTTAAGCATAGTAAAATTAGTATTTCTTAGATATCGTAAGGACAATGAAAGCTCCAAATTAAATCAATACTCCAAAGAATTGTGCAGGTCAGGCTGGACAGATGACCTGCGCTGGCCTGACCCATCTAGGAGTCTAGTAAGACATAGGTCAAGCTCTGCAGGTTAGGGCATATATTACCATCTCAACCTCGCAGGTGTAATCTCGTGGTGGTAAATTTCCCCAATTTTATGCAACTGATATCGAGGGTCGAATATTTAGGGGGGAAAATAGAGGGGCAAATATGCAAAAAGGAAAAACAAAATTAGAGATTTTTATTAGGAAAAGGGCAAAAAAAAAAAAAAAACATACTTGGCACGGCCTTTACATATAGTCCAGCAACCGTCACATAAATCATCACAGCCTGTGCCGTCCTGTCCTTTTCTTTCCTTGCGTGTATCTGCCAAGCTAAACCATTGAAACGTGCATTGCCTATTTGGGTAGGCGAATGCTCCCAAAACCCCAGTTACATCGAACCGGCACTTACACCTGCGCTTGAAACCGATGCATCAAAGCACGACAGCATAGGACGGATCTGTAGCTGCAGTACGAAATCGAATACCTGCATGTAAGGAAGTTGAGTCTCGTACCAAAAATTTACTACTCAGAACAAAAGCATTGCGAGGACCTCTACTATATTTGTGGTATACGGGGGAAAGGCACTGGTATATACACACAGGCTCCATTGGATGAATTCAAAAGGCACCATAGTGATGCATGTATAGCTTTCTGTCTCCCTCGTTCGCCCTCCTTTCAGTTTTCATTAAGGAGCTGGGACAAAATGAGGCCTAGACCTGCATATAAACATTTTCGCTGGAAGATCCTGTTGAAGCAGTGAAAGTGTGCATCTTCGCTGGGAATGGATCAGATAATTCTCACCTTGTTCAGAAAGACCCAAAAGTTCAGTTTGCTTCATTCTGATTTCACAGACTCCCCACTCAACTCTCCCTTAACCAGCTCCAGGGTCTCCATAACCTATAACAGAAATTGAGATATAGCAAACTGAAGAACAGTCTACGTGGAAAGCTGGAGAGGAACAGAGTTCATTGATCCATTTAAGGGACAGTATTGATCAAAGCTCTCCCTGACATTTATGCAAGGGGTAGCAAAACATGGGAAAGAATAATCGACGACTCACCCCAGGATAATGTTTCAATATCGGGGAATAATGATCAAGTGCAATGTATATTTTCTCCAGCAGGCTGGAAAGGTAATCCACCTTATCACCTAATAAATCGACCTGCAACCACCCCCAAGCATAAGACAAATATAGATTAGTATGATTATAACCCTCTAGAAGAAGATCAATTAATCCACTTAATGAACCGAGATGTCATAAGGAAGAAATTGATAAGTGTGGCTCGTTGACTCTAAAATTTCGGCGTATACCTCATTTTCTGCCTTTTCAAGATCCTGACACTTCTTTTCAAGTCTCTGCTTGTACGTCAATCCCCATCTTTTAAGTATTTTAGCAGCTTGAGTGAGGGAGTTCACCTCACTTCCCAACACATCCAACCTGTGGATATGGTCACAAGGACTCAGTCATACTATCCAACAATATAAACAACTTGCACTTCAATTGGACAGTAGACATATAAAGGCAGAATAACCAAACAAAACAAATAGAAAAAGCCAATAGCTTATCTCAAAAAATACACTGTAAGAAAATAGATAGGGATTTTAATAGATACAAACTAAACATTTCCCTATCATAATTAGAGTTTTAACTTTGTAAGTATCATGGGCTATGCGTTCTTCGTAGCAATCAATACCTCGTTATCAAATTTTTCATCGGTTACAAATTAGAGTTAACTCTATATCCAAGTACAAACGTTTCTGTCCAAGAAATATTTTTAGCATTTTTAGCAGTTGGCTTTCCCCTTTTACTCTTTAGGCGTAGGTTTTCTGTTTCATATTCAGCTGAAGGTGTCTGGGAGAAAAAGGGTCACCGCTTCTATCATGGAGTTAAAGAATGAAAGAGATCTTCGAGTTAATTACATTTACCACATAAATACATGTTCAGAGGGAAGTCAGCAAAGACAGAACACATTGAGTCATCATACTAGTTACGTACCTTGACAGATTCCTCTTGAGATCTACAGTAGCTCTGCTTTCTAAGTCAGCTAATGATTTCATAGCCCCATGAGCAACTTCTGTAACTGATTCCATTTGCTTCTTGTACAATTTTTCACTTACTTCAGCCAATAATAGCTTATTCTGCTTCTCTCGGACAGCAAGAAGGAGGACCTTTCTCTCTTTCTCTTTCTGGTTCAGCTCTTCCGTCACAAAATCAAGCTTCTGATTAAGCTTGCAAGAATTCTCTTTATACATTTCAATTTTCTCCACTGCTTGATCCAGATTACTTTTTATCGCTTCTGTTTCTTCATTGATCTCTGCAATAAGCACGCCTTGTCGCCTTGTTTCATGCCTTAATCTTTCTAGCTCTTGAGTGGCTTGATCTAACAGCTTCTTCTCTCTTGCCAACTGATCGCCAGTTTCCTCTGCCAGTTTGCCCTTTCCTTCCACTGATGCTGCCAGCAGTAGGATCTCTTCTTTTAACCTCTGGTTCTCTGCAGCCTCAAATTTTAGCAATTCTGCTTGCTCCAATACTTCCTGTTCAAGATATACTCGAATAAACTTTTCATTGAAACATTCATTACTCAAATAATCAAATTTCTCCTCCGCTTCCCTTAGAGCCTTTAAAAAAACAAGCTCACTCAACTCCTGCGAGATGACAGACTGCATGTAGAGATTTTCAATCTCGGCATCCCTGCTATCTCTACCATCAGAAAGAGCTTCTCTACATGAAGCTTTAGAATTCGCTTCTCTAGGGTCAGACTCCATGCAAAGATTGTCATTGATGAAATGTACATAAGTTGGCAGTACTGTCAAAAAACATTGGTACACCTCCCCAAAGATTGTTGATTTGATGTGTTTCTCTTCTTTTTCATGTTTAAGGCTTTCGATCACTTCCAGCAAATTAGCCTCGGACTGAGAATGGCAAGATATTTTCTCCCTAGCATCAAAAACCTCTGAAGAAAGAAGCTCAATCTCCCTCTTCTTGTCAGCAAGCATATCTCTTAGATTGGTGTTTTCAGAAAGGAGGATATCCTGTCTCTCCTTCACCTTGCTGAGATGCTCAACATCACCATTTAAAGAAGGGAAACTCTCACTTTCCGCCAAAACTTCATCCAACGTCAAGATAACCTCTGGAATCTTTCTCTTTAACTCATCAAGGTCCTTATCCTTCTTCAAAGGCAAGGAGGAACCCCGCTCTCTCAAGCACTCCCTCTTGAGACAAAAATATTTTTCAGTCATCTGTTCCACCTTAGACTCATGATATCTTTTCATTTTGATCATCTCATTCTTAAAATGATCCACTAAATCTTCTTTTGTCATGTGTACTAGCTTTGAAGTGTCTATATTCTCAGGCATAGCAATTGTCAACTCCTCGTCCTTGCCATTTGTTTCCCAAGCAGGAGATGATGAAAAAGCATGACTACCTAATAGTTTGCGATGGAGATGATCAGTAACCTTACTGCTCCCGCTGTTGCCATATTCTTCACCATTCTCCACGGATCCAAGGGAAGCCATATGGCCAGCATCAGGAACAGAGAGTAGCCTATTTAAACCATCTAATTCTTGATGCAAACTTGAAAGTTCCTCCTTCATCTTTTTCAGGAAATTGTTACCTCCACTGACACCAACCTTCGAATTTTCATCCCAAAGCATTCCCTTGAACTCTTCTTGGAGACCTCTAAAGTAGGCAGCGATTATCTTTGCTTCCACTTCTGCTTGAAACTCCTTTTCTTGCTGCCACTCGAAAAATGATGACCTGGACAAGTAATCCATATTGCTGAAATGATTGAAGAAAGAATTCAGTGTAATTTGCAGACGATCGACTGCTCCATCTATATCAGAAAATCTCTCAGGAACCTTCTCCAACGGTGTGGTGCTAGCAGAACCAAAACTCAGGGCCAACTTTAACCCTGAACTACTACTGTCAATTGAATTTCTTTGCTTGAAAGTGTGTATTCGATCCTTGATCTCAGTTAACTGCTTCCAGGCCTCAGTTTTACAACCTGTCAGAAAATCCCTAATCCCACCATGATCAGGTGACTTGACTGAAGGGAAGAAATTTGACCT
The DNA here is from genome assembly GCA_037672795.1 of Lagerstroemia speciosa. NCBI lineage: Eukaryota > Viridiplantae > Streptophyta > Magnoliopsida > Myrtales > Lythraceae > Lagerstroemia > Lagerstroemia speciosa. The sequence continues at coordinate 1,373,365 of CM075292.1, forward strand.
AGATGATGCACTTCCTTCCATACATGTGTGCATAGGACATTCAAGGACTCCATTTTCAGCAGCAAAAACATTATCGCGATAAAGGAGCTTCTCCTTCAACCTAACAATCTCTGATTCTTTCTGAGAAATTGTATCTGCGGCCTCTTGCTCTACTGCACCCACCATGCCTTTGATCACAGAATCACTAACTATTCTGGAGATTGTAAGCCGATCATTGATATCTTGCATATACGAGTCCAAATCGTCGAGCAGGTCAACGCCAAGATTCTCACTCTCTTTGACCGTACTATTGACCCACCCAGACTGATCACCGCTCGAGGTGACGGAATTATCCATAACACTTACGCTCTCCAAATCTTCAGTATTCTCCATAGCCATTGAAATTACGCCTCACCGAACAGAATACTGCAGAAAAATAATAAGAAAACCAAGAGGAAACAGATCAGACAAAGTCATACTCATTCTGCTATAGTGAGTTATCGAACAGATAAAAAAATACATTACAGCTAAAAAATATTCCATTTTTCATTTCAGCAAGGCTCTGTACAGTACTAGCTGGAACCTCAGCATTACAATCCTCTTTCCTTCATTTTTCTCAGCAACCAAAACAGAAAGATTACCCCGAAAAGCAAAACGAGTTTCACGGAAAGCTCCGAGGAAGCATCCGAGAGCGAGATGAAGCTTTGAGCATCGAAAGAGCAAAGCGAAAAATAAGCTACTGAAAACAGCAAAAGAACTTACAGGTGAAGGAAAGCTCTCTGTGTCGGTCGAGCATCACAAGTGGTACAGTAACGGTCAAAAAGCAGCCATAGCCGGTAGAAGCTTAGCCTCGAAGCTTTCCCTCTGTGAGAGGTCCGGGTCCGGGTCCGGGTCCGGTCGACTTTTTAGGGTAAAAGGTGAGGAGAGGACGGAGGTGAAATGGAAGGGACGCGGGAGAGACTGAGGCTAATTAAACGGGTCCAAAGCCGCGGATTTTACGTCGGACGGTCGGAGAGCGGATTCAACCTCCGAGCCTGGTTAGCCGAAACCATCCGGTTCATCCTCACCGTCACTTCAGAGTCGCCCAGTAACGTATTAAAAAAAATCTCAGGACGCGCTTGATTCAAGTTTGTTAGATTATGAAAAAAAAGTAAAATTATATGAAAAATTATTAATTTATATTAAAAATATTTTATAATATAAAATTATTATATTTGGTAAATGTTTTTTTATAACCGAGTTATCTGTGTACATTCTAGGTCTGACCAGCGAGGATTGCAATACCTTCCTCCTTGAGGCACGTGCAATAACTTGTAAATCACGTGTGCCGTATAAGTTAGCTAAACCTGATGGGTTTGAGAATTATAAAACCCTCACTCTCTAAAAAACACCCTTAGCATTGCGTCAATTGGGAATCGAACTTGGAAGGTTTGGGATCCCTAATGCCCTACTAGTTGCGCTACCCTCTCGAGAGTTGGTTGGTAAACATTTTAGATTGTTGGGAAAGTTGTTGGAAATAAAATGTTATAATATTTGATGTGATATGAAATAATACAAAGTTACAAAAATACTCTCCTGAATTGAATAAAAATAAAAGAACACAAAGGGACAATAATGAAAAGACGTGGATGTTGAAGGGCTCGATTAGTGAGGGTTGTAAAACCTTCCTCCTCATGGCACACGCAATAACTCGCAAATCACGTGTGTTGTGTAAGCCGCTGTTGCAACACCTTCCTCCTCATGACATACATAATAACTTGTAAATCATGTGTGCCGTGTAAGTTAGACGAACTTGACGGGTTCGAGAATTATAAAGCCCCCATTTTCCAAAAAACACCCTTAGAATTGCGTTAACTAGGACTCGAACTTGGGAGATCTAGATCTCTTCATACCCTATCAGTTGGGTTGCCCCCTCGATGGCTGTTTGGTAAATATTTTAGATTGTTGGGAAAATTGTTGGAAATAAAATGTTATAATATTTGATATGATATGAAATATTACGAAGTTACAAAAATACCCTCCTGTATTGAATAAAAATAAAAGAACATAGAAGGACAATAATGAAAAGATGTGGATGTTGAAGGACCCACTGATCTGCACAAATCGGAGAAAATCATGGATGGTCTTTTGAAGGTGACCCACGTAAAGATAGAATACCGTCCTTTTTGGGGCGCAGTCCTTTTACCGGGAGAACAGCCGGGCTCGGCAAAATTAGATGGCCCGGTAAAATGAAAATGAAAGATGTGATTGTAGCTAAACATTGTCTAACAAGAGGGAACGTATGGATTTTCCTTGCAAAGTTTTTGGATTACATTGATCTACAGAAGGGCTCAAATAATTATTTCTTAGGTAATTTGCTTGAAAAATCACAACGTAAATTTCTCTACTTTATTATGATTTTAAAAAGATAAAAAATTATCATGTGTTTTCTTTTTTCCCGCAAAATATCGAAAGGGTAAATCTAGAGGTGTATGATTTAAATGAGAATGACATTTGGCCTTCTCTTTAATAGGCCAACTCCTGATGTTCTTATAATAACGTGGTAAGAAATAATAAATAATACTACACACTAAGCAAACAAAACTAATATTATTACAGTAATTATTAATAATCATATAATATTTAATGGTCATTTGTCGTAATTTAATCGATACTTCTTTGCATCATATGGTGGTACAATATCACCAGAGATATTATCCAAGCACCATTTTGTGGAAAAGTCGTCGAATTTAAGGGGGTGTTTAGTTCAAGTCATATTATATTATAAGGTAAAGTTAGATTATATGAAAATTTGATATTTTACATGAAATGTACGTTGTAATATGAAATTATTGTGTTTTAGTAAATGATGGGAAGTGGTTGCTAAATTTAATACTATAATATTTGATGCGGTAGGAAGTAAATATAATTTTCCAATAATACCCTTGTTAGCTATTCATCTATCTTCACTCCACCTCCTATTTTTCTCTCTTTATTGTGGGTCCCACATGTTTGATAACAAAAGACAAAAAGGGCAAAATCGGTTTTTTCGTGCGGCCCCACATGCAATCCAACTTTTCGTCCATTCTCCTCCGCATTTCTTTTACCTGGAAAACGTCAGGGCCCGGGAAAATTCTAGGGCTCGGAAAGTTTAAATTACATGGGATTTTACAACTCAAATATTGTAAAATGTAAAATAATCATTTTATATGTAATTTTAAAAGATTACATTGAACTAAACACCTCATTAACGGTATTTTTCTAGGGCAAAATCCTTCCGACCATTAATGTCGACTAGCAATTAGTAAATCAAATCTAGCATGATCATGTCTTGTCCCAAGGTGAAAGTGCATGCGATTTGCTCGAGAAAACAACAGTTATTTATTAATTGAAGAGGGTTTCACGTGTGACTAGCTGCTAGATATGGTGCAGTCTGCATGATTAAGTGTATCGCATGAACAGAATTTATCAGCAGCTGAGAGCTCGAAATCTGAATTGTGACCGTTCAAAAATCCTTTAAAATTGAGTTAAATTGGATATGTCGGACTGTGACGGACCGATTTCCTACCTAAATCAATTTGGATTAACTCTTACAAATTCGTGTTGGATAACAATGAACACTTAATTATAAATATCATATGAACCTGACTCATCAATGTACCTGTGAATGAATAATATTGAATAGGAATTGGTTTAAATGGAAATGCAGTTCAACTGAGATCCATGTTTTTCACCTAAATGAATCTTGATCTGGATCGTATGTGCTCAATGTGATTCAGTTCAAATGATCTAATATATCTTGTGGTCACATTTCTTTATTTTAAATAGGATCTCAAGTTCGAATATCAAACCTAGATTGCTGCCCATCAAGCGACTGGACTTAACTTGGTTATCATCAGTGGTTCCACTGCTTGCTCTCTCTCTCTCGGTAACTGAAGTTTTCGAGCATATTCTGGACCCGACGTCAGTGGTTGTGACACTTCCTCCTCGAAAAATATGTAGTAATCGGCAAATCACGTGTGTCAGGTAAGTCAGGCGAACTTGACGGGTTCGGGGACTGTAAAGCCCTCACTCACGAGGGAACACCCCATGGCACGCGCCTCCTGGGATTTGAACCTGAGAGGTCTAGGCAAACCTCCCAGCACCGACCAGTGGGGCTGCCCCCTCGTGGGCCTCTTTCAAGTGTTGCTTGATAGGGATGGCAATGGGGGCGGCTAGTTTGGTTACATGCCCACCCTGCATGAATTGGTCGGTGTGCAGGTCGACCCGATTTACAAGAAAGTTTTATTATGTAAAATAAAATTTAAAGCATGATTTAAATGTACAAATTATAAATAAATTTAAACAAATTACGCATTTGCATAATTTTAATAAAATAAAATAATTATTATCTAATTTATTGAGAAAAACACAATCATAAACTAACTAAAATTAATTTTAAAATATATAATCTATATAATGTTATATTATATAATAGGTAAGGGGTGCGTTGGGTCAGGGCGTGTTGAGTCTGTCACACACGCGCATGGTTCAAGCCAGCGGATCTGGGTAAAATTGTCATCCCTATTGCTTGGTGATGTCTGCCCCATAGATCAGCAGCTAGCCGAAGTCTGCACTTACCCGGAATACTGAGCCTCTTCGGCGTTGTTTCTGTGTCCAGCGGATTCGTGATCAGGCAACTTTCTTGCAGTGTGAGCCACAACACACCATCGAATTATTTGGCCGGGTTTTCTCAATCTCATAAAGAAGTTAGCAGCCTCCAAGGGAGTAGACCTGCTGGTAAGCTGATAATAAGCAGTAGGTCAGGTCCATGGTTCGACTCCTAGGGGGCTAGTATCTGGGGTTTCATAGTGAGACCCGGACCGTATAATACACCGTCCGGTAGATTAATCAATTGTTATAGTACCGGACATCATATATATGTATATATATAGAGAGAAGCCAGCGGTTTCACTTTATTAAGAGAAAAAGTAAAAGTAAAGAAGAAGATGTGAATTTGGTGCTTTGAAAGTTGCATGCAGTAAAAAAGAGACAAACAAATAAAATTTGAGGGAATCACATGCACGATGCCAAAACAGTAACGTTGATCCATGTAAGTGAAGAGATCTTATCTTGTGTATGTATGCGAGCTGCTGCTCCAATGCATGTATGCGTGCTGGCCGTGGCCCACTCGCCATGATGCAAGGGTAGGCACACGGGAGTCTACTGGAACCGGACCAATTAAGGCTCGCACTGGACCAATTCAGTGAGAGGAAAAGTTTCACAAGCAGCGGGTTTTGTTTTCTACTTACTGAACTTGAATTTGATGATTGTACTGAATTCTCGGAGATTTTTTATTAACTTTTCTTGTGTAGGCAACTTGGCCACGCTTGGAAAACGTTTTATACGCAACGGCTTTATCACGTGATATTCATTACAAACTCCTTCGCAAATCAATGGATGTTTAATATATCATGATAAAGAGTTACAAATATATATAATCCACTGATATTCAGAAACCCATTGGACTATTGACTGATTTAGTTCGAGCTGGGTTGGCGCATTAAACATGCCTCGGTTTGTGATATATATCACATATTAGGCTGGTCATGCAGAAGACTCTCGCACACACTTGACACATCCCCTTAACATTCATACTCATCGATCGTAAGCGAACGGGATATTTTCTTCAATACTGGGGTGATGGGAGAAGACTAATCACATACAAGACGTGTTGTTGAGAATGAATCTTATATTGGACAATAAATAGAAACGATCTAGATTTATAACAGAATGTACCATCATATAACAGCTTAAACTTTTAGGCAGTAATAAGCCAAGTCTCTTATAGGTTTAGGCGGATATAAGTTTTCTATTAGGGTAGTGTGCCTTCCAAGCGAGGTGTTTTAAAGGATGAGAAGACCGGTTATTAGTTACATCGTATCAAAGCGAGTTTTCTTGCAGGTTTACACCGTACTAGTCCCGAGTGTGAAACCTATGATCAGTTAAATCCGAGATCAGAAGAAAAATACCCGATTCGTGACCAATATATCGACTATGACAAAAAAGCCTGATACGTAACATTAATCCGATGATGGAAAAAATGTTTATTCTGTCGTAATTTGTTTTATTGAGAGTGGTTATTTAAAGATAAATGGCAAGCTTGAGTGATGTTCTCACCAGCAGAATATTTTCAACTTATTTCGGTGTTGATTTTCTCCGACAGGAAGTCACGCGTCTCACCCTTTACTCCTTTCCCTCCCCCCCCAATAAACGGAATTCAGCTTTAGCAACTAACTGCCTGCATGACTCTATATTACCTCACTCATCTCTTCAAGATCGAGCAATGGCGCAGCTCAGACTCGTACCTGCTCTGCTTCTGCTACTGGTGGTTGCCGACGACACCTCCGACGTCCGCTCGACCGATGCGAGGGAGCTGAGGCCGTCCGATCACGGCCTGGCCTATCAAGCCAGTCCGCCCGAGGATGATGAGCCCCCACAGGAAATGCTCACCTTCTTCGGAACATTCTCGTCGCTGCCGCCCCCATCATCTGCTTCCGCTGCTCATCCGCCGAGCACGGCGCTTCCCCAGGCCTTGAACTCTAGCGACGCTGCGCTCTGGTCTCAGCCGCAGGACAAGCCGTCAGCCTCGTCGTCGTCATCCGCGAGATCAAGGTCATCGTCGGATCGGGTGATGAAGGATGGGCTGCTGATCGGGAGCCTGGTGTGCGGAATCGCCGGCGTGGCTTTACTGGCAGCATCCGCGGTCATCTTCCTCTTCTTCACCGCCAAAAAGCCGGCTTCTCCTCCCCCTCCGTCCTCCGCCTCCGACGCTCTGCATTCTCAACAGCGTGACCATGACAATGCCATGGCATGCATTCCGCCAGCCACGGCCTGATTACCTTCGGTTTACTCCTGTTTATCCGTTACTTGAAAATTAGCGTTTGCTGCGCAGTTCATTCCGACAATCGACACGATCAGAGTCGCTGTTTGAGATGGGATGATGTACTTACTAATCAACAAAGAAGATTCATACCAGAACTATAGTTGATCTCGAAGAAATTTGCTACTGATGGCGATTTCTTTACAAGATTGTATCTTCAACATGCAATTTCTTAACAAATATAAACCGTTGCAATTTTATGTTAAAATAAGAAATAATTCTCAAGAAAAAGTCTTTAAGAATTTTTTGGAAATATACGTTATTTTTGCTTGTTTCTCGATATCTTCTCCATCTGTCCGGTCCATGGATCTTGTACTGTATAAAGGGAAACTAATGCCGATGGAGAGGCGCTTACGCTTTGGTCTCAATCGAGGCAGATCTCGAGCTCAACCTGAGTACGGGTCAGGCCCCATCGAGGTGAGCTCAAGCACGAGAGAAGACGCCATCACACCAGGGTCGACGAGCTTAGGCTAAAGACACATCAGAGTCGGCTTCGATCTGGGTAGTCTGGGACTAATTGCATCCTTTCTAAGTACGTGTGGAGTGGTGATCAACCGCAGAGTGTCGGTTCACAACAACAATATCCGATTAGACAACCATCAAACTGCTCTGTCCGGCAGCCGGACTTGGACTCAGGGCAACGGGCATGCGTACGGAGGCGTTAAGTCTGTAACTCTACCTACAAGGCCATCTTGGCAATTGTCGCATATCCCACCAAAATCAACCGACCACGAACTGAACTCCTTCTATGTGACCCTAACTCGAATTTCTCTACATCGTACCCCGCTCTTGTCACTAGGCTGACTGTCTCATGTCTTTCAATTTACCAACAAGAGAAACGAGGTAAAGACACAAGAAGTCGTATATGTTTATCGATTCTTGTAAGTTAGTCCTAAATGTTTCAAAATATTAAATCAAGTCCTACATGTTGTTTGCATTACAATATCGAGTCCTTTCTGTCACTTACTGTTACTTTAAGCTGACGTGGTACTGATACATGTCAGCTTAAAGTGCTGGCAGATAACGGAAAAAACTCGATATTATAACGCGAACAACTTATAGGACTTGATTTAACACTTTGAAACATTTAAAACTCACTTACAAGAATCGACAAATATATAGGACTCCCGGTATCGTTATCTCCAAGAGAAACTCTCTCAGGACGTGTTTGGTATGAGATTTCAGTTCGAACTTCGAATATGAAGCTGGAAGTACATATCACACTGATTACAACCGGGAACAATGGATACTATGAGATCCCGTGTTCATCAGTAGCTACATGCAGACCAGAATGTAAAATCCCACAGTACAGAATCTTGACATTGATGTCCTTTAAAATCCCACGGTACAGAATCCTAACGTTGATGTCATTTTTCTCTACCGCCCTTGAAATCGAATGGACCATGTAATCTTTTTGTGCCTACAACACCTAGGTCAGTCAATCATTTACAAGACTTGAATACAATGTCTTATTTAAGAAGAAAATGACAACTAACCCACGGACAAGCTGTACATGGCTCAAGGGGTTCACTCAAAACAATCCAACAACCTCGGAATCCATCAAAAATATGCAGAGACACAACTGAGCTGAAGTTAGTGATGGAAAACAACAATCACCGCAAAAAATTTATTGATAGAACTAGAAATCACAAGCATTGCAACCCTCGTACCAATGCCCAGTGATTGAACGGACAGACCGAGACCTCTAGGCAACTTGAAACTGACCCGGAGACCCCGACCAGTTTGTCTCGTGGGAACTCATCCCTGAGCGGCAGCAATCCGGTTCTGGTGCTAGCTTCTTCACTGTGACAGTTCAAGGTTCGGTCTGCGGTCGACCAATTCCCCTCTTGAATCATCTGGGAATGCATCAGGGTAGATAGCAACAAGTTTTGCTTTCATGCTTCTGTTGAGACAAGAACCAGATTAGAATCAGAAGAGGCATACAAGAATTGAAAAGCAAGACTTCAGCCCTTCTAGGCAGCTAATTTTCAGCAAGAGAATTGAGAAACATCAATTTGAACAAGAAGTTAGAACATAACTAGAGTATACACATTTATGTGCAGGGGTGCCTCCAGGTTTAAGCAAGATGAAGATTCCAACATACTATTAGCTAAGCGTAAAAATTATTCTCGTGATAAGCTTCAAGCATAAAGCAGAGGAATACCGGCCACCTGAAAGTCCAGTATCCCGTACAGGAGCGAAAACAAAGGCTCAGACAGATATCTCAAACAAACTACTCAGGACTTTACATTGAAAGACGAGGAGACGCTAAACTTCTGAATGAAAGCATCCAAGAATTATATATAAATTGCTCCGACAGCACATATGCTCCAAACAGACCGACAGGAAAATGTCAGGGAACGGGATCACGGATCATCCTTGCATCTTGCTCGTCATGCAACAATCAAAGGAATTTCAACCCAAATCTACCAATTCAGTATAGGAAAATCATAACGGATTTAACTGGACTAGGTCTTCCACTGTGTAAAGTGAAGCCCGAGAGCTTGGCGATTGGATTTCATAATCTCACCTCAGCTTCTGAAATATGTAGTCAAGATCCGTCTTCATAGACTTCAACAGGCGAGTGTTCCTCGAGAAATCACCAGAAACCTCCGCAAAGCAATTCTCTGAGTACTCGTTGAAATGCGAGAGGACTGCATTGCTGTCCTGCAACCTTCCCAATCTGCAATTCAAATACAGCGTTGACAATAGCTTCAATCAGCGACCAACACCTAAACCCCAAGACCCGTGAAAGCGAAAGGAGTAATGATCGCTCGCAATTTCAAATCGTCTAGGACGGAAAAGAATTACAGACTGAACTGAGAGGACTGAGGATCACGCGACGCGCTCAATTTTCAGTTACTGATGCAATCTTCAACGGAAACCATCGGTTTTCGCAGTGGAAGTGATTCGCAAACCATGAATAAATTGCTGTGTGGACGGAGAGATGAGAAGCACGGTCACGCAAATTGCAGAGAGAGAGAGAGAGAGAGAGAGAGAGAGAGGGGAGATACATGAGGTGCTGCAGTTGCCTGAGGGAATCCAGATCACGGTGGTCGATGAGGGTCTTGAACTCTCGGGAAACCTCCGCCGACGCCTCTCTCATGGTTTCCCTCTCTGGTTCCTCCGCCATGACCGGAAGCTTCTTTCCTGATACTAATCCTCAAGACACCTGAGCTGGGGCTACACTGAACAGACGAGGGGATGTGATTGGGAAAGCAAATGAATTACTATGTTGATACTTGGGCCGGTCTGGGCCTGAACCGGCCCGGCCAGCTATTTGCAAGTGTAGGGCCCCCGATTGTCCTTTTCTCATTGTTTGGGGTTGGCTTGGTTCAGTATTTCTGTGGACCTGAAATATGAGGTCTACGTTTGACTCAAAGCGGTAATTTTCCCCAATTTTTTCTGGTATTCATTATTTTAAAAAAAAAAAGACGTTATAACATATGGGATTCCATTCCAGCTCAGTTTTTATTGAGCTGTCAAGATCTTGAGACTGAAACAGGATTAATAGTCTGAGGATCCTCTCCGCTCAATTTTTACGGGGAATCTTGTAGCCCGTGAGAGGTTTAGCTTACGATTCTAGTTGATTATATGCAGACTTACCGAGTTAAACATCTTATTTTTCGGTATCTAGCTATTATCTTGACTTGTAATTTTTCTGAGTATTTTCCCCTGTACTTTTCCGAATAATGTACCGAGAGATGAGCCATGATAGATTATTCCTAATTTGTATAAAAGGAAAAAATCTTAGAGCAAGACACAGATCAATATTAAGGAAGTTCTTACAGTTTCTGAGTACAATCCTAGAAATTTTACCCAGTCCAGGCTAAATAAAACTCTCTTTTCTGCACATTCCAGGCTCATTTTCTACCCGATTTTCTAAAAGCACACAAGACTACAAGAAGCAAAACTTCGAAATGAGACTTGTCTCGGGACCTAATTTTCTACAGCATAACCCTCACAGTCAAAAAGTCAACTTTAACAGCTGAACAGATTTAGAGTTTTACTTGCAACGGGATTATGATGTTCCAGCCGAAGCTGAAGGATTGTTCTTGTCCTAGTCGTTAAAATTGATGCTTTGCTGTGGCTTCTCCCCATGTGCCACCTCATTCTGTTTACCTTCATTTTTCTTCGAGTTTACAAATCGACCTCCGCATCCTCTAGGCCTTCTCATTGCGTGCAAATGCCGTGATTTATGCAAGTAAGGCTGCAACAAATATTGTTTTTGCCTGAAAAATCATGATAAGAAGAGAGCACACTGTGGGGCATGAGAGGAAATCAAAGTGGAACCTTTTAGAGTACCCGTGTTTCATGTTTATCATGCCTGAGAATCAAATTTTTGCACTCTAGTTCATGGAGGTGAGAAACAGATGCTAGTCCTAGTCCGTCAACTGCAGATAGAAGCTTCTGAAGGGTTTAGACAGAAGTACATGTGATCTCACACATGAAAACTAACATATAATATAATATAAAAACCAGGCAGAGGCTTTTTTCTCTCTCAGGCCCAAGACAAATAAAACTAAGCAAAAGAGACATCAGCAACAGCTAGTAAGGGTTGCATAGTTATCTATACACAGGCTCTAGCATCCATTTCTGGCATTCAATTCATAACCCAAATGGTGCTGTCATGCGACAACGGAAAGGGCTTACTCTTATCATTCAGCAAAAATAAGGGCTTTGCATAGTACTGAAGTAGCGAAATCAAAGAACACAGCAATATTATTTTCATCAATTCAAGAACATACCTTCCAAGATTTAACAACTTTATTTTCCATCTCAGCTTTTGCACGAATCTGTCGACGTCGCATGATGCCATGATATTGTTTTGCATTGACAAACACAGGCTCCTCAATTGCATCAGAAGGCAGGGGAACTCCAGCTTGCTGAATTCCCATTAACTGCACATGAAACTGAAAACAAGCAAGCAAATTTTTTTGACAGCCGGTTCCCCGTGTAAGAAGGCATGCAATGCAAAATTGCAAACTGCAGTTCACCATTGGTTGAGCGTTGTAAGCCTGTTGAGGAGGGAATGATTGGGTATCACAGGGAGCAAAGATACTTCGGTAATATGGATCTGGATAAGGGTAAGCAGGAGAAGCCTAGAGAGAAGTGGCCAGAAGAGACTACTCCAGTCAGTATTTCAAGCTCATAAATAAAACTACATCATAGGCTTGTAGCATATGTCAAACAATATCAGCAATGGCACCATCAAAGAAAGAAGAATCGTATTATTGCCATTTTACAGAACCATGATAAACCTTAATGACAACTGATGGAGGTATTTTTACTTAATTTACTAAGTTGTTTGAGTATAAAAATGGCAATCAATAAGAATAAACTCTATACTACAATGAGGAAAAGAACATTTTGCCAGGATCTGTGATCACCCATATAGATACAGGTGCTAGATCCATAGTTATAATTTCTCTAAGATCCAAATTTGGAGACCCGATTCTACCCCCAAGACTCCTTTCCCTACATTGAAAACCAGAGAAAGAATGCTAAAGCCACTTAATCAATTTAAGAACCAGATTATTAGCCCATATTCTTTATTAATGCATACAGATCCAATATCACTGACAGTGACTTCACTCTTTCACTTCCATTTGCCAAGTAAGTGTTAGCTTGGCATGTGACTCTATCTGATTAGAGCTAATAAGGCTCATAATCATGAAAAAAAGTCCACAACTTTAGGAGTTAAAACTCTAAAGAAGTAGGAGCAGAAAGCATCTAAAGATAGGAAGAGTGGATTTCCCAAAAACTATAACAGGAAAAATGCGTCACTGTGTTTTGAAGCAATTTTTGATCTAAAACAAACTTGGAATGGCAGAAGAGAACTACTAATAGTGCGAGGACACAGACCATCCCTCCTAGAGTATCAAAGAAAAGTAACAGTACAAACTGGATGAAGAATTTAGCGAGCTATAATCATGAAAGTAAAAATGATTTTCCCACAATAAGTCCATAATGATAGTACCGTAGCAGGTCCAGCTCCAAGATGTGGAGGTGTTGCATATTGTACATTTAGAACTGCAATGCCAGGATGAGGTAACCCAGGTGCAGCTGAGGATTGAACATGTGATTCCAAATGCTCTTGCTGCTCATCAGCTTCACTATTATCTTGATAAAGATATTCCAAGAAGTGTCATGAGTATACCCACGCAGACACATTCTTCTTTCCAAGTTAAAGAAACTGGCAAACATAAACTAGAAAGGTGTAATCTGCAGCTATGGTGAGGCACAACGAATTGGATTTAAAGGGCACTACAGACCATCCGATTTGACTTTTAGAGATATAAAACTGTTAATAAAGGTTAGTAATATCCAGAACTAAGTGTGGATACCAATGCAACTCATCCTTGGCTCTTGCCAATCAGGCACAGTAAGCCAGTAGCAAAATCTGAGCTTTGCACTCATGCAGAGCTTCGCACTCATGCAGAGCTTCTTTCCGATACTTGAGTACATCAAAACAAAATCCCACCAACATAAAGAGATTGCTTTAATGGGGGAAAAATGCTTGTGCCAAAATACTGACTCCAGATCAAAGATCAATAGCGAATGAAAAACGGAATACACCGTCAGCGTGAAAGGAAACATATTATATAAAGAACTGACACCAAAAAACATAACTTACCAGAAGGTTCATGCCCGGAGGAAGTCATGATGCATATATCTCGGAGAATGTGGGAATGCAAAAGCTGCAAAAATATCAAACTCAGTTTATGTATGAAGAAGTAATGTAATGCTACCAGAAGAATATATATATTTAACATACAGAAGCATCACTAAGTATCTGAAGCTCATCGATCCGCAATGAGATTGCTTCCCTAAGAAGCTAACTTGTTGAGGTTTCATGATTATGTCTTGTAGTCATACACATGCTCCTTCCAAGCACTCTCAACTTTCGTGCAATAATTCTTTGCAGGAAAGTTCCACACCGATCAGGAAACTAAAAAAAGCATGTTGTGCACGACCATATCCAGCCTAATGAACTCATTTTGGTTGAAATTAACTCCTAATGATCCATAACATTTCTGGAAAAAAAAGTATCTGCATAATGAAGTGAACTTACAAACATTGTTTGCCATTATCCCACTGCTAAATGGTAGCGAGTTTCCAGGTAAAGCAATTAATATTTACTAGAAGAAACTTGGTAGTAAACTCTTACAATTAAAACTGGCAAGACATTTAAACCAAGAAATGCAGAGAATTCATCCGACGCAATGCCGGCGTTACCCGTTAGGAATTGCACGTGGTTGCACGCAAACAGTGAACATAGAGAAACGGAGAAGAGGAAGAGTTAGTGAATGTGCGGGAGAGGTCGGGTCGCCGATCGCCGGTCGCCGGTCCGGTTCTCACCGACGACGATTCGACATGATTCCCGTCCGTCGGTGGCTCGCATGTGGGAATGGAGGGGGAAAGAGAGAGAAAAAGATCCTGTCTCTCTCCCCCATCGAATCCTTCTTTATTATTAAAAAAAGAAAGAGAGATCATCAAGACGATCTGGGCCGTTGAAATTGGGGCGGGAGCTGATCGACCGGGCCCTAACGCAGTCTACGAACTCCGTGGGGGCCGGCGTCGGTGATGTGACCGCTTTGCCCCTCGCTTGACGGGGAGACTTTCTGTACAAGTCGGTGTATTTTCTAAACAACACATTCTGGCCCACGTACTTTTCTGTGTGTGACATCACCGGTACACTGTTTAAGCTTTGCCCATGTAATATACTTCGATTGACTCGGATTACATGCATTAGATTACGATTTTCCTATTACTTATTACTGGTAAAGGAAACGAAAATTACTCTTGGAGTGCAAAACCTTAATTTTTACAAAGTGTTGCATTTTATATAGAGGAAATTAATGTGTTAATCCTAAGTTTATCTGGAAATTTAAGAAGGGATTTGAAGAGTATGAGCTCAAGTATCAAGCAAAATTCCAACATTGAATCGGACTTGTCTTCGGACTTTCTGTACAAGTCGGTGTATTTTCTAAACAACACATTCTGGCCCACGTACTTTTCTGTGTGTGACATCACCGGTACACTGTTTAAGCTTTGCCCATGTAATATACTTCGATTGACTCGGATTACATGCATTAGATTACGATTTTCCTATTACTTATTACTGGTAAAGGAAACGAAAATTACTCTTGGAGTGCAAAACCTTAATTTTTACAAAGTGTTGCATTTTATATAGAGGAAATTAATGTGTTAATCCTAAGTTTATCTGGAAATTTAAGAAGGGATTTGAAGAGTATGAGCTCAAGTATCAAGCAAAATTCCAACATTGAATCGGACTTGTCTTCGGACTTTCTGTACAAGTCGGTGTATTTTCTAAACAACACATTCTGGCCCACGTACTTTTCTGTGTGTGACATCACCGGTACACTGTTTAAGCTTTGCCCATGTAATATACTTCGATTGACTCGGATTACATGCATTAGATTACGATTTTCCTATTACTTATTACTGGTAAAGGAAACGAAAATTACTCTTGGAGTGCAAAACCTTAATTTTTACAAAGTGTTGCATTTTATATAGAGGAAATTAATGTGTTAATCCTAAGTTTATCTGGAAATTTAAGAAGGGATTTGAAGAGTATGAGCTCAAGTATCAAGCAAAATTCCAACATTGAATCGGACTTGTCTTCGGACTATAATGATGGAATACATGTATGGATAAAAGGAGGGGCAACGTGTGTCGACTGTACGAGCATCACCGCTGATATTGCAAAAGAAGGAGAGCTCACTAGAGTAGTTACCGGCAACAGTGAGTAAGGATGGCAATTTCGCCTCGCCATGTGAGATACGCCCTGCCCCCGATCCGGTCTGTGACGGGTCGGAGTGCAAGAGTCGAGGTGGGTCCAGGTCCTTAAACACCCTGGCTGTCCCGCTCCATTACCACACTAATTTTTTAAACAATACTAGACATTTGGATGTGCAACTTTGACGGGACCGATGTTTATGCTGATTATCAGTTCATTTGATATTTTTACAGTTAAATATAAAAATTTGAATATCTAAATAGTCGGACGATCATGTTATTGCTATTGCTATACTCCTTTTATCAGTGAGGTGGGGGGTCTGGCTCCCTGTCAAATGAAAACTTTACATGGATATTTTTCACTTTACAGCCTATTTTGCGATGTTTGGCTGTAAAATAGAATGTATTGTAAGTTTTCCGGGCCAAGTCATTTTACTGAGAAAGATTTTGCAGTGGAAGAGGACTGCAAATCCTGTATTGCAGCGGGCCCCACTGCAAAATTACAAAAAGGGGAGAGAGAGTGTTGGCACGTAGGAAAGTAACACGAGGGAGAACAGGAAAAGGAAAATGGTGAATTTTGTAAAATTAAGGATTAATATATTATTATATTATTTATTTTTCTAACATCCTACTATTTTACTAAAAACAATAATTTTATATTATAATTTATTTTTCATGTAAAATAATAAATTTTTATATAATTTAATTTTCTCTCGTAATTTAATATTACTCGAACCAAACACTCAATAATAAAGAAGAAAAAGTCTTGCTGGTTTAAATTGGTAGGAATAGAAAATGCTTCAATGACCGAGGGGTACTATTGGTACGGAGGAACGGACAAGAAAGCACGACCCAGTTATTCATATTCCGTGCCTGCCGAAAATATTTTGCTGAAACTTTTAAATTAATTTAATACAAATTAAATATTGAGAAGGTAATCGCGACTACGATCCGTGCAGTAATAAAATATTTTATATAAATAATAATTAAATAGGACTTATTTATATGTTCATTTTAAAAAAAAAAAATGTTGCGGACAACGGAAGACGGAGGCACGTGACAACACTCGGAGTCAAAATCCTCCAAAATAATGGAGGTCCGTTATTATCTGTCAGTGGGCCCCGCTTCCAAAACGCCGCCGCAACAGCGCTGCCAGGCTCGCCCTCCTAAATTATCACCAAGGACAAGAAGATTGGATAATTCAGTTTTACACCCACAAAGTAACTCGCACACCCTTGAATTTTGCATGTGCCGATGTGCGTGTGTTGTATGCATGCATATCAAATACCCCGGAACGTTTCGTGGCACATTGTCATGAAGAAACTTATTCATGGCAAAAATATTGAAAAGACAGATGTTCGGCAACAATCCAGTCATCTGCATATTACAGTGCCTCATTTTACAATAATGGATACCATCACTGTGATATTCATGAATCTGAACTACTGAGTTTGGCTCTTTTTCACTAATTTTTCAAGTTGATCCATTAAATTTGATAGAAGATTCACCTATTGTCAGCACCACACCATGTTATTTTGGACATGCTCCAGGAGAGGAAAGGAAAAGTATGTGGGACCAACCACAAAGTGTTAGCTTAAGTGTATAAGACGTAGGTATAATTCGTGTGGAAATCTATAAGGTCGGATATTCGAATTCTCTCTTGAACGCGTAGTTATGGTGAGAACACCAACACATGTGTTTTACACATAGACTTACCTGAATTCATGAGTCTGTGAGGTACTCATGGATCCGGAGAGAAAAAATGCTTTGTTATCAATTAAAAAAAAGTTTGTAAGATCACTTGTAACTTTCATACGTGCAAAGACCTTCGAAGAATGTCTGATACAAGTTGCGGATCGACAGTCTAGAGTGACAACCTTGGGTCGGGATGCAGCGCCATGCATAGTGAAAAACAAGTTAGCATGACGATCGGCAACTGTTGCACATCGAGGAACCGTCACAAACCTGAAACAATTCGAGTCGCTATTAGGTTGAAGATGAAACTTCAGGTTGTGAAGTGGTCCGGAAGCAAAATTTAAGGATGCAAAACATAATTCGACCGATTTGAATATTCTAATGTTTCCCATGAAACCGAACTGTGCATGGGGTTTCCATTCCAATTTCATCGTCATCTCAATCAATAAGACGAAAACATGACATTGCCACCTGTTACAGCACAGCAGAAGCAAGCAGTTACCAAAAGGCAAAACAGGGAAGACGAGGGGAAAGAAGAAGTTATATATGATATCCCTGTCTCTGATTCCCCTTCTTCCTTGTTCTTTTCCCTTCCCTCAGAGCAGATCCGGAGGTAACCCATCAATGGCGGTTCTGCTGGGTTGTGGCAACCCCCATTGAGATTTTATCTGAGGTACTTTCCACGGTTGGTTTCAGATCTGGGATTGATGGTGCAAGGTATGTGGCGAGCTCCATTCAGAGATTGAAGGTGCTTTTGCAGTGTCTGTCAGTGTTGCTGTAGATTTCTTGTGCTCGTTACTGGGAAATGCCCAGCTCGAGGAAGCTGGTGATGGGAGGAGCGGAGGAGGCGGTTCTCGTTCAGCTCCTCCTTCCTTTTCTTCTGCTGCTTCTAATGGCGGTCAGAGAAGCCCAGCCGTCGAAGACTGGAAGCATGAGTGTTTTGATAAACTGCGGCTCAAATTCCACCGTCGCCGTCGACGGCCGGACTTGGACCGGCGACTCATCCCCCGAAATCAGTGGAAATCTCACCCTGAGCTCCGCTCCTCCGGCGGCGGAGGTTGCGAGCGCGGACTCCACCCTCGGGCCTCTGTACGGGTCCGCCCGGATCTTCACCGGCGGCTTGAACTACACGTTCCGTCGGCTACCCGGCGGGAACTATTTCCTCCGACTTCACTTCTGCCCCTTCCCCTCCGACAGCACCCAAGACGTCAACAAATCATCGCTCAGTGTCGCGGCGAATGGCATGAAACTCCTCGGAGGGTTCAACGTTGTGGATGAAATCTCGATCAGGGACAACTCGTCCTACTTGGTCAGAGAGTATCTACTTCCGGTCGGTTCGGATGGACTCATTCTCGAGTTCGTCCCAAGCAAAGGGTCGTTCGGGCTTGTGAATGCCATTGAGATTGTCCCGGTGGTGGGCGAGCCGTTCCCAGAACCTGTCAGCACAGTCGGAGGAGGTGCTAGCTTGAGTCTGAATTTGAACCGCCGGGGCCTGGAGATGGTGTACAGATTGAATGTTGGGGGTCCCGAGATTCAGCCGAGCCGAGATTCAGGGCTCTGGAGGGCTTGGGAGGTGGACACGAGCTACATGATCAACCCCGATGCTGGGATAGAGATCAGGAACACTTCCAACATAACCTACGCTTCGATGAACGACTCGTTTGTGGCTCCCCTGCTGGTGTATGAAACGGCTCGGACGATGCCTAACACCCAGGTTATCGAGAAGAGGTTCAATATGTCGTGGAAGTTCCTAGTGGATCCTGGGTTTGAGTACTTGGTCAGGTTGCACTTCTGTGAGCTGGTGTTCGATCAGTCAAACAGGAGGAATTTTAGGATCTTTGTCAACAACAAGACTGCAGCGGATAACTTCGATATCTACGCTCGAGCCGGAGGGAAGAATAGAGGGTACCATCAGGACTATGTAGACTCGGTTTCTTCGAAAGTCAGTTCGTTGTGGATTCAGCTGGGGCCTGATACGGCGACCGGGGCGTCCGGGACCGATGCCCTCTTGAGCGGGCTTGAGATATATAAGCTCAGCCGGAACGGGAATCTCGCTTATACTGGAAAAACCAGTACTTCATCAAGAGTTTCTTCGAGCAATACAGGGAGAGCTCATGTTCTTCTATGGGGTATCGGGGCAGGTTTAGTCTCGGTGGCGCTCCTTGGGATCAGTACTGCATTTGGGTTTATTGTTATCAGAAGAAGACATAAGGCGAGCGAGTCAGGTGCTAAGAAAAGTGTGTGGAAACCATTGTTCCTTAACGAAGCCGTGTTGAATAGCAGAGGAAGCGGGAAGG
The DNA here is from genome assembly GCA_037672795.1 of Lagerstroemia speciosa. Classification (NCBI taxonomy): domain Eukaryota; kingdom Viridiplantae; phylum Streptophyta; class Magnoliopsida; order Myrtales; family Lythraceae; genus Lagerstroemia; species Lagerstroemia speciosa. The sequence goes on from CM075292.1 coordinate 1,393,000, forward strand.
GAGCACCGGGAGGTGGTAAGAATCTGAACGGGTCTCTCCTTGGGTCCTCAACTAGGGCAGGGAGGCGATTCACGATCATCGAGATCCGTGCTGCTACGAAGAACTTCGATGAGAACATGGTTATTGGGGTGGGAGGATTCGGAAAGGTTTTCAGAGGCGAGATCGAGGACGGGACCCTTGTGGCTGTGAAGCGGGCGAACCCGCAGTCCGAGCAAGGCCTCAACGAGTTTGAGACGGAGATCGAGATGCTGTCAAAGCTGAGGCACCGGCACCTGGTCTCGATGATTGGTTTCTGCGAGGATGACAATGAGATGATCCTGGTGTACGAGTTCATGGCGAACGGGACCTTGAGGAGCCACCTCTTTGGCAGCGATCTCCCACCGCTGAGTTGGAAGCAGAGGCTGGAAGTGTGCATCGGTGCAGCGAGAGGGCTCCATTACCTTCACACCGGAGCCGACCGGAGTATAATCCACAGAGATGTGAAGACAACAAACATCCTGCTGGACGAGAACTTTGTAGCCAAGATGTCGGATTTTGGGCTCTCGAGGACCGGTCCAGCCCTTGACCGGACACACGTCAGCACTGCTGTGAAGGGCAGTTTCGGGTATCTCGATCCGGAGTACTTCCGGCGGCAACAGCTGACGGAGAAATCCGACGTGTACTCCTTCGGGGTGGTGCTGTTTGAAGTTGTCTGTGCTCGGGCAGTTATAAACCCGAGCCTGCCTAAGGATCAGATAAACCTGGCCGAGTGGGCTCTGAGGTGGCAAAGGCAAAGATCGCTCGAGAATATAGTCGATCCCCGCCTCAGAGGTGAGTCCTCGCCCGAGTCGATGGAGAAGTTTGGGGAGATTGCCGAGAAGTGTCTTGCGGATGAGGGAAGAAACAGGCCGACGATGGGGGAGGTTCTGTGGCATCTGGAGTATGTATTGCACCTCCATGAATCGTGGCTCCGCGCTACTACTACCGACAACACCAATAGCAGCAGTGGCGGCAGCGGTAGCAGTGCCGAGAAATCCTCACCCAAGGCCGGGTCATTGGAAGGTCAATCACATTCCGGATTGGATACTGACCTCGGATCATTGGAGGGAAACAGAGGATTTGAATCTGCTGCTGCAACAAAAGTGGATCAGAAGGACCCGATGATTCGAATCCTGTATGAAGCTCCAGAAGAACGGTCCCGGTCTCACTTACACTTGTTCTAAACACAAAACTTTGGGAAGGGGTTGTCGATAGTTTTCCAGATATCGTTCATTCCTATGTACAATGAGCTATACACATGTTCCGTTATCAGGAACTCGGGAACCTCGTGATTTCTGTCCTCGTACTCCATCCTTTCTTCAAGCTGAGAGGGGCCCCGGCTGCAGACAAGCCAAGCTCATTTAGAGACAAGTGACAGCACACCTGTCTGAATTCGGCTCCATTTGTTCAAAGCTCAAATCGGGGTCGGTCCCTATCAGTGGCTCGGCTCGGCATTGCAGAATCCCATTCAAGCTTCAGATATCAGACGATGATTTTACCGTTTTGAACTTCTCTGAGCTCGGATGTCGTTCTGAAAGTGCAATTGTCAAGGCATAAAGACTTCGAGCATCTGCTTCTCCTCGTTGGGTTTAGCTCAAGACACGGCTCATCCGACCCATTTTATATGTTTAGATACATACAGAGTTGTCAAAGTCTCAGGTAACCCTCGATATCAGAAAAAGAAAGAAAAAAAAAAAGGATGCATGGCTGAGTTAGAATAATCTTCAAAGAACATGGCAGAATAGAAGTAAAAGAGAGACGGTTTCTATACTAAGCCAAATCACTGCCAAATTCGCAGTTCCGTTATATTTCAATGTATAGATGTTCGAAAATTGGAGCCATTTGTACAGAGCAATGTGATCAAAACTGCTAATGATGGTCAAATCTCATACAACTAAGACCGTAAGGATCAAAGGCAAATGGCCGATTGATTGAGACACGAGAAAATTCTAATGACAGAACTACCTGCCAATGAAGCCAAAAATGACAAAAAAGAAATGGCATCTTCCAAAAAAAATTCAAAATCAAAAGGCTGCTGTTCCGATCATTCATCGGCTAGGACATCTTCGGCGACATCCAACAACTCCTCGACCTCGACCTCTTTGGCCTCATACTCTTCCTCCTCGTCACTGGCCTCTCCATCCCTCAGCTTCTGTCTCTCCAAACTCTCTTCTTCGTGCAGCTGCCGCCACCTGCTCACCCACTTGTCCCACTCATCCTTCAGCATCCTCCGCTTCTCCCGATCCTGCTCGCTCAGCTGCAACGACACATCCTGATCCTCTGCCTCGTACTTCTTGCTATACTTCTTCAGGTTCTTTGCAATCTCCTCCTCCATCTCCGGGCTCAACAATGACGGCGGCCTCGGCCTCCAGGAGAACTACACCATAGTGAAAAAGTCATGAAAATCGGTAAACAAAAGCCAAGTGTGTTCACAATGTCAAAAAGTACAGTAAAGGCTCAAACAAAATCGGGGCAAAATCCAACTATTTTCTTTAAGTTGAAAAAATTCACCTGTGTGAATAATTTTTTTAATAATAAAAGAAGGTAGCATTGGATTCACTGGGCTGTCAGCGGCACTTTCTCCAGTTACAAGGTTAAAAACATTGAAACACGATAGGAACAGAATCACTATTTCCTACCTGGAAGAAATGATCCTTCAGGATGCGGTAGAGAAGCTTCCCGTTGAAGGACCATATATTGAAACCATTCTCCATCTCGTGATGGACTGAAGTTACAGCGGTCACAACATATCTAGAGAGCAGAGAAAACATGTCACATTACAAGCTAGCACGATACCCTTTAAGTCCGACAGTAAAAGTTCTCTTGTAAGGAATATTTAGAACTGCTTTGCTATCAAGTTCCACATTTGCAGTTTAATAAATCCCTTAAGAGTTCATTGAGGAGATCTCTATTGCTGAATCAATGATCATGACATATCTGTCTTGGACGAATAACGAATTACCTGCCCGTGGGATCCCAGTCAACATCTGTTGCCATGAAATGCTCAGCAGCAGCCATGGTTTCCAGCTCATCGACATTGTAAAATTCCAACTGCCCGTTGAAATTCTTCAGCCCGGCAAGAATAATGTATTTTCCACCAGGCGACCAGAAAAGAGCATTTGCCTGCTTCCCTTTGAGTGTGGTCAACTTAGAAACCTTTACCGTGTTATTGCCGCTCTTCATGGTGTAAAAGCTTACATCTGGCCTTGGGTTATCACCGTGGATAACAGCAAACCTATGGCCTTTAGGTTCCCATGCAAAAGCAATAATCTTGTCGTTCTTATTATCTAGCTCTAAGACCTCAATTGGGATATCGCGTTCCTTGATTCTGAAAAGCTCAAAGCCAGTATAGGTGCTCTTTTTAGTTTTCGTGTACCGATCGACCTTAACAGCAAGGTAGTCCCCATTGCTTTGCCAATACATCTTGCAATCACTAACACTGAAAAGATTCTTCTGTCTCAGCTCTTCCTTTCCGGGAATTTGAACAAGACTCACCTAGGAATAGGACACAAAAGGTAGTGACAGATCAAAAAAATTGGCTCAAACTTGGAAGAAAATGCAAAACATGCATAACCACTCACTCGAGCAGGTTGATTCCCACCACCTAGTTCAGGCACAAAGAGAGCAATAATGGGGTCAGTGGGTGACCAACTAAAATCCACTACATTTTCAACTTTCAGAGACTTCTTGTCGATGAGGGAGTAGGTCTCAGTTTCATAAACAGAGATGACATTTTTCCCAATTCTGGCAAAATACTTGTCATCTTTTCCACCAGCCCACCTATCAACCAGAATAAGGAAATAAATGTATTGATTTTCAATAATGCTGAAAGTTTTGACACGTGAGCAGAACCATCTGCATAATCTTCTGCAAGGGAAAGAAAATACCTGAAGACAGGCCAAGAAACCCCCGTAACACCTCCAGTCCCTCCAACAGCAAAATCATCAGCGCTCCCCTTGAAGTCCCTCATGGCTTTCCCCGTTCTCGCATCAAATATATTTATGACAACTCTCTAGAGGGTGAACCAAAATTAGAAGCGATGACAATCAAGGGAAAATGAAAATAAAACAGCAAAATATGGAAAACGTGGTAACCTGTGGATCACGTGGATTGCTTGGCTCATGACTGCTATATGTCACTAAATATTTTTCACCAGGTGAGAAATCAATCAGTTTGACCTGAAATTATATTGCAATGCCAATGATCAAGAGAAAACATACATAATACAGACGTGCGCCAAAGTGATGGAGCGAAAGAAAATAATTATAACCTGGGGATGAGCATAACGCATGAGTCGATTAAAGGTAGAGGCACCACCCCATAACTGAGCACCCTGCCTATGAACAGTTGCTAAGTATGTACCCAGTGGTGACCACTGTACGAAGCTCTCAGTCCAAAACTGCATCAAACATAGCAAGTCATCCAAGGTCAGATATCACAGTTGATTAATCAAAATAAAACAGAAACTGCCTCTACAAAAGATCTAGCAAGGCCAAGAAAGTGAAATGTCGTTACATTGATGAGATAAAAGCGCAACAAACTGGGGGAAGGGTCAATTCACTCACAGCACGTCTATAGACTGGTTCAGGCTTCAGTTGCCGGGCATCATTCCAAAAAACCTCAGTATCAGATCCAGCACGGATCACAAACTGGTCTCTAGCCTTTTCATCAGTAAGCCAGTGCTGAAGATTTTCCTGTTAAAAGCAACCCAGATCATTACTTTTCTTGGAAATTTTAAAAATTAAAAATGGGGAAAGTACTCTGAAGATAAAAAGTGAAATTTTATCAAACAAATTCATGAGAACAGATGCTATTGCTTTGGCTTTGGTATTAAATGGAAATATGCCTAAAAAATGAAAGCACGGAACCAGCTTATTATTTTAATTTATTCTAGCGCAGAGTAATGCAACTGAGATGTCAGTGACAGCAGTCCGAAGCCAAAGTAACACATGTTAATAACTTGGAATAATGGAAACATCATTTGTCAGAGCTAAGAGAAACAAAAAAAAAAAAAATCCAAGAGCGCCATGGAAAAGATCTGGAAAGCGTGATAACATTAATTTGAGAGGATGCAAGATAATACTAATTCTTCCTCCTGAATGTTAAAATAAGAAATAAAAAGTTTTGATGTAAGTGTTGGATATACTTTTTCATACTCAATGGAACCACATAAGAAAAAAAATAATACAGCCTCATACAACAGATAATTAAGACAAAAAATACCACTGGATAAATCCAACTATTTCAAGGGAATTAAGAGGCATAAAAATAAAGGAAGAAAGGTTCCAAGGGAAGTATCCCCATGACATGAACTCTGCACCATTCCAATTCCACAAGGAAAGCTTTCCTAATTTCATCCAAAATGAAATTTATGCACATGATTATTCGCTTTGCTTAAGAACAGGTCAGATTTAACTATAGATAGGATGAGAGCTAATGACCCCTGGGTTATATGGTTTGGTTTCTGGGGGGGCCCACTGATCTGGAACTTTCATGAAGCGATCAAAGTCTTCAAACATGTTTACGGCAAAAATATGAGATCTATCCAGCTTGTAACCATTTGTCTTCTCCTTTGCAAGTTCAGCTTCCTGCAGCACAAGCAAAGATGATTGGAACCAGATCCAACTTTCAACATATAACATGTAGTCTGTGACATATAAAATTATGAATTTTATGAGATTAACACTGGTGAATAAATATCTCATTCCAGAAAAAAAAAAAAAAAACAATAAACAGTTCACCTGACTGTCTAACCTTACTGACACTTTTAAATGGCACCATCACATCTGGATCTAATCATTTAGTATTCATAAGTACCAAAAAGTAATGGAGGAAGAAATTAAATAGGAGACAGAACATTAATAAAAAAAATACATGGGAGAGAGAACAGATAGATAGTCTACGAACCTGAGCAGTGTTATACTCGATGAAACAGTAACCAAGAGTTTTCTGAGTTTCAGGAGCAACGGGCATCCAAAGTCCATCCTCCTTAATGACACCAATCTGGCCATAAATTTTGCGAATTACACCCTCAAGCTTTTCGAATTTTTCTCGGGGAACAACCGGGAGATTATCAACAATGATGATGTTCCCAAATCCTGTATCCAAGTCTAGATCATCTTCCTGGTAAAGATTTTCATCATCGCTGGAGCCAAAGATGAGAAGACATGATCAGAAGTTAAAGAACACAATAACAAGACACGTTCTCAGTAGATCTGGAAGACACATTTAATTTTCTCTTCTTAAAACCTTCATGGATAAACCGTAAACCTCCTCATTTTCCATTCAACATCATACAACTCGTATTTTTATTTGAAAAATCAAAATCATGAGCCAATATCTGCCATAAAATCAGCTCCGAATGATTGACAAGTTCAACGTATGGTGTGACAGAACATTCCAACATCACCTATAAGATTGGATCTAGCATTCTCAAATTTGAGAAAATCAACTAAAAAAAGCGAGCCACTGAAACCAACCAATTAAGGCAGAATACCAACATTCATCATCTCTGAACCGACTGAACCAGTCACTAGATCCTCGATGTTACGATTTCCAAAGAAATCCAGAAAGAAAACGCAGACAGCAAGTTACCTGGGGATGCCTACGGTTTCACCAGGTGGGAGGTGAACAGAGTCAACATCAATGTTCAGATAATCAATCCCCAGATTCGCCGCTAATGCCTCAACGGCCACGTCGGCCATGCTTGCCTGCTGCAATCTGACAGTCAGAAACTGAAATCACTCAAAGGCAGAGCACAATAGACCTGAAATCGAAAGCACTACCGTCATACGACCTTCGAACACCAGACAAGTAATAACTCGAAGCACAGCGACCAATGTAAGGTTGCCGCTGTCTTGTTGATCACAGACAGGACGAAGAACGAGAGGACGGAGTAGGCAGACAGAGAGAAGGAATTCAATCTAACTGGAGAATACCTTAACGCCTGGAGAGGCAGAGAGAGCTTGCGCTTGCTGAGAAGAGATCGCCGGCAAGCGGTTAAGGCTCCGATGGGCAGCCGGGGAGCAGAGACAAGACCTTGAAGAGGAGAACCAGTAGAGGAAGAAGCTAGGGTTTGCGTGCAAATCGCCTGAGAATGCTCTGGGCCGTAAAATGGGCTGAGCCCTGAGAATGCTCAGAGATCGAAGCAGGCCCAGTGGACTAAATGGACGAGCTTTTAAACCGGTTTGGTTCATTCACTTGCATTGTTTTTGCAGAAACCAGAACCAACCCGGAAACTGACCATAAAGTTGTCGGAATTTTACAAGACCTTTTGTAAATATAATACTTTTGTAAATATAATACTTTTGAGTAGTCCTGGCCACGGTTCCTGAACCGGACGGTTCCGGTTCCGAGGCCGCATGAAACTGGCCTTGAACCTTCAAAGGGAAGGTTTAGGGACGGTTCCGTCCGGTTCCGAACCGAATGGTATTAAAATTAAATAAAATTTAATTTAATAAAGAGTTCGTTATATAGATCACAGTTAAATTCTTGATACGTATAAAATTTTTACAATAATTAATAGTCAATTCTATAAATTTTAAGATTTAAATAACGATTTATACAATGAACTTATTTATATTTTATATTATATAATAACTATTTAGATTAGGTTAAAAAAAACAATTGGAAATGGGGCAGAGGCGTAGGGGGCGGGGGAGGGGGTAGGGGACAGGTGGGAGATTTTTTTTTTTTTTTTTTAATTTTCCTACGGTTCCGGTTTGGAACAGCCGGTTCTGGGCAGGTTCAGGTTTAGGTTCGGAACCGGCGGTTCCGGTTTCAAAGGCAGGTGGAACCGGTCCTGAACCTTAGCCCTCACGGTTCGAGGACGGTTCCGGACCCAAACCGGCCTGTGGCCGGGACTACTTTTGAGACAAAATATTTAAAACGTAATGTTCTCGTACAAATGTTTTTAAAATATAACACTTCAATACAAACCGTCAATTCTTTATTGTCGCCCGTCAACCATCTCTGTTGTCGCCTGTCTACGCGTCCAGTTTAATATGACATAACTTCATTTCTTCGGCTGATGGCAGCTGAGATAGTCGTCAAATTGAAGCCATGTAATAATCTTGTCGACACGACATCTCAAAAAGTATTTTAAAGGGATAAATAGTAAATAATCAAATTCTATTACTTATAATGAAAACTATCTGTAAAAATTTAAATTTCACTTCCATTATCATAATTTGTCAGGTGGACAACTCGGCAAATAATGGAGTTAACGTGAATTGGTTGAGTTTGAGTAGGTAGAGAGAGAGATCGACTTCTCATTCCACAAAATTCTACTATCTAATCGTTGGAGAAATTCTAAAATGGTCATATTTTATTATGTGACGTGAACAAATACCAATTAGATTATAACAAATGTACAAATTAATGCTAATTAATTTGAACAGTTATCTTAATTAATACTAATAAAATAATTTATTTGATTTTTTTCATTATATCATGTAAGATAAAGACCTAAAAATTTTTCTTAATTACAACCTTTATATTGGTAAATTTTTTTTTGCTGAATATTTATATTAGAATTTTCTTTTTTTGGCTGAAGAAATATTTAATTTAGCAACTTGAATAGCCTCCAACCGACCAACAGTTAAAAGCTGCTTCCGTTCAATCCCAACAGAATAAACGACTACAAGACTCCCATTTACAGAATGGCCCCTTATTCTTTTTATTCTGTTACAAGTCGAACACCTTGGAACTTTTCTAAGATGCACCATCAAGTCCTTATCTGTAACATTTCCAGAAACAGGAACAAGCGCGTGGAACGTGCTGATCCACCGGCTGCTTCTTTCAAAACTGTCCTGCACATCAATGGTATCACATTGCTTTTCACTTGCCCTTCAGCCAGTACATCATTGGATCAGAAACACACTCCCAAAAGATATATGAAATTGCACTGAGTGGGGCTTGAACCTTCTTGGCTTCAAGAGCATAGACATGGTAAACAGCTCATAAGAAAAATTCTTGCTCCTCTGCTTACATTTGAGCCAAGAAATGACACTCCAGCAGGAGTTGTAAATTCTCCAAATTATTGATTTTTCGCATGGAACCTGTGCACTCCCAGTGAACAAGGAGCAAGCTAACTGTCCGGACCCATTTATTTGAAAACTTGTCAACCCAAGGAAAAAGATCGAGCTTGGTTTCATTTCAAGCATACAAGTCATCGACATTGCACTCTCCGAGGAAGACCTTGATGCTTCTGGGCGACCCGCAGCTTCCATCAGCGATAAGTGCTCTGTCGTTCGCAGCCATGTGGGCGATGATCTTGTAAATCATTTCGATCTGTGCACATAAATCATATTCTAGAGGTTAACAGAGAGAGAAATAAAAGAAGAAAAAAAGGTGATTGATAGTATTTACATCTTCAGGAGCATGGCACCGCTCTGCTACTTCTTCAAGAGTCAACGGTTCAACAGGCTCTTTACAGCTGAATGAAACAAAAAGAAGAGTGAGATTCTGCAGAAACAGCAAAGATTCGAAGAACGAGCAAGAGCGTAGTAGACTACTCTGATCCGTCAAATGAGACTTATGAGACTAAACCGATATACAAGCACAAAGGAAGCTTAGAAGTAAGGAGGGTCTCCACATTTTTTATGGAGAACAGCCAAGAGCTCTCTCTACTATTTTGGAATTACAGTTCAGTCCCTAAAACGAGCTGTGCCTAAAGAAGTCCTCTACAAAACAACTTCGAAATGATAGATATCAGGTATCGCATCCTACCTGGCCTCATTTAGAACAGCCAAAACTCGCTTTTGAAGAGCTAACACTTCTGCGGCTGCTTTCTTTCCAGCTTCCACACCTGTGCCAATCCAGATCATGACCAGAAAGAAGAGGCTCAAGTCAGATTTATTCGCCAGAAAGCACCTCTCAGTACATATGTTAACAAACTAATGTCATGGATCAGACTGAGCCACAGTTTGTAGTGAAATGAAATATTATGGCTTCATGGTATGCCAGCAGAGTAGTTACTTGAGATTTTATGAAAAATTGTCAACTAATATCCATTAACCCTTGTGATGTTTGTGGATAACAATCTGCCTCGTCTACAGAAAGGAAAGAGAACTATAAACAAGTCCTAATCATTCTATAGCAGACAAGGTAGCTTGACTTTTTATTTACCACGTATAAGGACAGGAAACAGAGGTTACCGGGTTGGTGATAAGCATTGATGTTGATGAGAGATGCATAGATACCGACGGCTCGCTCATATAGTGCTATGAGAGCCCCAACAGATCTGGGAGTCACTTCTTGCACAGTGACAGTTATGGATTCCCGGTTATTTGCGTAGAGTGCTGATCTTGTTCCCTGCAGAAGCCCGATAAATAGGAGGTTAACAAAACGAAAAAGGCTTTTGTGTCGTGGGGATGACCTCTTTTAGCATATTATGGTACCCTTTTTGCATGATAGCCTGATTTTATCCTAACCTGAAGCATCCCAAACAGGTAATCGCCACAGGTAACACCAGGTTCGAGCTCCCAATCATGACCTGGTGGTCTATCACGAAGAGTTTCAATGAATGTCACGAAGAAATTGTGGACACCTTCTCTTAGCTGTTGAATGTATCTGTAAGAAAACGACAAGACTTCAATCATATAAATTCAAACAGTTGTCAAGATAGCAGTGCAGGCATTAAATCTAAACTTACGCGTGCTGGTCTGTGCTTCCTTTATTTCCATAAACAGTAAGTCCTTGATTCACCTGCAAAATGGAGGGTTACAAACATTGGTATTGTCAACTCTAAGAAACTTTTGTTAGATCTTCTTTAAAGTTTATTAACATGGTCCTGTAAGATGAAAAAAATGAGACAGAATCAAATGGAATAAACACAATCACAAACAACATATTATTGTTATCCAGAAGCAGTGAATAAATTCAGCAAAAAAAATAGTGCATGAATTTGAGCACTAAGTTATGATTTTCCTAAATGTCTAAGCTGATTGAAAAGCCTACTTGATAATGAGTATCAATTATCATTTAACAGTAAAGTCAACATAAGTTATATTGGAAATTATCAGATTGCATAGATCTCATTAATGATTAAGAAGCAAAACAAGAATTTTTTATTTACTACTTCCATTATGTAGGTAAGAGAAAGAGAGCCAATCAAACAATGATTTGGCATACCCGATTACCATCCAAGTCAAACTCTTTTCCAAGCGATTCCATTACTAGCTGCTGCAAATATCGGCTAAACAGTAACAAGCTGTCCTTGTAAGGAAGTATAACCATGTCCTGGAAGAAGCAACTGTTATGAGTTGAGACAAACCACTAAACATAAAAACTGGGGAAACCAAAAAGAGATGGTGAGAGAATAGTTAAAGGGCTGAAGATACCTTGGATCCAACCCCATCAGAAGCCCAGTACCAGCATAAAGCAAGCAATGCTGCAGGATTATTCTTCACCTGAAAAAAGGAGGAGGTTGGAATTTATTGATCTCTTGTATCCCCATCAAAAAAATAACTATTATTTGCTATGCAGTCGACAATTATAAGGATCATTAGCGACCAACTCTCTGTGCAGCTTCATAATAACAGGCAGAAGCCCCACTCGGCAAAGAAAGGGGCTATTATTCACTGGTCAGAACTTCCCCATGCTCTGGAAACACTTTCCTTATAATCTAAGTGATTGACATCGTATATAGGAAGGGCAAAAGGAAACACTGAGAAATAAACCTTACCACAGTTGTTCTAGTCGCCTCATCCATCAAGGCTGCACCAGCAAGCATTTCCCTGATGTTAATCCCCTGAAGCAAGGATGCTTGTTAGTATGAAGCCAAACAATGAACAATTGCAAATGTAATGCCTTTGGAGTGCTAAGATTAAAGGCTCCACTGACCTGAAGAGCAGCTGGAAGCAAACCAACTGCAGACATTTCAGATGTTCTACCACCAACCCAATCAAACATGGGGAATCTAGCTAACCAGCCTTCAATTCTAGCGGTGTTGTCAAGCAATGAATTCTCTTGTGTTATTGCAACACCCTGTGTGTATAGATAGAGAAGTGAGAGGATAAACAAATTCATCTGCTATAGCAAGCAAATTAAAAGTCCAAGGTCAGCAAGGTGTCCAGAAACCTCATTCATCTTCCACTAAAAACAAGAATCGCAATAGTTTATGGGTTTGCGCAGTTACATTTTTTAGTGGTCTCTGCCCAAGCCATACATCAAAGAACACAAAGATTTCTGCAGATGAAGGTATCTATTTGTTTAAAATCTAAATGCTTCCTAGTTTCTCTACAACAAGGTTTTAATATGAAAAGTTTATGCACTAGAGAGAAACGAATGGTCTTTGTAAAAGAATGAAATTTGCTATGGTTCTACATCACAAGAAGTGACAATTTCTAGAGCCAAGTTGGACCTTCACAAAAGAAGAGTATAAGAATGACACCAGAACCTGATAAATAACAGAATAGTAATAAAGAGAGAAAAATAGGATGCTCTAGAGACTTCTGAAATCAAGCTAAAGTGAAGATCAAGAGGAACTTGATGATTTTTTGGTGTCAAGAGTAAAGATTGCAAATTGACCTATAGTTAATTAGCTATCAGATGAAGCTATAAAATATGTATAAGCAAGAACCTGTTTAGCAATTGGCAGCAACGGTGTGGTGACATCAGCACATGTAAAATATCTATAAGCAGAAACAAGAACCTGAGATGAAAACCTGTTTTGCAAAATTCAGTCCGGCTTCACGAAATGCCTTTTGCACTTCCAATAAGCCATTTCTAGTTTCAGGGGTACCTCCACTCTGTTAAGTTTGAATTAGTGAATATGCAGCTGAAAAAAAAGGGAAGAAAAACAACAGCTTCCACTGAAGCACACCTTTGAAATCACAATTACAATTGTAGATGCAAGTTCTGAACCAAGCTGTGCAATCTGATGGTCAATTCCAGCTGGATCTGTATTGTCAATGAATCTTATCTGCAAAAATGTAAATTGAGACGTTATGCAACACATCTTAGATTTAAAAGAAAAAAACAACTTGGCAATAGTCAAGTCAAAATTGAAGAGGGCCTTATCCTTGGAGTTCAGATATCTAGCTCTGGGTCACAAAATCAAAGTGGGATGCTGGACTGTAATGAGTGAATTATAGTGTCCTCTATCCAGTCTGGAGTATGTATTCTATCCAAAAACCAACTGGTATATAACGGTAAGCACTATCCACGGGCTCTGACATTTCTCTTTCCAATAACTTTATCTGTTACATTTAGAATATAGCCCATTCTAGAAAAAGACAGTCTTAGACAAACAATTCAAGCAAGCTACTACGATGTTCATGAAGGACACTGCTAAAACATTGTCATTCAATTGCTTTTTAAATATCTCAATCGGTACCCCAAGGAGGCAACTGCAAACCTACTTTTCCCTAGCTGCGCGAGACTGGAGAAAGGGGTGGGAATTGTGGCAATGTAGACAGGACAAACTTGCAAATGGAACAAGTCAAAATTGGGATCACTGATACAGATAGAATTTTCATATTAACATTTATATGGGGCCAGCATGAAAGCAAGTAGAATTACCAACTAAGTGCTTGATGGGAAATACCAAGATATACCTTGAGTGGAGGATTATCAGGAGCAAGTGCTTCTGCAACAAACTGCGGTCCCAGAGCCGAGCCTCCAATGCCAACAGAAAGTATTTGAGTGAACCGGCCTTCTGGAGAAGATGGTGGCTTAATCTGAAAACATTACATCAAGCACGGGCAAGTAAACAACTTTCCATGTTAAACCAGAACATCATGCAAGCATAAATAATAGGGAACTGGAGCAAATGATGTTTGAGTCTCTCTCTCTAGATGCTTCTGAGGAATTGAATTTACTCATTATGGCTTCTATAATGGAAGAAAGACAGAATGGATAGAAGAGAAGAGAAGAGGATGGACTGACCTTACCGGAGATGACGTCGTCAGCAAAGCTGCAGAGGGTATCCAGGGTTTTCTCGATCTGTGTCTTGAGGAAGGGGGTTGGGGCGAGGTCGGGCTTCCGAAGCCAGTAATGGCCGACCATCCGGCCCTCGTCGGGGTTGGCGATGGCCCCCTTCTCGAGCTCATCCATGGCCCTGAAAGCCCCCTGGAACCGGGGCTCCATCTCCTCCACGAACTCATCCGTGAACCCGACCCGGCTCACGTCCAGGAAGAGCCCCAGCTCCTTGTGCTGGTAGAGCCACTCCATGTATCTCCTCCACAGCGACCTCGGGTCCTTCTCAATCCCCTTCTTCTCCTTCCTCGCCGCCCCTCCGACAGCCCTCGACAGGTCGGCGGGAATCTCCCTGGCCACGGAGTGAGCCGCAAAGAGTCTCTGGGCCCGCGTATCGGCGCCGAGCTTGGAGCGGCAGGGGAACGACACTACGTCCCTCTTGGCCGGAGGAGGAGCGATCGTGGCCTTGGGCTTCAGAGAAGGAGAGGATGAGCAGATTCCGGAGACGGAAGCCATTGGTAGCAAGGCTCCCGGAGCAGAGTCAGCAATGAAGTTGACCTTTTCCCTCAACCAACGGTCCAGGGGAAAGCAGGAGAGACGCAGAGAGGGCCCTGGGCCTTTTAAGTATAGCTCATGAGAGTTTTTTTTTTGCTTAAAAAGTATAGCTCATGAGAGTTCGTTGACAGGGGACCGGGGACGAGGGCGGCGCTCTGTGCAGAATCACTCGTTCGCTGATTGGTCGGTAGTCTTGTGCATTTTTTTATTTGACAGATCTGCCCCTGGCTCGATCGGTATATTACGCATTGCGTCACGAATGCCCGAGGTAGGCCTGGCAAACTGTGTCGTGTCGTGTTTAAACGTGTCGTGTCTAAACGTGTCCGGGTTAGAAACTCCAATGATCTGGATATGACACATTTATTTTTCGTGTTTAAACGGGTTCGTGTCTAAACGGTCGTGTCTAAACCGTGTCTAAACCGGGTTGACCCATTTAATGTAAAATATCGACAATATATAATTATACTCTAATAATCTATGATGTAATTACTAAAATAATAATATTTATTGATAATTAGTACAATAAATAAGTAAGATTAATCAATTATTGATCATGTAATGCATGTAATATTTTATATATAATAAAATTTTCATATATAAATGTATTAAATGAGTCAATATATGTATAAAAATAGTTAATACATTTAATAAACGTGTTTAATCATGTCGTGTCGTGTTATACAGGTTCAAACCCAGTTAAACACGTTTATTTATCGTGTCTGCACAGGTTCGTGTCTAAACGGGTTCGTGTCTAAATAGGCTTGACCCAAACCCGCCTAACTCCGTGTCGTGTCGTGTCGGGTTACCGTGTCGTGTCAATAATTGCCAGGCCTAGCCCGAGGGATCACAGCCTGCTGATTAGGACATGTAGTCCCCGACTCCCTGGTTTCAACATCGAGAAATGAGTGAAAATAGAGTTTTTTTTGAAAATATTTCGTGAAAAATGGTTACTTTGAAACTAATTACGAGAATAGGGTTTTAAAAACGCATGTTGAAGATGCGGTTTTGCGTTAATGAACCGCATCTTCAACATGCGGTTCTTGTGTAATTTTTTTTTTACTTTCCGGACAAAACCGCATCTTCAAGATGCGGTTCTTGTGTCACTGTTTTTTTTTCCTCCAAAACCGCATCTTGAAGATGCGGTTCTGTGCGAAATTTAAAAAATTTTTACGAGAACTGCATCTTCAAGATGCGGTTCTCTTCGGAATTGAAAAAAAAAATTCCCGGGAACCGCATCTTCAAGATGCGGTTCTATGACGAATTTTAAAAAAAATTACAAGAACCGCATGCGGTTCTCTTAAATTTGAAAAAAAAAATTACACAAGAACCGCATGTTGAAGATGCGGTTTATTAACGCAAAACCGCATCTTCAACATGCGTTTTTAAAACTTTATTCTCGTAATTAGTTTCAAAGTAACCACTTTTTACAAAATATTTTCAAAAAAAACTCTACTTTCACCCATTTCTCTTTCAACATCAGCCGCTCGATTTTCTTCCTTTTTTGTTTTTGTTGATATTTAGTATGTGTAGCATTCGAAGTTCTTGCACAAAATCTCATATGATTTCAACAGCAGTTGTTGTCACGAGTGGACCTGAGTTGCCCGACAAGTTGATCGATCCCACTTGGGGAGCTAACTTGTTCGACCATTTTGATTTTTTCATAAAGGTTGTTGTCCGCCTCGTAATTAGTTATGAATTTAACTGTGAAATACGTGGGATTAAGTCCAAGACCTGGTCGATTTTATAACCAAGGATAGAAGTTCGAGATCAATTATTGGGGAGTATATGTTTAACGGCACGTGACAAGTGTAAGTCACGTTGCAGCGTGCGGGTCAGATGTTCAAGAATAAATCATATATCGGAGAATTAGAAGATTGAAATTTGATTTACAAAAAAATTAAATCCCGTCACTAAATAGTTTATATCATATGAATATAAACTTAATCTCTTATGACCCATAGATATTTTTACAGTTTTCATCTCTTTTTTCACTTGGATAAGTGAAAGCAACATGGATTAATATGATCGGTTTAGTTTATTTAATATTTCTTTTCTTAATCATGATCTTGAGTGAGTACTAAATAAAATTAATAATTGGAGTAAAAGTAGATTGGATGAAATGGCACCTTCCCCTTAAGGAATATCTCGAGTTGGAATCTTATGAATGGAGAGAATTTATCTTGGAAGCGCTTTACTCCTTAGTGGGACGTCTCGACTCGAACTGGATTAGTCAAAATCCTTCAAACTTCTCAATACTGGTAGTTCAGACCAAAAGGAAAATAATAATTGAAAAAGTTTACTTTTAATTTATCGATCTAATACAAATTACTAGTTATATTAACACTGTTACATGCAAGACTTTCCTTGATCGAGGGCGACCATCTGTGGTTGGCTTTATTTGAAGTTACCAGTTTCCTTTATAAATTCTATTAAAGAGAGAAGTTTTGCGGCGACAGAGAGGTGCAGTCAAAATCGGCCATGTACAAAGAACAGGCCCGATTGATTTATTAGTTGAAGCCGAGATCGTTCGATTGCGCTATACACCGGGAAGTCTCTGATATTTCGTGACCCACCGACCAAACCATCACCTGCACCTCCATGACTTTCAGATGGCATCTTCCCTTGATATTCGAAAGGCATGAGAAAGAGGGTTCGGTGTAATAGTATCATATATTTGTTCCTAGTTCAATTTTTAATAGTGAAATTTTCTGTGCTAATTTATTCTTTTTTTTATGACCGTACAAAATACTATAAACAAAAACGGTGGTTTAATAGAAATTATTTTTTTGGTTTTTTCCTTTAAAATCTCAGGTGGGATATATATATATATATATATATATATATATATATATATATGTTGGATCTCAGGGTGGGATACTGGAATGGAGGAAATTAACCATTTATCTGATCGGTAGGAAATTGACCATTTCTTTTACATTGAGGGGAGTTCTGGTGGTAGGGTTTTAAGAGGTCTTCTAATACCTCCTGAATTCAAATCATCTTAGGCGCATTCCTCGTGGGTGGGGGTTTTATAGCCATCGAACCCGTCAGGTTTGCATGACTTACTCGGCACATGTGATTTGTAGGCTATTACGTGTGTCCCGAGAAGGAGGTGTCGCAATCACCTCTAATCTGACTTGAAAGGTACTCGCATATCTCAGTTATTAAAAAAAAAGTGGACAAGTCTCGAGAGAATGTAATTTTATTGTAGTAATATAAAATTTTAACTCATAATTAAGAAATTTGTTATGTGCCAGTTATTTCTCTTTATTTAATAGTTTTGTATTATATCTATGAACCTTCCCTATCACTGTAAAAAAAAAAGTAGACCAGTCCTACTTGGAACTGTGACTCTTATCCTATTTTCAACCTTGTTATATTAATCGAACAGTGCTTGCGTACTACCAACAATGGGTTGATAAATGAGTCACTAGTTGCCCGACCAGTGCTATGCACGGTGAGTAATGTCAGACGTTATAGTGGTCGATAAACTTGGTAATTTGTGTAAATTTAAAGAAACAATCGAAGTATGTGCAAAACTTTTACTTGCTTTGCAGTTGGCGACATCGAAGAGGTTGCCTGCGGCAAGTGAATAAGACGATCAAAATAGATGGCTGTATTTTGTACCATTGAATTAGGGAAAAGGAGAAAAATTGGAAGGAAGAGTATCACTGGAACAGGGCATGGACAGCAAAATGTAAAATTAGGCATACAACTTTGATTACATTATAAGAGTGAAAGTTACAGGTTGAAGCAGAGAAATTAAAGGGACGAGGGACAAGAATTGGTCTTGTGAAAACTTCAATCGTCAATACTTCACCGAAGCCATGCGGGGATCCGGCGGGATTTGGCAGCAGAAACCATCCGGGTTCTTCATGGGCGAATAGTCGAAGGTCGGGAAGGAAACAAAAAGAGGAGGAGCGCGGGCAGTGCTGCTTGTGACGGACAATTAAGTCCTTAGATTACTTTTGAAATAATATAAATTAAAAGGTAATTTTAGAAAGGAAAAAAAAAAAAATTTGACAGCGGGAGTCTTATATGTTTGTTATTTTTTACGAGTGAGTCCTATATATTTTAAAATGAAACATCAAGTCCTATTTCTTGTCCGCCGTCTAACCTGCCGTTACTTCGAAGCTGACGTGATAGTAACACCATTAGTTTTATCTCGAGTGTTAGTTTTAGTGCTGATATGAACATTTTCTTAATTCTTCGTATACAAAATGGTTAAATAAATTATTTTTTTATTCTCAAACCAGATAAAATTACTCATTTGCCCATCTCTCTCTGTCACGAGTATCTGGTTCTTTTGGATCTGCTTAGACAGCATCAGAAGATCGATTCTTCGATGGAGGAACAAGGCAAATGCAGATCAAATTCTACACAACGCATCGAAGGGCAGATGAGTAATTGTATCTGGTTTGACAATAAAAAATAATTTATTTAATCATTTTGTACACATGGGATTAAGAAAATGTCCACATCAGTACTAAAATTGACACTCCGGATAAAACTAACGGTGTTACTGCCACGTCTGCTTCGAAGTAACGACAGATTAGACGGCGGACTGAATGTTGTAACGGCGGATAAGAAATAAGACTTAATATTTCATTTTAAAACATATAAGACTCACTCGCAAGAAACAACAAACATATAGGACTCCTGCCGTTATTCTCTAAAAAAAAAGGACTAAAATTGTCTTTTTCTCTCGTAAAGTAATAGAATCTCATGAAGTAATAGAGAATAAAATAAATTGAATTAGACAGGAAAAAAAAGACCAAAACCGTGCGCCCATGCATGGTTGATCCGTAGGTATAATATGCCCGACAAGCCTCTTTGGTTCGCACACGTTGGTCTACATTTTTTAGAAAATTTAATCAAGTCGAACCTTAGGTAGGCCAGACGGTCAGTCTAGACCTAAACCAACCTCGAGTAGGATCGAACTAGTTCATTTGAAGGAGAGGTTGAAACAATGGCTTGCTCGCAATGCACCGAGCAAGACGTTGAAAATGAGAAGCACGAACCAAATAAAACTGGATATACATAGTAAAACCCTCATGATCTATGGAACACGGTCATAGAAAAACCTTCCTTTAATTGAAATAAGGAGATTATAATTAAAGAATTATACTCACAAACTTAACTCTCCTTACGGTCGATCTGTGGATCTCACCGGTTGATCTCAATGCTGGCGTCCTAGAAGATATCTTCGCATTGAGCACGACATTATTCCAATTTCCAATTCAATGTTTGTTTCCTTGTTTGTTTGTTTGTTTGTTTATTTTTATAAAGAGGTAAATGGCAATGGGCAGGGAAGAGGATATTAAAAAACTTTGAGGCGCTGGAACGCGAAATTTCACTTATTGGAACCGAATTGAAATGAACCAGAAATTCAAGGACTATTTTGTCAAAAATGAGAAATGAGAACCCTAAACCCTCTTGCGGTTGCTCACTTCAGTTATCTCAGTGTCCTTTGCAGTGGCAGCTTCGTCTTGACCCCCATAGGAGCCGTGAGAAAGAGGAAATGGCGGCGAAAGCTCTCGATTTCCGTATCACCGGAGTAGCTATGCCGGTAAACTCGTCGAAACTTCGGCGTTTAAGAGTTAATTGCTCAGTCCCTCTCTCCTCTGGCGCTTCAACAGGTACCCTGTAATATGGACTCTTTTAAACCGATTTTGATGTGAGGGTTCTTCTTTCCTTTCTCAATTTTAACATGCCCGCTGCTGATTGCAGGGGTCCTCGAGAGGCCATGGAAGGTGGCTGATGCTAGGTTGGTCCTTGAAGATGGGTCAATTTGGAGGGCCAAGTCGTTTGGTGCTTCTGGGACGCAAGTTGGGGAAGTTGTATTCAATACTTCATTAACTGGGTAAAAAAATTTCCTCTCTTTTATTATTATTATTATTATTATTATTATTGATTAAATAAAAATGTGGAAAGATGGTGCTCTTTCTTTCCTGAAATGAAGACTCTTCCAATTGATCGAGCTAAATCAACAGAATGTATGGTTATAAGTTTTCACTAACTACATTGAAATTTTGGGACCAAATTTTCAATAGCTTGTCCATTCTAAAAATTGTGAATTAGTTCATTAACTTGGTGCGCTATCTTGAAGTATATCTGGCCTAATAGAACATCAATTTCACACTAACTGTTCTGACATATAGGGAAGATTTTATATATTTTTGCGGACAATTCGTGACCAAAACTCTGCTTGTAGCTTTGGTGAGCTGTCAGAATTTGAAGATATTGGGTCTAACTTTTAGTTTTATGTGCTGAGATTCTAGGTATCAGGAAATTCTTACTGACCCTAGTTATGCCGGGCAGTTTGTCTTGATGACAAATCCACATATTGGGAACACTGGTATAAATTTTGGTAAGTGAAGTTTGGCCCGTCTTGACTTATTTTCCGACACTATTTTAGATTAATAGGAGCATTGGTCCTCTCTTATCAGATGATGAAGAATCCAGGCAGTGCTTTCTTGCTGGCCTTGTTATCAGAAGTTTAAGTATCAGGTTTGCTTCTTTCATTGTCCTTTCTCCCCATCCTTCAGATCTTTTTTCAGTTGGTCAACTTGATATCTGTTTTTATATTTTTTTGTGTTGTTTAGTACATCAAATTGGAGATGCACAAAAACACTCGGTGATTATTTGGTAGAGAGGAATGTCATGGGAATCTGTAAGTGACTGACAGATTAATTTTCGAGTGACCCTCTCTCTCTCACATTTCATCTGTTGACTTTACGGTTTTATGCATGAGGCAGATGATGTAGACACTCGTGCAATTACTCGCCGATTAAGAGAGGATGGAAGCCTTATTGGTGTATTAAGCACAGAACAATCAAAGACAGATGAAGAACTTATAGAAATGTCTCGCACATGGGACATTGTCGGTGAGGACTTTATCTGATGAGTGTAGTCTAAACAACTGAGCTGAGAAATACTGTTATAAAAAGAGGGAAAAAGAAGCTGTTTTCTGACTAACTACGAATCGCTGATATCACCACTGAATTTCTTTAGGTGTTGATTTGATAAGTGGTGTTTCGTGCAAAGCTCCTTACGAATGGATTGATAGGACAAATTGCGAGTGGGACTTCAACTCCGATGGTGGAGGTGGAGAGAGCTTCAGGGTCTGCACTTTGACTAGATATCTCTCTTTATTTTACGATTATATGTGCTCTTTGATAGACCTTGCAGAATTATCTGTGGAAATTCATTAATGAATGTGAAGGTGGTTGCATACGATTTTGGGATCAAGCAAAACATACTGAGGCGCCTGGCATCATATGGATGCAAAATTACCATTGTTCCCTCTACATGGCCTGCATCAGAAACCCTCAAGATGAACCCAGATGGAGTTCTTTTTAGCAACGGCCCAGGAGATCCATCTGCAGTACCCTATGCTGTTGAGGCAGTTAAGGAAATAATCGGAAAAGTCCCTGTTTTCGGGATATGCATGGGCCATCAGTTGCTGGGACAAGCATTAGGTGGTAAAACCTTTAAGATGAAGTTTGGTCACCATGGGGGTAATCACCCGGTTCGGAATCTTCGCAATGGCTCTGTTGAGATCAGTGCTCAGGTTGCTCCTCTATCTCATAAAAGGCTTACTCTTTTTCATCACTGCATTTTGTGAAACTTTGCAGGTAGCAGTAATTCCTGCAATATCCTCTTTCTTTTTCTCATGTGAGTTGTCTATGATAACATACATGATTTGTAGAATCACAACTATGCGGTGGACCCAGCTTCACTGCCCGACGGTGTAGAGGTGACCCACATCAATCTCAATGATGGGAGCTGTGCTGGCCTTGCCTTCCCTGCAATGAACATTATGTCTCTTCAGTATCATCCAGAAGCATCCCCCGGACCGCATGATTCAGATTTGGGTAAGTTGTGCCTTTTCTTTTTGCCTTTTCCCTTTTAGCTCTCCTTTTGCAACAAGCACCTAGCTGATAATCAGGGGATTTAGAGGGTAAATTCTTAGGTAAACTAAGTTCATGGATGGCACGGTGAACTCGACCAATAATTATTTGACATGTTAGAAAATGTTTATGTCATCTTTAAAAAGTGGATAATTATTATTAGACAGAAGAATAGGATGTGATACTTAACATGTCAAACTTTTATTAGCTGAATTTAAAGATGGCATGTAAGAACTTCCTTGAGGTAGAGCCGTCTGAAAAACCGGAACTCTTTAGATTGTTACCCGGACTAGGAAAAATAGAAGAGTCAAATGCAACCACTGATGAATTTCTTGGGCTGCATTAGTTCACATGCCATCAGCTGAAGATTTTCTTATTTTCGAGTTTCTTCTTGGGGTTGAGTTTCTCATTTTCTATATCGATTGATTTGGAATTATTTGTTTGGTGGTGTAGTCTTTGGGGAATTCATACAGCTAATGAAACATGCCAAGAGAAGTGCTTGACTTGGGCAAGACATGAGCGGGACCAAAATCAATCAGAACCTACCCTCTGATATAAGGACTAGACTAGTCAGGATGATGAAGATAAGATGATGTATGCACCCCCTGAAGGAAAATTGTTGCTGGTGAAGTTTGCAGTATGGAGATGGTGCGTTCAAGGATTTTGAGAAACCTTAAATCTTTCCTGTAGTTAAGACCCCTTTCTTATGCAATTACTCTGAAATTGCTTCTAGGATGAAAAGGTTCCGTTCAGTTGTAATTAGAATCATGTCGCTTGGAGTGTTTTTTGCCCCCCGACAATTGTTGTTCGGAATGTTCTTTTTATCGGTATGTCTTATAAATTTGTCTTATTAGTTAATTTAAGATTCTTACGTATTATTTACTCAAATAAGTTGTTCTAAGATTTGTTCCAAATAAAAGTCATTCGATTTGCTCCAATTCAAGGTGGGCATGCTTGAGGAATAAATTTCAGTACAGTGGTACAAGACTGTCTTATAACCTAGAGGTTAGAGGATCGATATTTACCATTCATCAATCATTATAACTTTTTTTTTTTTATTTCTTTAGAATTTTTAAGTATTCAATATTTATAATTGTATATATATGAATTACATATTAAATTCTACTTTGACGGAAATATCATAACACTGCTACATGGTATAGGCAATGCACCCCTTACTCTCTCGTATACAGTGTTTTGTGAACAGTTGTGGCAGGTGAGCAATGCGACATGAGCAATTAATGGGAGCTAAAGCTTGATTCGAAAAAGTTTGAAACCAGTGTATTTTTTATTTTTTAAATGAAAATTATTTGATTTTTTTTTTCTGGGACCTTGTGGAAGTTTGAGCATCTCTCATAATTTGCCAAATCAATTAAAAGAGAGAACAAGGAATTAGAAAGAAGCGAACCCCTGGTATATTCCCCGTGCGAAGGAGAAAATATTTTATATAATGGTTAACCGATCAAATTTAATTGTTTTTAATATTATTTTTTAAGTTTTTAAAGATTTTATTAAAAAATTATAACTAGTCGGTATTACCCATAACTCTTGACTACACAAGATATACCTTCTCCATGCGAAGACATAACACAACGCTTTTTCCTCGCTCTGTCTCCCAAATTCGAGTTCACATTAACGGCTATTTCTCCATCTCTACTCCCCTCCTCCGTCATTGTAAAAACCCTAACCCTGTATTTGAATGAGAGTGAATGGAGGGAAAAGGGAATGGGGAAAAAATTTTTCGTTGTTTAGATAGTTCGATTTAATGGAGGGGAAGGAGAATGAATGGAGGAGAATTATTCACCCTCTCCCCTCCAAAACCCACTTTTTTTTCTCCATTTGGGTTGAATGATGGTGAAATAGATAATAATAATTTATTTAAAATAAAATTACTAATTTACCTATTTTACGAAATTAATATAAAAATTTAATATTACTTTTCTTTCTTGTAAATTAGAAACGGACCGTCGTCTCTCTACTCTTAACTCTCGACGAAGACCCTTCGCACTAATCCAAAGTTTCATGTTTTGTTTCCCTGCGTTGCAGGAAGCGAAGATCAAAGTACCGCATTTGTATTAGATTATTTAATTAAAAGTTCTTTTTATTAAAAATAACATAAACATGCAAACGTTTTATTAACCCATTTCAAGTAGATATTTAATGATAAATTGAAGTACAACATATACTTCAAGAAGTGAATACAAGAAAAAAGTCATAGTCAAGTTTGATACAAAGAAAAGAGTATTTTTATCTATTAAGTAATAAATCATATGAATACGAGATTAATTTTCCCTCTCATTTTTCCTTGTTATAATAAATTCAAGAGTCAACATTCACTTTGGTCCCTCAATTTGTACCCGACCAACACTTTAGTCCCAAAACTTTTTTTGCTAACAATTAGGCTCAAATATCCATATTTTTGCCAACAAATCAGTCCGACTGTTAGTTTACTGTTCGATGTGTCACTTACGGGGTTAGATTTATACTTTTTTATTAGCAAAACATTAAAACGACATCATTTTACTGAATAGAAAAATGTAATGACTGTTTTATTCTTAACTGTTGATCATATTTCCAACGAGTTTGTTTTTAAACTAATGGTAATTCGTTAGAAATAAGATCAATAGTTAATGATAAAACAGTAATTACATTTTTCTATTCAGCAAAACAACGTTATTTTAATGTTTTGCTAATAAAAAAGTATAAATCTAACCCTGTAAGTGACACATCGAACGACAAACTAACGGTCGGACTGATTTGTTGGCGAAAACATGGATGTTTGAGTCTAATTGTTGGCAAAAAAAGTTTAGGGACTAAAGTGCTGGCCGAGTACAAATTGAGGGACCAAAGTGACCGTTTTCTCTAAATTCAAACAAAATCAATATTTTCCCTCTATTCCCTTCCGTCCCCTCCTTTGCCTTTCATTCTCCATTGACTGTCATCCGAACATAGCCTAACACTCTCCTCCTCCTCCAAACCCCTCACTCTCTCGGTGGTTGATCTTCCATCGGGATGATGACGAAACACTTCATGCTACGGAAGGGCTCAAAGAGGAACAATCGGTCGAAGGAGAATACTCTGCCGCCAGATCCGATCTCCCCTCTTCAGTGAAGGCTAAGGCAGGATGTCTGCTTCCTCCAATCTTCTGACGAGAATGTTCACCTTTGAGGCGGCGACATTGAAGCCTCCGACTCAAGCGTCAAGGTACCTTAAGTTGCTCAAAACCATCTCCTTCTCCCTTTTTGACTGATGCAGGCCTCTTTCTGTCGATTTCAGCGTGGAAGCAACTTTTGCTTCAACTAATTTCTGTTCTGTGTTTGCTTAATTGGGAGACGTGGGTCTTTCTCTCGGAGGACTTCCTTAATTGTTGAGAATTTGGTGTATTCTATTCAAATGTCATTTTCTAGAACCTAACTTAGATTGTTTAGACTCAGAAAGATACTTTTCTGTGGTGAACGCTGTCTTATACTAGCCATTTTTTAAATTAAAGGTGTTCGTAAGAACCGTTACTCTGTATGTTCCAACCTGTCAATCTTTTTCTAGACATGGATAAATAGGCTAAAATCCATTGAGATTTCTATGCTGTAGCAGAACGTCATTGAATAATATGAATTTATGGTGAAAGGAGGGGCAGAATATTTTTAGTACAAGAGGATTGAAAAAATGGAGGTCAAAGGAATTATACTTTATTGAATTTATGGTCGTTCAAGAAAGGGCCTGCATAAAAGAGGTCACTGATTTGCTTGAGTGGAGTAGAAGATATAAATTGCAGGAGGGAGGAAGAGGAATGCAATGAATAGAAACATAAATGAGTATGCATTGCTATCCACAATAAACTAAAAGCAGATTTTAATCAAGGTGTTACTTTTAATAGAATGTGATGATAGAACCACCGGAGGATCTACACATTGTGAAACGTCTTTATATCTCTAATTGCAAATGTGAAGCCATGCATGCTGCATTTAAGTTGTAGAGAACTTGCCTTTGGCCTTCAATGGAGTTCTGGAATAACGAAGAAGCAAAATAATGTGAACACATTGATTCACTAACCATAACAATGATGATCTAGCAGTTTTGGAAGGTGAATGTCATGTCATATAATTGACCTCTTGTTTCTTCTCAAACTTAATTTGTGGATACATTTTATCACTAGTCATGTTAAAATTTTGAAAAGAATTAAATCAAGTAAATAGTGGGGTCCATGTCATTAGTGGGGCTTGTTGAATTTAACTGCTTTCATGTGTATTAAACTTGGTCTGGCTCAGCATTTCACAATATAGTCCTTTTAGTATACTGTTTTGTTTGATTGTATTCTGGGCAAGTCCTTATTGACAGCATGTATGCTTTGAATGCTTCTTAGCATGCAAATGTAATGCGAATGCAACCGCAAAACCAAGCTGAAGAAGATGGAGAAGTGA
This sequence comes from Lagerstroemia speciosa, assembly GCA_037672795.1. NCBI lineage: Eukaryota > Viridiplantae > Streptophyta > Magnoliopsida > Myrtales > Lythraceae > Lagerstroemia > Lagerstroemia speciosa. Next base: position 1,419,824 of record CM075292.1, read on the forward strand.
CTTTGAATTCTCTGATAGTAATCTTCATATTTGATGATGTTGGGGCGATGCAGGTATCTTACCTGCTAATCAAGAGAATCTTTTTGAATTGGTAGATTGATATATTTGAGCTTGTAGGCAGCCCTCTCATGGGAAACTGCAGTTCTTTATTTGCTTATGTTAGCATATACATTTCTATTGTATCTTCTGTTATTATTTTAAACAACATAAGTCACTAAATTTACCATCCAAAAATTGTTTTGAATATGAGAAGCAAGAAAACTTACATTATGTGGGGTGCAGCATGCTTTATAATATATGTTTTCTGAACTAGTTTAATGGTTTTAAACTCCATGCGTTTTTTTAGTGCCTCTTCAACAAATTATATGAGTTGCACAATTTGCAAAATCTGCAAGTTATGACTCACTGAATGGAACCGAGAAGTGACATTCCTATTATATTCCTTTCTTTTTTATTTCGATTTTAAGGAAGCATTTTGGAAAGCAGCTAAAGTATTGGTTCTATTCATTGCTTGGGGGTTACTTTTTATAATTTCTTTTGCTCAATTGATTTGTCGAATCCAAGTCATAGGAACTGTCATATTAAAGTAATATTATATTCAACAAATTATGACTGACTGAATGGAACTGAGAAATAACAATTCCTTCTCCTTTATTCCTCTGCATTGGTCCGCTTATCATTTGTTTACCACTTTCTTTTTTATTTTGATTTTCAGGAACAAATGAAGTATTTTGAAAAGCAGCTAAGATACCAGTGCTGTTAATTTTTGGAGGTCACTTTTTATAATTTCACTATATTTGCTCTTCCACACTACCTAATGTCAACTTTAAATTTGTAGATGTACAATGAGCATGTCGGATGCTAGTCATTGGAACCGTAATCTGGCTGAGGACAGTGTCGCTACAATGAAAGATGTGAGGAATCTTCTAACAGAGGTTTGGATATTGTTTCACTTCCTTTATAATCTTTTCGACTCTCTTTCTATCCATTTAATTTTTTTTGGGTAAATCTAAGCATTTTTTGCCTCTGTATTTTCTACATTAGAGAATATCTGGCCGAGGACAGTGTCGCTACAATGAAAGATGTGAGGAATCTCCTGTTAGAGGTTGGATATTACTTCATTTCCTTTATAATTCTGCATTGATTTAGTCTAGGAAATCTTATTGGCTTTATTCTTGGAATCTCCTCTACTTTCTTGACATCTTTGCCCCAATTTCTTTCCATTGAAAAACAAGTAATAATATGGCCAAAAACAGATAATTGAAATTTGATTGGCATATTGTAGTTGTAACAAGATAGGTATCATTTGGACAGCAAAGTAGAGACAAAGCAAGTGATTTTTTAGCAGTTAAATGAGTAGCGCTGAGTGATTTGTGGTCATGTGTATAGTTGATGGTGTCTTTCTTCTGTAATTAAATTAGAAAATACTTGAGATCATATCATATATGAAGCTGACAGAAATTTCTCATGCAGGGATTTGTGGTCATGTGTATAGTTGATGGTGTCTTTCTTCTGTAATTAAATTAGAAAATACTTGAGGTCATGAGGTCTCTTCTGAATATAAACTGTGAACATGAAAAGTGTCACTCAAGCAGGGAAGCAAAGGCATATTCCATATAGAGACTCCAAGTTGATGTTCTAGTTCGAGGAATTTGGTGATGGAATTTGGTGATGCGCTATATCGCTAGCGCGACAAAGTCTTATTCGTTTGTCAAAGAAGGTGATTATAATGAAGGCAGTTGTCAAAGAAGGAGACCAAAATTATTTCTGTGAAGGCAAAATGGAAACAATACAAGTGTCCTCAGTGGATTGATGACGTGATGACGTGATTTAGGGAGCAATATAACCCAATCATTTTTCTTGTCAAAAATGATGGGAAAGCTACTGGGACTATTCAAGAAATTCAAGGCCCCGCTTTATTCCTACCAGTTACATGAAATTCTTATTTCCTCTGGGGTATATAAATGTGCTTGAAATCTGTTGTTTCTAAACAACCCTAAAAACAAGCTCCTTAGATCATGCAACTAAATCCAAATCCTTTTGTTCGCCTATTAAAATCTATTAGATAAGTATTTATCTTAAAGGTGCAACATTAGAGCATCCAAGAAGCCTCATGCCGATCCTCGAATGAAGTGACTCGTCCATCTATATCTTCTCTCATGTTGATCGAATGAAATAGTAATTTCAAGCAACTCGTCCATCTATATCTTTCCTCTTGACGTCCAAAAAATGATAATACCCTTCATCCTTTATCCTACCGTTATTTTTTTTTCTATACAGGGAAAAAGCTAGCAAATTTGACGATGGCAACATATTTTAAGGCCGATCCTCGGTAGGGGGAGTTGCGGGCTCAATTTTTGAAGTAAAATAATTATCAGCAACAATATTATCATACCACAATTACTATATATGCAATCGTAATAAATAATAACCATGAGTTTGTACTCCCTGCAATATTTTCAATTTCTTCAGTTCTAGTCCGTCGGTTTAACGGTCACCATGGCTATTTGAACGCATAAATGCGCGTAGTATATATTCTGCAGTGAACTCACAACCCCCTTCAAGCGTGTGAGTTTATTTTCGATTTCTTCAGTTCCTATCATATCATTCATAACAAAATCACAATATACCATATATGTTTATATTAAAAACAATCCCAAAATATTCATTCTACTTTTATCGATTCTACAGCTTTCACCTATTATGTTAAAACTTGTAGAAATATATCATTCTAACTAATTTCTGCTAAATATATATTTGATTTGATTCGAATTGGACTGTAATTACCTATTCATTTTCGCAATTCTCTGTTGTTTGCTAAGCTTTTGCCGAAATCGGTTGACAAACATATACACATGATCAATCAGGCCAGGCTCATATGTTGGTCATTGGGCTTGTCATAATCCCATTGGGTTAGATGAAAAAATACCGCGTGTGATTTATTTTACTCCTCCATCTAAATTATTATTATCCTTTTGTTAGATGCATTCTTAGGTCTAGATGTGTAGTGTGGAGAGGGTAGCTCTCAGATGTGTAGGGCTGCTGTGAGCCTTCATTTTATATATATATATATATATATATATATATCTAATCACTTATTGAAATTATCTAATAATAATTATCTTTTCACTTATTGGTGTCAACCCTCTGAGTGTTAACCGTGTGTGAGATGACGGGCTAGCTTATCATAGCCCAAAGAATCCATTAAGCCGGCCCCAGGTCGGAGTCTACTTGTAGTTCAGTTTCCTTGTTCTGTCGATTATCAATCAACAATTTAGAAGCCGATTTATATCTTCATGTGGTTGAATTACTCCTGTAAATTTTATTGGTTTTTGCAAAGTGTGCCAACTGTTATTTTGATTCGATTATATAAGTAGGCCAAAGAATTCGGTTTCTGCTTTTGCTTTGGGTGTATCTTGCTTTGGTTCCAATTCCCAAATCATCATTTAATTGTCTAGAAGGAACAAAATCATTCTCATCCTTATTATTATCATGCGGACAATTTTTGCATGAAGTTTTGGGACATGCTACTGCTACTGCAATAGAATTATAAGCTATATAATATACCGAAATTGGAACGATTTCTTTGAAATAAACCTACTGGTATGTCGAGTGATATATTGAAAGAAGGCTAAGCTCTTTCAGTAGTGAGTATTATTTTATACTGTGATATTATATTAACATATTGTATAAAATAAGTTATAAAATTGTGGTATGGTAAGTGCGTTAGTATATGACTCAAGTGCCACTGGTTGATTCGTCTGTGCTGTGAACATGAACTATTACTTAATTAGATTATATTGATTGTATCATATTGAGTGGTTGAATATGAGATTCATTATGATCGATTGACTTGTCTATATTGTCAATTATGTTTATTAATTGAGTATAACCATGGTAAACGCTAAGTTGACGGAATAAGAATAGCCTAGAAGAAGAGAAATAAAGGAAAAAAAATATACATTAAAGTGGAAAGAGAGAGATTTAATTTATCGTTGGTGTCCAACGAGATATGAGGAAAAAAAGATAATTTAAAATTACCACCAGAAACTAATAGGCGCAGAGTATCGCTACTGCCAAGCCCATCTCATGGCTATACTTATTACTTGTCAAGTTCGTTGCATCGTCTTCTCTGCATTGATGTGGTTATGTGTAATGTATTTTAATTCTTGGATTGATATAAATTGATATTATTTGATTTTGTAATCGTATGGCTCGGATTGGTTGAGACTTGTCGTGATGATGAAAGTTGAGGTATGTATAATTATACTATGGATTCAGTATTTGCGAATAGAAGAATATATATATTATTTATTTATTTTCTGATACGGTGAGTTCTACAATTGTAAGTAAAATCTATTCCGTTTATTATTTATATACATTTTATTTTACTTTAAAATTGAATATTCACTAAAAAATGGCTTATATCATTTGCATGCCTTCTTTTTTTTTTTTTTTTTTACAGATAAGCGAGGCCCACCTCAACGACACGGCGAGCAAAGGCAACTTTTTGATAGTGGGAAATCAATTGAAGGTATTTAAGTTTGAATATTCATATTGTTTATAATATATGTTGCATCCCAAAAATTTTAGTACAATTTTATAATGTTTATTTTAGACATTTTTTTTGAAATTATATAACAAGTTTATATTTTTTAAATTTAAAATATCCAAGATAAAAGGAAAGTTATGCCGAATTTTCAGATCGTGATAGAAGAAGTGTTGATTTATCCGATTGCGATGTGATTTAGGAAGATCTCAACACCTTTCGACGTAAAGTGTCATTCGCAAGGGAAAGGGAGTAATGATCGTGAAGATCTATCTGTTAGGCAACTAATTTTCAGAGAATAATTTAGAATTAATTTTCTAATTTAATTGTCGATGTTGTTTTCTTTTTGTCTGGGATTAGAACGGTTGCCTCCGGAATTACAACCAAACCATTCAATAAGGAATTTGTTTCGGGTTTTATTACTCATTAGCATATAAAATTTAATTTTTAATAAATATTATATTAATAAGTGATAGTAAATTTATTAATATGTAAGTAACAACTTTTCTTATACTGACTTTCTCCATTGTATTTTACATATATCTTTTTCTACTCCCTCTCTATCCTTTTCATTATATATAAAAACTCAATTTTAATTTATTACTTCATTAACTAATTAAGATTTTTATTTATTAATCACATTTAAGATTTTGTCTGATAATCAAATTCAATTTCTTCATAAATTTCATCAAATGTCAAAATTATGCGTGGCATGAGTCAAGCTTGAATCTTAAAAAATTAGAAAATAATCTTAAAATTATGTAAATTGTAATTATTTAAAATTTATTTAATTATTTTATTATAAATATGTAAATATATTTGCATTCTAAATCACATCTTTACTCATTATTTTTTGAAAAGTTGGGTGAACGAACCCTCAATTCAATTGCCTCTCTGTCATTTTAAAACTAAACTCAAGAAATGAACGACAGTGGCACATTATCATAAGCTTTCCCCTTCCTGTCTTCAAAACAATTTTTCAATGCTAAATTTAGGACATGTAAGTAATAATAGATGTAGTAGATAGATATGTATGCTGAAATAACTGGACATAAGTAAATGAAAATAATATTTAAAAAATTATGAGATTTCTCACGATTTCTCGAATTATCACTTGTTTTATTTTTAACCTAAAAAATAATGTTATTTGCTTCGGTTTTCTCATTTCGTCACCAATCGAACTTATTTGCTCCTATGTGGCACGTATAGGATAGGATATCGACAAATTAATAAAATTACAAAAATTACAAAAAGAGAACATAATCAAACCATACAATTTTTATAAATATTTAAATATTTATTAGAATTTTTTAATTTTCTTTAAACTATAAGATTTGATGAATTTTTCCCCTTTTTATAAATTTTTTTCTTAATTTTTTCACGAATTATTAGATTTTTCCTCATTTTATTAACTTTATATTTTTGAATTTTTCCTCAATTAATATTGTTCATTTTAATTTTCTAAAATTTTTCTATAATTTTAAATAATTTTTTAGAATTTTTTCTTATTTTTCTGCAATTTTAAATTTTTATTAATTCATTGACGCGGCGGGTGCATTGATTGTCACGTTTCCTACCCATTCCATGTAGGAGCCATGCGTGGTTGAACGAAGAAAATTAGCAGCGTTATAGTTGAAAACAGATTGGTGACAAAATATGAAAAACAGTGTGTTTTTCCAAGTAAAAATACAGCGGCTGATACCAGCCAAGCAGTTACTCAAGGAGAAGACCACCTAACAAGCTCAAACATACCAAGCTGCAGCAGATTCAGAAAGAAAAAGGTACCTGTGTTGAATCATGAGATCTGAACGATGAGGTTCTCTTAACTACCGGGAAAGGCACCTGTGTTGCCTGCCCCTGCATCAGTCACGACATCAAATGTGAAGGCCTGACCATCCGACCCCGTTACTAATTATCAAAGAATCAAAACAAATCCATTGCAACATTCATCTTGTTCTATGGTGGCATTTGCACACCAAGCAACCTGGTAAAAGTTGCTTGCATGTTGTATCCTGCATGCTAAGAACTCATTGACACAAAAGCATTCAAAAGTATACAAGCTGACGGTAAGATTTTTGATTTACCCTGAATACAAATTATATAATCAAGCATAACAATCTGTATCAAGAAGTTAAATTCTGTGAAATCCTCCACCCAAAATAGCCAGATTTTTACTGCTATGGTTAGTGCAGTAGCAGTTACCTGCATTTCATAATGCATCACCGTCTTATGATGGGAGAATTTGATTTCAATCAATACATCAATGTGCTCAAATTATTTTTCTATCGGCCAATTTCTCCAGATCTCCATTGAGAAGCCGCAGGCAAGTTCTCTGTCACTTAAAAATGCAGCACCTCACAATGCGTATATCATGCCCCAGTGCTTCTATTATCGCTCTCTATCAAAAATAACATCCCAATTAAGATTTGTTTCCAGTTTATTGTGATTGTGCAGATTCAGAAAGAAAATAAAAGCTGCCTGTGTTGAATAATGAGATTTGAATGATGAGGTTCTCTTAACTACCAGTAAAGGTACCTTTGTTGCCCCTGCATAAGTCACAAGGCCTGACCGCCGTTACTAATTATTAAAGAATCAAAAGAATTACTTTGAACAATCATCTCTCCATCTTGTTCTATAGTCACTATGAACTCATTGATATGACCGTTCAAGGTATAAAATCTGTCGGTAAGGATTTCGATTTACCCTGAATACCAATTATACAGAAGTTAAATTCTATGAAATCCTCCACCCAAAATAGCTTCATCATTGCTGCTATGGTTAGTGCGATAGCAGTTACCCGCATTTCATACTACATCACGCTCTTATTATGGGAAAGAATTTGATTTCAATGAATACATCACTGTGCTCAAATTATTTTGCTATGAGCCCATTTCCCTAGATTTCCATTGAAAAGTCTTGGGCAAGTTCTCTATCACTTAAATGCAGTAGATATGGCTTTACATTTGCAAATAAAGATATAGAGGAAAAAAAAAGTTCTCACAAGATTATTCCCCAGTGCTTCTACCATCACTCTCCATGAAAAACAACACCCCAATTAAGATTTGCTTTCAGTTTATGGTGGATTGTAATGCAGGCTCTTTTGTGTTTTCACCATTCATGGGATTCCTCTTCCTCCTCCTCACTGCCATTTCTGCATTCTACTCCACTCAAAGCAAATATGGGTCCTCCTCCTCTGAGGACCATAAATTCATTGGAGCATCATCCTTCCAGCCTCCACCGTTTCAACCTTCTAGCACTTGTGAAAAAAGTTCTGGCCCTATTTTTCCACCATAGATTCATGCTACACAACGAAATCCTACGATAGCATATAAACCTAGAGGCAGTCTCCCCTATTTATCCAAGTTTAGACAAAGACTGAGCACAGGATTGGAATATCCAGAGTAACAGAACATATTTTACTACCACTCATCTGCATCTCATTTCAGAATTTCCGATAGTGCAGGACAACCTTCTCCACAGCACAGGTGACGGATGAGCATTTTTCTAAAAACGAAATTCCGTTAAAGCAGACCAATTTTAAACAATTGCTTCCGTGGTGAGGAACGAGAAGAGGCCTGAATCAGTCGAAAGGGAGAAGGAGATGGTTTAGGGCAAAGTAAGGTGCCTTGACACGAGTTAGAGGGCCCAGCAATGGCATTCTCGGCTGTTTCCATAATTAAAGTTTCTTGGAGGATGGCCGAACCTTGGAGATGCACTCCAATCGAAGGACAGGGAGTTCGAATCGTTAAGCGAAGCACCCTCCTTTCAACGAAGTATGAGGTGCTTCACCATCGTACGGATACAAGCACCGACGGAGAGCGAGAGATAGAGATGTAGTGTAAGCGTCTGGTTCAGTGTGTCAGTGTTTCGAGGAGGACGACGGGAAGAAAAGGGGGGAGAGAGAGAGAGAGGAGTAGCAGAATTGAGGGAAGATTCTGAATTAGGTTTTGACGAAGACGCGCGCGTGTGTGTATATATATATAATAGGGGAAGAGAGAGAGGAGAAGTAGCCGTTACGGAGACCGACGAGTGAGAATTTGAATTCGGAGGAGGGCAGGAGAAATGAGACTGAGGGGGAATATGCCCGGTGGTCATTTCTTTTTAAATTACTCTCTTCTCCCTTTTTAATAATTTGGGTAAAATTAGAATTACGCTGAAAGTTAAGAATATCAAAATTTTCCAAACACTTTTCTTTAAATGATGCACTCAGGCGACACCAACTACCATGTTTCAAACGAAACCAAATTAAAGTTTGATTAGGTTTAGAAAATGTTTGAATCGGTCCATTTAACAGTTAAAAGCAAATAAAGTAATCATGCAAAATCAATTTTTATGATTTGATTAACCGGTTAATTATATTTATAAATAAATATAATTGGCTCTGATTAGATAATTGAATACAACAGTTAAAAACACAATTTTTTAAATTTTAGTTTAAAAAGTCTTTTTATTTAATTATCAATTAAAAAATCAGTTTGATTTAATTAACCGTAATTAAGCAAACAATTTTTGGATGGACAATACTCCAGAAGAAGCTAAACTAAGCTGGTGCTGTGGTGAAAAGTGATTCGAGCAAGCGGGCAGGCACGCCTGCTGCCAGTAAGTACCTTGACCTTGCAACTCCACTGGCTACACAGCCATGGGCTGGGAATTAACAAGTTGAAAACTGAATTGGAAAAAAGAGCAGAGGGACTTTGCTTCGGCTTTTGCCATGGAAAAATTGCAATCTTTGAGTTTGTTCACCCTTGAAAGTTCGGCGAAAGCAGAAATCTCTGTGTTTGGAAAAACCATCTCCTATATGTTCATTTCGTTTCATTATATCGCTCCGAATGTCTCGGTTCCCAACAAGTGATAGGTGACACACTCTTGTTTTTGTTCGCTGCTCCTGACTGTCATCCGAGGGATGAAATAGTTGAAGTTTGTTTCCTTTTTCAGATGCAGTTCATCTCCGCACGGAGAAGATGCCCAAAGAGAGAACAGAACGGGCACGGCATCCAATTTGAGAAAGAAAAACGGCATGATTGTTTCCTTAAATTCGACTGCTGAGATTGTCTCCGAGTCTCATTAGTAGAATCAACATGATACTGATCTGATGGGAGTTTATTCCGTCTTTGTTAGTAACCCGGAGCTCACTTACATGAACTCATGGATTTCGATCTACAGATATCAACAGTGCACTGTATGTGGAGAAGAAGAAAAAGAATCTGAAGAATGAATGACTCAAGATTGATCCGCAAGGCTATTCACAATCACTTCTGCAGGTTCTGGCGAAAGTACTGCTCCTTGTGAACTTTCTCCAGGGACCATTTCACAGGGCAAGGCTTTCTCCAGCATTTGCACGACAGTCTTCATGGTGGGTCTCAGGTCGGGCCGACTGTTCGTGCAGTAAACTGCAATCCTCAGCACCTTGACAGCGTACTCTCTCTGGTCTTCCTGGATTCTGGGGTCAATCAAACTCGGGGCACGGTTGTCCCCGCTCTTCAACTGGTCAGATACCCAGTTCACGATATTACTGTCCTCCCCAAACTCAGGCTGTAGCGGCCGTTTTCCTGTCACTAGCTCCAATAACACCACTCCGAAACTGTAGACGTCACTCTTCTCGCTTACCCTGCGTGTATAACCACATTCTGCACAGGCAAATTCATATTTGTGAATAAATCTTCAGAACCCACAAATGAGACATTTCTAACTATCAAGAAAATGTCACCAATAAGTTGCTTTCCCTGATCTTATCATCAGATTGGATGAAAGAAAGAGCCCAAGTGAATCTCCTCATCACCTTCTCTACTAACTCGGTCTTATCATCAGATGGAAATGTTAAGTTACAAATAGAACATGAAAACAGAACATGTAGATAGAATTCCTATGAATTAACTCACCGGGAGCAATGTATCCGTAAGTTCCAGCAAAGGCATGCGTGGAATCTCCACCTCCACTGGCACGGATGATCTTTGCGAGCCCAAAATCTGCAATCCTCGGGCTCAGGAACTCGTCTAATAAGATATTGCTCGACTTCACATCCCTGTGGATCACGGATGGGTTGCACCCATGGTGGAGGTACTCCAGTCCCTTGGCAGCTCCGAGAGCTATATTGTACCTCATCCTCCAGTCAAGTTGCTCTGGTTCAGCGTCCACATGGAGCCGGTCCCACACGCTCCCTTTGGCCAGGTATTCATACACCAAAAAGCTCGATACATCACTGGTGATGCTGCAGTACAGCTTCACCACGTTTGCGTGCCTTATCGAGCTCAGTGTTTGGACCTCGGCGTCAAACTCCCTGGACCTGTGGGCTCGCCTGCTAGGTTCCTCATCCCTTATCTGCTTCACAGCAAATTCTCCCCTACTACCTGAAAGAACCACCCTGTAGACATTTCCTGATCCACCCTGCCCGATGAGATTCTCTGGTTGGATCTGACCAAGAATCTCATCCTCCGTGAAGTTCAGAACTTGAAAAGATTTCATTTCCCACGACCTGTCATTTTCTGGCTGATGCTGGCTCTTTCCTCTCTTCCACAGGAATAAAAGAACTGCAAGCGAGCAAAGCAGTGCCACTGTGCCAATGCAAACTACAAGTGCTATGACATGCTTTGAAATGCCCGAGGGGCATTTGGGGATGGATGTGATCCGGGTGGTGGAACTGCAGAGACCAGGGTTCCCGGAGAAGCTTTTGACAGGTATTTCAATCAAGAGGGATCGTGGGATGCTACCAGTGAGTAGGTTGTTTGATAAATCAAGCAGATTCAGCTCTAGAGAAGATAATGAGAATGGGATGTGACCTGAGATCCTGTTATTGGATAAGTTGAGGGAGATCGTAGTGGTTAAGCTTCCCAGGGAAGACGGAATCTTTCCAGAAAGTGAGTTCCAAGCAACATTAAGGACGCTGAGCTTCACACAAGAACCAACTGACTCGGGAAGTGTACCGTTCAACTGGTTGTGCTGGAGATTAAGTCTTGTCAAGCTTTTCAAGTCCCCAACGGTGCCCGGAATTCCTCCCGAGAATTGGTTGTTGCTCAGATCGATCACACCTAAGGTTTCAATCGTTGTGATCTCCACCGGCAATTTACCCGACAGCAGGTTGTCATTTGTCCTCAAGTCGGCCAAATCCCTGGCATTACCGATATCGGAAGTGATTGGTCCAACAAGCTGATTCCATGCAACATCTATCATCTTTGCTTTTGGAAGACCCCAAATCCCTTTCGGGACAGTGCCGGACAGGCTGTTGTTGCCGACACGGAGTCGGGTGAGGGTCAGGCAGCTCGCATAGCTACCTGGGATCGCACCAGAGAAGTTGTTCTGGGTCAACAGGAGCTTTTTCATTGTTCCCCTTTTGCACATGTTAGGCGGAATTGGGCCGGTTAAAAAGTTCTCTGAAGCATCAATATAGATAAATTTCGACCATGATCCAAGCCTCTGAGGTAGGGGACCTGTCAATCTATTCATGTAAAGGGATAGATTGACAAGTTTCTGAAATTGTCCAAATTCCAGGGGCACCTCACCAGAAAACATATTCTTAAACAGCTCTAGAACAACTAGGTTCTTCAAGAATCTTATCTCGGACAAATTTCCTTCTAGGTTGTTCTTTGACGCATCCAAGTGCTGGAGCTTGGTGAGATTCCCAAATCCCACTGGGAGCTCCCCTGTGAGCTTATTACTATACAGCTCCAGCCGAGATAGATTCACTAAATTTCCGATCTCTGCCGGAATTCGACCGGTCAGGTAGTTGGACGCGAGATCCAACCATTCTAGGTTCTTGAGGCGTCCTATGGAGGGAGGAATTTCTCCGGTAAGACTGCAATTCTCCATGAAAAGTATAGTCAAATTGCTAAGACCAGAAATCACTATCGGGAATGAACTTTTTTCGAAAGGATTGTCCCCGATGCTTAGCACTAAAAGATCGGTCAGCTTCATCAATGAACCCCAGGGGAAATGGCCAGAAAATCCATTTCTCTCCAAACATAAGTATTGTAGTTTCCGGAGAGAAGATATAGCTGGAAATGGTCCTGTAAAAAGATTTTCCCCCAAGTCCAAGGATACTAAGCTGATGCAATTCCTTAGTTCAGAAGATATGGGCCCGGACAATGAATTGGACCTAAGAATGAGGTCTTCGAGGTGCCGGAGCTTACAAATGAATTCCAAAGGAAGTGACCCTCTGAGCTGCTGACTGGAGAGGTCGATTGCCTGGATGGAACCATTGTCATTGCAGGTAACAAGGTGGAACTCACATATGGAGTTACTTGGAGTCCACGAAGAGAATAGGTTCGGGTTGTTCGGGGAATGGAGAGCTCTGGATATGTTCAGGAGGATTTGCAGCTCGTATGCCTTGACAACCGTGAAGATGTAGAAGAAACAAAGAGGCAAGCAAACAGGCATGTTCATCTTTCGTAGGGTGGTTGCCGGAGACATGATGGACTGTGCTCGGAAAAGAAGGTATGGCGAATCTGTGGAGCGTTTCAGAATTTACCAATGCCAACCTGCGAAAAGGTGAAGTAGAGGTTAGAAGTTAAGAAAGATGTGGGAATAGAGTGTCTGATTATGAATAATTAGCCATTGAGCAAGAATTAAGCATCAACCATTAGAGAGTCAGTTCGCATGTTATCTGTCGAAGTGAAAGAAAAAACTTGTTTTCAAATGCAAAATCTTCATATTTAAGCTTTTCCCTTAAAAAATATAAAGCAAACCACTCTTTTTTGGCAGATCATAAGATTGATAAGAGTCCAGTGTTTAGTTGACAAGAGCTCAATTCAACATTTCAGCAGTTTGGAAGCAATTCAGCATTGTAATCCTTTTTTCTAACTGTTCACTGAAGCCTTATATTTAGTTTGCAAATAGAGGACATAAGCAAGAAACCAAACTAATCAAAAGATAAGATATTTCTTCTCAAGAGTTGTGCTTTACATATAGATTTGATAATGCAAGTGAAAACACTATGCAGAACCCATATCGGACATGAACTTAGATTAGAACATTGTGCAGAATACAGACTTTAGACAGTCCATGTAGTTTCTTTTTATTACTGATAAAGAAAATGACCCTTTTTTTTCTTTGGCCACACAAACAAACCCATTCAGGACATCAGAAGGAATCACAATACAAGACTTATTATCATAGTCAATCCATTGGACACACTTCCTTCTTTGACTTGATAGCAACCCAGTCAGCACTTGTATTAGCATCACAGCGTACCGAACTCAAGAAAAAATCCTTGGAAAACATTCGACTTGATCTGTCTAGGCATCAGTGTCAAAAATAACCTTCTTCCATCTGCAGCTTCGAGCAAGGTGAATGGCTTCTCTTAAAGCAAGAGATTCAGCTACAGCAACAGAGGAGCAATGAACCTTCTTTGCCACCCTGTTAACAAGCTCCTCCAAAAGAATCCCTTGCAACTACTCCCCAGTCCAGCAACACCAGTAGATTCATCCACAGCAGCATCACAATTCAATTTATACCATCCATTGGCAGGAGGCATCCATGCCCTTGGAGGCTTTCATTCCTGCTTCTTGCCTTTCAACAACGCCTGAGCCTCTGTAACTCTCAAATATTCTTTCCCATCTCAATTCGCTTTCCAAATGACAGTACATGGATTAGGAAGGTTCTGCTCAAAGATAGCAGATCACCTCTCTTTTCCAGACATGCCGCATAATATACGGCATTTTCCTCGACCAATCAACTCTATCAAAGCCCTTCACCCTTCCATTATCAACCTTATTCACACAAACCAAACTCCCCCAGTCCCCGTTCACAGCCTGACAGCACATGTTCCACTGTCTCTTCCTCACCACAAAAAGCACAACAGGCACTCCTGGAGGTTTGATTAGAATACACCAATTTCCAACAATTCAAATCCTTACTATTTAAAAAAATAAAAACCAGAAAAGCAACTCCTTTTTCTAAGTGATAGATCCATGTTTTGCAACTAAGCAAATGGACAGCAGAAATTAGTCGGAAAAAATGTTGCTTCCACGTTGAGGAACTATGACAAACGACAGGAAGAGGGGCTGAATCAATGAAAAGGGAGAAAGAGGTGGTTTTTAGCAAATTATGGTACCTTCACGCCCAAGTCAGAAGCTCCACCTACGGCATTTTCGGACGGCTGCCTCCACAGTGAACATTCATGGTGGAAGTGGACACCTCGGCTTAGCCTTCGCTGGAGAGCACACCGTTTGGAGGCAGGGGAGTTCAGAGATATCTCGGTTGTCGACAGTGCTGCTCTTAACAATGGTGCTTTTCTGGTTCACCATGATCTAGTGGCAAGAGAGTAGTTGGTTCTTGTGTCCGTGGACACCTTGGCTGTCGACAGTGCTGCTTTGGTGCTTCTCTGGTTCACTATGATCTCGTGGGCCTGTGGCAACGGTATTCTCCTCGGTTCTTGTGGCCGGAGACACCTTGTCTGTGGACAGTGCTGCTTTCAGCGGTGCTTCTCTGGTTCACTATGATCTAGCGGCAAGAGGGTTTTCTTCTTGGTTCTTGTGGCCGGAGACACCTTGGCCGTCGATAGATACTGCTGCTTTCAACGGTGCTTCTCTGGTTTACAATGTTTGGGAGAAGACTGGAGAGGGGAAGAAAAGGAAAGACAGTGAGAAGGCGGGGAAAGAGGCAGTCTTGAAATTCATTCAACAACCAGTATTGATAACAAATTATGTCGTTACTTGGGGTATTTTCCAAATAGTATTTGGAAAATACCCAAGTTAATCTGCATGTTATTATAATTCCATCTTAATTGAGGCTTACGTAACTTTATATATATATATATATATATGTATATATATCTTTTCCTGGTGATAAGCGAGGCCATAAAAAAAAAGGAAATAAAGAGAAATAATTGAATGAACATTCATTATATGGTGAAAATCGAACTTAGAATAACTTAGTTATAAGTCGAAATCTTATGTCACTGTATTAAGACCACACATGGAAACATTATTAAAAATTTTAATACAAAGGCAACGTCGAAAGCTGCGTTCGAAAATGGATGGGCGCATCTTACTCTGAAACGTTCGAACACCGTCCTATCTCTTTAAGCTTCCTTCCATGGCTGTTGACATTCACGGGCTCGTGATGGTGCTCTTTTTTAGTTTGTTGCATTCATTGTCTTTCCAATTTCAAATAGAAGATAATCTCTCCCTCCTGCTCGCCTTTTACTTAATGGCCTCGAGGCAAGGAAAATAAACAGACAACCAAACAATACACCTCACTAATATTCTTTTGATTGCCCCATTCATCGCTTATTTATCATGTTGTAGAACATGTTCGAGTCCCGGGGAGCCACGAGTCCTGTCAGATGTTAAAGAGAAATCGGTGCTCGTGATCATCTGCGACAGATAATGGTAGATGGCCAACCTTGGAGGGTGTCCCATTTAAGAGTGGAGCCGGCAAATAGTCTCCTCTCTGATACGATGAGGGCTCTATATGGGGCTATAATCATGCTCGTTCATGTCTAAACGGGTTAGATCAGTCTACACACGAACAAGTTTGGGTCCTCTTGCTCGTTGTTTTCCCGCTTCCCTCATTTCAATGGGGTCTGACCCCTGGTGTTGATAAAACATTGATCGCGTTTAATATGACTTGGTGCAGGACCTGTTGGTGGAACCAACCTGGTTGAAATAGACATGCAAGGTATTGGGGGATCTCAGTCATAAACCAAAATTTATTGCACTCTAGTGGTGCCAGGATGAGCTGCCATCAATGACACCCGCCAAGCCTTTTCGCAATTCCGATATTACATAAAATTTTCAATGTACCTACGTAAAATTGAACCTATTTCTACCTAAAAATATAAACTATTAAATAACAATACTCAATTCTCTTATAAATTAGAATCATTTCTATCGGTTGATTAATGTGGGGTTTAAAATTTTAATCCTCAACATGTTGGATGTGTCTTGAATTCGAATATAATTAAGTGACCTTGAGTCTAGATTAATCTGGGTATTGCACTTCTTGACGTCATGTGGTGCTAGCTAACAGGGCAAGTCGCATACAAACAAAAACGCTCCAATCGAAACTAAATAACACTGAAAGAAATGTACACGTGCATGGTCCATAGTCATTGTCAGGTATTCTGATTGTTGAATTATGTATTATTGTGACTGGACTGTTGGCGAAGTCGGTTATTGTGGCCGAGAGGAGACTTCCGGGATTGTGGGCTTACTTCGTAAGGGGACTACAGGAGACATGTCCGGGTTTACGTCAACTGTTGCCATATGGTCAGACACTCGTGTATATTGTATTATTTGTAATAATGGTCATACAGGATACTGGGCTCTTTTTCACCGAAAAACCTAAACTATCAGGTAGTAGTACCCAGTTATCTTATAAACCCATTAATGTCCTCTTATATGATCAATGTGGAATCTAATACCCTTCTCACGCGCCGCGTGTTAAAGGGTTTAGCGTAACTCTGATATCATATTTAACACAGTAAAGATGAGATGGGAAGATTGTATTATGATAAATGTATAGAGTACAGTAGGAGGCTCCAATATATAAGTTGGACCTTAGAATCAAGCCAAGAAATAAAATAAATGAATATTGAAAAATATTTTATCAAAATATACAAGATATTGTACTGTAACACTGATGATCATCATGCAAGGGAAAGAAAACACTAATGCTCCCACGAACAAGTTCCTTTCATTCCCTTTTTCTACCGCTGTAATTCACCCCCTGCAAGCCGAGAATAAAGCCCCTTCTTTTTGCTCTGAATCAATTATTGCTCTTTTTAAGTTTTGTGTATTGAGAATCTCAATGAATGCAGAGGAGTCAGGTGTTCTGCTAAAGGGTAAGTTTTTGATCATATGATTTTTTTTCTTTATTCACACATTCAAAACTGATATATTGTTCAAAGGAAGAGGTGTTGATCTGCTTGACCAACCCGTAAAGGTTGTTCAATTATTACTCTTTTTTCGGGTTTGTATCGTCGGTATTCAGAAGTGTAATGGATTATGACTATTCTAATTTGAGGCGCCATTCTCCACTAAAGATTAAAACTCTCCTAATATCTTACTCAAGGAAAAGTCGAGTCCTATGATCTCAACCTATCCAACTCAGCTGAATGGTTAAATGTGCTTGGTGTACCTTGAATTCGAATATTGTTAAGTGAAACTTCTTGATAACATGTTGTGCTAACGTTCACATGCAAACTGGAAAACACCGAAATTCGTACGTGGTCCATCATTATTGTCATGATAATGAGAAGGGAAACAACCAATTAATGCCCCCACAGACTCCTTTCATTCCCTTTCCTATTGATGTAATTCGCCCCCTGCAAGCCGAGAGCTAACTCCTCTCTTTTAGCTCTGAAAAGCCAGGTGTTCAATAAGGCTGAGAACCGGAAATCCAAATCATTTAAAATGACGAAAATTTAATGGTTAATTGTGCCATTTTCAGAATCCTGAATTTTAACACAGAAATAAATTATTGACTATTGATATTTTGGCATATTAAAAAGCCAACTAACATAAATATAAATCAAAATTTAAATCTAAAAAATTTCAAAATACCATTTTCATATTGTCAAAATATGGCAATAATATAAATTATTAAATGTGGCAAATTATTCTTTTATGAATTAGGCCGTTATTGGGCCTGAAGGAATTTCAGGATCGGGCCCAAATTCGCCGGGCGATTTTGTGAGGTTTAAAAACCACCCCAATTTTTATATTAAGGCCTATAAAACCACAATTGTGGGGTCAAATTCTTAGAATTTTCGACCTTTCGCTTGCTGCCCTGTAACAGCCCACAACCTCTGCAAGCTAGGCATTGTTGCGGCACCTGATGACCTATGTATTTTGGCAGGACTAGTTCTCTAGTCTGGTTCTTTTCAAGGCGATACATAGGGATGACAATTTGACCTACGAGTCGCGAGACCCGCCCAACCCACCCCATTACCCGCCCCGGGCGCAGGGTCGCCCTTCCCTTATTACATATAATATTTTATTATACAATTATATATTTTAAAAATAACTTTATTTAATTTATAAATACTTTTATGTTGATAAATTTGGTAATAATCATTTTATTCCATCAAAGTTGCATAAATTCTTAATTTATTTAAACTTGTTTAACTATACTATTATAAACGTGTAAATTTATATCATATTTTACATAATGAATTTTATTTTCTTATATAAACGGTTCGACCAGCACCCCGTCCCTCCCCATTGCCATCCCTAGCAATACAATGGTTTTATGTATCATGAAAAAGACTATACAATATCATGGTTGAGAATTAGATTTAATACCGAATTATAGTTAAAAAATTCTCAAATATAAGATAATTGAATACAATTATATGTAAACTTAAACTTTCGGCTAAATATTAATTCTGCATCTTATAAATCTATTGAAAATTTTATGTTGACTATTTTTGATAACCTACGTGCTCTATACATTAATTATCTCCTCGATTACATTTAGGGGTGAAAATGGTATGGGTCGGTTTTGAAACGGACTTTTCGAGTTGGTTTTTTTCAAGTCCAACCAAGAGTCATTTAGAGCCATGAAAAATCAACCATTTCGGATTCAATTTTTCGTGTGATTTTTCGAGCTCCGACTTTTAATATAATTATGTTGAGATTATGGTTTTGATACTCAAAATAATTACAAACTTTTCAATAAGAAAGAAATGATAAAAAGGCTCGGTAGTTCATGTATAAATATAAAGGCTAACTTTGGTTCAATAACGCTTTATTTATTTGGATAATTTTTTAGAATTTTTGTAGACAAGATTATATTATTTCACACTCTAATATATTGAAAATTAATTGTAATTCAAACACAAATTACTTCAAAATAAATACACACACACACAAAAAACATATGAAGTTGTGTGGTTCATGGTTTGCCTGCTTTTCCGGATTGTGGCCCGACTTTGGGACAATCTTTGAAAATTTCAGACATATCAACATGTTCGAGCATGGGATAATGGAATCGGGGTCAGAACAGAGAACATAACAGAAACCCTAGTTGTAATTTATGATTTTACGGATTTTTGGCGGATAAAATTATGTGGGCATCATTCGTTTTTTAAATTTAAAGAGTTTGGTTATTGGGCATAAGTGACATTGTGCCCCTACACGTCCATGTGGCTTCGGCACATGACTCTCCATTTATCATATGTACAACCTAACATGGCAAGTCAATAAATTCCGTCAATTTTAACGGATTCTGTGACGGTATACTAAATCGGATAAACATTTTAAAGTTCATGTCTTCCTAGGCTACACGTAAAAGTTGGTGCTAAAAGTGAGAATTTGATCCAAGTGCATGTCTAATTAGGTTATTAGCCATAATAATTACTACTACTTTTAATTATTATAATTAAGTAGATAATATTTTAATTAGTTTTCAAATTATTTTAATAAAAATAACATATTTACCGATGGCTTAGTTGTCGGTATGCATCTGTCGGGAAGCACAGATGGACGAACCGTCGAAATCCGTCCGTAAGCCCTTCGGTCATTTCCGACGAAGCAAGCGTTCATGCACACTCCGATTGATACGATAATGTTTCTAAATATTCTGTTTCTCACTGAGCTGAAACAATATCTCTAATCAACAGCGACTGCACGGTAATTCTTTATTTTTCTACCAAATTAAAAATGTGATCAAATGCAATATCCCCTATCATCCGAAACTTCCAACACATTTGATTCAGATCGGAAAACATACCTACAAGGGAATCCGTAAGAATATATTCAGATTGGAAAATTAATCCAGTGCAGGAAACTATCGTGAACTAGCCATATCCAGGAAATGGCTATAAATACACGGTCTTCATGTAATCCTCGCACATTGATCGAACTCACCCTACATGATCATGAATCGAAGAAATGTAAGTTTGATCCTCGTCGTGGCAGCGGCATGCCTCCTGTTCCCTTCGGAATGTCGGAGTTCGACAGAAGAGCTACTCGGATTCCAGAGTGCTGGTAAGAAAAATGGTGATGACTTGGCGGCGGCCCTGTCCTTTGGAGTTGTCGGTTCTACCGGACTCGGTGCTAGTCTGGAACCGCATCCTAAACCAACTCCAAACCCCGGAGACGGCGGCCGTGGTGGTGGCGGTGCTAGTCTGGAACCGCATCCTAAACCAACTCCAAACCCCGGAGACGGCGGCCGGGGTGGTGGTGGTGGTGGGAGTTTGGGTTATTATGATCAACAATTTTTTTCCTAGGTCATAATCTGAATAATTGTTGGAGCTTATTTCATTGATTTCGCTTTTTCTTAGATGATTTTTCAGTTTCATCAATATCATCATAGCTGACAATATAATTTACTATTTATTTTTTTGGATAAGACACAATATTCGAACTTGCGTATTCAAATACGAATATATATTAAACGAACTAAATAATCAGCGATTAACATTATCATTGTCAGCATAACAATACCAAGTGTCTAGTATAGTTCAAGAAGACAACATTTTCCGAGCCTGAACCGGAAGAGCACCTATTTTGGAGGGTGTCAAAGCACGAGCATGAGAGGGAAAAATATTAAAATATGAAATCTCAACCCATCAAATCACTTGAAAAGTGGATTCTACATCGCCACTTAGCCATCAATGCTCGTGCTTATTAACTATCGAACTGGGCATTCACCTTCCCTCAGGGCATGCACAGAGTAAATGCATGCCCTCCTGAGCTTCAGCTTCTATTGTTTGGGTATGTTACTGATTATAAGGGCCTTTGTCACTGGAAAAAAAATAACAATGAAG
Organism: Lagerstroemia speciosa; assembly: GCA_037672795.1. NCBI lineage: Eukaryota > Viridiplantae > Streptophyta > Magnoliopsida > Myrtales > Lythraceae > Lagerstroemia > Lagerstroemia speciosa. Next base: position 1,441,081 of record CM075292.1, read on the forward strand.
GCTCAACCCAACCCTTACCGTCTTTTGAGGTCAAAAGGCTGAGTTCCAAACCAGTTTTTTTTTTTTAATTATTATTATTTATACTTTAATTCGACAATTAAGATGCTCAGATCCTTTTTTAAGGATGGTCGGGTCAAGAAATCATGTCATCATCGTTAGGCTCAATTACATACTCAAATCCAATTTAGAATTTTATCGTACGAGAGACAAGTATATCCCCAGTTGGATGCTCATTTTCAGGGAACTGCTTGAAATATTAGAAGACTATAAAGGAAATCAATTATTTGGAGGGGAATAAAAAGATTGTACAGACAAATTACTTGTTATTTTAAAATTTTAAAAAATTTATATGAGAAGGATCTTTTCGTAGCCTTCTCATGATCTTGCGCTCCAACAACCTACAAGAAGGAAAACCGAGAGGGACGATTCCGTCTCTGATGCTTAAATTATTTATTAACAGAAATGCCAGACGGTGGACAATATTCTGGAATATTCTAAAACTGTAGGGGCTTGTCCAACCAGTCTGCCTTAGACAATGTTCGTGACTTGGTTAACACCCACCGGTCACATAGTGATTATAACTGAAACTAGGCTAGCCTGAGAAAGAGCAAAGGATGTTGCACGGCGATCCCCTTCAACGGTTGCAAAGCTACGGATACTAATGCCAATTGAGGGGTATACTTCTCAAGTGGAACCAAGCCGATAGGATATAAGAGCACAGAACAGGAAATCCACTTCATTGCCCAGATCCGTAATTCTAATTTTAAGTGGCTATTGTCATGTACCTATGCTAGCCCTAGATATAAAGAAAGAAAGAAAGCCTTATGGAGAAACTTAAAACTCGTCGCTGAGAGCAACACTATCCTACAGCTATCTTTAGGGGATTTCAACGAGGTTCTATCAAAATATGAGAGAACGGGAGGGGCGCCAATTAACCAATGTAGAGCCTTGAGGTTTGCTGAGCTAATAAACAAGTGTAATTTTTGCGACATCGGTTTCACGGGACCAAAATACACATGGTCAAGTCTTAAGGAGCGCAGTGGCTTTATCCAAGAAATTCTGGACAGAGTACTAGCTAGCAACTCCTTGCTGGAAATTATTTCTTCCAGAAGCAACTGTCCCGCACCTCCCAAGGGGCTCACTCTGTCCATTGCCCTGTCCTTTTGAATTGCAGCCCTCCCAGCCCTCCCAGTAGTCAAGGGGCACAACAACCGTTCAAGTGCGAACCAGTGTGATTTGATCATCCTACCTTCCTGAAAGTTGTCTCTAACTCGTGGAATGAAGGGGTAATCTACCCCCATTCTCTTCATCTCTTTCACCAGAAAGTTAGAATATGGAAGAAAGAGGTCTTTGGCAATAGTTTTCAGCAGAAAAAAAAGTATTCTTGCTAGCCTTGCAGGCATACAAAGAACGTTACTTGAGAAACCCTCATCTTTTCTTAGTAATTTGGAAAAAACAACTTAGCCCTTATTTGGTTGGATGTAAACTTCCCACTTTACATGAAAAGTAGAAGTTTTACATTCATTTTTACAATGTTTGGTTTGTAAAATACAAAGCATTCTTCCCTTCCCAGGCCACAAAATTTTTCCGGGTCGGGGCACATCCCGGGAAAGTGATTACAGACTAAAAGTCTGGCATTGTTACTTTCCATGGGCCCCGCAACCGAAAAAAACCCTCTTACCCCTTCCTTTCTCTCTCACATCTGCTACAAGATAATAGAAAAATTGAGGGCATTTTTTGTAAAACCATATCAATTATATTTCACATCAGATATTATAATATTATATTTTCACCCACTTTTTTAATAATTTAAAATATTTACCAAACATAACAATGTTATTTTTTAATTTACTTTTCATGTAAAATAATAACTTTCCATATAATACAGCTTTCCCTCGTAATTCAAGATTATCCAAACCAAACACCACCTTAGAGAGGATTTTCAAAGCCTATTGTCCATGGAGAGGGAGTTGTCGAGTCTATTCGGAGACCTTCAAAAAACAATCTCAATTTCTCATCTTTTACATTTGATTGCAAGAGAATCTGTCGGGATTTTCAGGAGATAGGAGTGACACTCATCTATAGGGAGGCGAACGGTGCCACGAACTGGCTTGCAAAATATGCTCGTGACTCATCTGCACTTAGGATATCCTTTATTTTGACATCCCTCCTAGGGATCTTTTGTCTATCATCACGTAGGATTGTATGGGAGTATATATCCGACGAACCATCTCTTGTATGAACTCGATGGCTTAGCTTAATATAATATAACCTCTTATTACAAAAAAAAAATGCCAGATAAAAAGTGGACAATAGTAATGACAATTCAGCTACTCCACTACGTAATTCATAAATAATATGAATTTAGGAAATGCTTAGAAGAACATGTTTAGTTTCATAAAAAGTTAGTTATTTCTTTAAATTTTTATTAAATTATCTCATTTTACTTATTAAGGACACATTTGATAGCACGTAATTGGGATTCCGTTTACATATCAATTGCATATGGAATTTGAATTGTGTCGTATGGTAATTTTTATGTGATTACTTATGCAATCAACAAATTCGGATCAATCATGTATCCTCTTTCCTTATGAAGTCATCTGTAATGATGATGGACCATTGATGAATGATTGAGAAATTAAGTTAAATTACGTCAATAACTTATTTTTAGGACTTATTTCTCTTTCCTCCTTGCAAGGCATAGTCTCTTTTTTTTTTTCCTAACATGTTTTCTCTCTCTTAATATTCTCGTATCCATTTTTTACAAGAAGAAATAAATATTCTATTTTATTATTTTTATAAACTAATATTTTTTATTTCTATTAAAAAATAATTATACCTTCATATTTATGAGTTTCTCTTACTATCAAAAATAATTGTCGTTTAGAAATTAAATTGCTAATGTAGTAATTTTTAATAATTCCTTTAGTAGTATTGGATAAAGGATAATACAGTAATTTTCTATTGCTTTCTTGTTATTACTAGTCAATACTTATATCTAACTCCATGCTACCAAACAAAGATATTGTTCAATTTAATTCCCTCCCAATTTTCTTCGCTCATCTGTTTGGTTCATTACTAATTCATTGTCTATTTAATTTATCGCTACCAAACATGCCATAAAATGTATTATTTTAACTCTTCCTTTAGTTTTGCTCTCTTAATTAGGTTTTCTAAATCTATCTATGTAAGTAGATATGAGGTTTGTATATATCACGCACACTATTGAGTGGTTTGGTTTGAATCACTACCAATGAAGTACTTTCAATTTTTTTAGTTGTCCAGTCCCTTTCTTAATACAAAAGAAGAGAAATTAACGAAAGATTATAGAAAATTTCATGGCCTAGTTGTCGGACCATTAAATAAGTTAATAAAATAATTATGGGATGTTGAATTATTCTTTTTAAATTTAAAACGTTGATTGTAGGCCATTTAATCAAGATGCTGAGAATAGTAAGAGCTTGAAATGGAGAGCATAATCCCCTGCCAGGGATTCTTATATTCTGACAATCTTTTTTTAGATGTGAAATATTACAAGCCATACCTATCCTCACTTTGTAATATAGCTTAACCTTACTAAATGCCATCGAAAACCATCATACAATGTAACGAACCAATAATATTAAGTCATTTCAAGATTATTTTTAGAAAAACAAAAAAAAAACTAGATATTTCCACTATCCTACGCTCATCCTATAGCGAATGTAAGATCATATGGCATCTTGTTGATAGTATGTTAAATTTCTAACCTTAACTAACTTTGTTAAGGCTAAATATTTTTAATTTTTTAATTAGTTATTTTTTAAATTAGGCTGTCTGAGCTGTAGGGCCGAGTTTATTAGGCTTAACATGGCCCAATAACCATTTTTTTTCCCATGGCAGTTCGATAATGGCTTGGTTCGTGCTCTGTGCACGATTTCATTGTGCTGGGGGCCAGGGTTGTGCACAGAATTGCTACTTAATGTTATTCCATCTCAATAATGATAATTGCTGACTCAATATAACTAATTCAAGTAAATATAACATGTATAATGTTCCAATTATCTCGTAAAATTGTGGGTTTCAACTCCCTTCCGAGTGTTAACCTTAGTAAGATCAGCTGTTACGTGGATTTACCTGGACCTAGAGTTTATGGAATATCCATATGTTTAGAAAAAAAAATACATTATTCCCACCGCCTACCTCTGGACTCTGTGGCCCACCGCCTACTATGGACTCAATATGTCCACACAGTATGGATGAACTAACAAGTATCGTAGGTCGCACCGTTCGGGCGAAGATATGTACCCTTCCCCGACTCCAGCACCATTTAGGCAATTCCCGAGTGGCGAACTGCTTAAGAATCACTTGTATATAAGCTCTTTCTTTTTGTGACTCCACGTAAAGAAAGTTTTTGATTGAAAGTGGAAATGACAACTCACCATTCCAAAAAAAAAAGAAAAACATTATTCCCTAGAGGCGGTCTTCTGTTCACATGATGTAGTTTTTGGAGAAGCAGTGTACCAAAACTTGCTCAATTCTCTTTGCTGCTCAAACAATCGTTGTCATGCAGCTCAAGTCCGCAATGTTTTTCAGTGAAAATACCTTTAACCATTTGACAAATCACTTCTACAAGCTTATGGGTCTCAAAAAGGGCATCATGATCTACTCCCACATCTCTCTTAACCTCTTCACAAGTCGGGGTTGGTAAACTGCTCGGCGGAAGATATACATGTCTGTTACTTGCCCTTTATTTCTTCTACATCTTCACAGTTGTCAAGGTAGACAAGCTTCACATACTCTTGAACATATCCAGAGCTCTTCGTTCCCTGAACAACTCAAACCTGTTCTCTTCGTGGACTCCGAGTAATCTCACATGTGAATTCCACTTGGTTACCACTAATGCCAATGGGTCCATCTAGTGAATCGACCTCTCCAGTGAGCAGCTCACAGGGTCATTTCCTTTGGAATTCATCGATACGCTCTAGCATCTTGAAGACCTCATTCTAAGGTCCAATTTCCTATCCAGGCCCTTATCTTTCGAATTGAGGAATTGCATTAGCTTAAAGTGCTTGTACTTGGTCGAAAATATTTTTACAGGACCATTCCCAGCTATATCTTCTCTTCAAAAACTACAATACTTATACTTGGAGAGGAATGAATTTTCTAGCCATTACCCCTAGGGTCCGCTCATGAAGCTAACCAATCTATTAGAACTAAGGTCGGAGGTAATCTTTTCGAAGAAAGACCATACCTGACAAAGATTTCTTGTCTTAGTAATTTGACCATACTTTTCATGGAGAACTGTAGTTTTACCGGAGAAATTCCTCCCTCCATTGTAGGTATCAAGAGCCTTGCGTGGCTGGATCTCAAGTCCAACTACTTGACCGGATGAATTTTGGCAGTAATTCGAAATACAATCAACCCATCGTGGCTCAAGTTGTATGATAATATGCTCACTAGGAAGATCCCGGTGGGTTTTGGAAATCTCACCAAGCTCTAGCACCTAGATGTCTCGAAGAACAATCTAATAGGAAATTTGTTCAAAAGAATCTAGTTGTTCTAGAGCTATTCAAGAATAAGTTTTCTAGTGAGATGCCCCAGAATTTGGAGAATTTTAGAAAATTGTTAATTTATCCCTTTACATGAATAGATTGACTAGTCCTCTACATCATAGGCTTGGATCATGGGCAGTGTTCATCTATGTTGATGCTTCAGAGAATAATTTAAGTAGCCCAATCCCACCTGACATGTGCAAAAGGGAAACCATGAAAAATCTCATGTTATTACAGAACTGCTTCTCTGGTGAGATCCAAGGTATCTATGCAAATTGTCATGGAATAGACTTGTCGGGCCAATTACTTCTGACATAAAATATGCCAGATTACCGATAATCTACTATCGAGTGACTTGCCAACGAACGATCATTGCAATCTAGAGCCGTTAGCATTGTTCGATAGGGTCATTGTGATCTCTAATGGAAATTCACCAAATAGTTAACTACTGTATATCCCCAATTTCTTCAAGGCATTCGCAACTTTTTGTTTGAAGATACAAGTTAGACAATTTTTTTTAAAATGAGATCTATCATTCGAGCATTCACAAGGCCTCTTATCTCTTCTCAGACCTTGGTAGACAATATGTTATGGCTAACTTGGTACCGGATAGATAAAGGACAAATAACTATTTAGAATCTTACTCAAAGATATGTTCTAGATCATTAGGAGTTCCTTCATGGTTTCGCGTTTGCACATGTCAGGTAGGGTTAGACTGCTTAGAAAATTCTAGGATACATTAATGTAAATAAACTTCGACCATGATATGAGTCTTTTAAAGTAGGAGCTTTGTCTTATTTATTCATGAAGAAAGGTAGATTCACCAATTCTCAAAATTCTGCAAATTTTTCATGGCACCTCACCATAAAAATGATGCTTGAACAATTCTAGAACAACTAAGTTCTACAAAAATCTTAACTCAAACAAATTGCCTTCTAAAGTTGTTCTTTGAGGCATCCAAGTGTTGGAGCTTGGTGAGACTCCCAAACCCTACCAAAATTTCCATGTGAGCTTATTATCATATTGCTCAAGCCACAATAGGGTAAGTAACTTAACGATCTTTGCCGAAATTCCACCGGTCAAGTACTTTGAGGGAGGAATTTCTCTAATAAGACTATAATTATCCATGAAAATCATAGTTAAATTACTAAGATCGAAAATTTTTGCCAGGGAATGGACTTTTTTTAAAAGGATTGGCCCTGATGCTTAGTTGTAAGAGATCATGGTGAGTTTCATAAGCGAACCCTAGGGAAAAATGGCCAGAAAACCCATTTCTGTCCAAATACAAGTATTGTAGTTTTTGGATATAAGATATAGCGAGAAAAGGTCTCGTAAAAAGATTTTAGCCTAAGTCTTAAACACTTTAAGCTAATACAATTCCTCAATTTGGAAGATAGGTGCCTAGACAATGAATTGGAACTGAGAATGAGGCTTTTGAGGTGTCGAAGCTTATAAATGAATTTTAAAGGAAGTGACTCTCTAAGCTACTGACTAGAGAGGTCAATTCCCTAGATGGAATGATTGACATAGCAGGTAATCATGGAATTCACATACAAGATTATTTGGAGTCCATGGAGAGAACATGTTCGGGTTTGGGTTGTTCAGGGAACGAAGATTTTCAGAAATGTTTAGGAGAATTTGAAGCTTGTCTATCCTGACAATAATGAATAAGTAGAAGAAAGAGAATAGAGCCAAGAAAAGAGGAACGTCCCTCTTTCTCTGGACATGTTGCAGACATGATGGATTGTGTGAGAAATGTTTACAGCAACACACAAGGAAGAAAAAGAGGAGGTGGTGAAGTTTAGAATGATATGAGGAGAGTTTACGAGCGGTCCTTATGTAAATTCGAAAAGTTTGCCCTCGACGCTTATTTTTAAGAGATCGGTCAGCTTTATGAACGAACTCTAGGGAAAACGGCTAAAGAAAAGTCAAAGTGTGAAGATAAAAAATCTTGTAGAACAAAGGGATTGTCTCCCACGCTTAATTCTACCAGATTGGTCAGGTTTATGAGCAAACTCAAGGGAAAGAGAGAGTATCTCAACATATACAAAGCTCTTCCTGACATATCCAAAGATATTCCTTCCTTAAACAACCCTAACCTGTTCTCTTCATGGACTCCAAGCTCCACCGTGTTACCTGCAATGACAATGGTTCCATCCAGCGAATCGACCTCTCCAAACTGCTGAATTGCTGAATTGAGCTCCTGTCAACTAAACACTGGACTCCTATCAATTTTATCATCCGCCAAAAAAGAGGGGATTGCTTTATAGTTTTTAAGGGAAAAGCTTAAATATGAAGATTTTGCATTTCAAAAGAGGTTTTTTCTTTCACTTCTACAGAAAACATGTGAACTGACTCCCTAATGGCTGATGCTTAGTTCTTGCTCAATGGCTGATTATTCATAACCATACACTCTATTCCCACATCTTTCTTAACTTCTAGCCTCTTCTTCACCTCTCCGCCGGTTGACATTGGTAAATTCTGAAACGTTCCACAGGTTCGCCACACCTTCTTTTCCAATTGCAGTCCATCATGTCTCTGGCAACCACCCTACGAAAGATGAACATGTATGTTTGCTTGCCCCTTTGTTTCTTCTACATCTTCATGGTTGTTAGGTAAACAAGCTTCAAATCCTCCTGAACATATCCAATGCTCTTTATTCCCCGAACAACCTGAACATGTTCTCTTCGTGGACTCCAAGTAACTCCATATGTGAGTTTCACCTTATTACCTGCAATGACAATGGTTCCATCCAGGCAATCGACCTCTCTAGTCAGCAGCTCAGGGTCACTTCTTTTGGAATTCATATGTAAGCTTCGTCACCTTGAAGACCGCATTCTCAGGTCCAATTCCTTGTCCGGCCCCTATCTTCTGAACTGAGGAATTGCATTATCTTAGTATCCTTGGACTTGGGGGAAAATCTTTTTATGGGACCATTCTCAGCTATATCTTCTCTTCGAAAACTACAATACTTATTGTGAAATTTCCACCCGGCCCACAAGAGGTTGGGCCCATATCCATCCAAAAAGCTCAAGCTGATAGGATGGTGGTACCCATTCTCTTATAAACTGGGTTTCAATCATCTATTTGTCCAATGTGGGATTTATATCTCAACATCCGCCCTCACGTGGCAACGTGTTCACACTTGACACGTGCCCTTAAACACCCGCCCATAAACACCCACCCTCAACAACTGACCTCGAGCCGGGTATTTCGCTTCCAGTCTCGGGTAAGGGGGGACAACTACCACAAGGCGGCATTCTCTACCGTCCTTGGGCTAACAACTGGTCTCAAGCCGGGTATTTTTCTTCCGGTCTCGGGCTTACGAGTCACGAGCTCCACACTCGGACCTGGCGTGGTGTGAGCCCACACGGTTGGCTCTGATACCATGTGAAATTTCCACCCGGCCCACAAGAGGTTGGGCCCATATCCATCCCAAAAGCTCAAGCTGATAGGATGGTGGTACCCGTTCTCTTATAAACTGGGTTTCAATCATCTATTTGTCCAATGTGGGATTTATATCTCAACACTTATGTTTGGAGAGAAATGGATTTTCTGGCCATTTCCCCTGAGGTTCATTGATGAAGTTGACCGATCTATAAGAACAAGGTGTTTGGGACAACCCTTTCGAAAAAAGTCCATTCTCGACAGAGATTTCCGGTCTTAGCAATTTGACCATGCTTTTCATGGAGAATTGTAATCTTACCAAAGAAATTTCACCCTCCATTAGACGCCTCAAGAACCTTCAATGGTTGGATTTCGCATCCAACTACCTGATCGGTTGAATTCATGCAGAGATAATAAATTTAGTCAATCTATTGCGGCTGGAGCTATATAATAATAAGCACATAGGGAAGATCCCAGTGGGGTTTGGGAATCTCAGCAAGCTCCAGCACTTGGATGCCTCAAAGAACAATCTAGAACGTATATCTTATCTTTTGATTAGTTTGGTTTCTTGCTTATGTCCTCTGTTTGTAAACTAAATGTAAGGCTTCAGTGAACAGTTAGAAAAAAGGATTACAATGTTGTATTGCTTCCAAACTGTTGAAATGCTAAATTGAGCTCTTGTCAACTAAACACTGGACTCTTATCAATCTTATGATCTGCCAAAAAAGAGTGGTTTGCTTTATATTTTTTAAGGGAAAAGCTTAAATATGAAGATTTTGCATTTCAAAAGAGGTTTTTTCTTTTACTTCGACAGATAACATGCGAACTGACTCCCTGATGGCTGATGCTTAATTCTTGCTCAATGGCTAATTATTCATAACCAGACACTCTATTCCCACATCTTTCTTAACTTCTAACCTCTTCTTCACCTCTTCGCAGGTTGGCATTAGTAAATTCTGAAACGTTCCGCAGGTTCGCCATACCTTCTTTTCCAATCACAGTCCATCATGTCTCTAGCAACCAACCTACGAAAGATGAACATGTATGTTTGTTTGCCCCTTTGTTTCTTCTACATCTTCATAGTTGTCATGGCAGACGAGCTTCAAATCCTCCTGAACATATCCAGAGCTCTCCATTCCCCGAACAACTCGAACCTATTCTCTTCGTGGACTCCAAGTAACTCGATATGTGAGTTCCACCTTGTTACCTGCAATGACAATGGTTCCATCCAAGCAATCGACCTCTCCAGTCAGCAGCTCAGAGGGTCACTTCCTTTGGAATTCATTTGTAAGCTCCGGCACCTCGAAGACCTCATTCTTAGGTCCAATTCATTGTCCAGGCCCATATCTTCTGAACTAAGGAATTGCATCAACTTAGTATCCTTGGACTTGGGGGAAAATCTTTTTACTAGACCATTTCCAGCTATATCTTCTCTCTGGAAACTACAATACTTATGCTTGGAGAGAAATGGATTTTCTGGACATTTCCCCTGGGGTTCATTGATGAAGCTGACAGATCTTTTAGTACTAAGCATCGGGGACAATCCTTTCGAAAAAAGTTCATTCCCGACAGAGATTTCTAGTCTTAGCAATTTGACCATGCTTTTCATGGAGAATTGCAGTCTTACCAGAGAAATTCCTCCCTCCATAGGACGCCTCAAGAACCTAGAGTGTTTGGATCTCGCGTCCAACTACCTGACCGATTGAATTCCGGCAGAGATTGGAAATTTAGTCAATCTATCTCGGCTGGAGCTATACAATAATAAGCTCACAGGGAAGCTCCCACTGGGATTTGGGAATCTCACCAAGCTCCAGCACTTGGATGCCTCAAAGAACAACCTAGAAGGAAATTTGTCCGAGATAAGATTCTTGAAGAACCTAGTTGTTCTAGAGCTGTTTAAGAATATGTTTTCTGGTGAGGTGCCTTTGGAATTTGGAGAATTTCAAAGACTTGTCAATCTATCCCTGATTGACCCTTTACATGAATAGATTGACAGGTCCCCTACCTCAAAGGCTTGGATCATGGTTGGAGTTTATCTATATTGATGCTTCGAAGAATTATTTAAGTAGTCCAATCCCACCTAACATGTGCAAGAAGGGGAATCATGAAAAACCTCATATTGATAGTACTACTACTGTGGTGAGATCTTGGGTATCTAAGCAACTTGTCCGACCCTTGCTTGGCTTTATGTTGCTAACAACAACCTACTGAACATTGTCCTGGAAGGGATATGGGGCCTTTTGAATGCACGGATGATAGATGTTGCATGGAATCGACTTGCCAGACCAATTACTTCTGGCATAGAAAATGCCACGATTTTGGGCAAGTTGATGATAATTGATAATCTGTTGTTGAGTGAATTGCCAGCAAGGATCAGATTGATCGAGAGATGTTAGTGATTATTGATATGACCATTGTGATCTCTAACGGCAATTCATCGAATAGTTGACTATTCTATATCCTCAACTTGCCCGAGGCCTTTGCATTTTTCTTGATTAGAAGTTATGGATCCAACAAGTTAATTTTAAATGAGATCTATCATTTGTGCATTGGGAAGGGTAAAGGACAGATATCTCAAATAACTATTTAGAATCTTACACGAAGAGATGTTCTAGATCATTAGGAATTCCTTGATGGTTTCGCGTTTGCACATGTTAGGTGGGATTCAACCGCTTAGAAAATTCTCGAACACATTAATATAAATAAACTTCAACCATGATACGAGTCTTTTAAGGTAGAAGCATGTTGATCGATTCATGCATAAAGATATATTGACTAGTTTGCAAAATTCTCCAAATTTTCATGGCACCTCACCATAAAAAGTTATTCTTAAACAGCTCTGGAATAACTAGATTCTTCAAGATCTTAGTTCGGACAAATTGCCTTCCATGTTTTTTGAGGTATCCACGTGGTGGAGCTTGGTGCAAGCCATAATAGGTTGACTAGATTTCTGATTTCTGCCGAAATTCCACTGATCAAATAGTTGGATGAGAGATCCAACCACTCAAGGTTTTTGAGGCCTCCAATTAAGGGAGAAATTTATCCAGTAAGGCTACAGTTCTCAATGAAAAACACGGTCAAATTACTAAGATCGAAAATCTTTGTTGGGAATGGACTTTTTTCAAAAAGATTGTCCTCAACACTTAGTTCTAAGAGATCGGTGACCTTTAGAGCTAACCCCAGGCGAAATGACCAGAAAATACATTCCTCACTAAGCATAAGTATTGTAATTTCTGAAGAGAAAATATGATTGAAACTGGTGCCGTAAAAAAGATTTTCGTCCAAGTACAAGCATTTCAAGCTAATGCAATTCCTCAATTCGGAAGATAGAGGTCCAGATAAGAAATTAGACCAAAGAATAAAGTTTTCGAGCGCCAAAACTTATAGATATATTTCAAAAGAAGTAACCTAATGAGTTGCTGACTGGAGAGGTCGATTCCACTTTTGGAACTATAGACGTCGTAGGTAACTAGGTGGAATTCACATATGGAATAACTTGGAATCCATGAAGAGAACATACTTGATTTGTTTAGAGAATGAAGAGGTTCAGAAATGTTTAGGAGGATCTGAAGCTCGTCTGCCTTGACAGTAGCGAATAACTAGAAGAAAGAGAGGAGGGGCAAGAAAAGAGGAATGTCCCTCATTTTCTGGGCAATTGCTACAGACACGATGAATTGTGAGAAACGCTTACTGCAGCACACATGGAAGAAGAGGAGGTGGTGAAGTTCAGAATGATATGAGGAGAGAGCGTGAAAGGAATGTATGTAATTTCGAAAAGATTGCCTTTGCTGTTTATTTCTAAAAGATCGGTCAGCTTAACAAGCAAACTCCAGAGAAAATGCCTAAAGAAAAGTCTAACTGTGAAGACCAATAGTCTTATAAAACAAAGGTAATATCTCCCATGCTCAACTCTATGAGATTGGTCAGGTTTATGAGCAAACTCAAGGGAAAGGAGCTAAACGCCCATTTGCATCCAAGCACAAGTGTTGCAAATTGCTGAGAGATGATATACATGGGAATGATCCCGTATAAAAGTTGTTGCCCAAATCCAAATATTTCAACTTGATGCGATTGGTTAATTTAGAAAATAAGATTCCATACAAGGAATCAAACCTGACAGCATCTCAGTGTACCGGAGCTTACAAATGGATTACAGCGGAACTGGTCCTTAAGCTACTGAGTTGAGAGCAGATTTTCTAGATCAAACCATTATAATTGCAAATAACCCGAAAGGGGTCGCATATGCTTGTCAGAAGTCCATGAAGAGAATAAGTTAGGATTCAGGTAATGAAGAGTTCAAGAAAGGTTTAGCAGAATCTCAAGCACACCTGCTTGAGCAACAATGTAGAAGTAGAAGAAATAGAGGAAGGACAATGTAAGAGAAATGTTTTTGCAGTGCACATAAATAAAAGAAGGAACTAGCTGCCCCGGGAATACCGCCTATTCTAGTCCTCACAACAGGTCGGTTTCGAACCGAAATCGAATCTGGACCATGAGGATTCTTATTCACCTAAAGGAGCATGACACTAACCACTTAAATTTTTATTATTCAATGTCGAATCAAAGTTTGGATCCGAGTGTTTTGTTACGTTCGAAAAACTCGTAAGCCAATCGATATGCCCTAAATCAGTACCCTCATGTTTCTATACTTGCCTCATTTTATTAAGTCTAATTCTTATCCTATTTAATGTATGGATCAATGGATTGACACACAATTTAATATTCAAAACTCACCATGGGTGTTCTCTTCTTTCTTTAAATTTTTTTAATGTTTTTAATATTATTTTTATATATTTTTAAAAAATATATGGGAAGGGTAATTTTGTCTTTTTACTTCAAAAATTCTAATCCATATAACTTATTTCCTTCATCCAAATAATAAAATTCTCATTTATTATTTTATTTATTTATCTCTCTATTTTTTATCTCATTTCATTCTATTCCCTCTCTATTTCATTCTCACGAACCAAACTTACCATTAGAGCTTGAAGATATTTTAAGGTTTTTATATACAATTTTAAAATAAGAAAAGATTTTATTATTAGAATTCTAACTCAAATCTTCTATCTGAAAGACAAGAATCTTAACCAGCGGAAATATATTTTACTTATATTTTTTAATTCAGTATTATATAAACTAATTTTGTCAGGGCCTGCGTTGAATTATTGGCCATCTTATTAGTGCAAACATAAAAGTTCCGACTCTTTTGAGATAGAAGTCGAGGCCAATAACCAGTCGAAGAAACGTCTACTGAGCAGCCAAAGAAACAGGAGTGTTCTATTATAAGAGACAACGGACTTCATAATTGAAAGTAGAATTTATAACTTACCTGCACGTATCTCAACTTTTCTGTAGTCAGTTCATGGGTCAAGTTCATCATCCTGTATATTGGCAGGGAGAGAGTGTCAGAAAAATTGAAATCTTGTTTGCAGCATACAAGTTTTTAACACACCTGTGTAACCTTTTGCCTTAACATGCAGCCCTGTTTTCCATAACGATAATACTAACCTCGCTTGAAGTTGGGAGACCTTGGATCAGCAGAAATCGCTCCCGCTGAGAAGCCGCTGGTTCAGCATATCACACAAGCATGTATCACATCTCAGCCTATCAATAATTACTCAGACAGACACAACCATCCATTTCTCAAATATCTCTTCATCTGTTGAGGTCAAAGCCACTTCTCCTAAAATGGGAAATACAAAAATAATATACTACGCAAAATTTCACTCTGCATCCTCCAATTAATCTTTCCAAAGAGATAGTCATCATATAACTAAGATTTGATCTTAAAATTACTTGTATCAAAATGGGAAGTTTGTAAAAATCAAATTCTAGAGACCCGACTCATCATCACAACTTTTTCACTACTCAATCTCCAATCATTCCCTGACTTATCAACCGCCACTTGGAAGTTTAAGAATCACTGAAACTTTGGAAGCAAGAAAGGTACAGCTGAAACATGAGTAAACAAGACATTTAAAACAGGCAAGTCACGACATAAAACTAAAAAAATGAGCACAGTGACCATCAAACCTCGCCTAACTTAGCAATTTACCTCCTTGACTCTCTCAGAGCCAGATTAGACTAATTTGGGTCCCACAAACTCAGTTAACTCATCCCTAGACGTTGTTCAAAAAGCTCGAACTAGAGCTCGCTCGGGTGTTCCAAATACCGTCTCGCCCTAGATTCATTTAACTCGACTTAGGCGGCCTTAAGATCGTTTAAGTTCCTAACGCAACTGAGTTCCTATGCATGATTTCAACTTAATCCTTACTTGGCTTGCTCCATATGGTCAATCCGAACTCCTCCTAGGCCCATGACAGTAATGGTATCGTAAATATCAATGATCAGAATAGCAAGCTAGCCCTTTAACTTCACTCCTCCCACGATTTCAGTTTTTGCTACGGCAAGGCATGTAGACGGAGTGATGACTAAATCAAACAAACCAGCAGCATGGTGGCAAGTACCGGTAGGTAACTTGACATTCAACTACAAAAAAGATAATAACGAACTGACGACTGGATATCTCGGACTGATAAGAACCTAACGACATTAAACACGGAAGACACGACAGCACGCATTCAAGAAAGAATAGAAAGCCATAAGGCAGAATAAGAGGCTCGAAACCTTACCGAACTTACCAAGACAAGGCTCACCGGAGCCCAAGAGCTGGTCGGCGTGGATTAAAGAGAGCTTAACTGGGTGGCTCGAGAGATGTGGGCCGCGACGGAACAGTTGGAGTCGGTGGAGGTCCGGGTGGTTACGAGCGAATGCTGAAGGAGAATCCATAGGTAGTGGTGCTGTGCAAGGCTCCATGGTCGTGGAACGAAGCTCGGGATGGCTCGGAATGGGCAGAGGAGGTCGCATGCGGACACAGGCGTGGTCGAGTGGAAGGCTCGGTCGTTCTTAGAGTTGTGAAAATTGAGGCTCTTTTTTAATGGATGGTGTGAGTGGAGGAGAACAAGATGAAGGTCTCTGTTCATGGTGGAGATCGGCAGGGGAGATGTCTGTTGTCCTTGGAGCAGCTCGGTGGCGAAATCTTGGCCAGGAAGGAAGTGGATGGAGATGGAGCTGTGGGAATGGAGGGCGTGGTTATGACCAGCTGCTGGTGGCGTCTCCGGTGAGCCGAGGTTGATCAATGACCGGAGCCGGGAGCGATGGTGGGCAGAGGCTCCGGACAGAGGACATAGAACAAAAATGGAGCTCCCTTTCCTCTTTATGCTCGCTGGAGTAAACTGCACGAAAGGGGACGTGCTCTGCCCCCTGTCCAAAGGCTGAGCGCAATTTCACTGAAATAGAATTGCGTGTTGCCTATACTTCAGCAGCTGTCCCCTCTTTTTAATCCTTCTGATAGGAGCTGCTTTGCCTGCTTTTGATGAAGATGGGAGCATGGGAGCGCATGGGAGCTGCTTTTTAATCTTCTGATAGGAGCATGGGAGCTTTTAATCCTTCTCAGAGGGTTTGTGAAGATGACCTGAAAGCACAGCGACTCGTACTTCGAGATTCATAATGTTTTACCTTGTTGTAACCGCCATGGTGTGCTGGGAGCTGTGCGAGTTGATGTTGGTCGATTTGGGTAAAGTAGCCAGGGAGTCGAGCCGGATAACCCCTGCTTGTAATAAGCTCAGTCTCATTTAAAATATTTTCGGGATAAAAGCATACTAAAGTGATACAAAACTGACAATTCATATCTTTGCAAATCACACATCAAAAAGTTTGTACTAATAAAAGTGGTAATTAATGATAGTTCGCATTTATTTAAACTATTAATTCAAATCTACATGAACCATTCGGTCCCTTCATTTATTCATAGTATTGTTAATTTGATTGTGAAATTCGTAGTTCATTAAGTTGGATAATACGCATGCGGCCAGGTCCAGTACGTTCATCGTCGGTGTCAGGGATGTTCAGCATCAAGAGAAGGGAAAGGAAGGGATTAATGCTCTAATAGTCCTTTCATTATTTCATTGATATAATAGAGGAGATAATTAACTTACAGAGAAATTAGGATTATCCTATTTATTAGTGTTAATGGTGGAGAATAGTTACCAAACTTATAAAAATAACACCAATTTATAAAATTTTTTTAAAAAAAGTACTATTTTATGTTAAAAGTCAATTTTACCCTCTCTCCCACCCACCCCTCTCTCCCTTCTTGCGCATCCTCCTGCTGCTGCTTCTTCTTCTTCTTTCTTCTTCTTCCTCTGCCTCCTGTAGCTCTGTCGCCCGCCATTTACAGCCTCATCGCCTGTCGCCTACAGCACCGGTGCTCGGCGCATTGTCACCCGTCGCGCCGTCGCCCATCGCACATCATCGTCGGCAGATCTGGTCGTCGACTCAACCACCGATGACAAGAAAGTTGGTGCGTCGGGTGACGGGGCTCGGCAGGGGAAAAAAATGAGAGGGGTATTTAGGAAATTATACAAAGTGAATATATATAGTGATGTTAAATTTGAAAATTATTACAAACCGTTATTAATTTTGAAAGAATCAAATTTTTTGTGCTATATAAATTTTCACCCCTTTACCAAACACAAACAAAAAGAAATTAAAATTTTTGGAGCGCACGATCTTCCAAAAGCATTAACTAGCCTCATTTTGCAATAATGTATTAAAAATAATTAAATCATACTGATAGATAATATTAAAATAATTATTCGGATTAATATTTTTATCTATAATGTGTACAGCGTCACCGTCAAAAGTGACTAACCTTCTATTCATGTTCATATTTTGTCATATTATTTCAATTGAATTCATTCACCCACTCCTTCTGGGTCGCTATCCCTTTGGTTTTTCCAATACAAATGAGTGTAATTGGCTTTGAAAATAAATGGGAAAAAAATGAAAATTTGTGGCTACGGAAAGAAAAAGTGAGAATAAAGTACAAGAAAGTTATCATTAATCGGAATCAATCTTGATCTTCTTTCCTTACCGAAAGACGCATAGCAAATGTAGGTTCGTAAAGATAGGTGGGTGTTTTTTCAAGGGAAGATCGAACTTTTTTTTATTTTTATTTTTTTACCCCGAAGGAGATCGAACTTGAACCCCTCTCTTTTAACTTGCAAAACATTACTGATTCAACCGTGACCTTTGCGTAATTTCCTTTATTCGTCAAATTTTTAAGAAATCGGAAGGGTCCACGAGCTGGTTGTTTTCCACTCGGCAAAAATCTCGAATTATTCTGCGTGCGAGCGAGAGAATCCATTCTAATTGAGGAAAAGCGTTGAAATTGGCGGTGGAAAGCAACTTCATATGACCTTATAGCTGTCTTTTCACCAATATAGGAGAAAGTAAGGTGGTGTTTGTTTCTATTTAAGCTGAAGACTTCATATTGGAAAGTGACCATTTTATATTGTGATTTCTATTATTTGAGTGTAAAATAAACGGCAAAATAAAATTCCCGCTCTGCAATTTGATTCCCCTCACTTTCCAAGCAAAATGAATGTAGACTTCCAGGAAAGCATGGTTGAAAATACACCCATGTGGGCGGGGCCCACCTCTAAAAAGTTAAATAACATTTAAGATGTCCATTTTACCCTTTCTTTCCTTGAAAGCTCATAACAGAGTAAGGGTATCATTGTAAACTTATATTCAATTTCAATCACACTAAATATTATAATATTATTTTTTAACAACTTTTTTCAATAATTTGAAATACTTATTGAATATAACAATTCTATTTTATAGCACACTTTTCATGTAAAATCAAAATTTTTCATGTAATCTAACTTTACTATATAATCTAATAATGCTCGAACCAAATGCACCCTAATGTGGGACTCAAAAAATCTTGAATGTCACTCAATGTGTGAATCTAATAAAAATTAATTACATCAGTTAATTTATGAGGGAAAATTTAAATGAAAAATATAAATTTATCATGAATTCCCCGTGATATACAAGACGTTATCCTATACTACCCTACTTATCTTCACAAATCGGTAGTGTCCAGGGTTTTTCAAACGAACTCATGATTAAATTCTGAAATCTACTGAGAAAGGATTTTGGTGTAGTTGGCACCTCTCTCGACATACGTCCAAGAGGTTCTCTACTCAATTCTTACCGTGGGACTTCTCGTATTATTTTATTCTCTCTTCCTCTTATAGATTTATATATCGTTTTTGTACGCAGAAAAAGGAAATTCTTAAGTGTACTTAAATTACTGTTTACAAAAAGGGTCTACTTAAATTACAAATATTCATTTTAAGGACGCGGCCTCAAAATTACTCAATAAGCTGTTTGGTTTATTCCAAACTAAAAACCTTAAAGGAAGAATTATTTTAAAAAAAATTACAAGCAAAGTTCACATTTTACTAGTTTTGCATGTAAAATTGAATTCATTCTCTTTTTACCGAGCGAAATCCTTTTACTGGGTTTGAGGAATTTCCATGTAAATACCTTTACACCACAAAAAGGATGGAATTCAACCTCCTCCATCTTTACGTAACAATACTCGAACCAAATACTACTAAGATCATGCTAAAGCTACTTAATATTTTTTTAATTTTTAATTTTATCTTAGTTTTTTTTAAAATTTGTTAATTTTTATATTTTAAAATAAATTTACCGAGTCACGTCAACAAAATTATCACATGGTGCTGAGCTAGCATGTGTCATGTCATCGATTTTAATGGTTTTAATGAAATATTGATAGTTCATACCAAAATAATACAACTTGAAAAGATTTTGTAACGTGGGGTTACATAATTTAGTTTTTATACACATGTTACACTAACCGAAGGTTTTATATTGTTCGTTTGATATATTCGTAATTAAATACAAAAGTTCGAACATTTTATAGCAGAGCAAGTAGGTAAACACTACCGCTGCTCTCATCCTATCCTTAAAAAACCTTTAATTTTTATCTCAGTTGCCATTTTAACTATTACATGTTAAATTTTTTTAATTTGTTGTATTTTGTTTGGGCCATCTATCTGCTGCCGGGCCAATTTCATTAGGCCCGTTACGCCCTGATAATTTTTTGAGGCCGGCCCTCGACAATGGCTTGGTCGGGACTCGGTTTTATCTTGCTGACTCAAAATTATCACCTCTACGATGAACCCTTTTTTTATTTATTGTTATTTCTCTTAATAATTACTAGAAAAAGAACCCGCGCCACGCTGCGGTTCAATATATCTTTTATAACGAACTCAATGAATTATATTAAAGTATAGAGATATTTAAAAAATGATTATGTCATTTAACTCACACTCAAATATCTTTTTTACAAACAAATGTTGTTTATTTAAAAAGAGCTATGTTATTATTCGTATGTTTATAATGTGAATATTTTATAATTTTTTAATTACCAGTGCAGAAATAATATACATTAAAAATTAATACATAAATGTAATATTCATCTCTTTCCCACAACAATATATTAATGGTATATTATATTCATGTCTAATCACTTATATTAATAGATTATTTATTTTTTGTATAGGTTAATAAATAATTTCATTTCATTTCTAAATAGGGAACTCGATTTTCCTAAATGAAAGAAGCTCATTCTCTTGATATACTAATAAAATTAAATCCGAAATAAAAATAAAATGCATAAGTTCTATTCTTGTATTTAAAATAAAAATTTTTAATAATAAATTATATATTAATATTTTTTTAGATAAATATTGATATATATTTATTGATGATATTTATTTATTTTTAATAATATATTCTATTATTTATTAATATAAAATAAATTAAGAGAAAAAAAAAAGGGTGGGAAGCCTATCCACGTGGATAGGCTGGGAGAGCCACATTGTGGCTCTACTTTAGAATATAAATATAGATGATAATAATAATAATATGGGTATTTTGGTAATTTTTAGATATAATGGGAAGTGAGAGAAAGTCTTTTATGACACGGTGTCATTACGTAACAGTGTTTTTTCTGTAATTTTTTTATAAAATTTAAAAGAAAAAATATAATTATAAGGATAATTAATTCTAATCGAATGATGCCACCATGTAAGCACTGCCATGTTGTAAGACTGGCATAGAAGACCTTGGGGGAGGCGGGGGGAGACACAGAAGATACGGCGGATGTTGGGGGTGCTGCGCTGTGCTCAAGTGTAGCAGTAGATGTCTGACCACGGCGTTGAAGGGATTCTCGCACGTGCCTGCCTGCGTGTCTCCCTTCCCTATTCCATTACTAAAAGTCTAAAACCATACTACGCTAATTAACTAAACAAATCGAATTTTTAACTGGCCACTGTCGAAGAAATCACCATAATATCAAAATGAACAACCAGCTGGTCTCCTCCTATTTGTTCGATTTTTTTTTGTCATTCTCATGGTCATTTAAAAATCGCAAGTGTCAACATGTAAGAATTAATTTAAGTGAAGTATTAATCGTGTTACATTCTCATATATCCTCACTTAAATCAATTCTAACGAGGTGTTATTCATCCACCGCTAATATGGATATTGATACTTTAATCCTCCTTGGTATATTTTTATTATTAATTATGTCTTTGCTTTTTTAATTTATGATTTATCATAGGAGTGAATCTCTAGGAGCTAATAATTTGGGTATTGAGACAGATGTAGCTTCAGATCTAACTAGCTTATTTAGAGGGAGTTCAGGAGACTTTTCGGTTATAAAAGGAAATTTGTGATTCTAATAGGAGAAAATCTTCCATAGAGCTGTTATATATGAGTTAATGATAAGGAGTATTTTTGTCTAATTAAAATTTAACATATAATTAATAATTATATAAATATAATTATTTAATTCTAATTTTTTTAAAAAAGTAAAAAAAAATTAATAAATGGCAGACCCTAATTGGATAAGTATATAAATAGTAAATTATAATTAGATAGATATATCACGCCAGTATTGCTTACGTGATATGATAACTATATTAAAGACTTTCTCCTCTGATAGAGTATAGGAGGAAGAGGAGAATAATTTGAATGAGTTCCATTAACAGTTGTCGCACCTGAAATCTCTTCATACCGAATTGATAACGACAATACCATACTAAATCTTCTTTCTTAGAAACATTAGCACAAGCTCACTCGATTCTTATTAATTGATTGGCGATTATTACTCTTATTTAAGTGATTGGGTGTTCAAATTTCGCCCGATTAATTCAAATGTGTCCATTTAACTACCTTGTACATATATCAATATGGCAGGTGAGCCTGAGCCAATGCATAGTTTGCATAGATGACTCCAAAGGGTATAATTCTTCGAGTGATCGCAAGGAGAGAGTATTGTGTAACTGATATATCATGTGACAGTGGTGACGTAATATCACAAACTAATAAGATAATCTTAAATATAAAACCTAGAAATAACTGAATTATTATCTATGATACCACGTCAATGTTGACACGTGATATACTCGTTCATACAAGACTTTTTGCCATGTACGCAAGTCTGCAAGCGTATATGACATGAAAAACTCAGAGGTGCAAGATAGCCTCAGAAGATTTTTTAATCCTTAAATGGGAACGAAATTTCATATTCTCCTTATCATTAAACCAATGCTGCTAGCACAACATTGCTTACATGTTATATGACCAAACTCACTATACACATAGATGTATGTGAGTGGATATATGTATGTATGTATGTTTGTGAGTGATAGTCAAAAAGCCATGCATGAGAAATGCAACCATGTCATAACTAAACATCTATACATATATAATTACATGTGAGTGGATATATATGTGCGTGTGTGTGTGTAGCTATCTTACCAAAGCACCCATGCACATGGTGATAAAGCTTCCCATCCGTAATATAAAAGGGATCATCCTTCCCAATACTATACATCTGTATATGTATGTATTATATATTTAGACATGGTAGAACGTAAGTAAGACATGATTCGAGGTCGAGCATGGCGATCGGAATCAACGCATCAATACTTAAATCGATGGATATTAAGACAGATGAATACAACGAGAGCAGAGAACTCGGGTACGAAGAGCTTGAAGTGGATCTGTTACATGAGCGATAACGAGAGGAAGTATTTTTAGGGTACCTGTGACAGTGGATTGTCACACGAAATTTATTACATTACAAGTTAATCGCGGCATCAACAATATAAGCATCGATGGATTTAGGGTGCTGGGCAGCGATTGTCCTCCTAAACTCGGAAAAATTCATGACATGATATTTACATATATATATATATGTATATCACTTGATTTTATTATATTTTTGTTGAATTATCATATTTCGCCCTCTTGAATTCGCCTTATTACTCTTCTATGAGGTTTCATCTCCCGAATAAATTTTCTAGATCAGTTCCTGAATATGAGAAAACCCGAGATTACAAAGAAAAATATGCATATATACAGGAGAAAAGAAATTATAAAATGGCCGACATAAAACATAACATAACATTTGGACCATTATTTTCTTTTCGCATTAGATGAGCTAAAGAAACAAGGTTTAGTGCAAATGGCTGAGAGTACGAGACTCTCTCTGTATAGCTCGGATCTCAACAAAACAACACGGCAAGAATAAGAACAATACTCCCTCTTTCAGACCAGGTCACACCAGAGGATTAAAAAGTCCATTTTATCCCCCCCCCCCCCCCCCAAAAAAAACAAGACCAAGACAAGGGAAACTTTAAGGCAATTTTCTCGACAAGTAGTTGGATGCAGCTGGTATCTGAGTTCGATTTCGATTAGTTGACCTTTTTTTTTGTACTTTTTCTTTTTATGAATAGAAATAGAAGAAGTACATAAGTTTCACGGTGAGAATCGAATATCCAACCTCTAATAAGTTATGGGACAGGATCTCGTGTCATGCCACAAAAAACCGTTTCCTCAATTTGTATTTCTTTGTTTTTCTTTCTTTGTTTTTCTTTTGGGTTGTCTCTTTTATAACCGAAAAAATACATTTCATAGTCAATGGTATTCCTCTTCAATCCTGGTCTCAATGATCTTGCTAAGTTAATGATAACCTTGAGTAAAGAATGAGCTTCGAGGGGATTGAATATATGTATGTGTGTATCTATATCTATATATATATATATATTCATTGAAACCAGTATTCAACGCTGACAAAAGAGACACTTGCAATTTTCGTTTACAAAAGACTGGAAGAGAGTCGGAAAAATAAAAAGAAAAAAGGTGAATTTTTTTCGAAAGTTTGAGTGACAAGAGGGGCAGTGAAAGAATAGAATCGACTGAGCAAGAAAGGAGTATAATAGAATTTTGTGACCTAAAGTCGCTTTCTAGGGCTTCCCCAAATCTTGAGCATGCTTAAAGGGTAAAAAAAGAATAAGAATCCTAAGTATAAACAAAATCCAAAAAAAGTTTTTAAAAAATCCAACGTCTCAAGTACATCTTGGTCTCTCCGCTGAATTCGCTTTCTTGCCAGGTTCGCGTCGCACCAGCCGACTCGTAGAATGATGAGGTGAAGTCCCTATTGGCTAGTCCTTTCGATCCACACTGGAGAGGCAATGTTTCACGCCATTCGAACCCACTCCAATCAGCCACTGCATCGGTGTGAGATCGAGGCAACTGGTTTTGTTCACTAGCTTAATATATTCAAGGCTAAGTTGTACAACTCGGATGTGTCATGTACTATGTCGAGATTGCCCCGATCTATGTAGACATTTTGAAGGTGCTGGTCTTGGCTTTCTTCATGTTTGTTTTTTCACGTGATAATTGATACTTTTTCAAGAGGACCGAGAGAGTGAAATACGCAGCTTAGACTTAGACGAGGCCAATCAACTGTGCGAGAGAAATGCAAAAGCATATGGACTGACCAAAAACCATCCATTCATTGAATCGAATCGAGCTATATCTTTATACACATATATATATATATATATAGTCCTAATAAGGACAAATTTATTCTCTACAAATCCGATAAATTCAAGTAAATTTATGTACAAAATAGATGTGCAAATGATTTCACAGTAAATATGAAAAAGTCAAGTCTAACTTGGTAGTTCGACCCAGTGTCTATACTGTGTGTTATGGAGCCGACCACGGCCTTTATCCTCGTTAAAAAAAAATTACGTGTTTAGGGCATTCATTTAATTTTATTGGTTCGTAATTCACTTTACAATCAATCTCCTCGAACAAGTGAACTTTATCCTCATCAAGCCTTACAATCTCGTGAACTATTAACGTGCACACGGACTATCCATGGGGTTAACTCTCTCTATATATATACATTGTTAATCATCATTATTATTAGTTAAAATTACCCATTGCATGTGTACACACGCACACATGTAAAAACTAGACGTCCATTACACGTTCATACATGCATCCGAGGTCAAAACGCTGGCATTTTGAGTTTTTTTTAATCAATCAATTTAAGAATAAATTTATTTGAATGGTAAAATTTTTTCGTCCGTAAAATTAAAATTAGATATGATATATGTAGCAAAATAGTGATTATATATGGGGAACATTTTCTCGAGTAAAATTCGAACACGGAATCAAATCAAGCAGTCATTGCTGAAATGTTAAGAGGCCGACAATTAATCAAAAAAAGAGTCGAGCCTAATGATGATTTAGTTCGTCGTCTCTCAAACGGTGGAAAATTTAGAAAAGTAAAAAAAGGACCAAACAAAATCTCTTGATGTGATGTACTCTCATGTGGCGTCGTCTCGGTGGCCAACTCCGAGAGCGGGCCGCTGTTGTCGGTGCGGGCCGGATTAAATTTTCACCTTTTACACCTCAAAGTAAAACTCTTTTGGGAGTTCACTTTAATTTCCAATTTGACACCAAATTCAAGGGCAGGCTCTAACATTCAACGTGCTCAAAAAAAAAAAAATCCCCCGTTAGAAATTTGATATAAAAAATTCTGGGAATATAAAAAGTCGTTTATTACCACTTCTTAGATTGATTTTTTTTGGTTAGATGTATGTTCAACTTCTCCTCAATCTGATCAACATTATATAGTATCGGAGTAAGTTATCATATGAGTTTCGCATTTTGTTGCGCCTGAATGTGAGACTAGCTACCCATAAGCCAGAGCACAGTGGAAAATCTTCGATTCTTATCAAGTTGCAGTGAATAATTTAATATGCATAGACGAATATCAGTTGGTTCAAATAGTTTGGTACCTGAAATGCTCGGTTCATGGTGGTTATGAAGAGTGGATGTTAGACGGTATGTGACAACCGTAAGTCACATTATCATGTGAAAGTTGGTATTTACATATGCAATCTCACATTAAAAAGTTGGTAAATAGTTGTATGCTACCATCTACTATGGATCAATTTTATAGTGAAAATCGATTCAATTAATTTCATTAATTGGTTTCGAACAGAATCAAATTGACTTTATTTTCCATTTTTCAAAATAAAATATTTTGATGTAGTTTGATTCGATCTTTTGATTCAGTTAAGAAATCGGTTCAGCCTCTGACCGGTTTCTGCACACCCCTGGCTCGACAGCTATTGGGTACAGTCGCAACCTTTGTACTGGTCGCGTTTCTTCGAGTGGCCTGGACTGGTACCCCTCCAATCCATTGATTTAACTATATTTCTGTCTTCCATTCTCATCTTCTTCTTCAATTGATTCTCTCTCTCTCTCCCCCCATCTGCCTTTTAGCCTCAAGAAGTTGCCTCATTTCCTTCAAAGCCTTGAGGTTCTAAGGTCAGGGTGGACAGCGAGAGAGAGTGGGGGGAGAGAGGGAGAGGGAGGGAGAGAGGTGAAGTGGAAGACATTGGAGCGAGGATTCTTCCGATTGTTGGGCTTCCTTTGTTCCTCTCAAATCTCTCCCCTTCTTTCGGTCAAGCTTCTTCTACCGCCGGCCGAAAGGACGCATTTTGGAGATACAGTGCCGGTGAGTTTGCTGCATTCTGGGGGATGGCACCGCTCAGTCTCGACTGCCTCCTTCTCTGCGGGGAAGACAACAGCAGCATCTTCGACGACTCCGACTGCCAAGGCGGCAACCCGTTGCAGCACCCAGAAAGTCGCCGACGCGACCGGCTCGATGATGGGCCGGTGTTTCCGGTGCAGAGCGATGAGTGCTTGGGGGAATTGTTGGAGAAGGAGCACCAGCATTTGCCCAAATGTGATTACTTGAAGAGGCTGAGAAATGGGGATTTGGACTCGGGAGCCCGAACAGAGGCCATTGACTGGATGTTCAAGGTGGGATTGAAATTGCTCTCTTTCCTTCAGTCTCTGTGAATCGCTCAGTGTCTGAACTGCCAGAGCTTTCAGATGAGTTTTGAGATATTCTCGTAGTTTCACGCTTTCAAGATTTCCCCCTGGAAATGGAGTTCTCGGTTTTATGTGTTCTGTAATACCGATGAGAAGCACTTGACAATGACAGTGGAAGAAGATCTTGTGAAAACTCATTGCGAACTGATTGCTTTGATCTCTTTCTTTTATTTGTCTTGGTTGACCGATTGACTGATGATGATCGTGCGGAAACTGACGAACTCGTTGTTCCTTTTTCTATCAACAGGTTCACTCCCACTACAATTTCGGTCCCCTGTGCGCATATTTATCAGTAAATTACCTGGACAGATTCCTTTCTGCCTACGAGCTGCCTGTAAGTTTGTTCATCACCGATCTCAAACCAATTCATGAATGCCCTTCTTATGCTACTACGAATCACATTGACAACGATGATAACGATGGCCTCAAATCTTCAGAAGGGCAAAGCTTGGACGACTCAGCTGCTGGCAGTGGCGTGCTTGTCTTTGGCTGCAAAAATGGAGGAGACTGAAGTTCCTCTTTCTCTTGATATTCAGGTATTCCTATGGAGGGTTGTAAGATCACCCCCTTCGGTGGGCGCCCTTGACTCCTTAGGTTCTGCATTCTCCTTTTCACCTTTTTTGTGATGAGTGCGTGAATGTCCATTCTTTTTCTTAGGTGGCGGAATCAAGATTTGTCTTTGAAGCGAGAACCATACAGAGAATGGAGCTCTTAGTGTTAAGCACCTTGAATTGGAGGATGCAAGCAGTTTCCCCTTACGCATTCATAGACCATTTCCTCTGGAGGATCGGTGGGAATGCCAATCCCCCTAGAGCCTTAATATCCAGATCGGTCCAGGTCTTGTGGAGCACACTCAGAGGTAGTCATTTGAGTGTGCCAATCTTCGTTTCATATTGAGTACTGTAGCATCTTTTTATCGGGTTCCTCAGAAACGATCTAATGAATCCATTGCAGGGATTGAATTCTTGGAGTTCAGGCCGTCCGAAGTTGCAGCAGCAGTGGCAGCATGTGTCAATGCTGAAGCTGAGTCGGCGAAAACTGAGGTAGCCATTGCACTCACTCAACATGTCGAAAAGGTAAAGCGATGACCAGCAAGTACTGAAAGAAGAAATTTCTCAGTGGTTTCATCAGCCTAAAGTTCTCTTTCTTCGAGCTTTGCAGGAAAGGGTTCTCAAGTGCATGGAATTGATACATCCATTGATGGGTGAATCTGCAAAGGATGCTGCTAATTCAGCGCCTTCCGTGCCACAAAGTCCGATTGGAGTCCTTGAAGCCACATGCTTCAGCTACAACTCCTCGCAGAGTAACACCCCGGAGAGCAATAAGAGGAGGAAGATAGACATAACATATGAACTATAAACAATATTTTGCGACCAAATTTGTCCCTTTTTGTTTTATCTTTTCTAGTTTGTGTCCATTGTCAACTAGGCTGTCTGGTGGTTGTGTGTTTTGTACATCAAGAGAGTGAGAGTGAGAGTGAGGGAAGAGCAACCAGAGGGAGTGGGAGTGGCAGAAGTGGGGAACACACAGCTTTTTGGAGGAGAATAAGGTGAGTCATGGGCAGAGGATGGATGGAGGAGAAGACAGACATGGGAGAGATGTGTTCATACTCTCAGCATGAAGAAGAAGAAGAAGATGACAGAGTCAGTCAGTCCCAAGCTGTTAAATATTAGACCTCTTAACAGCTCCAGTTGTCTAGTTGCCTATTAGCCGAGAAAAGGAAGGAAAAAAACAGCAAAAAGGAATAGAAATCAAGTGTTTTGTTTTCCCTTGTCTACACTACACAGGTGGTGGTTTTGTCTTCAGGCATATTCTTCAGCGTTCATCTGTTATTCTTTAAAATAAAAACAATATTCATAGATAGCAAAAAAGGGTAAATGAGGAATTAAATAAAAGAAAAGGTTCTGCAGAAAAGCAATTTAGTAGGGCGGAGAAAAATTTTTAGATAATCATACTTTAATTAGTAATAATTATATTTATTATTTAAGTAATTAATACTCATTTGTTTATTTCTAATTTAACTTTTCACTTTACACATACCTTGAAATTTTCTCAATTACAGGCTTTCAATTGAGAACGAGAAGTCCTAGATTCACTACTCATATCTCTTTTTATCTTTCTTGTATCGCTTTTTAGGCTAATTGAGTAATTTTGTAATTCTTGATAAAAAAAGAGTAATTTCGTAATTGAAAAAAAAAAGAAATTTTCGGTTTTACATGTATTATTATTATTATTATTTTCTCATCCTTTTGTCCTTATCTGACAACACAAAGGTTCCTCTGAGGGATCAGAAAAGAGATGAATAAATGCTTAATAAAAAGAGAGTGAGAAAGCTTTCATTTATTTATCTCATCCATTTTATATTATTTTCTTGAAGAGAAATATTAATTCTAATAATACAAATTTATATGCCCAGTTACTTAATTATTTAGCAGGTTAATTCAATGATTTACAATAAATTATTCAAATTAAAAAATATTAATAGCTCGCAATTATTTTTCTCATATACTTTATAACTTATGGGATATCTTTTCATTACTAAATAACCGATTTCTATAAATTATTTTTATAATTTTAATTCATATTTTTTGCTAATTCAGCGTAATTATTGTATTACAAAATAATGGGTTTTAATTAATTTTAGGCAATCGATTACTGATATCAATTGAAAATCGAGTTAGGAATCAAACAGTACAAACGAAAAAGATCCGAATCCGAACAAGAAGGGTATGACCAATTAAAGTTAGATGCGCGATTTGTTTTTCACATATATCAAGTGGTTCCAGTACTAACTCTATGTGTCCTATACACGAAAACGTAATTTAATTTCGCAATTTCTACTTAGAATTATATTATACTAGTGTAATATCGCGCGCTTCGCTGTAGGGTCGATGAACATTTACTAACATGAATTAATTCTGAAATTAAATTATTTTTGAATTATTCTTTTATGAAAATTATGTTCAGATAGGAATTGCTTGTATGTAAGAATAATAGTTGGATATCTTATGAGAAAAATAATAAATAGATGAATATTGACAGCAGCAAATGTTCATCTGATCATAACCGGTCGAAATGGAAGAAAGATTGGAAAGGTGAAGAGCAAACATAGTAAAGAGAAAGGTAGAGTATGTGAAAAATAGAAAATAATTAAGTAGTAAAAGAAATTATGGAAATGAAATAAAGATTGAAAATTAAAGAAGGAAAGCGGAAAAAAAGAAATATTTAATATGTGGATGAAGCGACAAACACATAACAATCCCTGAATTTTACTATTTTTAATAAAAATTAAAAAGATAAATAAAAGCCCAGAAAACTTATAAATATATTTTAAAATATAATATAAATATAGATATAGATTTTATAAGTCCTTACAGTTCCAAGTATAACCATCTTTTATATTTCCCTCATTTTATTTGGCCCTTTAATAATAGAAGTGTAAAAATAAATGTCAGTGAGTCAATCAATTTGCGCGCTCGCTAAAGCCCTGACAGTGACAGCAGTCCTTCGTCTGACCGGTCAACAAATTTAAGATACGTCACCATCACTCCCCATGCTTTTACGACTTTACAAATTGCTCCCTGAACTTTCCACATGTAAAATCTATCCCCTGAACGGCATGTCTTATAACACATCGGAAATATTGCCCTCCACCTTATTAAGGCTTAGTCAAACGGGCGCTTTGTCACTGATGACTTCTCAGCTTGATGGGTGCCCTAGATGTTTTAGCCAGTCGAACGTACTTCAGGCTCGTGAAGCCAGAGGCAGGGTCGTACGTAAGGCAAAGAGGTACGCTAATGAGACCGAATCGACCGATGCAGGCAGAACGTCGATCAGACTGTCTTTGTTCGCAAGGAGGTGAAATGTATACCATATCAATCGATTCATAAATTTGCAACTCTGTATTGCTCCATTTTTATCCATTATATTTCAAAAACTGATCTTAAATGCACCTTACGCGATCAAATCACGTGACACCCGATATTGAATATGCGGTTACTCTCTCCTGTAAGAACATACAAGTTTATCTCACGATCAAAAAGGACCTATTCAATTTTCCTGTTGTTAGAGATGTTCATAGGGAGTACAAGGAGATTACAGATAATGAAAACAAAGAGATGCGATACATCTACTCTCTCTAAAATCAAATTCATAATCTCTTCAAATCAGACTAGGACCACATTGCTGGACCGAACTCGGCCCAGCGGTCGCTCATGCAACATCGCTCTGACAGTGTGAGTAATAATTTAAGAGAACACAGCAATTAGTGCAGACAAGAATCTAACCAGACACCTTAATGTATTTGTACTTTTGTTCTGAGGAAAACTCAACCACCACGCTTTTCTTTCTGACCAGGAATTTACTCTCAGTTGCTGTCCTTTTTTTTATTCCCACTTATTTAATTAGGGTTAGATCAGGTGAGGCATTTCTTTTCACCAATTAAATTGATTAATTTTTTTTACATCTCTGGTTGAGAATTATGGGTGTACGTATAGTATACCCTTTTAGGAAAAATTCGTACAATGTACGTAGCAGAATTAATACCAATAAATGTTCTTTCTATAACATAGCTGCAAGTTTTTACGTTCAACTACAGAGGACCTTGTGCAGACAACTAGCTTAATTCCAGGAACTCAGACTCACAAAATGCAGACATTTACATGGTATTACTGCATCGTACAAGACAGCTACCTCTAGAACACCAACAAACTGTAACAGGTCGAATTTGATTTTCTTCCGCGTTGCCAATTCTTCCCAAACACTTGATGAATATGCGACAGGCTCTGGATGTTGCCTGGCATGAACTGAAACAATATACCTGGTATTCAGCGAACATTGGCAAAAAGGAGGTGAGACAAGACTGGGCTTTGGCTGCCGAGCTTAATTCCGGCCACAGTGCCATTTCTCTTATCAAAGAAAGGAGTCATGTGTGTGTTGGATGGAAGGAAGGAGATTCACATATCTTATCCTTTTCTATGTCCTCGAAAAAAACTGTAATGGCTCCTGTCAGTGAGGGTTGGGTAAGTGACTATGGAGAGAGATTGGGAGATCGAATCGAAGGCGCCCACAGTGCCAATGATCCTGAACTTCAGGATATGCAAGGGAAACGATGCCTCGAGCCGGTTGAAAGCCCTCTGAAAAGATGGGCTTCCTTCCCTTTGTTCTCTTCTCGGTCATGTTTCCATTTCCATAGGGCTTGTCCTTCTTCCTTGAAGCTGCATAAACACACACACACACACAATTATATAACAAAACATGGAGTAGGAAGAGGTAATGCTGGTGCAGTTACAGAAAAGGTTGCGTAAAATTCTTGAATATTATGACAAAGAATTTCATTAGTAAATCATGCAGCCAGTATGCATCCATGCGTTGGACAGGCCCTCAAGTATATGTTTGAAGGTTTATATAAATAGAACGTAAAACTAATGTTTACCAAACAGACATACAAACCAGACAAGAATTTCGGGATCTGGGAACTGAAAAGTAGCGAAATGGCAATGGAGGATTGAGCGAGAGTACCTGATCTCCATGTTCCAGTATATCACCGATCCAATTGGCTAGTCAATGAAACATGCTTGAGGGACATTCTCTGCATGAGCTCTTATCTATCAAGAATGTCTGAGATGAGGCTAATAACTTGATTATTCTCCATGAAAAATTTGGACGCATGAATACCGAATGCAATTGAAATTCGTGCAAAGATGAGACACTCTCAAGGGGAATCCAGAGCTTATGTAATAGGTCACACTGAAGAATAAATGATTTGGCACTGATGTACAGTGAATGACAATACAGGAACTATGTATTAGAGACCCAATATTAGCCCGATCCGAGATAAGGAAAATATCCATTCAAATCATGAAGTTCATGCTACGATACAGTATAACAATTAAGGTAAATAAGTCGAGCATTATAGTTCCTGATCAGGATGATTCGATATGCACAAGATTATTCCAACCAAAAAAAAAAAATGCACAAGATTATGACAAATCTGCATAATTACGCATAAAACAATCAATTATGATATCCAATCATATCTTCTATCAATGGATAAATTATTAATGCTTTATCAAATAAAGAAAAACAATCACTAGTTTGCATACCAAATCCAAGTTATTGCAACGCACTCGGGATTCATTACCTTATGATGACAGGAGATCAGTGCAGCTTCGGCAAGGCCTATCCAAGGCACCATCATCATTTCCCCAGCACGAACAGCTTTGCCAGTCCCGAATTTCATACTCGATGTCCTTCAGCTTATTCAAGGACAGGAGGCGAGGCAGAGGAAGTTGTCTTAGCCGGCAGTTTCTTGGAATTCAAGTCATCCCCCATAGCAGATACTAGGAAATGAAACATATAACATAGGACAGGAACAAGTTGCCCTGCTTCACTGGCAAGTCTGTCTAGTTCAATAATCGGAAACCCTGAACATATAATTTCAAACTCAATCATATATGAACATTATTCAGCAGCAGGAGGTTTTACATATACATGAAAGAGAATCAGACTCCCTGTCGTTTTCTCTAATTCTCTTGTACCTTGGATCACTCTTTCAACAATGCCACTCCACAAACCATTGCATAGACAAGAGATAAATCTTAGAATGAATGGAATGACACAATAACACAGATCCAATCCCATAAAAAGCTATCGAGGATTCGGTGAAAGCCAAATAGGATGAGACCTGACAGTGTATGGAGGGCTCTGAGCATAACTAGGCAACGCTTTGATGCTCCCATCCCACAACCTATATATCCCCATATCAGGTTCTATAATGCCGTCGGAGTTGTGCTCTGAGTAATCATCCGTGTAGTATATGCAGTCCCCAGCACACCCCGGAAATTCTGAAGCCCGTAATGCTAGAGATGAGTTCCGCCCCACGAACAGCATGCAGTCACCGACACTCTCCATCTTCACCCACCTTGGGGCCTGCTGACTCCATCGGTCAAGCTTGAAGACATCAAAATTAGCGGTTCTGAACCTCGCCAGGTGAGGCTCGGGTCCAAACTCGTCGTGAAGGTGTCTTGTGACCCACAACAAGTCCTCTCCTGCAGCGACCAAGTACTGAAGGTCACCTCCGACCGGGCCCCACGAACTGATGAAGGAGACCTCCGGTGAGGAGGATGGGCCGTGGAGATTAATGACCGCTAGGCCACCCGACTTGTGGAGGGCATAGAACGAGCCGTCCCGGTAAATGATGTCCTCGGAGTAGGAGTCCACGCCCTCCACGAAGGTCCAGCGCGAGTCACCGCTCCGGCAGAAGGCGAGGTCGAGCGTGCAGGTGAGCAGTGCCACCGCGGCGAACTCCGGATCTTCTGCAGGGCCCGAGGAGAGGACGATCTTCTCGATGAAGGAGTCCCGCATTTGGGCCAGATCCTGGGTCACGAGCTGTTCGAAGATGCTGCGAATGACGTATTCCCGGCCAACGTTGGCGTAATCGAAGGCGACGACATTGGGGAATGAGGAGAGCGGGGGTAGCTCCACCTCTGACATGGTCAAAGGGTTGAAGAGGGTGACGTCGGGGGTGTCCCCGACAGCGGCGAGCCAACCGTGGGAGGAGCCGCAGCAGCGGCGACGGATGAGCGGAGAGGGGCCCCGGGTGGATCGCCGAAGATTGTGGACCCTGCGGTCCTGGAGGTTGAAGAAAGATGAGTAAGACGAATCGGCGGGGAGGAGGAGCCACGGGAGCTGGGGGGGGAGGTGGCGTGGAGTTTTGGGGACGGCCGACCGGAAAGAACGGCACACGGCACGGAACCGGAGGTAGTCGGAGTAGATCGGGAGCTTCGACGATATCGTTTCCAGAAGCTCCGGCGGAAGGTGGGACCAGTCAACCGCCATGTCCCCCTTCTTTCCTCCTCTGCGACCGGGGGCTCGTCTCAACTCAATCGACTCCTCCCGCTATTCCAGCGGGTGGTCTCCCTGGCTCCGGTGACGTATCCTAATTTCAGTCCACAATCTATATTTTTATCTTCAATTTAGTCCTCAACATTCACCCTTCTTAAATCATCTTCTTTTTTTTTAGTCCCTTGTATTTTGGATTATATTCTTGTTGTGGTGTTTGTGCCCTGCTACTCTGCTTCCTCCGATGTCGGGTCGAGGCCCGAGCTAGTTGGTAATGCCGTCGGCCTAGACCTGCTCTAGGCTACTCCTATTAATTTTTAACACGATAAAATAGTCCGATACGATACTATACGACGCGAAATTATGCGGGTCTGAATCAAGGTTATTCAGAATCGGACACGAACTCTGTTAGGTTCGAAAGTTGTAAGAAGGTGATCAAGAGAATGAAGGAGTCTGAGTTATGAATGTTGTCTTATGTCCATTACTTTGAGTGTATAGATCCCCCTTTATATAGGGGTGGGAACACATGCATTAAATACAAATCACGTAACTTATGGGATAAGTAACTTCTGTGGTACGAGTGATGTCAGAACTGTAGAGGCGCAGGCAGCGTCAGTCGTACGGACTGACGCGGCTCTAAAGCGGTGCTGGCAGTACGGACGCCGCCCATGCTGTGCGCGTAGTTAGGCCTAAGCGTCGAAACAGGCAGATGGCCCACTTCCTGGGCCTTGACCGGGGCCGGACTTCTTCAGGGGCGAGAGCCTTGGACCCGAACCCTACAAACTCATATGTTTCATTATAATCAAATATTATGTAATTAAGTAATTTTATTTATTTATTATACCAATTGTTTGTAAATATAATTATTTTAATATTTATACCATATATTCTTAGAGTATAATTATATATTACACACATTCTATATTAAATATGTTAATCTAATTTAAACATTGTTTAAACATGACCGTTTGGATACAAACACATTTAAATATAAAAGATAAATGTGTCACGTCTAAGTTATCGAAATTTTTAACTTGAATATGTTTAGACACAACACATTTAAATATGACATATTCTTTAAATGTTTCCTTTCTGTTTTGCCTGGTGGTCAAGCACAGCTAAAATTAAAGCGTGGCAAATGTTCTCGAGACACGAGTTCGTTGCCAATTGTTGTAAAATGGTTTAGTTTTGATAAGCTTATCTCGTCTCAATTGATGAATCGTGGAACCACTCTCTCCCTAGAATACCACAACGGAAATTGACATAATCACGCTAAATAAAGTTAATATAATTAAAATTTATACATCGTGGAGTTGAGGAGAATAAACTCCTCGTTATTAAAAAAATAATTAAAATTTATAAGATTTTAATAAAATAAAATAATTACTATTTAATTTATTAAATTAAAAGTAATCGTAAATCATGTAAATTAAAATGAAATCATATGGGGGCTGGGAAAGATCTGGCCGGTAATAGACGAGTTAGCTCATGACCCGTCCGATTGTAGTTTGGGTGGGACCCATCTGAACCGGATCGGATTGTATCAAATGTCGTGGACCGGCCCTAAATTTCCAAGCCTACTTGGAACTCTAATCATTGCGATGGTGCCATCAGTTGTCATTGGAACGTTGCATCGTTATCAGTCGTAATGGCTTAATCCGATCAAGGGCCACCACCAGTTTCTTTTATTATGCATCTGCACCCAAGGAGGTATCTTGTGATAGTAATATTACGTCGCAGTACTTACATATGATATTAATTAATGAGATTTAATTGATTTTATGATTTTTATAATAAAACCTAAAAAATAATAAGACAATCCCAAAAAAATATTAGCGTCTAATCGCGGAAATTTACCGTTACTTATGTAAGCTTAGATCAGTCTCTGATAGTCACCTCTAGGTCCAATGGCCAATTTTACTTGTGGTCGCACAGAGTACATAATTCAACACTGCATCAAAGTTGGATTAAACTCCTTCACATGCCGAACTAGAGAGGGGCGTTAAATCGCACATCGATTAAACAAATAGAATAAGTATTGGGCTTGTAAGAGAATTGGGTACCGCCACCTAATATATTAGATTTTTTTAGTAGAAACACGTTCTGTCCCCTGTAGGATCCACCACCAATAATGTAATATACGAGTGCCTGATTATGACAATTGCTGATGTACATCCGAACTCGTCCCTGGCAGTCCCCTCACCGACATAAGCCCAGATCCATCTTCGATAGCCTCCTCAAAGTCCAGTCGTCAACTTTGCCAACGATTCACTTACAACACATAATTTAGCACGTAATACTCGAATTTGAAGCAAACCTCATATAAGAGAAAGGAAGATCGAACCACCTGATCCGATCTACATTCAGAGGGACATTTGATGTGAAGCACTCCGTGGTGCGAGAGTCAATGCACCGGGGCCCCTCCATATCATAACCGAGAAGATGGTCTGAGCCGCACACATTAGAGAGCCCTCTAATAATTGGCCAAAGCCGTCCAAAAAGCCTTAATTATGTCTCTGATACATCCACTTCCGACATATATCTGTGCCCACCCTCAAACTGTGATCATCCGTATAACCAATGAAACTCTTTCGTTCTTCGAATCTAATCTGATCTGATCTAATCTAATGCTTTCACACTCTTTTTCGGGTGGCGTATCTTTCTCCTTGCGATTCGACTTGACTAGCCATCATAAATATACGTGGATGTTCTTGTTGGATCACATTCGTGACGACCAAGGTGGAAGAATTGGTAGTGAAAAGACGGATAATGCGGTGCTCGTGGTTCATAAAACACCACATATGTTACCATGGAGGTCGCATATTTTCAATTTTGTTCGCTCGACGTTTAGAAAATCAACGAGCACAGCTACTTCACATTTGAACACGGTCGGTCCATGAACAAACACGACTCTTCTCAATCATGAATTTTTTTCATTCTCATTGCTCGAAAACAAGACTTACAAGATGAAGAGATATATTGGATCTTCTTAATCAATTGTACTATTCAAACTCGGGCATATTAATAATGAACAGAGCGTGTGATAATAATTTGTCGAATCGAGACTTAAAAAGTAAAGGTTAAATGTATTTAGAAACCAAAAAAAAGAAATTTATTAGTGTGACATCTCGATTATCATTCATTTTTAATTTTTATACTCTTTTTTTCTTCTTTCTTGTATCTCGTTCTAATTTCACGAGTCTCCTTTGCAACGTTAAAAGAGGAGCAATAGGGGAACAAATATGTTGACTCCAATTACGGAGTGCGTGCGGGCTGATGGGACGCTGGCTTTGGGTGGTCGGAAAGCGTTCGAAGAACACGGTCACGAGCGTTCTTATCACCTTTTATTTGTATTTTTTTGGGTTCAACACAATCATCACAAAAATGATATTATATTGTTTTCCAAGCCCTAAATCCTGAAATCAAGGGGACACTGACTCCAGATAATGACTTGAGTGACCCACTTAATTTTAGGGTTATCCCTGGTCACTGGCAAGTTTGTGTTGTCAACAGTAAAATCACGAGTTATTATCAACTTCCCTTTTAAGGATAATTTCTGTACAGTATTAGCTTATTAACTATAAACTGCTTCCATTAGATTTTAGCGACTTCAGCGCACGTGAAGTTTGTCTTTGGACTGAGATTGATTTCTGTACAAGCACTGGTTTGCCCTGATAATAAGGTGCTTCCTACGGACTTTTAACCCCTATGATCACATGTAAAGTTTAACTGTTAGAAGATGCAGTTCGTTAATTTTTTTAAGCTAAACATACGCATATTATCAGAGAAGGTCGGGTCCGGAAAATCTAGACCTACCCTCCACCAAATGGTTAGATAAAGTAAGTGATTTGTCCCATTGAGTCCGGGTACTCTGCTTGGAACATATGTGCAAAATTCACCTTAAGAAGAACAAATATATTACGTAGAAAGGTGGCTAAGTCACTATTAGTATCCTCCTTTAAAAAAAAAGAATAACAGATACATAATATATATATATATATATGTATATATGTATAATACACGAGGATGAAAGGCCATAAAAGCAAATGATCCCATTTTTGCAAAGTCTTATATAAGTGCAGATCTAGAATTTTCAATTATGGGGTGAAACTCAATAAATGATTTAAAGACGAATTTCAAATGATAAAATATATAACAGGTTTTCTCGAATTTAGAAGGGGCTTGATTGCCCTCCTAAATATCCATCCCCGGCCTCGTATAGAGTAACTGATACATGGGAAAAGAAGCCGATGAGAATTGGAATCATTGAGCACACACACCAAATGATCAGAGCAAGAGAAATCACCAAAAGGAAATGTGAGAGAAGGAGACCCGGAGACTGTAAAAACTAGAAGAGAGAAGGATAAACTATCCCCTTTCACCATAGAGCATTCGGTGAAATCGTTCTTGCCTTTTCACCAAAAGCCTAGGGTAAAACTTCTGCCCTTCGATGATTACGTGCTTTGATCTACGAATAAGATTACAAGAATCTAGTGCGAACCGGTGCTCGATATTCGCAGCAAGTGGCATGCTTTGATCCGTCCTGTACAAATTACAGTTCGGATATGTCGGATAAAATCGAACAACCGTGTTTCACTGCACTGGGTTCCTCTGAAAGCGCTCGATCGAGAGACTGCTGATGCATGGACGTGAATAAAATCAATCATTGCTCGAATAAGGACTGGCACTGGAAAAGGCACATTCAGGAGTCAAAAAGAATTGACAAACGAGTTGGAGATGTTCACAAGCGACGGGCGGACCCTGGCTAAGTTGATTAGGCCCTCCAATGATGGGGTTTCGAATTGATCAGTCGATCGATCAATCTCCCTGTTTATTTAATTTCAATATCGATAAGTGACAGGTGAATTATTGATCGACAACGAAATCGGTCGACATGCTAATTTATGTATTAATCAACCTGTCAATCTCTGATTAAGCACGTGTGCACCGAGAAATTACAAGAGAGAGAGGTCCCATTGCGGGTCGAGTTTGGACCATTCTCTTGATCTCCCTTTTTCTAGTCCACTCAAGATCTCGATCCATCCATCCCTCTCGATCTTGGCCAGTCTATCTAGTGCAAATTTTGATATTGTGTGTGATTTTTATAAAGAAGAAGTGACGTGGTGAACAATGTACAAAGCCAATTATAACTTGGAATATTCATGGATTTAATTATATAAATAAAAAGGATCTGTACAGTAATAAAAAGTATCGAGTTTGAGTTTTATCTTTTTAATTAGTCAACTTGACTCGAACTGAATTACTCAGAGGTACAGGCTGAAAAAAAAATTCCCTTCGTGTAATTTCGCTAATTAATATGAAGCACTTAAGGTATACTTTTTTTTTTTTGGGTGATCAAATTCACAATTGACTACCACTTCCATTGAGAATTACTCTGAAATACTCTTCACCCTTCCTCTTCCTCTCCACTTCACATTCCTTTCTATACACGAGTAGCACGGGTCACTATCCCGTAATATATAATACAGGAAGCCATACGTCTTAATCGGCACTTAATTATAGATCGGTTAATAAATCTTGTAAGTGTCACTGGTCAATAGATCTTCGGAATCCTTTTGGCATGTCATGGTGCACTTTGGTTTTAATATATATATATATATATATATATATATATATATGACGTGAACTCGTTTTATGCACGGATTTGTCATATAATGAAATTATTGAAAAAATGAATGTAAGTGATAAAAAGTTTTAGTTATAGTTTATGTTTAGAGTGTGTAATTTTTCAGCAAATTAAATATGAAATCGTGTAATAACTTGGGTTATTTGTCCATAGAATTACGATCTAATAATTCTTTAATCTACCACGTATTTTTTTTACCCAAAAAATCACGAAATATTCAAGAATTTCATAATTTATCACGAACTTTTTTCTCAAAAAATCAAGAACTGTTCAAGAATTCCCTAATTTATCATATCGTTACTTTTGCATGTTAATTGCTCATATGTACTATTAATTTTGTTGATTGTGCAAATGGAGTCTAACGGAGCATCTCATGTGGCATCCATCTGATCATAAAAAATCACGAACTATTATCGAATTCTCTATTTTATCACGAGGATGGACCTACAAGTAGATGTGCAAATAGATGTTCCCTATTTTTTTTGACTAGATAGACACCGCGTGTGATGTTACACTAAACTTCGTTTGTACAATCAACAAAATTAAAAGTACACGTTAGTAATTAATAGTTAAAATTTATGGCGTGGTAGATTAGCAAGAATATAGCATAATTTGTGATTTTCTAGGTAAAAAAATAGTTTGTGGTAAATTAGGAAATTCTTCAATAGTTCTTGATATCTAGGCAAAAAAATTGGGGGTAGGCACGGGGTATCCGATAGGGTAAGTTTCGGGTAAATTGTAATGGGAATATGATAAGTTCGGAGTAGAAAAATGAACAGTCGGTTAAAATAGGTTTCAATTCCGATTCCATTAAATATGTGCTCGGTACCTATGCACACCCCTAAAAATTATTCGTGGTAGATTAGAAAATTTTTAGATAGTTTGTGATTTTCTGGGTAAATAATCCTAATAAATTTAGAAAAATAGAGTGATTTTTTATGTAAGTAGGAGAAAAACCAGCGTGAGATAATAGAGAAAATGATAACTTGAGAAAGATTTAGTAGTTAAATGCTAGTGAATTTACTATTACACTCATATGTTCTCTTGGTATAATTTTATATATTAATGGTCAGTCTGGGAAACGGAAAAAGACACCAAACTCGCAAACATTCATTTATATAATATATAATAAATATATATATTTAAAATTAATGTGCTTTAATTAATCATCTTTGTCAAATTGTTCTGCTTCACATCCAATCAATCCCGTAACCCATCTCTCTCTTTTTTCCTCCCTTATCCGTCCGCTGTCAAGATATTAAGATCAGATCATATTCGTGCGATTCGGTTAGTGTAAAAAAATTCAAAAAAAGTAAAAGTAAAACTAAGATGTGATGATTATGACATTAATAAGATTAGTAAAATTATATTGCTGAGAAGTGTCACAGTAATGTGATTAAACATGACCTAATTTATTAATTACCACTGCAATTTCTAGTATTACATGATTTAGTAATTTAGTATTTTTCATGGAGTCGGTGATTTTGTAAATAATATTTCAATTTTAAATTTTAAATAAATATTTTTTTTTCCTGAATTTCCACTTTGCAATCACTTTGTTAAATAGGGATGTCCATGAAAGATTGAACATGTTGATGTTGGTTAATTATTTTTTAATTATGTGCCGTCTTGACTGAATTAATTAATTAAAGGCACAGCCAGAAAAATAAATTAATAAAGCACTACAAATCATTTCA
Source organism: Lagerstroemia speciosa (assembly GCA_037672795.1). Taxonomy (NCBI): domain Eukaryota; kingdom Viridiplantae; phylum Streptophyta; class Magnoliopsida; order Myrtales; family Lythraceae; genus Lagerstroemia; species Lagerstroemia speciosa. The sequence goes on from CM075292.1 coordinate 1,483,347, forward strand.
ATGAGTCTCGAGGGTCTCACGTGATGCTTATTTAAGTGCCTGCGATCAATTAATTAATTTATTTTGCATAGTGCAAAAAAAAAAAAAGTTGTTAGGTGGATAGATCGAACCCGTGACGTTCATAGGATGTTACTAGCTAATAGTTCACATATTGTAGCACGACAGATCCATCACCTTTAAATTATCGGAAGAATTATCCCTTGTTTTCCGTACTGGTTTCGAGCAATTTGTTTAAGAATAAGGTATCGTCAATCCTGATATTCATTTTATATTTTTCAATATGGGGTTCATCCTTTTAAGTTTTAACACCTCTGTCACGCGTGACGTCAGAGTCGGATACAGAAAATTTATCAATTTGCTTGTTTATCGTATTTTGATCAGTGTTTTCTCACATCACGTGGTGAAATAGAGTCATCTAAGAATTTCTCGATAAGTTACATTGAAGTGTCTTAAACATGTGGAAGGAGTCGTAAATTCAAGAAAATATATGTAGAGAATATTTTAAAAATTAATTCATATAATGAACCTAATCAGAGTAATATATATATATATATATATACATGTTAATAAATAAAAATAAAAAACAATAATTTTCTTGTCATACGCAGAATGGCCGCGCTGAGTACGTACTCAGAACTTCCTTCCTTGCTCCCTTTTTATTTTTAATTTAAAGACCAAAAGTCACCCGACATCAAGACCAGATTTGCATTTTAATTAATTAATTAGTAGACATAAAATACTCTCATGTGCAGTTCAGTGTCTACGATCCAAAAATCTTTACAAGCACTTGCAATGCACATTTGCATCTGCAGGTTCGGATCCAGGAAACCGAATCTAAGTGGGACAAAATTTAAATTAAGGTTAAAAGCATGGAATTAGCGGAAGAGAAGATATAATTTGACGAACAGATTAGATCAGTGAAACTTACATAACGTTATTCTGTAGTGTTGCCAATATTTTACTGGCAAGCAATGGATCTTGATCGATCCCCGGAAAAATTCGAGCCACGGGTTGCACTTGCAGAGAATAATATTGCCTCGGGTCCCGAGTTTCTAAGATCTGTTCGAGAAATTTTCCGAAGAAATCCAAGCACACGGCTAAACGATTAGGGATGCGAGTCGAGCGTACATGAGAACGAGATGAATCGGGTTATGTTCTTTCGATGGGATCGATTGATTCTCGGAGTTAGCAGTTAAAACATTTTCGTACGAACTTTCATCCAAAAGCCTTCTAGCCTTTATTTCCATACCAATGAGCATATCCCTAGTTGACTTCCATTATTCAAAAAATAATAATAATAAGTTAGCCATTCAAATATCTTTCTAATTTATTATTCAATTTTCCAATTTGGAAAATGTGGAAATTTTTTTCCCTGCCAAGGAGATTGACGAGTCTAAAAGGCGATAGAAGAAATATCAGAGAATAAAGTAGGGTAGAAAACTTTATTAATAAGAATCGAATTCATGACCTCTTGGTATTGTGAGTCTCTTGTGTAACGGTTATATCACGTAGTATGTTTCACGAATCAATAAGTGTTTAACACGCCAGTACGTATAATCGGTGCAGATATCTGTAACTGTTATTACTGATATATTAAATAACCGTTGACTTTAAACACGTGTCAGATGATATACCCATTACGTACAGAACTCTTTCCACGATGTCGCTGCACCAAATTCCATCCGAAACAAAATCGGGGAAAGTTGATGAAACAGAAGTGGGTGGCACACACATGGCCAACTCACACTCTTGCTGCCACAGGAATTAATTGGACCACTTTTAAGGAGGGACTAGGGAGTGCCTCAGTGAAAGGCCCTTTTAGGTAGCATTGATAATATACTCTTTTTTTTTTTTTTTCCTTATCAACATCCTACCCTGACCATGCCTTATTCCATCGTCACGATTGATAATGCGATCCCGCAGCCGAAGCAAAAACCTGGTTATCGATTGAGAATATGCGCGTCACGAGAAAACGGTGTATCCAGAACAACAACCATAAGCCGTGTGGATGGATGTATGATGGTCGGTTGCTCTTAAACTCAGAACCTGATGTTCGAGAAAGTTAAGGATTGATGCTTGAATTTTCTGTCCACTAGTGTTTCTTAAATCGAACGAACACCTTTACGACAAACAAACAACTGGAAAATGAGTGAGAAAACAATTCCAAGTAATGTTTTTTTTTTAAAAAATTAATTTGTCTTGTACTGGAAAATAAATTTATTTTAAAATGTTATAATTTTTTTTAAATGTCAAAACAAAACTAAAACTGAAAAAGGAAAAAATGAAAAATTAAGAAAAGCAGATCTAGAAACCACCGAGGGAGGGCCGATTGGTGGCGTCATGCCGGAGCTCCCCTCATCTGGAGGTTCTCATTTCTCCTCTTTTTTTTTTTAAGTTTTTTTTATCTTATATTAACCGATCTCAAGACATTATTCATAAATTTTGTCAATAATTATCCGACATATTAAGAAAAAGTGTCACAACGTTTTTCCTATCAATCAACTGTATTCGCTTTTCGTTGATAATTATTGATAAGATTCTCCACGTCATCCGTGAGATCGATTCATTTCAAAATTTCTCTTTCAAAATGAGTGGTATTTTACTTTCAAGACGAAGGGTGAACTATACATTTGACTAAATTTCCGAGGGGCCGGGCACGCGAAATTCACTTTTTGTTCAGCATATAACATTTGTTACATAAAAATTTAATGAAATCTCGTACAATTTGCATTAGAACTTGATTAGCTTATTAAGGAGTAAAATTAGTAAAACTCTAGTAAACTTTATCAATATAGATATACTAGACACGGGTTACCGGTGCTGCGCACGGAAAGAAAATAGAAAAAAATAAATGTGGAATACTGAGATGATCTCACAAAATTAGATCGTTTATTTATAATACAATGCAATTTAGTTCATTTTAAATTTGTTAACTTACAGTAGTTAGTAGAACACCCTCAGTAATCATTAGTATATTGTGTCAATTTTATCATTTTTCAAGTTTATAATTTTAAATTATTCTTTCAAAAAATAGGATTGATTTTTGCTGTTAAAATTATAGATATAGAGTGATAAATGAGAATATGAACAGTCAATAAAAGATTTTTACAGTTAAGATTATACATGCGAAGTGAGCGGAAAATAACTTGAAATTACTATTTTACCATTGATCTAGAATATTTTATAAAATATATGCATATCATATATTTTAATATATAAATAATATTAAGTATAAATATAAAAAAAGATACTAAACTTTCACAATGTTTACATATAATAGTAAGTATATATATAAATATACAGGGAAGTAAGATTAAAATAATATTAGTGGCAAAAAAATATAAATAATATTTATTTAAAAAAGAAAAAAAAAAGAAAAAGGAAAAAAGGGAAGAGATGTGAAGCAGGCTGCTCTGCTCATGATCCAGATCTCTGTTGCCATGCTTATTTCTATTCTCTCTATAAACAAAACATTATGGGATTTCTCCACCATCTTCAATCCCTAAACAGATCGCTTCCTCTTCCTCTTCCTCTTCTCCCCTGTTTCACTCTCACTCCCACTCCCACTCCCACTCCCTCTTCCTTCCAGCAATGCCTGCAACTTTCAGCAGCAGCAGCAATGGCGTCTTCTCCTTCACCTTCTTCCTCTCACTGAGTTCTCTGTTTCTCCGCTTCTTCCCCCCCGTCCACTCCACTGATGTGCAGGGCCAAGCCCTCCTGGCTTGGAAGCACAGCCTCAACTTCTCCGGCGATGTGCTGGCCTCCTGGGACCCGTCCCACCCGACCCCGTGCCGGTGGGTCGGGATCGTCTGCGATGCTGCCGGAGACGTCACGGGGGTGAGCTTGAAGTCGGTCGACTTGCAGGGCTCTCTGCCATCGAATTTCCAGCCCCTCAGGTCACTGCAGAGCCTCGTCATCTCTTCCAGTAACCTCACCGGGACCATCCCGAGGGAGCTCGGGGGGTACACTGAGCTCCGGGTGATCGATTTCAGCGGCAACTTGCTCAATGGAGAAATTCCGGCAGAGCTGTGCCGGCTGAGGAACTTGCAGAGCCTGTCGCTGAACTCGAATTGCCTCCAAGGCCAGATTCCTGGTGATATCGGGAACCTCTCGAGCCTAACATACTTGACCCTCTTCGACAATCAGCTCACTGGCGAAATTCCAGGAAGTATCGGGGCGCTGAGCCGGTTGCAGGTCTTCCGCGCGGGCGGGAATAAGGACCTTAAGGGCGAGCTTCCTCAGGAAATTGGAAACTGCACGGAATTGACCATGCTTGGACTTGCCGAGACCAGCCTTTCCGGGAGCCTCCCAGCATCGATTGGGAAGCTGAGGAGGATCCATACCATTGCGATATACACCACCCTCATATCCGGACAGATTCCGGAAGATATCCAGAACTGCAGCGATTTGCGGAATCTGTACCTGTACCAGAATTCAATTTCCGGGTCAATTCCAGTAGGGATCGGGGAGCTCGGCAAGCTCCAGAACCTACTCCTATGGCAGAATGAAATAGTGGGACCGATACCGGACGAGCTTGGCGGCTGTGGTGAGCTGCTGGTCATCGACCTGTCGGAGAATCTCCTCAGCGGAAGCATCCCAAGGTCGCTCGGGGAACTTTCCAAGCTCCAAGAGCTTCAGCTCAGCGTTAACCAGTTATCGGGTGAGATTCCTGCTGAGATCACCAACTGCACGGCGCTGACTCATCTTGAGGTCGACAACAACGGAATCTCGGGTGCGATTCCGGGTTCGGTCGGGAATCTCAAGAGCTTGACCCTGTTCTTTGCATGGCAGAACCGGCTGACCGGCGCAATTCCGGTTAGCCTCTCCGAGTGTCAGAGTCTCCAGGCGCTCGATCTCTCATACAATAACCTCTCCAGCTCGATACCGAGGGAGATATTCGCCCTGAAGAATCTTACCAAGCTCCTCTTACTCTCCAATGATCTGTCCGGCTTCGTACCTCCGGATATCGGGAACTGCTCGACCCTGTACCGCCTCCGGTTGAACCGGAACAGGCTCTCGGGCACCATTCCTTCCGAGATTGGGAAGCTAAGGTCCTTGAATTTCCTTGATCTCAGCGAGAACAGGCTACTGGGAGGGATACCTCGGACCTTGACGGGATGCCAGAATCTCGAGTTTGTCGATCTGCATTCGAATGGGCTCACCGGACCAGTGCCCAGTACACTACCCATAAGCCTACAGTATCTGGATATTTCAGACAATAGGCTCTCAGGGGAGCTGAACTGGAGCATCGGCTCGCTAACCGAACTGACAAAACTCGATCTCGGGAGTAACCGGTTATCGGGCAGGATTCCGGCTGAGATTCTATCCTGCAGTAAACTTCAGATGCTCAACCTGGGGAGCAATTTCTTCTCGGGTGAAATCCCGAAGGAACTTGGCCTGATTCCGTCGCTTGAAATCTCCCTTAATCTCAGTTGCAACCAGCTCACCGGCAAGATTCCGGCCCAGTTCTCTGGCCTCACTCGGCTAGGAATCCTCGACCTTTCCCACAACAACCTCGGAGGAAACCTTAACGCTCTTGCTGACCTCCAGAACCTCGTCTCCCTCAATATCTCCTTCAATGACTTCTCCGGAGAATTGCCCAACACCCCATTCTTCAAGAAGCTCCCGCTCAGCGACCTCGCTGCCAATCAGGGCCTTTACATCTCCGGCGGCGCCGGGGCTGGCGCTCCAGCGGACCCCAGAAGGAAATCAGCCTCGAGACTCCTAATGTCGATCCTCGCCAGCGCTAGCGCCGTGTTATTGCTTCTCACGGCCTACTTTGTAATCCGAGGTCACATATCAGGCAGAGGACTACTGGAGGACGACTCGTGGCAGATGACTCTATACCAGAAGCTCGAATTCTCGATCGATGACATCTTCAAGAACCTTACATCCGCGAATGTCATCGGTACTGGAAGCTCCGGGGTCGTGTACCGGGTCACAGTCTCGAGCGGGGAGACATTGGCAGTGAAAAAAATGTGGTCCTCCGAGGAGTTCGGTGCATTCGACTCCGAGATCCAGACCCTGGGCTCAATACGTCACAAGAACATCATCCGGCTCCTCGGCTGGTGCTCACACCGAAGCATGAAGTTGCTGTTCTACGATTACCTGCCGAACGGAAGTCTGAGTTCGATGCTCCATGGCGCCGGCAATTTCGGGAAGGCAGGAGGCGGAGCGGAATGGGAGGATAGGTATGAGATTGTACTAGGGGTCGCCCATGCATTAGCCTACTTGCACCACGACTGCGTGCCGGCGATCTTGCACGGCGATGTCAAGGCGATGAACATCCTGCTTGGCTTGAGGAACGAGCCGTATCTGGCCGACTTTGGACTTGCCCGGACCGTGAGCCCCAGCGAGGACCCATTGAAGCCCAGCCAAAGACCGTACCTCGCGGGATCCTATGGCTATATGGCTCCAGGCAAGTTTCCAGTAATTTGGAGAAGTTACTGTCGATAGAGTAATTAACAACGTTTTAATCCCTATAATCCCTCCATAATTTTCTCCATTAAATTTGATGTGCAGAGCATGCATCGGTACAGAGAATTACAGAAAAGAGTGATGTGTACAGTTTTGGAGTAGTGCTTCTCGAGGTTTTAACGGGAAGACACCCGTTGGACCCCACCTTGCCGGGAGGCGCTCACTTGGTCGAGTGGGTCCGGGACCACCTGGCCGGGAAGCGGGACCCGGCAGACATCCTTGACACGAAGCTGAGGGGGAGGACAGACCCTGAGATGCACGAGATGCTCCAGACGCTATCGGTCTCGTTCCTCTGCTTGAGCACGAGACCCGGCGACCGTCCGGCAATGAAAGACGTAGTCGCGATGCTCAAGGAGATCAGACACGTCGACCCTGGGAACCCAGAGGCCGACTTCTCAAAGGGTCTACAGTCTCCATCGCCGGGCCGCTCGTCACATCCGACAGAGGCTCTGGCTAATATTGCAGCTTCCCAGGAGTCATCTATTTGCTCATTTGCCTTCCTAGGAGATTCAATCTAAGTCATTGCATGGGCATCACAAATAGATGGAAACAATATGTAACAGATACATCGTGTGATATAAATTATAACCCAGTATAATTGTTACCGCATTGATAAAAATAGTTACGATATTTAATAAATTATAAGTTCTTGATCATCCATATAACCAATGAAACCTTTCGAACTTTTCTATATGTCCCATATTTTCTCTTTCATTCTTCGAATCTAATCTGATCTAATGTTTTCATGCTTTTTCCGGGTGGCACATCTTTCTCCGTGCAGCTCGATTCGATTAGCCATCATAACTACACGAGGATATCCGTATCGGATCACATTCGTGACGACCAAGGTGGAATAATCAGTTGTGAAAAGGCGGATAATGCGGCTCATAAAACACCAGGAGGTCGCATGTTTTCGGTTTTGCTCGCTCAACGTTTAGAGAATCAACGAGTACAAATAATTCACGTTTGAGTATGGTTGATCCATTAAGAGATACGACTCTCTTCACTCATGCATTTTCTTCATTCTCATGACACAAAATTAAGATTTACAAAGAGACAGAGATCTTCTTAATCAGCTTTATTATTCAAATCCAAACATAATAATTTATCGAATCGAGACTTAAAAAAGAAAGGCTAAAAGTAATTTGGAACAGATAGAAGGAATTTATTATAGTGACATCTCGATTCTCACTGGTTTTTAATTTTTTTACACTATTTTTTTCCTTTTTTTGTTTAATAACCGAGGTACTAGACTCCTTCCGGACCCGACCAGCGGTGACTGCGACACCTTCTCCTCAGAGTACACTCAATAGATCACAAACTACATATATCAAATAAGTTATGATAAATTCCGATCGGCTTGCAATTCGGAGAATTTTTTCCTCTTTCTGGTGTTAATTTCACGAGTCTCATCTGCAATATTAAAAAGGGCAAAAGAGGCAACTGGGGGAACAAAAATGTTGACTCCGACTACGGAGTTCGTGCGGGCTGATGGGACGCTGCGTTCCAAGAACACGGTCAAGGAGCGTCCCTATCACTTTTAATTAATCTTTTTTTTGGTTCAACACAATCATCACAAAATGATAATATATTGTTTTCCAAGCCCTAAATCCTGAAATCAAGGGGACACCGACCCTGGATAATGACTTGAGTGACCCACTTAATTTTAGGGTTACCCCTGGTCACTAGCTTGTGCCGTTATTAGTAAAATCACGAGTTATCATCATTTTCCTTTTTTAGAATAATTTCCGTACAGTGTCAGCTTACCGGGCTATAAACTGCTTCCGCCTGATTTCAACGACGACTTTAGTGCATGTAAAGTCTGTCTGTCCGTCGAGGTTGGTTTTCGTACGAGCACCGGATTGCCCTGATAAGAAACTGCTTCCTACAGACCTTTAACCGTTGTGATCGCATGTAAAGTTTAACTGGTGGGAGTGCAGTTTGTTATTTTTTCCAGGTTAACGTATGCGTATTATGAGAGAGGCGCTGGGCCTTGGAGTGGCAGTGCGTGGAAGCATTACGAAAATCTAGACCCACCCTACACCGGAAAGTTGGATAGAGCTTAACACCGACGGGTTGGTATGCTAAAATCCGGGAAAGGCAGGAGCGGGTCGTGAATATCTAGACTTGCATTAGGACAAGGTCCCATGACCCAGACTCGGCCCGAGCTCTTGTGATCATATGATAACGAGTCATCGCTATTCTAGTTACCATTCATGTCACGGAATTATAGTAAACTATCCGTTCCATCGAGTCTGGGTCCTTTGCCTAGAACACATGTGCGAAATTCTCATCAATGATAGATTTTTTTCGATTTTAGAAGGAGCGAGCGATTGCCCTCTTGAATATCCATCACCGGCCTTATATGTTCTCTATTACTTTAAAAGATTAGAAGACTATTTTTAGTCTCTTTTCTCTTTTCCAAAGTTACCCTCCAGTCAAATCAGATTTAGAATCTCTTTTTAAGGATTTTATAGACATTTTACCCAACACTATCACGTTTCTCACCAAAAAATGGAAAAAAAAAAAAACCTTAGTTTTTCCAAGTCTCTCTCATTTTCATTTCACCACTGTCGTTCCTGCTCGTCCTTGATGTCTGCAGCTTCGTCAAAAAACACTCGATCTCTAATTTGCAGCTTTTTCGCAGATGGCATTTTAAAAATAATTTTCATGTCCACTGGTTTCCCCCAATTTTCATCTTGTTAACTCTGCGTACTACTCCAAACATTTGAAGGTCATGTTTCTCAAAGGAAAACGATCATATAAATTCGTAGCTTATAAGAAATTTTCATCGTATTGGTTTCGTGGAGTTCTACGAGCATTCCAAGGCCGTGTTCTTGAAGGTAGAAAGGGGTTGATCGCAGACACACCGTGCTCCTCTATTCCAAATTTCACTTCAAATAGAAATTGATGTTTGCTTTTCGAGGACCAGAGAAGTGATGTACCCGGTGTTGTGAATAACTTTAAACTATATATGCCTCAACAATATGTAATTTAAAATGTTATAGACAGTTCGGTTAATTTATTTAGTTTGCGCATAGCAACTGTTTTATCTTTTTCAGTTGTATTCGACAATGTTCATCGTGCATAGCACGGACCTTTTGCTGGTAGTAACTCTACCGGACAAGAAGCCGATGAGAATTCGAATCATTGAGCACTTACACCAAACAATCAAAGCAAAAGAAATCACCAAAAGAACAGGTGAGAGAAGAAGAACTAGAGACTGTAAAAACTAGAAAGAGAGAAGGATAAATTAACCCCTTTTCACCGTAAAGCATTCGATGAAATCGTTCATGCCTTTCCGCCAAGAGCCTAAGGTAAAGGTTTTGCTCTTTGATGATGATCACGTTTTGAAAAGTTATTGAACGGTTATGTGCTTTGATCCACGAATAATATGAACAAAATAGAGTGTGAACCGGTGCTCGACATTCACATTCACACTAAGTGGCATGCTTTGAACCGTCATGTACAAGGTTAGACTTGGGGGTCTGTCGGTTATAATCGAGCGACCGTGTTTCATGACCACCCGGAGTTCAATTCCCGGGCATGCAGGCAATGGATTCCTCTGGAGGCAAGGGGCCCGATCGAGAGACTGTGGATGCATGGACGTGTGCGCAATCAAATCATTGCTCGAATAAGGACTGGCACTGGAAAAGGCACATTCAAGAGTCAAAAAGAATGACAAACAAGCTGGAGATGTTAGCAAGCGACGCGTGGACCCTGGCCAAGTTGATTAGCCCCCCTCCAATGATGGGGTTTCGAATTTGATCGTTCGTTCAACTGTCTATTAATTAATTTCGATATCGATAAGTGACAGGTGAATTATTGACCGACGACACGATGAAATCAGTCGACATGCTAATTCATGTATTAATCAACCTATCAATCTCTGATTAAGCACGTGTGCCCCGAGTAATTACAAGAAAGAGAGGTCCCATTACGGATCAAGTTTGGACCGTTCTCTTGATCTCCCTTTTTCTAGTCCACTCAGGATCTCGACCCATCCATCCCTCCCGATCTTGGCCAGTGGAATGCAAATTCTGATGTTATGTATGGGTTTTCAAGAAGAAGTGACGTGGTGAACATCTAAAAGGCCAACAATAATTTGGAACGTTCATGGATTTAATTATACAAAAAAAAAAGATTTGTATAGTAATGATACTCGCTTCTGTAAATAAAAATAATACCTAAGCCTATGTTGTCTCATCAACGGTCGGATTCTTTCTACTCTTTTATCTCAATTTTCCACGAGCAAGAAGTTTCGAGTTTCGCTTTCATTCCACATGAGTCGGAGTCGCGATACGGTCTTGAACGTATAGATCGCCAGGGAGAAAAGAACATATTACTGCCGGAGAAGATCACACCCAAGAATTGATAAGTGATACGGCTATGTAATAGTTAGGATTAAACTATAAAGCAACTGACGAGCAGTGACTTTTCAAAATACCAAATATCAGAATTTGGCCTCCATCCGTTAACATGAGTTAATCTAAACGATTCGATACTGGGAGCCTTTAAGCAAAAGTCTCGAGTTCGAATCTTCGTGAGTGCAGAAATTTCATGCGGAGAGAACTTTAGCTTCCAGTGAATCGACCTGACCGGGAATAAATGCCCTTCATGTGATTTCACTAGTTAATATGACTTTTATCTTTGGTAATCAAATTCACAATTTACTACCACTTCCACTGAGAATTACTCTGAGACACTCTTCCCCCTTCCTCTTCCCCTCCACAACACATTCTTTTCTATACACGACTTGTCATCCTTAACTGGTTCGCTGAATATTACAATCCATGCATAGCACAGGTCACTGTCCTGTAATATATAATACGGGAAAACAGACGTCTTAATCGGAACTTAATCATACATCAGTTGATAAATCTTGCAAGTGTCACCGGTCAATAATGACACCCTCGCAATCTTTTTGGCATGTCATGGTGCACTTTGGTTTTAATATAATATATACACACACACTAGACATGAAAGATGATAAATTTTTTAATTACAATTAATGTTTGCGTGTAATTTTTTAATAAATTAAATATGAAATAATGTAATAAATTTTAAAAAAATAGAGTGATTTTGCATATAAGTCGGAGGAAAATAAGTGCGAGATAATAGAGAGAAAGTGATGGTTTGAGAAAGATTTAGTAGTTAAATGTCTGTGAATTTGCTATCACAAATTTATGTTATCTTGGTGCAATGGTCAGTTCACGAACATTCACTTATATAATATATATATATATATATATATATAATGTGCTTTAATTAATCATCTTTGTCAAATTGATCTGATTCACATCCAATCAATCCCGTAACCCATATCTCTCTTTTTCTTCCCTCTCTTATCCGTCTGCTGTCAAGATATTAAGATCAGATCATATTCATGCGATTCGATGTGTGTAAACAAAATAAAAATAAAACTAAGATGTGATGATTATTTATGACATTAATAAGATTAGTAAAATGACATTGCTGAGAAGTGTCATAATAATGTGATTAAACATGATCTAATTTATTAATTACTACTCGAATGTTTAGCATTACATGATTTAGTAATTTAGTATTTTTCATGGAGTCGGTGATTTTGTAAATAATATTTCAATTTTAAATTTTAAATAAATATTTTTTTTTCTGAATTTCCACTTTGTTGTTAAATCGGGGACGTCCATGAAAGATTAAACATGTTGATGATGGTTAATTTGTTTTTTATTGTATGCCGTCTTGACTGAATTAATTAATTAAAGGCACAGCCAAAAAATAAATTAATAAAGCACTACAAATCATTTCAATGAGTCTCGAGGGTCTCACGTGATGCTTATTTAAGTGCCTGCGATCAACTAATTAATTTATTTTGTATAGTGCAAAAAAAAAAAAAAAGGGGTTGCTAGGTCGATAGATCAAACCCGTGACGTTCATAGTATATTACTAGCTAATAATTCACATATTGTAACACAGCAGATCCATCACCTTTGGATTATTAGAAGAATTATCTCTTGTTTCATGTATTGGCATCGTGCGGTTTATTTAAGAAAAAAGTATCGTCAATCCCGATATTCATCTTATATTTTTCAATATAGGGTTAATCCTTTTAATACCCTTCTCACGCATGACGTCAGAGACGGATACAGAAAATTTACTCAAGAGGGTAAAAATTCAATAAATAAATAAGATGACAAGTTTAATGGGATAAAATAAGATAATTCAACGAAAAATTTTATGTAATTAATAATTGAACAAAAGTTAGATAAGATAACGTAAAATTTATTTAATATTCATGAAATTTTTCGAGTTTAAGGGGAAATCAACATCGCAGCACACCCCGAGATCCATTCATGCATGGCATAGCTATGAATCCAGACGGGACACGAAAGCAATACGATAGAATAGATGTATACACAGAAAATGCTTAGTGAGAGCACGAACTCGAACATGATCGAGCTTGCGATGCTAAGAAGCTAGAGAGAGAGAGAGAGAGTGTGTGTGTGTAGAAGTCACTTTTTTTCTCATAAGTTATATTGAAGTGTCTTAAAACATGTGCAATAGGTAGTAAATTCGAGAAAATATATGTGCAGGAATATTTTAAAAAATATACCTAAATTACAGGTAATGAAACCTGACCAGAGTAATACATACATACGTCAATAAATAAATAAATAAATAAAACAATTTTCATTTTATACACAGAATGGCCGAGCTGAGCACTACTCAGAAATTCTTTTCTTCTTCCCCTTACTAGTTCCCTATTTGTTTTTAATTTAAAGATCAAAGGTCACCTCCGACACAGGGTCTGGATAATATCGCAGCATGCCAGGAGTCATCTAATGGCTCATTTGCCTTCTCAGAAGATTCAATCTAAGTGATTGCATGGGCATCACGAATAGATGGAAAATGTCTGTAACACATATATCGTTTGACATCAATTATAAGCAAGTGTAATACTGAATGTATCAATAAAAATAGCTACGATATTTGATATGTCAATGCGTTAAATATCTATTAACTTCTAACATACGTCATGTGTGATATACTTATTATACAGAATATATCTATATCTATACTATTCTATGTAAACGTTTGGTAAGTTTGACTTTTTTTAGCTTTCCATATTTATAGGATCCTTCATATTAAGGGTAAAATAGTAATTTTAGTCATTGTCGCTCACTCCGTATCTACGATATTAACTGTAAAAATCTTTCATTAACTATTTAAATTTTCCATTCTCACTCTACATCTACAATTTTAGTACTAAAAATCTATTATGCTTTTCAAAAAATGATTTGAAATTGTAAACTGGAAAATTTATCTAATACTGTAAGTTAGGGAATTTCAAATAAATTAAGTTGTATTATATTATAAATAATTGATCTAATTTCACGGGTTTATCTCAGTACACTATTTTTTTAATTTTTATTTTTATTTTCTTTTTTTGTATAGTACGGGTGTATGTCTAGTATTATTAAATTAGAAAAGTGAGGTTAATTGGTCTCACTTTTGAATTCTTCAAAATATTCTTGATAAATATATTGTTAACCAACAAAAAAGACAAATAGGGATAAAGTGGTAAAATCACTTATATAACTGTAACTATCAAACAACTGCTATCTAATTTTCCACTTCTGATTACATATTTTATTTGTTTACTTATTATACACTCTTAAAGATTACTCATTTATAAAAAAATAATACTCAATTGTCAAAAATAAGAATTTGTGTAATTAACTATACAAATGACAATTCTGCGCCTAGCCAACAAGCAACTATAATATTTTTTCCCTTCCCCCCTCATGGTAATCTCAAATAGCAATTCCAATCGACCGAGATCCAAGAGGCCGACTTTAGCCTAATCAACAAAGTGGGTGTCACAATTAACAACACCAATCAGCGTAACGCTTACAATTTCAAGAGCTATAGGTAATCAACTGAATATACTTTCGAAAGAGTTCCAGAACCATTTTGAGGAATCTCTTATGGATGAGATGGTCGATTGCAATCGACTGCAATATCAGTTTTCCACCGCTGCTGAATGGTCTAGTTACTGACAACCGAACCATTTGAATGTAATTACTGTCTCTCTCTCTCTCTCTCTCTCTCTCTCTCTGTGTCGGTCACGTGACGCTACGGTCCATGACATTGCATCACGTGCGCACGTGCTCTCTGAGAGAGACTTTCCATGACTGACCTCTTCCTAGAAAAGTTCCCCAGCCATACGTACACGATATGAGCTTAGCTCGGAAAAAGCTGACTTTCGGTATTTAATTTCACTAGTGATGCTCATATGTCGTAAGCTCCCTCCCTACGATCGATTTTTTTGGCTGAAAGAGTACAAGTCTTGGGAAATCGTATGGATTTTCGAGTATCGATCTTACGAAATTTAAGTGCTCGTATTCATATTCGTCTCACTACTGATCAGCGCTGAGAATAGTGTAGATTCCAATGGCTAGATCCTGTGTCGCACTGTCAACCAAAGGCAAGAGGACAAAGGCCAATGGAAACACGAAACATTGGAGATGCGCGAGAATGAACGCCATTGGGTATGTATAGAGAGGTCATGAATGCCATCTGAATTCCTAGACGCGGTCTGTATTACATGTTAAGGCATGTCTTGAATTTTTGTAATGTAATTCGATGTAAAATTCAAATTCAGTTGAAAGTTTTGTCTGACCTGAAGTGTAGATATTCCCTCAAATCAATGTTAGATATGTATTTTCAGGGTTAAGAGCAATAGGGTTCTTCAATGTATCATGCTAGGGTTTGAGTTCCAGACCTGTACTCCACCACCGTTGAACTCCTGCGAAAATCACCGCTCTTCCTCTATCCCGAATGACGTATATTGGGTGTCCACTTTTCTTCAGGTTTTCGTTCGCTCAACCCGACTCCCAACTTTACTGAATGGCCAATACTCGTTTTATCACTCCATTAGAAAGCATAACAGAGCTCATGTCATATTCTGCAGGTGAAGTGTTCAATACCCATTTTGTATCCACTCATGAAGTGGCTAACTACCAGTTTTTATTCAAGTGTGTAGCAGTTAACGCCCGTGTTATATCCGTTCGTGAAGCTGCTTTTGCACATCGCCTAATGCTCAGGTTTCCCTTAGACCGTAGCTATATGACAAGTTTGAGGTAAGGTGGAGGAAAGAAAGAAACTATGATAACATGCGATGACCTGAAGGCGTAACTCAAGAGAGTGAAATTGAACGGCTCGCGAATTACTATAATAGTAACTTAACTATTTAGAGGCTAATTAGCGAGGCAAATAAGCAGCCAGAAAATCGTAGTGTCCACCTTGAGTCTCGACCTTAAAAACATGACTCCAAACAGTATCGGACACCTGTTTTATAATGCATCTCATAGTGGCCAACTCCTGTTTGAAAGCAACCAACACCTTTATTTATACGAATAAAGCAGCTTACAGCAGAGCAATGAGGCCTGTTTTGTACTTCGATAGTGAAGCTATTTTTGCATATCTTTGAATATCTGAATTTCCTTTTGCATTGAAACTTGCCTATGATAAGATGGAAGAGCGGACTCATGTAAATTATTGATTGAATGATTCGAGGATTATAATAGAAGTGATGAGGAAAATAAAGGAAATAAAATTCAACTGATAAAATCATTGAATGAGGAGAAGAAAGTTTGGTACATTTGATACCGGGTTCGATCTTACCGGTGTGACTTCTCTGTACTCATTTTATTCCCTCTTTATTCTATCTGTTTTAGGTTTATGCGCCTCATTTGTATATTGAAATCAGAATAGAATTTATGGCTTGAAAGTCAATGTGTGCATGCCATATCAGCCGCACTTGAGAGACGAATGAGACCCGTGAATGCCTCGTGCTGTCCCGATCGTGGGGGTTGGGGGGCTGAAAGTTGGGTCCTAAATTCCACAAAAGGAGATGAGGTGACAATGCATGGAAGAGTTGCTCGAACAGTGAAGAACAATTGCCAATAATGTCTCAGTGTCTGCACCCGTGGCTCCCTCAAATCAAATGCTAGCTTACAGCAGAATCCTTTGCTGCACAAACACGCACTGCACCATTCGGAAGCGTGCTCGATCGATCGGGATCCCGGTAATGCTGCAAGTTGATGTGATGTTTACACTTGGAGAGATCGATTGTTCCCTTCGTAGATCGGTACTGAATCAGTCGTAGATGGGAGGGGATGCTCAATCTTCATCGATCAACTGAATCCCTAAGGACGCCCACAGAGTGTCTTACATTGCATGGTCTTTGTTCGGACCCTGACCGTAAATTCCAGTTCCATACTGGTCATCTAGCATGATACGATTATGAAGGAGCCCTATTGTTTCACTATGGTAGATCGAGTGCGAGACAGAATTCACCATATACGATCACTATCCGATAATGTCCTGTGGCGCACCTATTGTTTCACTATGGTAGATCGAGTGCGAGACAGAATTCACCATATACGATCACTATCCGATAAAGTATGTGGTATCTAGAAATCGAAGGTACCCTCTCCAATGGGGAGGTTGCTCAATACTAATCACGAACACTTGAGATGGCCTTATTAGCACTTCCACCACCCTACCAAAAGTCTAATGTAGTCAACGAAATCGATATCCTCAAATTCAGGTCCAAAGATACCGGATTTTTCACACAAATGTGTAGAATAGTTTCTAGCCCGGTACCTTAAAGTCACTGAAACACATGGGAATGGATTTTGGACAGGTAGACGACTGTCCTTGGCATCCATTTTGACCTTGCTACTAAATGCCTTAAAAAATCGCTCAGCTTGTCTCACAAGGCACTCAGTCATGTTTTTGTGTTCAACCACGAATGTGTCATATGAATAGGCATAAGCAACAGTTAACACTACCATGATCAGCATAGCATTACTAATGGCCTACCATAGTTGAAGAAGCCAATCTCCTCCGAATTCAAGCTAAAAAAGCATAGTTCTAGCAGGTATTTTCGATAAATATATATAGAAATGATGCAAACATAAACCTTAAACTCATCAAATGAGACGAGAGTGATTAGAGAATCGAGCAAAATGAGCAGCAGCTGCCATTGGCATTCAGGAGTAAATAAACGCACCCTTCACTCTCTCTGAGGCCCCTCACTTCTTCTTGGCCCAGACCCGATTGACCGTTGGTCCGTTGCCCATGTACATGGATTCGGGCCGTCACAGGACAAGCCCTTTTAGAAGAATTGTGGGCTTGGGCTTTTAATTGGGCCCTTAGCATGAAATATGGGCCTCGGCTTTTTAGGTTAATTGCTATTACCATAATTTGACACGGTCTCGACCTTGCATATCATGTAGACAAACAACATGAACTGTTTGTTTCGATAATTTAAAAAAACACTAGAAATTGGACACGACATGGCGTTGCAACATTTTTGCTATGTCCTCAGACCACATGACACAATCTTAACCAAAAGAGCAGTTATAATTTACATGGAGAAGAGCGGTGGAGGGAACCTTGTGACGTGAGTGGTTGACAGTTGTCTTGAGTCGGCTGGGAAGATGAGTCAGGTGCTGCAGTCCGATTCGGCGCTAGTTACTAATCAACTCTTTAAATCCTCACTCCCTTTTCTCTTTCCCAATCTCTTCTTCTTTTTCGCCCATTTCTTCCCAATTACGCTATTTTCTGCCTTCTTCATTATCATCAATCGACTCGTACGAAATTGAGTGTCCTAATTTCAATTTACAGTACTCTTTAAAATAATCTTTATTCGAAAAATTAATTATGACCAATTATTTTCTTTAAAAAGCCAATTATTCACTTCGATTATGTATATGAATAATAAGTACCTCTAATAAGTTTTATTAAGAAAATCCATGTTGTTTTTCAAACGTGTCCGAAAATTACATGATTTTCTTGCTAGTGGCTTTGCTTTTGTTTCGACTCAGGAGAAAAGAGAAAGGAAAATGCTTTGCTTTTGTTTCGATGGAAAGGCTTCGCTCGCCGATGAGACAAAACTCCACTGACAGGGGAATTGGAGTGGGAGTGGGACCCATCGAACCATGTGGGTCAGCCGCCATGCTCCGGCTTTAGCGCTGCAGTGTCCCCACCGGCTGTCGGGCATCTCCACATAATCGTACGTAAATTTTGGTTTTTTTTTTTTTTTATAATTGCGTCCTACGTAATTTATATATTAATTATTTATAATACACATATAATTTTTACATTTAGATTAAATTTATAATTTTATTATTTTTTTCTTACTCTATATTTACGATATTAATAGTAATAATATTTCGTTAAATATTCAGATTTTCACATTTCACCCCACATCATAATTTTAGCAAAAAAATATGTCAAGTTTTTAAATAAATGATTTGAAAATATAAAATTGATATAGTGTATTAATAATAATTGAGAATGACATGCTTATTACAGTAAGTTAACGGATTTTAAATGAATTAAATTATAATAAAAAATAAATAAAATAATTCTGATTATATAAACTTATCTCAATATTTTATATGTATTTATTTATTTATTTTCATGTGTAGTATAAGTTTGTGTCCAGTTTCCTTAATTGAAATAATAATTAAACAAAAGCATCCCTTTCACTAAATGAAAAATCAACGAGGAAGGAATTTGATATGATCTCTCATTTATTTCTTTTTGAAATAAAGTCTAAAAAGATAAAAACTTTTGATTGATAGTCAGATTAATCATAAATTACAAAAATATCTATAACAAGATAAACTTTTAGCGGATAATTAAATTATATCACGAGCTACAAAACCTGGCTTTGAAAATATAAATTTCACTTTCATTACTGCCATTTGTCATTTGCTGGATGTTGAGTGTAAATTATGATAATAAAGATAAGTGGGATCCGAAAATCATTAGCGATGCCCAATTCACTTGTCAGTCTCTTCAAAAATCACGTCCGAGAGGATATTGACAAGCATTTCTGATCAATTATAGGCTTTGAAAACTATTAACTTACCAACGTGAAGCTTGGCGGTAGGGCAAGTGAAGTTTGTATTTTTATGGATAGTTTTTGTAATTTGCGATATAATTTAATTATCTATTAAAAATAATATTTTTACAGGTATTTTTGTAATTGATGATATAATTTAATAATGCGCTCAAAGTTTGTGTCTAAATTTTCTATTTTCCTTTCACCCCTTTTGAATATATGAATTTCAGTAATTATTGAAAATGAAAAAATTAATGAAATGACATTGCTTTTATTAATTTTTTTTTCCGGTCTTTTATGCCCGACGACTCGCTTAGCTGATCCCTTTATCTTTTCGGTGCTATCAAGGAATACTTTCTTAGTAAAGGGGCTCATGTGTCAAGAAAAAAGATGCAAAGGTTTTGAATCACTAAATAGGATCAAAGCGATCATTTATTCTAAAATTTGGACTGAGTCCACTTACGAAAATACTTTTCTGATTTAGAAATAATTTGTCAATGCAAATAGATCTTTTTTTTTTATTGATCTTAAACTTAATTCCGTAATACTGATAAATCCGTGATTGATGACATGCATTCTTAGGTATGTAAATGAGATGAGACAATTTGCGAGCAGCTCGGATGATGAAAGCTTTCGGCTCGATCTTTATAAGCTCAAGTTTAGCTTGGCTTGGACTCGCCAAATAAACGATTCGGGCTAAGTAATATTAGGTTCAAGAAACTTGTTAGCCTAAACAAATTTTTTATTTTATACTATAATAGTTAATTATTTACATTTAATAAAATATTAAAAAAATTAAATCTAGTATTTCCTTTTACTTTCTCGGTTCTCACTCAGAACCATTCATCACTTTTTTTTCTCACTCACATACCAAACACAAATCGTAATCGGTTCTTTTCATCCTCGCAAGTCCTCCTTGCTCTTGACAATCAACTCACTTGCGCAATACCTGCCATATATCCTCCTCATCGTTAACTTGGTTGTTACTCTCCCACAAGCACAGCGAGGAGGGAAGCACGTTGAACTTGGACCGAATAAGCAAGGAATATAAAGATGATAGGCCCTTAGTGAGACCGTCAACAAGCTGGTCTTCCGATTTGACAGATTCAATGATAAGTTGCTTCTGCATGAAAGTCTCATGACCAAAGTGATGATCGATCTCGATATACTTACTGTGGGTATGAAAGATTGGATTTGCAGTGAGATAGATGGCATAAATATTGTCACAACATGAAGTTGAAGGGTGATGAAGATGACAGTGTAGCTCGCTCAGTAATGGTTGAAGCCAAATAATCTAAGTAGTTGCATTTGCAAGACATGTATTCTAACCTTCTGCTAGATCGAGCAACTGTGTATTGTTTTTTAGAATACCAGTAGACAGGGATAGGTCAAAGGAAAATGATAGAGCCATTGATTGATAGATTTGCAATTGTCAGAATTGTCAGCTAGTTAGCACCAGAGTAACCATAAATAGATAATATACATCTTGGATAAAGGAGTCCAAGCGTAATAGTGCCCTTGAGATATTAAAGAACATTTTAACAGCTGACCAGGGAGACACAGTGGGCCTATGCATGAATTGACAAACTTGATTAATAGCAAAGACAATGCCTGGCCCCGTAAGCGAGATACCCAAGACTACCTCTGTAATATAAGGAAGGATCTTCGAACGGGTCTCCATCTCGAGCAGAGAGTTGTGAGCTAGGATAAACTGGTGAGGTGATTGGCTTACAATCAAGCATGAATATTCGTGAAAATATGTTGTGAATATACTTAGACTGTGTAGGATGCGCTCTAGTGGTGTCATGATAAGTTTTAGTGGCAAGAAAAAGGTGAAGAGTGACAAGATCATGCATATCAGATTCTTGATTGAGAGAGGACAGAGTTGAGAACACGGCGTGCTTGTGAGTATAATATCATCCAAGCAAACTAGAAGAAAAAAACATACAACACTTTTTCCTCTTATTTCATCTAGATTTTTCTCCAACTACATAGTTACAAAATTTATTATATATATAAATTTAGTGATTTTTCTAAATTCATTACTTAATTTTATAGGAAAATACACATTCTAACATCAATTATAATTAAAACTTTATTAGATGGTTTTACACATTCACTTTTTCTATCAAATTTATTAAATAATAAAATCAGTACATAATACAGCCTGATATCTAGTACATTATATGTATTCTCTTCTCTATTACTGTAAATGATAACAGTTAGTTTTAGTCTATCTTTCTGTTTTTGAAATTGTCCTCCATCATAATTTAGTTTATACGATAGTTTTAATTCCTTTATTATCTTTTTTTAATCAGTAAATAGACTTTGTCATATATAGTTTCAATGCATACGATCCAACAAAGTGTCTAAATCCTTTATCATCATTTCATTTGTTTAATGTTAGATACTTCAACCATTATTCTCTCTTTTTCTTCACGACAGTTTTTATTTTACTCACCCGTTCCTAATCTTTTCTCCACGATGGTTGTTTTTTTTGAAACTGTGTATAGATCTCTCCACGTCGACAATAATATAAAGCTATTCATAGACGAGATGCCGTTCTACAACCGTACTTTAATACATTTTATCATTTGAAGATGTTTGGCATGTGGGAATACGGCAGCCTGATCAATTTATTTCATTTACGAAAATAATAATAATTTTTTTTTTATCTTTTTCAACTGTATTCCACTTCGACCACGTTGATCGTAAGTAGACGGGTCATCGGCTGATCCCTCTGTTTGTTACGTGTGTGTGTAATCCCTACATGTGATGCCGAATTAATATGTCGTGGACTCCCGTCGGATGACAGCTTTGCCTTGAAAGAGAAATATTTAGCTTTCTATGCCGTATTTTGACTTTAAAATTGTATATATATATATATAAAAGAACTCACTGTTTTCTTCTTCGGATCATAGTCAATACTCGTAAGGAGTACACAGATTCACATTTACAAGAATTTATAAGTACGGCGATATCATTACACTAAATCTGATCTTTTAATTTTCTCTTTATATTCACTGTATTATAAACTGAGTAGGTTTTGACTCAAATTTGATCGAACCACTAAACTCTTTCCGATCATATATTTTCTTTATTCACAAGGTAGGAATCGATGTCCCAGTTGATGAGAATTTTTTCTGTGATCCTACTTATGTAAATGAAGTGAAAAAGGTACCAAATATATTACAGTTGATA
Source organism: Lagerstroemia speciosa (assembly GCA_037672795.1). NCBI lineage: Eukaryota > Viridiplantae > Streptophyta > Magnoliopsida > Myrtales > Lythraceae > Lagerstroemia > Lagerstroemia speciosa. The sequence goes on from CM075292.1 coordinate 1,505,929, forward strand.
AATAAATGAGTTTTAATTACTGAAATAAATAATTATCACTAATTACAATAATTTTATTGATTTTTTACAGAAAAAAATTAATAAGCCATATCTTAACCGTTAAGATGTAATATTCTTTCTTAAATACACGGAATCTAGAAGAAGAAAGCTTCACACATTACAACAAATTAATTATTAAAATAATAATAATAATAATAAAAAGAATATATAAACTTGAGAAATGGCTGAGTGCCGGGAAGAATTTCTCAAGTGTGAACTTTGTCGTAGAGAGAGTCAGTGACAGTGAGAATAGGAAATGATAAAGCTTTTGGTGGGTCTCTCGCGCTGTCCATCGATCATCAGAGCGAAGAGCTGAACCCAGAAAAAAGCTTTCCTTCCTCGCTAAGCTTTCTTTCTCAAATCTCGTACTTGGTGTGTGTGTCTCTCTCTGGGTCGCTGTCCAGCGGCATTGTTCTCGTTGAAGGTTTCGTGACAGCAACTGACCGGACCTATAAAGTGAGCGGCACTTCGCGTCTGGGCAGTGGGCGAGGAGACAGGCCGCCGTTGACGAGCAAATGTTCACGGAGGGTCTTGACAACAGTGCCCTCAGATGGGTCAGACAGGTCGGATTCTCCGATTTATCTGGATCTTGCACTCTCATTTTCACTACCTTGTTCTGTAGACTTCGCTGCGGAGTGCCGACTGGTGTTATGAGTCACTTTCGGGGATGATTGTAGGTTTCATCTCCTAAATTGGGTTGCTTCGTGAGGATTTGTGTCTCAACCCGATTTTCATGTCAGCGCATGTCAATCTGCTTGCATTTTGGGTTTGGAGCCTCAGATTTTGTGAAATATAAAATTGCAATGTCTGTGTCCGCTTACGCATTTGGATGATCAGCTTGAACAGCAAATGGTGGCTTGACTTTTTAAATTTTTTGCCATCAGATTGATTCGATATAGATGGTTTAACTAAAATTTCCTTTTGTTTTACTGGATTTGACTGGATGGTCAAAGATCTTGGTTCACTTTGAACTAAATAAATGGCACTGTATAAATCGTATGAATCATGTTCTGCGTCTTTCGACAGAACTCACCGTAAGATAAAGCTCGTTTGCTCTGTTCATTTGTATATTTGGATTGTGGTTTGCCGATTCTTAGGTCTGTCTGAACTCTTAAGTTTGAGTATTTTCTTGATCTCCTAGTGATAACATATTCTGACTTTGTCCCCTTCACTCATCAGAAAAACGGTGCAGTCCCCAGTTCAAATCTCAGTGCAAGAGTAGGTTCCATTGCTGGTGGAGTCGGGAATAATGGTGCCTGTGGATTTGGGCTGCCCCCAGCATCGAAATTCCGCAGCGGGCATTTGCCTCCAAGTGGCATTCCTGTCACCCGAACGGTTCCTGGTGGGTCCATTGATAGTGCGTTGGGATTGGACAATGATATGGACACCGGTTCCTCTTCTGAAGAAGAAGGCACTTATGGGGCTACATACTCTCTGGAATCGTCACCGCAGGATGAAAGGCTTCCCAATGGTTCCTCGTGCAGATATGGACAAAAGAAATATGCTAGTGACTACAGTTACTCGAATGCCAGTTCTTTAAGGGAAGGCATTGCAGGTAGACAGGCAAATGTAGAAGTGAGGAATTTTGGAGCAAATGGAGATGGGAGGTACTCATATTCGATGGGGTCCAATGCTGACAAAGACTATGAATCTGATTCAGCAAGTAGTTCAGAACTCTCCACAGTGCGAGCTGGTAGAACCAAGACAAATCAGAGTGTACCAAGAGCTGGAGAGAATGCATTCAGAGGAATCAAAGCAGAAACTGCTGTTCAGAAGGTTGGTTTTCTTTATATTCTTCACCTAAAAATAATTGCTTACATAATTAAAAATGTTAGATGTTAGGGTCTCACTTGAAAATGATGCAAATTCCTTTTGCAACTAACCTGCTCTAGACTATATAGTAATATGGAGATCAATACTAGCACCATGTTGACAGGTTATCTTTCTGGGTATTCTGGACACCGTGAAAAGTTGGATAAATTGCTTATGATAAGAAATTTAGAGTACTTGACTATTACGAAAGGGATCTCCTACTTTGACTGGTCTCAATTTTATGATCTTTTTTGGCTATAGGATTTTTATGAATTAGGTTAAAACATACTTGTGTGTAATTTTAACCGCTGCCTGTTGATTCTTTTTGCATTTTCTACATAGTTTTTTGCACCCTTTGGAGGCATTAATAAATTGGGTATTTGGAGACCATTAAAAAAGAAATATTTGAACCGTAGCCTTCATAACTGACCAGTCTAATTTGAAGATGAGTTCGTTGGCATGTCACTGTAGAAGATGAAATAGAAAACAATTTCATGAGGATGTGACAAGACCATTCAGTAGTTTCACTCTTAGAGCAGATAGTAGCTCCGACTGATTGTCAGAAAGTTCCTGGAGGAGTGATGCAGTGCTGTAGGGAATCAGTGAGACATTCTTTTTCAAGTTTTGCGACAGTTGTGCTTATCATATTTATGTTAGGGATGATCACGCTGATCTGGCAATTTATCGTTTTTCCTTTCGGTGTAGCCAATCTGCTACTTTATTAAAATATCACAGTTAGGATAGCCATTTCCTCTATGCTTCACTTATTTCAACTACTTGTCTGTTTCCCTGGCTGGAAACATTCATGAGCATCTTTCCCTGTATCTTTTTGCTACTCTTAAATTTCGTATCCTATTATAGCCTGAAGTGCACCGATTTTGTGTTCGTATGTGTACATATTCTACACAAAAGCTGATGTTGAACTCTGAGTGACTTTAAAGGTTGAAATTTTCTTTGAGACTTGTTATTTAACTGTAGCAAATGATACATTTTTCCTCTAAGTGATTGGAAATAAGATGGTTTTTTTTTTTTCAAGTGTTCCTCATGTCAAGTTTTTCAGGTGTTTTCTTCCTAATTGTACAGCATGTGAAAAATTTGCCTAATATGCAGGGTGGAATGAAAAATTTTCAATTAAATGATGATATTGCCAGCGCACCTCCATTATACAGTTCCATTCATGAACCTCAGGGACGCAGAGAGAAAGTGCTGACAAATAATGAGCCACACATGAAAGGGCCTCATTTGTCTGATGCCTGTAACACCTCAAAGTCAGAATCTGGGATTAGGCCTGAGCATGATGTTGGGAACAGGAGTAATGAGCACTTTAGAAGGTTGGTATTGATATTGAACTTATAATCAGTGAAATTTCAAATGCAGTGTTTACTCATTTAGCGTCTTTCAGATACTGCACTTTAAAACTTTAGAAAAAATCTATTTATTTAACAATTTTCACATTATTGTTTACTCTTGTTTACAGAAGCACCGCTGGTCTAGAGGCTTCTATTCCTTCAAGTTCACAGCCACCTCGCCTCCCTGCCTTTCATGCAAGGTATCTTCCTATAACTGTATCTTTTTGGACGTTTGTGATGAAGATCCACGACTCTGTTCCCACTTGTTCAAATCAAATAATTTATCCATACTACTGTTCAAATCAGTTCTCTTGGTCCGTGGCATGCTGTGATTGCATATGATGCTTGTGTGCGGCTCTGCCTCAATGCATGGGCAAAGGGTTGCTCAGAAGCTCCTATGTTTTTGGAGAATGAATGTTTTCTGCTGCGAGAGGCATTTGGGTGAGTACAGTAGTGCCTCCTTGTCTGTTGTGTATTGGAAAGAAAAGTGGTGATTCTGTTCTTTCAGTAGTTTGGAGGCCTTGAATCGACGGATAGAGTTTAATCTCCTTTTGTTCATTTGTAAATTATAGATTCGAATATTACTTTCTTAATTACTTGGGTAAAATAGGTAAGGAGAAGAAGTTAAGGTAACTAAATAAGAACTTCTTGCACACAAAAACAAACCCCCACCTGTGCAACATAGGATTTTATTTTTCCTTTTTAGTTCTAAGGGGGGAAGAGTTCCAGAATGCTTCAATGAATTTTTCTTGGCATCATTGCTTTTACAATTTTTCTTTATTTTTTCAATCAGCTGATATAGTTGTAACTCTTTTATTCAAGTGGTCTTTAATTGTGCACATTTTTCTCACAGGTTGCAGCAAGTGCTTCTGCAGTCAGAGGAGGAATTGTTGGCAAAGCGATCTGCAGAGCCTAGCAATGAGGGAGCTGTCGCAAAACCTAAAAAAGATATTGGGAAGATGAAGGTGCAAGGTTAGTTTGGAGTCGTGGTCTAGATCTACTAATGTTAATTGGGTTCTAACTGATATCTTAGTTCTCGTTCCCCTGTGTGTTTGTTCATACTTCATTTTATCATTCTGGCTGCTGCAGTACGTAAAGTGAGAACAGCTATGGACCCACCTACAGGATGCAGTATATTAGCTCTTCCTTCGCCTTCTCTAAGGCCTCCATCCATCAAAATGGAGACTATCCGTTATCAATTCTACAACTTGCAATCAACACTCTCTTCTAGATGGCAAGCACTTCGAAAGATTCGGCACATACCTCGACTTCCCACCAGTCGTTCCCTCTCCCGTCAGAGCATGGTGTATGTACATGCCAGCACTCGTTACCTGAAACAAGTGCCTACGCTACTCAAAACAGGTGTCATGAGTTTACGCAGCAGAACATCCTCTTATGAGGTTGTGCAAGGTAAGATAATGTTGTCCTGCTTTGATTAATTGTAAATGATCTGGAATTCCTATTATAATATTGAGATGATTTTTAAAAAGTTTGAGACTGGCCCAGTTTCTCTGATGAAGAAGAATGCAAGAGGTTCTACTTATTTATAAATCAGCAATGCAAAAGCATACAGTCTCTTTACATTGTTTGCTGCGAACTCATAGAACTGCTTCTAAGTATTTGAATTTGCTTAATTTCTTCTACGTTCTTGAAATGTGGGTTTGAACTTTGTCATTCTTTGATCTTTTTTTAAACAATTTTTTTTTCAGAGATGTATTCTTGCTTATTGAGATTGAAAAGTTCGACTGAAGAAGATGCTGTACGCATGCAACCTGGATCTGGTGAAGCTCATATCTTGTAGGAAACTTATCCTTTACCCACTTTAAGCTTTATTATGGTTTGCTAAGACTCCACATCAATTATATTAAAATCTCTACAGCTTCCCAGATAGTGCTGGGGATGATCTAATTATCGAAGTCCGAGACTCTAAAGGGAAGCATTTTGGTCGTGTCCTTGTTCAGGTGGCTACAGTTGCTGAAGAACTGGTAATAATATATCCTAACTTAAACACTCAAGGATACTTTAGGAGTAACATTCTCTGTTTATCGGTATAGCAAGGTAAAAGAAATAGTAACATTTGCATCGAAAGATAGCTCATGTAAAATGTTGGATTCAGGCCGATAAGCTACGTTGGTGGTCAATTTTCCGGGAGCCTGAGCATGAATTCGTGGGAAAGCTGCAGCTTTATATCAATTATTCAACGAGTTCTGATGATAATAGCCATAAAAAGGTAAGATCACCTGCTTTTGCTCTAGGCTCAGTGATTGTGATCTGCATGATATTTTCTGGGAGCTACAGCTATTGCCAGTCTTGGCAGAAATAAGATCTTGTAGACTCATTTTGACAGGCGTTAAGTTTTTATTCATATGTGCATATTGTAAAAGGAGAAATACTAGTAGTGGGCCTTGAAAAAAGAAATTAGACTTTCTGCATATTGAGGGGACTGAAAGAACTTCTATGCCAATTTGATAATTTCTATTTTTCCCTCACACGCTACTTGGGGTTCGAGAAATTATGTTTGATGGAGATCCTGAATTATATAGAAATTACTCTCATCAATCTTTTTTCACCTTTTTGCCAGCATGGCATTGTCGCAGAAACAGTTGCATATGACCTGGTTCTAGAAGTTGCAATGAAGATGCAGCATTTTCAACAGAGAAACCTGTTGCTGCATGGACCTTGGAAATGGCTATTAGCGGAATTCGCTTCTTATTATGGAGTCTCTGATGTTTACACGAAGCTGAGGTAATTGAAAAAATAATAAGCTTGGGTTTTGTTTTCATCCTTTTTCAGTAATTCTAAAGAATTATAAGTCGGCAGAAGGTGCCACTGTTTAGAAAATGTTTACTAGGAAATATTTTCTGTTTCTCTTTTAAATTTACTATTGTTTAATCTGCTTCCCCAATATTTGTTTAAAACTGGCACCGACAACTGATGCCACTGGGTGGTAGCTTGTGGCTGAAGATGGTAAGGATGATCTCATGAGAGGAGAGTTATTTGTGGAAATTAGTCTTATCTTTGAATACATGAAACGATGCAGTGATGCTTTACTTTTGGAAAACAGTCCCTGGGACTCAGCAGAACCCTCCCAGGAAAAAACTAAGATACTTTTGCTCCCAATTTAATATGGTTGACAGGTACCTTTCATATGTAATGGATGTGGCAACACCAACAGCTGACTGTCTTGTATTGGTACATGACTTGCTGATCCCCGTGCTTTTGAAGGGTAGCAAGAAAGGGGCATTAAGCCATCAAGAGGTACTTTTTTCATTCCATTTGCAGGCTCATGATGGGCAATTGACGTGCACTTTTTTTAAGTGATTTTGTTAATTCTCTGTGAAAGCTTTACTTGCTGTAAGTTAAACTATGGAAAAATACTTGTAAAAGAGTGGAAATAATAGACATGAAGAATGTGAAATGGGTGGAGAAATGTGTAGATTGATTGCATGGAAGGAAGAATTTCAAGTATGATAGATGGTATTATGCTATATTAATTTGCTTCCACCATCCTTTTGTACTCTTCTACTTCATCCTGACTTCTAACATCGTGGTCATTATCTTACTTCTGCTTGCCTAGAACCGGATCCTGGGCGAAACCAAAGATCAGATCGAGCAAATCCTTGCATTGGCCTTTGAGAACTACAAATCGCTTGATGAAGCATCTTTATCGGGTATTATGGACGTTTTTCGGCCAGCAACTGGAATTGCTGCACCTGCTCTGGGACCTTCTGTCAGATTATTCACTCTTCTTCATGACGTACTTTCTCCTGAGGTGCAAACGAACTTCTGCCACCATTTCCAGGTTGAGGAAGCTTATGCATTCTCTATTGTCAGTATCCTTATTTTCTTTGATCAGTTGAAGCTAACTTGAATCATTTTTCAGGTGGCTGCAAAGAAAAGATCAAAGAGACTCTTGACAGAGACCGATGAATACATTGCAAACAATGTAGAAGGCACTCTGTTGGATGCTGATGCTATGTCTACTGCTTATCAGAAGATGACTTCTCTTTGCATGAACATCAAGAATGAGATCTACACTGATATCGAGATCCACAATCAGCATATACTTCCCAGGCATGCCTTCAGAAAGTTATTTACTTGAAGAGTACTTCGTTTGCGCAATAAAACAAGAGCAGTTTTAATAATGGGATTGCACTCTATCCAACAGTGTAGTGTTCTGATGGATTTATTCGGGGTTTAAATGTTCAAACTATTTTTAGTTAAAAGAAAATCACTCTCACAGTCAATATAGCAATATTGCTTTTACAATGTCTCGCTTATGTGACACAGAGGAGTATGGTTATTTTAAGAGAGAGAAGATACTCTCACGCTTCTTGAAGATGAGTCAGTTGATTGCCTTTCATACTCTTATCTTTAGTAATGTACAAGTGATCAAATGATGAAAAATATTGATCGAGACTACCCTTTTTTTCCCTTTGTTTTTTCATCTCACAGTTTTGTAGACCTTCCAAACTTGTCAGCGTCTATATACAGCTCAGAACTCTGCAACAGATTGCGTGCCTTCCTCACGGCATGTCCCCCAGCAAGGCCTTCAACTCCCGTAGCAGAGCTTGTGATAGCGACCGCTGACTTTCAGAGGGATATTGCTAGCTGGAAAATTAGGTGACTTTTTCCTTCTAATTAATTATAAGATAGGTAATATTTGCACTAGATTAGTTCTACGCTTGATCTGGAATGACTTGCGCTTCCTCAGTCCTGTGAAAGGTGGAGTTGATGCTAAGGAGTTGTTCCACTTGTATATTTTGCTGTGGATCCAAGATAAACGGCTCTCCTTGCTTGAGATTTGTAAATTGGATAAGGTACTCTTTCAGCACAATTTGGTATTCTTTTGCATTTTTAATTTGTCAAAAATAATAGATAAATAATCTGTCAAGCGAGTTGTCTTTGTTCCCTCTAGTCCCATCATCTCCTCTTTCAGATTTCAGCATAGCAAAGAGTAAAGTAAGAATATTCAGATATTTATTACTGTTTAAATATTACCCAAGACACCTCAAATAGCAAATTCTTTTTTCACTCATGATTTCTTGTTTTTCGTTTACTTTTCTTGAATTTGGATGTTGCAGGTTAAATGGTCAGGAGTAAAGACTCAGCATTCCACGACCCCTTTCATTGATGATATGTATGATCGCCTTCGGGAGACTTTGAATGACTATGAAGTTATCATTTGTCGGTGGCCTGAATACGTGTTTGTGCTTGAGAATGTGAGCACAGATAGTATGATATCCCTTTTCTGTTTCATTTGATTTTTATTGAAATTTTTTTTTCAATATATGAAAGTAAAACCCATGCTTCGGAACAGGAAATCATTGAACTTTTTATGGTTACAACTGATTATGTTCTTCTTTCTGGGGGGAAAAAAGGCTGTAGCTGACGTTGAGAAGGCAGTGGTGGAAGCTTTGGACAAGCAATACGCAGATGTGCTCTTGCCTCTTAAGGACCAGTTGACGCCTAAAAAATTCGGCTTCAAATATGTTCAGAAACTTGCAAAACGATCAGCATGCCCATATAATATTCCCGATGAGGTAAATAAAAATTTATGCCTCGCCGACCCTGTTCATTTTATCCCTGTTTAAGGTCATATTGATTTCAACGTTATTATGTCTGTTCCCATTTTTCTCAGCTGGGCATTCTGCTGAACTCAATGAAGAGGATGCTAGATGTGTTGCGCCCAAAGATAGAAGCTCAGTTCAAGACATGGGGTTCCTGCATGCCTGCCACTGGGAACACAGCTCCTGGAGAGTGTCTTAGTGAAGTGACCGTTATGCTGAGAAGCAAGTTCAGGAATTATCTGCAAGCTGTCGTGGAGAAACTCGCAGAAAATGTTAGTATATATTTTCTTTTAGGAGTTTTTAAGTGTTGCATGTTTTGATTTACCTTCAGATCGCATGCCTGAAACGTAAATACAAGTAAATGACAAGAAGCTCTGTGCAACTTTAGCATTGAACTTAAATGAATCTGAGCTATTAGACCTAACTGGACAGTTCAACCAGGAATATCCGTGTCTTCATTCAGTTCTTGGTTGCTGATGATTTGTGAGGAACTGGACCGTGTGGATGGTTCTTCTATGGAAATTTGATGAACCGGCATCTTCTTTCATGTTGTTCACACGATCTTTAAAAAAAAAAAAAATACACGCTGTTCGGACTCTGCATCTGTTGGTTACACCTGTTGATCACATGTCTGGACTCATCAATTTTTGAACCTTTGCCTCGGCTGGTGCCATGTCCTGTGTTTTTCGTTAGCTACTACAGATAGCAAGTCATAACCAAAAAAGGTTAGCTTTTGACTGGGTGAGTACTTTGTGAGTGTTCTAATGCTTGGAGAAGTGCACAGGGCTGTAGTATTGCTTGGACACTTCAGGGAGGGCACGTGTGTTAAGTAGAACACAGAAAGAAGGATATGATTATTTAGGTTTAGAGGTCTAACTGCTTGTTTTTGTCTTCAATTTATTGTTGTAGACGATGTTGCAGCCTTCCACGAAACTGAAAAAGATTCTTCAAGATTCGAAAGGCACTGTGGTAGAGGCCGATGTGACGGGCATGATGCAGCCGCTGGTGGAGAATCTGATGACCACCATGAGTCGCATTCACTCCATCTTTGAGACTCACGTCTTTGTGTCACTCTGCCGTGGCTACTGGGACAGGATGGGACAGGTTAGTTCCCTGTCTCTTTCATGTTTGAAGGTTTACTACTGAAAAATTTGCAGTTAATGTCTGTCCTGCATGTTTGATGTTCATATACAGGACATCCTGAGTTTCCTCGAAAACCGGAAAGAGAACCGGTCATGGTACAAAGGTTCACGGATTGCTGTATCGGTAGGTGTTACTCCACTGCTTTTTATTTGAGCTGTGGATCTACAATAGAAATGCTCATACACTGCGGCTAGGATGAAATGAACCGGTTTCCCAACAAATTATCTTTGATCAACTAAAATGTGGCCAAGATCATGATTCCCGAGCATTTAATCGATGATCTCTTGCAAATGATATTGCAGATTCTCGACGACACTTTCGCCTCACAGATGCAACAGCTGCTCGGGCACGCTCTCCAAGAGAAAGACCTTGAGCCACCACGATGCATCATGGAGGTGCGATCCATCCTCTGCAAGGACGGTCCCGATTACAAGGACAACACTTTCTACTATTAATGGGCTGTCATAGATAGCCTCGCGAAAACAAAAGAACTGCTGGGGACACAATCAGACAGCAGCCTGTAAGGATCTTCGAGGTAAGAAAGCATGTACATAGTTGGAGAAACATTCAGTGAGGAGCACGGGTTCTGCAGGTGCTGGAGCAGGGCAGCTTGGCTGCTCTTACTTTTGCCTTTGCTGGTACTGTTAGGCTTGCTCTGGTATAGCCGGGACTGGGAGTTGTCTCCCTTTATGGTATACGGAAATATGGTGTGGTACAACAGCAAATGACTGGACTGATGTTCATTTTTGCTATTCATATTAGTATGAAGGAAATTTTGCTTGAATGCTGTGTGATCTTTCCCGGAATGACAACTTCGGTGTACATGTTGTAGGCTCTGTATCGAAGTTTTCAACTGATGGGTGGTGTTCGTTGTGATGGGGAGTGACATGGTTCAAACCTGGTCGGACAACGACGACGGCGACATTTTGATTACAACATCATGGAACCGTATTTCCCCTTAGCTTTGAACCGAGGGTGAAGAGAGGCACGCTCAGTATGTTCAAAAGATCCATTGGTCTCGATCTACTGTCCGATTTGTGCTTCCCTTCACACTGAATGCGGCTCAACGACACATTAAAAGCTCGGTGCAGCCAAGTTAGGCACGGCTTGCTCAACAAAAACTGAATCGGACTGGACCACGAATGGTGCGAAAAAGTGGGATGACGATCGTTTTAGGCAAAAAAAACAAAAACCGGCTCTGCTCGACTAAGCTCCTACGTGCAAATATCAATCCTGGGAGATGAGCTACAGACTCATTGCATTATCCTGTCGGATTTGGAATGCCCTTGAAAAATAATGTTTCATCTTTGACAGACTCAAGATTATGGGTCATGTGTATGCATATGCTATGTGGAAATTTATTTGAAGATTTAGTTGACAAGATAAGATAAAAATAATTCTTCACTCTAAGCCTCTAACAGCCCATAAATGAAATATTTGAACAACGGTCATGTATATGATTAGACACCGTTTCTTTTTAAATAAGACTTTTGGATCAAATTTTTGTGGATAAAAATACACGATTAATGGAATTTTATCCTATTCATTCCGTTCAAATTTAAATTAGTCAATTTGGACTTCCATGCATAGAAAAAAGTTCGGACAAACTAAACAGACCATCACCCATTAAATAAAGATGAAGGAGAAAAATCTTAAAATAAGTAATTGGATAATTAATATTAACCTAATATTTTATTATAATTTAATTATTATTTTCTTATATATGTGATGGAATATAATGATTTAAGAATTCTGTGACAGGGGCAAAAGGGAGAGAGCACACGGAATCGCGACATTGCTCTGGGCCTCTGTGGCGTAGTCCACCTAAACGCAAGCCCTTACAGGTCATTTCACGGAGCGACTAAGATCGCGGATGACGTGTCGCGTGTTAGGAGGGGCACTAATTGACCAACGAGTTTCCGTTGGATAGCATTGCCCGGGAAGGAAGAGCAAGGCAAAAAAATTATTATTTAAGTAGATAAAAAATGAAGTTTTGCTTTTATTTTATTTAAAAAGGGAAAAAAAGGAATTTTACAGCTTCGACGTGGAATTTCTTGTCAGTGCACTTCTTACATTGCTCTATTTTTCTGTTCTTTTATCTTTTTTTCCCCTGAAAAAAAATAATTATGTGATAGAGAGAGAGAGAGAGAGAGAGAGAGAGAGAGAGAGAGAGAGAAACAGTCTCTGAATCCGTTCCCTCTCCGCCAAAAAACTCTGAGAATCGCTTTCCGTGCTGCCACTCCCTCTCTCCCTCCCTCTGCTCCCCGCACGTTCTCGCTCGTCTCGGTCGCTTCGTCAGCGCCAAGGTAATCTGGACTACCGCCGGCGTCTCTGTTCACATCATCTCCGAAGTCGCCGTAGATCGCTTGTGGAATTCTGAGTCGGCATTGCGAGTCTGACCAATGCCGGCCGTTACAGAGGCTTGAGATCCGTTGGCTGGCTCCGCTGACTGGCTCCGCTGACCTTGGAGGCCGCCCGCCATGGCTACTCGCACCAACGAACCGTCTCAGGTAGGAATCAGAGGATCCGGTTCCGTTTCTCGACTCTTTTTATGGTTTAGTGTCGTCTCGCAACAAGGTGCATTGCGAGATACCGTGATCATAAGCTGATTTTGTGCTGAATCATCATGGTTTGTGATATTCTCCCCTTTGTTTTCGCTTTCTTCAGGTAGATGGCGTCATTCCTCAGCCTCCACCAGGACCAGGGCCAGGGCCGCCTGATCATCTAGCGTCCTCTCGCGGTGGCAATAAGGTAAGTTTCCTTTCGTATTATGATTTCAAATCACGTTTTTTTTTAATCTTCATTGCTGATATTCCATTTATATCTGTTCAGTGTTGTCAGCACGAAATTTCAAGTCATCCTGTGAACTTCCGCAGATAACTTTAACATTTAAAATACACAAAAAAGTTCGCAATGAAGCAGAATCAAAGCTGCTCGAATGTAATCTACAAAATCAAAATGCAGTCATTTGCATTGGTTGGCCATTCGTGTAGAGAAGACTTCTGGTCAATCACGAAACTAGAGTTGCCTTGCATTAATAACTTACACTGCTGGAATCCAGCAACAATATATTCAAAATCACATTGTTATTTCATCTTATAAATTATCCTACCACTACAACGTTAACGATTGTGATGGATATCTACTTTTTGTGTCTTTAATGTTGCTGATAAGCTCTAACTCTTAGCAGTTTCCTTTGCTTAACTTATGACATTCCCTGTCTTCAAATAGAAAAATGGAATTTTCTAACTCTTAAATCACTTTCAGGTTTTCAAGAGTGGGCCATTGTTTCTGTCATCCAAAGGTGAATCATGAGAACTAGAATTATGTTTGGTGAATTCAGCTGTATGTCAAAAATCCATCAGCTTAGCTTATTGTCATCTTGCTATGCTTTTTCAGTTTGAATCTTCTTCATGGTTACACTATTACAAACTACCAAGAATAACTGAGCTCCACTCATTTGTCACATTATGGATATCGCCTTTTTTTTTTTGCATACACTTCCAAATATGAGATAACTACACTAACTAGAACTTAAAAATCCCCAGGGCACATATATTATGCAAACTAATCTGTTAGACTTTCTGATCCATTGCATGATCTAACATTATTGCTGATAGAAAATATATATCAATTTTTTTTTTTGAGGTAGGCATTGGATGGACATCATGGAAAAAAAGATGGTTTATTTTGACTGGTACGTCATTGGTCTTCTTCCGAAGTGATCCGGTAAGTGGCACTATATGGTTAGCTTGTTTATTCATTTGTAGTTTTTCTTTTTCCTGTATCTCAGTACTAGTATGCATAGCTATCACTGGATAGAGAGAATATTGATTGTGATCTCTGGATTACATGATGCACAAGATTCTGTATATAAAGATTCCTTGTAGAGTTCCTCGTGATGCACCGGTTGCTTTTTTCTCAAAGATGAAAAAACTGTGATGGCAACATAACAGAAGATTTTTGTATTACTTCTCAATGAGAAAAGATTTCTACATTAGATTTCCACTTGTGTCTGGCATATTTTTGAGCTAGTGATAGCTATAAGGTTGTCAATTATGATGCTGTACTCTGTTATTTTGATATTTTCATCATGTGTGACCTTAAGCCTTTGCAGAGTCCTCATTTATTGTGTTTCATTCTCCAGAGTGCTATCCCCCCAAAGGGGGGTGAAGTGAACCTGACCTTGGGTGGTATCGACCTCAACAATTCAGGCAGGTTGGCTTGCTTTTTCCCTTTTTCCTTTTGCATGCCTCTTATCGAGATTTCTTAGTTTGATCCTGAATTTGATGGCACATTTTAAATGTTAACCTTGAAGAGCATTTTTCGAATGTCCAGTGTGGTTGTCAAAGCAGACAAGAAGCTTTTGGCTGTGGCATTTGCAGATGGCCATAATGGAAGAGCCTTCACTCTAAAGGTGTGCCTACTATATATATATATATGTATATGTGTATATATATTAAATGTTCTTACAGAATTCTTTAACTACACGGTTTCATTATCCTCCAACATGTTTCTGGTCATTTGAGAACCTTCTGGGTGGCTCTGTTATGGAATATTGAACAAATGAGTTCTCCAACTAAAGGTAGTTCATAAAACAGTCTCCTATACCATTGGCCAGGTCAGTTTGGGAGCTGAAAGATAGATATTCAGTGGCACCTGTGCAAAAAAGTCCCCAAAGAGATGTGTATTCTTTTAAACGTTCTATGTAGGATTAAATTATTCAGCAAAAAAAAAAAGATTAAATTGAAAATGATCTTGTAAGTCCTATGGTTTCTTTACTGATTCATTTTTTAGCAAATTCGTGTATTTTGAACTGAATGGCGTCGAATTTGATGCCTATGGTAAATTGGAAACACCAACAAGATTGTTGGAACATTTGATAAAGACAATTTTTAATAATTGAGAACTATAAGTTGGGTTAGCCTGGCAAACCTAGCTTTTGTTGTGATTCCAATCATTTACACTGAGCTGGAAAATTCCTATTTGTTCATGTTTGCAGGCAGAAACTTTAGAGGACTTATATGAATGGAAGACTGCACTCGAGGATGCTTTGGCTCAGGCACCGAGTGCAACTCTAGTAATGGGGCAGAATGGTGTACTGAGGACTGATCAGACTGCCTCAACTGATGAATCTACAGAAAAGTGTATGATCTGCCTAAAGTTTTTCTTATGAATAGGTTGAATCATACACTCTTCCATGCATTTCCGTGTACAACCCACTGCATAATGTTGTCAAAGTTGTCTTTGGGATGAAAGTAACCACTATGTCAGCATGTAATGCAACAAATCTAAGCTGCATAATTTTATTAATGGTTTATGACATAAACTTCATTTTATTATAAATATTTTAGTCTCTTATGCATCCCATTGATAGCTCTTTCTCATATTGATTTTGAAGCCAACTTCTTTCTCTAGATGATCGACGATGTGGATGCAGAGATATAGGCAAAGAGTAGATAACACCTATGAAATCTTGCTAGGCTGTTCGACACACCTTTAATAGTTAAATAGTTCAATGAAAAAGAAATTGTCCTCCCAACAAAACAGACTGCATTTGCAACTACAAATTTCTTCCTACTAAAATTAGTAGCGTGATTTTCTTCTATCTATTCAGTCTTTGCTGTTACTTTGTGTTTTTATGTGATATCAGTCCCACAAGTGGATCACACATGAGACTGTGCCAAGCCATAAGTATATATGTCATAAAGAAATCTTGGCTTGCATTTTGTGCTCTATTATCACTTTAGGTATTGATGCTAATAATTTGTTGTTAGTGAAGGATAAGCAGACTGTGAAGTCACTGGTCATTGGCAGGCCAATTTTGCTTGCTCTAGAAGAAGTTGATGGGACTCCATCTTTCTTGGAAAAAGCTCTCAGGTTTATAGAAGAGTATGGTAAGTTTCTTTCCATCATAACAGTTGTTTTATGCCTTATTCATGACAAAATATTTTGAACCCCAGCCAGCTATGCTGCTTAAAAGCAGTTATAACATGATATACGTAAATGCTTCCTGTGAGTAAATTTATAAAATGATACTTTGGCCAATAGCTCCTTGGTATGGAAATACAATATTAGAGTTCCTCGTGACAATGCTGGTTACTGAAGGCTGCACATTAACATCAAATCACAAACTAACCAGATCTATCTAAGACATTATTGGTGAGCAAAGGAGTGGTTGTGACCCACAAAATAATCCATAAATTGTGGATTACACTGAGGTCTCTCACTATCAAATTCTGCATGTTGAACAAGCATTGCAATGGCCGCATGATGACCTTTTAATTGCTCCTTTCACTGATATTCTATATATATTCTTATAATGTTGGCCTTAGCTTAACATTTCATGCAGTGAACTCTGATTTCCTCTTTTTTATTTGGATTTCTATGATGAATATGCTGACTGCTTGTATCATAATGACAGTATTGTATCCTGATTTGAGTTGCATGATGGTGTAGGTCTCGGTCTTCTTTCCTGTATATGGACACATTTCTTATTATTCTATCATGGTGAACAGGTATCAAAGTAGAAGGGATCTTGAGACAAGCTGCAGATGTGGATGATGTGGAGCATCGAGTTCGAGAATTTGAACAGGGTCTGTTTGTTCAGTCCCACTTTATCATTTCCTGTCTGTGTTTGAGCTGGATGACATAGAATATTTTTCTGCAATCTTGTCATGTTCAAAATTTTTGTATTCGCTGCATCAAACTAGAAGAAAACTGGCAATTTCATGCAACTTTCTGTTAGACTAGAAACTGATTTTGTTAGTTTCACTTTCAACTTGAAGATAATGGTCAAATATGCTCATGAATGAAAAATAAAAATTGCAGATTCAAATAGCATCTTTTCATGTTGAGATTTAGATTAATTATGATTACCAATTTTAACTTCTTTATCAATCAACAGGCAAAGTTGAATTTTCTCCTGATGAGGATCCCCATGTTATTGCTGATTGTATAAAGGTAATTCATTGTTACATATGCAGCAATATCATATTGTAAACATCATAAATAAGTTAGCCACCCTGCTTTTAAGTGACAGCATGCTTTATTTCTAATGTATTTCATATAGTTTTATGTTGAAATTTTTGGAGCTAATCTTAATACTATTTTTTACAGTATATTCTTCGTGAGATGCCATCATCTCCAGTCCCAGCTTCGTGTTGCAATGCATTACTTGAAGCCTGTCGTAAGCATTAAATACATTTAACCTTCTAGTCTGATAAATTCGTGCTGGTACTTTAATCCTAGTGTAAATTTTGAATTTTATTGTTCAAGTGAGAGTTTTTGTTCCATTGTGCTCAGAGGGAGATTCTGCTTTACCTAGAGACCAATTCAACTTAAATGGGTTTCAGTTGTTTTGTTGACAGAGCAATAGGATTATCTTTTACAGCCTCAACTCTCTGACTTTTTAGTCACGTTCATTAGGATTAACATCCTGAAAGACTAGTGATTTCTAAAAATATATGTCGGTATCAATTTTTGTCTCATATAATTCTAAACACTTTTAACTGTAGGTGTTGATCGTGACCGTAGAGTCAATGCTATGCGCACAGCAATTTGTGAAACATTTCCAGAGCCAAACCGCTGCCTATTGCAGAGGTAGTTAGATACTGTAACTTCTATTACCTTATATCTCCAAGTATATGAAGCTGCTAAGGATTTATTCAGTTTTATTCATGAGTGATTCAAGCAACTGAATTTTTCAACTGATTGGAACTCCTCATAAGAGAATAGTAGAGGCTTACAGGCTTAACATTCATTGGCGAAGTATTGGTTGGTGTATGTTTAAAATATTATTTTTTATTTTGTTTTACTTCACTGTCAGAATTCTCATTATGATGCAAACTGTGGCTTCTCATAAAGCTGAGAATCGAATGAGCTCTTCAGCTGTGGCAGCTTGCATGGCACCTTTGCTTCTACGTCCTCTTCTAGCTGGTGATTGTGAACTTGAAAATGATTTTGATGTGGGAGGCGATGGTTCTATGCAACTTTTGCAAGCAGCGGCTGCAGCAAACCATGCTCAAGCTATTGTCATAACCTTGCTGGAGGAGTACCAAAACATCTTTGGGGTAAAGTTTCACTGGACTTGCTCAAAAGAGCTATTACAGTATTTTCTATATCTGTATGCTTTTGGTTCCCATGCAGCTTACTGTCAGTACCTCAGTAAGCTTTATGGTGTTCACTGATAAATAAAAATGTAAAATAGATAAACCCCAGGAGGAAACTCAGAAAAGACTTACTTGGAAAAGGACTGAGGATCTGCTATCAAGAATGTCTTGGAACAAGCAACGGACAGATTTTCAACTGGAAGATAAAATAATTGATTTGTGCTCCACATTTCTGTCATGATTTTCTTAAAAATCAGAAAACCTTCTTATATTTGCACCTTATTACTGCAGGAAAGTTATTTGTCTCCTGATCTGTATTCGGACACTGAAGAAAGTGGAAGTGAGAGTGAGGAGGCCACTGATGATGATGAGTCCTATGAGGATGAGGAACCTGATGATGGAAATCAAGATTCTGAAATATATACAGATGATGAAACTGAAAATATATCAAGTGGAAGCAACAGTAGGAGTGATGATGATGGAGACAGCACTCATACTGATGAAACGGTTTGTCCTTTTCATGTCTAATCCTGATATATGGATTGTTTGATCTAGAAATTCCTCAAGCAATTGTGGATGAAATAAATTGGATGAAGTCTGTATTAGAGTAGGCAGAACAGTAAATAGCACTGAAACAATAAGCCAGTAACTACAGTGTCAAGCCTTCCAACTCTCCTGTCCTATTGTCCTCATGAATGCAGATCTCAAGCTAATATCTATCACAAGAAGATCTTACTAATGTATGATGCCCCCAAGTTATGACAAAATTTGATTAAAAAAAATTAATTCTGTGTTGTTTGCTAGGATGATGATGGTAGTAGCTCATGCTCCCAAAACACAGAAGAAGTTGCTGACCATTTCAAAGAGAATGACAAACTATCACCAAGTGCACATCAGAAATCACCATTTCAGAATGTTCAATCACGCAAGACTGATAATCTTGTGAGTCACCAAGGGGGCAACATCCCAACGGACCAGAAGAACAATCAATCAACTGAAACATTAAGGGATAATATACCAGGAACAAGCCAAGTCAAAAACTCAGTTGCTCATACTGCAATTTCTAGCATGATAAAATCTACAACTATAGCCGGTGGGCGGATACCAAGTCCAAGGCGTCCTGCTGTTTGGGGGCGTACATCTGTGAGTATCTATGTTTTGGTTAAATCAGCTAAGGTCGTCTACTTAACCATCATTTGCACTGAAAAATGTACATTTCCGCAAATTCTAGATCTTCATTCAACCATCATTTGCGCCAGTTAAGTTTGTTATTTTGATCTTCTTTGCTCTTCACTATAGTTGATGTGATTCACGTGGTTCCAGGCAAAGAAGAAACTGCCTATGGAATCCATTGACATTGACTTTGATGATGAGTAAGTGATTCTCTGAATATTTTGTTGAAGTTTCTTTCTTCTAAATCTACCAATGAGTGCACTGCTGAATGCTCCATGGTGCAGTCTCCTTCAACTGATGCTGTAATTTAGATTGAACCTGATCCTTCCTGCTGAAACTTTGTTAATCGTAATGATTGTCATCCTAGGATATTTTTCAGGATTAGCTCGCTCTGGTATAACTGTGAAAATGAAGACAGCAATGAAATCTATTAGTCTTTAATTGGCTAGTAATGCTTCGGCATAAGTATCTGGTGGGTTAGAAGTGCACCTTGGCCAAACCTCATCTGCTCTTGTTGTGGTTAGGTTTTACAGGAAGTTCTGTTGGTAATGTTTAGTTCTTGAATGGGTTCCCTGCAGCTTTGGGGCAAGAAAGAGGGGTAAGAAAAAGGAACGGGTCCCCTGTAGCTTAGTTGAGCTTGCTTTGCAGTCCTGCAAATTTCTGTCATGGATACATATGCAATATGCATCTTTCTTTATAAAAACACGAGGGCCTTGGCTTTGCTCTTTGAATTCTGCTACGGTTATGGTCAAGGTTTTATTCTCTTTTTCATTATTGGTGCCATGGACATAATGACAGAAAATGCTGAGCATCCTTTTCTTACATTATTTTTCTGCAACGCCTTCTGTGAGATTTATTCAATCTGCCAAATACATGATAATATCAGTGTCAATCAATGTCTTTAAGCTAGCTTTTGTATTAATTATGCATTGTTCTGATTTTCGTACCCTGACTATTTCACAGAGTTGAAATTCAGAGGCTCGAGAATGTAAAGGTGGACCTTGAAAGCAGAATCACAGAAGAGGTGCAAGCCGAAGCATCTGTCAAGCGTTTATCGTGTGAATTGTTTTCTGATTTCTTTCTGAGACCTTATATTCCTTTTTTCAAACTGTAGACTACACAGAATGCTGTTCTACGGGCCAATTTAGAAAATTTAAAGAGCGAATTGCATGTGCGCCGGCAAACTCTCGAGCAAGAGGTAAATTATGCATTAGGAGAAGGTAACATTTTTGAGGTTTCAGGCAGTAGCCTCCTTTCTGCAGCTGTGTCAGAAGAGTCAGAACTTCCTACTTCCTTCGAGACTATTTGCTCAATTGCTTACTTGTGAACATTTAAATTTTCAAGATTCACAGCTTTTTAAATGGGGACCACAATTTCTACTGACCATTATCAAATAATGTTGGTTGAAAATCACATGTTACATGCTTCAGACTTTAATGCAGTATCCTCTATCTTGGTATATTGCCAAAATTTGAGATTAGACCATCTCATGCTGCTGAAATATCTGCAGCACTAAGTGTTCCCTCAGAAATGTAATGTTTTTAGAAGATACAGTGACATGAGGTGTTAGGAGACTCTGGTCCTGATTGCACGGGACTGTTTCATGTAGGTGGCAAGACTGCAGGAACAGTTGCAAAAGGAGAAAGAACTTAGAAGAGCCCTAGAAGCAGGTCTTGAAGAACCATGTGGACCTATACCTTGTTCAACCAATATTGATGAAAAGGTTGGTGCTTGTGTATAGTGATGTAAAATGGTTAAGCAATGCGGATTGTATATCTAATTGTTCAGCTTGAAATACACTTGGAAGACAAAGGCAGATCTGGAGGATTTAGCTAAGACACAGGCAGACATAAAAAATCTGAAGCAAAAGGTGGTTGACCTTGGAGGACAAATTAATAAACAGCCTGAAGAAAACCATGCTTCTACGCATGATTCAGGCAATCAACCACAACATTGCGGGTAAGATTGTGCATTCAGGCTCTTCTTCGTGCCAAGTAATCTTTTACCGTAATTTGTAAAGAGATTTTCTTCCTTCATTTTTCTTTTCCCTTAAGAAGCTGCTTTCCTCGTTTGGAAGTTTCTTGACCTCTGCTGAACTAAGTAAGAAAACTAATCCATGCTTCAGAACTGAAAGAGGTAGATCAGAGTCTATGCTCAAGGCAGCTTTGTGCAGTTTTCCTTTACCATTCAAACTGACGAACTTTCTGTTCATCTGCATGCAGGATAGTCAAAGTTGATGAAAAAAAGAGTGCATACCCTCTATCAAACAGCAGTAAGGTAATTGTTTGACCTTATTTGTAGCAGGCTATAGAACTGGCAAGTTTATGTGACAGTGCCTATATAGTTTTTCACCTGAAAAATCTTGTATGATCACAGTTTGCTGGCTCATAACTAGGAATGCATGTTACAGATTTTTCCACATCTTTTCTCCTTTTTTGTTAATCCAGAGTTTAAGGAGAGTATATTTTCTTCTGTCCAGGCCTCAGATTCAGATGGAAAACAAACTGAGAATGAGAAGAGGATGAAGTTAACATCTTCAAACAAACATCAACCTTCAACTAAACAGCAGCAGCAGCAGCAGCTTGATTCAGTCAGTAGTGGAAAGTCCCAGTATAATGAGAAGTCAGGAAATCCTGCAGCTGCAGATTCCAGATTGGAAAAATCCTTCCCTCTTGCATCCTCGAAGAAGTCTGGTACAGGGGGTGAGGTAAGACATACTCGTATTATTAATCTAACTGTGTTAATTTATTGATAGCTCTTTCAGTAATTGCAAATCCTAGATTTTCAAATTATCACATTTGGGCCACATTCTATTGGCTGTCCCGATGGCCGAGTTTAACCTACCAAAGAATGACTTTTACTTAACGAGGCTTTTTCAAAGCTTCCTGCACGAGATGCTCACCTGCCAAATTATATCCCATTATCATGTTCTATTTGAAAAATCGAGCCCTTTTTTGTGGTATGGGCTTAGGAGAATGTCCCGATGGTGTGATGGGATACCCTCATTGCTTCTATCTATGAACATAAAACTAGAAAGAACTTTCCCTGCTTGTGCACTTCAACGGCCAAAAGTTGCTTGCAGACGTTATCTCTGTTAATGTTCATCTCCATTGTGCAATAGGGAGCAAACTCAAAAGCTTTTGCTCTGAGTAAGTTGACCAAGCGGTTGAACTTTTTGAAGGAGCGTCAGAGTCAGATCACCAACGAGCTGCAGAGCGTCGACAGGGCCCATGGCTTGGGGAAAGCTAGGAGCCCAGAAACTGCCACTGGCTCAGGCAGTCGCAACTTAGAAGACAGGAGAGGCACCGAGAACACGGTCTCTAATCCCGACAGGTCGAGGAATCCAGACTCCCCTGAGGACCTGAACAGGGGACAAGAATCAAACCGAGGCCAGCATTCATCACGGTCTACTGACAGGAATCTAGAGCCGTCAATCTCTTCGAAGGCGGACTCCAAATCATCGTGACGACCAAGCAGAAGGGACACCTGAATCTCCAACTGTTTTCAATCACAGGTTGAATCCTGAAATGCAACAGGGTCAGTTCTCGTGAAAGAAAAGTTCAAAATTTTCTGAGATCTGCTATCAACCGCATCACTCTCTTGCAATTCCGTGGCTTCAACTTCAAGGGCTATCAATTCGCAACGGTTCCTAGGTCTGTTGAAGATCAATTCTTGTTCTTATATTTATGTCTCGCGAGCTGCATCTCTTGCTGCTCTTTCAGAGCTAACTGCACCTTCCTTTTCAACTTCCATGATGGGGAAACAGCTAACGTTATCCCTTCAGTTATGGATTTTTCGTTCGGATTCTTTGTCTAATGCAGTTTTGCGATGACCGGCCAATCCATCAAGTAGCTTCATCAAGGCCATGATTGGCCTCACAAGGCTCGACAAATCAAGTCCGATCGGCCAAAACTCTATTAGCAAGCCTTAAATAAGACAAGATCCAACCACACCATTCGGTGTTCCGCTTGGCTGGCCAGCCTCTAGTTGCTCATTGACTATACCCTAAGCAAGGCAGCCATAGGGCAAAGATGACTTTCCATTGATCTCGTGTGCTCCACCGAATCCAGCCATGGGTTAAGTGATCTTATACATGTTTTACTTAAAAGGCCTAGGATGTTATGGACATTAATATTTGAAGCCAGAAACCGGAGGTTACTAGAAGTTGATCTCTCCTTACATAGTGGAAGTAGTAAGTCTTATTTGTAACAGTATCATTACTGGACAACATTTATATCGTGACATCAATAAGTGAGATTTAATTATTTTTAATATTTTTTCATAAAATCTAAAAACTCCAAAAATAGTCATAAGAGTAGTTGAATCCCACTGGTTGTGGACTATTCACATAAAATACATGTACTTTATAATTCTCAATGTAAAGTACATATGTTTTCTCTAATAATCTACGGTTCGGCTCACACAAGAATTTCTCGGACGTTGGAGTAAAAAAAAATTGATAAAATTTATATAATATTTTACATTCCTTTTTTTGAGTTCACTGAGACGATCAAAATCCTGTATATCTTATGCTTTACACACACATCGTCATCAACTAGGCAGCTACTGCATTCTCGATAATTTACTACAAACATTTTTTTGATGAATATATACACACACACTCCCAACAAAAAGACAATGGAAGAAGCGATGTAAGAAAATCCAATTTACTAGCCGTTACACGTGCCATGATTGAGTATTGATGACAATGTGATTATAAACAAGGTAGAATATTTTTGAAGTGACACGACAAAATAGTATTCTAGGTTTAAAGAGTTACAACCACACATGGAAACGTCCATGTTATTTTTTTCTTCTTTTTTGAGTTTATACCATCAGATATTCAAAAGTTCAATGGTCCCGACTAATCCAAGTTCATACCGGGGCATGTCTACTAAGGGTTAAAACTATCATAAAATGAATTTTTTTTATTCACATGACTCAAACTCGAGACTTTATTTAACTATCTCCACCAACCCATATTGGTAAGTCCAATGGAACGGTCATCTCTGTTGCTTTTTTGTGCAACCAAACTTGAGGATGGAATGGAGATCAAAATGGTAATTCCATTCCATTTCGCTCTACCAGGGCCTATGAATTTTCATCTTCAGTTATGGTATAGACTGAGTTATTCGACCCGACTACAGAATATCCAACTTGAACCGAGTGGTATCGATAATTATATTATTAGTCATGGGCTCGAGTTAAATCAGATAATCAATTTATTATCTATTTGTCATATAAGATTACACCCGAATGAGATATCGGGACCAACCGCTTTATGTCACGTGTATGGCATTTGCTGATAAAATAGATATTTCTTTACCTCTCCCCTCCTTCACCTTTTATGTATATTTCTAAACCCTCCATCTTAGAGGAGAAGACATATATATACACAATAACAATACACATCTCATCTTCTACCTCCTCTCCTCTCCTTTACTCTACACCATATTTTACTCTCTAACTTGAGCGTCGGAGGGCCGATCTGGGCCTCCACACCCGGCCACGGCTTTCGTGCAGGTTGCTTTGCTCGGATACGGACACGAAGACGAACCCGACTCGGGTTCAATGTGGACCTCCACATCAGGTTATATCACTGATTTATGGATTTAATGAAGATGGAAGTAAGAGAAATAATTCTAAATGTCTTGAGTTCGTATTCGCTGCATGAATATTACTGTACAAAATCTCTCTTTTCTTGATGTGCGTGTCCTATACATAGAAATTTAATGGGTCATAGTTGACTAATTCAATTTCAAATTGGATCAATTCACTTAGAGATAAAATTCACCCGATTCATTGATTTTTCTCTGTTCAGAGGACTTTACAATCTTTTTTTAATATGAAGAGATACCAAAATACATCTATCAACCCATCAGTAAAATCTATATCTCGATATAAAATACATAGTATCCAAAAGCTCGATTGACCCTAACTAATGTGGATTCGAGTCCAATCGACTTGCTAGGGATAGAGTTTTCCTGGCATTAATTTTTCCAATTCGTTAAGGAGCTAGTCAATTCACTAACAACAAAACTCTCCTCACATATATTTGCACAAAAGGTAAAAATATAACCATATTTAGGGAGAGATATTGTGTGTACTGCTCACAGATGCTTAATTCCTAAAAATTTAGCTTGATCTCATTAATTTGTAATCTCATAATAATATTAGAAATTGAAAAAAACCCATCTTTTTTATAAAAATAATCTTAGATAATCATACCTTATAATGACCTGATGAAGAAGAATTAATAAAATTGCTTCAATTGGTGTTAATTATGATAATAGTTAAGTGATTAATATTAATTTAGTCATTTTTTATATTTTATCAATATATTCTTATATTACATGAGGAGGTAACACCACCCAAGATTTTTTCCTTTTGTTACAATGGATCCTGAAAAACATGGGGTTGGGAATACAGCATACAGATCATCATCCAACGTAAGCCACCTCACAGATCAGAGAGATGAGGCGCGATGATCAGGGTTTAGTGGATCGTTTCATCCACAGATTCATGTTCATGGCTTCCCTGACCCATCAAGATAGGTGAGACATACAAAACCCTAGTGTGATCTGGCGGGCCTTTAGAGAGGAGATGGAAGCTCAACGCTTAAGGCAGCTGATGCTGCTGTGGTGTCGGATGCAAAACACTCGAGTCGCTCTCGTGGGTGGGAACCACACCGCCGCCCGGTTCTGCACTCGCTAGTGTTTCCCGAGTCCAGTCATCGTCCATTCCCTCCTCTCCCTTCCTCTTTCTCTCTCTCTCTCTCGCAAACTCCTTGTCGATCTCATCAGTTTTGGCTCTAGCGTTGCGCCGTCGTTCGTTTTCCACTTTTTTTTTTTTTTTTTATCTCCTCGTACATAGTCGGGGAATTCTTTTTCCGATCTTTCTTTATGTTTTTCTCTGCATTCCTGCCCCTTTGCTCATCTTCTGATAAGATACCACCCGATCTGGTCCACATTTGATCGAACTCCCGGGCTGTTAGAAACCCTTCTGTTCTTCGTCGACCGCCCCTCGATGGAGAAAGGCTCCGAAGAATTGCCAGTGAGCCATCGCCATAGTTTCACTGTCACCAGACCAAGCGCCTTAAGATGCTCCAACGCATCCTCGCCATCAGGAGCATGAGTTTTAATCAATCCAAGAGCCATTATCCGATCAGCAAGCTACTAATTCCCAGTCATTGTTTGAAGTATATCGGCCAGTTAGTGGCTTTCATGCTCGTGGTGTTCTCCTTCCCTCGGTTGAGACCGGTGTTTGACTCTTTCCTGTCCACGGTCAATGCCGAGTACAGGTTTGATTCTCGCAAGTTCGAGGTGTTACCAGTGCTATTCCACGACCTCGCAAACGAGAGCTTGCAAAGAGTGGGCGAGAGGGCCCTTTTCCTCAGCAACAAGGCCGACTACGAGGCCATGTTCAGTTCCCGCATGATCCTGTTCGACAATGAGATGGATCACGTCTCTATAGCAGACCTGGCACGGAAAAGTTCGGCTCCCGACAATGCATTCGACTTTGCATTCACTTATGAGTATCATGATGTGGTGGCTCGATTCATCGACCGCACTCTTAGGGTTGGTGGACTCGTGGCAATTCATCTCGGAGGAGGAAACCTTAATAACGTCATCGTCGGTTCCATTCAAATACCGAGCAACTATCGAATTGCCTATTTAAGGCAATTTGATGACTCGCCCGTCATCGGAATGAAGAAGATCAATGCGGCAGCAATGGAGCCCACTGGGACGAGAAGGCGGCTCTGCGGATTGATGTCGGAGAAGAAGATAGAAGCGTTGAAGAACCTCGAGGACGTGCTCCTCGAGCCACCTAGGGCGGCCACAGGCCGGTCGAGCCGATACCTGAAGAAGACCAGATTCCTGCCCGATCTAACCGGGGACAGTTTGGAGGGCTACCCACCCGCGTGTTCATCGACGTGGGTATGCTGGAGAAGGACAGCTCAACCGGCACCGAGTGGTTCATCGAGAACTACCCGACCAGGAACCTCAACTTCGGCATGTACAAGATGGACACCGTGGCCACGTCAATTGGCGCGGACAAGCATGATCCGGAGCTAATTCCTGGGATCGGGATGTGGGAGTGGCTGAAGAAGAATGTGGAGGAGGAGGAGGAGTACGTGGTGGTGAAGGCCGACGCAGAGGTGGTGGAGGAGATCGTGATTGGCCGAGCCACCAGCCTCGTGGACGAGCTCTTCCTGGAATGCAATCCCAAAGGGGGGAAGAAGAATAAGATGAAGGGCAATGGTGCCAGTAACAGGGCCTATTGGGGAGTGCTTGGCTCTGTACAGAAGGCTAAGGGACGAGGGTGTGGCCGTACACCAATGGTGGGGCTAGCTCGATCCCGAGAGCGGCTCGCTCGCGGATCGGTCCCACCACCACAATCGAATGATATGTATATCTGCAAAATTAAGCGGTGGTGTTTCATCAGTCGATCGAGTTTTTAACGAGAGGAGCGTTCGTGCGTATTGTAACTTAAATCGTGTATGGGTTCGGAACTATGAAGAATTTAATCTATGTATATTCGAAAGTGGTTTTTCAATTCAAATCATATGTACATTATGTAGAACATTTACGGTATGTTTGATTCGAAGACATGAAATTGAGGGCAATAAAATGGAATAGGAAAAGGAATAGAAAGTGGAATAGGTAAAATAATAAATAAAAGTATTGTTATTTAGTTGGAATAGAAAGTGGAATAGGTAAAATAATAAATAAAAGTATTGTTATTTAGTTGGAATGAATAAAATGATATGAAATTGGATATTTAAGTTAAATAATAAAATTATCCATTATATATATTTTTTAAAATATATAAAAATAGTAAGAATATACAAAACAAAATAGTATTAAAAACATAAAAATGACTATTGATTAAAAAAATAATAATAATAAAATAAAAGACTCCATCCATCTACTTCTCCCCGCCGCCCCTCCCCCACCATCCACCCACCCATCGAGCCTCCATTGAACCACCACACCGAGCCACCACCGAGTCTTGACCATCTCGACCTCTCGAGCCACCCTTCCTCCTTCCTCAGTTCCTCCACCCAAGCAACCAGTAGAGAAAAGTTTTCTTTCTCTACTGGTTAGTCGAATCGTGCAGTAACAAAGAGATGAAAGGGCATGAGAAGGCTCGAGGGAGACATGGTTCGACATGGCAGGAGCGACGAACCGGCAAGGAAAGGTTTGGGAAGGCTTGGAGGAGGCAGACCATTGCGCCATGAGAAGGCTCGGGTCGATATGGGAAGGGAGATGAATCAGCATCGGATGGGAGAAAAACTGGCACAGGAAGTCTCGAAGTATCGGAGGCTGCTGGAAATTGTGCTTTTTTGTCATCAAAGGTGGACTTCTGCTGGACAGACGGCTGGGGTCGGCAGTTGGATGGCGGAGGGTTGGAGAAGGCAGAAATAGACGAGTGGCAAGTTTTGAAAATTTAATCTACAGTTGAGAGTAGTTTTGTCAGATTCTTCCTATTCCATATGAGCAATATGCATCCTTGTGTGGGTGAGGGAAATACTTATTCCCCTCAATTCCGGGTGAGATCCGGAATAGGAATTTAACCTAAGAGCCAAACAAAAGAATAGCTATTCCATCCGAAATAGTTATTCCTGTTACTGTCTTGTAATCTATTGCTTATGAGTTTGGTCCCCTTTCATTTAAATTTTAGATCGGTCTCGTTTTGTTTTGTGCGCTCCTATCCTATATCTAAATATGTTTATTAATTATATATTGTATACGTATACTAAATTTACAAGTTTGTAATATTTTGATAATATTTACTGGTATCACAAGATGAGATACGATCATTTAAGAATTTCTCATATCTTGTAAAAGACTAGACGCGGAGCCGTGCTATGCATGGAAAGAAAATAAAAAATAAATGTAAAATGCTGTGATAAATTCGTATAATTATATCGTTTCTTTATGACTTATTAAAATTTAATTAATTTAAAATTCGTTAACTTAGAGTAATAAGTAGAACATTATTAATTTTCATCAAAATATTATGTTAATTTTCCTTTTTTTATTTTCACAATTTCAAATTATTCGCTCAAAAAATATTATATATTTTTGCTACTAAAATTATAAATATAGATTGACATAGAGTGATATAAGAGAATCTGATTATTTAACGAAAGATTCTTAGTGTTAATTATCGAAAATATGAAGTGGTAAAAAAATGACTAAAATTATTGTTTTGTCCTGAATATTGAAATCATGTACATTTAAGGGGTGAAAATTTTTCTAGTACCAATAAAATAATGAATTTTATAACTAGTATTATTTTATAACACTTTTTAAAACTAGTACTACTGTATATATTCCTTTTTCATAATTCCCAAAACATCCTCTCATTTTCTCTCAATCCTTGCTGCCTCTTCTTCTTGTTCTTTCTTCTTCTTCCTCCTGGCGAACTGTAGCCCCGCCCCAACTCCCGCTGCCTGCTGCACTGGTGCTTGACGCCCTATGCCGGCTGCACTGAAGCCCGACTCTCCATCTTTCCGACGCCTGTCGCTTGCCATCGTCGCCTGTCGCTTGCCGTCGTCCGACACTCTGGCGCTTGATGCTCACTGCCGTCCGGTCTGCTCCCGTGAGCTATAAGGGCAAAGATGATATTTTACTCAAAGTGGTGCTATTTTTTAAAATCAATATAAAGTGGTACTGTACATGAATAATGGAAGAGGAGATAGGCTAAATTTGTCTATTAACACTACATTTAATAAATTTTGACATGTAAATTATATTGATGAGAAATGTAAAAAATAAAAAATGCACTAAACTTCTCAAACATTTATATGTGAATAGATATATTGTTAAGATGATGTAATTAATTAAAATCGTTGAGTGTCCACTTGATGTATCTTTACAAGTGACAGGTCATCGACATTTTACTTGGAATTATTTTATGAATAAATAAATCACTTGATGACATCATGGAGAGAATCCAGTACGAAACAGTATCTTTATATTACAACATTTACGTGTTAATATTAATAAATAAAATTAAATTATCTTCACCAAGAGGGGTTGGGCCGAGTGGTAAGCAGCTCGGTGCCGCTTAAGGAGGTCTCAGGTTCGAGACCTCACGTACGCAGACACCCCTCTTGGGAGCCTCACCCGCCATTGCCAGGCGTGCGACCCGGGGCGACCAACGGATTAGTCAAGTATGGTTGGCTGAAAGATGCCATCTCACCGCTGGTGGGGCCTGCTTGGATACCGTGGCTGGCGACCAAAAAAAAAAAAAATTAAATTATCTTCAATTTCATCTAAAAGTTTAGAAACAAAAAACAGCATTTAAAATTACTTACTTTTATTAGTTAGTGTTAACGTATAAATACTGTGATACACGTTTTTTTTTTTTTTGGTCGCCAGCCACGGTATCCAAGCAGGCCCCACCAGCGGTGAGATGACATCTTTCAGCCAACCATACTTGACTAATCCGTTGGTCGCCCCGGGTCGCACGCCTGGCAATGGCGGGTGAGGCTCCCAAGAGGGGTGTCTGCGTACGTGAGGTCTCGAACCTGAGACCTCCTTAAGCGGCACCGAGCTGCTTACCACTCGGCCCAACCCCTCTTGGTTGTGATACACGTTAATACATTGGCATATAAAAATTTCTCGACAGCACGAGCCACGCCAGCACAGCAACTTTGTCCTGTCCCATACGCACGTCCAAAAAAAAAATGCATGCATGCATTCGTACGTGGCTTTTTTTCCTCACTGTAGAGCGTAGTCCTGTCCCGATTAAATTCAAGATTTAAGTAGTGAAATTCTCCCAGCCTTGACTTTTTTTTTTTTTTTATACAGAGGACTTAAATTCGAGACTTTATATGAGAGGAGAAAGTAGTAAATTATCTTAATTAATTCATATTAGTTTAAGAGCTTTAAAAGATTAATAAAATTGTCAATTTCAATGAAGAAGACATCACTACGACTTGTCTCTACGTACTTATATGTTGTCGTGTCGTATTACTTTTTTTTTAAAAAACTACTGAATTAAGTCGACAATCGGATCAAAATCAATATTTTTTTATAATAAATTAAAAAAGAAAGAAATGATAAAATTGGGAAGTCAAGTTTGTTAAGGTGTTGTCCCTTGAAGCCAACTTAAGAATTTCACCTAATTACCCACATACATATACATACATATTTGATATTGATCGTGTCCGACGCCGTAATAATCGACTAATTACCGAAGGGTTACTATACGGTCCGGGACCCTCCATTAATCTCAACATACTAGCTAGCTTTCATGAGGAGTTGAACCCTAAATCTGCTCTCTTTTTCCTAGCTCCATTTTAGGATTAATCTCAATTGACCCCCTCAAGTTGGCTCGTTCCTTCAATTTGCCCCCCGTTTGTTCCGTACACCAGTCTCCAAACGGGTCCAGACCCAGGACACCGCCCCTGAGCCAGCACGTGGGTTCTCATGGAGGACCAGGGAAGGAATATGTCGCATTGACAGAAGACTTCACATTTTCTGATGCACAGACCAAATATTCTCCCTTCTTATTGATGCGATCAATTATAAATATATCAGATAAATTAAAGAAATAATTCTAATATTGACTCGATGACGTAGTACCACCAGACGGTGCACAAGCATAAAATCTATTCCGATAATATTATTCATAACGAGACTCGAACCTGTAATATCGATCATAATAAATTATATAAGAGTAAATTTTAGATCAATAGAGTATTCTTAATGTAATGTGTATCCTTCGTAGAAAGAAAAGCCACCACTCATTCTTTATGTTTTGGGTCGTACTCTTTATTGACCTCTCCCTCCTTATTCTCCACAACAACGTTCCAAAATTCTGCCATTTTCCTTCCCTCTCTCCATTATTTACTCTCTCTCTGTCTCTCAGCCAGATTTCTTCCATGAACAAATCTCAGAGCTTTTCGTAAGCTTACCGTCCAGCCTCTCCTCTCTTCTTCTTCTTCATCCTTCTCAAGCTCGCGGAGCCCAAATATTCTTAGCGTGCTAGCAGTTTCAATTCCCCATCCCCCTCCCTGTAGCGCTTCAAGTTTGCGTGATAAAGCCCCCCTCCTGTCGGCGGGTTCCTGCTCTGCCAATTGCCCTACGAAGAGCCCTCTCCCGCGACGCATTTGGGGGGGATCTATGTATGGTGGCGAGCTCAGGAGGAGATCGTGGACGGCGGGTTATGATAAATGCGCCCCTGAGCAGCGAGGTGATAAATGCTCGTAATTGGGGATCTAGGGTTCTCGATCCTCGTCCTTGTTTTCTCTCTGGTGTTCTCGGCGGTTGGGTTTGTCATCCGTCGGAAATGGCGGGTCTCCGCCGCCAGGAAGGAGGAGATCAGGTGGCTCCTCGCGATGGCTTCGGAGGAAGCCGTCAGGGCCGAGCTTGAAGATTCTCTGAGCTACAGAGCCGCCCCCCCTTCTGATCCCTTGCTTTACCAGTGCGCTGTTTGCTATTGCCCTACCACGACGCGGTGCTCTCGGTGCAAAGTGGTTAGATACTGGTGAGCCCTTTTCCTCTTTCTCATGGGTACGACATCCATTAACGTTGAGACTTTTTGGTTGTAGGCATGAATTGGATGTTTGAGCCTTCTATTAGTTGAGATAATAGATATGCCTTTGTTGATAGTGTTGTGCCTGGTGCATATGATATGTGGATATCTGGGAAGCTTGTGCCTGCAAGCAAATTTCCATTATTAAAAAAATTACATGAACAGTTGAATGCCTATCTCCGCAATTTGCCTGGCAAGCCAATTAGTTTTTTCAAAAGCATGTGGAAATGGGGTGGATGGTCCACCTGATATGTCATGATTATATCATGTATTATGTCATGATTACAATCTCCCATTGCAGTCGAAATGATTCAATTATGTGTAAAAGGTGAGTTCATTTGTTGAAAATAGAGATTCAGTAAATGATGGGTCGCATTTCGTCTTGCTAAATTGGCAAGAATGCAGCCATACCTGCTAAATTGGTGTGTCAAGATACGTGATGATTACATGATGCTGAAGAGTGAATTTCGGCCTACCAAATAAAAATTGGTGTCAGCTTAAGGATAACCCTTGCTGGGGGAGGGCTTCATCATTTTCGCCATTGTCTGGGTTGCTTCCTATCAATTACATCTCTCTCTCTCTCTCTCTCTCTGGAGCAATTGTTGGGCACTTGTAACTTATCTTTTCTGTTACTTTTATGCACCCTTTCTAGTCTTGAGACCTCGCATATGTTTCAAGGAATTGCTCTTCTATTAATGGACTTTCTTTTTGGTTTTTCCACACCTTCATTCAGTCACTCTAGGGGTCAGGTCACCCATAGCATGTAACTAAATCTTTTCCCCGCACATCTGGTGTTGCTGTGTTTCTGAGCATTGGAACCTTCTCGGCACTAAATCAAATAAATTGATTTGATAATGATAAGACAAAGAGGGTTGGCATTTCCTAAAGTAATTTCGTAGTCGTTCAGATAGAGGCTTGTCTCTGTATAAGTAATGATACTTTCTTGTAATCATCATTTTGTCCTGATTATTATGCCACTATTTCCTTATCTAGTTCTGCAAAATGTCAAATCCTTCATTGGCGTCAAGGGCATAAAGAAGAATGTCGCCCTCCTGAGAAAGGTAAAGATTTTGGTTCAAAAGGGGCCTTGCAAGAAGGCACATTTTCCAACTCAAGAGGCTCTGGAGAAAAAGTATATTCAGAGGGTGACGACACCAAGGCAGAGTGTGACACAGGAAATTCTTCGCCAGAATCTTCTAGTGCCTCATTTTCTGGATTCTCGTCCTCAGCTGCTGGCAGTGAATCATCTGATGATATTTCAGTGTCTGAAAGCATTTCTTCAGTTGATTCCAGGAAGTCATATGAACATAAAGGAGCTCATACTGTGCATGGAATATCTGAGAAAAACTCTAATGCTGATATTCCAGATCCCATGAAGCCACTGTCTCCAAAATTTGCTAGTTTGGTTGACTCTGTCAATGGTTTCACAAGTTCAGGCATGCTGAACCAAAGCAAGAGTGGCTTTGATGATAGACAAGGGCAATGCAGGTCAATTAGTCCCTCATTTTCTGGTGATAGCACAAGAGGTGGGGTTTCTTTGACTAACCGCTCTGCAGTTCCTGATTTCTGGGAGGGCGCTGTAGATTCCACTGAGCAGAGGGATCAGGTGGAGAACTGTTCTGAATCTTTGATGTCCTGTGGCACTAAAACCAATGATGCATCTGATAATGCGTCTACTCTACACTTTTCATTTAACTTGCCAGGAAATAATACCCCACCGTTGTGTAAGCAAGCCCATGAGAAAGCATCAGAGGATGCTCTTCCAGCTGATAAACCTCATGGTGGATCTGTTTCACCAAATGAAATTAGAAAAGTTGCTTTAAATACAACTGACTTCACATCCATGAAATATGAGAAGATTAAACATGCAAATGAGGGCTCTAGTGGTAACAGCTCTAATGATAGAGCTCATTGCTTGAAGCCCAGGGAAGTTGGCTCTTCAGCCTGTCACTCATCACATGATACTGCTGTTGCATCTTCAAGGATTGGTGTAATTACTGGGAGCATGAATACCAAAAGTGTTGGTCACTCAGCATCGTTAACCAAGGGAACAGTGGATCATGTCATCAGCAGTGTGGACAGAAAGCTACTAAGAAATTGTGTGGTCTCATCATCTAGTGCCCCCGATAAGCATGCAACTCCAAAGTCTGAGAGTCGTTCATCTCTGCATGTGAAATCAGGGAAAGATGATGAAATTGATAAGCAAGCGGGCACCTCTTCTCAGGCTACAAGTAGTTCAGTGAATCCTAGGAATGGCCTAAAAGGCTCTGTCTGGAGGGTTTTAGATCAGCTGAAGGGATCCGTTCTCTCTAAACAAAATCTCGTAGGAGTGACAGGTGATTTAGATGGAAAATTGAATGAAAAGGTTTGTGTTATCTTGCTTTTTGGTTTTTGCACCAACGAAATATATTCACTGTTCAATGAATTTCAGCTGAATTGTTATTTGATTGTATATTTTCCAGGGTCTCTTTCCTTATGAGTTGTTTTTCAAGCTTTATATGAAAGGAGCAGAATTGCGCCCTTGTGGCTTAGTGAATTGTGGAAATAGGTAACAGCAATTCTATCCACTTCAGCTCTCAATGTTCAGAAGAAATGACAAAATCTTGCCAAGAAACAACACTCAAGAGATTGAAATAGGCATTATAAAAATAAATGAAGCTTTTCTCATTCTCGTCAAATTCTTCTCCGTGTAAAAGGGATTCTATGCACTTTAATGATGTATTTTTGTTTTTTGTCTTTCCGCAGCTGTTATGCTAATGCCGTGTTGCAGTGCCTAGCATTTACTCCTCCCCTAACTTCTTACTTTCTTCAAGGACTCCATAGGAAAGCATGTAAGTTAATTGATCATGACTTTCGTATACTTATCAGGGTTTAATTTGTGGTTTTTTTCTCAAGAAAAATTTGTGATGCGTGCTTATGATTATTGTGTTTGTTATCTCCATCATCAGGTAGAAAAGGAGATTGGTGTTTCACCTGTGAATTTGAAGTTTTGGTTTCAAAGTTTCAAGAAGGTAAATCTCCTGTTTCACCGAGAGGGATTGTATCCAAACTAAAGAACATAGGAAGCCAGCTTGGTCATGGAAGAGAAGAGGATGCACATGAATTTTTGAGGTGACGCTTTGGTTTTCATCTTCTCATGGCTAAAACCCTTCATCGCATTGTTTCGTTTACCAGTTCTTTCTTCTCTATACATTTGTAGCAAGTTACTTGATGTGTCAAAATTGCAGGTATGCAATTGATAAAATGCAATCTGTTTGCCTTATGGAATCCGGAAAGAAGACATTTAGCTCCTTGGAAGAAGAAACGACTCTGATTGGTCTTACCTTTGGTGGCTACTTCCGATCAAAGGTTTGTATATGTCATTGCCAAAAAACATTTCGTATTGAATGAAGTGCTGCCGGAATTAACCTGGAATTTGCCTCTCTTCTAATGTAAATTGAATTCTTACCTGCAATTTTGCAGATAAAGTGCACAAGGTGCCATGGGAAGTCTGAACGTCAAGAGAGAATGATGGATCTAACTGTTGAGATAGAAGGTGATATTGGAACTTTAGAAGAAGCTCTTCGACAATTTACGAGAACTGAGACCCTGGATGGTGAAAACAAGTATAGATGTAGCAGGTAGGTTATGGCAGTACTCTTTTTTTCGTTGTTTTTATCTTTTGGACTTATCATTATTCCATCTTTTGATAATTTAACTTGCAAATGTCTAAAAAGTGAAATTAGTTTTATTCTCGGGACTTCAATTTTCTGTTGAAAACAAACAAGTCCTTTCTTCAATGCTAGTAAAATTTTACCTTTTCCCTCACCAGATGTACAAACAATTGGCAAAATTTTACCTTTTCCCTCACCAGATGTACAAACAATTGGCAAAATTTTACCTTTTGCCTCACCAGATGCACAAACAATTGGCAAAATTTTACCTTTGCCCTCACCAAATCTACAGACCATTGTCCAATCTAGTCACTGATAAGAGGATTCTAAGCATCATTTGAACAGATACATGCAAAGTCCTTCGCTGGCTCAAACATTTTTAATGCAAGAAATTTGACTTCTGGTTTAGAGGAATATGAAAGAATCCGTCCCCCATTTATACACTTCATTTTATTTCTAATCTTGTTTCTGCTTGTTTAATGTTTATTCCTCTTGTTTTTTTGAGTTTGAACTGTGTAAATACAAAACTGTTCATCTTTGGGTTTCAGTTTTTTCCCCGTTACCTATTCACGTTATGTGTTTTCCCTTTCCACAATCAAAATATTTGGGGGCTAGGCTAAAGTTCATGCTGTCAATTCTTTAATCAGATGTAAATCCTATGAGAAGGCCAGGAAGAAATTGACTGTACTAAAGGCACCGAATGTTCTTACAATTGCACTGAAGCGATTTCAGGTAATGACATATGGTCAGTGGAATGCTTCATGCACTATTTGCTTTTGTGTGTTAATGTAGAGATGCTGATTTGCTTTGTCTTTGGGCAAGCAGTCAGGTAAATTTGGGAAGCTCAACAAGTTGATTCGGTTCCCAGAGTACTTGGACCTGACCTCATTCATGAGCGGAACAAGCGATAAACCTGAATACAGGCTTTATGGCGTGATTGTCCATGTGGATATCATGAGTGCTGCTTTCTCTGGACACTATGTCTGCTATGTCAAGGATTACCGAAACAAGTGGTTCAAAATCGATGATAGCTCGGTATGTTCACATTTTATTCCTCCTAGTTCTTCATGTTACAAAGCAATTTCAACATGTATCATCTGCAAAGCAAAAGTAAAATTTAATCATACAAGTTGAAAGAAGAACATTCTTGGGCTGTATCTTTTCTGTTCTCGTGTAAAAGCTTTCATGATTCTTCTCCATCCACAGGTGACACCAGTTGAAATCGAAAGAGTCTTGTCCAAGGGAGCATACATGCTTTTCTATGCCAGGTGGCCAACACGGATGCTCATACTCCTGCAGATCCCAATACTGTCTGAATGGAACTAAATATAATCTCTCGTATTTTGCAGGTCTCAGCCACCAGACCCTAGATCAGCTAAGAATAGAGCAATGCCCCTGCTTCCAGTTAACAAAACCATGCCCGTCAGGAGCATCGGGAAAGATCCTGCTCGAAGATCTCAACACTCGACCAATTCTTACCCTATTTCGAACCAATCATTTTATCCAAACATGCAACAGCTTCATAGGACCATGGAGGATTCATCCAGTGACAACTCTTCCTTGTTTAGCAGCAACTCTGACGAGAGCTCTGGCAGCACTGCTAGCACCCGGGATTCCACCAGCTTTGAGGACCTCTCCGATTACATCTTTGGTGACTCGTCCAATGTCTTATCTTCTCCTTGGTACTCAAGGTACGCATCCACTCGAATCTACGAACAACCGGATGGTCGTGACATCCGTGGAAGGGACAGGAGGCTGGAGAATCTGGGAGGTGAGGGAAGGGGAAGCGATCCATTTTTGCATTCCGATGTGAAGAGTAAACCGTGTAGAGATAGAAGTAGCTTTAGTAGCAAGGGGACTGACCTGGGACCATTGTCTGCGGCTAACCAGTTGTTGAGTCAAGTAAAATATAATGTACCATTTAGAAGAGCGACGAAGGGAAGGAAGGATTGATCATTAAGTATCGACGATTTTATTTTATATTCCGCATCAAGGTGGAGAAATCTGTAAATAAGAGAGACAGAGAGGAAGCTGTACTTGTATGAACTCATGATGCTGCTTATTTACGCAGAAAGCGAAGATCCCAATTATCTATATGATGCTCTGTGAACTTGTTTTACTCTGTGCTTGGAGGCCAATTCTCCGATCGACTGAACCGGTTTATGGGGTCTGATATTCAACACAAGCACAGGGCAATTGAATCCTGATGTAACGAGGAAAGTGTGAGCAGTACTCATCAGAGCTCGAACTCGTGGCATACCGAACAAGAAGTGATCCTTCAAATTCTCTATCCTTCAAGGATGGGAAACGAAATGCAGCAAAGAGGAAAGGCGCATTGGACCTTCCAAAGTGGCGCGTGCTGACAGTGCTGGAATTTTGGAAACTGGACCAGTCAATGGTCAACGAATTGCCGGGTGACAAAAGTCAAAACTCAAGACGGGACAATAAAGAACTGTTAATTAACAAACAAAATAAGGACGGGGTGGTTACCGATCAGGGGAAGGAAAAAAGGGACGTGGGTAGGTGGGTGGGTGTGGTGCCGTAAATTTTACTCTCATATACTTTGATGAGATTAAAATCTCAAATTCTAATCTATTTTACATATTTTTATTAAAACATCTATTAAAAATGTTCTTTTTTAGTCTAACAGTTGGCGAACACTGACTTGGTAAATTATACTGAATCTTTGGTGGATTGATTAAGTCACCGTTGACTGTATGTCTTTCAGTCTATTAGATATGTTTGCATTGAACACGAAAGCTCAAACATGGCATTAGGTCACTGCCACTGCTGTTCACTTTTTTGGTAAAAAAAAAAAAAGAAGAACAGAAGAGAGTCGGTTTAGTGCAATATCGTTTGTACTCATCAAAATTTTGGATTTGATTTTCACTTACAGTGCCACGGGCCTTCCCCGTAAAGGGCCGTGAATGAGAATGATGGGAATTTTTTTTCGTATTTGTACAACGCAGTATTCTGAACCAGTAAAAGCGTACCTCGAAACTAATCTGCGGTCGGATCGAAATTCTTGAAAAAATTCTCATCGACCCTCTCAACCTGAAATTCAATCATAGAATCGCTCATTTGGAGGAGTAGTGAGGGAGCCATTAGACCAATCCTCCCAAATTGCTAATGATAAGAATTTAAGACCACCCACCCAAGTCACATACACATAACCTGACCGACCCCATCCCCCTTCTCCTTTTCTTCCCACCCACTCCTTCCACCGCACCGTCCTTATCGCATCCACTTTCCCGATAAGGACGGTGACCTTGGCTACGTGTCTCTCCCTTCCCATTTCCGACTCTCCGGACTCAATGTCCCGTGATATTCCCACGTCTCGGCTTGCACGCGCCTGTCACGTGGTAAAATACGAGTGCAGAATTGTGCTCGTGTCTGATGATCGATTATAGTTATCTGTTGAACGCACCGTGACGTTAATGGTAATGACAATTCGGATATACTTACTAGGTGCCTTTAAAATATTATGAAAAGACAAGTTTTATCCGTCGCCTCTTAAAAGGATGGTCCTTTAATCCCGTCCTTCATCGAACAAGAGTACCATATCCACCCCTATTGAATACCGAATACGGTTAATAAACCATATCTTAATGGACGAAAAGGCTACACCTAGCTGGTTATTGAACTGCTCATCAGTTTAATTCAATAACCTACGATCAATGAATTCAAGCTTTTGAAAAAATATTCAATTACTTATTTAACGATCCAGTAGTAGGATCAAATGATAGTCCTCCTTGGAAAGTTTGAAAAGATCTTAGGAAGTCCTAACACACAGTAATATTGTGATAAATAACTAATTATTATTTCAATTAGTAATAATATGGTAATTGTTTTGATGATTTTTATTAATTTAGTCATTTATTATATTTTACTTTATATTCAAATTAGTGTTTTTCTCACACCACGTAATCTCCTAAAAATTTCTTGAAAAGTTGAGTATCTGCAAAATTTGAAGGGAGGGATGAACCGACCAGCGAAAGTGTAAAGTGCAAATTGTCTAACGTGGGTTTTTTTTTTCTGCTCAAAGGCAATGAAAAAGTAATGAGGATTTCATTCACTACTAAAAAATAGTACAAGAAAATTGCTTAGAGAGCCAGAAAATTACTTGATCAGAAACATCATATGGATCCTCCTAGGCGAACCACAAACTAAACACATCAAGATAAGCCCAAATACATTCGCAGCAGCCACCGAAATTCTAATCAAGCCCCCTACCAATCTGTGTAGATCCCGATTAAAATTAGGAAGGAGGGTCCTCACACCATTAATCTACCTAAATTTCAATCTTCTAATGGAGATGTTATAATATAATATCACCGTTAGAGCAAAACAGGAGGGGTCTCAAGCCGTACTCGTGCGCCAAGGGTTCTTACAACATCCTTAGCAATCCTCTCAGTCGAGTCAGATCTCCTTCGATGGCCAGAGCGCGAAGGTAAGAGGGTGTGAGATCCGATTAGATCTTGTCTGACCCTTTGCCTCGACCACCACATGCCGCCCCAGTCCAGGGAGAAAATCTTGTGCTTAATGGGTATAATACACGGTAGTATTGATATGATATCACAAATTAATTAAATTAAATTATCTTTAATATTATTATTTTTTCTATTTTAGGATTTTTTTTATTTTTAGGTTTGATCAAAAATAATTTAAAAATAATTTAATTCTATTAGCTCATGATACCACATTAGCACTGCCATGTGGTGTACCCGTTACATGAGAGAATCTTATATGTGACGTGTACATCACGTGGTAGTTCTGATATAGTGTTATGAGCCAATAAGATTTAATTATTTTTAGAATTTTTTTAATAAAATCTAAAAGAAAAAATAAATTCTAAAAAAATTATAAAAATAACTTAATTTGATTGACTCGTGACATCATATCAATGCTGCCATGTGAAATACTGTTACACACGTGCTTTCTTCCCTTACCCCCTCTCTCCAATCCAAGCAGGCATGTGGATGGGTAGACCTGAATCTTATCTTACAATAGTTATTATAGGAATTATTATTCAAATATGATATAGTGAGAAATTGAGATCTGTAGCAGTAATATTATCATCACCGGTTTAAAATTAAGATTGACAGGCTGTTCGGGTTTGGGCTTCTTAGGTTGGTTGTCGTGTACTAAGGTCTCCAAGTGTGTGCAAATAACTTGATCCTGGAGTTGATGTCCCGCATTGATCTTCTGGTACTCGAGTCTAGTAAAGGGTATAGGAATTAAGAAAATGCGTGAAAGAGGGGGGAGAATTTGGCACCCGATGGCCAAGGGTTTGAACGTACTTAGAGACCTTACCTGAATAAAAGCTGACATGCCACAATCCCATTCACGGTATTGGTAGATTTAAGACTTGCCGATTGTGGTGTCTTTTTGAGGTGTGAAGGTGTGTCAAGTCGATGTAATTTATCTTAGGAGCATGGGCAAGTGTCTGGTTGATGCGACCTTAGTTAAGGGTCAAAGATGGAAGGCCGGGATGCCAATCTTGACGAGTTCAGTCGGGATAGTCGATGGTAGTGTCTCCCATGGGACCGATAGCTAGTCGGGCAGGAAGCGCAGTCGGGTCGGATAGGAGAGCCCGAGTAAGATGATCTCGGGTTATATATATATATATATATATATATATATAAAGGCCATTCATTCCATTCTTTTAGCTCACTCCTTTCACTCAAAATTCTCGGTAAAATATTTCATACGCATACAATGCATGCACACGTGTCAACAAAACTATCTACCAGACAGAATGTCCGGTCGGCATGCGGAGTTGTTGCGTGGGCTCGGCCTAGACATTTCTCTCAGTTTGTCAAAGTCGGTTCCTAAAAGATCAACCTTTCCTATGAGCCGGTAAGAAACACAGACCAAGAAAGAGAATTCTCTGAACAACAAATTAAAAAATACTTCTAAAGAAATGAGCCTGGCATAATTGTGTTGGCTTTAAATCCAGATAAAGAATCGTTGAATTCAATTATTGCTGGTCGAACTTATCGTGCTTTTTTCTTTCACCTCATCTTCTTGTCACTTTTTAGTAACCCGATCAACCTCTTCAGGGCACTGGTATATAACTTCTCGAATTTGATTATTTCAACCCGATCAATTCTTGAATTCAATTATTGTCATATTAAAATGTAGTATTTCCGAAGAGCACTCCAGTCTTCACCAATTATATAAGAAAAATGTAAAGCTCATAGAAATTATGGAATAATGCCATTACGACTTACGAGCTACTTAGGGCAAGGGGGGGGCCACTCATCATCAACCCCAATTCGCTTTCGATCGATGAACAATCTTGACGTGATGCGGACATCTATGTCGAGAAAATCGATTTCTAGGGTACAAGTGACTAAGCTGCGTCGTGCCATGACAAGATTCATGGTCTTAACCTTAGCCATTAGCAATTCTTGTCATCGAATATATGTATGTGCAAGAACACGAAAGAAAAGAATGAGAGAGCGAGGGAGTTCATGGGAGCGAGAAGGGACCCTTGTCAAAGTCTGACAA
Source organism: Lagerstroemia speciosa (assembly GCA_037672795.1). Classification (NCBI taxonomy): domain Eukaryota; kingdom Viridiplantae; phylum Streptophyta; class Magnoliopsida; order Myrtales; family Lythraceae; genus Lagerstroemia; species Lagerstroemia speciosa. The sequence continues at coordinate 1,548,843 of CM075292.1, forward strand.
TACGCATCGTATTGTATTTAAATAAATTTGTGTCAAAAACACCTCAACTCACATACGACCTGTTTAATAAACGAGTCATAAACTTTAAACACGAATACGACTCGTTTAAAACCGGGTCGACACTACACGATACAACTAACATATATAATTAAATGTGTTTGGTGTAATTGTAATTTTAACTTAATATATTTAAATAAGTTAATAGATTTGACACATAAATATATAATTAAACAGGTTTAATTGTATCGTGTCGAATTATGTGGATTCAACATGATGTAAACAGGTTTTGCATGTCAACCCACTTATACACGAAATCCGTTTTAAATCGACTTGAACTAGCCTAATTTCGTATCATATCGTATTAGGTTATCGTATTATATCAAAAATTACCAAGTCTACTCATCAATGCATGGCACAAGAAGCTGCAGAGCTTTGAAATTCTCCCTTCCACCGCCTTCCATCCAATCCAACCCAATCCGACAATGGATGGAGCCAGGCCAGATGAACAGATAAATGAGAATCCAACCCTCTTTGACACATGCATACATATACACACACACACACAAGTATGGGAGAGCTCTACACGTCGCAGTAAAGTCCTGATATTTTACCGTTACGTTGAAAGTACAAGACACTTTATTTCGACATGAATGACACTTATAATTTTATAAGATATTAGTACATTATTCTAACAAGTTTTACTAACCTAAAGAACTGGGCTCACTCAAAGATTTCCATGCTCACCTTTCCCTACTCTCTGAGACCGCCAGTGCATGGAAACCTAAAACCCTGGAGTGAGATTTTTTCCTTAGTTAATATTGGATGTATGGTAATAAGAACTTGTTATATAAGTTGTCGTTCAGATTTTGACAAGTGTAAAATAAGCTCTAAAGATTTGCATAAAACCTTTCAATGTGCATGAATATATAAGAAAAATTTACACAATAAATTCATTGTATATTACTCGTTTAATATTTAAGTTGCCTTCATCCTGCTTCCGCTCCTGCCGCAGGCCTCTATCATCACTCATCATCACTCTTCCTCTCCTTCACTTGTATAGCTCACATAGAGAGAGAGAGAGAGATTCTCAGATTCCGATGCCACTCCCAGTCGTCGTTTCCACTCACGCACAGGGTCTCCGTTGAAGCGCGAACAGAAGAGGACATAAAAAGGTGAGGCAGAACAGACAGTTGTGGCAACGACTGTTCATTCCATGCTAATGAAGATTAGCATTCGAGTTTGTTAGAATTTTAGGATCTCGTACGAATAATGAAAGTAATATGAAAGGGAGAAGAAATTACACATGATGTATGTGATTCGGACTAACAGTGAAATGTCATCCGTACCTTCACACCTAGCCAAACACTCAAGGTAGATAGTTCAGAACAAAAGAGAGATCACACGAGACTGAATATTTATTAGACGCACCAACTGCACTTTACGTAAAAGCTCTCGGCCCATATATATACACACAATACACTCAATTTAGAATCCCTATCCAAAATATCTAAGATACAATATATTAATATATAGTCTTCTCAAAAGACAAAATGTCACATTCAAAAAACTACTGAAATAAAATCGAATTTAAACTATTTTTAAAATTTAAGACACAATCTCAATAGAGTTAGAAGAGAAGTAAATCCGCCGTAGATGAATTCGCACTCCCCCACCCCTCTCGCATGCAACGCCTCTCTCTTTCAAGGAGACTTGACTGTGCATAAGATAAAAATAGGAGAAGAGACCACTCCCCCGCCGAGAAACTCTTGGATGGATCGGAGCCTACACGTTGTGCAACCATATAGTAAAGCACTGACACATACCAGCGCTGCTTTGTCACGCATGCGATCACATCATCAGCGCTAACATGTGTCAGCGTTTCACTGAACGGAGGCACCGCGTGCGGTGGCGTTGCCTCACCCAGGACTTCCTCCACTGGCACTGCCCTTCTGCAAAAAATTCAATTCAAGCATTTAATTCTCCATGGCCATAACTCAGGTTCCTTTCTTCATCTTCTTACATGTGTAATGGAAGATTCAAGAACACTGCAACTGTTCTATTCAACTATCTACCAATGAACCAAATCCACCATTCTGCCCACTAACTAAATCAAAGAGAGAACTTGACAGGAGCAAAAGATTGCATCCAGCCTCCCACAAAAAAGAAACCATTTCCTCCAATTCAAGAACAGAGAACCAGAAAAGGGGCCCCCAGTGCGAGGTAATTTGTGGAGAGGAACCCTCCATCCTCAGTAGTGCTGCTGCTGCTTCGACGGCGGAGCCCACATCGCATCGGTCGCCATTTGACAGCTGTACATTCCCGGCGGCGCCCCGCACGAGTTGTCAACCCTCTGCGGCTGGGAATGTGCCGGGTTCCCGCCGTCCCCTCCCCCTGAGATCGGCGGTGAATTACCGTCCGACGTCGACTTCCTGCTCTCCTCCCGCTCGTCGGGGAGCCTGTGGTACGAGGGGTTGTTGAAAGAAGCCGCCACCATGAACACCGGGCCCGCAGCCACCAGCGGCCCAGCTACGTAGCCCCCCACGATCTGCCCCTGCGGGCCGGCGAGCGAAATCGAGAAGCCGTTCGGGACCTGGAACGGCAGCGCTTGGTGCAGGAAGGTCGCCGATATCGACAGGATCTCGAACCTGTAACTCTTTTCATTAATGAGTTTCATGTTTATTACCAAAACAGTTTTTTTTTCACCTCAATTCAAGACTCATCTACAGTCGGATCATGCTTTCTAAAAAAATTTCCGTCTATCATCCTATCCTAATAATCGATCATAAAATTATCCATTTAGAACCTAACGAAACTCATCGTCAGGTTGGTTATTACCAAAACAATTAAGAAACTGAGTTTTGAATGATTTTTTTTCGGTGAAGAAAAAGAAATATTTTCCTATTGTATTTTATTTATTTATTATTTTCTTTGGAAGGATAAAAAATCATAATAATGATTGACGAATTAATTAAAACCACAGATATCGACAAGGATTGAGTAGTGAATAGTGACGAAGGGCACTACCTACCGGCCGTGGAAGGTGACGGTGGCTCCTGGAGGGGCGTTGGGGGCGGAGGGCTGGCGGAGGGTGAGGTTGGCGACGGTGCCGGAGCCTGTGAGGACGCAGAGCCCTGTGCCCTTGCGGCGGCAGAACCGAGAGACAGCCTCCACGACGTCGGCCCCGCCGGGGACCTCGAGGATGTAGGGGCTCATAACGGGCTCTGGCTCCCGGGCAATGGCGACGGGCGTCTTCGGCTTGTTCTTGGAACCAGGGGGGCGGCCCCTAGGTCTCCGGACGACCTCGATGGTGGCCCCGTCTCCTGCGTTAGCGCCGGTCATAGGTCTGGGCTTCTCGGGAGCAGAGCCGGGAGAGGGTCGGCTGGTGGCGGCGGATTCGTCCTCGGAGGGCTGGCGGTCGAGGTGGAAGTGGTGGGAGAAGGGGTGGTGTTGGGTGTGACGCAGAGGGTGGGGGTGGTGGATCTTAGGGAACATGCCGCCGCCGCCGGAGGATTCACTCTTAGACTCTAGATAGTCCCCCTTCATTCTTCTCACTCCTCTTTTCAATGGCAGAAATCAATTGGCAGATTGGATCACTTGCAATATATTATCTGGAAAAAGAGTGAAATCTGGAGAGAGAGAGGAGGGGGAGGATCACTTACAATATATTATCTGGAAAAAGAGTGAAATCTGGAGAGAGAAGAGGAGGGGGAGGGCGGTGGGTGAGCTTTGAAGCCAAGTAAAGACTGATGGTGCAGAGGCTGGTCTGGTTAGGTTGACGCGTTCCCCTTAATATGTTTTGGATTTCGAGTTTTATAACAAATTAGAATCTGAACAGAGTCTTAAAAAAAGGATTAATTTAATTTCTCACTTGTTAATCTGTTTGTATAGTTTTTTTTGCTTCTCTAAGATAAAAAATTGATCATAATATAATTTCAGTATTTTTTCCAACAACTAATATCAAAAAATTCAATGATTTTCTAATCAATCTAATCGAAGTAACGAGAGTTCACTAGGAAATAGAACTTTTTCAAGTTAAATTCTCTTTATTCATAAAATTCTAACTTGATACGTACTTAAATGGAGAAAGCATCTTACGTCCACTTTAGTAAATTCGAGTATATTTTAAATAATTAGTTCAATAGAGTTAAATTTGAACCTAGAAATTTTGAACTAATCTAAATTTTATATTAAAAAAAATATAGAATATTTGGAGCCAATTTTCCTCCGGAGCCTCCTTAATTAAGAAAAAATATATCTAATGGCGTGGCTTGTTGAAGGCGAAGTATTGGAGAGAGTTTTGTGTGCAACCGGTACATTACATGACAGTGCACAGTATCACGAACTAATATGATTTAGTTATTTTTTAAATATTTTTAATAAAATTTAAAAAACTTTAAAAAAAAATAATTCTAAAAAATAATTTAATTTAATTAACTTATGATATTACATCAAGTGAAAGACTTTCCAGATGCATTGGGACCACACTTAAGATCCCAATTGATCCAATTTGTAATATAAGAAAGAATTTAAAGGGCTTAAAAAAAAGCCGCCGCAGTTATAATGATATTCGGGGGGATAAAATATCATTTTTCTAATGGAAGCATTTTTTTAAAAAAAATTATTTTTCCATTCCTACGTAAGATATCAAGTGACCTTTTTTTTTTTTCCCGATTATCGTTTTTCAAACTGCTCTGTTCGATTTGTAAAATATTGGCAGAAATGGAAAGAAATATGTCACGCGGGCAAAAATAGAAAAGAAAATAATACAAGAAGTATCTGAAGTTTGGACGTTAATCTGGGTTATGATAAATTTATTATTTAATAAAATTAATTAAAACAGAGTGAATGTATAAAAAATTAAATAAAATTTTAGTTTAAGAATGTGATTTTAATGCAACAACACTTGACTCTTGCAATCAAATGTATTCGTACGAGTTATGTGACCTTTATTTCTCTTTATTTTTTATTATTATGTTAGGTTTATGTGACTCATTTATTGTCAAATTATAATTAATATTTGGAGTTTTATAAATTAAATATAAAATCAACTAATAAGTTTAGAGAGAGGGTGGTTTAATACATAATAAAATTGGTGAAGATATAACAAAATCAATAGCACATAGTTGGAGAAAAATACGTCTGAAATAAGAAAGCGAAAGTGAGAGCAGAGAAAAAGCTTGTCGTTACATATTAGTGAATTCACTATCAGATTCCTAATTTTTCTTGACCCATTAGACATGAAAAATTAAATTTTACACGTGATTGAGCAGTTTGAAAAACCGAAAAAGACACCAAAGCGTTCAAAAATTTTCATTTATAGAGATGGATATAGATGTATATGTACAGACAGAATATGTCATCGAATATGTCACGCCGCGCTGTCGATTTGAAAAATGATGGCAGAAATGGAAAGGGTGTGTCACGCCGCTTCCACCGATTTTTATAGTAAGGGCAAAGTTAGAAAAGAAAAAGATACAAAAAGTTGGTATGTGTTAATTCATATATTTTATTATTTAATAAAATTAATTAAAAAAAGTGATTAAATAAAATCTTATTTAAGAATATGATATCAGTGGATAATATAAGACTCTTGAATTCAAATTTTACTGTGCGAGTTATATGGCACTATTTTTCTTTATTTTCTACTCCTGTATTAGGCACACATGCTTGTCTTATTATCAAAAAATAAAGTTATACTTGTAATTAATATTTAGAGTGGGTACTGTTTTTATAAATTAAATATAAATCAAGTAATAAGTTTAGAAAAAAAGAGTGATTTTACGCGGTGAAGACAGAACAAAATTGATAAGACATGGTTGGAGAAAAATCTGTTTGACATAAGAAAGAGAAAAGTAAGAGCAGAAAAAGAGTTTGTTGATACACATCAGTAAATTTACTGTTAAATCTTCATTTTTACTTAATAGATATGAAAAATTAAATTTTATACGTGAGTGAGTGGTTTAAAAAATTTTAAAAAAAACACCAAAACTTCTAAAAATTTTCATTTATAGACATAGATGTAGATATAGATGTATAGATATAGAAGGTAGATAAGCGAGCAGAAGAGTGAGATCTCGGGATCAGATTTGGAGACGTGCTTTTGTCCGTTCCTGGTCTTAAACTGTCGGCTGAATTACTTTGAACCCCGACATCACCGCCTTTGATCTTGTCCAGATTCGTAGCGTACTCTGTCTCTTCTCCCGCTTGCTGCTTGTCTGGATGCAAGGATTAAGATCATAAGATGGGGAATAAATTGAATATTATTACTAAAAAGAAAAAAAAATTGTGAATGGGTAATAATTTAATTTATCATTTTATCATTTTTCAATATGTTATTTACCTATAAAATCATGACTTATCCAATAATTTTTTAATCTATTATAAACTATTTTTTATTCAGAAAATCATGAACTATTTAAAAATTTTCTTATTGAACATCGTTAATTTTGTTTGTTAACTGCTTATATATGTAATTAATTTTATTAATTGTACAAACGGAGTCTGACGTGACATCCATTTGATCATAGAAAATCATGAACTATTGTCGAATTCTCTAATTTATCACGAGGATGGACGTGTAAATAGATGTTCCCTATTTTTATGACCAGATGGACACCACATATGATGCCACATCAAACTCCCTTTGTACGATTAATAAAATTAACCGGATATGTTAGCAATTAATAGTTAAAATTAAAGACATGGTTAGATTGAAAAAAAGGAGTATAATTTGTAATTTTCTAGATAAAAAATAGTTCTTGATTGATTAAGAAATTCTTGAATAGTTCGTAAATTTTTTAGTAAAAAATAGTTGGTGATATATTAAAGAATTATTAGATAGTTTTATTGGCAAATAACCAATTTCTCGCCGTTTTCCTAAATATTGCAATTACCTATCATCCCTATTCCCCCTAAATTGGAGGGATGGATACGTTGAGATTGGAGAGATTAAACCTCGAGCTTCTCCTAAAAATTTTATCTAGTAAGGAATTTTTCTTTTTTTGTTTGGACCGTACTGAATCCCCGCACTAGCCAAAATGCATTTTAAGATTAATTTACAGTTTGGTCAAGATTTATCTAATAAGAAATTATTCTATCGTGCAAACCTCTCCAGACCCTCTCATCCCAGCAACGTATTAAGGTTTTTCTCTAGATATACTTGTCCGACACGTTAGTTTCAAATTCCAACCCGTGATTTAGAAAAATTCTACCATGATTAAAATTTTCACAGTAACCTTATCGTTTCGTTGCAATTAAACCATTTTCTCCGACCAAATGTCCCCTAATAATTACCACACGGACTGTGAATTCTTCCCATAGAAAGATAGTTACTGCGGAGTAGATCCATTGAATCGACCCAGAACGATGGTTCAGTTGTACTGTAGCTTGAGAGCATGCAACAGTAAAAAAACAAGTTACCGTGCCTAGTAATTTTAAAGAGCGAGACACCCATGACTCGGTACAATACAGTCCCGCTCTTGACTTCAAATCAACAATTCTGAATTCGATCTTCGATAACATAAATTATTATATCATTTTATTTATATCTTCCTTTCCATTTTCCCTTTTAGTGCTTTGGAGGGGAGCCTTTAGGTAGATAAAATTTCAATTTTTTTTCAAATCCTTAAAAATTAAGTTTTGTCCATTGAATGAGTAAAATCCTTTAACCACCGATTAGAATTTAGAACAGGCAAAAATCCGATTTAGAAAAATCCGTTTCTACGGCAGACCCACCTATAAACTAATAAAATATAGCATGCCAAGTTCAGGGTTCGACTTTTATTAGAGATAATGTCTGGAGATTGATAGTAAGTCGCAGGTCATATAATATATCATTTGATAAATTAATCGATCATTATACCCACAACACCAGATAACATTGATATTAATATATATATATATATATATAGAAAGATCCGTTTCCTGATTATTCCAAAGAAAAAGGGGGTGGCCCCTTCTTTTTCCTCTTTTGTCTTTCCGATCGACGGGGATCGATAGGGATGGCTGGATTGACATGTTTGATGTTCCCCTTTTCGGTCCATGGGGGATTGCTCTCACTTGCCTCCACCTATATAAAAATGATTAAATAAACGATGAATATTATTCATTCACTGTATACAGATAAAAATTAATAACGAATGACTTAATCCGGAGATTGGGTTCATTACCGTTGTACGTATTTAATTTAAATCAATTTTGATTGACTTTAACGAGTTGGTGGTGGATGGATAACATGCACCGGAAACCATCCCCACCTTCTCCGTTCTCTTGTTGGGAGAATTCAACCGTTCTTTTATGGAGCATTCTCGATTCTATCGGTGACCATAGGACGAGAGAGTGAAACTTCTCCGAGAGGGTTTTCTATAACTATTGTTAAGTCTTCGGTGTAAATTCAACTGCAGTACTATATCAGTATTATCACGTGATATAATAAGTTACTAATAGTTGACTACACCAACGGTCGCATGATATGAAATTTAGTGTACAAACCATACATTGAAATCCTTTCTCAAAATTTGGGGAAAGAAATTAAAACACACCATTAAAAATTTTAAAAACAGAAGAAACTCCGAAAACCACTGACAAATCTCAACAACAATTACTAAGAAGGCGAGAATGATTCCAATTATTGCTGGACATGGATTTTCTAGGGTTTCTTAATATTTTAAGATTCTTTAATCTAAAAAGGAAATATTTAAATATATATTTTACAGTGTAAACTCATTATTATGGAATTATTGATATAGTCAAATGTTATTGGCCTGTGATACTACAGGGTAGCGCTGAGATGGTTCCACCATTACACCAATCACTTTCTCTCGTAATATTAGAGGCGTTTCTTCCTCTCCCTCTTCTCCTCTTTATTTGAAGTGTCAAAAGCTCAAACAAACCTTTCCTCGGCTGACTGAAATTATTTCTCCTAAGTTTTCATAGCTAAAAGCTAAGTACGTCGAACATGCAGAAGAACTATCCTATCTACGCGTTGCCTCATCGGACCCGTAACAGCCATGCGAACCTTCATGTCGGATGTACAAAGTTGACTGTTTCATTCAAAAGTCAGCTACGGGGTGGATCAGCTGATAATATAAAGTAGGTCACATTCACGTTTCGACTCACAACAGGGGCCGGTATTTGGAGATTAGTGGGGAGCCCCTGACTGTATAATATACCGTCCGATTAGTTAATCAGTTGCTACGACGCCGTATATCATCGATATAAGAAAAGCTTCGGGGCAGATCCAGCTCGCCCGCCAAGCTGTGAAATGTGCCTCTACTTTAATTTTTTCAAATTTCTGATCGACTATGTAGCCATGTCCTGCAGTAAAAAAATTTTAACCGTCAAGGTTTCATAAGTTCGAGTCCGGTCACTCCATTAAAGGATAAATTTATTCCAAGTATGAATTTTTTTATTAATAAGACTCCAACCATAATTTTAGTTAAGAAAAAAAGTCATCAGTCAATGACGCTGATAAGAAATGTATGTTTTCATTAATTTTGCAGGAAAAAAATGTAGAACAGCGAGAGTTTACACCAACTGAAAGACTGAGCCATACAATAGGGTTCCTTTGCGACTGATCTAGGAGATATAATCAAATGATGAAACTGGAAAAAATGTTAAATGATAGTTTAAAGATAATTGAATAATATAATTTAGTTAAATTACGGATAAGATCAGTAAATTTTATAGAAAATTTTATATAGTTTTTCGAGTTTAGGAATAGCGAGATCGCTACCCTAAATCATCTCTGAATTTCTCCATGATCTTGGGGTTTGATTTTAAGGGCTAAATTCAACCAAATAAATGATGCTCGCGCTTCTGGTCCACAATTCAATAATCATAGCCCTGTGGTCATGCAAAAAAATTTAAAAAAAAGTCAACAAAGATCGATTTCTGTACTTTATCGCATTCTTTCAGCCATTGCCATGGACCCTACCTCACCTAAATCATACCACCACTTGCACCTTTTCGATGTACATCAACTGCTGAGATCCGAAAATCTATTGTTCTAAATCCATCCGAGTTCGAGTCTGATTAATTCATCGAGAAATGCTATTGCGGAATTTTTTTTTTCATTTATAAAACTCAAACTGAGATATTATTGACATAAAAAAAATTAAGGGGAGATCAAATTATTTGAATCGGCCTCGGTGCCAACCCTTTTTGTCATGGCTGATTTCGTTACTAGTAAGGTAAGCATGTTGGTGGCGCATGGGGCGGTCGCCGTATGTCGGCTTTCTTTCCGCCGTGAAAGTCTAGTAAGAAGATAGGTGTGTGTGGTTGAGCTCTCACTTTCTCATGATTTCGAGTTCACATGAGCAAAATTTTCAATTTTTTGGGGGGGGGGAGGCGGCTCTCCTGGTTCGTCCGATCGTCTGATATGTTCAGAAATCGAATTCACCTTTATATTCTTTTTTTACATTTCCCTTTTTAAGGGTTACGTTCGGTACAAAAAATGGAAAGGAATATGGCGTAACGAGTTTTTGTAGGACAAAATGTGTAGAATCTAGATAAATTAGCGGTTCCTCAGGTGGTCTTGAAAATATGAAGAACGTAATTGCGAGAGATAATGGAATGATCATTTCCCTTAATCTTTTCAAGGACTCCTCGTTGCGCCAAGACGAGAAGAAAAATTATCCTAATAGAATGCAAATCACGCAAAAATACACAAAATGGAAAACTAAAAATATTATTTTGGTTATAAAAAAATAGTTATTTCGATTCAAGCGCATGAGTGTGAATGGATAAATGTGGCTCAATTAGGCCCATGTGTAACAGGTGAGTTCTGTCAATGGGCCGTCAAATCGAATCCAGTAGGCGGTGTCCCTCTCAGAAGTCAGAAGCATGGGTTACGTGCTTGCTAGTCCCGTAAACGCAAGGGATTCGTAGGTTTTTCGGTCGTACCACGTGGGACGAGGAAGCATTAGCGGAATACATTATTTTTGGTAAAGAAGGTAAATGGGGAATTAATTAACACATTAGCAGTGAGCCATAAATGTATGTAGTAAATAAAATCTTGTCGATTTTTCAATTTCCTGAAACAGATACACACTAGCGAACGACGTAAACATTGTTGAATATAACAAAAAAAAGATAAAAAAAAAATTTCTGCCCATGTTAAATAAATTGATTGAATTGCTCTTTTTCTTTACGACGAATGTTAAACGAAATGGAGAGGTTGTGCATTTTATGTGAGAAGAAAAGCAATGCAGTTTTTAAAACTAGTTTTTGATATTGCGGGAGTCAAGATGGACATGAAGAAAAAACTGGAAATGGGAAATTAGGGAGTGAGATTGTGGTGTAACCAACTGGTTAAAAGATAATATTATCCTTTAAATTTATTATTTTTTATTTAAAATATCGTAAAATGAATTTTAAGAATAAATTATTGCAGAGGGCTGTTTTAAATCTTTAAAAAAGAGATTAAAACTATGGTATTCTCCCGTAGAATGATAGAGATTTTCACTATCATTAGACCCTACGAGAAAAACCGAACGTGCCCGTGAGACAAACATACAACGAGCCTGGGACTGTTATCCCTGCTCTGTCAATTTAAGCTTTCGGAGCAGAATACGCTTCCATACCCTGCACTTTCCTCCTATTTTCAATTCAATGGCGCATACCGCCACGTCACCGGGACAGCGACCTTCTGCCTGTCACGCATCCCAAGAACCCAAATCTGATCCGTCCACCGACGACCCAACTAGAACGAGTAACTGTAGAACAAGTAATCGGAGCCTACTCACAGGCGCCTGAATAGCCAGCAAAATTAACTATTCAGCCGTCGATGGACACCTCCGGCAGCCTCATCCTCGTAGCCCGGGAGCTGCGCGGCATCGCCACGGTGACGATCAACCGCCCCAGTCCCTAAATTCGTTAACGAAGCCCATGATGGTGGACCTCGCACGCGCTATCAAGGCAATGGCCAGGGACGACTCCGTCCGTGTTATAATCCTGTCCGGGTCCGGCCGAGCTTTCTGCTCCGGCGTCGACCTCACTGCCGCGGAGGAAGTCTTCAAGGGCGACGTCAGGGACCCCGAGACCGACCCGGTCGCCCAGATGGAGCTCTGCCCCAAGCCCATCATCGGGGCCATTAATGGGTTCGCGGTCACAGCCGGCTTCGAGATGGCCCTCGCCTGCGATATTCTGATCGCCACCAAAGGGGCTAAGTTCATCGATACACATGCCAAGTAAATCATCTGTCTGCATTGATTTTGGTTCTGGGAGTCATTGAAAGCTCTGATTTTGAATTGTGCAATTGAAATAAATGAGGGTCTATATGAACGAAATAGGTAGAGTCTGTTCAAAAGTGACAGCTCTCTGGGTTCTTTTTATTGTATTAGTTGTAAAGTTTTAGAAAGCCTGTGATGTTTGCGCTGAGACTGGGAAGAAATTGAGACGTAGGGCCTTCTCGGTTCCGTGGGTTTCGCTCCCTGGTTAAGGAAATGAGGACATTGGAGGTGAAGTGTTAGATTCAATGTAGAAGAGTCTACTTTTGGGAGAGAGACGATCTTTTGATGAATTTGGTGATCATAATTTTGAAAATCATGAGTTTTCCTTGGGTAATCGAATGGAGCTTGAGAAATCCAGGGCCCAGTGATTGATGATTAAATCTAAAGCTCTATGAACTTGTGCTTTTCAACGCTTATTAGATTCTGAAGCCTTCATTTTTTGCTTGTTAAGATGTTTCTTTGGAGAAATAACACCTGATCCTGTCAAGAAAGGACTAAGATTCCCCTGCTGTGTTTTCATTTCTGTTTACTGGATCAGGCTGTCTATGATCATGGTATAAAGTTTTAGAGGAAATGCCAAAATAATTGAATAATTTGTACTTTCAGGTTTGGGATCTTCCCTTCGTGGGGACTCTCTCAGAAACTTTCCCGAATCATCGGACCCAACAGAGCGCGTGAAGTATCTCTAGGTGCCATACCTCTCTCTGCCGAAAATGCTGAGAGGTGGGGATTAGTGAACCATATAGTTGAAGAACGTGACCTGACGAACAAGGCTCGAGAAATCGCAGAGGCCATAATAAAGAACAACCAAGACCTGGTGTTGAGATACAAGGTGGTCATCAACGACGGCATCAAGCTTGACCTTGGCCATGCTCTTGCTTTAGAAAAGGTAACTGCTCTTCTCTCTTTGATCATGAAGTTGCAATCTTTGCTACATTTGTTCTTGGCAATTACCTTCCAAAATGTATGATAGAATATGATAATATTAATGTTAAGTTTCTAATAAGAATAAGATAGTTCAGTCTTAACTTTGCAAGAATCATCCACGGGATCTGTAAATCTCAGTCACGGTGTAATATTTTGTTAGAACTATTATGAAATAAGGCATGATAGAAACTTGATTGATCTGATGATTCTGAACTTGATTAGGGAAATCTGAATTGATCCATTCTTTCACTTTAAACCACATTTCATGTTGCCTCTGTGTTTATAATATAATTGAGTTTTTGTTGCCCTGGTTATTGTTCTTCTCTGAAGCACATCCATGACTCAGAGTTGTTGGGTTTCATGCTAAAGATCTGTAGAGAAAATGTGGCAACTTAACCAAAACAAAACAGATAGAATATTGGATGGCTATTTTTGGGCATTTGATGTGGAAAATTCTCATGAATTCAGACCTGGGCATTCTCAATACTTGTCTACTGATGAACTGTCGTAAATCAAAGCTTCGAGACTGTGGTTGCTTAAATTGATAAACTTTCTTTGTCCCAGAAGAAATTTCTGGAAAAGAAAAAGCAAATCGCCGTTTTCGTGTACTACTCGCATCGCTCTGTTGTCTAAGACAACTGATTGTTCCGGTTGTTAATTACCAGGAGAGGGCTCACGAGTACTATAACGGGATGACGAAGGAACAGTTCAAGAAGATGCAAGAATTCATAGCAGGACGGAGCTCGAAGAAGCCTGCCTCCAAAATGTAGAGGTGCCGCTGGAAACAAATTCAGATGTCCCAAAGTGAGAAGAAGACGAACAAAATAACTCCTGCCCTTGCACTGATGTTTGCTTGAGAAGAAGAAGAATGTAAGTCGTAGGTGTGGAAGAATATTTCATAGCATGTGGCGAGTCTTATCAGGTTAAAACTGATGGACAAACCTTGTACCTGGACCGGTTTAAATTGCAATTTCTGAACTAAGAAAATTCAGTTCAACCTTTATATGCTTAATGAAATAATGCAGTTCCAAGTTGAAAAATGTGGTGCTGCAGTGTATTGGTATTTGTTTTTTGCACAGAAACTAGGACCGCCGGTCCCGGTGGTCTTGAATAGAAGGAACCGTGTTGGAGTGCTCGGCGGAAATAGTTTATTTGCTTCTTCTGTTCCTTTCTCACTTGAACTTCAGGAAATGGAGCTCTCTTATTGGTGAAGCAAGCCCGTTCACGATCTTCTTCTTTAATGGCGTGGACTGGTCCTGCGGGAAAATGTTAAAAGTCTTCCAACACCGTAAGGTGAAAACCATGTCACCACACCACTGCCTGTAAGGTGTGATCTAGTGACTTAAAATTCTTTCTCAAGTGATTTGGAGATGGCAAAGTCTTACCCACTTTGTGTTGAAACATTCATTAGAAGTGTTTTTTTTGTGCATGAGTTTGGATATGATGGTTTCTTAAATTATACCAGGTTTTTATTGTTGATTGGTTGAAGATTATGATTTAAAAAAAAAAAAAAGGAACTTATTGGAGGGTTGAATTTGCTGCAATTTGAAGATTTGAGGATCAAATTGGTAAAAGCAAATATTGTCATTGTACGTCTATATTTCAAACAGCAGTGGGGGGACTGCACTGACAAGGTGAATGATGATGTTTGTTCCAATTGATGGCAAAATTCACGGGAATTATTAAGAACCCAAATTGTCAGTTTTGCCTTATTTTTATATAGATTTTTAGTATATTTATTTTAATTCATTATTTACATATAAAATTTATCATATTTTGAATATGATAATTACTACATGAAATGAAAGGATATCGAGATGAATCGATGAAAAATTCAAAGGTACAAACAACAGGGGAATTAAAATAAGAACAAGAAGATTATGACCGGTAAAATTACTTTCGTTTATGTATTCAGTTTCGAATGCTCCATGCTTGGAACCGGACCGAAGCTAGAATAATAATCGGTTCTAAAATTGTTCCTCAATTTGTCACCCATCCCATCTGAATTTAGTTATTATATACTGATATAATGTTATAAATTAATAAAATTATATTAATTTGATAATTTTTTTGAAATTTTATTAAAAAATTTAAAATATCTTACCGCCACTGGACAGCATTTCCTGTCACTCTCCTGCGCTGCGCTGACCACCAGCCGTTGTTAACCTGCGCACTCCTTTCCCTTTATCCTGTGCCTCCCCCCAGGCACCCTCCCACTTTAAAATCCAGGGCAGCCCTTGTAACACAGGCAGAATCAGATTCTGTGTTCTCCGGAACCGGAGACGGCGGGCGTGGTCTGGGGTCTGGGGCGAGGGCTTGGGTCCATGAGAAACGTGGGATGCTAGGCATTGATGAGTCCGCCATCTTCATGTTGGAGACAACTGCGTCTCAATGACAGTAATAGAAGCGGCAGCGGCAGCGGCGCCAGTTTGGGATCTATCTCGAGGGAAGATATAGACGGGATTCTCTGGTTCGGGGACGTCGGGGAATATGCTTCCGGCGAGTTTTCCATGGCGGTGGTTCAGGCGAATCAGGTCCTTGAAGATCAGAGCCCAAATCGAATCCGGTCAATTTGGCACCTTTTTAGGGGTTTATGATGGGGACGGTGGCCCTGTGGCTGCCCGCTCTGTTCGTGCCAATCTGTTTGGGAGTTTTCAAGGTTTGTTCTTTTAGCAATCCACGTCCGGAAATTTGTTCTTTTTCTTTTTATTATTATTCTTTTGTTTCTGATTGGTGTCTATTGTTCTTCCTTTCTTTGATTTTTTTTGGCTGTGGATCAGGCATGTGATTGGTGGATTTTAGGAAGTTTGGCAGTGGTTTTTCTCGATCATTTTCATTTTTAATTGATGTTGGTTATTTGAGCTCTTTATTAAGATTGTTGCCTGTGATTGGGGCCTAAATATGTAACTTGAGGATTGTATGGTGAATAGTCATGGTAGAACTAAATTCTCTTTCCCACTCGGTGAATCTGGGATGCCTTGTGATTGATTGCCTAAATTTATAGATTTGTAGTTTGAATAATCAATTATCTGTTCTGACTGATTGCCGTTGTCAAATTTCAGCTGCTTGTTCGGAGCCAATGTGTGGAGAAGTGCTTTTGCTTCTCAAATCAAATGGGCTTTTGGGTAGGCCTCGCAAACTCTGTCGTGTCGTGTCTAAACCTGTCCGGGTTAGAAACTCCAATGATCTGAATATGACACATTTATTTTTCGTGTTTAAACGGGTTCGTGTCTAAACGGTCGTGTATAAATCGTGTCTAAACCGGGTTGACCCATTTAATGTAAAATATTGATAATATATAATTATACTATAATAATATATGATGTAATTACTGAAATAATAATATTTATTGATAATTAGTACAATAAATAAGTAAGATTAATTAATTATTGATCATGTAATGCATGTAATATTTTATATATCATAAAATTTTCATATATAAATGTATTAAATGAGTCAATATATGTATAAAAATAGTTAATACATTTAATAAACGTGTTTAATCGTGTCGTGTCGTGTCGTGTCGTGTTATACGGGTTCAAATCCAGTTAAACACGTTTATTTATTGTGTCGTACATGTTCGTGTTTAAACGGGTTCGTGTCTAAATAGGCTTGACCCAAACTCACCTAACTCCGTGTCGTGTCGTGTCGGGTTACCGTATCGTGTCAATAATTGCCGGGCCTACTTTTGTGAACACTTGTTTAATCCCCTTATCCTTTTTGGGTGAGGATAATGGCATTATGGTAACAGTAAGATATGTTTGTTTTAATTTCCCGAAAATTTACTTTGTCTCTGCTAATAGCCATTGCAGGATGTAGAAAATTTATCATTTCAGTAACCAGAACTGTATTAGACTTAAAAGATCGAAGGGTTTGGGTTCTGCATAATTTTCCATTTTACCTTTTTCAGTTCTGACTACTACTTTCAAGAATCGGAACTTGATAAGCCTTTGGATAAGGGGTCCATTTAGGTTCTGCAAATTTCACTTTTCCTGTAACTCCTGCTATTTTCAAGATTTGAGGAAGTTAAGAGGAAAATAAAGGTCTTATGTCAGATCAAACTTGTACAAGAATTTGTTTCCTTTGTAAAACATCTTAAGAGTTAACTTCTGGGCATTTGTAACCCATTGTCTTCATTTTTTAAGACCTGGAGAAATTGAAAACCGTAAATCTGGGTACACTAAATAATCTCTTGATCACAAGTTCTCTTTTTCAGTTACTCTTATCACGCCCTTTAAGGGTTCTTGATTTTATTTGATTGCAGATTTTCAGATCGATTAGGGGTCTTTACTTGAAAGACTGGCAGTTTAATATGGAGCCAAACAGCTCGAAGTTCCGACTTCCTGAGCCTTTTGGCACGCCTCTGTTGTCAGCAAACGCAGCCACCATTTCTCATCCTCTCCACCAAAATGATTCTTTCCCTATGTTTGCATCTGATGGTCTATGGGAACACCTGACTAATGGGAAGGTGGTGGAGATTGTGCACAGCAACTCTTGGGCGGTAAGACTCCATTCTGTGTACTCCACTTTAATCTATTCAAAAAGTAATTTCTGCGCTAGAAGTTTAAATCTCCCTTGCATTCATAAGGTCCAGTACTGAAATCTTTAGCAGAAAATTGGATTGCTTGTCTTCTTGATTAATTTCATGACTTGAGCATATATCTTCTGTTTCATATAGAAATTAGATGCATCATTTTATGGAAGTTTGTTTAAGGCTTGAACCAAGCATTCTTTTAGTGCGACGGGACTAGGTTTCAATCGGGATGGGTATTGGATTGTCCGTTTCTTGCAATTCATATTCAGTCAAAAGAAAAATAAGCAAAAGCACGTTCTTGCAATTTGTGTTTTGAGCTCGAATTTTAGGCAGCTACTAGTTTGAGACAATCTCTTAGTAGGCCAAGGTTTTATGGTTATCATTGACTACTATTGTTCCCACATCAACTCCCACGGAAACTAGGCCGATAACCATGGCTCTGATTGAGCCTGTTCGGATGAATTTTTCTATTGAGTCATATAAATTCTCATGGTTGCTTGACTATTACAAGTGATTATGTTGATTAGCAATCTATATATATATGCAGGGAAGCGCAAAGAGGCTGGTAAAAGCGGCTCTCCAAGAGGCAGTGAGGAAGCTGGGAGATGCGCTGCTCTGGCCTCCAGAAAATTAACAAAAAGGTACGGCACCATTTTCGCTGACAGCATAACAGTCATATTTATAATTCTTTAACCACAACCTTATATTCATAGGCTCGGTTCACCGCTCTCAGTACAGAGTGCCCTCGAGCACTGATTTTCGTATTATTAGTCGAAAGAAAACTGTCCCGGGTTATACTTGACTCAGGCAAATCATCGAGGAGTAACTTGGCAGTACCGAAAAAAACAGCACAACTCAAGTGGAAGGCGACAAGAGATTTAGTAACATGTATAATATTGTTTGCTTAGAGGAGAGGTTTTTCATTTTTCTTTAATTCTTTTGCCTTATATATTGGATGTAAGATCAACACAATGCCCTTCGAGTTCAATATAATGTGAAATTCACATCCTCTTCTTCCCTGAAGGTACTGCAGTTCAGAAATGGAAGACCGTGATGATGGGGGCAGATAAGAAAGACATGGCTCCAGTGATTGATCGAAGCGAGTCTTGACAGGTGAGGATTCTTACCTATTATACTATGATGACTTTGATTACAGCATGATTTAGTTCATCCATTATTTTTCGTTCAATTTGGTTTGATTTTTTTTAAAATTTTCATTGCGCATCCGATCTCATACCTAAACTGACCTACGTGGCATGCTTCAACAATCTTGAATAGGTCAAACCCAATCCCATTTAAAAGCACCAAAAATCTTTCCCATCCAAAGAGTGTGCCCAGTGTAACAGTGAAGACCCTCATGCATGATGAAATGAAGAAGGGAAGTAAGAGGAAGGACACTTACGAAACCGGGCCCTTAGAAGTTCCACCATCCTACACTACAGTGCTACTTACTCCTGCTAGGGCATCCTTCGCTGTCTCTATATGCTGCATCCTTCCTTGTTCATAACAATCCCTGTAAGGTGCTAGCGAGTAGCTTCTGCTGGCCCTGGCATTTCACTATGATGGCTGCATTCACTTGGCTTTGCTACATAGTACCTCCACTGCTGTCTTGTTTGATAATATCAAACACTTCAGGCCTATTTGGTTTGCTGGAATGAAACAAGCGGTAAATAGAATTGATATTACACGATTTGTTCTGAAGGAACAGAAATTGTGAATAGAAAATAAAATTAATATGATAAAGTTTAGTTGAGTTGAATAGGAAATGAAATGGATAGAAATTGTCAAAAGAATAAAGCTGTCCCTGATACATAAACTCATACTTTTTTCAATTTTTATTCAATAATGTTTTTTCATCAAGACAAATCATAAATAATAGGAACAAATCATAATAGATTTTTAAAATACTCCTAAAATATAAAATCTGAGCTAAATTAATAAAATTATGACATTTTCAAAAATACAAAGAATAACAAATAATTATAAAAAAATAGTAAGAATACATAATAAATTTTCAGCATGTAAGTATCAATCCGTATACAATGAAGCCATATCATAATAGCACATTCCCATAACCTAAAACTTCAAGATATAATAAAGACACTTTCAAACCATCAAGCAAAAACTAATTTCAATAAACACCATAAGCGGTTACAACATAGAAAAGCACTTGGGTTGGATGTTCTCCAAATTTTTTAATGGTAAGGCCATCAATCTCACGAACTACTACAGGAAATTCAAACTACTGCTCCCGCATTAATAGCAGGGTAAGAATCACACGTCCCATCAACCTTAATTCCTATCTCATCCAAATCTTCTTGTTCTGGAGTTTAGTAAATTTTTTGCTTCCAATTTCTGTAAGCCTAACAATATGTGTCATGTCATGTTTAAATATGTTGTATCTAAACGGATTCATGTCAAAAATATCTAAACCTATACACTATCTGTTTAATAAACGAGTTTGAAACACGAACACAGTCAGTTTGAAACTGTGTTAACATGGTACAATACGTTTAATCTATATGACTAAATATATAGTGTAATTATTATTTTAACTTAATATTTTTAAATGAGTTAATGAGTTTGACCTGATTTAATCATGTAAAGGTGTCGTATTGAGTTACGTGGATTCAATCTGTTTATGTAAACAAGCTATATGGGTCAACCCATTCAAATATGAAACTTGTTTAAGCTCAATTCGAACCCACTTAACTCCATGTTGCATCATGTCAGGTCAAAAACTGCCAGCCTGACTTTTTGCACGAGGAGGACAACTATGAGAAAATTTCACATAACAATAGCCCTTGCCCTTCCTCTTCTAGGCAAGCTCGTACCCTTCCTCTTCTTCTCTTTCAATTCTTGATCTTTGCTTACATAACAATAGCTCATCAAGAAAATGGGAACTTTCTAGTCCTAAAAGAAATACTCAACAATATTAACTTTTTTCATCATTCTTAAATGAAAAAGAAATATAATAGTTGCTAAGAATATGTATATAAAAGCACTCGAACAACATTATCTATCGTCACTATCTTTTGAGCATCGTCCCATTTGAAAGCCAATGTCTTAGGCCTATACATCGTATCATACACAATGCTCCAATTTTTTTTAGTCTTTATAGCATGATTCAATGTGGGATCTTACCATTAACTCTTAATTTGGTAATTTCATTATTAGTGTCTCGAGTGTGCTTATTCCACTAGTCTTTCCCAAACCCATGTGACCATTGGAGCTTGTCCTCCTTGTGGCACGTGCCATTTTGGAATAAGCTCGTTGTCATGCCATGCCATGGGAATAACCTCAGTAGAGGCCATGACAATCTACCCCACCTTAATCAAGCAACACCCTCGTCGCATCCTCAACATGGAACTTCCTGATCTGTTTGTCAAACTGCCAGAGGCTCTCAGCTGGCTCCTAACTCACCTCGCTCCTTGACAAGCCTTCCACTGAATGAGGGGTATTCCCCCTTCGACTTGTATTGTCACTTCCTGATCTGTTTGTCAAACTGCCAGAGGCTCTCAGCTGGCTCCTAACTCACCTCGCTCCTTGACAAGCCTTCCACTGAATGAGGGGTATTCCCCCTTCGACTTGTATTGTCACTTCCTCACAACATGATTAGCTAAGATGCACTCAACTTCTCGTACATAGAAGGCTTTTGCTCCAATTGGAGCTCTAAAGGGCACCACTTAACTCGAATCTTCCTTGTCTCCTTGGAACGACTTCAACATATTCACGTCAGATACTAGATGGAGCTTAAATTTTTGGTAAGTTCCACATGATATGCCACCATCCCATGCTTAAGGACTCATAATGGACCTTTGTATCATAACGCAAGCCTTTTACGGACTCTCTTATGTCGAAGGATCTAATGTAGCTTGACTAGCACAAGATCGCCCAGTTAGTATTCCACGTGGCGATGCTTTTTATCGACCAAGTTCATTCGTCATGAAGCCTTGTTGAGGTAGATTCTACCAAATTTGCTTCTTCTTACCACTACTTAGCAAAATTGGTAAGTCGAAGGGTTGCTATTCTTGTAGTCGAATGCAATGCCACTTGGGCTAATCTCAAAGGGACTCCTGCCAGTGGACTCGCTCCATTGCAAATGTAGGAGATTTGAGCCAGCTCGATTAGCTTGGTCTAGTTCTACAAAGTGGAGCTCACATCATGCCATGAATATCCAAGAGCGCATTCAATTTCTCCATTTGACCATCCGTTTGGGGATGCCAGTGGAGAAGTTCAAGTCCAACCTAGCAACTTGAAGAGTTCTAACCAAAACTGCCGAATGAATCGTGGATCATAGTCGCTCACAATCATCCGTGATACTTCGTAGTACTTCATCCATGAAGAGTTGGGCCGCTTCCTCAACAGGATGAAGAGTTGGGCAGCATTCATCTTTCGTCGACAGGATGAATGCTGCATATTTCGAGAATCGGTCCACAACAACCATCAAAGTTTGACAGCCTTCCAACTTGGGCAGGTTGATGATGAAGTCCCTGGATATACTCTCCCATGGACGCTCTAGGACTAGTAGCAGCTCCCAAACTGATTGAAGACTGTTGCTCCATCTTGTCTTTTTGGGTACACAAGACAAGTTTTCCACATAGGTTTCCTCGTCGTCCCGAAGTCAGGACTAGAACTATTGGTCTTCGACAAGTGAGACCGTACGATGGATACTTGGATGACCAACCCACCTTGAGTAGTGACATTCTCCAAGGATTTCTCGTCGAAGTGGACAAGATTCTCGTGGTGAGTATAGTCACACTAAAATTACCTTGTCTTGCCTTGTTGTGCCAACTCGAGTTGGGACTTCGCCTGACCATCGCGTGAAAGTCCCTCCTTGATCTACTCCACTAACGGACACGGGGTCACCTCATCGTTGCTAGTTTGACTTGGCAACTAAGTGCAACCACCAAATTTGCCTTTCTTGGCTTATACTCAAAAGCACATAATGAAACTGGGCAAGAAATTTCTGCCACCAAGCTTGCTTTGGTGACAGCTTCTTCCAGGTCTGGAAGTAGCTAGTGGTGATGTTGTCAATCCTGACCACAAACTGCAACACCTTGAGATAGTCTTTATATGCAAATGCAGTGGACTACCACTGTCATCTCCTTCTCTTGGACCATGGTAAGCTTCTTCAGCTTTCGAGACTCATATGCTACCAGTGCACTCCTACAAAGGACTCAATTGATAGCAAAATCTGGAAGAGAAAGGACACATGCTCCTCCATCATGCCCATCAAGTGATTGAATGCCGCTTGACACTGATTGAGCATCCCTTCTTCAGCAAGTCTATCAGTGGAGTGGAGATGCTGGAGTAGCACTGGGTGAATCGCCTATAGTAGTTTGTTAGTCAAAAGAATGAACATAACTCAGTTACCTTGGCAGGCGGCTCCCATTCCTCGATGGCTTCGATCTTGGCTCGATCCATCCAAATTTATCCTCCACCAATAATGTGATCGAGGAAGGGGATCTCTTCTTGAGCGAAGGTACACTTTCCCTTTTTGATATAAAGGGAGTTGTCTTATAGTACCCCAAACACTTGATTCAAATGGTCAATGTGCTCCTTTAGTGTTCGGGTTGTACACTATGATACCATCAAGGCAAATGACGACCAACCAATCGAAGAATGGTTGGAGTACCTTCATCAACGTGCAAAAGGTTGTCAATGTTTTTATTTGTTAGATCGAACGATGACTAAGAACTCATAAGTAGTGTTGTTAGCTGGGCCGGTTCCGGTCGGGGTTGAGCAGATTCATGAATTGGCTAGGGCGGGTTGGAAACGGACTGAAAAGCAAACGGTTCGGTCCGGTCCCGGTTAAAGGTTCAAGCCCTAGTGACCCGGCCCAAAACCATCACACAGACGGGCAGGGTCAGGCTGAATCGACTATTTTTTTTCTTTCTTTTTTTTAGTTTTTTGAATTTTTAGGGTATTTTTTAGGATTTCATGTATGATTTTAAAAATAAAAATTGGACTAATTATTAGGATTCGAACTCGAGTCTCCTACTTGAAAGTCTAAGAAATTTAATAAATTGGACTAATTATGTTTTGCTTACATTTTTACATTCAATATTATATAGCTAATTTTATTAAGGTATGTTAGATTTTTAGCATTTTCAAATAAACTTGAATTATTTATTTTTAAATAAAATTAAAATATATAGACATTTCAATTTAAAAAATCACTCGTTGGATGGAAGGTTAGGCACTGACCCTCTACCAGCCTATTCATTATATTTTTTATGATATAATATATCAAATTACAAAATAGTATTACAAGATTATGTTGTAGGAATATCATCATCATCATCTTTATGTATCCAACTACTATACAATGTCATGAGTGCGTTGGTTTGCTCAATTCTAATCTCGCAAACACATTGTCATCTCCAATTTGGTCGGTGCTAATCTTGACCGTCGTTCTTCAAGTGTCCTTGCGAATAAGCTGAATGCGCTCTATAAGGCAACGGTTGAGACAAGTGTACATAAGAAATCTCGAACCATAATTGGTAACACAGGACAAGAACTGGACTGCTCTTTCCACCAATGTAGGATATCGAATGAAGCTGCCAGATCATACCTAAGTCGCTGCATTGCTAGGTATAATGCAAGTTCGTTGAATGAAGGATGATCTTCGTTCGGGTTGAACTTGAATGCTTCCATATCAAATAAAGGGTCATCTTCATAGTACAGTGATGTGTTGCGGATGTTGGCGGTTGACCTGTCACTATCTTGAACTTTGACTCTTCTGCTCGCCAAATATTCGAAATCGTAAAGGTATGTTTTGTGTAAAATTATCTCAAATTCTCTCAAATAATTGGAAATTCCAGTATCTATAATATTACCATAATGAGAAACATATAATGCATTATAAATTGTTTTAATTCTAAACCATACATTTTGACTCGAGGATCTAATATAAATGCAACATAATAAAAAATTAAATATGGTCATAATATTTTTTAAGTTTATCAATCATATTGACACATATATTTTCAAAATATGGATTAATCATACAACAAGAAATCATTTTTAATAATTTTACAAGTTGCGAAATAAGTTGATGCGTCGTTGGGAAGTACGACGTCAACAACTTTTTTATTGTGATTTTAAAATTAGTTAAAAATTCAACAAATAGTTCAACATGTTCAAAAGTAAAATAATCGAGTTTTAAATTATTCACATTTACAAATTCAAGCAACTGTTGTTTAAAAGAAGCTACACTAGTAAGCATATCACAAGTGGAGTTCCATATTGTAACACATTCTATTTTAAATTTTCTAAAATTAACTCCATTTGCTTTGCAAAGTTGTTTAAATTCTTGGTACCTTGGACTAGAAGTTCTAATAAAATTAATTATTTCTCGGATCGGTATTAAAATAGTTTCTTCAATATTTTTCATTCAATCTTGAATACACAAGTTTAAAATATGACATGCACAACGGTTATGAAAAAAATTTTGCATATAAAATAGGATTCATTGATTGTCTAAATAATGCAATAATATCAATATTATTACTAATGTTATCAAAAGCAATGCAAAATACTTTATTCAAAATTTGAAATTCAAAATTTGAAAATCACAATAATACTACTAATAATACGTGCGATATATGCAGTATTATGCAAAAATTTAAATCTTTTAAAATCAATTATACGTTTTTGTAAAATCCAATCTGGATCAATCCAATGACATGTTACACATATATAATGATCTTGAATTAAAACTTTACAATTATCACATGTCAACCTAAATTTATAATTACTTGATACAAAAATCGCATATAACATTTCTTTTTATTCTCTATATAATTTTATAACTTCATCTCTTCTAACTTGGTGTCTAGAAATTTTGTTCCATTGAGATTGCAAGTACATTACAAATTCATTAAAACATGGTTGTTTTACTTTGGCGAATACCAAATCCCTATCAATTTGCAGGCTTAGATTTAACTACATTTGTATTATATTTTTATAAGGTCACATTACTCATGTTAGTATCAACATTAAGATGAGTTTGCCTAGCATTTTAACCCTCTTGAGGGTATTTACTAGCATATATAGACAATGTACCTAATCCATTACCAACTTTATGAGTATAAACTTTCTTACAGACTTTACATGTTTTTTCTTTTGCCAAATTATATTTAAAAATTTCTCATACAGTAAATATTCTTTTAAGAGATGTTTCAGCAATTGATGTTTGTATTGGTGCTTCCGGAACTAATGATAGATTATTTGCATTAGTTTCGAAAGATGAACTAACAAATAACCTATTTGCCATATCTATTAAACGTGATTATAATTTATAAAAATATAATGTAAAAATAAATGAGTAAGGGATAGAAATATGCAAACAAATGATAATTCGATATTGCCAACGCAAACTTGGAGGATGAATTGCATTGTTGATGATAATGACTCCTAGGATGAATTGATATTTTGGTTGAAAACTCCGATCAAGAACTGTGCTCGTTAATCGTGATCGAGAAACCGAAGAAAGACTTGAGAGAGTAGAGTAGAATTGAGATATGAGAGTAGAAGATTAGGGTGGGTGAGATTGGCAGATATGTTGGATATTATAGTATTTAAATATGATATAAATTAAATAATTATAAGTACATAAAAGACGTGCCTCAATGGTCATATGACTGTTTGAGAGGGGGCCAAGCGGTGGCAGCGTGGGGCCCAATTGCTAATGATCAATTGACCGTTGGCTTTGGAAGCCCTTTTTTTTAAACGTATAGGCCTGGTACACACGGGCCGGTCACGGTTTTGGTTACGGGTAGGGTCAACAAAATCGGCCCGTTGAACTAAAACCGGACCGGCCCATTTTTGACCTAGAATTGACTGTCGTTGCCACCCGCCGCCCCAAACAGAACAGAAAGGCCTCAAACAGTCATATGACCGTTGAGGCACAACGTCTTTTTTTATTTAATTATTGTTTAATTTACATCATATCTAAATATTATAAATGCCCAACATATCTGCCAATCTAATTTACTCCAATTTTCTACTCTTATCTCTCAATTCTACTATACTCTCTCAAGTCTTTCTCCAGTTTCTCGATCACAATTAACGAGCATAGTTCTTGATCGGAGTTTTCAATTGAAAGATCGATTCATCCTCGGAGTCATAACATTTGTTTGCGTCGGCAATATAAAATTATCATTTGTTTGCATATTTCTATCTTACTCATTTATTTTTACATAATATTTTTATAAATTATAATTAGGTTTAATAGATATGGCAAATAGGTCATTCGTTAGTTTATCTTCCGAAACTAATGCAAGTAACCCATCATTAGTTCCGGAAGCGCCAATACAAACATCATCCTGTAAAAGAACATTTACTGTATGAGAAATTTTTGAATATAATCAAGCAGAAGAAAAAACATGTAAAGTCTGTAAGAAAGTTTATACTCATAAAGTTGGTAATGGATTAAGTACACTGTCTATTCATGCTAGTAAACACCCTCAAGAGAGTTAAAAAGTTAGTCAAACTCATCTTAGTGCTGATAATAATACGAGTAATATAATCTTACAAAAATATAATACAAATGTAGCTAAATCTAAACTTGCAAATTGGATAGTTGATAGGGATTTGGCATTCACTGAAGTAGAACAACTATCTTTTAATGAATTTGTAATAGTCTTGCAACCTTAATAGAAAAACATTTCTAGACACCAAATTAGAAGACATGAAGCTATGAAATTATATGGAGAATCAAAAGAAATGTTATGTGCGATTTTTGCATCAAGTAATTGTAAATTTGAGTTGATATGTTTTAATTCAGCATTATTATATACATGTAATATGTTATTGGATTAATTCAAATTGAATTTTATAAAAACATATAATTAGTTTTAAAAGATTTAAATTTTCGCATAATACTGTACATATCGCACGTATTATTAAGAGTATTTGTTGTGACTTTCAAATTTCAAATAGAGTATTTTGTATTTCTTTTGGTAGCACTAGTAATAATACCGCTACTATTACATCACTTAAATAATCAATAAATCCAATTTTAGATGAAAAAATTTTTCATAACTGTTGTGTAGTCATATTTTAAACTTGTGCATTCAAGATGGAATGAGAAATATTAAGGAAACTATTTTAAAACCGATCCACGAAACACTTAATTTTATTATAACTTCCGGTCCAATGTATAAGAAATTTAAACAACTTTGCAAAGCAAATGAAGCGAATTTTAGAAAATTTAAAACAAAATGTGTTACAAGATGGAACTCCACTTGTTATATGCTTACTAGTGTAGCTCATTTTAAACAACTGTTTGGATTTGCGAATATGAATAATTTAAAATTTGATTATTTTACTAAAGTATCTGTTGAATTCTTAACTAATTTTAAAATCACAACGGAAAAGTTGTTGACGTCTTACTTCCCCATGATGCATCAATTTATAGATATGGTTGACAAACTTAAAAAATATTATGATCATTTTTCATTTCTTTATTTTGTTGCATTTGTATTAGATCATCGAGTCAAAATGCATGGTTGAGAACATATGATTAGAACAATTTATAATGTGTTATATGCTTCTGATTATATTCATATTATAGATACTGAAATTTTTAATTATTTGAGAGTTTTACAAAGAACATTTACTATAAGACGATCCTTTATTTGATATGAAAGCATCTGAGTTCAATACGAACGAAGATCATCTTTCATTCAAGGAACTTGCATTCTACCTAGCATCGCAACCGTTTAGATACGATTCGATAGCTTCATTCGATATCCTACATTGGTCAAAATTTCTTATGTACACGTCCCAACTGTTGCCTCAAAAAGCACATTCATCTTATTCGCAAGTACTCTTGAAGAACAACGGTCAAGATTGGCATCGATCACATTGGAGATGATAATGTTTATGTTGAAATCGAGCAAACCAACGCACTCATGACATTATTAATAGTTGAATACATGAAGACAATGATATTCTTATAACATATTTTTGTAATACTTTGTAATTTAATTTGATAGAGGATAAATGCCTAATTTTCTGTACCCAACATGTGATCTTTTAAAATTGAACTGTCTATATCTTTTAATTTTATTTAAAAATAAATAATTCAAGTTCATCTAAAAGTGCTAAAAATCCAACATACCTTAATAAAATTAATTATATAATAATGAATTTAAAAATGTAAGCAAAATATGTTTAATCCCAGTTTGTTAAAATTCTTGATTTTCAAGTAGAAAACTTAGGTTCGAATCTTAACAATGAAACCTTTCATTTTTATTTTAAAATCGCACATAAAATCTTAAAAATTCAAAAAAAAAAATATGGCCAGTTCGGCCAAACCTGGACCAGACCGTGGCCAGCCAATCTATGTGACGATTTCAAGCCGATTCACTAGAACCTGAACTATTGACCGGGACCAGACCAAACAGTTTACATTCCGATCCGATTCAGACCCGCCACAACTGGTTCATGAACCGACCTAGCTAAACAACACTAGCCATGGCAAGAGCTGCAAGCTTGGCATTAGTTGGGTAATCCCTAGCCATGTTAGGACCATCACAGTGACGACATTTGACATGGGGACTGGGGACTAGGTTTAATATATTTTTAGATGGTTTAATCAATATTCTAACCTAAAAATATCATAACATGTTATTTTGAAATTAACAATCTATTCTAGTGTAACGTGTTATAACAGAAACATAGACCAAGTTTAATCTTTTTCGCTTTTCCCTCTTTTTTTGTGAATCTAATATAAATATATATTAAACTTGGTCCATGTAATTATCCTCCTTATAAAACACATTACACTAAAATAGATTATTAGGATCAGAATAACAATTTATAATTTACATTTTTTAAAATTATAATACCGATTAAATTATTAAAAATAGATTAAATGGGATCCCGATGTCATGGAGGGTGCGCCACTTGCCATCCCCAGCCTTGCATGCTTTCATAGTGGCAAGCCTAATTTTCAGCTTATCAATTACTGTGTACACCTACTCTTGTAGCTCCTTGATGCCACAGGACGCGTCCTCAGGCAAGCCTTGGACTTCCATTATGATGACATCTAATCTCATTAAATGACAATAATCCTAACGGATCCTTTGAGCTATCACATTTTTTTGTCTTAACAGTACGCATTTGGATGTGATCGCTTGGGATTCGCTCTTGCCACGAGCATGCTAATAATCTCTAGTGTCTTGCAAATGAAGAGGAGGATCTTTCACATATAGAGTACAAAACTATGTATCGTAGTAAATACCGAGCTACTGCTGGCTACTGTATTTATCACAAGTGCCAACTAATTGGTTTAAATGCATCTTCTATCTACGTATATTTATTATAGCTGACTGTTGACTTTGACCTTCTAGAAGGTGCTGATGATATTAGTGAGAAGATAAACTTGGAGGATGCAAGAATTGAAAGATAGAAGAGAAGAAAGGTTACGGGGTGAATTAAAGTCAACCGATACAAGGAGAACTTTCTCATGGTTGACCTCCAAATGTCATTACTAGAGAAGGAATTGCCTACCTATGAAGAAAGTGAAAGCATAAAAGTGACAATACGCCACAATAAAAAGCTATGTAAGAGAAGCTAATTGAATTTCCCACGGTAGTTCATGAGGTTGATGACCTCACAAAAACATAAAAGATGATTAAAAAACTTGAAAATCATTATGCTCAAGTACTCCTCTTTTTTTTTTTTTGACCTAAAGGCCGCTTAAACATGGTCAATGACTTGAAATTATTAAATGATTAACAAATTTTATGGTGTTTAAGTATGATCACTTTTATGAGTGGTGTAAACAACTTTTATGGGTCTCTTTGCGGTGTCCAAGTATGAACAAGCTTGATGGTGTTTACAAAAGTTAATACTAGTCTAAATATCTTTATTTGCTATTTGAACCAAGTTTTAGATTATGGAAAATTTGTTATTTATTACTTAATATGTACCAATGCCTACATACTTAAAAATTTATTATTTATTCCTAATATTTTTTTCAATATTAGTTTTTTTATTTATATCAATAAACTATTTATTCCTTTATTTAATAAGATGAAAAAATAGTAGATCATGAGGCATGGGAAGTTTTATACTTTCAACAAGTTCTTATTATTATCCTATTTCCTATTTAATACCCCAATTTTATTCCCTGTTTACAACTTCCATTCTCTCTAACCACACCATACAAATATCTCTATTCCCATCAATTCTTTTCCCAACATATTCCATAATTGCCAACCAAATGTTCCATCAATTCTTTTAGCTTATTACTGAGAAATTAAAAAGTTAATGATTTTTTCTAAATATAAACGAAGTTTCTAATAAGAGATCACGGAACTGTATGCTTATTCTTATTCCTATTTTGTTTACCGAAAAACTTTATCTAGTGCACAGAGGAGGAGGTGACCAGAAAACCCTACTGGGATTATTATTTCAAACTTTTGCAGCATCCATACCTAGGGAATTTATTCCTTCTTTCACGGTAAAAGGTGTATACAGACAAGTGTCATTGTTAATATATTAAAACATTTAATTTAATGATAATATAATAAAACAAAAAGAAATATGGCAGATGAGACTCACCCCCTCTCACGGATTAAGGGATCACCCTTAATCCAAGTGTTAATATATTAAAACACTTGGATCACCCTGCCCCCATCACCTTTGATGTCACGGGGAGGGATAGGGATGGCAGTAGATGAATAAGCATATATTCGATGAGTATTACTCATCCACTGTGAATCAATTTAACAAATTAGAATTAATTTCACATGAAAAGCTGGCCTGGATGTGAAGCCTCATTTCCAGGTAAAAAAGTTCTAACTGAAAATTATCAATTCACGATGGATGAATAATACTCACCGAATATTTTGACTAGATGTGCACTCTCCGCCCCCCATTTTTCTTTTTCTTTTTCCTTTTAAATTAATTATTTGTATTTCTATTTTTCAAAGATTTCGAAAATCTTTGAAAAATAAGAGGGCACGAAAGATTTGAGAATCTTTCTCTGGAGATTTGCCCCTAGTAAGGCGTAGAGGCACCACACCTTCTGTGTGGAATCAGGCCCTACAGAACTCAACACCTCTTCAAAGAGTATTTAATTGACCATCTTGCCTAGAGGGGATTGCACTGGAAATTATAGGAGAACCATATTTGGAACTACAAACAAGAAAATTGCAGTGTTTTACTTTTGCTCCAAAATCATTCGAAGTTCATTTAGATGATCTATCTTATTCGCAATTAGTTGGTGTATTGCTGCTGCATTTATCTATCTTCCCTCAAAAGCTTAAACACTGGACACAATGCTAACTTAATGTGGAATAACATATAATTGTGCCTAGAATTCAAGTAAATATTGAGTGGGTAATACAGAACAAGTTATGTATATATCTTCCAAATCTTGACACATGTAAAATTTTCACAATTTTCAAAGTAAACTTTACTCGTCAAGATCTAAAAGGTTATATTCACAACAACCAATCATTGTGTATTACACATTGAATATTTACCCATCTCAAATGTTTTCCACCAAGGATGGACCGTGGCATACACTGATGCTGCTTATACACTGATGCTGCTTATACACTGATGCTGCCTTTTAGAATAGCGGTGCGTACCTTGCAGGGCAGGCTCACGAGAGAGACAAATGAACTTGAACTGACCAGACTCCGACAAGACACAGCCTGTTCTCCTATCCATGCGGCCTCTACAAAAGCAGTGTTCTTAGCCATCTATCTCAGATGTTTTCCACCAAGAATGGACGGTGGCATAATGCTGCCTGATAGAATAGTAGTGCATACCTCGCAGGGCTGGGCGAGGGACGCGAATGAACTTCAACTAACCAGATTCCAGCAAGACAGCCTGTAAAAGGCAGTGTTCTTAGCTTCACCATCCCAATAGCCTTAACAAGAGGATGTAAAAAGTTTTGTAGTATTCACTCTCTTTTGGACACCCTTTAACTGAACTGAATGAAGCACTCTGAGTCTGAGAAATTAAGTCAACATCTAAAAATATAAGACGCCTACTCTCGCTTTTTGATGATAGTCAAATTATGATGATAGAAGGCCACCATGTTTTTTATGTATATCCTATTCAGTTTATCATCATCCATCAAGAAAATGTTCTGTGCAATTTCCCAGCCCTCATTGACCCACGACATTTTGCAGATCTAGTTTCTCATTGACTGACAGAATGGGAGAGCGAGGCCCATTTTAAGCCTTTAGGGAATCAAAGGAACGAAGTCTTCAAAAATGTAAAGGAAGATGCTTCAAAATTAAAATTTTCCACTGCCAGGAATGTTTCCGAGGTAATGCATAAATGATGGGACACCATGCGTTAGAACACTCCTAGAGCAACCGACAGTGTCAAAGAAATGCTATTTTCCAAATCCCATTAGAAAAATATCATAATTTTCAAAACCCGACTTGGAAAATCGATGCTCGAATCATATGAAAGTGATATAATATCAGACATAGCTTTCTAGGCTGCAATGTGCATCAAATCCAGCAGAGATAATACACTGCTCAGAGCCCAGTGCATGATCATCATCTATTCTATCTAGTTCCTCTTACTAAGACTATAAAGTAGTTACTTCATCAACATTATATAAATGTTATATAAATGAAACGATAAATATAAAATCTCTTTCAGATATAAACAACATTAAACCTTAAGAAAATCAAGAACTGGTTGAATCACCAGAGAGCCCTCAGAGAAAAATGCTTGTAATTGGCATCACATCGTAAGACAATCAGGTCTCAAAGATTCCATGCCATCATAGGAGCCCTTGGCAAGTCAGAGAATAGAGTTAAGAAAGAATTCGGTCAAAATCCAAGAAATTCAAAAAAAAAACGTTGAGCGATAGAATAATTGGAAGAGGATGGGAAGGGAAGAAGATGATGATGTCGCAGGACGTCATTCACTTCGCCTGGCGACTGTAGCTGAGGCGAAGCGACTCAACTTTCCTGCAGCAATCTGTGCCTCTTCCGATTCGGATCCTGAGAAGTAACCCTAGAGCTATGGGGATCTGATCACAGGGATTCTCAGAGGGGCACCAGACATCACACAACGTAAACCTACGAGAGAGAGGGAATGGCTGCGCTTACGAAAATTTCTGCGAGAATGGAGTTCGTCGACTCATATATATAGTGGGGTTTGGGAGCATTAGGGTTTTAGACGGGCATTAGGGTCGCCGCTGAACACAGTGAAATTACCAAAAGCACCTCGTCATCCAGCCCATCATTGTTTTGGGCTTGGCCCACCTTGACCCATTAATTAGCATAGCAGCAGGCAGCGGTTTATACATGACCACCTCATGAATTTCCCCTTAAATTGCCTAGTATGCTAAAATTAGATGGAGAATATAAACCATTTATGTTCCATTTTTTTGGGCACATAAGCCAGGATGAGAAGATTGTTGCATTCGATAAGAGTGAGAGAGCATGTAATTTTTCTGCCATATCATTGAAGAACTCTGGCGAATGCCTATCAAATATCTATTATGAAATCCACACAACCATAGTATTCTTCCACATGATTTTGTCACGAGATTCAATATTTCTCTTGTTCAGCTGTGACCAAATATCATTGGCATTATTTGAACGACACACAAACAACCGCATGGCATAAACAAGTGATGAACATCTACTTTCATAAGCTATGGTGCGGAGTAAGAGGAACCAAACCTCATGGAACAAGAGTATCAGAGGCAACATTGACAGGACATTTACTAGAGAAGATAATTAGATTTCGTGAACTAACAGTGGACCATCAGAGCATAGGTGCAGTGTCTGATTCTCCGACTATACTAAATCTTGCCCAGCTTGACAGGGGAACAGTGTTATGTGGTCATACCAAATCACCTTGCCGCTCTCTAGTAGCCTCTTTATTCGCCTGTACGGTATAAAGGAAAGGTCACCTGGCTCCATTTCCAGTGGCAGATCCATTGTTGAGGAATCACTGGTACATAGTATGAAAAGAAAAATTTTAGATATCACTATGAACAAATGTAAATTAGGCAGATATGTCAGCTATCTGGAAAGGAAGAGGACAATGGGTGGATTGCCTGCTGTCTTGAAACTCAGAGGGTCCCACGTACTCTCGGGCTATGCAGACAACAAACGTGTCCAGCAGTGGCTCCGGGACTGAAATCAAACATTTTGGACTCATTACATAAAGGTGCTTGTAGGTTGAAAGAGCAAGTATCATCAATAGGGCAGATAATCTGTAGCTTCTTCAATAGGGGTGA
Source organism: Lagerstroemia speciosa (assembly GCA_037672795.1). Classification (NCBI taxonomy): domain Eukaryota; kingdom Viridiplantae; phylum Streptophyta; class Magnoliopsida; order Myrtales; family Lythraceae; genus Lagerstroemia; species Lagerstroemia speciosa. Next base: position 1,583,779 of record CM075292.1, read on the forward strand.
TAATCTGATCCTGCCTGATAATACTATTCTGCCCTAGTAAGTTAAGCAGTCTTTTTTTTTTTTGGTCGGTAATTCGTAAGAGCAAGAGAACAGATTTTTCATGTATGGCTCATATGTAAAGAAAATGGATTGTGTAATTCAACTTGCCAACTATTCAAGAAGCTGGAAAAATGTTAAATGAAGGCGTCAGGTGAGGACTTCTAATCCTTTCCAAAAGCTACTGATACAGAGATCTAAAAAATTCAGCTTGCAGGAAGATGTACCATAGATATATATTAAACATGGAGAACAGCTTTACCCATATCATCAGTTCAAAGAAAAAAGGTTTTACCCATATCATCCTCTTCGCCATCCTCATCCTCTTGACTAGTTGTGAATTGTTTCAGTATGGACTGGTAATTTTCAGGCAAGTTTGACAGCACGCTCTCATCAAGATGCTTTTTAATATCCTTGGCACACCTATAAGAAGAATTAACAACATCAATTACAGCAAGATTATATTGAACTTATTAACGTTTTCAGGGCATTAACTTAAGGCTAATGCTGTAACAGCCATTTTGGCACAGATCAATAAATTCACCCCAACTAAGATCATTTTGATCATTACCTCTGGACAAAGGCTTTCTCCTGTTTGGAGAGCTTGTCGTACAATTCATTCTTCTTTAATATGTGGAACATGTATTTTTCAATCTGCAATAAGGCCAAAGATATCTCAAAAGGCCTTGAGTCATCAACGAATCGAACTGGAACACAGGTTACCTTTTGGAGACGAATTCGAAGATAAGATCTCAATAGAAACTGTGTTCGATCCAAATCCATCTGATAGAGGGATATGGTGAGAGGATCTGTGCCATTCTCTGTAAAATAATCCACTGTTTCTTCCTGCAATAAACACCAAGTAGGAATACAATTAACAAAGCCCTATAGCTGACTAACTTTAATGCTGAGCATAAAGATCTTCAATACAAATAAAACAAATTATGCTATAAAGAGCTCACCTCAATCGTTTATTTTATCATAACTTAGGTCATGACGGTATGAAAGTCTGCGAAAAACAAGAGCTTCTGTTCGGTGCACTATGAAAGAAGCTGAAATCATGAACAAGAATTTTACTTTTTTAATTGTGGACTACTGCTGTGAGAAATTTCCATGATATAGCAATCGGCCTTTAAAACTACCCTCTAAACCGAGAAGGAAAAAGGAATCCTCGGGACTGATCAACTCAGCAACATGCGTTACACATGCCAATTGACTGCGCTCAAAGATTAAACCGAACAGATGCATGCAGTACACTCGAATTTAAAGAGATGCAGAAAATTGAAAAAGAAAATGCACAGAAATCACCCTAGAAGGCTAGAACTTAGCAGCAAGACCATGGAGGAGAACCGGGAGTACCATTAACTGGATCTGCTCCGAGACTCTGTCGATCAAGTGAGTCTCGAACAGGAGAATCTCAGGAGCCGCCTTCTCGTTTCTCCACGCCCGCTTCAGCGGCTCCACGTCAGTCGAACCCCCGAGGTCTTCCATCGGATCATTCGACCCTGACGCCATTTCCGGCCGGTGGTTAGGTTTCAGATTGTAGCGACGGGGATGAGAGTCTGAGAGTTGAGGGAAGAGGGAAATTTTGGCGCCAAAACAGATCTTTTAGGGTAAGGATGGGAGTACGGGCTCTTGTAGACCGGGTGCATCAGCCTTCCAACATTGAAAAGGGAATATTTCATAATAGGACCTGAAGTTTAGTGAAATTACAAATATACCCTAAAAGTATTAAGTTGTGGCCAAAAAGGGGGCAGGCTGCCTGCGTCGAAATCTTATGAATCTATTTTTCTGCTATATTAAAAAAAATAGCACTCCACGCCGCGATTCATGAGAAATTCGAGAAATATATGCACCGTGGTATGCAACTTATCACTTTCTCTAATTCGGGATCTAGAATCTCAAACCAGTCGACGTTGCCCGTGCTAAACTGGGTTAGATCAGTGTTGAACATATCTTGCAGTCGTAACACTCATTCAACTTCCATGTATGTTCCGAGCTCATGACCCCAACTCCGGATTCTTCAGCATGCCAAACCAAGCAACTGATGCGACCGCTCCTCTTCACTGACCGACAGATTGTCCGTGAAGGCTGCGGTTGCCATTCCACATCAGCCCACATATCAAGTCTTGATCTTGATAGATTTAGAAATGGCCACTAACGTTTACCATTAGTAGGTCAAGTACGAATGAGTGCCTGCCTCTTCTTGCTGCCGAGTCCCAATTGGACCATCCATGCCATATTGGAGGGTTCCAATGGAGCATCTGAGAACTTGAGATCAAGCGAGAAAATGAAAAAAGCAACTTCTGGGATGGAAGGATGGATGCTTTAGAACAAAGGGTAAAAAAAAAAAAAGAAGAGAAATTGCCCATCCTGTTTCAGTTTTTTCCCCTCTGTTGGGCAAGTGAATTTTTTGATTATACAGTATATTGGCAAGTATAGAAAGGATAAGACTAAAGAGGAAATAAAAATATAGAAAATTTTATTAACCGGAATTAAATTCCTAATTAGATTGATCTCGGATAAATGCGATGGATTCATGATGAACCCTCTTTTTTGATGTAGATAATGATATCTTTGTGGGCTTTCCATTGACTAGTGATTGATCAAGGGAAGGGAACAAACTGGTTACTTTGTCAAACTAGACCACTACACTAGTGAACTGCACTATATTTAAATTAGTACCAAAATAATGACTAAGAATGGTGGTGAAACGATCACTAGGCTTTTGCTTCTCTATTTTCTGATATCTGAATTAGACTTTTAGCGATTCAAGTTCGAACCCGACTTACCAAGAGATGGCATTTTTCTAATACTCTATTCACAAAATTCAAATGTCAATTAGCTTATCCTAGAAAAAGTTGAATTACTCCTTTTTTCAGTTAACAACGAAATATGTGGTAAGGGATTGGGGCAATTTTCAGAAGGCTGATAGGCTTCTCAAGTACCAAGGAGGAATAAGCTTTTCCAAGTAAGGAGGCAGTCACCTTTGTTAGCAATGACATTGCTGCAAGCACTGATCTGCATGGAATATGTGGAGCTTATTGTAATGCACGTCTCACCATATTCAAAAAGAAGAAAATCCCTTTTGAGCGACCGTCAATAGTCGACGCCGGTATGTGTCCGACTAGTTCTCGATGTCAACTGATCGAGTCTAACATATTGATTCTGGTCCAGATAGTGCTGGGGAGGGACCAGCTGGAAGTTGATTTATGTGCTAGGGTTGTTAGGATATTGCATTTGCAAAGTAATCTCAAGATGAGAATGCTCAACAAGAAAAAAAAATATAATAATAATAATAAATAGAAGAATTTGAAAAATAAAGTAAAAGAAATTTAACCAAAGCAAGTTCCATTTTGTTGCCTAAAGAAGCCTAAAATTTGGTCTCAATTTAATATCTATCCTTAATGTTTCAATTATTGTTAAAAAAATCAAAAATTACACTAGAGGTCCTATATATTTTTCAATTTTGATAATATAGTTCTATAAATTTCAAAATGAATAATTCAGCACTATAAAATTAATTTCGTTACATTTTTAGTCCAAATCGTCACTGTCCAATGAAATTACTAATGTCATGAAGTCTACGTTAGTAAAACAGTAATAATTTGAACTGAAAGTGTAATAGAACTGATCTTATAGGACTGAAAAAAACTGGAACCAGTTCCACTTCTCTGCACATGGTATCTAAAAAAAGTGTTGCATCCATATATACACACACACAGATATATATATATATATATATATATAAAAGGATAAAGATGAACCAGTTTGTGCAATGAACTTGGATCGAGCATGACTTCCTCGTTCATGTCTCAAATCTCAAGTCATCTGAATTACTGGATTCCTAACTTAACAAGTATTCACTGGACATAATAATTGCATGTTCAATGAATTCATTATGGTCAAAAACATCATAAGAATTTAAGAGGTTAACTTTGAATTAGTAATAGTAATAAAACATATTGAACATGTAGCTAAAGTTAAATAAAAATCTATTAAAATATAATAAAATGATTACCATTAACAAAATCATACTACTATAAAAAAAAGTATATTTTAAAATCTTTACTTAATAATAATTATGCCTATAAAAATGTTAAAATCATTCTAAATTGCTAAAGTTATCAACATGATGAGAACAAGGTTTCAGCATCATAGCCATAACTCGTAGTGATTTTTTATTCTATATATATTAATTTTCGATTATCATTAAAAATGCAGGATACTGTATTAGCTTATCGTGTAATTGACTCCTTTTTCACCGGTGATCTCCTTTGAAGAGATTTATTTGTGTGAAAACTCTCTATTACTACGACAAGGATCATACTAGAATTTCTCATATATATGGATCTAAAAAATTTGTCTAATCAAGACAAAACTTAATAGAAGAAGAATATGGCAAATTTAAAAGAGATGAAATAAGATAATTCAATAAAAAAATTTAATAAGTTCATGTAAAAAATATATATATATAATTTCATGAATTTTCATGAGTTTAGGCTTTTGGGACAATTGTCAGCTGCGGACCCCTAAATCTATCCCCATATTATAATAATAATAATAATAATAATTATTATTATTATTATTATTATTATTATTATAATTGTTGAGTCAATCTCACAACGTATAAATAAGATATTTAAGCTGGTTTATAAGAGAGTCGGTATATTCATCATATCCGTTTAAGTTTTAAGTTGGACATTTACTCAAGGCTATTGTAGGCCAAATGGATCTTTAACATAGTATCAGAATAGGTTGTTGTGAGGACTCATACCACGTCAAGTCTGAATGTGAAACTCATAGCTTATAACCCTAAAATTGGAAGAAAAATGTCTGACAAGAGGCCAATTATTAGCTCGATCAAGGACGCCAGAAAAAGTTCGTCTCATGGTAGTTTGTCCATATTTATCTACGACCGGAAGAGAAATGCGTGACTCAATATCAATTGTTGATGACGGTGTTTACGAGCACGTGTCAAGTGTGAACACATTGTCACGTGCAAGATGAGTGTTGAGGAGTCAGTCATACATCGAACAAATAAAAGATTGAAACACAGTCCATAAACGGAACTGAATACGACCATCTTATCAGCTGAAACTTTTGGATTGGAAATGAGCTAAAAGTTGTTGTAGGCCAGGATAGATATTTATTATTATTATTATTATGCGTGATTAATGCGATGTCCCGTTTAGGTGGGCAACGTTTTATTCTGTCTCGGGCGAAGGAGGCAACAGCTCTGGCTCCTCATGATGCCTCGGCAGTATTTTTCTTTTATCTTCCCAAAAAAATGAGGGGAAAAAAGAGAGAACAAAATAGGAGAAATCTTAACCCATGTAGGTTTCTTGAGAAGGTAATTCTTGATTAAGAATACAAAATGAAATTGATTTTCCACAAATTTGAAATTAATTAATTTGTGCATTTCTTGCTTTCTTATTGTGTGGGTGTGTCTGTATGTCGAGGAGTGCCCACAACATGGGGCTAATGATTTTCGGTGACAATGAGGATTAGGTTTATGATTGCTTGCCCTTTGTATAATTAATTATAGCTACCTAGTGGCAGCAGCACATTCATGAACTCCATTTGTCTCTCTTCCTTTTTATTTTTTTAATAGCCCCAATGCAAGGTTGTCATCAGCTCCATCTTATTCCCACTTCAATTATTTGCCTTCCTCGGATTATGAAAATTAATTATCTCTTCTATTTCATTATTTTCTCGACGCACACCGCTCATTTCAACCGATCCGATAAATCCCGACTGATGTAGGTTCGAGCTGCGCAAGTCCATCGAAAAGCTGAGCTCTATTAAATATATGCGTTTTCTCTTTACACAGGACTCGAATGTGATGTCTTATTACATTTAAAAAAAAAAGATATGTGTTGAGCCATCTCATGTTGGAGAGAGTATTGTGTGTGTTAGGTACACCATGTGCTACTGCTGACGTGGTGTCACAAGCTAATAAAATTCGATATTTTAATATTTTTGATAAAACTCTAAAAAAAAATATTAGTACTGTCACGTGATATACTCATTACATACAAGAGTTTCTCCCCGTACTTCTAATTACGTTATAAAGTATGGGTTCCGACTAGCCCACACCCATTGGATTCAAAAAGGAACGGTGCCAGCTATCTCAGCTGTGGCAACTCCCAACATCATCAGCCCTTGTTCTCTTGTCTTCCCCCTGTCCTCGAAGGAGAAGGAGAAGGAGAGGGGGGAAAACGAAAACCTAGAACGCCGTTAGGAATTGTTTTTGTTTTAAAAAGAGTTTCCAATCTCTGAGAAACCTTAGCATGTAACGGGTATACGATATAACGGTTCTTATGTCGAATCAAATTGATAAAATTTAATTATTTACAAAACTCTTAAAACGGTTGAATCTTGTTTGTTTGTAATATCACACAGGCATTGTTATGTGATATTCCTGTTACTCGACTCTTTCCTATTCTTGAGATAAGGTTACAAGGATGGGGTAGCGAAGAGAAAATAACGGAGCAAATATTCCGTGTGTGCTAAATAAAGAGGCACGTGAAAAATCGCACTTGGATTATCTTGGTTCAATTAGCAGTCATAGATGAGCGGTGCTTTACCCTTGCCCTCGACAGTTGACACACCCATCGGGAATCCACCACCATAGTATCATTCTCAGCTTTGCTCGTATAGGTTTGTCAAGTCTTCGCTTATCATAACGAGTCGAGCGCAAGTTTAAAACATTGGGCTGGCCCTAACTCGAGCCCATGCTCGAACTCACAAATAGCTAAATGAGTCGAGCTTGAGCATAGTAAATTCGGGCTCGACTCTTATCATCTGCACTCTCAATTAAAACTCTCACAGTATGAGTTTATACCGGTAATAAAAACTTGAACTCGAAATCTTTATTTAAGAAAATCATGTGTCAAACTACTTGAATTAACTCATATCGATAAAAAAATAGTTGTTTCTTTTAAAAGGAGGCCTCTCTCTCATTAAAGGCATGTTAGGAAGGTGCGAGGGAAACAAGGAACATCCCACATGCAACCTCTTTTCTTGTTCACCTTTCCGTTCCTAGTGGATCCCCACACCCCACACCCCCACCCTCCCCATTAATCATTGCGGGGGCCGGAAAACTAAAGCAGAGATAGCTTAACCAAGATGGTTCAAATTTTACTCGAGATGGTTCAATATCTCTTTTCTTTAAATAAGGTATCAGATTTAGATATTGTGAATAGAAGAAAATTCATCATCAGAATAGTTTAACAACTTAGCGGAATGATTCAACTCGAATATAGACTATTTAAGGGTCTATTAAACTTCTAAATGCCGAGTAACAGGACGATGCATTTTCACTCGTTGAGAACATCATCCCATATGGCATGTGAAATATTTTGCACTAGATGTGTGGAGATTATAAGCTCTGTGGCTCGAAGCACAGATGTTAGTCGTTCTGGTTTGAGTCAGTTTCGGTCTGGATCAAGTCGGTTCATGAACCGGCTCTAAACTTTAAAGAGCGGTGATTTAGGTTAAAAGTCGAGTAGTGTTAGCTATAACTCGTATCTTATGAAATCTTTGATTCGACATGGCTAAATCACATCGAATCCTGCAATTATTAAAGTCATCTTGTATCGTTATTTTCGGATGATTCATAAGTTTACATGGCTAAATCACATCGAATTTCTGGCCAAAAAGAATCACACCGAATTCACAATTATTGAAGTTATCTTGCATAGCTATATTTTTGGATGATTCATAAGCTTATATTCCAGGCTCCTAAGGAATCGAGAATGTACAAATCCATGGAAGTAAAGATTCACTGAATTCAGACACAAAATGTTAAATGGACATCCCGGGATAATTTGTTGAATAAATTAATAAGATCAACTCAATAAAATTATTAATATATTATTCGAAATTGTTAACACTTATTAAATTATTTTTTTACTTTACATTTATCATTTTACAGATGAATCCTATGTGCTTCTACAAATTCATGTTCCCAAATCTGCCGCCTCTGCCTCAGCCCAGTCCAGAACCATCGCTTCCACCCTCGCCCCAACCGAACCTGCCACTACTGACCTCCAGCCCCCCAAATCTACCGCCTTTGCCCTCCAGCCCCGACCGAATCTGCCACATCCGCCCACCGAACTCCCCAGATCTGCCGCCCTCCACCCCCGCCCCCCGCCTACCATTGGATTTGCCACCTCTGCCTTCTCCCCTAACTGAATTTGCTGCCATCAGCCTCACCCCTCACAACCGCTTCTAGATCTGCTACCACCACCCAGATCCGCCAACACCTAGATCTGAACCGCCTTTGAGATTTTTATTGTGTGGAGGAGCCGAGCACCCAATACGACTCAAGACACCCTGTTGTTTGCTCTTGTATGGAGACTGAAAGATCTCCGTATAAGATGACTGATATCTGCATGAATTGTGGCTCGAGGATCATCCCAACTCAGTTTTTACCGGGGTCCATGTAGATCGACAGGAGGTCGCGATCAGGTCTTCAACGGCTGGCTGACTAGCTATGATTATATCAAGCATTATTCGATGTGATTATCACATATATTTTCTTTTGTAATTAGTCCTTGAAGATCCCTATGTATCAATTAATAATATATTAAGAGATTATTGAAGAATTTCTCCTTAAGTTTATTTCAATTTATCAATTAAAAAGTGTATCTTCTACATAAAGTAAAATCTATCTTCTCGGACATCTTAGCCACTAAATTAAATTTCCAATTCTTATTGAAATAATAATAAAAATAAATATTAATACCAATAATATTATCATTAAGATAAAATACTCCTGAGAAGATTACGAATATGATTACTGGGGTTAACATTTTAAAGCAAATTACCTTTTATGGTGACTTCCAATTATGTTATGGTATCGGAGCGCAAGTTCGAGTCACCGCGCACGCATCAGCCTCTATTTAGTTAGTTCTATGCAATGGGCCTTGAAAATTAATGCAGTCCATGCATCAATGGGAATATTAAGTAATAAACAATAAATGACGCCGTTATCTAACATGTTAACCTTTTAATGTAAATGATTATGACGGCTTCCAATTATATTACCATGTACTAATTTTCTACAATTTAATCAATTTCTTAGTTGCACGTGATGCGTGATGAGGTGCGGTCTTTATGTTCTTATGTGACGGTAAATATTCAAGTCAGAATAACTAATTTATCTTTTATCCTTAAAAAAAAAAAAGAATTGGTAGTTACATTTTCACATGACGTGACCCGTTGGTACTAGTTTACAAAGTTAATTGTGCATAGATAAACTACTTTAACAAAAACTCCACACGCGCTGCTGGATTTTATTTAATGAAGCTAACGCAATTATTTTGGATCATGATAATTATTATATAGAGATAGAAATTATGCGTCTTATTATTTTCACAATTTTTAATAAGGTTGTTAAACCAAAAAAAAAGGCCTTTAATAATCAATAAATAATTTTTTTTCGATTATGAAAAAGATATCTATTCTATATATACTAAGAGAGAGGAATAAGAGGCCACATCTGTGGCGAGTAGCAGTTCATTCCATACTCTCAGGGACCCACTCTCCATGTCTTCTGCCACATTCTCTTTTTTTGAATACAATAAAAACACTTCATCATGCATTGTAGAAAAGTTGAAGTTTTTGCTGATTACTTTGGTTAGTTTTACTCTCGAGCCATGGTACTGCCTATTAATTTATTTATTTTTAAAATATATATATTATCCGTTGTTTTCTTTTAATATAAATATTTATTCTTGAATGCAGTCACTACCTATTCGAACACAATTTTTAGTAAAAAAATATTTCAAAAATAATTATTAATATATAAATATTTTGCATGTTGAACCTCCAATTTTCCTATAATAGAGCGCGGACCTTTCAACTAGTAAAGCTAAGAAAGTGCAGAAAAAATACATTTTTTAAAAGCTTTACTAATAGTTTTTTTTCCCAAAAAAAAAGAGCTGAAGGAAGTGCTGCTTTTAATTTCCTTTTTGTTGCTTTTTTTTCAATGTACAGGAAAAAAGATTAGAGAAATGCCGGTAGTTACAGAGAAAAAATGTTATTACTAGATCAATCCTCATGTCTCTTGCACATTTTATTTTTCAATAATTATGTATTTAAATTCCATGAAAAAAATAAATAATACAAATAATTATAAGCTCCCACCCATCTCCATTTCATATAACTCCGACACCTCACCAACTCCGTTCCGTTCTCTCCCCCTCTCCCTCTCTCTCAGAGAATCATTCTTTATCCGTTGGATTATCAATTCGCAGACGGAACTTCCTACTCTTCTCCTGAGAATCGATCAATCAACCGCCCGCTGATTGCTACCACTAAAAGGTATAAAAATCTCTCTCTGCGATTCGTGGCTTTTGATTGATTCTCTTCACGCAAGGTCGGTATCTGGTAATCATGATGGTGGTGGCTGGATTCGAGTGCTGTTATATGTTATAGTGTTTGATTTGATGACTTGAATCCCTGTGCGGAATTCCCAACTCTTGCCTGCTCCATCGTTTTTACAGAGATTCTGGTTCGTGCTTGTTGGAGAAGGGAAAGGAGGGAATATCTCAGTATCCGTGTCGTTCCGAGCCGTAAATCTACGGATTCTGAATCTCTGACTCTCTTGATCGATCTGCCGAGATTTGTAGCTGTTCGAAGTAGGGAGAGTGGGGGGAAGGAGGAGGAGTAGAAGTTTGGTTTCGGATTGAGTCGAGGAGATGGCATCATCAATGGTGACGAATCCGGTGGCGAGCACCGATCGATCGCGCGATTCAAGGAGGAAGAAGAAGAAGAAAGCTCTAGTTCAGTTGGGAGCTCAGCAGAGCAATCAGCCATCCTACGAGAAGTGGAAATCCGAGTCCCAACAGCGAATCTACTCCTCGAAGCTCGTCCAGGCGCTGTCTCAGGTACGTATAGGAGAGCCGTCGACGCCTCCACGCGGCCGGGCAGTGAGGGAGGCGGCGGACAGGGCGCTGGCTTTCGCGGCCAAGGGGAGAACACGGTGGAGCCGGGCGATTCTCACGAACAGAATCAAGCTCAGGTTCAGGAAGCAGAGGAGGCTGAAATCCTCCTCGGCCATGGCGGCGCTCACCGGGAACAGCCGGTCGAAGAAGCCGAGAGTCAGCGTCCTGAGGCTTAAGGGGAAGAGCCTGCCCACCGTCCAGAAGAAGGTCAAGGTTCTCAGCAGGCTGGTGCCCGGCTGCCGGAAGGAGCCGCTTCCGGTGATACTCGAAGAGGCGACTGACTATATAGCGGCTCTTGAGATGCAAGTGAGAGCCATGAGCGCACTCGCTAGTTTGCTTTCCGGCGCCGGTTCGAGCTCTGCCTCCGGCTCCGACGCCGTATCCGGGCCGCCGCCCAGCGCGTGACGACGGCGGCGACGATCTCAACGATCGATCGACACGTGCAAATTTACATCTCCCCCCCACACCCCACCCCCCCCCCCAAACAATCTTTTGAAGCTTTTATAAATATTCTCATTCCTGGCTTCTCAAATCCTGTTAAATATACGGTTGCTTCTCTTCAGTTCAATCTCCTTTCTTTTTGCCATAATAAATCGAGACTTCAACCTGCCAATTATCGATTCGAGTCTCTTTCGACCCAGTCGATCGAGCTCTCAACTTATGTATAGCCGATAACTAAGTAGCCACAAAGTACCGAAGTTTCTCTATAGAGAACACGGTAGAATGAAGGCTCGTATTCGATCAAAATCTCCTGGTTGGACCTTGTCAGGACCGGGAGATTTTATTCGGACCAGAACGTACAAGTATTAATTTTCCCAATATGTTAGAAGGGAATTATTGTGATGGAGAATTAATGTGCCATCCGTGTACCACCAAATTAATTAGGAGAGATTTTTTTTTTTTTTTGGGGACCAGCATCCACGCGCAGGCCGGGTCGCAACTAATCTATAGAGTTGGTCAGCCAATAAGGGTATTCTCCCATTTAAAAGCATCGCTCGGGGCTAAATTTAAATGAAAGAGATACCGAATAATTAAACCGGTATTCCATTCAAAAACTAAACTTAAAGTCTTAAATGAAAGAGACCTCGAACAACTAAACGATATTCGAGTGCTTTTTTTTTTTTTAATTTTCTCGGTGTGTTGTGATTGATAATGAGGTGAGTGCTTATTGCCTCGAAAACAGACGAATGTGCTAAAAAGAAAAACGAATAATGACTAACGGGTAGTGTCAGGTCCACGTATCCATAAATTTTATATAAAGGGATAAAACTCATTTGATAGTGAAATGATGATTTTTAGGAAACGAAATTAGATGATTTAATCAAAATAATAATAATAAAATGAGAAAACTAGCCTGTAAATCTAAAGATCTTTCTGAAGTTAAGGAGCTCTTCACGCCCCTTCCTAAAACCATCCTGGTCACGTTGCGCATTGATAATTAATGTCCCCAGCCGAGGTGGGACATGTAGAGTTAATTATCTGCAGGACCACCTGAATTTAATGAAAGGAATGTCTCATGACCATTCCGTCATCAGCGTCGACTAAATACAACTGTCGATAAATTCTTAGGTAATGTTATATCGTCGCGTGATGTAAGTATAAATTTAAATATGATGAACGAGTAAGTTCATGCTAGTCATGTCCCAAACAGTAGCCATAATTAATACTAATAAAAATATTATAATTTGTTCTCCCTCGCTACGTCATTGTGAGATTGGATCATCTAATATTCGTTTCACAATTGTCATATCTTACGAGGTAGATCGGCTGTTTTCCATTTATCCAGCGGTCACACGAGTTCCGGTATCATATTTCATATCCTTATAGTTGCGATTAAGGGTATTAAACCTTTTAGTGAAGATTGACATAATAAACTCGTTATGTATTTATGCATTGAATATTTACTCACTGGCAACATGAATCGTACTTGATATGTGTCATTGAAGATCCAGTCTCAACAATTATCCACGTACCGTGCACTTTTCTTTCGTACCTAGAAGAAGAAGAAGGGCCGGTTGACCATGCAATGAAATTCTAATCCATGATCGATATAAGATCACGGTTCGATGTAGCTGCACTCAACCCCATTTACCAAACCCATCAATTTGAATGGGCCAGTGCTTTGAAATGGCTCTAATTAAGATGCTAGATCCTTTACAACTTGTTTGGATTGAGGTATTTGGAGAAATTTGGAGAAATAGCATATTTGGATAAATTATTAGGAGGGATTCACAATCCCTTTAAATCCATCCAAATCTCAATTTTTCTAATTCATTCGATTTAGAGAACCTGAAGGGATAACAATTTTTGAGACAAATATGCCCCTCACTCACAACTTCTTGAAAAGAAAATACCTTAGACACACCACGGTACCTCATCACGGAACTATACAACTACCGCACACATTACTCTGATCCAGCACCACCAAGCCACGACCACAACACGTCTTTCCCTATTCGAGTGCCACCAAACCACGACCACAGCACGCCTTCCTCTACTCGACGACCACCAAGCTGTAGCCAGTAAACCTCCCGAGACCATCACGAAATCTCAACTTTTTTCAAGTCCCAAGACCACCACAGAGCCACTATTCCTTCCACGTCTTTCTCTCGCTCGATTAATCCTCCAAATTTTAATGGTAAAATTGTCGGATTAACTTTTTTATCCATCCAAGTCTCTCCTTTAATAATGGTATCCAAACGATCGATTTGGAATGACAAATTATCCCTTCACATATCTCCCCTCCCGTCTCGTCCAAATACCTCCAAGTCCATTAATTTGAATGGCCCAGTGCTTTGAAATCATTCTAATGAAGATGTTAGATCCGTTAACTCACAGTCATCGACCTTTCTACGCATCTGACAAAGTTTAACACTCGAGATCACTCGGTACGCGTCCTCGTAGATTTTACTATTGGAGTCCGTTCGATCGATTCCATGATAGTCAATTTCGGTAGTTTGCAGCCACCGGTGCAACGTTCCATCACCCTATGAAACTTCATTGCAAAGTAAAACCCGAAAGAGATCGAGTTTCCCCCCTGCTCTAATTCACATTTCAATCAATCGAGTAACCGCACACTTATCCAATAAGATTAATTTTTTTAGAGCAAACGATTATCATGACATCAAATTTTGCAACCGTAACACACTGGGTTAATGGGGACAAGTCCAGTGCTACATCTACTGTAGTCGTCGGCATCTTCAGACTGTACACATAAATCACGTACGTCCCCTCGGTAGAAAAAATAGTGTTTGCGGAGTAAAAGAAAACTCCTTTTATTTTTGTCATGGAATGTGAACTTTGATGATAGAGTAAGATGAACATCTCACGGCAACTGCATATTCGAACAGTTATGCACGTACAAGTCCTCTATTTAACTAATTTCACGCGATGAATCTCCAAAATTACTGCAGTTTGTATAGGAGTACTATAAATGCCATGAATAACAAGGTCATGTTTCCTCTTTTTTTTTAATCAATTTTAGTTTTTTTTAGTGAACGGTTATAATGGTATCGAATTCTACTACGATTTAACCATGCAAGCTTAGGTGTACTCTGAGGTCAAAGTAGGAAAACAAAAGCCAGCTCGTCAAAGTCAACTTAGAGTGAAATCTTTCACATTTACTTATGTATATATAGCGGGCATTAAACTGAATTTTTAATTATAAATTCAATTACAAAAAATTATATATCATATTAGTTTTACCTTTTCAGTAATATTCTTATATGATTCTTATTTGATTATTGATTTTTGTTGGACACGAGAAGTTCTACGCTTGAGATCGAACCCAAGATCTCTTGGTTATAAAGTGAGAGAAATACCAATTGTATTAAACCCCATTTCTCTCCGTTAGTTCTGTTGTTATAGGTAATTAATAATCTAGAAACTTGATTAATAATTGTTTGACATCTTAATGAAAAAATCTCATTATGAAGCCAACTTTGGCTTACCTCAAGCTCCATTTAACACAGGAGCTTTTACGTATTAAAAAAAAAATTTCCCAAATGAGAACAAAGTTTGATAACAGAAAAAAAATTTTAAAATTAAAATTAAAAAAATTACATTCGGTCCTTAACGCTTATTTACTTTTTATTTCTATTTTCTTGTTAGGTTTTAGCTCTTAATCCTTTTCTTTGTATTCGCTTTTTAACCTCTCTATTGTTTTTATTATTACAATTTATTCAAAAATTGGCAGTGTAAGAAATTCAAAAGAAATAGTGAAAACCAAAAAAATACGGTAAACGAAATCGCAAGAGGAAGAGGATGAAGAGTTTGACTAAAATAGCCCTCTTTTTTAAAATAATTATCATACTAATTTCCCAAAAAATATTTCTCATTCTAATCTTTTAAGTATTGACGTGGTAGAAAATGCTGATGTGGAAAAGTGATGCTGACTTTGCAAGATTTTCATTTAATTTCTTACATGTTTTCCAGCCTTTTGTCTTCAGAAAAATTCTTAATTGAGCATAACTCATCAAGGGACGTGAGAAAATATCGATTAAAATGTAACGAATAAGTGAATTGGTATTAATTACTCGAGTAATTGGCATAATTTAATTAATAAAAGTAATTTAATTGATTCTTCCTCACCATATCATGGTGAGATAAGACAGTCTAAAATTTCCTCGTGTTTTCAACTCATTTACATATATATATATATACACACACACACATACATTCAACTATAAATCTATATAGAGAAAGAGAGCTTAATACAGTTGTTATTGCTTTCGTCCTGTAACTTAGAGATCTTAGATTCGATCCACCCGAGGGATTTCCCATACCTCTTTTATCTTATCTTTCTTCTATATTTTCTAGACCTCGTATTTCAGTTCACTCATAATTATATATTAGATTAATCCTATTTGCTAACTTTCATAAATCTAATTTATAAAACCGAGAATATATTAGTCGGATTTTCATAAATTCGAATCAAATTTTAAGATTCGAAAATTTTTAGTTTCAATTCGATAGTATACTTATACAATAAGAAGTGTATCATTATAGATTGTTAGGTACAGTGAAAACTCGGAAGCTCGATCAAAACCAGAACTATTTAAATTTGGTTACAAGAAAGTACTTATATTATATGTGACCCATCAGGCTTTAAATTATGTTAGTGGTATGTCTTACAAATTAGTTGAAAGACACGTAAGGAGTAAGTTTTTTTTTTTTTTTTTTTTTTTTTTGGTCGCCAGCCACGGTATCCAAGCAGGCCCCACCAGCGGTGAGATGGCATCTTTCAGCCAACCATACTTGACTAATCCGTTGGTCGCCCCGGGTCGCACGCCTGGCAATGGCGGGTGAGGCTCCCAAGAGGGGTGTCTGCGTACGTGAGGTCTCGAACCTGAGACCTCCCTAAGCGGCACCGAGCTGCTTACCACTCGGCCCAACCCCTCTTGGTGAAAGGAGTAAGTTGAAATATACATAAGAAATTAAATATAAATTTTACCATGTGAGCACTTTTTTTTCCACATCAACACTTTTTTAACCACATAAATGATTAAGAGACTAGATTAGGAAATATTTTTTGGCAAAGAATAGTTCGAGAAATATTTTCAAAAGGAAGACTGTTTTGAATAATAGTTTTAGGATGAAAGGTTGCTCGTAAGCAGGAAAGGATTTAAGGGCGTGGGGTGTGACCACCCTACCTTGAACTAAATAAAATATATACAAATCTATACAGATTTATCAATTTTATTTATATCTATAAAATTACATTACTTTTTACCTTAAAACTTTTTTTTTATTCATATTAAATTTCGCACCCTTAACTTAATTTTATAAATCCGTCGCTGCTCGCGAGATCCCTGCTTCCCTTTGGAGGTCATTATTGGCCCTTTTACTATTTAATAGTCAGTGGGCCCCACATAAAAGTTAATGCAACTATGCAAGCGACGAGTTCCATGTGGCTGCCACTATCTAGGGTTTCCTCTTTGCAATTTTTCTTTTCCTTTTTTAGAAAATCTTTTTTTATTATTTTTTTTTCAAAAATCTGTTTAGCAATAATGCTGTCTTTTTTATTTTTTATTCGTCACGATACGTGATATCGACCCCTTTTACAATGTTAGGCGCACCCCGTTCGAGCATATTTGTCCGACAACGACAATCGGGTAATAAAGCACGTACTTTCGCAATCGAACGGTGCCGAATAAACTAATCACTATACAAGTGGAATAAAACTTTTCCCTTATTATACACTTTTCATGAGGGAAAAAAAATGAAACGAGATCAAATAATTTCTCCTTCCATTTGGGCCGGGCCTGTAAATAATTGGAACATTCTTGCCCATTTTGTAGCAGTCCCAACTTGTCGACCCGGTAGCCTCCTGAGAATTCAGACAGGCCCAAAACGTTCGGGCCCAAGAAATGTCTTGGGCCAGTGTGTATTCCGGCCCATTTGTGAATTCAGCCACATACATGTCGGAAAATTATTATTATAGCTTTAAAAAAATTGAGCTTTAATTTTTCCGACCTGGGATAACAGGTCGTGCACACTAAAAAATGAACCTATAGGAGAGTAAACCGAGGGGGTTTAGAGAGAAGGCCCGGTTATTTTTTGCACTCGAAAATATGTGCAGCGTCGTCCTCCCCCTGCTCGAGGATTCAAAACACCGCAACGTGATATCGCAACACTATACGATAGATCGAGTCGACCTGAGAATCGTGATAGAGATCGTGTATTTTTTTTATTTTATGTTGGTTCGATTCTTAGTAGGAGAACAAAAAGGGCTAAAAGGGAGACCCATCACAGATGCACACTGCTGGTCTTGCAGCCCCAGGCCTGGCAATGTCTAATACGACACGAATTCCTTAACCCGGCAGCACGGCAAGCCAATACAACAGTATGCCTGGCCGATCCTATTCCAAAAGGGACTAGGAGGACGAGCAGCTTTCAATCGGAATTGATTTAAGCGGGAATATTTAGTCAGATTGGGACTCGTTCTCCACATAAATCAGGTCTGATTAATTATTGCTCATTAACAGTGAATAAGTAATATTCAATCAAAATACAACTACGTGTGCTGGAAGGCATTGAAAAAGAAGCTTCTTCTTCTTCTTATTGGGATTGGTCAAAGATGGTGATATCTCAACTGCATTATCTCTCCATCCATCCATCAGTGATTTAAATGTCACAGTTAGTTGACCTCTGACAGGTGACGGTGGAGGGGGTCCGTTGACGCAGTTCAATCAGGAGGCTACGGTCTAGAAGATCTAATTAAGGAGACGTGACGATAAATTCAGATAATTCTATAAAATTATATATAATATTTCTAAAATTTTACAATTCTTTCTATCGTAGATGTGTAACTGTCCTCGTATACTCCCTGAATCCAATACTCGACTCAATGATTCAAAGACAGTGGCCGATTCTTGTTACTAAGATTTTATGTGATCCATCATTCACGTCTTTCTCATAAGTCATATCCTCCCCTTAATTGCTTATAATCAAAAAAATTCTAAAATGAAAATTCTCACAGCCGAAAAAATTCTTAAATAAAAATTTTCACCGATATAGGCCGAAATATTTTCGTAGTAGGGATGGTCAAGAGCAGGTGGAGGATCGAGGTCCATACATTTTCACCTTAGGTTGGATTGGACCCAATTCCACCTTCACCGTATCAGCTCGCAACGACCAAAACAAAGGCAAGCAAAAGTGAACATTGTTAGGTTCCTATCCACTGACTTCACCCCCATGGACTCTATTAATTATTATAGATCTACGTCATACGTGAGGGTGTTATCCAAACATTGAACTATTCAATTAATTGAAGTGGTTCAGTACATCTTTTCTTTTAATAAAAAGTCGGGTACATATGAGTCTTGTAAATAGGAAAAAAATTGTTATCGGAAAAGTTTCTCCACTTCATTAACCTATTCAACTCGAATTTAAATTGGTGAGGAACGATCACAAGAGTAGCAAACATCAATTCGCGACATTATCGCCGGTGCCTGCGTGGAGAGATAATATGTGTACGTACAGATGCTAATAAATATCATTATCTGACGTTCCACTTACTGTCTGCCGTGGTTTATACATGATAGATACCATTTAGGATATGAGACGAAGAAATTCTGAGTTTTAATTTCATTAATGGGACTCCCTTTATTGCCTGCCCTTTATTCTTTTTTCTTTTTTTTTTTACTTTCTATGGCCTTGTAGAGACGAGAAAATCTTTTGTCTAGCAAGTATAACATGTGGTAATATTTATACGGTACTATCGTGAACTATTTGAGATTCAGGCACTTTTAAGATTTCTTCATAAAACCTTAAACGCAAAAGCACTAGAAATATTAAAACCTTATCGGTTTATGACATAATATGAGTATTGACAAGCAGTATATCATATTACATACGGGTCTTTCTCCTTCCATAGACTAAAAAAAATTCATAATTGGTCAGCTGATGGCTGAAAATACCTTCTTAAAATTGCACAGCGAAACTGAGGATTACACGTTACAGATCCGATCGATTCTCGTCAATGAAACCGAGGGTTACACGTAATCTTCATTGCTTTATTAGCTACTCCATAATGCTGTCACATTCTGGTGCCCTCTTGTTCGAATCATGCTCGGGAAAATTTTGAAATCCGGAAGGTTGCCCGACCGAGTTGCTTGGACTAGGATCGTTTTCCCCTTCGAGGAACACAGTTTATGAACGTAAGTTTACAGGGAAAATCTAACACACACCCAAAAAGAAAGGAGGCAATTTCATTCCAAATTCTTGAGAACTAGTACTTACTTTTATTCAGATGATTTACATCATAGAATATCTCTATTCCTTTTTCGTTTTGTCGTTCAACATCATTAAAGGAATCGAGCAATCTAGTATAAATTTCTTAAAATTCCTCAAATTAAAAAAATAATTGTCCAACCAATTTGTACATTGAAATTTCAGAAAAATTTCACGTTCACGCGTCTTCTATTTAAATAAGATTTTAAATTTGAATTTAGAAAAAAAAAATTTATGATTTGAAAATTGTTACTCCTTAGTGGGACGGCACCTTAGTTGAATTTAAAGTAATGAAGGTTAGTGAATATACGAATACTAGATGATGCATACTGAAAGAAAACGAGAAGATGTGTATGCAAGACGAGGTGGATTTATTAAGAAAAATGCTATGGGCAGCAAGGGAATTCCAAATAAGTTCGATTTGCCCGTTTGTACTCTTCACACGGTAACAGCTTGTTTCGATTGAGTGGTGAGGAAGGGAAGATTATGGAGGGTTATAAAAGAAGGGGAAGATTGTGGATGGATAGTTCGGTTCATTGGAAGTTTTTACAATTCAATTATTAGACTGTTTAACGGGTTAATTTAACGGATCATAATTAATAATTTAATTAATTTGAATTATATTTCTCACCTACTTAACAATCGGACAAGTAAATCACAGAATATTCTAGTATTATTATATAAGTGACAAAAATATTGTTGACTTTGACTTATCTTGTGTACCGGCCCATATTAATAAATTCAATGAGATTCGACTAATTCAAATTCGGACCATGTCAATCGTCGAGAAGAAATCTTACATGGTCCTACCTCATTGTGATATAGTAAGGAAGAACTAATTAAATTACTCTAATTAGTAATAATTGAGGTAACTGATCTGATGGTTAATATCAATTTGCTTATTTGTCATAATGTGATTGATATTTTTTCAAGTCACGTAACGAGTTAAGATTATTTAAGAATTTTCTGTCCACCGGAGATTAAAAATCTGACAATTATAAGATTTTCCCTATTTGTAGTAGTGAGTACTTAAACTCGAAACTATACTTAAAAACAATAGATTCGTACCGATGACATGGCCAAATTATGCGTAGCTCAATAAGATTCCGATAATTTTAGAGGAGATGTCACACGATACAATACCATTGTCTCTAAGGTAGCTGACAGATTAGGCTCAAATGCGCACTCCACTTCTAAGGCCTTATCCTTAATTGCTCAGAGGGCGTGGCTGCTGCCGAATTATTTTATTTTATTTGCTTGTTTATCCAGATTTTTCCCGATTAATTTCGATGTATGGACAAGTAAGTCCAGTGATGGCTTTACCCTTTTGACCTCCTCTAAGCCGGTTCCCTTCGTTAACAAGAAAAATATATCGGGAGTTCTATATAATTGTCGATTTATAGTATAGGACTCACTTGAATAAGTCATCAATAGTATAGGACTCCCATTCATTAACCCAGAGAGAGCTAACAGTTTCACCGAAGAACCTTGAAGTGTCGGAACCCGATTGACTCCTAAAATATTAATCAAATCGAATCACACAATTAAAGAACGTACTTGATTGATAAGGAGGAGCTTATCAATTGATTTGCTATGGTTAAAAGGATTCTGCGGAGCCCAGTAATGCAATAACGGTGAAAAGATTTCGAGGAATTTCTTAGATGAATAATCTCAACGCATGACGTGAATAAATTTTAATCAGGTTATGACAAGCGAGTAATCTGATGTTAATCATTTGAGCAATTATTTTAAATATTACTAACTTGAATAATTTAATTGATCCTTCCACTCCTAGTTGGTCAGATTCAAGGTTCGACTCTCTCTGGGACTAGTATCTGGGGATTAATGGCCGGTCCGGGCCTTATAATATATCATCTGGTTGATTAGTCGATTGATACGGTACCAGACACTATTAATATAGAAAAGAAAGTAATTTGGTGAAGTAGCATCAGATAAATTGCTTTGATTACTAGTAATATAATACCAATTTACTATAATTTATTCGGCACCTTTTTTTATAGCAGGTCACGAGTTAGGGTTTTCCTCAAGAATTTCACCGAAAATAAATAAATAAATATAATAATGGAGAGACCTTATTAATTAAATGAAGAGATGGCAAGTAGCTGTTGAATGCCGCAATCAGCGGTGGTCTCTCTCATTTATCAAATCGAAGGATGAGGGAATGACAACGAAAGAAAATTATTTTTTAAAAAAAGAATTAATAAATAAAAAATTGAATACGAAATTAGGTCAATCCAATTTAGTTATTCGAATAGGAATCGCTTAATTTGGATTTGTATCATTGCGCGCGACAATTTCATTCTTAATGGAAAAAATCTCCCTTCCTCGTCCCCTCACTCCCCCTTAACAAATATATTTTCTTAACATTTTTATCTCCATAATTTTCATATTTAACTTATCAAAAAATTATATATATTATTTTAAATTTAACTGAGACTTTATTTAACCATTTATGTGCGATTTTTTTTTTTTACATTTTTGTAGATAATTACGGAGGGGTAATCACTAATGTCAAATTTGCTAGTAATGAATGGAATTAGCGAGTAATTACTGATGAATAGAATATGCGAGGCAAGGAATTAATGGGGAATCATATTGATCTATAATCTTTAGTTGATAGTAAGGAAACAACATGAGGGATTGATTAGAAGTAGAAATGTATAGATTGAAATAACCAGTATATCCTTTATTAATATATATATATATATATATATTCAAAATAATTTATTCTCTTTTTAACTTTATGTATTGGTATGAGAATAAAAAATTTTGCATAATAATCCATAAAAAAATATTTACTGTTTTTGTATAGTTAATAACCTTTTAGGATTGTCAAAAATTAACTTTTAAATTGAAAAGGATTAGGAAAGAGATTTTTCAAACTCCATAAATATTTAGAAGTTATTAGATTAAGTTGAAATTTAAAGAAATTAGTAGAGGTAGTTTTGTAAATTAAATAATCTATTAGGACTGATAAAAAAACAATTATTCCTATTAGGAATAGCCATGTAGTATGTGGTGGTTGCTTTATTTTTATTCCTTATAAATAAGAAATTCATCTCCACTCGGAATTTCTATTCCAAATTAAGTTTGCAACCAAATTATGAAATAGAAATTTCATGAAAAATTTATCAGGAATTGGATTTTCAATTTCCTACTGGCTTATACACCATAACTTAGGTTATTTAATTTCGGTAAAAGTTGAATTTCTCAAATTTTTATCGAATTATCATATTTTACCTCGTGTTCTTCATACTGCTTTTCATGGACTGAACTGATTTTCTGGATCCGTCCCATCTGAAAGTTAGATCGAAAAGCAAGTCTCTTCCAATATAATAACAGAGATGGATGGGGTGATAGAAAATAATGTAAAAGTAATTAATATTTGTATATTGTTGTTATTATTATTATTATTATTATTATTATTATTATTGTTTAAGCAAAGGCTTGAATAATTAAATAACGCTAAAATAAGCTGTGCCCTTGCAGTCATACATACGTAGTGGGTGACGTCAACATTAATCTCCAAACGGAATCATTATCTCCATTGATCGTGACCCATAATATCATGAAGCAAGAGGGAATATCTCGAAGTCATACGTATGAATGTGTTTTTTTTTAACTAAGAACGGCACAGATATTTTCTTTCGTACTCGACTTATATAATTGACAATGAGTCAATTTTTTTCTGATCTATGATTAGTATGATGTTAGCCCATATGATAACTGATTCTAATACTGTGTAAAATATCCAGCGAGTCTATAAAAAGGTTAAATTCATATCTACATGAAAGTGTTTAAGTAAGAGAATAAAGGAGCACGAGAAGTTTTGCTGGTGAGACCGAGTCGAAGATCTCTACGCCACTGGACAGAGCGGTATCGACAATAACAAACTATTTTTTTTATCGAATTTCTTTTTTCGATAGTCGATATTTGTCAAATTTACCTATCCCCTATCTGGTATCGAATTAACTATCCTTAATCGGTCAAACTATTGGCATTTTTAATCTGGGCAATCCCTATCAAACTTCCACACACATGATATACAATTAGGACATATATATATATATATATATATATATATAAAGAGGGTGGTGGTGGTGGTCGGTTGAAGAATATTCTAATTAATCAAACCTATGAACAATAAGTGAAATAAGAACCAAAGGCTCTTAAGGGCTAAGGGAATCGTCGTCGGCCTGGTTTAGGTATAGAATGCAGGTACTAATTTACCCTTCTAGATGGGAAAGAATTACGACCGTTGAGTAATTACGTCATGATGTCCATTAATAGTACTCAGCCACTCTTATGGTTATTTTTGGAATTTTTTTTATAATTTATAAAAATATCATAAAAATAATTAAATCTTATTTATCGATGCCTTCACGTGAGTATTATTACGTGGTGATACTGTGACACAAGACACCTTCTCCAATCTCTCCTACAAGAAAACAGTCATATTCCGGCGGATAACGCCGTCAGAGGTCCGTTGCCAATCCGTCGGCAATTTGATACATTGATGGACTATCGACAGCACGGAGCTATCACGTTTTTTCTTACCGGGAAAATCGTTACCGACTAATACTCGATGACCACTTGTTGCCATTAGCGACCGACATCCGACGGAATATCCATCGGTTAGTCCATTCAGTACGCCGATGGAAACAGTTGTTTACAGACCCGACGAAAGGAGCAGTCGTGAACTGAAATAGTGATGGACAACGTCCGTAACTTTTTGGACATATACTCGTGAATTTATTTATTTATTTATTTTGATTTCCGTCGGTCATCCTTCTAGATGACCTCGTTTTTTACAGATAAAAACACTGGTATGTCGACAGCCTTATTCATCCTACCGTGCCGGAAGCTTCCGTGAAATACACATTGAGAATTAAATTTTGCATCATGAAAATAATAAAAATTCTCAAATATAAATAAAAATTTTGGACACCGTTACTTATTAATTTATGCTTTTAATGAATATGAGATAAGAGTACGTGCTTAGGATTCGACTGCGCCATCCCATGTGGATGCATGTCGGTTGAACAAAACATATTCAAACCTTTGACTTTTGACCAATCGCGCCCCTACGGCCCACGCAATTAAAATAACGTGGAAACCAGAAAAACCAGAGTCAAAGTTTAACTCCGAGGGCTGCTCGGCAGTTACTCTTTTTCATTTTCTCGAAAGTCGATCGCTTTTTTTATCATTAATTTATATTCGAGTTAGATTTTAAACACATAATACTTTATTTTTATGTTAATTAGTTAAGATAATAGAGTACTTCTTCTCAAAAAAAGATCTCAAATTCAAGTACCGTAAATAAAGAGAATTTGCTCTTAAAGAGTTTATCTCGCAATGGTTCCACTCAGGTTCGAATTGACTCAGTCAGAGTCAGTTGAACTTCTGAATATTAGTAGTAACTGAAAAAACATCAGGTCATTGTGAGGTAGAAATACAATGGGGCCATCTCTTTTAAGGATACAACGGTTATCAATCGGTGTGCGGTCTAAAATTATGGCTCATTCTTGCCCATAGCAAGTCCCGGAAGAGCTCCACCATCATTTTACCTTTTTGTTTGCTCTTCCCCCCCTTTTTTTAAATTTTCAAGGGGATTTGTTTAGATGAAAAAAGTAACAATAATATCGAAGTGATAAAAATAAAAAAAAGGATATAAATAATTAAAAGTTAAATATTTAATATGAAAATAATAAAAATGTAAATGATTAATGACTAAAGTGTCTTTTCATTAACTTTGTCACTGAATGGGAAAATTATTATTTATCTATATTTCGTAAACTTACGGTGGAAGTAAGTTGAATATACATGTATGCATACACATATACATATAGGGTCAAACTAGGGATATAATGTGGATAAGCATTTATGTTTCCACGTTCCCAGTGTACAACGTTTTCTCACTTGTAGGTGTAACTTTTTGCCTATCTACTTATTCCTCTTTTTTTTTTTTAAATAAATAACCTATCTACTTAATTATTATCGTTTCAAGCAAAAAAAAAAAGGAAAAGAAAAAGAAACCTATCTACTTAATCGATTTAACGGCATTGACATGCATATTTTGTAAAAAAAAAATCGAAAAATACCTACTCACACACAAGGACGGTTCTAGGAATATGAGGGGATAAAATTCAATAAAAACGTAAGGGAGTAAGTTTACGGAGGAAAATGAAATTATTTAATAAAAAAAGGTGAAATTAAGTAAAATTTATATAACGTTTCATAAAATTTTTCGAATTCAGGGTATCGCTCTATTACTGTACGCTCCTCTAAAACTATCCCATGTCAAAGCTGCATACCAATGTACGTGATTCGGGAAAGTATTTAGAGTGTTAATTGTACTTTCATGACTAGAAGAAGGCTTGTCGGTGCTTTTATTTAAAAAAATAACAATTTAATCTAGAAGAGAAATTGGGGAAAAAACCCAAAGAGAGAGATCACATGCGGCCCAAAACTTTTAACCTTTTTTTATAAGAAGTAATGAGGATTTTTTTTTTACTTAAAAATGAGTACACAACAAAGAGTTTAAGAAAATAAGAAAATTACATGATCCGGAGACTATGAAGAGATCCTCTGAGTTAGTTATAAGGAAGATATATATAAAGAACACATCAGATATAGGACCAAATGCATCCCCGCATCAATTCTCTCCAACCATACATTGACCCGATCGATTTTATTAAGATTATCTCTATTTTATCTTAATCTATATTATAAAAAAAAAAGGAATCAAATACATAAATATAAGAAAACAAAATTGAGCTTGCATAACAATCTTCATATTTAAAGCTGATACATCCAATTCTCTATATTATCTTAAATTCTCTAAAATTTCAAGAGGGATCAACAACCTCCATTTATAATGCTCCAAAGGCCATGTTGAATTGACTGAAAGATTTAGAAGTCGAATAAATACCAAGATCATACGTGTTAAAATCATTAAGAGATCATGCGTAAATACAAGTGAAAGCATGAATCCACAACGGTAGTTGTAAAATCGAATTTAGGCTTTGATCTTCTAGGTCTACATCAGTCTTATGAGAGATTGTGAGATTTATCTCTGATTCGATTAACTAATGAGATATTAAAGGAGTAGTACGACCCATGAATCACAACCCCATCTATTACACATTAGTGACCAATATTTTTATTAATGTCTAATTCTTTCTATTCTAGAATAAGAAATTACCTTTTAGTATCCGTACAACTACAATAGTCCCACACTTTACGAGATATCATTAAGGCCCGTCAGTCAACTTAATTAGATCACGTAATCGAGCCACTATTAGGATAACATAAATATTCGATCAATAATATATTTTTATACCATATTAGTTGGATTAAAAAGAAATTCAACATGGACAGGATACAAAGTAATTCCAAAATTTACTTTAACGTACTACCGTCAATGTGTAATATCGAATTAAATTGAGTTAAGTTGGATAAATGAGATTGTATCTAAATCAATTTTTCGCTTAAATCAATTTTGAATATTTCTAACAGGACGAGTAACATACATTACATATTTTAACCCTCCGCCTTAACCCTCTCCTCCCACATCCTCTCCATCCCAGTTATAAAACTTCGTGTTTCTTACCTTTTTTTTTTTGTTTTCTTTTAAAGCTGGTTGTCCAAATTTACTAAAGAACCATCTCGATTAGTGGACCCGGTCCAATGTTAAAAACTACTCTAAACGCTACCGGTACGAATGCCCCAAAAAAATAAAAAACAATATTTAAAAATAAGATTAAGAAAATGATGATCTTGGCTCACAAGCTTCACTCGGTGTTGACTAGCAGTTGAGATAATGTCTCAGACATCGCAAGACGTGCCGGAAGCGGAGGAGTTTATGTCGCCGAGCTTATTTTTCAAAGCTCGAAATTAACTTGGTAAACATAAATTTAATCAATAAAACAATAGCAATAATTAAGTTGTAAAATCATCGTTAAATTTTTTGTGATCACCAACGACTTCTCATTTCGTTCTCACTGCACTCCAATTTCCTTCTTTTTTTAATTATTTATTTAATCGTAATTATACTTTTTAAAATATTAACAGTATTATACAAATTAACATTAAATATGTTATTTTAAAGTAGTGGGGTGAATAAAAAGTTGAAAACTAATTTAAAAAATTGGAATCGACGAGAAGATGGCGTTTTAGACTTAAAATGCTGTCCCGGAAAAGTCGAGTCTCGATAATTTCCACAAAAATCCATCGATCGAGTCATTTTCACCTCTAATTATATATGCTAAGGGAGATCAAGAAAGCGAGTATGTATTTTTTGGTAATAGAAATGAATATTTAAAAAAAAAAAAAAATGGTGGAAGGAAGATAGAGAGTTAGCGTCTGTTACAAGCAAACCTTATAATAGACATTTCTTTTTCCATTTTTTTGGAATTAATTAGTAGAAATAGAATATACCGAAACCGCGTAAAGTGCATGTGCTTTCGGAAAACATCTGATCGGGGACTGACAGCCGTCAGATCCTCGAGAGCGAGAGGAAGCCCGCACGATATTCCCACGTGTACGACATCCGCTGGGTTGCTTGTCCCGCACCGGAGCATGTGGGGCCCGTCGACCGCGTATCGTGGGCCTCGTTTGTTTCACTGAACCAAGATGAACGGGTAGCAAAACGTATTTGACACTTCAAAAAAAGGGACAAAAACATTTTTTTTATTTAAATTATTAATATTCAAAATTTTAATTAATATTGACTAATTTAATTCGAGTCAGAATGATCTACTAGAGAGTAAATTTTTCTGAAATTGAATTTTTTTTTTCTATTCGATATTATATTTTGAAGTAAAGTTCCGAGATTATAAAAGCGTGCAATCTTTAATGCGTCAACTTGATTTGAATCTATTTTTCGAATTGTAGATCATGCACTGCCGAAGATGACTTGCTCTGTATGAGAAATTATTACGTGATTTTTATCTTGTTGTAACGCGTGATAAAATATTAATAAAATTATACGAAATAGAGAGTGGGAGTGGATCGATCGAAGATTTACCACAACCGTTACAAATCAGATCAATGATCGATATGTTTTCGCCAAGATAATATGAAATAGGACTATTTAAAAAAATTTTCGGTGCCAATGTATATAGTAAGTGTCAATCACCCTATCCAGAAAAAAAAGAATATTTTCCTGAAAAATTATTGCTGATTTTAGATAAGTTAAATTATTTGATAAAATTTTAAATAAAGTAATTGAAATTAAATATAATTTAATGCGATACATGAAATATAAAATAAGTAGAAGCATTTATAATTAATGATCATCCATGAATAACTTTTACCACCGCAATTTAGGCAAATAATAAAACTATTTTTTAAATATTGATTCTGTTTAACCTACCGATTTATCTCAAGTGAATAGGATATGAATACGACTTGCATAAATTTCACGAAATCGGATGTTCGAACTCCCTTGAGCGTAAATCAATTGTCTCATTTCTCATGGACCAATTCTGTCGATGAATTGTAAAATTTCTGTTACAGAAAATTTAAAATTAGAATGGTACTTATATACTGACATTGTTCAATTAAAATTAAGTGATTCCAAATCCCATGTTCGCACATAAATCGCTTTGCATCTTTTTAATCCTTCACCTTCCCTTTTCGGGGCAGAAATCCTAAAAGAGATAGACCGAAATGAATGGCTTGTCGAGGAAGGTCTGAGAAGGAGCGGCAATGCATGACCGTCGCCAGGGCTGACGTGGAATTTTTGTGTCGGCATGCATATTTTTATTCTGGAAAAGAGCAAAGAAGAAGTACCTTTTGAGATTAAATGTTCAGTGTGTAATATATAATAATTTTATTATATGAATTTTTCTTTAATTTTAATACTGTTATATTTTTATAATTTTTAAGAAGTAAATTCATTTTTATAAATACGTAATAAACTTGTCATATATCAAATAAGTATATAATGAGGACTGGCAGGTGCCGAAGCTTCTGTCGATCGATCTAACTTGTCGATCGGGACGCGGTTATTTTCTTTCTTGTCCTCACCTTTTTTTTTCTTTTTACCTTTTTCTTTTTCTATCTCTTTCTTTCCGTAATTCTTTTTGTCCATGTGGGAATTATTTTTCTTCACTCTCTTCTCACCGCAGATCGATTGAATCTCCATGAAGCTGTCGATTTACCAGATTGCCCCGAACTGTGATCGTATTTTGCAAAGAAGCCACTTGTTCGAGTATTATTAATTTACCAAAAGATATAGGCAAGAATTCCTCGTGGCAATCTAGAATAGAAATGGTTCCTTCGGGAGCACAACTCACACATTCGAAGGTTAAACAGAAATTTAACGTGAAATTGTTGTTTATTTATGGTATTCGAAAGATGTTTAGCTCAATTTTATGTTCTTTTATTGAGTACTAAGTTGGTTCACCCAGAAAAGAACAAATTTGTACTCTATTCTCATGCAATTGTGTTGAGTAGGGTATTTCGGTAATTAGATAACTGAAGTGTAAGAAGTAAAATTCTACCGTCCTGTCGCTGGTTTGTTAATAAAATAAGACGAATGTGAATAGTTGGTTTTTTAATTTTAAGTAATTAAGTATAAAATTATTAAATTATACTATATTATAAATAAGAAAGACAAAATGCCGCAAAAAAGGAGTGAGAACATCGAGGAAAGAGATCGGATCACATGCGCACGAGCCGGAGGCGCCCCTTTTCTTCCTCCTGTGTCGTGCGCGCAGAAGAAACCCCCCCCAAAAATCCCGTCCCCACTCGACCGGGTAAATCGGTCAACAATCCGCGTTCCACAGTCGACAGACGGATCCCAAAGATCGCAAGTCGGTCGTCGACCGCATTTAATGCCAGGACCACGGGCCCACAATTTAACCGTTTCGTACCCCCTTTGGACCGCCAAGTGTCGGTCAAGTCGATCGGCCCTTTTGGAAAAAATGGGAACAGCATTAATTACTGCCCATTAAATTCAATTTACATTACTCATCCATTATATGTATAGACGGTTTGATATGCGGTACTGCAGTGACATGGATTTATCTATCAGATTAATTTTAATTGAATAACACGTATAGAATATTTAATCGATGTATCACTTTTGGAGTTTTTAATTTCTTTATTTCCATTCTCTCTTACAATTTTTTCCTTTAAATTTGTGAATCTTTTCCGTAAAATAAATCCATACAAATATGTTATGACTTATTTACAAAGTTTGAAAGGATCCAGACACCTAATAGGCCGTGGGAACTCAAAGATATGTCGGTCGTATGCACTTCCTCATACTCGAAGCCCGAAAATATGGACTAATTTGATGTGGTGTGGAACTAAGCTATCCAAAACCTTTTTATCACGTTCATTCAAATTATAAATTTATTATTTATAAAAGAGGATATTAATTTAGAAAAGCCTAGAGTGCACATGAAATAAACAAATATAAAAGAGGAGGATGATTTCGTGCACTATAATCAATTTTGCCTGTAAGATTTTTTATATTCATTTTATTCTCTTTTCTTTTCATCTTTTTTAGACATATGTAACTAACTCCTTGTAAAAAAAGGGATGAAGAGGTTAAACTGGCAAGTATTCACAGCTTCTGATGCCTTTGAACTGTTAATTTTCAGCACCCCATTGGTTCAATTTGAGGATAGACTGTTAAAATTTACCGTGTTATCAGGTTCTCCCATGAAGAATGACACGTTGGGAAAGCTGTATAATAACTATTTTCAGGTCGTGCTGTAGTTATATAGAAGCTCTATTTAAATTATTGATTAATTTAATTCAAATCGAGTTAATTTATAAATAGGTAAAATTTCTATTTGTATGAGTGTTTTCATTTAAAAAGTACCCAAAACTATTATTTAAAAAATAATATATTAAATTATTTGAACCAATTTGAATTATTTTGGTAGATAACCAATTTGAATTATTTATTACATCTTAGCCATTGCTAAATGGGAAACCTCCCAAAAAGCCAAAAGAGAAGCTGTTCTCCAAAAACCCAGACCTCAGGTCTTATTCACACTCGAAATCCTCTCTCTCTCTCCTGTATTCTTATTCTATTCCCACAGCACACACTGACGTGGAGAGCAAGTTCATAAGAGGGGGACATCAGCTCCTGAAAAATCTCTCAGCATCCCTGCGAACACATATGTTTATGGAGAAGAAGGATCCTCCTCCTCCTCCTCCTCCTCCTTCTACTCATCACCATCATCAATACAATCATCAGCAGCATCTCCTGAAGACAGAAGACTTCCCCTCCATGGCTTTATTCTCCGATGAGATCCCACCGAGCCTCGTCGGAGGAGGTGGAGGCAGCCTCTTCGACCTGCCGTTCGATCAGAAGGGGTTCCTGGACTTGCTGGGCTTCCAGGACCACTGCGGTTTCATTTCATCGTCCTCGTCGCCGTCTTTGTTCGACCTGCTCGGGCATCTCCAGCCAACGCAGGCCCCTCCTGCGCCGATCGGGCCGCCTTCGTCAATGAAGCGGCAGCCGGCCACGGCTGACCCGTCGCCTGCGCCAGCGGAGTCGTCGGAGGTGGTTAACAACCCAGCAACCCCCAACTCCTCCTCCGTGTCTTGCTCATCGAATGATAACAACCGAGACACCATTGATAATAAAGCTATGGAGCAAGATGAGGACCAGGACGAGGATGGTCAAGGAGGCGATGGTGGTGGTGACGAGGAAGAAGAAGATAAGACTAAGAAGCTGTGAGTCTTCTTCTTCTTTCCTTAATTTCAAAACTTTTTAGATAATTTCTTTGCTTTTTGTTCCTTATTTATTTAAGTTTTTTTTCAAAGATTAGGAATTAACTAACCCACAAATTAAAATCAATTTCTCCACTATTTGAGATTTTAATATCTAAGATTTCCTGAGATATATGTTCCCAATTCTCCTTTTCTTTAGTTAGAACTTAGAACAGTTCTTTCTTCCAATAAAGTTTCAATAATTACAGCCTAATCTTTTTTACTAAGTCATCGCATAACCATCGGCACCAGTAAACGTACACACTTCCTTCAGCTCGAGTATTGTACATAACAGATCCTCGTTTGCAACCCCGATGAAAGTAGCGAAGCCAAGAATCGGAAACATCCGGCAACGATAGCTGCCGGCCTGATCGGCTTCTATCTTCCTCTTCGGGGTGTGCTATAGTGAAGAAGAATCCGAGTTCTCTGTCACTCTGCTCTTTTCTATACGTGTGTGTGGGTTTGTTTTGTTGAACAAGCCATGGGTTGTGTGGTGTGAATTGATTTGGGGCATCAATTTTTAGGTTGAAACCGAAGAAGAAGAACCAAAAGAGGCAGCGGGAGCCGAGGTTTGCGTTCATGACGAAGAGCGAGGTTGACCACCTGGACGACGGCTACAGATGGAGGAAGTACGGCCAAAAAGCTGTCAAGAACAGCCCTTATCCTAGGTACACAGCATTTTTTATGTATATACACAAAATAATTGAACTCTGAAACTCTCTCTTATCGTATGTTAAGAATTATCACAATTTTAGTAAACCCTTTTTACGTGTGTTTGTGTGTTTACATTAGTGTGTAATAATCATGTTATGATTAGGCTCTTAAACAGCGAGGGCCCTATGAATGATCTACCTTTGTGACTTCAAGTTATAAGGTATCTACTTAGTCAATAGCATCAGGGCCAGATTCATAATTTAAAGATCTAGTACCACCTTATATATAACGTATTTGTATTCTTTGGTATCTTACGATCGGGGATACATAGCTTGAAGTATTATTCATGGCACATTTATCGGAAACTATATCGAATCTCATTGTTCTCTATGGTTACAATGACTTGTGCAGAAGCTATTACCGTTGCACCACGGCTGGGTGTGGCGTCAAGAAGAGAGTGGAGCGGTCGTCGGACGACCCATCCATTGTCGTCACCACCTACGAAGGCCAGCACATACATCCGAGCCCCTTGATGCCACGTGGCAGCTTCGGAATCATGCCAGAATCCTCCACCGGCTATGGCGCCGCAGCCTTTGCCTCCTCCCCAGCCTTCGTGCCGCCATCATTGCAAGATCATCGTGGCTTGCAACCCTATCTGTATAGATCAATCTCCCCTTCCCCTCCTATGACTCACTTTAACCACAGCTTCAGCTCTGCTTTCCCCGGCTCATCGTATCAAGATGGAAGGCTCGAGATCCCTCCACCGGCTTCCTCGGTAACCGATCATGGGCTTCTCAACGACATCGTGCCTTCACTGTGGCAGAGGGAACCGAAAGAAGAGTGACTGGCTAGCTACTTCCCTTTTTTTGTTTATAAGTTTTCGTATCATGGCTAACCGATTTGACATTGAGATAGGTTTCTTAGTTAACCTAGTCATTTGAAGCCCTTCTGCACTCACGAGTTTTATCACCGACGGAGAATGTAATCGAAGAGCCAACCTCGGCAGTACGTGCTGAATTATCGATGACTCTGATTCTTTCTCTATATTCTGCTGGCTTTTTTGCTAGGTTGTAGGGAGCTTGCATAAAGCTCTTGTTTCTTTCTATTTATTCATTGTATGTAGAGCTGATATATATATGTATGTATTTAACTTCATATTGATCTGGTTTTAATTGAGTTGAACTTCATACTGTTCTCCTCCTCCTCCTCCTCCTATTTCCTTTCCTTTATATACACACACGCACACATATACATGCTTGTGTGGGATGAGTAGGGATGAGGTTTTCTCAGGTTACTCATACACATGCAGATATATATATATATATATATATATATATAAAAGCAGACAAACAAAGTTCTTATCATGGAAAGTTATTTCTCTAGGAATCTGGTCCCTTTGTTTCACATCTCTTCTTTGCCCTCTCCTTTTCGATATCTTTTAAACGTAAAGGATGGTGAGAACGGAGTGTAGGGTTTACACTCATCAAACTACCAGTACAATATTCAATTCTTTTAACGGTAAAATTTTCTGTATTTTTTTCTTTTCTTGGTGCCTATATCTCTAGACAGAAGAGTCTAACCACGTGCTGGTCCCTGGAAAATGAGGAAATATATTAGTTTTTTTGTATTATTTTTCTTATTTATGTGAGATTCTGAATTCAATGATCAACATATTACAGTTCCGTGTAGGTCTCTTGTTCCCTGTCCATTGCCTTGCCTTGACCCACTACATCTTTTGGTTTCCTTAAAACAATAAATGAAGAAAAAAAAGGACAGTGGATCCTCTTCAATGAAGAAAAAAAGACAAATGCGAGAGCTAGTTAAGCATCTGGGAAGTGTGAAAAAAGTTGGTGGTTCCATCTAATGTTCCCGAGAGACATGCATGCATGGATTTATAGTCTTATAAGATGTTGGTCCACCATACATAAGTTTTAATTTTTTGGTGAAAACATATCTAGTCTCTTATTAGCATGTGAAAATTTTACGCTTTAATTTTATCACCGTTTATACATCGAACATCATCCTCAATGGTATTATCCACTTTCTATTGAGAGACATTTGGGAGACGACATGCATGTCCCGCATTTGTATTTCGTAATTTTTTTCACTTTGCTTTCGGGTTTTTGTCCTTCGATGTACATCAAAAAAGGTAGACCGAAAGTGTCCGAAAGGAAGTACATACTACAATAGTTCGCTTTCAACTCAAAAATAGAAGTAGGATTTCGATTCGAATTTGGTTAGTGAAACTTTCGGAGCATCTCTCTTTCTTCTTGTACCGAGAAACCCGATCACGGTTCAGTATAAATCTCGTTATGTCTTTTTATAAGAAAAATGAGAAAGTGAAACATTTTCTTCTTTTGTTTCCTTGACGGGGTCCGAGGATTCAAACTGATCGAACGCGTAAAATTAATTATGAACAGGTAAGAGATTCATCAGGACTATTTTCCATATATATGTGTGTGAGATGAGCAGCATACCGCAGAAAAAGTTGACTCGAGAGAAAGGAACAATATTCTGACGTGTTTGGCTCGTAAACCAGCTCATGGGGAATGGAACAATGTCTGAAAGGAATAATCATGGTGTCGTCAGGAATTCGATGCTCATCAGTTTCCTCTTTGGAAAATCAGAAAAAAAAAAAAAAAGAAAGAAAGAAAAACCAGCGGAATTGAGCCAGAGAGGACGGCGCTGGAATATATAGTCTGGCGAAAACCAAGATATACAATTAATATAGATTAGTTGAGATCGTTCGATATATTTTTTTAGTAAGGTCTCGAATTAAAATATTGTGAATGAAGATAATTCATAATCGAGAGTGATTTACTTTTAATGAATTGACCATATTTGAATCTGAATTACTCGTAATTTATTGAATTTTTAGATAAGGTGGAAAAATCACCGACTGCCAATTCATGTGAGAAGACCCGCCGACGTGTGAACAGATCATAGTAATACGTGTAAAAGCGCACGTACATGTTCCATCGAGATTATTTTTGGGGGCGAATTTTGAAACAATTTGCTCGGTAAAAGCAATGAAAGCAGGCTATGTGATTCGAAATTAATCCCATTCATTATGGTTTACTTGACGTTTTTGCTCTAATAGGTTAGAAAATCATTAAGGAGTGTGGCTGTGAGTGAAAAATTGTTACGGCCTACCTTGTGGTAAAAAGAAATGATGCCCTATTAACATGGCTAAGATAATCATTAATAAATAATGTGGCTGTGAATTAGAATCCCACCTACACCTTTGTGTCAAAACATCTGTTTAATTATATGTCAGAACATCTGTTAGAAATGTAGAGATTAGTTTAGTTCGAAGCGTTGATGGTTCAGTACATCTTAAAGCTCGAACATTGCGAAACGAATGACTTGATCGTCATTGCTACCGCCCAGCAAGTACCTACTTTTTGTTCATGGAAAAATAAGAAAGCTATCGAAGAACATCTTGAGCATCTCCTAGAATATTTCAATTAATTCTGAGTTAAGGGATTCCAGAGAATCCTGACAAGTTAGGAAGGAACCCCCGAAATCTCACCCAAAATGGAAAGCTCCGGCCCACGGGACCTCAGTCTCTCGGCGTTCCATGATCGATATTCATGTCACCGATTTCCTACGGATCATTGCAAAATGGCTTTTTTTTTTTTCCCGATCTATAGTACCTGGTGTACGTAGTTAAATGAGCCCTGACAAATCTGTTGGGCCAGGTTGTGAACCCGGGCCCATTCTTCTGGGCCGGCCCTTAAGGAACTGTGATGGGGGCCCAGTGTACAAAAGCCTTATTTGTTGCAGGAAGGGGGGGGATCGGCCAGATATCTAAAACTCCTCTCCTCCTCTTCGGCAGGGGACATCTCTCAAACCCTAACAAAATCTATATTCGTACCGGATCATTGTGATTATCGGGTAAAATGGGAACGTGGGCATTTTGGGAATCACATGAAAATCATTTACACAAAGGGTTGCTCATGGTGTACCGGATGGGCACGTGGGTCCATGGTAAACGGGCCTAGGAGTTGTCAAATCGGCAAATGTTAAATGGGCTCTCAATTTTAATGAATGGAGAATCGGGCCCATAACCAAAAGAGCGGGGCTCCCCCAAGAGGAGCAAAGTCTCACCCGAAACGACGGCGTTGACTTGGAGAGGCGAATAAAATCGCCAATTAGAGGGAAAGAGAGGAAGTTCCGGGCAGAACCCCTCGGAGAGAATCTCTCTGCACTCAGTGCCTGTGCCCCTCTCTCTCTCTCTCTCGCTGAGGTAAAGCTCACTGAAATTGAATAGGCAAACCAGGAGGACTTCGTGTAACAATACGAACTCCGTCAACTTCACTTTCTTTTGTCTACCGTGAACATACTCAGAAGGGCTATTCGAGTTCTTGAGCAGGTCATTTGATTTAGCACTTCACGTGCAAAAAAAAAAAGGATTATGTTCAGCTGTTTCTTCATCCCTTCAAGCCCCAGTTAGGCTTACGATTAGGGTTATTCGGTAGCGCGCTGACCTTCTTGCTCTTGCTGCATTTAGCTTGTGCACACAAGTGTTTGTGATGTCTTCGCAGTCAAGCAGAGATGGCTGCGGAAGTTGTCTTGCTATTTTAGCATGATTTGGACTTTGTTGGGTATTATTCACTCTGGGCATACTCGGTTGTTGCTCCTCTAATTGACCATCTTGTGCTTGTGTTTTGAAGCGGCCACACGGGTACCTGTTGAAAATGGATATCGATTCTGGGATGCAGAATATGAGTATTAAGTCTGCTGATGAAGGCGTATCTATGCAAGTGGATGCCCGGGACTCGTCGGAGTCTAAGGTGATTTTTTGTCCCGTGTTTGTATTCACTCTTCTGCTTCCTTTCTTCAACGTCCAACTAGCGGTGAAGATTAGTATGAGTTGGTATCATCAAGTCCAGCAATTTCAGTTGATATATATGCTTGTGGCTTGTGCCTTTTGATGGCTTTGACCTGCTATGGTGTTTTCTTCAATGCTCCTTAACTTTATGGTATATGCAGTATTATCCTTTCTTATTGGTTTGAGTTAGATAGAGGCAGGGTTAGAGGAACCCTTTTTCCCAGTTAATCAGTACTTGTCCTAAACTTCTTACTGATAGAGAAACTACATGAATATGAAGGGCAAGGAAAAGGAGGAGCTCAGTGAGTCATTGCAAAAGCTACAAATTGAGCAATCAGGGACTTCATTCAAGAGAAAACCAGTCATTATAATTGTCATTGGGATGGCAGGTAATGTATTCTGTCTCAGTTATTGGAAGGTTACTTTATGTTCCACCATTCTGGCATTTGCTTTCATGGAGCTCTAGCAACAGCATGTTTATTTCTTTAAAATATACCTCCTCCACTTTTGTACAGCAAGAAATTCATTTAACTGGTCTGTGGAATGCGTAGGTAGTGGCAAAACAACTTTTATGCACAGGCTGGTCTGCCACACTCAAGCTTCGAATATTCGGGGTTATGTTATCAACCTTGATCCTGCTGTTATGACGCTCCCATTTGGTGCAAATATTGATATAAGAGACACGGTGAAGTATAAAGAAGTAATGAAGCAATTTAATCTTGGGCCTAATGGGGGAATCCTCACATCTCTTAATCTGTTTGCCACTAAGTTTGATGAGGTAAGCTTCAAAGGAGTATAAATTGCCCGTTACATTATCATACCTCATAGAGTTATGTTTCTTAATTGCTTAATTTTCGCAGATTAAGTACAGGCTATCATTCTGCAATTCCTAAAGCAAGCTATTAATCTTTGATAAGCATACATTTTTCTGAAGGATAGAAAGGGTAGAACAGCTGACCCTAATTGTAGGTCTCCCGAGGTCTTGACTCGAGTCCTCTCACCGAGCGTATAGTCTAGCCTGAAAGCAAGAATGAAAGTCAAATTGGAGGTGATTGTCCGATCCCTCCGACCCTCAAGTCAATATCTGATTAAGAAAATAGTATATAGAGAGGGTGAGAGAAAACTCTAGTGGCCTGCTGTTTTAAGCTGCCCATTCCAATTTCATCTCTGCAATTTGTTCACAGACAGGTCATCGGCCCATTTTGGACATCTATGATGAATTGTCCCATATGTCGAAATTCACGTTTATATAGTTTAAGATTTCTTTTTTCCTTTTGATTTTGTAATCATATTCAGGTTGTTTCGGTTATTGAGAGGCGGGCAGATCAGCTAGATTATGTTCTTGTGGACACTCCAGGGCAGATCGAGATATTCACTTGGTCTGCCTCTGGAGCTATTATTACAGAAGCCTTTGCATCTACCTTCCCGACTGTGATCGCTTATGTGGTTGACACCCCTCGATCAGAAAGCCCGGTCACTTTTATGAGCAACATGCTTTATGCTTGTAGCATACTGTACAAGACGAGGCTGCCTTTGGTGTTGGCATTTAACAAGACTGATGTGGCCCAACATCAATTTGCCTTGGAGGTAAGCTTCCCATTATCACACCATTGCTCTATTTTATACTGTAGTAGTTGTACTTCTGTGCGCTATCTAATTTTACGTGGACTTATTTCTCATTACATTATTTTTTGTATATTTCAGGCTATTAAGTTATGATACTAGATTTCTACTGCTTGTAAATTAGGCGAAGATTTCCATAATTGCTATTTGGTTGGTGTTTGAAGTTGTATTATTTCAAAAATCAAAGCCTGGTCGTATTTGGCTCTCAGCAGCAGAGGAAATAATGTGCAATTTTATCTTTTGCTGCAGTGGATGGAGGATTTTGAGGCGTTTCAGGCAGCGGTAGAGTCAGATCACTCCTATACTTCAACGTTAACTCGAAGCCTTTCCCTTGTGCTAGATGAGTTCTACAAGAACTTGAGGTCTGTTGGAGTGTCAGCAATCTCTGGTGCTGGAATGCAAGAGTTCTTCAAAGCAATTGAAGCAAGCACCGAGGAATACATGGAGAATTACAAGTACGTGTTATGATTGTGGCCTTTTAACTTCAGTTTGGCTCTTGTTTTACTTCCATAGTTTCCAGGACCATAGTGTATGTTGAACCTTATGAGCTATATTCCGCCGATTTCACCGATGGTCTAATGGGTTTTTACTAGCTTTACAAAAATAAGTTGAAGAATTCTAAAAAACCTGAATAATTATGGGTCTAAGGTGTGTGTGTACATATGTTTAAGAATATGAATGATAAATTGAGGAAAGGAGTGGTTGCTCGAAGAAGAATCATCCACTTCACTAAGTAAGCCAACCTGAGCTGAACACTTGAAGTTTCACTCTTAAATTTGAAGTTTTTTATGCGATTGTGGAGGCGGGCCCCCCTCCTTTGGATTGATCAATTGATGTGTTCTGCCCTCTAATGGGTAATGGCTACACGTGAATATTGATATTCTTTTACTGTTGCAGGGCTGATCTTGACAAGAGGCGGGAGGAGAAGCAGCGGCTGGAGGAAGAAAGGAGGAAGGCAAACATGGAGAAGCTTAGAAAGGACATGGAGAAATCGGGGGGAGAGACTGTGGTGTTGTCCACTGGGTTGAAGAACCAAAAGGATAGTTCTGCAATGGACGAAGAGTTTGAAGACGAAGAAGATGATGACATCTACAGGAGGTACTCTGACGAGGATGAGGAAGACGCCATCGATGAGGATGAAGATGAGGAGGTTGATAAGTTCTCATTTTAGTACCTTGTATAGATGATCTCCTAAGGTAACTAAAGAAACTGCTTATAGTAAGTTCAGGTACCTGATGTATGACTATGAGGTTCTGTTCCTCTCACCTAGGTTGTGGCATTTCTTTTGGCGCCAATCCAAATGTGTGTAAACAGAGATGTTTCGTTCGGGAATTCATGCTTGCATTTGCAAGGTGACGTCCCGGTGTTGGTTGCACTCGAATATTTGGAAGCCCTGTTTTAACTGCGGAAATGAGTGTGCTTTTGGCAGATTACTTCTGAATGCACCAAGTGCTGTAAGGAGTGGCAGGTCTCACATATCATGCTTGAAAAGATACTTCTTCGCTTGTTTTCTCGCTGCCCTGGAAAGAGATTTAACGATTAAGTAAATGTGGCCATCTTGTGAACTTAGATGTGACGATTGTTTCAATGCATTTAGAAGTACGTTTACCCAATCCTTGCAAATTTTGACGTGGTAGGACAGGTTAAGATTTTCTCGCCAGCAGAGTTCAACACAATCTTGTCTTATTTTGTTGCATTCGAACAACTTTCGAGAATGTGAAAATAAATGTGGAGTGGAGCACTTTCTACCGATTCTGCCACTTTAGTCTTCCTCTTTGTTACTTATTAGTTGCCAGTGGAGGAAGTATATCTACATGGACTATCATTCCTCGAGAAGTACCTTGCAATAAGTATTGTGCCCGAAGTAACCCCGTTATCATTGGGCTGAAGTGGCTTGGCCTGGATTTCCCTTGAAGCATGGTCTCGGGATTGAATCCCGTGGATTGAGAAATTGAGTGTGTTTTACCCCTATATTGTCCTTACATGGCTCGGATTCGATTTAATATTTCCGAATAGCAAATAATGCACACGGAAAAGGGCCTGGGTTACCGATACAAGTTGGTTTAAATGGTTTGGCACTTGATCCTTTAAGTAACAGTCTAGTAAGTCTTTGTGAATGAGAAAAATTCATGCTGTGAGAGTTTTTCCCCTAAGCAGCGATCCGACTCGAATTGGATTAATAAAGAGCTCAGAGAGCCTCTCAATACCAGTGAGTGGTACATAGGCAGAAGGAAACCCAAGAAAAAAAAAACTATATTAGAAATTCTATTGATGAGAATTAAATTTAAAAACTCTTGGTGCTGCACCAAACCTACTTTACTTATTATACAATTCCATTACAATTGGGTCAAATTATTCGATATGAAAATTATTGATCGACTGAAATTTTGATATTATTTTCACCTTCTATCAATATACTCATCATTTTTATCTGTGTTTGATTGTATTTACCGTACCAATCACAGATTGTGAGCTAACTTACAGTGTAAAAACGCGGGACTGTTCAATGGCTTTGGAGCTGTCACATGTTGTCTTCAATGAGGAGTAGGTCGATAACTACATCGAAGTTGCTAAATTGTTCTGTGGAGGTTGGAATCGTGTGGAGGATGCAACAATGTCATGGATGCTGTTTGAATGGAGAGAGTTTTCTTTATTTATACCGCGACACTAACAAATAAAATTAAATCAAATTTTAAATTTTTTTATGAAACTTGAAAGGTAAAAAATAATTATAAAAATAATTTAATTTTATTAATTAATATTATTATATAAATATTATCACATGATAATGCTCTATTAGAATGCAGGGCTGCTGCCTAGTAGAGTGGGTCCCAACCACCGGAGGTACCTCCTGCTCTCGCAAATTTCGCAGTTCACGTGCGGGCAGGTTGTATGGCCCGCCTGGTAGGGTTGGCACGCGGCGATCCCACAGTCGACCAGCTGCTGAGCTTTCAAATTTGCACTGCAAGCACGTGCGGAAAATTATGTGGTAAAATAGTAGTTTATTGTAAAGTATGAGTCCTCTGTTTTAATACTGCATGCTGAGTTCGACTTACACAAGAATTTCTCTGCGCACGGGCTTTTAGAATACTTGGAGGGTATGGATTGGAGTGAGTCTTTTAACAGAACACATGTCTGAGCAGGCATATTAGGTTTAGGAATGGACCATGTAAAGGAGACAAAAATTAAAAGAATAAAATAATAAAGCTAAAAGATGTGAGATAATGATTTAATAAAAATTTGGATAAAATCGGTGAAATTTATATAAATTTTTATTTTTTTTCCGAGTTTAAGGAATTGGTAGTACCCTCTGCACTGTGTCACGTGGATGCATGCTATGCATTCGCAATTTAGGTGGACTAACATTGGATTCTATTTAGAGGTATATACTCTAAGTGTTGTCTATTGAATTGAAACTCATAGAATGCGCGTGTATAGCATATCAATCGTGGGAGGACCGGTTATGTGAGCTCTTAAATAAGGCTTTCTAGGTATTGTACGGGCTTCGGAGCCCGAGTATGTGAAAACTGACAAGTGCTATCAGAGCAGACTTTCGATTGGAGGGGAGTACATGGCAATATTGGTCGGGTCGGGTTGGGCGCTGCGATTTAAGGTAGTACAGCAAAAGGTGCATATGAAGACTTTCACCTGTTGGTCTCATTCAGTATATTTGTGTGGTTGGTAGGATTCATAAAGCAGCTCGATAACGCCACGTACGAGCTTAAACTATTTGTCGAAGTCTGGAATATTTCCTTGCTCTTGTCCGACATGAAACTCATATTTTAAGCTCGACCGAAATCTGCCTACCTAATTTCAAGTCATGTCGGGTCGGGGTTATTATTCTTGTAACCATTGAGCCGGTTTACTGGTATTAAGAATTGAATTTTGCATCGGAAAGTTGACAACAAGAATATCGGGATGTAACAGAATCGAATACCACTTGTTTAAGTTTGGATTTTTAAGTGAATGTGAGAGGATATGGCGTGGAAGCTTTACATCTGGATTAAAGGGAAAAAAAAAAGCAAGCATTATTCTTTAATCTTTCTTTGTGCACTGAATCGTGACCAATCATAGAGACGGAGATTATCATAAGAATTCTATATTTCAAATCACATTCAAATGAAATGACGAACCAATCATCAAAAACCCCTCTGCAGCACTTTGATGATCGCAAGCGCCACGGCCGCCAGATTCGTCACGAGCTTATTCCCCTCGCTCACCGGCGAAGACGTTGAGCTCCCCGATGATCCCTTGGAGAGCTTCTTCTGGCAGTCGCTGACCTCGCTCACGGCGTCGCTGATGCCGTAGACAGCGAACCCCAGCCTCCCCTTGCTCAGGGCCTCGATCGCCTGGGGAAGGCTGTACTTCACCAGGGGGATGTACAGCTCGGCGCAGTAGGCCAACGACTGCTCGGTCACTGGGTCCGCGGTGGACCGGTCGAGCAGCTGCTGGATCAGGTCCAGCGTCTTGTTGGCGTTCTCGAGGACGGAGCCGGCCATGATCTCGGCGAGGCCGGGGAGGTCGGAGGAGGAGCTGCCGGGGCTGGAGTGGAGGGCCGAGAGGCACAGGTCGTAGAAGGGGGTGAGCTTGCAGGTCTGCTCTATGAGGTCTTTGCCGCCGAAGGAGGAGTGTGAGAGCGGGAGGTGGAATAGAAGGGGAAGGAAGAGAAGGAGGAGCAGAGTTCTCATGGTGTTCTGTCGTGCGGAGGCGAACACGAAGAGTCCGAAGTGTACGGAGTCTGTGGGTGAATTGTTTTGTTTGTGGGCTGTTGGGATTTATAGGGGGCTGCCGCTTGTCATGCCATGTGTGGCGACCGGGGGCATCTGGGTAATTTGAAGAGGAGGAACTATTAGTTGAATGAGTTTATAAATAACGTGATAAATTTTGTTCATAATTGTTTTTTATGTTAGTAAAAAAATGTTTGTTATTTTTAAAATGTGAATATTATTAATAAATAAAAAAAAGTGATACAACAACTTCTATAACAATAATTAGGAAGAAAAAACATAGAAAATTTTTTCAAATATCTTGACCCAACCGTAGATTAGTCTCGAGGTGCGTTTCGGTTTACCCGTGAATAATGCATTGTGCAAACAAAAAAAAAAGATTAAGAGAACTTATGTTGGACTCGCACTCGAGCTTGCAAGTCTTGGAAGGAAAAAACAAGCAGGCATGTTAATGGG
Source organism: Lagerstroemia speciosa (assembly GCA_037672795.1). Classification (NCBI taxonomy): domain Eukaryota; kingdom Viridiplantae; phylum Streptophyta; class Magnoliopsida; order Myrtales; family Lythraceae; genus Lagerstroemia; species Lagerstroemia speciosa. The sequence goes on from CM075292.1 coordinate 1,628,556, forward strand.
GGGAGAGAGAGAGATTGCCTTTCCCTTTCATAGCACTGCAGACGGTGATTCAGTGGTCTAAAATTCATTCTCATACGATTTGGTAAAATAGATACAACATGTTCGAGCCTTACTCCGAGCAATATTGCTAGAAGAAACTCTTGATTTTGCATATTGGCAGATAATTGATTCTTATATTATACTAAGCCTTTGCTGGTGCAACGTTGACGGACTGATGTCAATATTAGCTGGTCAGTTCTTCTAATATGTTCACAGCTGGATACGAAAACTCGAATATTACCTAATAAGAGGTGACTAAATTACCATCACTGTTGCCACTTTTCTCTTTTTCTGATAAAAAAAATGGAATCAAAGAGGGAGGAAAAGAAATAGACAGATATTAGTGCCACTTTATGCTGAACATCATTGCAATCATGGATCTCCGAACTCTCACTTTCTGTGTCACATTTATAGTTTGTATCATTTTCAGCTATTCTTGTCAAAATGATCTCAGAAAATTCTCATGCGAACTCACTCATGGAGTTCCCTCTAAATAATAATAATAATAAAAAAGACATGAAAGTTTTTTTTTTTTTGGTTTTCCACCCGGTATCCGGTACCCGAAGGCTGGCCGACTAATCCGGATTCAGGGTACTGTCGGGCGGTTTCCCAGGGACCCCTCCCAAGAAGGTCGGCTGCGTTCACAGGGGCTTGAACCCAAAGACATGAAAGTTTTACTACTAAAATACTAAATTTAGAATTTCTAAATATTTAATAAAAGATAGTATCACAGTCTTCAGAAGACAATATTTTTGAGAAATCTTCTGTATAACGATTATATTATGATTCCTTAGAGACGGGCTGTCTTTCAGAATTGCCAGGTTTCTTACCCTACTTTCATGTGACTCTCCTACAGGCCAAAATCCGACAAGACAGGCAAGAAAAGGACATGCACTGTTCTCTTCCATCAACTATTCTGCTCACGGGCCGAATGTTCCAGAAACTTCAAGTAACAATCTACTGGATCAGAAACCAGTATGCTTGTTCAACTGGTTGGGACTCTGAGACATGGTTTTTAAAACCGGACCAGATCGGAACCGGCCAAGATACGGGTTCACGGGTTTTTAGGTCCAACCGAGATTCAATGGGTCGAACCGGATTTTTATTATAAGTAATAATAGTATCATAAAATTAACAATAAGAAAGTAAAATATTATGGTCTAAACATTAATTTATACAATCAACCACTCTAAAATGGTTAGTTATAGTATATGTAAGATCAATCATATAGAATTAGACAAATGTATTTATTACTAAACTTGATTTTCTGAATTGAGTCATGACACAAGACAAATAGAAAGTAAGGATCGTCCGACCCGCAAGTCATGGTAAAAAATAAATATAAAATATCTATGGTAATAAATATATTTGTTACTAAAATCCACGGCATTAGGGAATATTGCATTTAATCCCAAGATTTACATCATCTGAGCCACAAATCATGCCAAAGCCCAAGCACATATTGTTCCATTTCCAGCTGGTGTTTGGGTAATATTAAAGATTAAAAGGTCAATCAAGGAAGACCCGTAAAGTCCTATTTGACACAAAATTTGGTAGGAAGCAGAAAAGATGGGACTCATTGTTATCACAAACAAATCGGAGGAATGAGGGATATGCTCACGGCAGAGGCGAAGAGAAGATGATGATGAGTGCTGCCATTGTTGATGAAACGGAGGTGGAGCACCCTGCAGAGACGGAGAGGAGGTTCACGGAGTGACGGGATCGGGAGAAGGCAAAACAGTGCAGCACGAAAGAGCAGATTGATTGTAAGCACTCTCGGGTTTAGGGTTCGTTTCTAAATTTCTTCATCGTTTCAATTTTTTTACATTTTTCACCTGAACCGGTTCCTTCACCGGTTTTAATGGGTTTCACAAAGAAACCGGTCAAACTGGTTGACCCAAAGGGTCTAACCGGATTCTAATTGCAAATGGAGTAATTGATAAAACCGGACCGGGGTGGTGTCCGGTTCCCAGTCAGACCGGTTCAATCGGCCGGCCCGATCCGGTTTTAAAAACTATGCTCTGAGAGCCTGAATCATTGTTCGAACATTTCGAAAATGGAATCGTGGGTAATACACACATTTTCAGAAAGCTCTCTTTATTATAAATGCTTTTTCCGTAAAATGACAGCACCAGGGGAAATATCTAATTTCAACTCGTAGAATCAACAGAAATGGATATGTGGTAAGCACGGAACATCGGATTGGAAGAACTTCGCGGAGCAGTGACAGGTCTAGAGCGAGCCCAGACTTTATTTTGGGTTTCGTCAAGTGATTTTTGAAGTGGGCTCGGATGTAATTCGTTGATTAATATTGAGCCACGATCCTTCTGTACCACGTATTCTTATGTTGGTGTACCCTGCTGAAGGTATGGTGGCTAGAGGCCAGAGAATCCACGTTATTCATACTTTTCGTGAAAGAAATTGCTGTGCAAATCCTCGCGACAATTCCACTCCGGTGACCTCTAAGGACTCATTTTCTACTCTTCTCTGACTACTGAATTAAGAGCATTACTGTTTGGCAATATTATTGAGGTCTCCTTACCTAGCGCATGTGTTGCTTTCTTCTTTTTCTTCATGCCTAGGCCTTGTTTTTCCACCGAAAAATACAAGTATTGAGTTTGTCTTTAATTTTGAAGACGGATAAATCCTATTTTATTTTCTTGTTTTTTATATTTGATTCTCTGTCTTTCGGGAAAATTATATCCTAATATATTGTATTTTATGATATTATAGATAAAAAAAGTAAAAATAAGAATATTCTAGATATATTCTACCAAGACTATAAACCTGGCTAAGGGATTTGATGTAAGGTATGCTCGGTGCGTCTGATGGGTTTTGAGAGTGTTGTGTTTAGGGGCTTTCGAGTGGGGTTCCTCTTACGTGTTAAGCTGTGTGCCTTGACGATTGGGCCGTGTGGCTGTCGCGCTATCTTATCTTATACATGTCCCGGTATTGCTCAACATAATGAAAACATTGCCGAGTCTCCATGTGGATGTATAGATGGCTCGAATTCACTGGGCACAGGCATAGGACAGATAACTCTTGGCCCAGACACAATCTTATTGCGACGAGCCTAAAATTGCATAGCCTATCATTGGATACGTAATAAACTGAGATTTGAAAGTTTAGAAACCGAATTCAAAAGACCCTGGTGGGTTATGGCCATGAGCCCCAATCCCAGCTTTGGGTTAGCCCACTGAGGGCCAAAACGAAGTCTGGCACGACTAGGAAGGGTCCAGGGACCTGTGCCAGTTAGGGAAATCCAGAAGATCTGCCCACGTTGCACTATCTCTCCATGAATCTCGTTTCAATAACCGCTGTCTTTCTTTTGTATATATAAAACCCCATGTACTCAAATGTGCAATGAATGAAAAACACAATATACTCGTATATTAGCTCTTCACCAACTAGTATCCTTCTCATCTACAACTTTTGGATCCAACAGACCCTAGGTTTGAACCATGGATGGTCGACAATTCATCTACAGCTTCACGGACTTTCAATATCAATGATCGTTACTTGTTTCGGAACGAGAGGGGATGGAAAGGTTAGTAGATCATCCCATCTCATAAGAGAAAGTATTCAGTAGATCGGTCATACCATGTAGGCGATGCCGATGTAATATATCCATCCATCCATCCATCAGAACTTGACAACTAATCCATAATTATATAATTATGATTATTAAATTATAAAAAAATCTTAAAAAATATAAAAATATATAATAAGTGGTGAATTCTAAAAGGAAAAATATATAAATGGTAAAAAAATTTAAATTTATAATAAATAGTGAAACCCCGAAAGGAAAAATATATGAATAATGAATTTTGGTTGAACGGATATGTCACGTCAGCATCGTCTACGTGGTACGACCGTTTTATCGAAAACTTTCTCCTCTCACGGGAAGGGGAGGGCCACCATGGCCTCCTTTGCCTTTATGTTTCAAATTTTAATTAATTTAGCCTTCTAAAATTGTCATGTCATTAGTTAATTAAGTAAGATATCACATGCGATTGTCGTATCAGTAAACGGAGAGAGCAACTAGACGGAAAGAAAGCTGGTTGCCATCCATATCGTCGCGGCTGGCTATTAGCTGATGGTCCGTCGCGAAAAGATTTAGGACCTGTTTACTTTCAGAAACTGTTTTCCGTTTTCTCTCCGACTTTTCCTAGAATTTGGGTCTTAGTAGAAATATGTAAGTCCGTGTCTACTAATGTGTTAAATCAGAAAATTTTGGGCTACGAGATATAAGAGTAAATTTACAAATTAAAAAGAACAACATTAAATTATTTGAGTAATAAAAGTTTATATATATGGTAAGAAAAGAATAGTTATAAATAAAAATAAAAAAGGAAATAACAAGCTGATCTAAAAGTGAAAAACATTTGACCTATTCTACATAAGAATATGATTTTTTTAACATAATTAAACTTTTTTTTTTACATTTTTTAGGGATATTTTCTTGAAAATTAAAAAATTTTCCATAAACAATATATAAGATCTTATAATCGAATGTCAAATGTCACAAACTCGTAATACTCCCGATATCATTTTCCGAATAAGTATCATACGGTTGATGTTTGTTTCCTGAACTAACTGATTAGGTACAAGACCTTGAACTCGTCGAATTGACTTATACCGTAATTGATTCGATTAAGTCATTACTAATAAGATTAGTTTATGAAGTTGAAATGAAGATTTTGTTTATTATTAGTTTCAAATTTACTTTTTTAATCAAAATTCATGAGTCAAACTCTAATATTTATTATACTAACGATCTGACTCAAATATGTATTAAATATGTTTAGATATGCATGCTGAAAAAGAGATTTTAAGTGACAAATCTGCTACCAAATTCTCTATATTCCAACTATTAACGATTTTTTTTAGTAATTTTATATATGAGTAATATTCAAAATATGTTATAACCATTCATTTATGACAAAGTTTTCAATGAAATGGCCTTACACGTAGGCAATGCTGACGTGGTACATCCGTTCAATTAGAATTCACCGTTTATATATTTGTCAAATTAGAGTTTACTATTTATTAGATTTTTAAATATATTGTTACCATTTTTATGTACATTTCAATTAGAGATTTATCATTTATTTAGAATTTTTTTATATTTTTTAAAGATTTTTTAGGATTTAATAGTTATAACTGTATATTTATTAATTACTTATCAAAGTCTGACCAGATAGATATACCATATCAGTATTGCCTACATAGTATGACTGCTCAACTGAAAACTCTCCCCATTTACACTACTGTATTAAAAAAATCTTAAACGATTTCATCTTACATGATGCACATAGAAATCTCCTATTAAACTGTTCTTGTTTAGTAATAATTATAATAATTATTTAGGTAATTAATATTTGTTTGTTAATTTAATATTATTTGATATAAAAGACAAACTAATAATTTTTCCATAATTAAAAAGCATATATATATGTTTGGTTCCTCTTCCATTTATATAGATTTAACAATTCCAAAGATTTGCACGTGCCAAATATTCTCACCTTTCTATTTCCTTGTATGGGACAGGAAGAACCGTCCGATATAAGCGCACTCTCCCCTGTCTTACTCTTCGTCACAAACCAAAAAGATTTACGAAACATTAAACTCTACCAACGTTAAAGTTAGCTCGAAAATAACGATGAGAAGAGTATCGTTCCATTCGCTGATTCTCCTCCTCGGATTACTGATTGTCCTGATCCCGGGCGGATCCTCTGATGACGTGATCGAGGAGACGTGCGAGAAGACCCAGTACTACTCGCTGTGCGCCTCGACCCTAAAGTCGGACCCCCGGAGCGCTTCCTCTGACCCCGCGGGGCTCGCCGGCATTGCCCTAGAGCTCCTCCTCCCGAAGGTGAACGCGACCTTCACGGCAGCCCTCAAGCAGATGGAGTCGGTGAGCGCCGGCAGTGCCACTTACCGGTTCTACGGGACCTGCGTGGATGTCTACGGAGGCTCGGTCACGAGGGACATCCCGAACGCGATCGTTGAGCTGGGCTTAAAGAAGTTCGCCGAGGCTCGTGAGGATGCGGCGCGGGTGGGGAGCAAGGCGGCGCAGTGCGAGTCACAGTTCGGGGAGCCGACCCCGCTGACAGCCGACAACCGAGCGGTGCACGACCTCGCCACTGTGGCCGCCGACATTATCGGGACGTTAGGTTTATGAGGCTGGCTGGCTGGTTCTTGCAATGCATGCCGTGGATTTTTGTTTTTTTTTTCTCCCTTTTAAATTAGAAAATGAAATAAATTCTATTGTTATTTGATGAATCCTAGTGCATTTTAGAAAATTCGCTTATCTTGAAAAAAATCTTAAATTACGAGAAAAAATAAGTTAAATTACTGCTAAAAGGTGGAGGTAATAATGACGACTCAATCATCCCGTCGTGAAATTTTCAAACTTTCATATTTAACTATGAACATATCAAACAAAACCGAATAATCAGCTCCTAATATCGACCCGATCAGGCCAATAGAGTACATATCAAATGTTTTTACACAAGCATTGAAGGAATATGAACCTTTGACCTCATGCTAAGTAAGCTTATGATAGTGAGTTTTAAACTATTAGACGGTCACTGTTCGTGACATGTTACTTATGATTTTTGGTCCTTGAACTCATCGTATCAAACATCGGGTACAAGTACCTATTTGTACAATTTGATGATTTTGGGGACAGGTTTAACATTGACATTACTATGCAAATTTTCCTAATATTCTACAGTAAGGAAAAAAAAAAAGGGCATTAGGCAGGCAAGGTGGTAATAGCAAATACATTGGAATTTTTGGATATTTATATTTATTATATTAAATTCTACAAATATAGGACTCGATTTTTAAAAATAAATAGCAATATGCATGTTTGCAATAGGAAATTAATCCTATATATTCCTCTGTAATTTTCCCATTCTCAATTCAATTGTATAAATAGTTATATATATACACACATATGTTTGCAATAGGAAATAAATAATTAAAAAAATTAATGCAATATAGTTTTTTTTTTACTTCCATTCCCGTTTATCTCCTTTTCATACCGAGTGGCTGCTGGCTGGGAGTCGCGACCAAATTTCGTGTGATCCGAAATTTCATGCACGGCCTCGGTGCGATGACACATGTGGCAGTTGAATTGTGGGGCGGCGGAGTCAGGGTTTGAATTGGCATACGATTTGGGATATCGAGAGGTCATTCTCGAGACAGATTCGGAGGTGATATTTAAGGCTATACAAGGTTCGAACTCGGTATGGAGCAAAGGGTTTATGCACGATATCCATACGCTTAAGAAGACATGACACACATTTGGAGAAGTTATAAACAGTTGTGCGGATTGATTTGCAGAAAAAGTCACCGCTCTGCAGTTAGAATTTTACTGACTCGATCAATTTGGGGTTGACCTAATGGTTCTCCCACTAGACCCCGAAATAGGTGATCCCATGATCGAATCCTAAGTTAGGAGGGTCGACAGGAATTTTCCCAGGAATCCCGGCTCGATCGCAGATTAATCTCGAGGTGCATTTCAGATGGCCAGGAATACTACGTGGCATAGTTTTTAAAACCGGACCGGGCCGGAAACCGGTCAAGGTATGGGTTCTTGGGTTCAACCGGGGTTCGATGGGTCTAACCGGATTTTTACAAATAATACTTATAATAGTATAAAATTAGTAATATGAATGTAAAATTGTTATATTCTATACATTAATTTATAATTTCAACTTTATAAATAAGATTGCTATATTCTATACATTAATTTAGAGCTTAGGTTTCCTTTTTTTTTTTTTCTATTTTTGACTCTTGTTTTTTATTTTTTTATTTTTCTTCATTGACCGGTTTCTTGACCGGTTCGGTGGAAACCAGGTCAGACCGGTCAGTTCACACTGTCCAACCCGGTCCTTGATGCAAATGGAGCAATTAGCGAAACTGGACCGGGCTGGTGTCCGGTTCCCGATCCAACCGGTCCGACCAGCCAGTCCGGTCCGGTTTTTAAAACTATGCTACGTGGTGCAAACAAAAAAAAAAAAGAATTTTACTGACTTGATGCTTTTTTATCCGATTTATGACATTTAACATTTACTGATATTGTAGGAATATTATTTTCTATTTATGCGCTTTGTAATTTTTTTTAATAAATGAGCTGGTTATGCCGCGTTGATTACCGGAAAAAAAAAATCAAGGAGTTTAGCACAGGGTTTTCATTGACCTTTTCGAAAACGTAAGTGCAACAAGCATTTGAATACTTCAACTAATGATTTTATTATTATTATTTTTTCATTTCTTGTCTTGCTAAAAGGATTATTTTATAGTGGCAAAAAAGGGATTATTTTATATACAAATATTAATTTTAAAAATTCTTAAATAGTTATACCTAATAGTAACGTAATAAGAATGATCTAATTAGATTATTCTGATTAATAATAATCAAGATAATTATTTGAGTGATTAATATAAATTTATTTTTTATTATAATCTGATTAGTACTTTCTGACGTTTTATGATAAAGAAGAATATTCTAAGAATTTCTCGTAAGTGCCAACTAATTTGTTAGGTCAAGTCAGCAGATCAATCCTTCATTAGTTGGAGCACGTGCACGTGGGCTCCCCGCAAAAACGCAGCGTATCCCCCATCTCAAGGAAATAGTTCAAAACGTCTTTCTCTTATTTATAATTTTGAATTCGACTTTTTAAATAAGAAATTTATAACTGTCTGAGTCTCATTTATTAGATAATAAAATTAGTTTAAATTTAAGTTTGTCGAAATTTATTAAATTTCTAATTTTAGATGATACAGACAAAAAAAAAATGGAAAACCTCTCCAACACGCTGCAAAGATATCCCCCAACTATCCAGTCAGAAAACTTTCCTTTCCAAGATCACAAAAAAATGGTTAATTTCAGTTCTGCTCCCCGTACTTGTAGGAAATCACAGAATGCTCATCGGAGTTTCTGATGGGTGTCTAGTTTAGCCCTTACATGCCAGCGGAGAAAGATAAAAGCATTTAAGAGATCGACGCATGAACTGCGGCACGTACGTGTTACATTGCAATGTAAAACAAGCAACCATTTCTAGCTTCATGCAACTTACCGGTAGGAAGTACTTATGTCTATGATGTTGAACCGATAGCACTCAACGTGAATATAAAGTTCTCGATAATGTAGAATAAAATTAATTGAAAAATTGTCCGACAAGTTACTTAAGCTAATTTGAGCCGGACGGACTAACACTATTCCAAGGTGAATTTTTTTATTTATAAGACCAAAACCCAAGATTTTACTTCAAAAAAAGAGATATCATTACCGCATCAATTAATTTACTTTGGTATTGCGTCTTTCCTTTGCGGCTGCAGTGACCAACTAAGAAAGCTTTGCAAGCTACCGGGTGTATCTCGGAACAAACTCAAATTGTAGGGAGTAACTTGAAATTAACCCCAAACATTTATGTTGAGAAAAAAAGTCTAATTTCTATCCTCTTAAGTTAGCTGCGCTCGACGGAGAATTCGCAATCTCAGGCCGTCAGACTCTACAGCCCACGCCGGGGCATGATGAGCTCGAGGCGGTCGATGTCGACATTCCGGTTTCCGGAGCTGTTCGAGTTCTCCCTCCCGTGGTCGGTCTTCCGGTGGCCGGAGCTCGGCTTCTCCCTCTCGTCCTCGCTGTCGAACATAACCGCGTGGTGGAGCGCGCCTGCTGGGGGCGGAGGCGGCGGCGGATACTCCGGACGGCTCTTCGACTTCGTGGTGGACGACGTGCTGTGGATCGCCGTCACCGTGCTGGAGTCCGTCGCTTTGGTAGCTATGCTCTGCTTCTTCTTCGTCTTCTGCGGCTGTACTCTATGAAGAGCAGTAACAAATCACTATCACCTACACTGAATTACTCCGACTTGTAATCATATGTAAATTATAATAATTCAATCGTATGCAGTACAGTCATAGTAATCGATTTGGTTGATTCCTCCATGATTCTCACTCTCGCCTCGTCAATTCCCAATTCCTTGCAATTGAAGATTAAACTGTCCTCCTAGCATTTTGAGGAACCAATGTTCTGCAAATCGCTCCTCTCTCTCATGAAATCATGTGATATGAATGCGAGGGTTTTATGCAATTCTATCTTTCCTGATAATGGATAAGTCAGATTCAATCGGATTCGATCAATTACAGCAATTCCAGACACATTGCATACTGTTGGTCAATCATGCAGACCAAGTTGAAGGGAAGTGAGCATTTTGTTTCTTCTCCTCTTCCATGTGGATGTGGCTCGTATTGTAGCCAGCAACTCGTGCCGCTTCGGATGATTTCCCATGCCGCGTACCAGGTATTGCATCTGGTAACAAGTATATTGTCTCGATCTCTCTCAGATTTTAACAGTGTAAAATTTTCACAATTTTTAAAAATTAACTTTACACATGTCAAGGCATCAGGTAATTTACATAACGAGTTTATTATATATTACACACTGAATATTCACTCCAGATGACAAGGGCACAACCTGTGTGATGAGCCTCTGGATAGATTTAGAGGTATGGAATACTATAAAAGATTTGCTTTCTTTTTTTGTCATTTTTTTGGTTAAATTGTGTTATTTCTCTCTTGCTCTTTGTTTAGACAATGATTAAAAATAGACGCCAGAGTAGAGAAGATGGAGAATCCAAAGACCTCTCTCTTATTCCCTCAAACTTCGGAAGAAAAATCCTATTGCGGGGACAGCACCATTAACGAGCACTAGAAATAGTAACTGATACTCTCACCATTACCATTAATGGAAAGGTGTCATTCAAGCTTAGTTAAAGTGCAAGTACCACGAAGTATGCTTGCTATGCATGATGAGCTCAACAAAATTCAACAAAAACAAGTTGGAACCGATCCATCAGATCGAATCGTTCACCTAGCTGGCTTTTCCATGATGATTTGTTTTAAGCTCACCCCCCACCAATTGCAGACAGTAACCTCTGAAACAGCATTCACCAGATATATGTGTGCTGTGTAAATAGACGTGTATTGTTCTCCTCTCCTTGAAAGATTTTAGCAGCATAAAACCATTCCAGAACAAATCCTCCTGCTGTTGGTTGATGGGTCAACGGGGAACATTCAAGGGACAGACCGCACGACCAAAATCTCCGCAAGTATTGCCATGAGGTGCTACCCCATTTCAATGAATGCTTCCCTGCTTTAAGTCGGTCGGGCAGAGATGCAAAGCATTTCCCCGTTGGTTAAATGTCAAACTCTCAGAACGGAATAGCTTGTCTGTCAGGCCAAGACAGTATCCGCTCAAAGTATTTAACCGGCACGACTCCATCAAAGCCCTCTGTCAATATGACTTGATTGTCCGAGACATACAGTTTCATCCCATCTGAAAGTAGACACAGCTTCTTCATCAACAAACATCCCCATATTGCAGAAAGCACAGAAAAAAAAGATGTTGCCTCAGCAACATCCTTACCTTCTAGCGCTTTTCTCACGTCGAGGAAGATCAGAACGTTGACATTCCGTCTCATGCCTGCAATGTTCAGATACACATAAAAGCTCAGCCGGGTAGCACAACTGATTGACTATTTTGGTTCTATGAAGATGGATAACTTCTCCAGTTTCCCATTCTCTCATAAAAAAATTATATTTTTCTCTCCAAAACTAAGCAAATCATGGCAACAGTGGTTATGTCACACTTTATTTTTCCTCATTTTTCCTTTAAAAGAAGAGAAATGGAATAAGCATAAAACTGTACTCAGTTTTCCCAGAGAAAGAGGGCTGTAGTTTTCAAAGCATAGATCAAATCTTACCGCTTATTACTTCCCCATCTGCGGGCAACCCACAGGAGAAGTGCACGTGCAATCTCTGCATGCGGTTTAAACCAGTCTCGAGTATTGATTTTAGATATTTCTTGTAAGTACCGTGAACACAAACTGCAGATCAATGAGAGGCAACAAGAGAAACCCATGAATATCAGTATGAGAGATAGGTTTGAATTACATCCATGCTGAACATGTGAGTTTGACTTTTTACCGGGAGCTTCCTCAGCTGAGATGATTGGCTTCAATAAGCTTTCCGTTTCAACTGCCTAGAAAAATACAGATCTTTGAGACTTTAATCCCAGATTAATCATCATATCCCCATACCCAATGATCCTTCTGTTGACTCTTTAGCTCCACCACCCACATCACCTCTTTGTATTCACTCCTTTTCATTAACTACAAGGAATTTTTTTTTCCCTCAATTTTAACCATGTGCAAAATTGTATTAGCTCACTCTTTTTTCCCCCCAAAATGCCTCGATTCATTGGCAAGGACAGAATGAATAGTTAGCTACAGCTTGACAAATGAAGCTGAGACAAATTTGACGAAAGAGTGGACAATGCAGCTGAAGGTTCATAAAAATCTGACGCGTAGTATTCCTCAGTTTGGTATCAATTGTCTGATGAATGATAAGGGGAACACTCAAAAACTAAAGAACAGCAGTGCATTATTATTACCTTTACCGTGTGTCCTTGATTCGCACGTATTAAAAGCTCTCCACCTTCTTCTAGGAGACTAAACCGTTGTTTATTGTCCTTCCTAACAGCCTAAAGATGCACAGAGCAACTATTCAATAATTTCCGATACAGGGAATAAGGAAATTATCTAGAAAGCCAGATAAGTGCAGAGGGAAAAAAATGGGAAATTGGAGAAAGATCCAAAAGAAAAACTTGCTGTAAGGTGATTCCTTGAGAAACATTAAAAGCAATATTAGGTGTTTAGTAAGTAAGTCATTAATGGGAAGTCTAAAGAGTGTAAAATAATTACACCTATGTGCTATAGGCAGCCTGTATAAGAAGGCTTGAACTAAGTTAGAGGCTTAAAAATATTATGATGATACTTATGTCAAAAGACTAAAACGTACAGAAACAAGATAATGAAACTTATAAAAGAACCAACCTCCTTAACATCATCAACACTGTGTCCCCTCAGTGGGATGTTGGCAAATGTTCTAATGTTGAGCTGGAGCAATTCTTCAACTTTTACATATCCATCACTTCTCATATCCAAGTTTAATTCAGTAGCCTTATGACGCAAAATGCGTGTCCTGGGAATATTTCAGAAACAGTCAACCAACTGCTCCAAAATATGTTTCTTGATAAAAAAGAATGGTTAATTCTCAACTTCCAACTTTAAACAAAGAAATGCAACTTTTATCTGCATATCCTTTTACTTTCTGTATCTAATGGAATTCATTCAGTAGAAAATAGCAGGTTTTCCATGATTTAACATTGACAGCTACCTAACATCCCTGATTTCAGTACGTATAGAAACATAAACACATAAACTGCAACAGTTTCAGGAGCATAAGAAGCATTTTAGTCATTTCACTGCAAGAAATAGATAAAAATCTGAAAATCTTATCCTCTTGAAGAATACTTTTGCAAATAGAGGGAAAGACGCAATGATATTCGGTCCGTCATGCTTACAAGAGTCTCCCAAGTGCATCAATTCTATCTTTTCCAGAACCTCCATCGCGGTCTCTTGATCTTTCACGGTCATTTTTAGAACCCCCATCCTTTCCTTTTTCACCACTGCAAAGAGATGCAAGAATGGAACTTTCATGCCAAATGTCTCAATTTTGGTCCCCAAGCTATAAGGGAAAAAAAGAAGATATCCAGCCTATGTGTAACGATTGAATGGTGATAATCAACTTACCTTCTAGTGGAATGAGCAAAAGAAGAGAGAGATGAATTCTTCCAATGGTTGCCAGGGTTGTCTGGGGCATCCATGATACCTAGTCTACGAGGTCTAATGAGGGAGACAATAGGGCTTGCTGGGAAGCGAGGGGAAGAAATATAGCAGTAGCGCAAAATGCGGAAGCTGCTGCCGGTCAGAGAACTCCACATGAGAACTGTTAAGGTTGTTAGAACTGGGCAATCTAAATGAAACTTCAAGAAGAAAATGTAATTGGCTCTAACTTGATTATATTTCAAATAGAATGTTTTTTCTGCCGTCCATCTCTTGGTTTTCTCAATTCCAACCACACCATTAAGCATCCCAAACCAGTGAACAATGGATGATGCATCCCTTAGATAGGAAAACAAAAATATACAACTTTTTGAGGAGAAAGAACCGTATGAATTTTGACCTGCGAAAAAAGTTTCAACGGACAAAAACCCTCAACCGAAAGTACAGCCAAATCTCTCTTAAGTAATGCATAAACAAGCATGTTTAACACTGTCCTTCCCAGTTTCGGGCCAAGCGGAAGCATATAATTGATAAATCAGCTTAGCAGAAATAAAGTTTTAGTCATCTTTAACCCAATTTTTGGTTCTTCTAATAAATAGTGGACAAATCCTTCAGGTGTTTCATCAAACAGCTTATAGATAGATGCACAAGGTAGTAAAACATCAGAACTCCAACTGCCAATTCAAAATTAATTATTAACATAATCGCGTCAACGTTGACGACCTACGCACCGAAGGTAGCAAGAGAGAGGGGGGACTCAGCGGCGGTACCTAGGGTCTCGGTCGAAACTGTGGAGGTGAAGGAGCAGGCGTTGAGACCGGAGGGAAAGTGCCCGTGCTGTGGGTGTTGCCCGTGGAGGGGACGCTGGTGGCGTCAGGAATGAAGGAAGGCCAGGAAACAGAAGAAGCCACGCTCCCCCGCTGAAGCTCTGCGACAGGGAAGGAGAGAATGGTGGGAGGAAGAAAGAGCGCGTGAGCTCACTCGAGGTCAGGCGAGTAGGGGATGAAAGAATACTGGGCCCGGCCCAGGCCACGTACCAGCTTAGTCCAAATCCGAAGGGGGAGTAGCCTACCCAGCCCAGCCCACCATCCAGGCGGCCGAGCCGATGAGGAGGAAATTGATTAACTCGTTCATCTTTTTGTTTTTTTTTTTTAAAAAAATTTCTTTCTAAATTATGAGTCTCAATTGCATTTAAAAAAATTATTGCGGCGCACGGAGAATATTATGTGTAATGGGTATATTATGTGCTAACGTCGATATGGTGTCCCTCAAAACAAAAAAAAATTCCTAAAAATAATTAAATTCTATTTATTTATGTCACCGTATCAGTATTGTCGCGGTATACCTATTGCACATAGGAGTTTCTCGAGCTTAAAGTTTCATTTATCTTCTATAGCTCTATATGGTCATTTTTAACTTTTCCCTCTTACAAATTTGCCCTCATCCATCTTACATGGGAGTTATCTCACTCATTTATATTCTAAAAATTAATATTAACACTTATCATCTAAATTTATAATTAATTCTCTTTTGCTAGTTATATGTTCCATGAAAATTAATAACGTTGTAAAAAATTATATAAAATATTATTGCAACATAAAAATACTACGAATGTGTAATTAGCCACATTATCGATGATTCCGCGAGTAAAGCGGGTGGGCGTCTAATACTCCAATAATCTGCCGATATTTTGTTTAGTGTTTCTTTACTTATGTCACGTGGCGATACTGTCTGTGAGGAATTTTTTTTTATATCGGTGGTGTCCGGCGCCGTAACAATCGGCTGATCTACCGGACAGTGCATTATACGACCTGGGACAGCCATTAATCTCCAGATACCGGCCCCCGGGAGAGTTAAACCTTGGAGCCGATCTACTGCATGTTGTTAATTTACCAGCGAGTCCGCCCATCGGAGGTGGTGAGTATTAGGAATAAAGGTTGCTGTAGATGTTGTTCCATCGGCTCGACGGTGACCGAACAGCTAATCCCAGGCTTGACCAATTAACTTCAATAAGACTTGAACCATTGTGGTATCATTGCTAATAAAGAAAGATAGGGAGGGGCAATTGACAGGAAGAAACGAGGTTGCCGCGTCCTTGTCCTCGGCCCGTCGTTCCAATCCCACAATTCAATTTTGAAAACCAAAATCCAAAACATTGTTTCTTTTCTACGGGTCCCGCGCCCACAGTCTCGATTGCGATGGTCATCGTGTACTGATTAGAGTTTATTGCCTTTCTCTTAATGAATCTATCCGACTCGAACTGAATTTATCATGATATATTGGACTTCTAAACATTAATAGCGTAGACCAAAAAAAATTTAAGGCTGTTGGGAACTTGGGTAAATTATTTCTTGAAGCCCGCCAATACGCTGCTCGAATTATTATACATAATTCTGTATTTTTACTTCGTAATTATTATCTGAGTAATTTATCGGACTTTAAATTCGATTTCATTTATCACAAAAGCTTCCATAGAGGAAAAAGGAAACAAATGGTAGTAAATCTTGTTAATAATAATTATACTGAGAAATTCTACGTGATTCTATCTTATCACATGACATGAGTAAACAACAATTAAAATATGACAAATGAGTAAATTAGTATATAATGCTAAAATAAAAACTGTTGTAGAGAAAAAGTGGAGTAGATTGGCGGAATAAAAACTTCGCCATGGAGAAAAAAAGGAATGGATGGTAAAGTAATCTATTTAAAATAATTGAAATGATAATGAAGGCAAGAGTTTTAGGATTAGAAAAAGAGTCCAAAAACTATGTTGCTGTGACTTAAAAGTAATTAGTCACTTGACTTGTGCTACGTACGGTAAGTATTGTCGAACACGTATTGAATAACAAATTTCGTGATACGTATAAATCCAATGAAGTAATCGACCTGTACTCTTTACGGCGTATTCGAGCATGCTTTAAATAGAAAAATCAAATATTACTACGTATTAACTGAATGTAAAGATAAAAATATGTGAATTAATTAAACATGTAGAGAACTTAATTAGTATATCAAATACTGGTAGAAAAGCGGGTAGTACATTAGGATCGGAACATGCCAATGGAACGGAATAATCTGTTTGAGCTGTACGACGGAATTTCAAAACAACAATTAATTGAAGCAACCAAGGAACAATTGAGGTGGTAGGGAGCATGCGTTACGCTCGAGTGTTGTGAATAAAAATAATTTATTTTGGAAGAGTTTTATGTTGATAGATTCATACGACTCGAACTGAATTAATTAAAATTTATTATTTTTTCTAAATATTAGGGATACAAATTAAAATAAAAAAGGATATGGCAGATTAAGTGAACCGGATAAGGTAAAAGACAGAGATCTTGTTTCCCACCAAAAAAAAAATTTGTTAACTGCTCATCTATGCCCAAACTCTTCCTCTCACTCTCATCTCTTCCCTGCCATTTATAAGGCAATACGCGTACTCCATCGTCTTCCTCTCGCTGCTAGATCCTACACAGATCTAGGCGTCCTAGTTCTCCGCGTAGCTACATTCGCGCTCAGATCAGGCGCCGGGAAATGCTCGTCGGTTGAGCTGCTTTTTGCCGCTCGGAGCTGAGATTCCGTGGATTGATCCGGCGACTAAGATGACGATCACCAGCCCCGTCACTCCCGGCCAGGTACGCGACTTGCTGCCGGTTTAACGACGAGTTTCTTAGATCCCTTCGTTCTAGATCTCTGTCGGTGCTGGTGTCGGTCGAGCTTGATACTCGCTCAAATAATCTTCGGAAAACCGGATTGTTGGTTGATTCCCAATCAGGTCTCCCGTGGAGGTTCTAACTGCGTTCTTTGTTGCAGGCGTCTTTTCTGATAGGAATAGTCCCTGTCATCACGGCTTGGATCTATTCTGAGTTTCTGGAGCGCAACAAGAATTTAGCCTCATCCAAAGTGTGAGTTGGAAACTTCGTGAGAACTCAGAATCCTTGGCTATGCAGATTTGAGAAGTTCAATTGCTCGTGTAGAGGCATTCTCACCTTTTAAGCCTTACCGTCCCTTCCTAAAATGTTTCACACCGAGCAATATGCTGTCTCCTTCCTTAAAATTTACCAGATAGAAGTTTATAATATTTTTTTTTGTGTGATTCTGATTGGCATAAGTTAAATGGCAGCATAAATGTTATCTGACTTTGGAGTTGCTTCTGAAGAGTGCAAGCTATAATATGTTTAGTTAAATCCAAACATGACTAAGTGGATTTGTGGAATCCGGTGAATTACAAACTCGAATTACCTTTGGTATTGGGAGGATGTCAGGTTGTTGGTAGCTGTTGTAGAGATTAAAAATTGCGACGATTTTTGCTTTCCATTCCTCATGCAAATTTGTCTTCTGTATAGTAGGAATTCTGATGTCAATTTGGTTGAGCTTGGAGATGCTGTGGTTAAAGAAGATGATAGAGCTCTTCTGTTGGAAGGTGGAGGTGTCCAGTCAGCTTCTCCTAGTGCTCGAAGTTCACCAGGCACTTCTCCCATTTTCAGGTTAAGCATTGACTGCTTCCGGTGAAATAATAGTGGAATGCTTGTTGAACGTTTGACCTGCTATAAGTTAACACAGGCTTTTATATGGCCACAACATTTTGCAGATTTCTCACCATGGATGAGTCTTTCTTGATTGAAAATCGCCTTGTTCTTAGGGCCATGTAAGCAAACTTATTCATTCATTCTAATCAATAAACACTGTGCTGATTTCTTGTCTCTTACCACCGTGTTTTCTGACATTCCCACCTCTTTCCTTTTTGCAGATCAGAATTCGGTGTACTTCTAGCATACTATTTCCTATGCGATCGTACAGATGTTTTTGGTTCGTCGAAGAAGGTGCTCTTATATGCTGACTTTTTTATTCTTATTTCCTTATAGTGATCTTCTAAGCTGATCTTATGGGAAGGCAATGCAATTGAAAGATCAGGAAGTGATCCTTTGGACTTTGCTTTATTTATTTCCTTACAAAGATTTGAACAGTGTTAAATCATTTTATCAGTTGTCTTTTATTATCAGGGGATAGAGATGTAAAATAACATATTTTTGAGCTTATACGTAGTAGTGCAATGTAATTATATTCATGACTCCAGCTATTCAAGATTTTTTTAATAAAAAGAAAAATCATGTAATTTCTCAATTATTCAGGTATCTTTTGATTTGGTCTGTCTATCCTTACAGGGATCTGATTCAATCTATGCATTTTTATTGGTCTATGCAGAATTACAGTCGGGATCTTTTCTGGTTTCTCTACCTTCTCCTCATTATAGTTTCAGCAATTACATCTTTCAAGGTCCATAATGATAAGTCACCATTTTCTGGCAAATCCATCCTTTATCTGAATAGACATCAGACAGAGGAATGGAAAGGTTGGATGCAGGTTAGTCCTTTTCAAATGAAGCACAAGTTTCTAACTTTTTTTCTTTTTCACATAGTTTCCCTGTATTTCAGTTCTCAATTAGGTTTTTCTTTGCTTGAGTCATCACTAAAGTTAATACTGCTGCTTGGGCCAAGAAAAAGAAAGGGAAAAAATCTCAGTTTCAGCTAGCTAAATTATCTGTTTTAAAGATCTCCAGAGTAAAGAGTTTGAGACAAATGTTTGAGGGGATGCAAATGTTTCTTAACCCTTTATATGTTTTGATTGTTGATGTAGGGGTCGATTTACATGATACATCACCTATTTCACTCCTTTTGCAGGTTTTGTTTTTAATGTACCACTACTTTGCAGCAGCAGAGATATACAATGCAATTCGGATTTTTATTGCTGCATATGTTTGGATGACTGGATTTGGGAATTTCTCATACTACTACGTCCGTAAAGATTTTAGTGTAGCTAGATTTGCCCAGGTATTCGGTCCTATGATAGATGGATTTTCTTTCCCATTCTCTTCCTTGTTAAGCATGCTTCCCTGATCAAATACCTATTGTTGAACAGATGATGTGGCGGCTGAATTTCTTGGTGCTATTTTGCTGCATTGTCCTCAACAACAACTACATGCTCTACTATATCTGTCCCATGCACACTCTTTTCACTCTCATGGTTTATGGAGCACTTGGTATCTTGAACAAGTACAATGAATTTGGGATAGCAATTGCTTTGAAAATCATCGCTTGCTTTTTGGTAGTTATTTTAATTTGGGAAGTTCCTGGAGTGTTTGAAGTGGTTTGGAGCCCATTCACGTTTCTTCTTGGTCAGTGACTCTGCAGAACTCTCCACCCCTTATTTAACTGGTCCACAACTTTTATGTAGAAAATGTTTCATAATTTAATAGTGCAAAGTCCTTGTCTTTCAGGATATACCGACCCTGATCCTTCAAAACCACAATATCCTCTATTACATGAGTGGCATTTCCGATCAGGCCTTGACCGCTATATCTGGATTATTGGAATGATCTATGCTTACTATCATCCAACTGTAAGTTAACTTCTACCTGCCACATCTTCCAGACTTTCTTACGCATTTTTTAAAGATGTGGATACTGGAAGTTAAGGCCTCTCTGATCTTGAGTTCTTTAGATGATTGCTATGCATTTCCTGTTGCAGGTTGAGAGGTGGATGGAGAGACTGGAGGAAGCTGAAGTTAAGCGCAGAATATCAATCAAAGCAGTTGCCATCTTTGTATCATCAGCGGTATCCCTATTATCTCAAGGCCCTTTGTCTGAATCTTGCATTTCCACTATCTGATTCTCGAACATCTGACTTCTGAAGCAAAACTCTTTATTGCTGGATCTTTCAGTTGGGATATTTTTGGTACAAGCATATATACAAGCTGGATAAGATTACATACAATAAATACCATCCTTATACCTCGTGGATTCCAATCACGTGAGTGCACCGTTACTTGTCTCCATTTGTGTACCATAAACTTTTGTGTCACAGCAATCATTCATCGATGTATTATTTCTATCAGCGTCTACATATGCTTGAGAAATGTCACTCAGAGTGTGCGGAGCTACTCATTAACCCTTTTTGCGTAAGTTGCATTCCTACTATTTTCTCTACTTGTTTTGTTCATCTTATCTGCTTGGGATAGCTGTTGGTGAAAATTCTTTATGCTGTAACCTCTTCATGGTATTTGTTTAATAGATATATTTGGAAATTTGGAATATTGAGAAAGGTTGTATTTCCATAACAGATGGCTCGGGAAGATAACGCTGGAGACATATATCTCACAGATCCATATCTGGTTAAGGTATATAGGTTTATGGATTCCATCATTCTATAAACATAATATAGGTTGGAAAATGATATATCCAACTCTACTAAAGCTTCCACATAGTTATTAACAAAAAGAGCTTCCTTATAGTCCTGACATGTATATCTCATCGCTTTAGGATATTATTGATATGCTTGGACTGGCATGTTAGAAACATATAATTTAGTTTTAACTTTTGTTTCCTCACCAACTGGCAGGTCAGGGGTCCCAGATGGACAACCAAAACTTCTGCTGTCATTTATTCCTGACTATCCAATGCTGAACTTCTTGCTTGCTACTTCCATATATGTTGCGGTAATGTATTGAAAACCCTGATTTCACAAAACTTGAAAACTGTGTGTATAATTCACTTTTTGATCTCTCGCCTGCAGATGTCATATCGGCTCTTCGAACTTACAAACACATTGAAAAATGCATTTGTGCCAAGTAAAGACAACAAGCGCCTCGCAAGCAACTTGATCACAGGGGTGGTGGTCTGGAGCATCCTATACTCCCTTTCCTTCGTATTCCTAAAGTTCCCAAGAATATGGGTAAGCTTTGACTTAACAATTTATCTGATCAGTCATACGACATATTTGAATTAATTCTCTCAGATTCTATATAAACTTGTTTTCTGAAAATGATATATACCAGATTGACCTGTTCAACCAGGATTAGAGGCCATCTGGTCTTGGGAATCCTTGGAAAAGGAGTGATACGAATAAGCATCAGAGAGTTATTTCTGAAAATGTTATAGGCAATGGATTGTCATTTTCTTACTGTGTTGCATTTGGTGTTGACTGTGGCCACTGCCAACTCACTTCTCTAACAAAGTGAAGGAGACTTCTTGATTTTTCCATATGTACTTAAATAGAGAAGGCATCACTGTTTAACTTGTGTTCGACTTGTCAAACTGGTCGATCGTTATCCTGGAGATCGGTGTAGCCCTGAATTTCAGTTTCTTGAGATACTCCCTGCTGATCTGCAGATAATGTTATTCCACAAAAACTACTCCTTACAGACTCTCTATTACTGCAGGAATGAAGATTCAAAAGGTGTAAACATGCGTCACATGAGCTGAAAGAAGTGCTTCTATCTCAATTCTCCACAAATAGATGGAGATGGTAGATATTCCAACGAATGCCGTCTCTGCAGAAGCATTGAAAGCATGAAGAATTTGTCTGCTGTTCATATCAGTTCAATCAGTAAGACGGGATATGCTCTGTATAGGAAATCGCAGTCATGTTGACCTCGAATTCGAGGTTTGTTACAAACTACACTACTATGGTTGTACTAGAATGTGATATAGAAGGCAGTGGAAATCTATAGTTTGTTGGTTTCTGTTCTCTTCATAGACTGTACGAACACTGTGTGGTCTTCTCTACGGTTTTTCTTCATTAAATCTTCAACTTCAGCGGCAGAACCTCTAATCTGTGTGAGTTAACAACTAGCCTCGATCGGGGAATCATTTGAGCATCTGAGACGACTTAAATTGTTATGGCTTATTTTAAAATATTTTACAATACAGGGGGCAAAATGAAATTATTTTAATGGGAGTAACCCCCCCACCCCCCGTTTTTTTCGTCCACAGTGCTTTTGTGAACGGGGTCTGTATGGACAAGGGATTCGAAGAAGCGTTTTTAGTTGTCCAATAAGATTGGGGTAGAATTTTGTCAAATTTTACTGTGGTCGGTACAGATCCAATAAGACTGTATCGATCTTGACTAATTAGTAATTAGCCACGGTTGGATCGCAGGAGCCACGAATTTGAAGGAAAGAAAGAGAGGATCAGAGGTTGCGGGGATGGGTTTGTAATCTGAAACCTGCGATCGATTACCCGTGAAGATTCAAGGAGATTTGAGAGTCAGATCCCAAGTAGGGGGAGAAGCTTCGTCTACGGTCTCTAAAGAAGAGAGAGGAGAGAGTAACGGAACTCTTATTAGTGAGAAAATCCGGCTGAGTGCCACGGACACACGAAAGCCCAACCCAAAAAAAGGAGAAATTTTTGACTGATTATACCTCGTAACGTAACGTGATGTGATAAACTATTAATTAAAATATAATAAATGAGTAAATTAATATTAATTACTCCAAGCAGTTATCATGCTTCTAATCAAAACAGTTTAGTTGGTTCTTTTTCACCATGTTATTGTGATATAGGATTGTCTAAGTTTTTATAAAAAAAAAAGGAAGTTGTGTAAATTTGTTACTTTAATTTCGAGTTTTAAGTATTCTAAAACGTTGGTTCCCTCAAATATTTTAATTTGTTTCGTAATCAATGATGACCCAAGAAAAATAGTGAATTCTTACGTAAAATTATTTTAATTTAATTTTTTAATTAAATTATCTTATTTAATTCCACGGATCTCATTCTCACACTCTTCAATTGGGTTTCACTCCATCTGATAAATTTTTAGATTCCTTCACGTACATCGATAAGATCAAATCAAGACATTTTTAATATCACATCATCATTGATTAATCATGAATTATAAGACAGAATAAATTATACGAAGAACTCAACATTTTCGGTTTAGTCTATTTTAAGATCCTCTGAAAGCCACCTACACACGGGACAACGTGGACTCACCTGAACCGATGGGTTTGTATCGTATTCATGGCTCCGAGGGGATTAGTCGAGACCCGTACCCCAGTTACCTGTCGTCATCTGAAAAAAAAAAAAATCATACCTCAATATGATTTATAAAACTTTTGCCGTGTTTTCTTCAACAAGCTCAATGATAATTTTTACCGTCCATTCGGCACGCGTTGGATGTCACATTCATCACGAGGAGTCTAGGGCAGAAAATACCACTACCTTTTAAAAAGAAATTCTTTTAAAAAAAAATCTTTTTTCTACCACTATTTTCCCGGATTATCATCATGAGATTTTATTGCGAAGTCTTTTATTCGGAAATCGTAGGTTAAATCTCCGTTAAATGCTTACCCAAATTTTGCATAGTTCGTGAGGGTAATGTGTCAAGACATTTTGAGTTCAATTCTCTGGCAATATTATTTTTATATCAGAGTGCTGAAAAAAAAAAGAAAAAAACCTAGTAGAGGATTTAAACATAAAATCTGGGAATAGTATTCAAAAAATAGTTTTTAAAAATATTTTTTCAAGAATTTCTTTTAAAATCTATATACTTATACAAATGGAGAACGTAAATGGAGGATGGGGAGAGTGAGTACTCTGGTTCGAGTAAGAAAATCTGGAGTAGATATTCCTTGTGCAATACATAGTTGGCTCGTTGTGTAAATCTCTTTCAAATTTTGACACAGTTTTTATAATTTTCGAGGGTCAACCTTACACGTGTCAAGATTTGAACTGTAATTTGTATGACGAATTCATTATGTATTAACAGTAAATATTTACTCAAAAACATGAGTTCTATACTATATGTATAATTTATTTATTTTTAAAAATATAAATTATCTATTATTTTCTTTTAATATAGATATGAAATTATTATTATTGAATACAATCACTACACGTTTTAATGTAATTTTTAAGAAAGAAATATTTTAAAAATAATTATTAGTGCATATATTGAACTATAAATTATAAGAGTATATTTTGGATGAAAGCTCCATTCAATTCAACGCGGCACGCAGCCTAAATTGATTCCCTGCCGCCGCTCCCACCGAGTTCTCTTTCTTCCTCCCTTTGACCATACGGTTCCACCACGTGCTCTTTGTATTTCCTTTTTTTCCCCCGAGAATATTTCATTTTTTAGTCTATAAATGAAATTTAAATATTTATAAGTCCACGGAAGGAATAGAAAAATGAATATGTGCGAGAGTTTTATTAATAAAAATCGATTAATTGACATTTTAAAGAATTGTCAGAGTTTAAAAAGTTCATTTGAGATTCGAAAATCGATGAAAAATGTTTTCCTGAATGAAGAAAATAAAATAAAATGCTTCGTACGTACTTGCATGATGAAAATATTCTTAAAAAGTTTTGTTTTGATATGTTATGTTGCCAATGTTTACTATTATATAATTCCTGAGAAATTCATATTTAATATTTGTTAATATTATTTTTAGAATCGTTCATGTTTGCGTATAGATATTATCATTTATGGAAAAGAAATAAAAAATGGAAAATAATCATGGATTGTATAAAATTGAAAAATACCAAAGCTCTCCATTCCGATTGTCCGGACAGAGTCTTATATGTAATTATTTATCACGTGATAATACTTATGTAATATTATAAACAAATAAAATTTAATTATTTCTAAAATTATTTTTTCACTTTTAGGATATAATAAAAATATAAAATATTTAAATTTTATTAATATATAACATTGTATAATCATGTTATAATCATGTTACATCTGCACACCAAGCTACAAAGAGGGCTCTCTCCTTTGTCTCCTGGACTTCTGGGCTCCGAGTACTGTTTTCCGTGCGGCAGAAAGCGACAAAATAACTAGTGAATATCTGATGTGTAAAACATAATGAGTTTATTGTATATTACGGTTCAGACCTTAACACGCATAAAGTTGGTTCTAAAAAAACTGTGAAAACCTTACAATACTAAGATCTGAACGGTAATTTACGTAATGAATTCGTCGTATATTATACAGTAAATATTTACTCATTATTTTAAGAACTATGCTCTTCCCTAGTATCCATTATAAAACCTAAGGATCGAGGTGACTTATTATTTCATTTTATTGATGAATCTTTCATATTCGAATATTGTCTTAAAAAATTTATGATTTAAATTAGTTTTGTTATTTATTAGATTGACTCGATTCGAACGTAGACAAGCCATGACTAATTGGATTTAGAAATCATGTAACACTTTTGAAAAAGTTTTTTTTTAAAAAAAAAAAACTAGTGCCTTTCATTAACATGATAAAGATCACTTTGTTGAAATTAAACTTGGAAAGTTAATAAAGTAAAGGTCATCATATTCCTCACAACATGAGAATAAACAAATCTCCAATTGATTAACTTAGTTCACTAGTTGGTGAATCGTGCAATGCCACGTCTTGGAAATCATTGCCCTCCTCTAATCTTTTTTTGGTGAGATGACAATTTGGTGTTCCATTCAGATGTTGCATGACCTCACACCATCATGATATTAACACGATATAAAATTTGACAGAGCGTGCTCGGTGCAGTCATATCATTATCAGTTTGATATCAAGAAGTCCTGCGTTCAATTCTCGTCACCAGAAGTTTACCTTTTCTTTTTACTGATAAAAGCAGGATAGTGGTAGTGGTGAACTAGCCGCTCCTACTATGCAATGTTTGGCTCTTTGCTTTCAACAGCAAATATGTCAAACAATTTGAATAACCGATATTAACACCGGGCCTGTTGATAGAACACCACTAAATACCCAACGCAGTACAAGAAACCGGTGTCTGCCAACACTAACGTTCAAAAATTCCCTCCGAACAATTTTTATTTGGATATCCATTGTTACAGCTAGGAACCTTCTTTTATAATAAAAAAAGTATATAATAACAATAATAATAATAATAATATAAAACTGATAAAGAGCTTTATTCTGATCAGGAGAGCTTTTGGTATGAAAGATGGTGGAACCAATTATGCACTCCCTTGAATTATAATTAAAATATAATATGTGTACTAGTTTATTGCTTCCATCTGATCGCAGAGTGATTGAGGAGAAAACTCATCATTTAATCCGACGAGAATGATTTACTAATAGATAATATATAACCTTTTTTAATCATGAATTTTCTTCATTTATTTTTAAGATTTGAATTTACGAATTTACTAAAAAGAGGTGTCGAATCAATGCAATCAATCCATACAGGTGATCAACGGACTTGTTGGAACTGATTTAAACTTATAGAACACATCAAAGGAGTAATGGATATATATATATATATATATTTATCTTCCTCACAATGTAATCATATGGATGGTGAATCCAGAGCACTAGTGAAGTGGATTTCAAAGAATTAAGATTAAGTTAACCCGATGGAGTACGGATTTTTCCACATGAAACAGACAAAGCAACAAACAGAATAGTAAATAAAACATATTAAACTGATTATTCTATTAGCTAATTGATCCTCTAAGTTCCACATTTGCTTCTTTACATTATCATTCTCCCACTTTGGTTTTTGTTTTTTGAATTTTCTTTCATCCTGCACCACTATTAAGTTCGAGAAATTGATGCTGTTAGTTGCTGCTGCTGCAAGGACCAGATATTCTCAACTTTCGGAAAACTGTCCGATGTTTCCCCACCGTCCAACCAATCCAGATTGCCTTTCTCCTCGAGTATGGTTGAGAAAACCGAATTGTAATTGAAGTAACCTGACGGACCAGCGAAAGACTCCTCGAACCCGACTTGGTTATCCACTCTAAACTCGTAATCTGGATTAGGGTTTTCGAAGATCTGGAGATCGTACTGATCTGCAGAGTCTGAGACTGGTGATACTCGAGCAGTGAATGAGTCTGATGAAGTGGTGGCAGCCGTGCTTGAATCCTCGGGTGTGTAAACTGCTGGAGTGATCGATGAGCGCATAGAATTATCGTTGAAGTGGTGATGGCTGTAACCCTCAGCCGTGGCAGTTGTGCCAGCTGCAGAGGTGGAGGAGGCGGAGCAGCCACCCAGAGCGCCTACGAAAGCAGCTGCGGCACCGGAGGCGGCCTGGACTTGTATTCTTTCAACCAGTCTAGGCATCCACAGGTACTTCATGGTGTCCTTGAACTGTTTGCTGTTCACATCACATTTGAGCTGGTTTGCGTGCTTCTGGACTCGCGTCCTCCAATAATTCTTGATCTCGTTGTCGGTTCTTCCCGGAAGGTACTGTGCAATCGTCGACCATCTGCAAACCAATCCCAAACAGTTCAGGACGAAGGCCAGATGAAGAAGATCAAACCCATATGAAAGAATTCAAAATTATACTTCTTTTCCTAAGTATATGAAAGTTCGAGTTTCTCCAGGGTTTTCTCTAGCTACAACTAAATTCTTCAAAAAAAAAAATTGAAGTGAAAATTATGTCAGCAAACACTTGCCGGTTGCCCAAGTGGGAGTGAAGTTCCAGGATCAGGAGTTGCTCTTCGAGTGTTATGTTTCCGCGACGAACATCAGGACGCAAGTAATTCAGCCACCGGAGCCGGCAGCTCTTCCCGGTTCGCTTCAGGCCTGCACCACAAGAAACGATCGAATTGCTCAAGAACCCAAAACCTCAAGCTCGGTAAAATTAATCTCTAATTTAGTACGGTATAGCTATAAAAGAAGAGATCATTTTCATTCCTTTTCTACATGGAACACTGGAAAATTGATCAACTTGCCCATTTCATATCCGTTTCCTTTTCTTTTCTGAACAGAAACTCATTCACATGATTCAGATTATTCTTTTCAATAAACACGAAATTCATCCTTCGTTCCCGGCCAGTCTTCTTTCTTTTGCAGAAAACCTATGTCACGATCGGCTTTCATTATATATATCTATCAGGCACGAATTCATGCAATATGATGAGAAAATGGGTTCATTCAAGTACCGGCACGGCGAGCAAGAGAGTTCCAGCGGCCTTCGCCATGGTGGGCTATGTAATTGATGAGGGCGTGGTCTTCATCCACCGTCCAGGGGCCCCTCCTCAGATCCATCTGATCTTGGTCGCCGCCATTGCCATTCGTGGTGGAGGAGATGGAGCACCGGCTAAACTTGACATCCATTGGATTGGAGGAAGATCCTCGGAAATGAATACCCTGATTGAAAATCAACTGGGTGTGTGTGGGTTCTTACGCAGAGAGGAAGAAAGTTTTAGAGGAATGAAATTACAGACAGATTGGAAGAGGAGGCAGGTAGCCATTAATATAAAGGTGGGAGAGGTTTGAAGATGGAGGAAAGCCATTAGATAGAAAGGGGAATATGTATAACAGAGGTGAGAGTCTTTTTTTAACGGATATATTAAGTGGCAACAGTACTTACTAAAATTCAATTATTCTAATTTTTTTTATAAAATCTTAAAAATTCTTAGAAATATACAAATCTCATTAATTTATTATACCATATAAATATTATCACGTAACATATCTGTTATATAAAATTTTTTGTTGTGAGAAAGAGAGAGCCGCTGCAAAATTTTAGTGACCTAATTAATTAAGTACCATGGCACTTCAATTAAGGGTTGCACGGGTTAATGATTATAGGTGTTCTATATTTGAGGCTATATTGACTTTTCAGTTATAAAGTAGATTCATAGACCTCTTATAAAATAGGATAGAAGGAAAAAATAAATGGATAGTGAAAGTTTCGTATGAGAACTGGATTTAGAATCTCTCGAGATCGAAGATGGTGTCATTCCACGGAATTCCAGTCCGAGAAAGTATTCCTGAGCCTAGACACTTTTTTAGCTTTCCCACATGTTAAATCTCGATCGCCTTTTCGATCCATACTATGCACAATATGAGCGTCTGCGCACTATGGAAGGAAACACGGGAAGGTTTTTCCTTTGTCCTCGCCGTAGCCAACTTGCTGGCTGCCCTAATTACACATTCTTACCATTTGGTTCAAGGATGGTGATCACACTATAAGAGTAAACCTCTCTCAAAAAGAATTTCTTTCATTTTCAATACCCAAATTCGAGGTGTTAATTTAGAGGAAAGATGTTCAACCGTCTCAGTCAATCTACTTTGATCAGGTACGGTCAATTTAACTGAGTATAAAAAGATCAATTTAACCAATTATCTACCACGTAATATCAAACTAAGAGTGACAATCCAATAGTTCAAAATTCAATTCTATGTAATTTGGGCTGTCCAAAATCCTATATTTGTATCCCTTTCATGCGGCATGGAAAAAAAAAGTCCATGCCAAAATCAATAATATTACCAAAGTTTATACTTTTTTTGGCTTATTTACCCAAAAAAAAAAACCTTTTAATGATCTTCATTGATCTAAGTTACATTTGGTGATGAGAATGAAAGTCAACTGAAGGGAGAGAATTTGAAATAAAATGTAATGGTATTAATAGAAAATTAGTAATTTTTTTAATGACAAGGAGGAGATTGAACTTATAATCTCTACATTCGAGTTAAAATCTCGTGTCACTACATTAAAATCACGTCCACAAGTTTTGCGTACATCTTAAAATACAAGAGAGTTTGATTGAAGGATGATGCCCTTTTCATGAATCGAGTTGAGAAAAAAGTTCATCTCAATGGAATGTAGCGTACAGCTCTCAAAACTTCATCGGATAAAAATGCGATACAGAGAAAAAAAATGTGCGTTCGACCGAAACAGGGTGAATCGCTTATTTCATTTTATTTTTTCACACCGAACATGTCCGAATAATGTTTTCTTACGATATAAAACCGAGATTCGTTACCCGTCGATGCGGCAATCTTTCTATCGAATCAAGAGTTACGGGGCTAACCTAGTAAAAGCTATCGTCGCATCAAGTAGAATTCAACCCCACTCGTTCAATGTTACCACATCTAGATTTTCTCGGACGGCTTTGGAAATAAATCTTCATAAAAAAATAAAAAAAAAATTTAAATCTTAGGTGAATTGATATCTAAATTAATCTTGCTTATGCTCGAGTGGCCGAGAAATTCTCCAATTCCCATTTCCTTTTAGATTTGTTTTGTTTTGATTACCTCTAAAGCCATGACGAGGTAATTATAGCCTCTTTTTTTTTCAATTTTTAAAATTACTCCCCATAATTATTTACTCTATATTGCATTTTCAAATTCTTCGTTATTATTTAAAATATTTTAAAGTAATTACTTTTCTTGCAATTTCTCTCATATGACCCATTTCTCTTATTGTACAGTTCTGTTGCAAGTGGGTCAGATTGCTCTGTATAATATTGTCGACAGATTAAAATCCTGTTGTATATCGTTTTCATCTTCTATCGATATGCTATCGTTCTCATTTTTATTTGATGATGTTTACCGCACAAAGCACGGGCACGGCTATGTGCAAGTATTTATTATATTTCTCATGAATGTTTTTATTTTATCTCAATATTAAAAAAGATTTTTTGTAACCTTAGAGATTAAATCTGCGAGCGAGTGGGATTCAGTCATTTTTCGAAAATACATATCTCGAATAGGCGAATGTCCAATGTCACTCGACCACAAAGATCAATGAAAACGACACACATCCCTTTGCTGCAAGTTTACTAGATGGTTCCAGTGCTGTCCGCGTAAAATGGGGACGAATCTGACCAAATATTTCGCGAGTATTATTCATCTATCGTGGATGAGTGACTCCCATGGGGTCAGAGTTAATTTAAGCACGGACGAATTCAAAGATTTTGTTCGGGGATGCGAAAGTTTATGGAAGAGTAATACCACCGTAAATCCGCCCTCAAATTTAAGTGGGAATACGTGAGACCACAGTAAGACTAGTTTGGGCGTAAATAAATTCTGGCCGGTTGTTACCCATTCATGTCCACGGTGCATGAATAATACTCACAGTTATATACATACACATGTTGGGTATTCTGGTACGACAAAATTAGTTGCTGCTTCGAAATAAAATTTTCTTTTGCAATGACGAGGAAACTGTTCTTTTTTCAATATGTATCACCTGCTTTCCGGTTTTCATAAATTTATATATTCAAAATCCGAGTAAGGACAATGTAGTTATGAGTAAAACTTTTTATTTTTTAATTTTGTTTCATTTTTAAGATTCGAATACGAGAATTCAGGTAAGGAGAAAAAAATAACATATATTTATTATAAGGAGAAAAAAATCTTAGGATTTGTTTATAATGTTATTTTCTTTCTATTTTTTTCCAAAAATTGTAGGTTGACAGGATTACAAGAGAATGCCTAAAATGTCCCGCATACGTATAAAAGATTTGGTTGATGCTCACCTGAAAATCTAAACCGACAACCGGTGATTATATATCACGATTATTTTCATCACTTATCTGATGTGAGATTTAATTTCCGACAATAGCCCTCGATAACCGTTGAGCCAGACATTCTTCTGAAGTATTCGGGTCAAAGGGTAATAATTGGTCACGAGATGGAGTTTCTTTTCCATCACCAAGCCAACAACCTTATACAAGTTAGATTTTTTTTTTCCAGCTTCACGCTTGACTGATGATGAGTTCCACAGTCGAGTTTAGCATTATATGAACTCGTACGATAACATGTTTTGATATTATATAAAATATCTACCAGACCACCAATAAGAGAGTGGATCAACTTTACTTGAACGTCTAAAATTACCGGGGATTGAATCCGATGACCCTTACATATCAAGATTTCTTTTATCCTTTTTCCGACGTAGCTCATATTCCCAAAATGTCACAACTACGACAAGGAACAACTGTGCCAAACCTCCTTCGTAGGTCTTAACTACGGTTATGCCGGTACGTACATGGGATGATGTCTCATCAACCATCGCAAGACATGGTAAGTGTGGACACAAACCAGTGCCGTATGTCGATGTCACATACATATGTGGTATAATTCTATAAATTATCTAATTCCTTGATGAACCGCGTGTCTCCTGCCGACCTATTAATTAATTAATTAATTATTCTCTGCAAAATTAGTCTCTTTTTTTAATAAATAAATAAATAATTTCCGAAGAGCAAAATGGAAGGTGGGGGGAGAAAAAGGAAAAGACGAGGAATCTCCGTGGAATGCTAAATGTGGATAAGTGTCATCGATTAAGGTTGTCTCTATAATGTCTCGTCTCCTCCCAGTTAACTAAGATTTCGTGCTCTTCTTTTCTCTTTAATGATTAGAGCTTTTGGTTGGATCGGGTTCCCATTATGAGCTTACAACAACCATTCCCCGAATAAAAGGTGTCACTCTTACTAGAGAGTTAATTAGTGTGTATATATATATATATATATATCATATGACAGCACTGACATAATGTCACAAGTTAGTACGATTCAATTGCTCTTAGCATCATTTTTTATTTTTAGAATTTTATTAAAAATATTAAAATGACTGAATTTTATTAACTTATAATATTGTATCAGCACTGTTACCACGTTGCACGCAGTGGTCTCTCCGGTCTCCTCTCCACTCCTGTTCACGGCTGCGCGCGCGCTTCGGTGGATTACTCGGTGGAGTTCTTTATTGAAAGAGTTCTTTAAGAAGTAATCATGCAGGGCATGAGTCACGTGTCTAGCTAGCTAGCCAACAGTAACACCCAGTTAACAAATGTTATTGCTTAATTATTATTTCGAGTACGGTGATTAAATTGAAATGACTGAAATGATAAGATACTTCTTCTCTTTCAAGTAAAGATCTCGAATTCGAATCCTGTAAATAGAGGGGGTCTGTCTTAGGAGATTTAACCCCTAGTGGCTCTATCTTACTCGAACGAAATTAGTTAAGACTCGTTGAATTTTTAAATACTAATGATACGTGAGTGTATATATATATATATATATATATATATATGAAGGGATTATGATTGATGATGATGATGCCAGCGACTAGCTTGTCTGTCTACTAGTTTAGGGCATTCCATGGGAGTTTAACACGTTTGCGAACATCTTCTCCTTTTTTCTTTTTCTTTTTTTTTTAATGGAGTTATGAATGTAATCCGTAAAAAAAATATATTGAAAATGAAAGCAAAGGGGCCCATCATCCACCGAATTATATTATAAGCAAAGGAGCAAAAGAATTGATGCCATTTCATACAGGCAAAAAGATGGAAGAAATTGCACTGATGATGTAAAAGATCTTGGAAAATTTTCAAATCGACTTAAGAAGAAATTTTAGTATTTAACCGGTATAAAATGTTTTAAAACTGTTTTCATACGGTGTGTTTCAGCACATTTCACTTAGTATCGTTGATTTTTTGTCAAAGGAGCAGTTGAAAAGGGGGAAAATTTTTATAAAAATTTTAAAAAGAAAATATTTAGAGAATCATATAAAATTATATAAAATTCTAAAAAAAAACTTTTGTAAAATTTGAAAAAACACTTTTGTGTCAAAATTAGGTTCATCTGGGTAGTATTAAATAATCTGTATTAACACTATCTTTATTAATATAATATTACCAAAGATCTGGTAATGAAGTCTAAGAAGCCGGTGTTCGCAAGGCACATGCTCAAGAGTTTCTTATAGTAATATTGCTTAAAACGAGACTTGAATTGTGATCTCGACCTTATCAAATCACGTGGAAGAGTTTTAGACCACTGGACTACCATCTTTGGTGGCTTTATTTTATTAGTCCTTAATTGACTTATATGCGATTTATGCTTACTAGCTCTCTGATTTGATTTCAGGAGTAGGGCAGAAGAATAAGAAAGATCAAGTCCAAGAGCACACTCATTAATATTTAATGAAATGCTCAAGAGGAGGAGAAGAAGGGATTGAAAATTCGGATTAAATTCAAGCTTAGGAAATGGGTAAATTATAGAAATGGTGTGAGACGTTTTTCAAAGAAAAGCTCTGACATAATTTTGACATGCGTCCTCCGCTTATTGACCGGTAAAGGTGTGCAGGAACCGGTTCTCTTTAGCGAATAAGTCCGAACCAGAACTGGTTCATGGACAAATTGGATTGCTTTGAATCGGTTCGGTTGACCGGTTTTTATTTTTGATTTTTAATTTAATCAATTGGGCTCAGGCTATGGACCGATTGCAGACAAAAGAACCCAGTTCCTAAGCCCATGCAGTGCATTTTGCCCGTAAAGTGACATGCCCATATCCATAAATGCGCAGGAGGACAAGATCTCGTCGCTCGTCGCTACAAAACTGAGAACCTGTCCAACTTAAAGTTTCTCTCTGACACATGGCAGTCGATCAACGACCGACTCCGCTAATTAACCATTTGACACGCGTGCAGGCGCCCGAAGTAATTACTGAGGTAATCCCTGCATTTCAGCGCTCCTCTTCCTCATTTTACTGCTCTTAAGATTTTCACCATGTGTATAAGGAGTCCGATCCATGTACTATTCTGTCTTTCTGCCTTCGTACCGGCTGATTTGAGGGCCAGATCGGATGTAACTCCCGGATCGGCTTCTCTTCCTAGTTTCGGGTGCTCTACTCCGGACCCGCTCAAGGCAGATCGACTCTCGCCCGTTCCGAAGGTCTTCTCTACCCCTCCCTGTAGTCTATCTCATGTGCCATGCCATGGGATGATTTGGCCTGCCAGGCACAATCTCTTAGCCCATTAACGGCGACATGGCCGGTCGGCCTGTTTAAGGCACAATCTTGTTAGACTCGTCGAAATGATAATTTGAAAAAAAAAAACTCAGTTGTTATATCGGTTGGACGGCTGCATTCTCCTTCGTTTGCAAGTCAATTTAGGTTATGTTATTTGTGTAACAAACTTAAATTTCCTCTTCGGAATACAGCTGAACTTTCAATTCATTTCATTTGGTTGGTCGGACAATTGAAAAGTTTTGCACACGAGAATAAGGTAAATAACTTGAATTAATCGATTTACATTGAAGAAATAATGTGAATTCAAGAAAAACACAGTAATTTGTATTGATCCCCTAAGTTACCAGAGGGTTTAGTTCATGATTTAAATGTTCAATGCAATGTCGACTTTGGCCATGACCCTCCATTTACGACTGTATTTTCATGAGATCATCAGTACAATTATCGTCCAACTGAACATGTTGTTCCAACTTTGTTGGTGTCTGAAACGTTTCTTCCACCTCTCTAGTAAGGTTTTGAGGTTTTTTTTTTAATGATAATACAGTTACCTTTGTTAGGTAGTGTTTGAACTTTCGTGTTCAATTGAGAGCATGTAAGATGTACTACTGAACAACCAATACTCAGTGCCGGTCTCGTCGATATAGTTCAAGAGATTCTGATCTCATATATAAATGACACAATTTTTTCTAGCAAATATCTTGCTATGAATGCGTAGAGAGATTCAAATATGAGATTTTAAACTCCACCAAACCCGGAACCTGAAACACATGTAGATTATGTTTTGAGTTTATTTTGGTATGATGATGATATTTTCTAATGGATAAAAATGAGCAGCGTAACGTTCGATCTTTCCTGTTCAACTGCAAACATATCAGACGAACTGAGCAACCGGCACTAATATCGATCCCGTTAACGTAACACCACCAAAAGCCTAGTCGTATAGTCTAATAAGTCAGTGTCTGTCAAGGCATCAGCTCAAGAACTCCCTCTAACAATTTTTGCTTGGAGCGTGACTCGAACTCACGACTTCAATCTCATCAAACTGCATGGATGTGAGTTTTGAATCATCAGATTGCTTTCCTTGGCGGTATTCCGGTATGATGATGATTCGATGATAGTTTAGGAACCCTATCCTGCTTTCAAATTCGAACGGAAAAAAAAAAAACAAACAAACAAACACTTCGTTCAAATTTTTGTGGTGAAAGTTTGCTTGCTTTTATATGTTCTTTCAGAGAATAAAGCTCTCGTTGCCTAAGGATCAATCAAAAAGCAGGGAAGCTTTCTCTTCATCAACGTCGTCACCATTCAATCAACAATCTTGAAAGCCGCCGATCACTTAATCATGAAGGAATAATGGACGCTTTTGTCCGTATACGAAGAGCTGGGGGTTAATTTCAGTTTGGCCTTGG
The DNA here is from genome assembly GCA_037672795.1 of Lagerstroemia speciosa. Lineage (NCBI taxonomy): Eukaryota > Viridiplantae > Streptophyta > Magnoliopsida > Myrtales > Lythraceae > Lagerstroemia > Lagerstroemia speciosa. Next base: position 1,664,987 of record CM075292.1, read on the forward strand.
CCCCTGCCGCTTGGCTGTGGCCTCAGTATTCACCCCGTAGATTGATTTGTATAAATTTTACCCCAATTTGTTTGGAAAAATTTCAATTTGCCCCAACATTGACATGGTTAATTATAATTTTTTTTCAACCCTTGTCGGAGTTAAGATGTGGAGAGAGCACCCCGGTTGAATTATCAAAACGGTTTATCACTTGCCACTATTGTTTGGACCAAAAAAAGGGTTGGTTTACTGGTTCAAAATTCACGTGCATACGGTTTAGTGAATCCAAGATCTCAGGTTTGACCCCTTACTACACATTTGTGTCAAAATATTTGCAAAAAGTGTGGTATTTGGACTTGAGCTTCGAGTAGATCGATTTCTTAGACTATTATAGGTTTTTGGTGGTGTTATACCGACGGGATCAATGCTAGGCGATGGTTGTTCAATGTATTGAATATGTTTGCGATTAAATACGAAAGTTCTAGTATTACGTAACGAGGTGGGCGGATCGTCACTAGTATAGTATCATCCTTTTAGTCATGAACAAACCAATATAATTAGTCGAAGACGATTTAACGTCTTTTTTCATAAAAGTTTAGGTTCAAATTTTATAAATAGAAAGAAGCCTATAACTTTAAGAGACATGTCACAAATGGACCAACTCGGTTCAAATATGAATTGCAAAGGTCCGGTGGTCTAGAACAAATCTAGGAATTGAGTTTGAGAATGGTAAAACTTAAAAGTAAAATAGAAAAATGAATAAGGGGTGAGATAAGATAATTTAACCTTATGATCATTAGTTATATCTTTAATTTTGAAGTATCGGATTGATTGATTGAAGGTTCCATCTTCTTCGATTCCCATGTCCTCTGCCACAGGGACTAAGAAGTACCACTGCTCCAAGTCCTCCACGACAATTCAATGTGCCAGTCTTTTCGGGGTGGACTAACACGATGTCTCAAAAGCTCGGGGGTAAACCGAGACGATATAAACTTCTGGGCATCTCGACACAAATAAAAATCGGAGGTGCCCTGAGGGATGAATCGGAATCGACCTTTTGTCGTTGCTATGGAGATACTTTTGATCCTTTGCATGCATAAGGAAGGAAGAACATCCAAGTCACTATTCGATCAGTTTGTACACTTGGGTAAGTAATCGCAAGACGACACACTTGATCGGGCACACTTGTTCCAACCAGTAGACAAAGAATATATCTGAATGTTTTGAGTGGAGAATATGATGAAAGCTACTTCCGCCTCCCCTTTATTTGTTCTTTTTTTTTTTTTACCTTTTTAAATCATGCGAATGTTCAAACTCAATGTGATGTGACTGATGAGCATACATGTTTATAATGTCGACATTTGCTGCCAACAGATTATGTTGTGTGGTATTTAAACATGTTTTTTAATTAGCTTTTTTTTTAATCATTGTCTTATTTAAGTAAGTCATATTTAAATATATTTAGATAAGAAGTTTTCCTGACCTGAATATATGACATGTTTGATGTTATTAAATTTTTTCCTTGGCTATAAGAGTTTTGAGCCCGTTTCCACCTAAGAGTTTAAGCTGATAAGTGGTGGCACTAAATTCTCTTATAAATTTAAGTTTTTATTTCAATATAGTCGATCGACGATTCAACTCTCGACACTCGCCCTCACGTGGCAACGTGTTCATACTTGACAACGTGTTCATACTTGGCACGTGCCCTTAAACACTCGCCCTCAACAACTAACCTCGAGCCGTGCATTTCTCTTTCGGTCTCCGGTGGAGGGACAAACTACTAAGAGGCGGGCCTTCTCTACCATCCTCATATTAGCAATTGGGCTCGAGCCGAACATTTTTCTTCCGGCATAGGGTTATAATCCCACGAGCTCCACACTCAGGTTCAATAACTGACCATAAGTCAGGCATTTTTCTTCCGGTCTTGGGCTTATGGGCCACGAGCTCCGCACTCAGACTTGGTGTGGTGTGAGCCCGTATGAAAACCTACTCTGATACTATATTAAAATTTCCTAAGTCTATAAGAGTGTTAAGCTCATCTCTATAAAAAAGGGTAAGCTGATAAGTAGTGATACTCAATTCTCTTATAAACCAAAATTTATGTTTCAATCTAGTTGATATGGGATTCAACTCTCAACAGATGTGATCTATATAATAGTATTGATAATAAAATCTCACGTCAGAGAGTTAAGAGAATAAAACCTGATTTATAAGAAAATTAAGTATCGCAACCTAATAGTTTAAACTTTAAGGTGAAAACATGCTCAACATATTATAAGTCTATATGGATATTTGACATGGTATTAGAGCTCACATATAAGCTCACACCATGCCAACTTGAGATCGGAAGAAAAATAGCCGACTCTTGGTCAGTTTATAGTTCAAGGATAGTAGAGAAAAGTCTACCACATGTTCAGTTGTCTCCCCTCGCCTGAGTATGGAGGAAAAATTCTTGGCTCGTGATCGACTGTTGAGGCAGGTGTTTATGGCACGTGTCAAGTGCAAAAATACGTTGTCATGTACAGATGTGTGTTAAGAAGTAAATCCCATATCAGAGAGTTAGAGATTAAAACATAATTTATTAGAGAATTGATGTGTACCGCCACATAATAATTTAGGTATTTAGATGAAAACAAACTCAATCTCTTGTAAGTTTAGATAGATATTTTATAAATAGAATGTGTTTAAATAAACTGTATCTAAATTGGGATCACCCGACTAACCTATTTTTAATTTATTATCTGTAATGATTGGGTGATTATATATACTTCAAAAATAAATTACCCTAATACTAGAATAGACATTCATACATGATTAACAACGCAGAAACACTGTTAATCAAAATTTAACCGTGTCTACAACTGAACACAGCTTTACCAGAGACGTGAAGTTTGTAACATTTTTATTAGGTAAATAATGCTAGCGGTTATTATATAAATAGGTCAAAAACTCAATGAGATGGTAAAATGATTCCAGTGAACAGATTTAGTCGTATTCAATCGGATTATACCTACCAAATCTAATTAAACACAATTAGTTGTCATGTCTAAATGAATCTCACCTGTTCAAATAAAAACATGTTTAGATTCTACCAAAAAACCTGCATAATTCTTTGACGTATCTGTATCGCGTTACAGTTTGTCATCAAACTTATGTGTTTGAAATGATACGTGGTCATTCCGGAGGTGGTTCGAATTTCTTTTTATCGTAGACGTGCTACTAAATGTTTGCAACAATTGTCTAAAAATTTCGACGTGTCGAAATGTAAAGAACTTGCATAATCCAATATTTTTCCCTCAATTACGAGAGAAGTCTGTGAGTTTAAAAGAAAGTAGAATGAAGAATGGAATAAATAATAGGGCGTCCAAGAGTCCCATGAATAAAAATCGAATTCATGATTCATTATATATATTGCCGGTACCCTTATTTTATATTTAAAATGAGGGTAACAAAAATGACAATTCAGCAATACATCTACCATGTAATACTCGAGCAATAACGAACATACCAACGATCAACACTTGTCTAGTCAACATAATCCTACCAAAGTTATTAGTATAGTCCATAAAATTAATATCATCGAAATTCGGGTTCAAAGAACATACTTTTCACAGAAACTTTCACCCAAACTCGTGTAGAAGGGGCTCAAATATCGAACTCTATACTCACTAAATATTATAATAGTTGGTTTTAGAACATTAAACTACCGTTTTTATGTGATGGAACAGGGTGACTTTACTACCCAGAACTCTTTCTCAGCCGGAGTCCATTTCAGGAAGTAATGGGACGATGAGATGCATTAAATGGGCGGTCGTCTTCTCCTGCAAATAATTGGAGGTCCCTGAAAACCCTAATTGCGGCTTCATGTTCAGGTTCTGAGAACCCATAATATTTTACCCCTCGTACGTCTGTATGTGTACATTTCTACACACATTTCTGGAAAAAAAAAAAAGTATTAGTGGTACAAAAAGTTTGACTACTGTTATAATATAGTATAAAATTTTTAAAACGTTACAGAATGATATAAAATATTTAAAAAATTGACATTAATGGTACAAAGCGTTAATTAACTACTAACACAGTTTATAACCGCTGACGTGGCACTTATGTTGTTGCTTATGTGGTGCCTACGTGGCTGCTGACTCATAAAGTTAAATGCTATAACGTAAAAACATAGGAAAACAACCAATGGTACAAAAAGTTGGGTTAATATTACAATACGATACAATATTTTCAAAATATTATAGAATTACATAAAATATTTAAATTTGTATTATTTTTTTATTTTGTTAGAAATTCTAAAGTTTTCAATAACACATTATCACTAATATTATTGTCACTATCATCGATACGATATTTAGGATCATAAATATTAGAATGATTATTGAAGTAATTATCATCAGTAGCTTATCATTTTTATGATATGTAAAAAGATATGCCAATAAACTAAAAATTTTAATCCAAAAAGTTTCAAAAAATGAGATTATAAATTTTAAGTTCTAATGATAAAAACAACATTTGATACTTAGTTCATATTACTAGATTAGCTTTATACAACAATTTTTAACTTAAGTATTGGAAGAATGTTAAGCCAAATAGCCCTCTCTCGTATCTGTAACTATGTGAACTTTCTGAGTAGTTACCACGATAGTCTTAGTCTCCATACTGTTTGATACATGTTGAGATTAAGAAAATTGCTGCAAAGTCAATTCGTGATAATCACAACATATGAGACTGTGTGAGGGAAAAAGGTAAATGGATGGACTTGAGATTTTATTTGCCAATAAATATAAGTATAATAAAAATATAAAATTTTTTTACTATACTATAACGTTTTAATAAATTTATATCATATTATAACATTAGCCATATTTGTTGTACTATTAGTACGTCTTTTCTATTTTTTATTATCATGTCATTCAATTTTTTCCAAGTCAGCGTCCATATAGGTACCACGTAGGCACCACTCACTAGCAATTAAAGACATTAATAAATAATTAACAGTTTGTACTATCAGTATTAACTTTTCAAAAATTTTATACTATTTTATAACGTTTTAAAGATTTTGTATCATATAATAACAATAGTCAAACTTTTTGTACTATTCATGCTTTTTCCCGCCCACATTTCCGTATGTGATCCGTAATTTAGCGTTAGAAACGTGTGGAACACATTATTCTCTCGGGTCACAGAAAAGATTTGGGATATTCTATTCCATTATTGTATAGTTTCCTTTCCAAATCGAATTCGTAGTTTGAACATCGATCTCAGCCGAGCCATGCGATTTGTCCCATTAGTAGATCGATACAGTGCCATCACAAGGATAAATTCTGAAATGATCTTATCTCACAATGTGGCATAAGAGAATACCAATCAGATTGTGACAAGCGAACAAATTAGTGCTGTTAATCACCCAAGTAATTAATTACCTTATTTATTACTAATCAGAATAATTTAATTGATTCATTCTCACCACGTTGTTGTTTTCCGTCACAAGAATTCTTTCCCGCATGTCCTCTCAGAAGGAAAATTAAGTATGTACAGCAATAATTTAGAGATTTTTTATCGGTCTGTATACCACTAAATAGTACTGATGTGATATTCTCTCATTGTCGTGATCTTATATATTACTATTACTATCCTTATTTAGTTATTTTACCTTCTTTTCCTAATTGTAAAATTAAAGACTAATAATCTTTAGGGTATTATATAAATATATATATGTATGGAATAATCGAAATATATAGTTAGGCTCAAATATGGCAAATTATAGGCTCATTGTGCATCGAAAAGATCAATAGTAATATCTTAGAAGAGATAAATTTTTAAATGATATTATATCACTACATAATGGAGAAAATATCAATTAAATTGTAAAGTGAATATATTAGTATTAATTATTCCAGTAGTCGTCTTAATTATTACTAAATATAATAATTTAATTAATTTTTTTATCACATCACTGTGAGATAAGATAATTTAATTTTTTTCCCAAAAGCATAATTGTCCAATTGTCAGACAATGATGCACACATAGAAATGTTAGATGGAATATTTTGGAATCTGAGGAATCATTTTGCAGTTTTAAGAGATATTAGATAGAATCTTCTTTTCCCCGAAAAAAAAAGAGGCAAAATATTCAAAAGTAATTTAAGAATATTTCGCTTTATTCATTTCTCCTCGAAGTTACAGCTAAAATGCAAATATTCTCTTGACGGAAACAACACCTAAAAGTCGAGGATTGAATTCAAAGTTTTCTCGTAATTAGATTCATCCTGCTCGTAAAAAGGGCAATTTCTAGAGCGGGAAAGATTGAATAATTTAAAGCCCGTAGGGAAAATATATAAGGAGATCGCAAGAGTAATATTCCTTGAATTTAAAAACAAAATTTGAAATAATGTATTTTTTTAATTAAATTATCTTTTTTTTACCTCGTTAACTTCATCTCGTAACGGGATTTTTCAATCCACGGTTGAGAATTCACTTCCATCTCAAACACGACCAGAATCTCCAGTCTTTCCCTCGCCCCCCCCAAAAAAAAAAAAGAATCTCTTTGTCCTCCTCTCATGGTCTGTAAGAAATGTCCGATTATGCCCCCCAGATCACCTCCCTAGATCCAAAGCGAAGCCCCACACTTTTTTAATGTGTCGTGTAGTTGCCACGTGGTCACGGAGTAATTTCCTTCGAGGAAAACCTCTCCTCCCCGGTCGCCACGTGCATAAAAGGGGATCAGCAAAGAGAGACAGAGAGGAGATCAGGATTGGCACTGAGACAGACGCACCCGATCCATCCCCTCCAAGAACCGATGTACCACTAGAGCCGGGAGGGAATAAAGGTGCAAAAAAGGAAAAACAACATCAAAGGTTGTGAGACAAAAATAATTTAAAATTAAGAAAGAAAGTTGAAACTTATTAAATATTATACAATTAAATTTTTTTTAAGTTGATAGTTTTGAAATATGATAGATACTCACCCGTACTACGCACCGTATTTGTTATCTTAACTGAATCCATGTAATTCGAGAAATTAATGATAATTAATTTTTTGAGTAAAAATATTTCATTTACACTTTTAAAACATATCGTTCTAAAAGAGAGGTCTGATACGTAGAATTGCACTGTTTAATTTAGGCGTATGAATTATTAATGAAGAGAATAAGAAAAACTTCCCATAAATATCAAAGAGAGAGATGTGCGGGAGGAAGGGTGGAGGGAGTGGGGTAAGTAATGGGTGGGGGAGGTAATGATTGCATATTTAAGTAAAATTTACTATTATACCCTCATTTTACATTTTAGTTAAAATCATTAAAAATCCAATTTTTTAATATATAAAGGGTAAAAAAGAGAAAATTTAAAAGTGAGACGCAAGCTCGCTTTCATTCTCACATATAATAATAGATAATATTATTTATAATTATTTTTTAGTGTATACTACCGATATTTAGAAGTTAAATACACCCTCAAATTCAGGTTGTGCTGGCTAGCTAAGGGAGTGAAGCTCCCTGTATCAATTTTTTCTATTAACAAGACTCGAACTCTAAGACCTTATTTAAGGGGAAGAGACGTCTTATTGTTTCAACCAACTCGTGCTTGTATGTTGCAAGGACGGATCCAAAAAATCAAGTTAAGGGGTCGAAATAGAAGGAAGACTAAATGACAGAATTCAGAAAATCCAAAGTCAATAAATCTTATGTAAGATTCACGGATTTTTTCGAACTCGGGGAGTGATCACTCGCGTACTTCTAAATCCATCCCTAAAATATTACTGATGTGTTATTGAATACCTTTTGTCCCTTGCCCACTTCCACTTTCAAATTTTCACAAAATAATGAATGAATGAATAAATAAATAAATAAATAAACAAATAAACAAATAAACGGGGGAAAGGGAAATATAAAAATATTTTTAAAAAAAAATCTTTTTCTTCCGTCTTCAAGCCTTTTCGTTGCATTATATAAAGGCCAATTCCCCAGTCCTCCCAGAGAAACCCAAGCCGAGCACAAATTGCCAATTCCTCGAAGATCCTTGATCTTCTAATCCCCGTCCCAAGGAGAACTCGAAACCTCTTCTTCCCAATCCCGACCATGGCCCCGGTAGCCGTTTCCGAGCAGGCCAACGTGCCGAAGAATGCATACGCCTACGTCACGTTCCTCGCCGGGAACGGAGACTACGTGAAGGGCGTGGTCGGCCTGGCCAAGGGGCTGAGGAGGGTGAAAACGGAATATCCCCTCGTCGTGGCTGTCCTCCCCGACGTGCCGGATGAGCACCGGGAGATCCTCGAGTCCCAGGGCTGCATCGTCCGTGAGATCGAACCGGTCTACCCGCCCGAGAACCAGACCCAGTTCGCCATGGCTTACTATGTGATCAACTACTCCAAGCTTCGCATTTGGGAGGTAGGAAACCTTGTCACTAGCCGTTCTTATTTAGGCTTAAATTTTATTTGCATTCAAATACGATACGCCTATGATTATTTTTTTAAAATATTTCTTCGTTTATTCCATTAACGATGATTTAAATATTTCAAGAAAATAAATTTTGAATATTCTAATTTTTGGTGATCGAATTTTCATATCTAAAAGCAAAAATAATTTCCAAGCAGATTCTAATTTGTCAAGTCATTTTACACCACGGCATATATTTCTTTAAATATCTGTTTGATATGATATATAACTCGAGAGGATGTTTTTTTTTTTTTTTGGGAAGATCGTTGCCTTTTTTCTGTAACAATATTATAAGAATATACGAATTACATGTCCATACTCGGAAATTATAAAATATTATATGATTTTTTATTTTCTTTTATTCATTTTACAGTTTGTGGAGTACACGAAGATGATATACCTGGACGGTGACATCCAAGTTTTCGAGAACATCGACCACCTCTTCGACTCGCCGGGGGGCTACTTCTACGCCGTCATGGACTGCTTCTGCGAGAAGACATGGAGCTCTTCACCGCAGTACCAGATCGGATACTGCCAGCAGTGCCCCGAGAGGGTCCAGTGGCCGGAGGAGATGGGTTCTCCGCCGCCGCTCTACTTCAACGCTGGGATGTTCGTGTTCGAGCCGAAGCTCCTGACGTACTATGACCTGCTGGAGACCGTCAAGATCACGCCTCCGACGTCCTTTGCCGAGCAGGTACATACGTAGACACCTCCCACGTACCCCTTCCATGTACACATGATTAGACATATATGATTATTTGATTGATTAATGGAAAACGATAATACCGTGTTCGCCGAGGTTAAAACGGTTTGGGTGGGATGGTTTTGTTAATGCGAATTGTCGGGTTCAAATTGTCTGGCCGGGTTTTCCCTCACCTCGAAAACAAACCGAATTTTATACAGTATTACAAAAGTTCATTTTTTTCATTAATCTCGGTTGATTTTTTCGGTTTTTCAATTTAACGGTTTTTGACTTGCACCGCTTCTTCTGGCCAGGATTTCCTGAACATGTACTTTAGGGACATCTACAAGCCGATTCCTCCGATCTACAACCTCGTCTTGGCTATGCTGTGGCGCCACCCCGAGAACATAAACCTCGAAGAGGTCAAGGTTGCTCACTACTGTGCTGCTGTAAGTGCTCTGCAACTCAAATCACCATCTCGAATCATCATCGAAAGACAATGTTTCGGAAATTATTATATATAAAGATCTGTATTGATCCAATCGATGAATCAATAATCCTCGTGGTGGTGCATTCAGGGATCGAAGCCGTGGAGGTACACGGGGAAGGAAGAGAACATGGACAGGGAAGACATCAAGAGCCTGGTGAAGAGATGGTGGGACATCTACGAGGACGAGACCCTGGACCTGGACAAGATCATCGTCGCCAGCAGGGCTCCCTACCCAGGACCCAAGAACTTAGTGGATTCCCTGTCGGATTCCCCGCAGAGGAATGCTCCTTCCGCCGCATAAGCATACGTATAATTAATGTATGTACGCTCACCGGTCGATCGTAGTCAGGCCCGGTCGTGTCGATCGGCGAGGACCTTCTACGTATTATTCGACCGTATGCGCTTTGCTTTGGTTTTCGTGTTTGGTTTTGGTCCTTTTTTTGTTGCCAACCAGGAAGCGGGGGTGTGGTGTAGCTCGTAGATGTCGTGTGTCGAGTTGATGCTAATAAGCTAACAAACACCGTCAGTGCTACACAAAAAAAGAAAACTACAGATCAATAAGACACACTGCAGATGCTTGGCATCTCCCTCCATTTGAGCTTTTGTTATTAGTCTTGCATGGCGTTTTTTTCCTTTTTTTTTCCGGTGGAAGACGAGGCCGAACCACTAACGCAGCGGAAAACATAATTAAGAAATTACACTGACAAGACATGGTAGTTCCAATTGCATCACCCGACAATGAGAATTCCAGATCTGAGGGCCATCTCTGAGCCCAGTTTAGGAATAACTTTTCGGAATGACAAGTTCCTAGCTTCTAAACCCAGTCATCACCGTCCAAAGTTTTGCATGGCTTTAACCATTGACTGTCACATCGTGCAGGAGATTTCACGGGAAAAAAACAGTTTTTTCCTGATCCCTAACAAATTAAAGTTGTATGGCATATGTTGTTTACTTTCCTTGATCGAATATATTGTCGATGTATTAGCTTGACAATCAAGTGTTGATTAACTTGCCGATTCCATAAATGTCAAAGAAAAATAGTTAACCAACAATATGACGTGTTCAATTCACTTAAGAATTTCTCGTATAGTATCCCAATTAGAGGGATTCTAAAGTTTTGGGCCGTTCCACCGTCCTGTTTTTACTGATGGGAATATTTTTCAACAGCAAAAGACAAAAAAAAAAAGTTTGTAAAGAGTGATGGCATGATCTGGTCCTGTTCAAGTAAGGTGTAGAACATGTGCCTAGGTCACACTTTTAAATTACCAGGGAGGTTGTATTATATTAAGTTGACAAGTTAAATAATCGTGGATGAAGATGCAATATACAGATAAGACTCTGAGGATCGAAATGTAAAATTCCTGATGATGGAACAAGCAAATGGGAGCAGTGAAGGAGGTATTGCTTGCCAATTAGTTCAAAGACGAAATCCAACAGGAACGATATTAAGGAGCTGATCAGCCAGGACATGTTGGACTTATGGATACCAGTGGTACAAACTAAAAAAAACCGAGTCAATGAAATTCGACGGTATTGATATGGACACATGCATCATGGATTCTGCCCAACTTCCGATATCTCAACCGGTGCACGGCTACCTCAATCGGAGCAGTGACCGGTTCATGGTGACTAGCTCTCACTGATAGCTCGCCGGAGGACATATCACCGTCTCTCCAAATTTCTCTACTCTGCACATCACTTCTACCACATCTAGACTTGACTTTCTTGCAAACAACTCAACCTGGACTCGGACCGTCGTGGCAGACTCGAAAGCAAGGGACTGGAGCCCAATGGGTAAGCCTCATCATTTTGGCACTCTCATTGAGAGGACAAGGGCACTAGGCCATGGAGAGCCGGCCACTCACCACAGCACCCTGTACAGTACAAGGTATCTTCAGTGGCTACACCAATCTTAGTCAGTAATATCGAGTCAATAAATTCTTTCCCGATCATAGACGGATCCAAAAACTTCGTTTAGCGGAGTGAGGCTCCTTAAAAGAATAGTATGACAATTGAAGGGGGTAAAATAGGATAATTCAATAGAAAATTGAATTAAATTAAGTGAAATCTGTATAGTATATTAAGAATTTCTCTGAGTTCACGGGTGATCCCTTGAATCCATCCCTGTTTCCAGTTGTATCATCACAAAACTATGTTTGATCTCTTCCTAGCCTACTTTTCGACTAGAAGAACAGTAGAAAATGCCCACGTAATTTCTCACCTATGTCAATCTTAAGCCCAATTTCTTTATATAAAGATAACTAAGGTCCCGATTTTTGATGACTTCGGCCATGGATTGTGGGTGGTTGCTTACCGCAAGCATTTGTTCAGTGAAGAGCAAGATCTCGTAAATCACCCACCAAACAAAATGCTCGCCTCTTTGCATATGGTGACACGATAGGCTCTGCTGCACCTTGCTTTTTGGTGTATCGTTTCGCAAAATTGCAGTAAGGAAGGCTCTTGCATATTCGACTCGACATTTTGCACCAAGGCCGTAGCAACCCATGTTGGCCACCCTGTTCCTGTCAAGTTTGAAAACCTGTTCGTTCCAGGCTCAAAAGCCGCTTGCACCAACTTTGCTTGGAAGATTGGGCAACTTTTAATGGGCGTTTGATATCAATTTTTCATATTTAACGGAGATGGAAGACACAAACCTTCACCGGGTCGTAAAACAGTGAACAAGCACTGAGACAGGACATGATCTCTTAGGCTTTGTTTGGATACCAACGGATGGGAGTGCTGAGAAAAGACGGCTGAAAATTTATTCCCCCCACCGCTCCCAGCCTCGCAATCCACCACACGTAACCCTCAATAAGCTGTGTCCTAGTTTCTTCCAGAGCATTCATTCATTCAGCATCCACTCATCTAGAACCCCAATCTACACTGTCCTTCCCAATGACATCTCAGTGGCAAAATTACCTTTCCAAAACATCCAGAGCTAATACATATAGCATATGTACTTCAAAATAGTCAACCAAACCAGAAAAAATAATGCATATAAACTCTAATAGAATATTCTCATAAAAATGCCACATTTTACGATCAATACGATGCAGAAGAATGATCTCGCACTGTACTGTAATTACACAAATCATTGCCACAACTGCAAAATTGCCAGCCTGCTTTTTCTTCTAGCCTATACCTGAAGCAGCTAACAAACAGATAATAATCCAGTCACTCTACCCACAACAAAGAATGTGGCAACGTCCAATAGGCATCCTCTGTTTATTTATTTACATTCAGTTCAGTTGCCTCCAAACAAGCTTCTCAGCCTGTTCCTGGCCTCCTCGGAGAGATTGCAACACCTGAGCCTCCGCCTGAGAGGCGGGCAGGGCTCGGGAGAAGACAAGCACACAACGATCACTGTGACGTTATCGGAAGTATTGCGTTGTAACGCATCCATCACAAGCTCTCGGGCACACTGCTGCGGATCGTTGTGCCTCCTAAGCCCTTGTCGGACCAGAGAGACTGCATACTGACTTGACATCACCTCCCATATCCCATCGCAGGCAATTATCATGAACTCATCCTCCTTGGTTAAAGTAGCCCGTCGAATATCGGGATCAGCTATTAGAGGTGAATCAGAGCCCCGAGGGAGCTTCATGTCCCAATCACCAAGGGCTCGAGTTATGGACAGACAGCCATTTAGGTACCCATCGTGGAAAAAACCACCCAACTCCTCTACACGCTTTCGTTCAGGCAAATAAGATGGCCTGTGATCTTGAGACATTTCAACTGCCGTTCCTCTCCTGCACAGAACAGCTCTACAGTCACCAGCATTTGCAACTAATAAATGCCTCCCAAGGACTAGAGCTGTGAGTGCCGTAGTTCCACAGGAACTGCTAACGCTTGGTTCAGACGCTAAGGCTAGATCCACTTGAAGAAACGCCTCCCGGTGAGAGTTCTCAAGCTGTTTCAGGAATGAGTCGCCAATTTCTGATTCTTCTGGTAGAACGGTGTCTTCAAAGAATAGCTTCATTGCATTCCTTTTAACATATGCAGCAGCTTCAGCACCTCCATGACCATCGAAAACTGCATAAAAGGCACTCGGAGTGCAAAAGTTGGACGAGGAGCCTAGACGGGCTGATAGATCATCAATCCTAATGTGCTCATCTTCCATGGATTCACGACATCCTCTGTCAGTGTAGCTACCAGACCGAATGCAGGGTAAGTACTTACTTTTGGGAGAATCCATTGCAGCATCCTTGACACCGTCAGAGCAGCTCAAAACCTAAAGGCAAAGACCTACACTGATGAATAACAGCCCATACATTTATATTTTAAGAAAACAGCAAAGAAAAGGCAGAATCATCAACAACTGCAGTAGCCCCTTCATCGACCACGTTTCTTGACGAGGGATCTTGACTCTGTTCAGCAACAACCTACTGAAGAAAGACTCTAACCCACAAACCAACCAAATCTAAGGAAAAACACAAACTTCAACAAACATGAGCACAGAATTCGAGGATCTGATGGGCAAATAACAAAATTAAGCATGTAATATTTGCCCAGGAAAAAAACAAAACAAAACAAAACAAAACAAAACAAAAATCCAGAGTCTTTGGCCAAAAATCAACGGTAAACGAAAGATCAGGTTCAACCGTAGCACACAAATCAGATAGTAGACCAATTCAAGTTGTAAATGAGCACATAACAGTAGCAAGAATCTGATTATAGCTTAAAGTCCAGGAAGACACCCAAGAACTGCCAATCGAGACTCCAACAACATCGGTCAATCGGATCAGCAACGAACTTAAAATGATTTATGAAGTAATTGCGGACCACGGGAAACCTAAGAGAAGAGATCATAAGCAGATCGGAGCGTACCGAGTCAAAACGCGTAAATTCAGCGGAAACAGAATCAACGACCCGAACTTCGCCAAGGATCGGGGAAGACGCTACATCGATCTGGTGGACGACGGCAGGCTCCTTAGACACGCTGTACTGAACGTTATCCTCTGCTTCGGTCACCATAGTCGGCCTGAACACCATATCCGGCGACGTCGTTCCTGTCAGACTTTCCGGCCTCGTCGGGGTTAGCGGGGAGGTAACGCAGAGGATCGTGGATGGGTTCGTGGAGCTTCGAGGATATTCTCGGGGGCGAATCGTCGAACAGCTTTCGTGCGCTTTCTTTAGCAGAACAGGAGAGATCAGAAGAGGATCTAAGAAACGGCGAAACGGTTGAGTTAGGACGCTAACGGGCCATTATATGGAGGTCGGTGAGGAAACCGACGAACCGACTCGACCGGTGGGTCACGGGTTGGGTGACCGGCAGGTGGCTGCAGCCTGCGGAGGCTTGGGCAGACACGGAAACTGGAGAAGTCGTGTGGACTTCTACAAAACGCGGCGGGCTTCTCATTTGACGAATTTACCCTTTTAGCCCGACGTGCAAGGAGGCACGTGGAGCCCCTTTTCTAAGGAAGTTGAACAATTTCCTTTTACGGCAGGTAATTTCTCATTTCTTTCTTTTTTGGGTAAATCATTTATTTTTTTTTCTTTTGTTGAATAACCTCACTGGCGGTACTATATACCTGTGGAGAAATTTTTTAATCAGTAGAACTCACGAATGACGTGATAGACTTAACTAATTATTATTTGACATACTAGAAAAAGTGTCATATCATATTTTAAAAAAATGAATATTATCAACGATTGAAAGAGATGACGCGTCACATTTTACTATCGTGTTAGTCAAACAACCATTGGACGTGTTCACGGATGACATGATGAGTTAGGCTCAAGCAGAAGAATCTCCCGTGCTTGTGGCTTGATACCCATTTGAAGCATTCAAAATGAAGCAAAAGGTCACTGATATTACAGAATGTAGCCTCTAATTCCCATGGAATATCACAACCAATAGACAGGACATTTACAAGATTAAGTGAATCTTAGTATGAAATCTCCTTCCATCCCTGCAATGAGGCTTGTGATACAGCTACAAGCACTGCCTTTACCTCTGCATGAGTAGTAGAAAAGGCTGGAGCCTCCTAATGACAAGCAAAATGTTACATTTCGATTACAATTCTCCCCACGTAATACGATGAAAAACTGAATCAGTAAAAGTTATTTCTGTGTTGAACTATCACAAGTATGCCAACCTGCATATCATCACCAGCTTGTTTGGATTGAGAGATGATGGGAGGGGAGGGATTATTTTACATTTTTTGGCAGGGATTTTGCTCGAAAGTTTGTTATCCATCCTAATCTCTCAAAATTTGGAGGTTTCGAAAAAAGTAGACTTTGGAGATATTTATCTCTCCAAATCTCTCATAAATATTTTACCAAATAAGGGATTGTTCAATCTCTTCAAATCCTCCCATCCAAACAAGCTACAAAAGATAGTAATCTAACAGTTTCAACTTCACTCCATGTGATCAGAAAAAATTGTAGATGATTTTCCCTTATATAACATGACGTGGCGAGGAATAAATAATCAAATTATTTTATTAGTAATTGCTATGTGTTAATGATTATACTGCTCGAGTGATTAACACTAATTCACTCGTTTGTCACATTTTTATTGATGTTTTAGTATGTTACGTGACGAGGTGGGAGTACCTAAGAATTTCTCGTGCGATCCAGTGACTTTAAGGTCTCCTATTCAAATCCTCCCATCAAGAACAGTGCCATGAACACCTTTTAGAAATAACTTTTTTTGGTGATAAATGAGACGCATGAATCTAATACAGAGGAAAGAAAATAAAGATAAATAGCAAACATGTCCTCAGCCCAATGGGGGATCGTGGCTTGGGGAAAGCTTCACGGACCGTCCCGTGACAAATGGCTTCAATTAATTGCTGATTAAAAATTGTGGAAAATAAACTTTGCCGTGTTTTCACCGGGCAACGTGCCGAAATCTAATTGGAATTTATGCACAGCAGCAAGTCTGTCCACAACACCAAAGTCTGTCCAAAAACACCTAGGCAGGTTTGATCGACTTTACATGTGTCCGTGTGGTGTTTCACACGTGATCTTTATCTAAAAGCTCCCCACCCACAAAGAAAATCGACTTAAAAATAAACTTTTTTGAGTGGATGTAAAGTTGCAGAAGTATTTATAAATTAATTAAATTATTTTTAAAATATGTAATTTTAGTATGATAATATATAAAGCAGGGCGACAGCCCGAACCAAACCCGTCCCATCCCACAATGGGGCGGCCAGGCCTGGCCTCACTGGTTCGGATTAAATTGCCGTCCGTAAGTGGGCGCGCCCACCGTCTCATAGAGGGGTAAAAATGGAAAAAACAAAAAAAGAGGCGCGTTACGCGGCCCCGTTCTTAGCTCAGCGATGATGCGTCAGGTGAGGGTCATAAGGTTAATTTGGTCATTTTGAGCACTGCAAGTGGAGTGTGACGTCATCCTACTCCACTATTCCACCATTTACTTTTTTTCTTTTTTTTTCATGAGTCAGCTACCACCAGAAATCACAGTACAATAATCAATACATGGCTGGTGCGATCATCGATGTAAAGTTAAGGGATTGTTTGGCCAAAAAAAAAAAAGTTAAGAGATTGTGATTTTAAATGTTATTGATTTATTTCTCATACTTATTTTTTTTTTATTTTTTTTTCAAATCTATCCATCTTTTTTTTATGCCGGGAAACGTACTAAACTTCTTACTACGGGCCTCTTGAAGAAGTCTCTCGACCATCTTAACAAGGGATGCATTGCGCGATGATGAGGAGCACGGTGAAGTAATGACAAAATTAATCTATAATTAATAAAATGATTAATCCTACATATTAACCCATACTAATAGAATGTGTGCACGACTTCTGTAGAAATCCACGAGATCGGATGTTCAATGTTCTCTTGACCTTGCAAGCCTTTGTGAGGCCGCATTTGCACCTGAACTGACATGAATCCATGGATCTATTAAGTGTTCATAAATTAAAAAGAGTAAACTTATCATTAAAACAAAGTTATATTTATCGGTGGAACTTTCCCTGCTTCAGTTTTTTCTTCAATTGGGATGTTTATGTGGAACACGATGACTCAACAGCTTAATCCGATAGTAGCTCACAGTTAATGGCTCGAATTAAATAAACGAATCCAGTGGTTCATAATGTTTCTCCTATCGAATATTCCAACTCAATCAATCAATATCAGAAGCATCGGGACTCGGGTAAGTAGTGATTTTTCAAAATGACACTGGTCGAAGTGCCCTAGTGACAGCACGAGGATCCAATTCAATTGGTCAAATGTTCGAAATGATTATGTTACGGACCAACACACCCCAATGACATGTATTGGGTTTTGACAATTACTACCATGTATTAGCCTCATTGGCTCATCCCTACCAACCATGGATTTTTAGGTCACTTCAAGCACGTGGGTTGGTCCGTAAGGACTTTGCCTGGGGATTTAAAAAAAAAAGAAAGTAAAAATATATTTTATATATTTTATCCGTTTTAATTATTTTTATTAAATATTCTTATTTCACTTCTTAAATTCATCATGTTGCTCTTTAATTGAGTTACACCGACCGACTCGAATGACTCTTTCGTCCCCCCGGAGCCCCTTCTCTATCTCAAAAAGCGAGAAAACTGGGAAAAAAAAAAAGAGCAACCGGTTCATAGCTTTAAGACCAGCCCATCGAGCATAGATGAAAGTCGATCTTATTGGATTAATATAAGATAGTGATAATAGGTTTATAAGATAACCGGTATCGTCATCGGATAATTTAGACTTTTGGATAGAAATGGACTTAAATTTTATAAAATTTACAAATAGTAACATAATGTATGAACACCTGACGATAATAATCTTTAAAATAAACCCGAACCCGTTTCCAATATTCTTCTACCATAAGTGTGATTGGGAGGTATGCGCAGCTTATGGATCCGACCCAGGTCCCTCCCACGAAGAAAAGGTTGGCCACGAGGATCTGTCTGTCCTTTTCCTCCCGTGAATTGCCCAAAAAAGGCCGAAAAGTGTAACCCGAGCTTTCCTTAATCTGCAGGTAAAGTTCTTAGGCATGAAAGTATCTTATGAAAAAAAGAGTGTTGAGATTAGAATCCCACATCGACCAGATTGAGAAAGAAACTTGGGTTTATAAGAGAATTTGGTACCGCCACCTATCAGCTTAGGCTTTTGGGTGGAAACGGGCTCAAGACTCTTGTAGGCCCAAGTAGAAATTTAATATGGTATCAGAACAGGTCGATCCTGGACTTTCACCACGCCAGGCCCGAGTGTGGAACTCGTGGCTCATTAAGCCCGAGACCGGAAGAAAAATGCCCGGCTCGTGGTCAGTTTGTCGAGTTCGGAAAAAGTCCGACTCGTATGTTAACCCGAGGACGGAAGAGAATGCCCGCCTCGTGGTAGTTTGTCCCCCCTTACCCGAGACCGGAAGAAAAATACCCGGCTCGAGGTCAGTTGTTGAGGGCGGGTGTTCAATGGCACGTGTCAAGTGTAAACACATTGCCACGTGAGGGCGGGTGTTGAGATTAGAATCCCACATCGACCAGATTGAGAAAGAAACTTGGGTTTATAAGAGAATTGGGTACCGCCACCTATCAGCTTAGGCTTTTGGGTGGAAACGGGCTCAAGACTCTTGTAGGCCCAAGTAGAAATTTAATAAAGAGGGAAAAAAAAATCTACGTATCTTCTCGATTTGATCGCGATATCTCAGATCAGTGTAAACTCAAGTCTTACTTCTTTTCGCGGTTTTCGTATAATTCTATGTTAGTTTCCTGTCCACGCAACCTATCCTTTTTGCATTTTCCTATCAAGAATCTCCTCAGTGCATTTGTGTACGGTTCTTGTTTTTGTCATATCCCATATCTTTTTTTTTTTGGTCGTCAGCCACGGTATCCAAGCAGGCCCCACCAGCGGTGAGATGACATCTTTCAGCCAACCATACTTGACTAATCCGTTGGTCGCCCCGGGTCGCACGCCTGGCAATGGCGGGTGAGGCTCCCAAGAGGGGTGTCTGCGTACGTGAGGTCTCGAACCCGAGACCTCCTTAAGCGGCACCGAGCTGCTTACCACTCGACCCAACCCCTCTTGGTCGTCATATCCCATATCATTGATCAACGGGTTGTTCTTGCTTGGAGGATACGTTTATCTTAATGAATAATCCATGATTCTTGATCCACACTCTTCACATTATGGACAGGATCATTTAGTGGTCCGCGAGGCGAAGAATTCGGGAAAATAAATGAAATCTCATATAAAATTTATTGATTATATATACATTTTTGTGAAATTGTGTTATTTTTCCACCGACATCCATCATTCAACTCTTCTTTCAGTTTCGCCTCTCTTAATTCGAGTTAACGGACTGGAGGAATATAAAAACCTCTCCTCACGAGGAATGCGCCTCTGGGGATTTGAACTCAGGGGATCTCGGAAGACCTCCCAAAGCCCTACCACCAGGGCTGCCGCTCGTGGGCATGTATCGTCTTTTGTTGATTTGGCCCCCTGCTCTCTTACAGGGGTTCACAGCCTACCCAGCACTGAAAGTGGATTCAGAACGGTCCCTTAAGCAGCAACCAGGAAGCGTGTTCGGTTAAATTTAGGTGATGATCGATTGTTTAAGGAGCTCTAGGATTACGCAGTAGCATCAGGGAGATCGTTTATGCGACGATTCCAATCCGGAATGTGCTGTTAATCGAAGCTCCGCTGCTTTATCGAACTTTCTAACTAGGAGGCAAAGTAATTGTCGTTACGATGGATGTAATATTCTACAACATATTATGAAGTATTTACTGATAAAAAGGAGAGAAAGGTACTTTTGATTCTTAATGTTTTCGTTTTTATTATTTTAGTTATAAATCTTTATTTTTTTTTATCATTTACATTTTCAACCTTTTGAATTTTTATTACTTTACTCCTATCGTTACTTTTTTCCATCTAAAAAAGCATATTTTATAGAAAAAGAACATTTTATCCAAAAATTATTTTTCAATAAAAGTATTTTTTAAAAAACATATTCAGTCACTGATTAAGGAAATGTCGATTACTAACACGTGTTCCTTCTAAAATTAGAACTTATTTTTCTTAGAATGAATCACGATTTTGTAATGATAATAGCCATCAATTAATTTTCAATCAGGAACGTGTCTCGATTTTGAAGGAGATGTGCTCACATGTAAAACTCTACATATATTTTTCACTTTCATTTGCTTTTTTTTCCTTATTTACTTTTTAAAAATAATTTTTGATGAAATATTCTTTTTTTGGATAGAAAAAGTAACAGTGTGACCAAAGTGGTAAAAACTCAAAAAGTTGAAGATATGAATAATAAAAAATAAAGATTTAGTATTAAAATGATAAAAGTACAAAATGTCGATGACCAAAAGTGCCATTTACTCTTAAAAAAAGAAGACACATACAACAATTTTTTAGGACAACTTGAATAGCCAACAATTACCTTTATTTTCCTTTTGGGATTAAGGATGCCAATTATTTGAGAGAGTCTCTATGTACAAGATATACCACGTGATAGTACTGATTTAGCATCACAAGTTAATAACATTCAGTTATTTTTAGAATTTTTTAAATAAAACCTACAAAAATAATTCTAAAAATAATTTAATTTAATTGACTCGTAATACAGTATGAAAACTGTCACGTAATATATTCATTACAACTTTGTCCAATTACTGACTCTCTCCCATTATCGTAGAAAAGGGGAAGCGAAAGAGTTGAAGCAGCAAGGAAGATTCCAGATTCCAGCAATTATTCACGAGAAGCGTAAAGGAAGGGAAGAAAGAGAAACCTTATGTTTACTAACTTATACGTGTCGGTTTAGGAATGACTGTTCCAATAGCTGTTGAATCGAAATGATCAACACCCGACTTACCCAGAAGTTTATATTTCAAAGTTGTTATAATTTCTGAATTTTTCATTAACTATATATAATATGAGATTATAATTCTAAAATGAGAGGATAGATCCAAGAAGCGAAATAAAATAATTTAATAAAATATATAAGATTAAGTGAAATATATAATATTTCACATTTTTAAATCCATTCATGATTAACACTTACTATATGCTCTGAAGGAGATGTCTGACCATCGCGGGTTTCCAGTTCCAATTTGGACAAGAACCTATTTAAATATAGTAAATAAACGTGTTTAAACTATTTGAACCCTTTGTAAGACACGTTTGCTAAATGTGTTTCACGATTTTTACGTAAATATTTGACCTATTTAACACATTTGCATACAAGAAATTTACGAGTTGTAAAAATTTACATACATACATTGCATGTTTCATTATCATCAAAGTTATATTTATGGTGAAAAATAGATAGATCTTACTTATTATTGTCTAATTATCTACGAATATTATTATTTTAGTAATTGTTTCATATATTATTGGAGTATAGTTACATATATTCTAGGAAAAAATCTTAAATGGTCTTATATCACAGTGACGTGATGAGGAAGAACCAATCAAATTACTTTGATTGGCATTGATTTGTTAATTTGTCACATTTTAATTGGTACTTTCTCACGCCATGTGACGAGGTATGATCACGTAAGAATTTCTCATATTCTAGATACAGTACATTAAGTGAGTAACAAGGTTTAGATACAACATTGTTTAAACAAGATAGCATCATGTGCAGATCATTGGGTTTCCCGACCCGAACCCCCTTAAACATGCCATGATAGAGTTTGCTGTTTCTACAAATAACCAGGCCACTCATGACTCAATTTATGAAAGGGTAGCTCGTATCTTACTTAAAAGTTTAAATTATCAGGTGCGAAAACCCAAAATTTTCATATTCCAATAATTATCTAATTGACTTGCCACGTGACACATACTTAGACTTAGGGTGGATCTAGAAGTTGAACACACACAAGAGGGAATCGGAAACGGAATGATAATTTTCAGTTTTTATTTAATTTAACTTGGAAACGGAATCCAATTACCTTTATTACTCTTTGGTTAAAATACTAGACATTTAAAATGCAAATAATTTGAATAATTTATCGAATGTAATCTAGATAAATTAAATAAATATAAGAAAATTATTTAATGAAAATTATTAATTTATCAAAAATCTATCAGTAAGAACTCTTCTATTTTTAAATTTTTTTTTTGTTTCTTCGCAGGAACTTTCCTTTTTTGATTGTTGAAACTTTGTTTGTTCTTTTCTTTTTCAAACTTGACGCTTAGCCAATGTTGAAGAAAAATCCTCAGATTTATGCAAGAAAAAAATTCCTAATAATAAATATTTGTTACGATTTCTTTAGTTACGTGTTGAAGAGTTTTTGAGTAGTTGAGATTTTTTAGGAGGTACTTATTTTCAATTCCGGAGAACTTTCAATCCAATTTCCTAGTCTCAGGAGAGGAATCAATCCACTTTTTTTGGATAATAAATAAATTCCAACCGAATCGATGATTCCGATTCCCGTTCCGGCACTCAGTTTTAGAGAAATAAACGGGCCATTAAGGATGTGTGTGCATCTGAAGGACTCCTTCTGTGGATTCCTAAGAAAAAGAGGAACGAAACTTCCTCTGTGTATGGTCACTGTGCAGGGTGCAGGAAGATGAGGATATGGAGCACATACAAGGAAGCTGCCCTTTTTCCATAAGCTTCTAGCAGATATTGGGAAAACCTGTTTCAAAGAAAGCGGCCTTTCGTATTCAACTGTAAATCTTATGTGAGCCACATATCTCGGGATCTCCGTGGAACAACTTATGTCCATTATTGGCAATTCGGCATATACGGAAACAAATAGAAACAGGGGGTGGCAATTTGGGCCGCCCTGGCCTTATCGTGTTGGTCCGGTCCAAGCATGGCACGTAACTTTAATGGACCTGGTCGATTGGCCAAAAAGTACTATAATTTTTAGATTTTTTCTTTATTTAAAATTTATTTCCATACTTTACCTAATAAATTTTTTCCATTATATTTATTATCAAATCCATTTGTTTTTGTGTTATCGAGCCGGCCCGGTCCAAATTTATCGGGGCCAGGCCTAGTGTGATAAGGGTGTAACCCGGTAATTTTAGGCCTAGGCGTAGGCACGGTCTTATCATGCTGGGCCTTAAAATTGCCACCCCTAAATTGAAGAAATGCGGTCTTCCCAAATGCTGCAAAGGATGTGAATGAGATGGTACAATTCGCGAATAGTTCGGGCTCGGCTCGATGAAAGCTTGAATTTGGCTCAGTCTTAGTGAGCTTGAGCTCGGCGTGGCTCGGGTTCGTCAATTAAATGAGCTAAGCCAATCCTAATAGTATTCGGCTCATGAAATTCGTGAACTTAAACAAACTTTTTATTTTATATAATAATCATTACTATTATTATTTAACTTTAGAAAAATAATAAAAATTAACACCATTATCTCAAATTCTTATTTAAAATCCTAATTTGTTCTTTTTTATTCACTCACGAGTTATGCAATTGACACAATGATCTTGTGCTCGAGCTATTTTCTTTTCGACTTGGCTTATATAGGCTCGATAAGTCTTCGTTTACTATCACAAGTCAGGTCCAAGCCTAAAATATTGGGCTCGGCCAAGCTCGAGCCCAAACCTGAGCTTGCAAATTGCTAAACGAGCTGAGATTGAATATTATATATTCGGGTTTGGCTTGGCTCATTTACACCTAGCTGACAATGAGTTATCAAATGTCTGCAATAAGCTGGCTTGAGAATACTCCCAAGATGGGGAGTTGGCTCCTGGGCCGGCCAGACAGCCATACCATCGAGGCCTGGACTTTGCTGGAATTTGGATTGATATCTCTAGGCGTCGATCAAATCATGAAACCGTGAAGATAATAGCGGAAGTAAAGGAAAAAAAGAAATCGCATGCTCGTGCACGTGGCTCTGGACAACAAGTTCCGTACTCCGGGGGCTAAGCAGGCTCGCCCGGAATTAATGGCTAAGATCAGCATCTAAGACCAGCAAGTGAAGGCAGATTTGCAATCCGATCATCACATGCACAAAAGGGTTCGATGAAATCCGAGAACTGATCGGAGGCCTTGGCCTCCGCCAAAGCCCAGCCGGCGAATCAAAACCCGAGAAGATTGTCACTCAACTCTCAACGACACCATTGCCTTGTTCCTGGAATGATTTGAGGATCGAGATTCAAAATTATTTAATAGTATTTATATTGTTAAGATAATATAATATTTTTTTAATGCACTGAAAATAATAATTATTAATTGAGTTGACCGTCCTAAATTTAGGTTGTATTTGAAATCATCCAAAGTTTTGAGATTTTTGTGGGAAGTTGATATTTTAAATCCAATTTAAAATTTTTACTGAGTCGGCTCGCTTTTCCGATGACCAAAATATAGCCAAGAGGATGCGTTCTTGGTTTTGTATTTACAATAAGGCAGGGAAAGAGAAGAGATGGGGATTATTTTTATAAAGTTATATTTATTATTTATAACATTAAATATTATAATATTATATTTTAAATAATTTTTTTAAAAAAATTTAAAATACTTAATGGGACATAATAATTTTATACTATATTATGTATTTCATACAACATAATAGCTCTTTATTTATATAATTTTAAAATTTTTATAGTAATTAACGACGCCTAGATCGAATAAGAGTCTACGGGAACAAAGGATGTCTCTATTAGTAGATTACTAGGATCAGATGAGAAGGTGGGCACTAAGAGAATCCCGCTGTTTCAGTGTTTTGGGCCTCGTGCCATCTATCAGGAAACCTTATTTTAAAAAAGAAAAATAATTAAATTTTATTAATTTATAATATAATATTAGTACCATAATATATTTATTACATATAGGACTATCTCTTCCATCTATCAGGTAATCAGACTCGCCCAATGTAATGAGAAAATTGCTGAGCATAACGGAACTCTATAAAAATATGTAACACGATAAATTTATAGAGCCGGAATATGTATAGTATCCAATAAAAAAATTGTATTTTCTCCGCATTGCCAAATTTCACTGTAATGCATAACTAACTCTTTATATAAATTACCGTTTATATTGTAAAAAATTTTCATGTGTTAAGATTTGGGAAATTTTATACAACGAACTCGTCGTATATTAGACACTAAATATTTACTGTAATAGTAGATATCCTACAATTTACATGTATCACTTATCACCCGATTAATTTCAATTTAAATTGATTAAAATTAAGTTGAAATCAACATTGATCTTATCATGCTATGATAAAGCCCATACTTTAACAATCAACGCTGACATTAACGTCGTAATGAAGGTATTCGTCAAGATACGTGATTAAGAGCTTCTCGAGCAATTTTACATAGAGCGTGATATGAATTTTGAACTATTAGATTACTATCCGCGTGATAGTTGGTTGATTTCACTTTCAATGATAGGGAAAATTGGTCCCTCCTATTTAATTTAATTATTATTTATAAATAATTAGATTAAATCGTTAAACGATAACCGAATTGCAGTGTAATTAAGCCAGTGATCGGGTCCAATATTCAACTCTCCACCGGGACTGTATACGGGGATTAACGGCGGACTCTACATTTTATAATACATTATCCGATTGATTAATCAGTTATTACGATATTATAAATTATTGATATTTAAAAAAAAAACACCGGACAACTTCACCCTCTACAGTGATCACAGAAATCAGTCAACTCACCCACCTCCCCACCAGCATCAGCTCTCCCACTACATACTTTCTCCCATCACCTCTCCTCTTCCCTTCCACCTCACTCAATCCCTCTTTATCTCGATCGATTGGTTGGATTCTCTTTCGACTCTACTGTTCCAAGGTCCGTCCCTTCCACCGGCGGAGATGGCGAGGAAGAAGATCAGGGAGTACGACTCTAAGCGCCTCCTCAAGCACCACCTCAAGCGCCTCGCCGGCATCGACCTCCAGATCCGCTCCGCCCAGGTGTCTCCCTACTGCCCACCATGCATTTCCGATTCTGCTGCTGCAGCTTGATTGTTTTCTGCAGTCTCTGCTCTTCCAAGTTCTTCCCTCGTTCGACATGTACTTGGCTCTTTCTGGAGTGCGCGCTGATACTGTTCCTTCCTGGTATCTGTTAGAATCTGATGGATGGTTTCAGATTTTCATGTTGCTTGGGCTTGTCAAAGTGCCAAGTTTTTGTCTTTCTTCATGATGATCTCTTCCTCCGATTCTACTCTGCTTAATGTTTCTGCCCGACGCTACTATTTCAGAAATAGCAATTGATTTTGATGTCACCGATTCAGCTCTGCCGAAGAATTTTTATTTCATCTTTTTGCCGTAAAAGGATTAGTTCGTGGTAATTTGATTTGAGTATATTCTTGCGTGCGCTTCTGAACCTATATCTCCATTGTATAGATGTTTCGAGCGAAGTTTGTTCTGATAACTTTGTCCTCTAGTTGAAAGATCAATGTTGACTGTTCGATATAGTTGCACTTGGAATCCATTGATTATTTGATGAATATCCATATTATGTGTCGTGGTTGGTGATTGAGCTACACCCTGGATGTTTCTGAAGCAAAAGGTATTCGAAACCTGTGATTTTTCACTATTCTTTTGCTACCTTTCTGATTGTTAATCTGTGGCTACTCATCTAAAAAAATTCATGCAAAGGCACCGAAACTGCCTTTCAGTTGATATTCAGCTTGTTTACCCTTCAGGTCACTCAATCTACTGACTTCACTGAGCTAGTAAACGCAGAAACATGGCTGTCCTCTACCAGATTAGTGGTGAAACCTGACATGCTTTTTGGAAAGCGGGGAAAGAGTGGTCTTGTGGCCCTCAACCTAGATATGGCACAAGTAGCTCAATTTGTCAAAGAACGGCTAGGTGTGGAGGTAATCTCATATTTATTGTTACTGGCCTCTGGATTTTTGTTTCACTTAGATCATGGCAGATGACTTTTGTTATTGATTGTATGCAGGTGGAGATGGGAGGCTGCAAGGCACCCATAACCACCTTTATTGTGGAGCCATTTGTCCCTCATGACCAGGAGTACTATCTCTCAATTGTTTCTGAAAGGCTAGGCTGCACTATAGGTTTTTCTGAGTGTGGAGGTATTGAAATTGAAGCGAATTGGGACAAGGTAGGATAAGCAAGACTACACCGGTAGCTGGTAGTGTATCCTTCTAATTTGTGGTTTTCTGACAATCTGCCTATGTTCATCCTCTGGCTCTCAGGTAAAGACTATATTCTTGCCAACTGAGAAGCCAATGACGAATGAAGTTTGTGCTCCACTTATTGCTACGTTGCCTTTGGAGGTTGGTTGGTTTATGAATTTTAGCATACATTACAGATCATTTTCAGAAGCATTGCATCAAATCATTTGAAAGAATATAGATGGGCAGTGACATTCTCATTACTTCTAGGTTGAAGGTCAAAGTTCATTTTCCTAGCAGAATTAACTTGCTAAGCATGTTCCTGTATATGAAGTAATTAGTTTATCTATAACCTCTCCTTTCCATATATACATGTATAATACAATGGAGTTTAGAGCTGTCTCTTCATGACCCACCTCATCAGAAATAACAAATATTTGGCTATTTAAGCTTCTAACAAATAACTATGCACATTATGTTGAAGCTAATATCTATTTCGCATTATGTTGAAGCTAATATCTATTTCACATTATGTTGAAGCTAATATCTATTTCAAATTATGTTATATTAATTCCTATATTTTTAGGTTCTTCTATGGTCTTTTTAATTAAACTCAATCAATTGTATCAATCCTTACTATGATGACTTAAAACTTTGTTAAAATTTTTCCCTTGTGACATTGGTGCTAGGCTAACTTTAATTTTATGTTGCTAGGAGATGTTAATTTTATCTGTCCTGCAGGTCCGTGGGAAAATAGGGGATTTCATTAAAGGGGTTTTCGCCGTTTTCCAGGGTATGCTGATGTTTACTGATGGAAGTGTGATGATTATGTACCCCACTATAGCTCAGTTGCTAACTCTTAACTCCTTTCTGGTGAACATGTAAATTGTAAAGCAAGTTCTGATATTAAAAACTGCATTAATGTGCAACTGTTACAACCAGTAGATCCTGACAGAGCCCCCTATTTACAGATCTGGACTTTAGTTTCCTGGAGATGAATCCATTTACTCTTATTGATGGAGAGCCATATCCATTAGATATGAGGGGGGAGCTGGATGATACAGCTGCTTTCAAGAATTTTAACAAGTAGTAATATATTATTTGCAACTATGTTGGTATATTTTCTTTTCCCTTTCAAATTTCTGGTCGGGCATTCTAGAGCTGACATTGATTTCATAATGCTCAGGTGGGGGAATATCGAGTTTCCTCTGCCGTTTGGCAGAGTTCTAAGCTCAACAGAGAGCTTTATTCATGGTTTGGATGAAAAGGTAAATTACTATGTGCTTGTTTAATTTAAGATAAAGTCTGAAACGTGAATTTTGTTTAAAGTAAGATGGAACCTGAAGTTTTGCTTTAGTTGAAGCTTTTTCGTATACGCTGTAACGTAGTAATTAACCCTTTAATTGGAAAACTTATTACCTCTGTCAATTTCAGTATGCGAACAGGAGATACTTGTACCTTTATTGCTTTACGAGGTTCATCTCATATGCGTCATTTTAAATTAACACAGAGTCACTTTCAAGCTTGGTTGCATGTGCAACTCTTCTATCACTTGGATCATAATCAAAATGAAATGATCTAAATATTAATCAACATCTTCTTTGTTCCTTTCAATTCCATTACTGTACTGCCTTAAGTTCTCATCATCTTTACTCTTAAGAGGAGCGAAATGACAGTGAGACTTATTCTAATCTTTGCAGACAAGTGCATCCCTTAAATTTACAGTTTTGAATCCTAGAGGACGTATTTGGACCATGGTAGCTGGAGGCGGGGCAAGCGTTATCTACGCTGACACGGTAAAATTTCTCTGATTGTTGTCACATATTTTTTCCTTGGTTTGTCATCTTTAGTATTTCCAAATTGCATTCAATTAAGATGGCACGATGTATATAATGCATATGCCTATTGGAGTAGCCTCTGTTTATCTTCTCAAATAATCTTTTTGCAGGTTGGAGATTTGGGCTATGCTTCAGAATTGGGGAACTATGCAGAATACAGTGGAGCTCCAAATGAGGAAGAGGTCTTGCAATACGCAAGAGTAGTTATTGATGTAAGAGCTTAACGAGACTGGTTTTCTCATTGTTTCCCTCTTTGTAACTTGGATGCTCCTTTCATGCCTAATTTACGCTTCTGGTTTTCTCAACGGTTCCCAGTGTGCTACTGCAAACCCTGATGGTCGTAAGAGAGCCCTTCTGGTTGGAGGTGGCATTGCAAATTTCACTGATGTTGCAGCCACTTTCAATGGAATTATAAGAGCCCTAAGAGAAAAGGTGCAAGTTCTAACAAATTTCTCTAAGTAGCATCTTCCACGAGTTCACATGCTTACCATGCTACTTCGTGTGGCATAAAAGGAATCTAAGCTCAAAGCTGCGAGAATGCATATTTATGTGAGAAGAGGAGGCCCTAACTATCAGACAGGTCTATTAAAGATGCGTGCACTTGGAGAGGAGCTCGGAGTTCCTTTAGAGGTAATTCTGATGGATTATATCTTTTCTTTGACTTGTGTTTTCGTTCACTTTTGGTGTCTACTGTTCATAATGAGGTTCTGTTGTTATGCGTAGCATGTGGCCGGAGTTAGTCTGGTACACTTTCTAGTTGAAGAAAGAACCCATATAGATGCACAATCTATTCCAGAAAAGTCTGTCCGTAGAACATGTTGCCAAAATTTAATATTGATTTTTAGCTGCAGTTTTATCGATATATTATAGGCTAGCTTGTGCAGAAATAGTTTTTGGAAGATAACATCGTAGACGGAGTATCAAAAACTGCATTGGCTAGTGGTGACTGGGAGGTGGCAGTAGATTAGGTGATCGGTTTCGTCGAAATTAAACTTACGTTTTCTGAAACGCCCCAGGACTTTCTGCCAGAAAGGCTTTCATGTAATTCTGAACTAAAACAATGGAATGGACAGTGTCATTCTCTGGGTATCTCAGATTCTCTAGCACGGTATCTTTTATTAATCTATCGTAGACGATAACTGTAATTAACGGTTGAAAACAGGTCTATGGCCCGGAGGCAACCATGACCGGGATCTGCAAGCAAGCAATTGAATGCATCATGGCGGAGTGACGATAACTCCATTTCTCTGTCGATTTCCTCGAAGATTGATTGTTATGTCAATTTGAAGTGGATTATGGAAAGAAACTGCACTTTTGCCAAATCCTTTTCTTTTTTTCCTTGCAATAAGAGTGTGTTCTGGTTTGCCAATTGTAGAAATATGTATCTGCACCATTTGATGCAATCCGTTTTGCACGAGATTGTCTCTTCTACTAGACACATGATCTCGTGACGTGTTACACACTCCTCGGTCGGTAGAAGAAACCCAGCACAGGTTGAAGAGGACTTACCCTTAGGGGTGGCTTGAAATCTCTTTCCATTTGACAGCTTCCTCTGAGCGTGTGAAGAAGGGGGAAATTAGTAAATCTTTTCCATGCAATCTGGTCCCTGATAAATATTTATTTTTCTATTCTAATCCATTATTTTATTTCTTTGAATATGCCTCTCCTCCTCTTGTTTGATTAGTTTCTCTATATCCATTTACAATATGGTTGCTAAGCATCTTATTTAATTTCGAATTTGACACCTTTAATGAAAGTAAAAAAAAAAAGTACCAGTAATAGTGACAATTTAGTTATTCTATTATATAACATTTGAATTTTTTGTATTAAATTACTAATTTATCAGACGAGTTAAACAATTGATACTAAGTTCATCGGTTAAGGATGATTGGCCTTAATGTTCATTATGCAGTCACATGCGTCATTGATGACGGTGGTCGGTGGAATCCCGACAGGGCTGGATTATGAATTTATTTCAAGTTGCGAGACTGTATTGGGTATAACTAAAGAACATGAACTACATTTAGAAGAGTGGGAAGTTTAGGGTACATTCGTGATTTTCGACCTTTTTTTTTGTTGACCCAAAACTTTTCGAAGACACTGGAAATGGCCAAACTATGCGCTCTGGTCCATAGCTGTAAGGGAGAGTGCAAGACGTGGACCAATCGCTGAAACGACAGCGCGCCCTCGTCAGTTGCTTCGCTTCTCTCCCGGAAAGTTTCGAACTGGGGATCCATGGTTTCAACGTGCGAATGGATCACTGGAGCACTGCAACTTCTCAGAACACTTCGAGATTCTGCAGCGATGATGGAAGAGAGCTGAATGAGCCGATCCTTTGAGGTCGTAGGAATGGAGGACAGGTTTTGTTTCGAGTGCCTCGAGCGCCGGGTCCGGTCCGACTTCTCCGGCGGGCTGGCCTTCTCATATGGGCTCTCCGATTCGCCTCTCCCCTTCGGTTCCTCTGCTGTTGTTCAGGTCTCTCCCGCCCGGCTCTCTCTCTATGCTGATTGCTGTTGATTTTGTTGTGGATTCTCTTTTAGCGAATGCTGACTTGGAGTGAATTACGTTGCTGCAGGTTTCGGCTTCTGATGGAGAGGCCTCGGGTTCTCAGTTCATTCTGGAGTACTTGCGCAGTGATCGGCATGGTTGCTTAGCGAGATACATGTGAGAATCGTTGCTAGCTAACTGTCTTATGCACTTATTAAATTTTTGCTCGGAACCAAATTTATCGGTAGATAAGTTGGTAATTTCTTATTGAAATATGAGAAAGATCAATGCTGAATGGGATGGTTTCTTTGATTCAGTTTGTGTGTTTGTGTTCGAAAATTGTACATGTTGAAGCTGGCAATGGGAGTTGATTTTATTCAATATTGCGATAAATTCAATTCTTCCCTTTTATTTTTGTACAGATTGAGCAGACAATTTTGTGAAAGTAACATAGTGTCACGGAGGCATGCCCGTGTTCAAATCTCAAAGACCTTTTTTTTGTGCTTTCTATTTTGTTCAAATACCACATTTTTGTGCTAAATTTCTTCTTTAAGCTTTCAGATTTGTAAAGTGAGTAGGCAGAAGGTAAGATATGGGCAAACTTTCACGTAGATCTGTATATATGTGTTGCAGTGTGAAGGTTTTCTGACAAATCCCTGCCTTTAGAACACTCCTCTTTAATTTCCATGAAGCTGTACTATAAAAAGGGATCAGGTTCACTTGAATTTGGGGTGCCAGAATTTAATTTAAACAAGTCACTTTTCTCAATCATAAATTATTCTTCGTGCTAACCTGGCTTCTCTAAATCAAAACTATCAGAATCACTGTGCCCTTTTATGCAGTGATGATTGTAATGAGAGCAGCCAGGGAATCAGTGATGAGAATGATTCTGGAGTTAACCCAGAACTCTGCAGTAGCACAACTCCTGAAGTTCAACTTGGGCCAGTTCCTCCTCCAAAACAATCTGAGGATCTCCTCAATTGTGGCCAGGATAAAAGCTCCGCAGGATCAGTATCAAGATGTTGTACTTGCGACTGCTCTTATACATCATCTTGTTTTAGGACTATTAATGCCATGGCACCGATAGCATATGCGGCCCCTAGCTGCAGCTCTAACTTCGAGGCAGTTGCTTCACGTTTTCTGTCTGGATCGCTGGAAGATCATATCCTACGCTCCCTAAGTCTTCTCATTGAAGGAAAGGCCACTGGTCGTGATGGTGTGAATTTTCTTAAATTGGTTGGGGCACCATCATTTGGTGGAATTGGCGTTCCTGGTTCTTTAAGACATCCAAATATAGCTCCTGTTATTGGTATGCTTAAATCATTTGATTATATAAGTTTGGTGCTTCCTAAGACTCCATATACCTTGGAAAATATTCTCCATTTCAGTCCCAACGCTTTGCAGTCTGAGTGGGATGTAAGATTCTTAGTGTACCAGCTTCTCTCAGCCCTCTCTTATCTCCATGATTTAGATTTTGCCCATGGTAGCATAAGCCCATCTACTATAATGATCACTAAATCTTGCTGGTCATGGATCTCAATTTCTGATAAGCTGAGGTCTGTCTCAGCTAATGCTGAATGTATCCCTCCTCAGGGTACCAGATCTAGGATTAACTGCTGCACAGAGGATTGTGTCTATCAGGGCCTTTACGCAGATCTGAAGATTTCTGGATCTATAGACTGGCATTCTGAGTTTAAAAGATGGTGGAATGGAGAGCTGAGTAATTTTGAGTACCTTCTTTTCCTAAACAGATTAGCCGGGCGAAGGTGGGGAGATCATACCTTTCATCCTGTAATGCCATGGGTGATAGATTTTAGCACATTACCAGATGAAAATTCTGATGCAGGGTGGAGGGACTTGAGCAAGAGTAAGTGGAGGTTGGCAAAAGGAGATGAGCAGCTAGATTTCACCTATTTAACATCTGAAATTCCTCATCATGTGTCAGATGAGTGTCTGTCTGAGCTGGCTGTGTGCAGCTACAAAGCAAGGAGATTACCTTTGAGGGTTCTTCGTTTGGCTGTTCGATCAGTTTATGAGCCCAATGAATATCCTTCAACCATGCAGAGGCTTTACCAGTGGACCCCTGATGAGTGCATACCAGAATTTTACTTTGACCCCCAAATTTTTCATTCTATCCACTCTGGTATGACAAATTTGGCGATACCGTATTGGGCAAGTAGTCCTGAGGAGTTCATTCAACTGCACAGAGATGCTTTGGAAAGTGAAAGGGTGTCTCAACAACTGCATATGTGGATCGATATCATGTTTGGATACAAAATGTCTGGTGAGGCAGCTGTTGCGGCCAAGAATGTGATGCTGCCTTCTTCAGATCCCACATTGCCAAGATCAATTGGGCGCAGGCAGCTTTTTAATCGGCCTCATCCCATGCGTAGATGCAGCTCTAAGAAATTCAGTAATGTCACAACCATGACTTGTGGTGTTCTAAAGAATGCGGCGATTGAAAAATCATTTCTTTCTGAAACAGCTAATCTGGAGGAACTAGAAGAAGCTTATGCATTTTCTGAACACGCCCGGCACTTGACTCCAGTTTACCACTTTGATACTGCTGCTAAGATTACATCTTCTATTGAGACCTCCCCAGGTCAGAGCGCCAAGGGTATCAAATGTGAACCATGTAATGTCCAAAACTGCAGGCTGCCTTTTGTTGTTGATTCTAAATATCTTCTTGAATACATTGAAGAGACCGATGAAGGTTTGATGGGACATCAAGAATTACTACTTTGGAGGCAAAAATTAGACCCGTCTAACATGCTGTTTGAAGATGTTGCAAAGGACATATTCTCTATTGGTTGTGTCTTGGCAGAACTTCATTTGAAAAGGCCATTGTTTGACCCAGCCTCCTTGGCCTCGTACCTGGCAGAAGGAATATTTCCTAGGACGTTGCAAGAACTCCCTCCTCCCACAAGGGTCCTTGTTGAAGCATGCATCCAGAGAGACTGGATGAGGTATCATTTTTGAATTCTGCCATCATTAAATAATGCATCCTTCCATTTGTCATTGTTAATTTATGGACATCTTGGGATCCTAGGTTCCTTATAAAACTGCAGAGTGTAACAAGAGAGATATCTTTCAGTATATTAATGTTATTATGTTTTGATGAGATGATTACCAGGAGGCCCTCTGCGAAAAGTCTTCTGGATTCTCCTTATTTTCCTGCATCAATCCGATCATCATACTTGTTTGTCTCCCCGCTCCAACTTCTTGCGCAAGATAGTTCTCGTCTTCAGTATCTCGCAACTTTTGCAAAACAAGGAGCCTTGAGAGCAATGGGAACATTTGCAGCTGAAAAGTCCGCTTCCTATTGCTTGCCTCTTCTAGCGACTCCTTTATCAGATATAGAGGCTGAGTGGGGATGCACACTATTGGAGGAATTTATAAAGAACTTGGAGCCATCAGCAGTGAATTCGTTGATCTTTCCTTGTATTCAGAAAATTCTACAGGCTAGATATCAAATTTGACTTCAATGCGTTACTCTTCCACTGATTGTGCTTTTGACTCATCTTTAGCCTTGATTTTGATTTCAGACGACAGGTTATTCTCGTCTAAAAGTGTCCCTTCTCCAAGATTCTTTTGTGAGAGAAATTTGGAATCGTGTTGGCAAATATGCATATCTTGAAAAGCTGCATCCACTGGTCATATCAAACCTTCATATTTCACCGCATAAGACCTCAGCTGCTGCTGCTTCAGTTCTGCTGATTGGCTCTAGTGAAGAGCTTGGTATACCTATTACAATTCATCAGGTTAAGCCCTTTTAGTTAGTAATAGCTCTTCAATCCTTTTTCCACAGGCTGTGCACTTAAGATATTCTACTAATGTTTGAGATTGAAACAGACAATCTTGCCCTTGATCCAGTGCTTTGGAAAAGGACTCTCCCCTGATGGAATTGATGCACTCATTAGAATTGGTATCTTGGTTGATTGACATGAATTATTGTTCTGCCTAGATCTGGATCCTGTCATTAATTTGCTTTAACTATGTCCTTTTCAGGTGGGCTCTTAGGGGACTTTTTTGTTGTCAAGCAGATGCTGCCATTGCTTAAACATATGGTCCATGTCTGCATCAGTGTCTCATGCATGAATAAGCCTGAGCCCATACAGAGCTGGAGTGGTTTAGCTCTTGTTGATTGTCTAGTAGCATTGGATGGTCTACTTGCTCTCTTGCCGGGGGACGTGGTTGTCAAAGAGCTGATCCAAGTGTGTGAACTTCCATTATGTTGCATTCTATTTGCTTTAACGTCATACAAATTAAATTTTGAAGCACTATGATAGTGCAGGACCGGAATTGCCTTCATGTGATCATTCTCATGCAGACCTCTTTTGAAGTTTCAGTGCTACAGGTGAATTAACTGATCTTTTCTTTTCTTGCTTTCTCCCACCCAATTGCTATGTTTTACTTTGAATAGTAGCTATTTTGATTTCTGTCCACTTGGATTGATGAAGCACAACATGTCCATAGCTTGACATTCAGAGAGTTAAAAAGGACATTTTTCTGATTGCATGGCTTTCTGTCAACACGTTTTTCTTGAAGAACTGTTTTCTGCCAAAGAATGGTCCTGTAAATTTCTTTAACAAAAAAAGATGCAACATAAATAAGATGCATAGACCTGGGTACTAGTTGTTTCACTCAGAATTCTGTCTTTTGTTTTCTTATTCAAAGCAGAACCTTTGCTAAATAAGAAGAGTAGTAGTTTACCATATAATTACGTTGCCATCTCAATGATAAGTATTGAATCACATACATGAAAACTTTAGTTGCTATATTTATTGATTCAAGTGCCAATATAATAATTTCTGGCATTGAGCTAAATATGAACTTAAGACCAAGACTGCATATAAAATGCTGCTTCCAATTGTTGCTTTCTGGTTCGTGTGCTGCTGCCTATAACTGATGCATTTGTCTCTCCTGGACTCTTATAAATATTTTCACCAAATCCAAATGCTATCTACCATCAGGTTGCTGCTTCATTGCTATTGGCTCTATGTCAAAGAATTGGACCAGATTTGACAGCTTTGCATGTTCTTCCACAACTTAAGGGGCTTTTTGATGAGCTTGCTTTCTCTCAAGAAACTGCATGTGGATCAGGTGGTTCTACAGGTAGGAGCTTGAAGAATTCAAAGCTTAAAATGAATGAGGGCCCCAACATTGAGAACCGTGTGGACCTTGTGTATGTATATCTTCCTCTTTTAACTATTCAGGGAGCATGGAATCATAGGGTTTATGGAGGAATTATAGTACTTTTTTCCTCATGTGCAGGTTGCTTCTGTACCCTTCATTTGCAACTCTTCTCGGGATAGAGAAACTCCGTCAATGTTGTGCCACATGGTTAATTCTCGAGCAATTCCTTCTGAGGCGTCATAACTGGAAGGTTTGTTAATATCTCAAGTGATGAATGTTCTAAATGTTCATATTAACTTTTCACTTCACACATCTCAATTGTCATGATTCAGTGGGAATGTACAGGAGAAACGCCTAGAGGAAGTCCAGAGAATTCTGTTTCTAAGAGGTCTCTCCTCAGTCAAGGAGTTAGAACTGACAATACTCCTGCAAAGATGCTGCTTAATGGAGTTGGGTGGTCGATTCCTCAATCTCAAGGAACCAGAGTCTCAAGGAATCTGTCTCGGAAGAGGTATAACAATGCTGATGGAAACCCCATAGAAAGAAACATAGCGAACACAGATTATATGAACCGCGAGCCTTGGTTTTGGTTTCCTAGTCCAGTTAACAGCTGGGATGGGCCAGAGTACCTTGCTCGGGTGGGGAGCGTAAAAGATGAGCTTCCTTGGAAAATCAGAGCATGTGTTTTATACTCTGTGCGTGCACATAATAGCAGCTTAAGATCCTTGGCTGTGTGTGAAGATGAATCTACAGTTTTTACAGCTGGGATTGGCCCTGGTTTTAAAGGGACTGTTCAAAAGTGGGATCTAATGAGGATGAATAGCGTATTGGGCTACCATGGCCATGAGGAGGTTAGTTACTACCAGTAAATTCATTGCCATTTAGCTCTAGCTGTTGTACATACGTTATATCACGGTCAGTCTGCATCTGCAAGAGGTTGGCAAAATATGATTGATCTATGTATCTGTATAATATACCATCTATTTATCCTTTTTGTTAGAAAATGAGGTAAACAAGGAAACATGTTAAATTTCCCTTTGCTGGATATATTGTCAGAAGCAAACAAATCTTCCTTATCTTCTTTGTTCTTCAAGGAGAGAGAGAAATGCAAAAATTGCGTTTTTGCTCTCTGTATTGCTAATTCCTAGTCTTGTGCTCAGGTTGTTAACGACATATGCATCTTGTCTTCTAGTGGAAGGATTGCATCCTGTGATGGAACTGTACATGTTTGGAACAGTCGAACGGGGAAAGTAATATCGGTTTTCTCGGAACCCACTGCTGATTCTACGCACTTTGGGAGCACAATATTATCTCCATCGAGCATCAGCACTGACCCTTCAAATGTGCTGAGTTCTAATAATTCACTAAGTGGATTATTCTCAAGTGCATTCGATGGGAACCTGTACACTTGTATGCATCATATGGAATTCAACGAAAAGCTCATAGTTGGCACTGGAAATGGCTCTCTCAGGTGAATTTGGTTTTTAAAAAATAAAAATGAAAGTTTCTATTTGTGCTTTGTTCTTTTCTTGAGAAAATGAATAGTACAATATTAGCTGCCTTATTAGGAATTTAAACTCTATTTTTTTGGCAAAAAGACTTTTTTTAATTAAAGCAAGGAATTTATTTTAGTTGTTGTGAGACTGAAAAATGAAGAAGATTTTAAGCACATTTTCCCAATAAGATAGAAAATAATTGATATTCTCCTAAACCAACCAGGGCCATTTCTCTATCACATCACTTTAGCTAGAATTTGAAGCATTAAAAACTTTCTCAAATTTATAAATATTAGATTTTGTGCTCTAATCTGGCTCTGCAGGTTTTTTGACGTCTCCCAAGGTCAAAAGCTTCATTGTTGGAGGGGTGAAAATGTTGAATCGGGATTCCCATCTCTTGTTTCTACAATATGCTCATGCGGGTCTGACAATATGCTAACAGAGCCAGCTTCAGCCCCACCTTCATGGATTGCCACTGGGCTAAGTTCCGGTCACTGTCGATTATTTGATTCAAGAAGCGGTAACGTAGTTGCCTCATGGAAGGCCCATGACGGTTACGTGACAAAGGTACTACTATTTTCTCTTTGGGAATGAAGTTTTACTTCATAATCTTTTCTAAAAGCAGAACATTTTACACTATGCTTAATCTGCAGTTGGCTGCAGTGGATGCTCATATGCTTGTCTCAAGCTCTCTCGACAAGACCTTATGTGTCTGGGACTTAAGAAGGTGATGACATAATATGTCTGTTCTATCCATAATGTATTGCTTTAGAATCATCAGAGGTTTGCAGTCAATTGTGACCTCAGTTATCTGTTGTGGAGCAACAAGCTCTTGGATTTTCTCTGGCCCATCACGGAATGGTCTAATAAAAATTTTGTTGTGCCATGTAACACTGTTGTCTTTACTATTAGATTAATTCCTTGAGCGCGCTTCTCCACAAGTTGACAGCTTTTCAGTTTCTTGTCTACTGTCAGTTTATTTTTACCGGTCAGTTTAACTTAACTACGTCGTACTGATCAGAGCTAACAGTTAGCTGTTCTCAAGAGAACTGCACAGGAAAAGTGAGAGCTTTCT
The DNA here is from genome assembly GCA_037672795.1 of Lagerstroemia speciosa. Lineage (NCBI taxonomy): Eukaryota > Viridiplantae > Streptophyta > Magnoliopsida > Myrtales > Lythraceae > Lagerstroemia > Lagerstroemia speciosa. The sequence goes on from CM075292.1 coordinate 1,704,612, forward strand.
TTCATCTAATGGCCCTCTCTCATTGTTTGAAACCTCTTCTTGCAGGAATTTGGCGTCTCAACTCACTGTTTTTAGGGGCCACACAGATGGTGTATCAGGTTTCTCCATGTGGGGCCAAGACATCGTGTCGATTTCGAGAAATAAGATCGGTCTTTCGTCTTTATCGAAGTCTGCTGATGAGGTACTTTAACTAACATCATCTATGTAATTATGTATTCGAAGCTCACAATTGCACTGACAGTAAATCATCATAATTGTAACGTATCTTGCATCGAGAACTGGCTTCTCGGTATAGTGCAAAAGATCAGAAACTTCTACTATAAGTTGTTAGAAGGTGATGTTTCTGGTAAGACCGTGGACTTCAGAGGAAGGGATTCTTCTGTGGTGAACATTTTGCCCGAACACTGAATTATGTCATGGAATTCATTTCTTCAACCGTTGTCGCTTTGTTGTGCTGCGATTGGCAACTTTCTGATTGTCTGGACACAGGATGGACTTCATCGGATTATCGTACCTCAGAAGCTCCACATGGGTCACCAGGGGACGAGAAACGTGTCCACGCTATCGAGCATCTGCATCCTTCCCTACTCACGACTGTTTCTCGTCGGGACAGAGGATGGCTACCTGAGGATCTGCAACTAGATGCAGCTGCTGCTTGTAAGTAAGGGAAAGGATGGTATAGAAATTAAAAGGAGCCATTTCTTGTAAAGTTATTTTCTTGGTTAATGTTACATATATATTGTCACACGCTCCTGTAAATTTGTCATGCTTTCTGATTCAATGATAATGCACCTCTTCGTCTTGCTGGTTATACCGAGCTTAGGCCGACTTCTTCTTGTTCTTTTGTTTATTTGATTGATTGTTCCTTTTTGGCTCCTTCGGAGTATAACATTGAGAACCGAACTGTTCTGACGACTGCGAACTAGCCATTCTATTGGCAGGCACGGATCAGCATGGACTCGACCGAGCCAACCATGTGGTGGCGGCGGCGGTTTTGGTTGGGACCTCATCATCGAAGTTTCATATGGGAACAAAAACAAACGAAGCACCACAAATCTCAAATGTCTGAACTTTCAAATCCAATAGAAGTATTCTAACATGATTCAAGCCGGTCTAAAATCATCACCGGAAAAGCAAACTACGATCCGACAAGTGTCGGCCGTCTCCCCGTTTGTAATCCAGTGAAGCAACAACCTGGGCAGCGGCTCGGCTCATTCACGTGATTTCTGGAGAAACGTTTGCAAAAGGACATTTTGCGACATACCAACATTCGTCACAAATTCGATGAAATGTTTCTGGTAAATTGACGATAAATCTCAACATCGACGATCAATAACACAACCTACTCCCGTTAAATCGAGAATTTTCTGGTATTAAATCTTTTTCGTAACTTTCTTTTACTTTCGTCCCTTAATGAAGTTTTTATACTCATCATTGTTTCTGTATGCAGCAGCCCGCATACGTTTAACATGTGCGTATGTGTTCCATAGAGCATATTCAGGCTGAAGAATGAAGAACCAGCTAAATTATTTTTACTAGTATTAATTATGACAATTGCTCTGGAGATTAATACTCATTTACTTATCTGTTACATTTTGATTGGTACTTTCTCAAACCACCTACCAGACGAGGTAAGATCATTTAAGAATTTCTCGTGAGTCATGGACATTTCCCACAATTCATCATTCTATTGATTGATAATTGATTTCATACTCTAGAATAATTTTTTAAAACCATTTTATATGTTTTGCAAACTCCTCTAAAGAAAATTCTTATTCTTATTCACATGATTAATTACTATTATACCCTTTTTTTTTAAAAATTTCCTTCTAATTGCACGAAGATCATCATCGACACATACGGAGGATCGACGGCCCACGGTGGCGGTGCCAACCCACCAAGGTAGATCGGAGGGGAGCCCACATTGCGAGGCAATGCATTAGTCAAAAGACCACTACTATTTATTAAATAATAATAATAATAATAATAATAATAATAATAAATAATTACATGTATAATAGAAGGTGATGAATTAAGAATATATAGATTGTAACATTACTCTATATATATATATATATATATGTGAGGATTCTTAGCGAGGGAATTCTGTGTTATAAAGCCTTGACTCTCCTCTCGGGCATTGTATTCAAGACATGCGCTTTAGTATGAAGAAAGTTATCTAAAAACACTTTGCCTATTATTTAATTTTTCGAGTTCTTCCATCCTTGAATTTCCAGTCATTTTTAATTAACAAATTTCAAATATTTTCTAATAAGTTGATTCTGTCATTGTGTTGTAGAAGATCACCTCTCAGTCAAACGAGATCAATACGGATCCCGAAATAATCTCAACTCAAACCACTCAAATGATCAGTAAAAATAGAACAGAAATAACAGCAAGAAATGGAAAATTTTCAATATTTAATACCTCTGAGGGAAGAAATCTGGTGAAAACCTAGTGCTTTGAAGGCAGAAGGATCGCGAGGCTACGGAGGAAGTATAGATGGCAACACTGGAAGCTTCTCGGGAGCATATTCAAAGCTAGGGCTCATATAGATCCTGAAATCGCAATTCGATCACAGAGAAAAGGTGATGTGATAAACAATCGTTGGTTAAACTCACGAATCACATTGCAAGTTTCACTCATATAAGAAGCTATTGGATGTCATACTACAATATCTATTCATCGACAACTTCCTAGAATCTCAGTTTCGTTTTTTTTTTTTTATGTTGATTTTTTTAGTCTAAATCCATCTTTAACTTTTTTTTTTGCCCGCATGCCATGCAAAATATTGACGTAGAAAGCTTGTTTATTTGCTTTTGACAGAGCGTACAAACAAAAAGGGATGCTGAAAGCTCTTGCTCAACCCTGACAGCCAGCTTACTAGGAGCTCCCCAGATTCGTCCAACATTTGTTCTTGCTCGAACTCTCAATCTTGAAATTGAAATGGGCCGGTTTTATATGGTTATATATATAAAAATATATTAATATAAGATAATTTTCCTTTTTAAAATTGTCAAATATGATAACAATCAACTCAGTAACAGATTATGTGATTTAACTTCTTTTTTTTTTTTAAGGTAAAATATACAATAAAATTGCACTTCGAGGTCCGTGCTGACATGATTCTTACCCTTTTCCCTAGGTTTTACTCCTGAGTCACTCCTGCCAAATAAAGGTGCAATTTTTCTCCATTCCATCCTCAAAGACGTCTAAGATGGTTCTTCTTAAAGGTAATTTTCGCATTATTATGTTAGATGGATTGTTGCCATGATGTTAATTTGGAATGTATTAATTCCCTGCTCAAAAGAGTTACAGTTCGATTTTAGAAAATGATGGATCCAGATACAGTAAATTACCTAAACGAACTAGAAACCATGCTATAACATAGGTCTCTGCAACAACTTTGTATGTAATTGCACTCGAAATTCGTTGAGCAAGTGCATGACTCCACACGTTCAATATCAGTAGTAATGGGAGCGTACGTAACAAAAGGATGTGTGGGTATATACGTGTGGATGCATCTTTTCTTCATGCAATTTGATGTTAGCTCATCCCTTCTAGAATGTAATTTCGGGGATTGATTGGTACTAAATCATTGATACAGGATAAATTCTAGCACTAAATGTAAGACAGTGAGATGGCACTGTGAGTTTTGCTGGAAGTCCACAAGCCAAGGCCTTAGTATATAAAATATTAATTGGTTTGAACTTTTTTACTTGATACATGAAAATTAAATATTTTTTTAATATATTCTAGACGCTGACAAAATATTTTATTGATCAATATATAAAAAAGTGAAGCTTTAGTTAAGCAAAATACAAAAAGGGAAATGTTAATTGGTTGTCAAACATGAGGAACTACTACTGAAATTTTAAAGGAAAATGCATTGGCATAAAAGCAATTCGCGTGGTCACCGATGAGGCCACACGTATGGACTTCGCAACATACAAAATCCACTAATGCATAGTGCTATGATACTGATAGAAGTGATATAACTTATAGTATTGCAGATTATGAGATTGTAATATGACGACGAATGCTCGTCGGCCATGAACGATTTTCCTTCTACATGTTGGCATGATTGACCATGACCTTTAGAGCTCTCCTGTCAAAGTTCGCGTGGATGGTTTATTCCCACCTGATAACATATGGTGGCTATCATGACTGCCAATGTTACCAGGTTATATCTCATCCTCCCAATCCTATCTTCTTGTTCCTTTTGGAGCTTTCCCTAGGGAGGATCCTCGACCATAGGAGGACGTTCTTCAATTGCTTTAGTTTTATTTATCACCTATCGAGTCATGTCCATCTTCATATTAGGAAACTTATTGTCTGCACAATGTATTCCCTAACACTTTGTTAGACACAAAATCATAATAAAATGAAACTGAAACTGTAAAAGAGATGCATCACAAATTTATCTCATTTTACTTTGATTGGAAAATTCTATGTAGACTTGAATAGCACTTTAAAAGATTTTAAGTACGAAAATGAATTAATTCACATTGCTTCCATCTATTTTTATAATTCGATCTATGCATTTTCAATCTTGTGAAGGCAACAAACTACATCATAAATTCATAAGCATTCAAGCGTGCATAAAATTTTTCCATCAAAATGTGATGAAGCCACATGTTTTCCAATGTGTAAATCTCTTTCATAGTTTCAGTTCATTTTTATTCCAATTCTGTGTCTAACACTTGTATTATATGGAGAATAACATGTTCCAGACAGCAAATTTTCTGATATGAAAAACAGACATGACTCCACAGTTGACTAAAAAAATTGACCCAGAAGAAAATGTTGTCAAATAGTCAATGATCCTCTTCGGGGAAGGCACTAGCAAGAATAAATGAAGGAACAAACAGACTTGATTGATAAATTGAGTCATGGCTTGGTGATAGTGGTAGTGATAGCCATGATTACCGCCATAGCTTATCAAGCAGGGATAGACCATCCAACCAAGCAGACTTTGGCAAGAGATTTCTCAAGGAGATGGACAATGAGGTCGGCCTATATAGTAGGAACATTGATCTTGGTCGATAAGTACTCCTCATCATACTATAACTTCCTAGTCTCCAATACCACATGTTACTCCACTCTGCTCAGTAACATATTGCTACGAATAAGTGGACTTCGTGCGAGGTGGAGTTTATACGGACGGGCCTTGTTGCTGATTACGTGTATTGCTATTACAACAATGTATTTTCCTATAAAATTTCAGTAATAGTCACCTCATCATACGAAAAAGAACGTCATTGATATAAGAAATCTTTTCAATATAGTGGCTTCAGTACTAGTGATGGTTAGCGATTCTCTTGATCCATATGGTCACACTTGTGATGAAGATGCTTAGCTGATCACTATTGAACTTTCCTCAAGCTTGATAAATCATTCAACGTTTCCTTTTTATAGTAGTTTAATTAAGAGTTTCACTTATAATGTATTAATCGAAACACAATTTCAATGTCTAAAATATATAAATATATTTAATATTTCATGTATGGAGCAAAACTTTTTTTTTAATGAATATTTAAATTATTAAGGCCACGTTAATGACTTTGCCCACAACCCATAAGATCATCTCACTAATACAATATATAGAATTTGAATTCGTTCCATATCAATGAATTAGTACCAGTAAGACACAAAATTGAACCTTTAGAAGGGATCAATTGACATGAAATTCGTGCATGCATAAAGAAATGATGTATCGACACAGATGAAACACGTTTATGTCTTTATCTATATCTATATTCACACTACTACCATACATGTGGAGGAGATGTGCTTGATTAACGAATTCCGAGTGTAATTACCTATAAAGTTGGCTTACATAGCTGTGTTATAACATGTTTAGGTTCTTTTAGGTTATTTAGTGTATAGGGATACATCATTTATTGAAGTTGAACTCATACTCTTTTTTTGTCCTTATGACGAAGTATCCGGAAAATGGGGCCTGACTAGTCTCCGGCCCAAATGGGAACCTGGCAATCCCATCGAGCAGTCAGTTTGTGCTCCCGCATGTGCCGATGCACCTCCTAGGGTTTTTTGCACGGGGTGGGGATCGAACTCCTGAACTTGGAGAGCACACCCAATTCAGGCGCCCAACCTTACCACCGCCGCTAGCCCTGGGGGGTTAAACCCATACTCCTTTAAGTAGAAGCTTAATGTATTTCGAATTGATACCATGACAACTGATACATCTAGCATAATAAAAAGAGAATTTGCTTTAAGAGGAATCACATTGAATATTTTCTGGCATAGATAGGAGCAAACTACACATTTATTTGACAGTAACGACCGTTGTGTCAAGAGGGAAAATTGCAGTTTCCAAGCCAATTGTGGTGATATTTTATCAAGACCCATCGAAGCTCGTTCTTTCAACGATAAAATGTTGTGTATTGGGAAGATGAGAGGCTAGTTAGAAACCACAAAAATGAGTTGCTACGCAACTTGCATTTGGTATATTCCTCTCATGAACTTGCCTTCAATATGATAATCTTCGTAGAAATGAGCTATTTTACAGCTTGCAATTGGCGTATTCCTCCCACGTACATGCTGCCGGCTCAGCAATTATGTCACGACATCATATGAATGTCGCAGGTACAAAGTTCTCATCGGAACAAAAATGTGTGTACGTGAGGAACCCAGGTTGTTATACTATTCAAGCAGCCTTTTTTTTTTTTTAAATTATTATTCTTTCATTATTTTCATCTTTCTCAATATATTTTTGTAGAATGCAACTTCTGTTGTCGCATACTTCTCCTTAAATTAATCTAGAGAACTATGGTGTTGCTATTATGATGAAGGCGGAGACGATGATGACGATGATGCTACATGTAATTTCTCCTCATTGAAATTGACAATGATGTTCTTCTTATGCAATTAGTTTCAGTTAGTCTTAGCTCTCATCAGGAGGTTTTTTTAGAACTTGTATTTTGGAGATGCAAGTTCTTAATTTAGCTACATATCTTTTGCTTCCGGCAACAGCAATATCAAACAAAGACTCGTGTATAACAGAAAAAAATGTTGTCCACAGTCGACTTGTCTGTTTCTGTTAAAATACATTAATCTCATATTGAAATATTAAGTAAATGATAAGAATGCGACCGCCCATCAATTTAAACTTGGGCTACGATTACTTATGAACAATGCAAATTTTAGAGTTAGAGTAAGCTAAGAACCCAATCAAGTCCATGCTCATTCTTAAGCTATGCATCTACAAGTAGATGCACCTTTTAGGTTAAGTTTTTAGGAACTAGATTTTTCCCATTGATTACACTCGATTTCCAATCAAGATCGAAATGTTTCAGAAAAGGCATGTAATGTTAGCACATTTTAGTGAAATGTAACATGTCCACAAATTCCTATAGCCATTTCACCAAGAACTACTGCAAAAACAATTACATTTTTAGGAAATTCATACAATTAACAAGCATTAAGAAGGGACTGTCTGCCTCTTGTTACAGTAAGAAAATGCATACCGAAATTCAGACAAAAATTTTGCCACATTTTCGGGAACAAAATTGACTACTCTTCTCTCTGTTGAGCTAGAGTAACTCTGAATTCAATGAGATAAGAGTATCGACAATGAGGATTGCGAAATAATCTAAACTCGCACCACCTCAAACGACCCAAAAAAAAAAAAAAGAAAAGAAAACTGGCTAGATTGGTCCAATTATCTTTATTATTTGATTTGATTCGGTGATTCAGTTCGATTTTTTGATTTTTTGAGAAATCTAGGGTTCCTACACACCTAACCACACCCACCCCCTAAAAGTTAATTAAAAATTTACTTCAATTACTAACAAGTGTTGTGTATTAGTATTTTTATCAGCAATTGCTTTGTATTAGTTTAATAATCAATTCACTTGCAATTGAAAATTGCTAGTTTTTCTCTATAATTTACTAAGGAACTTCTTTTTTTTTTTTCCAACACCATCTAATATTTAGGAAATTCATAATCGAGCAATTCATGATCATTTTCTCAATCCGTTCAATAATTCAAGAACTAAATATTCCCAACAGAATTTAATGTCGACATCGACATGATTGAGACAGATGTACTTCGTACTACCAACAATGTTGCGATAAAATAGAGAACAAAAAAGGCACGCAAGTATACGTATCGCTCAAGTAATATAATAAGTGAGTAAGAGATCGTTCCCACGAGGATCTAGTTCAATGAAACTAAACAATAAATCAAACAATTAAACCAAGTTAGGCAATTCAAAATTGGATGAGAATTCAATGAAAATCAAGTAAAATAAATTGAAAGTAATTAGAAGAGATTTATCAATTTTAATGGACTTAGGGCTCACAACTTCCCTCAAATCTACTTCTAAATCTAATCCCAATCTCTATATGCAATCAGTTTTATGTCTTCTTGCCTACCTCTCGGTTTAACAAGAACGTGTTTCTAGGACGATACTAATCACTCTATCTCTAGGCAATTAATATTAAGAAACCCATCGAGTTTGAACCCTAATTTGGATACCTAGGGTGATCAACTAATCTCTCGATGATTCTCACAAATAATTCCGACCTCTCGGCGTGACTTATCCTAAGTTATACTATCTCCGGCGTGATTTCGACTCCGTCTCTCGAGTTCATCGATCTCTCCTATTCGATCTAATCGGGGGCCAGTAAATCAGAAAGCTTTAAGTTCGAGAATAGTATAAATAACACAGTTGTAATTAATCATATATAAGAGAAAGGGAAGAACTTAGAAAATAGAAAAGAGTTTCATTGCTCGCCCTAGGAAATAGGGAATTAGTTTATGATGGAATTGAAAACAACTACGAAGAAGAAGTTGGAATACATCGTGAATCAATAGAAAAGAAAAGGGAAAGAGAAAACTCTAGGTAAGCCGATGCCGATCTCTCGAGCCTCGAGCCGTCTTGAAGTGCTCCCCTTCCTTCCTCTTGATCACAAGCTTCTCTTGATCTTCGAGGTCGCAAAAGAATTCCGGAACTGAATGTTGGATGGATCGAGCTGAACTCCTCCAGAATTTACTTGCTGGTCTATTTGTAAAGATTGGAGAATATTTGAAAACATTTTTATAATAAATTATAACCTTCTTCAAATCTTACAAGATTCTCTCTTTCCTGGCTGAGTTGAATCACAATCTTTTTGTCCCCCAAATATTTCTGATTCTGCCCAAAAATATTCTGTGTAATATTTGCAGTTGACTGATGTGGATTTGGCAATAAATCTCCGGAGTTCGCTGTTGATTTGTCTGGGACTGTGATCCAGTGCCGTGGTCCCTCTTCACTGTCTCCATTGGTGCCGCGACCCTATGCCGCAGTCCCACTGTTCTGCTCTTCAATCGGCTACATGTCTTTAGTCGGGATTCATCCTCGAGGCCCAGTTGATCTTCCAATATTTATCTGCATCACAAAATGTCTCAAAAGTATCAACATTCTTAAGATAAACCCGACTTTTAACACTTGTTCAATTCCAACTCCTTTATATTCAGCAAGGCAATATCGCATAATCAAGCACATGAATCAAGTCAAACCGATTACTTTGTTCAAATCTAGGCCTGAGAAGCATGCAAATAATCAATCTTTTACACACTTAACACAAGGAGCAAATATTCACTACATATCACACAATGAAGTCACACAATGACTTCATTGTGTAAGAGTCAGTGCAAGGTGACATGTGTAAAGGTGAAGTAGAAAATTTCAGATTTTCCATTTTAAAAAGCAGCCTTAACTCTAACGTTAGCACCGTTTCTCTCACCACAGCTCTCTTACCAGAGTAAGAAATGCTCCACGGTGAATACGAGTAACTATTCAGTGCGTAATACATAATGAGTTCGTTGTATAACTCTCTCTCAGATCTTGACACGTATAAAGTTTTCACAGTTTTCGAGAGTTAGCTTTACACGTGTCAAGATCTGAGCGATGATTTACACAACAAACTCGTTATATATTACATGGTAAATATTTACTCCAGTGAACATTTACTTGCCTCGTTTACTCCCATTTCTCTCACCTAATTGCTCTCCCTCTCAGTTGCTTAAGCTCTCCCTCGCAAACTCCCTCTTGTCGGAGCTCATTCAATTTTAGGTAAAAAAATTTTCATTTTTGTTGACGCAGAGACATTGAGACCGAATTAAATAAAGCATTCGTCCTCTTATTGTATAAATCACTGTTTAGATCTTGACACGTGTAAAGCTGACACTCTAAAACTGTGAAAACCTTATACGTGTCAAGATCTGAGAGAGAGTTATACAACGAACTCATTATATATTACACACTGAATATTTACTCGTATTCACTATGGAGTATTTCTTACTCTGGTAAGAGAGCTGTGGTGAGAGAAACGGCGTTAACGTTAGAGTTAACATTGCTTTTCAAAATGGAAAACTGAAATTTTCTATTCCACCTTTACACTTGTTACCACCCTTGCACTGACTCTTACACAGTGAAGCCATTGTGTGATATGTAGTGAATATTTGCTCACCAACAAGGGAGAGACAGATGTACCTGATTCAGTAGTCTCCTTACTTTCTAATTTACTCACTCTTTTTCCCGTGGCGCTCGCTCTTTGTTAGCTCAGCAAAGAGTGCAATGCCTAAGTGCTTATTTTGAGTAGTACTCAATACATAAATGAATGAATTTGTGGAATAAGATTGAATAATTCGACAGACAAAATAAATAAAATTCTTTTTATTGTAAAATAAAAATAAAAAGAAAAATAAGGATGAGGGAATGAAGTAGACAGCGGTGGCACGTGGGATCATTCCACAAGCCAACCAATTCCAACACATTTACTCAAATTCATTGACTTTTTCGTTACGCGGATGAGGGACAGTCCTGTTAGTGGCGCTTTGGAAGGTCTTTCAACACCTTCTGATTTCAAATCACCAGAAGCGTATTTCTCGTGGATGGAAATTTATAACCTTCGAATCCGTCAGGTTCACCTGATTTATCTGACACACGTGATTTGCAGGCTAAGTACACGTGATTTGCGGGTTATTGTGTGTGCTCCGAGGAGAATATGGCACAATCACTGATAATTAAACTCGAAAAGCACTCGAATATCTTGGCTATCCAAAAAATTAAACCTTTGCCATGTTGTCTTACTTAATTATGGCACTCAACTGTGACCCCCAACCTGCAAGGGGAAAAATAATAATAAAACCCACGAAATTTAAAATTGAATTTAAAGTCTTCAAACTGCACAGAAATGATAGCGATCTAAGGTTGTCCTCTTTTCTCTTATCGATTTAAGGAGGACGAGGATTTCACCTATCGTACTGCTATAGGACAATTTTGATTTTTTTATTTTTACTTTTCATATTTACCCTCCAATGAATTTATATACATATATATAACTTTTTAAATTAAAAGTAAAATAATAATTTTAGTCATTCTCCTCCCTCACACTCATATCTACCAACTTAACAGTATAAATTTTTCGTTAACCATCAGTTTCCCACTAAAATATGTTAATGATAACTGAGAATATCCGATCTACCACTGTCAGCTCGCAATTTCCAAATGAACTAAATTATACCATGTTATAAAAAATCTAATTAAATGATTTCTTCACAATATTCCACTTTTATTTATTTTTATTTTTTCATGTGAAATACAGATGTGTCTAATTTTACTCTATGCCAATAGTTTTCTCATATCGAACTAGAATATTGTTGGCTCAGGGTCGAGATTTTAGAGAGGACAAGGTTCGAGATCGAAATCAAAAGAGTTTTTTATGATTAAATACAGTTACTCCTGTGGACACATTTATTTTTTTTATATTATGGGTTACAAAATTTTTTTGCAAAATTTATATTTTGATATGAAATTATATTAGTCAAAATGTTCTTTTTTATATGTATATCAGTCAAAATATTCGGTACGGGTGGCAAATTCTTTACATTTAAAATGGTAGGATACTTGAATTATGATGAACTTTACAATAATTTACTTATACTTAGTAAATGAATTTTACAATAAATTCTATATTTTTTTAGACATCCAATTAACTTACCAAATATAATAATTTCATATCTTCACCGATAATATGACAAAATCCAACTGTAGAAAATTTTTATTATTATATTAATTTTCACTTATTCTAACAACAAAACAAACAAATTTATGGTAAAATATGCTAAATTCTCTTTAAGGTTGAGTGGATATGAGTTGTTTTTTCCTCCTGTAATGATAACCCTTCTCGAGGAAAGCTCCTTTAAAAATAATATAAAATAAATGAATAACATAATAATGAAATATATACATTCCATTATTTTATTTTACTTTAAAAAAATTACTTGGAGAATTTGAAAATTCAGGCACGACAAACAACCAGAGGAGATGTTACAAGTTCACATTGCGCCGGGATCGACGGGAATGGTCTTTCTCTTGGGCCTCTTTCCCGCTAATTAAAGAAGAATGAGCATCCGGACTCAAGATATTAATGCGGATCGTGAACACTACCTAGTTGCAGTCTGCTGCGAAATTCTTAGGTGAGTCGAGTTCATGGATGACGTGATGAGTTTAACCAATGAATACTTCACACGTAAGTAGAAATGCCAAATTATGTCTAAAAAATGGTTATTATCAATCAATGAATAGAAGAAGATAATGTGATATTTAATGATAACGTGTTAAACATTCATTGATAGAGTTCACGGATGACGTGACGAGCTGAGCTCGTGTAAGAATATCTCCTGTATGCTCGGAGACGTTTGTTGTAAAATCGGAACAGATCGAACAGTGGCAGCTGGGCTCTTATTAAATCATCTCTACCATTTCCACGAGGTAAATAGTGCGCCACACATCTCCGATTTATTCAACGATTTTTCGAAGTATGACCAAACGTGTTGTTCTACTAGTTTTCAAGACTTTCATGCAGTTTGATGAGCACGTAATCTCAAAATCGAATCCCATATACACATTTGTGTCAAAATATTTGTTAAAAGAGCGCTCTGAGTCTAGGTTTAGAGGATACCGGATTTCGTTAACTGTACTAGGTCTTTAGAGATACTATACTGATGAGACCCACTACTTACATTAGTTATTCAGTGCATCTGATATGGTTACGATCGAATATGAAAACCCATTCGTTTCATAACGGGAGTAACAAGATAATCACTCTCGCTGCTATCTTTTAATTTGTAAAAAAAATAAAAAAACTGGTTGATTACAAGTAGAAAAAAATTCTTGAACTTGTGAGGTCAGAATCGTATTTTTTTGCTACAACACGTGCGCGCACGCAGGACCGTACCATGGATAAAGTCTTACATGTAACCGGTATATTTTTTTTTTTATTTTTAGAATTTTTATTAAAAACTCTTACACTAGTTCGGGTGAGGGTGAATGTAAGAGAAATGCAATGGAGGGAAAAATTTCTTCATGTTTGTTTACCTATTTTTAATAGAGGGGAATTTTTCATTGTGATTCCCCTCCAAACCTCAATTTCGTTTCATCCCGATTTGGGATTGAATGGAGTGAAATAATTTTTAAAAAACTCGTCTATAATAAAATTACATAAATACCCATGTCAAAAATCATTTTCTCACTGTTCAACATGTAATTTATGAGAATATGTATTTTTAGTCATCACTTAAAGACTAGTAAAGTAAGTAGATATTATGTGATGCTCGATGAGCTATACTACATTGCTCACTTTTGTCCTGATTGAAATTCTAATCATTCCCCTCCCCTTCCCTCAATTTCCATCCTCTCCCTCCTCGTCCCTTCCCCTTCAATCACCTCCACCCAAACAGAGGGTTAAAAGATTGAATTTTACTGATTTACGACATCATGTTAGTTTTATCATATGATATACCAATAACACTTAATTTTCTCCTTGTAGCACGAGTCTTCCTGGTAGCGGGCACATACAATAGTAACTCTTTTTTCCCATTTATATTTATATAAATAATAAATCAAGAACCCTCTAATTTTGGTTAGAAAAGCCATCTTATAATTCATATTTTTCAGCATTTATCTTCATGATATTTGATTAATAAGAGTCTCGGACTAGATCAAATATAATAATTAGAATTTTTTTTTTTTTTTTTGGTTTAGGAAGGAAAGACCTGAGCCATTTTGGTAGGTTATTAATTTATTTCATTCCCTTCGGACACGCAACCACCATATGCATAATGTATCTCACTCGTTGCCGAGTCAAAGAGGGGCAAAGGGACAGGGAAAGAGGAGCAGAGCAGAGCAGAGCAGGTTGACGTTTCCAAAGGCTCAAAGGAACATAAAACCGGCATTTCCAATCGTCGTTCAGTTCTCTACCACACGCCCGCTTCTCCTCCGGCGCGGCCTCAGGCGGCTTTTTATCCCACTCCACTCTTCCCTCTCCTGCGCGCAACGCAACGGCAGTTCCTTCTGTCTGTTGTAATAGGCCATAAAAGGCCGACAAGGTCCGAGAATCACGAGAGGGGGCGTGCTTATATCCGCTTAACTGGAACGAAGGCGACAACTTTATTTCTTCTCTCTCCACAGACAAGTCTCCCATCACTGCTGTGGGTACTGATATTTCACGTGATTAGGTTCCGCCGTTTCTGGGTCTTCTCTGTTCTGGCTTGTGGAGGATTTGGGTCTCTGATGATGTTGTTCTGCACGGACCCTTTATTACGTTTTTGACAGAGAAGACAAAGATGAGACACGTTGATAGAGTTCTGATGGAACCTTTTGAGTTTCAGATTACTTGCTTGTGCATATTCTTAAATTGCCTAGAACTTTCAATACTTCGGTCATTGCTCGTCGTTCTCAATTTTGCTAATAATCTATGGAGTCATTGTGTTTCCTTTTCTGCTATAGAAATTTATTGAAAACTTTGCTCTGTAAGTGCGTTGACTTTGTGATTAACCCTGTTTATGAGTTAGATTGATTAGTGAATTGAATGAGAAGCTTGCGTTAAGCATTTTAATGTAAACTTACGATTAAATCGTAATTTTTACAGACCAAAAAGAATCATCATAAATGGTTTATTGCCGTGCATTAAACAGTGTTGATCGATGGGAATTGTGGATCAGAGGCCTTTGTTAGTTACCATCATCTTATATTGCCTGCCATCAAGGTTGGGTCTGTTTGCTACTTTTCTGATGCATTGTATAGTTTGTACTCGCCTTGATCCTACTGAAATAATATATGTAAATGACCGAAGAAGTGATTGCTGTTAATTGATCAGTGCTCCCAAAGCTTGCCTTTTTCCTAATTCATTTTCACCATTTAGTTGCTGAACATTTCCCGAATGCTCAGTCTTTATGCAGTTGTCCTCTATAAATGGCAGCCTTACAGAGCCTGGAATTTTTCAGGGGAAAAAAGAAGAATGGGCTGCTGCTTTAGCTCTCCTGAGAAAATTGAAAAGCCTGCTGATAACAGACCTTATCCGGGAAATCGATCTTATGGTAACACTCATAGACCATCTTTGCTATTTCATCTTTTACTTCTTTCCTTTTCAACTTTTGCAGGTTCATTGGCTATTTCTATGGTTTATGATTTTAATGTCATGAAAATTTTCAGCAGAAACTTATCCAATTGGCAACACGGGTTACCATCCCAGAACACCACCAAGAGAGGCGAGGACTGCAGCGATCCAGCCGATTGCCATCCCTGCCATCTCCATCGATGAAATGAAGGCTATAACAGACAATTTCGGGTCTAATAATTTAGTGGGTGAGGGCTCCTATGGGAGGGTATTTCATGGCGTTCTCAGAAGTGGTAGAGCAGTAGCAATCAAGAAGCTGGACTCGAGCAAGCAGCCTGACCAAGAATTTCTCACCCAGGTTTGTTCAGTTCCTCTGTTATGCCACTGAATGGTTTGCTGGTTTCTGATGTAAATTAAACTGAAAACTGGCATTAAAATCTGCAGGTCTCGATGGTTTCAAGGCTGAAGCATGAGAATTTTGTCGAGCTCGTAGGGTACTGTGTGGACGGGGCTCTCCGTGTCCTTGCATTTGAGTATGCTTCCAAAGGATCACTCCACGACATTCTTCATGGTGAGAATGTGAACATGATTACAAAGCACCACCTACCAACTAGCATGTAGGCTTAAGCCTTGCCAGATAGGGGTTTGGTAATAAATTCGTTGTTTAACAGATTGGGTTTGATTAATGATGCAGGCATGATTAAATGTGGAATGAGAGTGAGAAATTTTCGGAAAGACCCTTGACCGACTAATTTGTTTTATAGCTTAAGCTTAAAGCTTGTCTTATCAAAGACAGGATCGTGCTATATAGTCATTACTTTTATTTATTCATTAGTAGTTTGTCATGGTTGAATATGTCACTTGTTTCCGAGAAACAGGGAAAAAAGGCGTGAAAGGGGCGGAGCCTGGTCCGGTTCTCTCATGGGCCCAGAGAGTCAAGATTGCTGTTGGGGCTGCGAGGGGGCTCGAGTTCTTGCACGAGCAAACCCGGCCTCCAATCATCCACAGGGATATCAAGTCCACCAATGTGCTGATCTTTGAGGATGATGTTGCTAAAATTGGTGATTTTGATCTGTCGAATCAGGCCCCTGATATGGCCGCCCGACTCCACTCGACTCGTGTGCTCGGGACCTTTGGCTATCATGCTCCTGAGTAAGTTTTCATAGATTTTCCAGGAAGCATTTTTTATGAACTGGAAACATCGATTTAAGTGTTCTCAGAATAAGTTGGACAAAGGTTCTCGAAAAGAGCAATGGGAAAACTGAAATGCTTTCAAAATTTTCAGAAAGTTTTCCTAAAAATGAAAATTACGGAAAACTGCATGATTCTTTGTCCCAGTCTATGTCCAGATGATTCTCCCAAAATGCAGATTTGCAATGACTGGACAGATGAGCTCGAAGAGTGATGTGTACAGCTTTGGAGTTGTCCTTTTGGAACTCTTGACTGGTCGTAAACCTGTTGATCCCACATTACCTCGTGGACAGCAGAGTCTCGTGACTTGGGTAACTTTTATCCCACATCCATCGTAGAAATCAAGTTCCATTTAACTCTTAGGATCCAATCTAACCCGATTCTTGCAAAAATCTAATTTGGATCAGGCGACTCCAAAACTCAGTGAAGATAAGGTTAAAGAGTGTGTTGATCCAAGGCTGAACGGAGAGTACCCCCCAAAGGCAGCTGCAAAGGTAACGTCATCAACATCAAAAGCATATCCTTTTCGATTGAGTCGACTATATGATCATATTACAAGATTTTAAATTTTCATGAAAATGTTTGTGCTGGAAGAAGTTTTGTTGGTCCACTATCTCTTTGAATAAAATTCTGAAAATGATGAAATGTACGAAAAACTTTTATGAGTTGTATTGAATGAGATTGAAGAACACCTTGTTGAGTGAAATTCATGGTTCATAGTTGGGTATAGGTTCCTTTCCTTGTCAAGACTAGAATGGCACTTGAGAATTATCATATTAGTTGTTCCTTCCCCATCCCGACTATTTTTCTTCTTGTTTGCTGCACTCTTGCAGAATTCCGGATATCTGTTCTTAACCATCAGTGTTCATACTGAACAATTCTTTTATCTCTTAATTTTGGTGTTAACAGCTGGCTGCAGTTGCTGCACTCTGCGTGCAATACGAAGCTGATTTCCGGCCAAACATGAGCATTGTCGTGAAAGCCCTTCAACCGCTGCTAAACACTCGCTCAGGCCTTCCACCTCAATCTCCAAGTTACGTGTGAATTCCCTTTTTCGTTTCTGTGAACATATTTGAATTCTTTTTCAACCTCTACTCCGGCTTCTGAAACATCCAGCTCAGGTTTCCGACCCGTTTCCGACCTTTTCACTTCTTCAGTTTTTCGTTTATGCTCGAAAATGATGTATATTTTGTACAAGACACCATTTTTCTCCCTGTTTTAAGATATCTCCTCCCTTCAAGCAACTGATGTGCTGTTGAAAGTGAAATAGTCCAATTTCTGCTAAATGTCTGTCTCTATCTCTTCTGAATGCTATTCCATATATTATGTTCATTGACTCAGGTATTTCGACTTGTCAGCTGATATGATTTCTTGTCATGCTCATTTCTTTTTGTGGTACATGGAAGCATACCGATCGACCGACCTGTTGTTCCCTTTTCACAGCGCCGATATGAAAGCATAAAAAGTAAATCTCAAAAGAAATTTAACCCAAAAAAAAATCACTTGCAAATAAATACGATGCAAGTTCTGCTTTCGGAGCAATCTTTTTCTCCTGTTACGATTCTGCTGATGAAGTTTCTTAATCTCATCTTCCCATGGAGAAAAGGTTCTGACGGTAACAGATCACCAAGCAATGAATTCACTATTGATAAGAATTTTCAAGTGAATCCTTAGAAAGTCAACTTTATATGGTGTGGTTGGTAGGAATCTATTTAAGTAAACTTGCTCATTATTGGGAAAGTGTTTCTTATTCATACCTGATCAACTACCAGCTTTTGAACATCAAAAACCAGAATCGAATCGGAGAAAACTGCAACTAACTGGATCGTTCAATCAAAAAAACCGAATTGAATTGAACTCTTAGCGTCTCTTGGCAGGTTGACAAGGCATCAAACTAAGTTGAACCGAGGAAGCCCTTTTGTTTCATTCCAGTTTACCAGATTTGATCTTCACCAGAAATGGCATGGTCTGGTTTTCCAATGATGTGACAGGAAAATCGAACATGAATGAACATAACCCTGCCCGCAAGTCACTCTCAGAATGCCCACAGACCGTTGCTCGTTGCCTTGACCCTTGTGGATTCAGATCAATGAATGTCTGATCCTTGGGTGGATTCATCAATTGCATCAAAAGTCGTATGAAACTTGTGAACCAGATGTTCGGTACAAACTTGGCAATCTACTTGGTCGAGTTGGATTAACTATCTCTCATACAGCTTTCTTTTGCCAACACATACAATATAAGGACATGCAAAAGAAGTTGTCAACCAAGTTTGCTCTGAAAATATTTGCTCCGCTGAACAGAAAGAACAGAGCATGCAAACTGTACAAGCACAAGAGGCAAGATTGTCTAATACATATATATTTCCTTTTCAATTCCCCGAATGAATTCTCTCTTCCTACACCTATGAGTGTGTAAAAGACCAGTTCAAACAATTCTACTTACCCGTAATGAATGTTCTCCAAGAATCAAGCCTCAGATTCGCCTTTTTTTGGAACTAAAATTGGGATTCACTCTTATCTGCGTCAGAGTTCTCTGGCTGAGAATCCGCCTCAGATGTCCCTGTCTTTCCACAATGTCTTCGGTCCTAAAAATGTCAGGCAGAAAAGAATTTCAAGATGTCTCAAATGTGCATTTTCTTGCTATCTTTCAATCAAAACAAAATGCTAAAAATTTGGTTACTCGTGGAGATTCTCAGAAACAAACCTCACGAGGGATCGGGTATTCTTCTGATTCGAGCATTCGGACTACTCGACCCATCTTCGGCCTTTTCTCCGCATCAGGATCGACACATCTCAGGGCCGTTAGAAGCACTCTTTTGAGAGCACTCGTCGATGGCCTCCTCTCGATGCTCGGATCCAACACTTCCTCTGAGTGCCTACTTCCCACCATCATTTTGAGCCAATTGACCAAGTTTACCTGCAATAGACATCATCACAATGCTGAATTTTTCTTAGATTAATGGTAGAGTCGACATAAAGATGGACAAATTCTTCAGCCAAATTGAATTATTCTGTTATAGTTTAGTACCTCAGGAGCAGGCCGACTGTAATCTACTGGATCTCTCCCTGTGATTGCTTCCAAAAGCACGACCCCAAAGCTATACACATCACTCTTCTCATTCAAAAGACCAGAGTTTGCGTATTCTGGAGCCACATATCTAAAAAATGACACATATGAGCATGCAGAAATCAGCAATTTTCTTCCTCAAAAACATTCAACCCCCATTTACTTCTAAACAAGAAACAGTCAGAAAAACTCACCCAAAAGTACCCATGACTCTTGTGGCGATGTGACTGTTTCCAGCTCCCAGCAATTTGGCCAAGCCAAAATCAGATATCTTAGCATTGAACTCGTCATCAATCAAAATATTGCTCGACTTGATGTCTCTGTGCACCACTTTCGGTTCGATTGCCTCGTGCAAATAGGCTAGCCTGCAAAACACAACCATGAGCCCGAGCCAGGTTAGATATGGGTACAGAGAGCAGAAAAACACAGTTTTGGGACAGAGAAAATAAATATACATGTTAGCAGTAGGACTCCTTCATATGGTTGTCAAGCACAGCCTAAACAACCCAAACATGAAAAGAAAAAATAACTGAAGGGGAAAATTCACTTACGCCTTGGCAGTTCCAAGGAGAACCTTCATACGAGCTTCCCAAGTAAGATGCCCATATTGACGCATTGCCCCGTGAAGCCATTGCTCAAGATTTCCGTTGTTAACATACTCATAAACTAGCATCCTGTAAATTTTCAAGAAAAGAGTGGAGCATCAATAAGGAGTCCAAATTCACTAAAGAAAGACGTCAAACTTAATTCAAATGCAGTACCTATGAGTCCCCTCAATGCAATATCCCAAAAGTCGGACCAAATTTTTATGCCGGACATGACCAATAGCCTCTACTTCGACTCTGAATTCCTTCTCTGCTTGTCCACTATTGGATTCTAACTCATATTAAAAGGAAAAATGTTTTCAACATGAAAATTAACAGAATTAAGTGGATTGATATAAGACTTACAGATTGTTCATAAGCTTCTTGACAGCAACAGAGGTCCCATTAATCAACTCACCCCGATAAACAACTCCATATCCCCCCTCACCAATAACATTTTCTTTAGAGAAGCGATTCGTTGCAATCTCCAGATCTCGAAGAGTGAACCAGTGGCCCCAACCTAGGTGAGAGAACTCGGGAAGACCCGAAAGTGGGGAGGGGGAAGTTATGGGATGTGAAGAAGGTCCGCGAGCAGAAACAGTGGCTTTAGTTCTCCCTTCCAATTGAGATACCATAATACCGTCCTTCTCGGCTTTATTAAAAGAGCCCCATCTACTGCTATCTCCATTCTCCGATTGAATCAGAACCTTTTCCCAATCCCCATTGCCATATTTATCATTAATTTCCAAAGCTTGATCAACCTTTATCTCCTTTGAGATTTCCGGAATTTGGGCAAGGGGAAGACTGCCCCTAGCCTTCCTCGATTTCTTCCGCAAACTAAGGCAGAATGATAGGATCCCGAGTACCACGACAATGAAAACACAGATAAATATAGCCACCAATACCCACACCTTAAGACCGTACAAGGATGTCCTTTTCGACAGCCCGGAGTTCAGATCAGATGCCATTTTTAGCCAGAGAAGCAATTGCCTAACAGGATTTGAAAAAAAAAAAAAACATAGTAAATGGATATAAAACTATAGGCTTCAAGACTCACATTTCCTTCACATCTAGAATTTGATTAAAAGCATTCATGCTTCACATCAATGAATAATAAAGAACCTAAAGAGCATGAAAAGGGTAAAAGACAACAAAATTAAGGAAAAGGTTTGGATCACCAACAAGAAACCACATTTGATTCACAAATCGAATTAAGAAATTTGTTGACTTCTTCTCTCCGAAAAAGAATCGAATTTCAAAACAACAATTGACAAGTTTTTTCTGCCATCCCCTGGATTTGCTGAGCAAGTGAACAAAACATACCAGATTAACAAAAGGAATGCAACTAAAAGCTAGTAGTTACACGAATTAGTAGACCCTTCAGGGTCTTCTCCAAACAGTCCCTTCTCCAGCTGAGAATTAGATATCCTGGATCTCTTCCCAGGGGGGCCCCATAACACAGTCAACTCGACTGAACCACGTTCTGAGCAGAAGCTCCATTGCTCATAACTCCACCGACAAGGAATACCTCTTCTACGAGTTTCCTCCCTGGGCAATCAATCAGACAAATGGGTCTACATTTGTCAGCTCAAAACCGGCGCTTCATCAAGAACCACACAATTCTTGAATTGCCCGGCAGCGAAGAAACCAAAGATTTTTTTTTTTTTTTAAAAGGCCTTCTTTTATCTGTTGAGAGAGAAGCAATGGAAGGTGAAATCGTGAAGGGTTTTTATGTAGAAGGAATGGAGTTATCAGATGCAGGTGTAAGGGAAAGAGACTGAAGAGGAAGAAAGTTTTCTTTTTGTTGGCTCTTTGCCCCGTCCTGCACCTGCTCTTCTACTTTCTTTCTTGATCATGGTTTTTCAATTGCTTTGTCTTCTGCCTTTCTTAAAAGAGTGTTCAATTGAAGGTGACAGCTAATCTGACAGTTGAACAGTGGTAGGTAATAAACAACTGTGAACTGCTTGCTAACTACCCATTTATTCAATTAAAAAAAAGTCAGCCATGAAAATTAGCACATTTCTACTCTTTTCTGGTATAGATGACACCAATTTATAATAAATTTAAAAAATAGTATCATACTGTGCCGATTGCCATCTTTAACCCTATTTATCATCTTCCTCTTTTCTAATTAAAATCAAGTAATTTATTTCCCTCTTCTTTTTCCTATCATTCTCTCCCAAGAAGTTTCCCTCCCTCTCTCCATCACTCCCTCCCAGCAGCCCCTCTCTCGGTGTCATCCTTGTCGCTGCCCTTCCTCCTAGTAATGTCACCACCGCGGCCCGTGTCGACCCGTGCCCACCCATCCCAACCGCCACCCGTACTCGTGCCCATGCCCGGTGCCATCCCCCCTCCCTGTGCAATCCCCGCCTCCTTTCCTCTCCCAGTGTCGTCCCGCCACCACCTTCATCCATCCCTCCTAGCAGCTCCCTCTCACAGTGCCGTACTCGCCACCGCCCCTTCCTACATGTCGTCCCTGTCCGTTCGCAGTTCCGTCCCTCGATCGCATTCCTCCATCCCTTCCCCATATAGCTCCCTCCCCGGTGCAGTATCTCTCGCTCGATATCATCTAATTTTTATTGTTATGGTTTTTAATTAAACTATCGATACTTATTTGTATAATATTGGGACTTATTTATATAGTATTGAGACCTATTTTTATAGTATCGGAACTTATATAGGTACGACTTTACGCTTAAGGCATTCTGCTTCAGGACTAATTGATCTTTTACGGGGACCAATTCAACTCTTACTAGGACCAATTTAACTGAGAAGAAAAATGAAATTTATCATCACATTTGACTAAGGCATTGTACTTTGGACCTATTTATCTCGTACTAGAACCAATTTATCTCCTATTAAGATCAATTCAACTCTGATCATGATCAATTTAACTGAGAAAAAAATAGAATTTCTCATCACATCTGACTAAGACATTATACTCCAGGACCTATTTGTCTTTTACTGGGACGAATTTATCTAATAGAAGGACCAATTCAACTCTTACGGGACCAATTTAACTGAGAATGAAAATAGAATTTCTCAGGCATTGTACTTTGGGACTTATCTATCTCTTATTGAAACCAATTTATCTCTTATTGAAACCAATTTATCTCTTACCAGAACCAGTTCAACTCTTATCGAAACCAGTTCAACTAAGAAGGAAAATAGAATTCCTCATCACATTCGGGACCTATTTATCTCTTACCATGACCAATTTAACTCTTATCAGGACCAATTTAACTGAGAAGAAAAAATAGAATTTATCATCACATCTGAATAAGGTATTATACTTCAGATCTATTTATCTCTTACCGGGACCAATTCATTTGAGAAGAAAAGTAAAATTCATCTCCACATCTGAGCAAAGTATTGTACTTCAGGACCAATTATCTCATACATGACCAATTTATCTAAGAAGAAAAATAATATCATACTATGATAAATTTTCCAACAAAACTCTTCACCCAACAAACAATAAGATCCCAACAAATACATAAATATCCCAACGCCATTGAGTGAAAATCCTATCAGTGCGCCAATGGAGGAGCTAAACCAACACAAGCTTTGCATATATCTAGCAAAGGATGAGCTATGTTGTTCTCTGCTACACATGCATCAACTATTATGTCTGCTATTGCCACTCCAACACGTGCAACTATGAGAGATGACACGGCAGAGGCAAGAGGAACGTTATTTCAAAGTGAGAGTGAAAGCATGGAAATTATAGTTAGGAAACTTGAAACCAAGCAATTGAGGGCTTAAGAATTGCATTTCACTTTATTGTGCATTTTAGAGTTTTTTTTTCTCCCGGCAAGTGGATGGTGCACTTTAGAGTTGACATAATACAAATGATAAGCCACTTAAAGGAAATGCTGCACACAATCTATTTATCAAGGTTCCTCCAAAACATATATATATGTATATCAAGAGATCTCATATCTTTTAGAACATTACGTACAAGAAGTCATTGTCTTAAAGTAGGTAGATAGAAAACATAATGCATAATCCTTATGATAGTGGAAATATCTTTTTAACCATCTAACTAATTCATCTCTCAGTAAACATCTTGCAGATCATCATTGTACTAATGGTAGAAAGGGTGCTAACTGAGCTAAGATTGAATCAATGAGAGAAAAATGGATAAGGAAAAAAAATCAACAATCCAGCATCCCCCAAGGGCTGTGGGGAGGGAAAAAGATGCTGTTGCAATCTCAAAGCCAGAAAAATTGAAATATTATCAAGGGATAATTGCAGTAATTCTCACCTGATATAAGAAAATAAAGCCCTCTATGAAATGCAAAAATGGGAACAATGTTAGTGAGGAGACGCCACAAGGGCTTGACAACCCAAGTAATCTAAATAATCCCAGAATAAACTTGAGCCTCTGGTGGTTCCAATTTTTGGTCATCCTTCAATAGTACTACTGTACATCGACCGTAGTGATCCCTATTCTAAGGCCTTGATTGATTCCGTAAACAATCACCACTGCTACTAGCAAGTTCCAATGGAGCTCTGATCGAGGTTTTTTGGACTAGTGCAAGGGCATAGATACTGAGTCGAAGAAATCCCATTTTGGTTGGTTGTGCCTCTGATGCTAAGGGGTATGCTCTCGTTCTTGTTCTAGTACAACCACTGTTATTTGCGCTTCAAAGGGAGAGAGAATGGGAGGTGTTAGTGTTGGAGAGAGAGCAGCGGCTACAAAGCAAAGAGAGAGAGATAGAGGAATGAAATTCTTAGGGTTAAGGGAGAATGAGAAGAGTAAAGTGGGGATATTGAAAACTAATTAAAATTTTTCTTATAAACTAGTGCTATTTCTAAAAAGTGCTACAAAGTGGTGCTATTCATGAAACTACTCCTTCAAATAGTGCTGCATAAATTTTCACCCCTTAAAAAATTCTGACTTATCAAAAAAATACAAAAAAAAAAAATCTATGTTTGTAAGTTAAACAATTTTTCTCAAATGCATTGAGTACTTGTCCCCTCTCCTCCAATCAAAATGACATTCCTTGCCTTCATCAATTGATGATTAAAAGGATTAGGAATTGGAATCACTGCAATCTACAATTGATTGTTATCATTATTTCATGAATTGTGTGAAATCTACCTTTTAAGTAGGATTTCACATTCGAATTAATGAATGTAAATAATTCATATTTAGAAAATTTAATCTTTTAATAGATTATTTATGATACAAAATTTGAATTAGTAGGTCTAGGTATGAAGTTGTCAATGTGGAGGGAAAATATAGCGAGTGTAGAAAAAGAAAAGGAAGTAGAAAAATGAAGGAACTAGTCCAGTTAGCATGTACTTAGATGCTTTCTTTATTTGAAATGTTGTTACA
The DNA here is from genome assembly GCA_037672795.1 of Lagerstroemia speciosa. NCBI lineage: Eukaryota > Viridiplantae > Streptophyta > Magnoliopsida > Myrtales > Lythraceae > Lagerstroemia > Lagerstroemia speciosa. The sequence continues at coordinate 1,730,211 of CM075292.1, forward strand.
TCTTTATCTATACCAATACAAAGACATAATAGACTCCAAATCTTTTTTTTTTTTGGCCAAACCTCAAATTCTATTGATTACTTAGTCTTCAACCATCAAGACCTAAGCTTAATTCAACATCAAAACTCAATAGACGTGCTAAGAATCAATCCTAAGTGATAGGTCATTTGGACTGTCCATTCGTTGCAAATCTTTCAAGTTGTGTGTCCTTTTCAAACACCTACAATATAGTTGAATATGGGATTTGCATCCCAAATCAACTTTTTGATGCTTGAGTCATCAACTAGCATTGGGCATATGGATAGGAAAAGATGAGAGGATGGGTGAGAGCTAGAATAGTTAAATACATGGTTCTTAGGGAATTGAGGATATTTATAGATTTTATCTAAGTGAAAACTGATGTAACATGATCTCATATGGTTTGTGAATGTAGATGCATCTAAGGCATTCTCAGTAGTTCCAACTTATGGAATTGGGGACATTGGCCAACTAGGTTTGTGGGGCCTGACTTGGGTCCAACTTAGGGTATCAAATAAAGGTCAACTAAATAACTAATTTCGTGGAGTTAACTGGACCCAAATATTTGGTCATGATGACAAGTTGGGCCAGGTGACCCTTGGTAATGTCCATATTAGTTGTCACCCACTACCTTCTTGTACTTAACACCAAAAAGTAACTTTTTTCTTAATTATCCTCTCTTTCTGGGTGGTGAATAGGATGTCTACGTGGAATGATGTTAGAAGCAGTAGGTTGCCCTCCCCCAGTTTAGGGGATCGGTAATCAAGTGTCTCCTAGTCGTGCTTATAGTTTGAATAAAGAGAAGGCATTGTGGATGAGGTCTGAGTGATTTCACATATTTTGGATTATAGGAGAGGATGAAATAGAATTTTGATGATGAGCAAGTCCAACTTGGGGGTTGGGCAAGGTCATGTATATTTTGTGTGTCTCTAATATATGTGGTGTCTTTGCAAGTTTGAAATGATAGTTCTAGGCTCCCACGATGTTCTTACTAAAGCTGTGTATATTTTATGCGTGATTAAAGTCATAGGTGTATATTGTATTGTTTGATATTTTATATTTTTTATTCTAGATGACAATTTACTGGACTTTACGAATTGGGAAAAGGCGATGACAAGTCTTGTGAGGGCATAGAGAGACCTTGAGGATGGGAGTCTTAGGAAGTAGAAGGTGGTCATGGGCAATGAGAGGGATATGATAGTTTTACCTCTTTCAAAATTATAGAGGATCAAGGAGATATTACAATCAAAAGTTGAGGATTGAAAGACTTTTGGAACTAGGAGCCCATTGTCACTGGCATACTCGACTTGGCTGAGTCTAAGGTAGTTGTTGGGAGTTGGATGTGCATGTTGAGAATATGTGGGTGCACCGCTTCTTGGTTGAGACCAGGGCGACCAGCGAGAGGCTAGGGACCCTGCTTCTCGTAGATGAGGAGGAGGGGAAGAAAGAGGGGGATGAAGAGAATGGTGAACTATTGGAAAGCGCAAGAGATTGTGACCCATCTCTTCAGGAAAAAAGAGTTAGTAAAAAATTGAGGGCAACTAATGTAGCCTAATGCCAAGATTTAATGGAAGTCGAGTAAAAAATGGCACAGATAATATTATATTAATAAAAATTAATAAAATTAAGTGAAATTTAAATATATTTTATAAATTTTTTTTAAATTTAGAGGACAATCACCATTTGTATTCCTTAAATTCATCTATATTTGTACATATGCATTTCTTATAAGAAATTAAATGTCCTTGAAAATTCTTGAAATTACACGCACATAGTATTTAATTAATAAAAGGATCTCATCTACGATATCCATGAAGCTATGGCAAAAAACTTGAATCTATAAATTATGGCAAAAAAAGGAACTTGAATATTCTTGAAATTTGTCCCATATTTTAGTTCAATGTCCGGTCGGACTCCGAAAACACGATCTCATACTCATAGATGCTTCATAAGTAAATGAGACAGTGAGAGAGAGAGAGTGAGTGTGTGAAGTTGGAGGGATCGGATCACAGTTATCCAATTTATGGGGTGGTGGGGTCTCTTTCTGCTGCTAGTAGGCGCTCAGGAAGCGAAGCAGGCACAGACTGGGGAGCTCCTCCTCCTTAGTAGCCACAACTGACATCAAAACTTCTTTTACGTGTTGGTTCTCTCCGTCTCTCGCCCAGAAGACAGATGTACGGTGGAATCCCGCAGAGGATTCGACTTTGATTAACCTATTGCTTGCTGTTAGACTTAACCCCCCATTTTGATTCATCTGCAACCCCAAAATCTCAGTCGAGATTCCCTCTTCCCAACTCCCTTCATTTATAAATTTCTCGCCGCGCAAGCAGACCTAGAAAAAGCTGAAATCTCTCTCTCTCTCTCTCTCTCTCTCTCTCATCGGGTCTTTGCCGTCCCTGGTCAATTTGGATCTGCCGTAAAGGTCTTTCTTTGGGAGATCCCCTGCCGGCGATTCGCCTTTATTATTGGTGGGCACTGGCGAAATTGGCCTCTCTAGAGGTAAATCTTTTGCTTTGGCGGGCTTTGTAATTTTGGGGTTTGGATCAGATCTTGCTCTGCATTGGTTTTCTGTAATTTGCTGCTTTTGCCTGTTTCTTTTAATTTGTCTAGGAGGTTTTGGTCATCTTGCTGGTTGCTTACGATTGAATGCTGATTGATTTGGATCAGCTTTATAATCTTGCTGACTTTGCAAGCTTTCTTGGGGCTTCCCCTGTGGTACTCGAGCATCATTCTGTTTGCAGACTTTTTTTTTCCTTCTAGTTTAGTCAAGAAACAGTAACTGTTTCTTGTTTCTGCTACATAAATTGCTGCTAAGAGGTTGAATCTTGTCATGAATTCAGCAGGATTGCAATAGGATATCTCCGTTAGTACTCATTAAACAAGGGGATACATTCAATTAATCTTGATTCGTATTGCTGCTGCCGGGAATTTTCTTCTCTTGTTTTGGGTTCACTTCTGGGACATGCTGTAAGGGAGACGAGTATAGTATAATTTCCTTCTCCGGAGAAGACGAGAGGACTGGCAAAATGCTAAGCAAACCCCTGCTGTTGACTTATTTGTACCTGTTGATCTACATTCTTCTGTCATCGGGAGTGATTTTATATAACAAGGTAATGTGCAGGTTCTAACTAGTTTAGTATGTTGCTGATGGATATCTGTCTTTAAATTCCAGCATCCAGTAACATTGAAATGTTCACAGAAAAACGTCAATGCAAAAACATCCTTGATGCATCAGAATGTTGTAAGCTTTAGATGACATTGAATCTGCATTGTCTAATTTCTTGTTTTCATTTCCCAAATGGCGCTGCTGATGTTTTTGCAGTGGGTGCTGTCTCCTAAATACTTCAACTTCCCTCTTCCAATCACACTTACCATGATTCACATGGGATTCTCTGGTGCAGTAGCTTTTTTCCTTGTTCGTGTTTTCAAGGTATGAGTCTTCTCTAGCCTTTATGTCTGTTCAATTTTCATGGAGACTACCTTTTTCTTTTTTGGGTAATAATATCGCATGTCTATGTTTATATTGGGTGATTCTGCTAAGAGACTTCTTTTCTATTTACAGATTGTCTCTCCTGTCAAAATGACATTTGAAATGTAAGCAATGTGGTTGCTTTAACGATTCTTATAATGTTCCTCTGTTTCTTTGATTCATTCTTCCTCAAAAGCTTTATATGCTGTTTTGCAGATATGCAACTTGTGTCATCCCAATAAGTGCATTCTTTGCTTCAAGTCTTTGGTAAGTCTGTCATATGATGCTTTATACTTGTTATTCTTCGGCCATCGATATGCATAAGTTTATGCCCTTTGTATGTTATATTCTTTAAGATACTTTCCCTTGTCAAAGGTTAGTGAGGCTTCAATTTTCATTTACTTATGGTTTGCAGCTGCGAACTATATTCGAAGTAAAATAGATCGATATCTAGTATGTAAAATGTGAGTAGGTGAAGCTAGATTTTAATGATATGCTCTGCTATGAAATGCTCAGAGTCAAGCTTCCAGTAGAATTGCATTAATTCCTCTCAATCATCAGAATTTTGTCAATATTTCAACTCTTACGTTTCTGGCCTTTTGAGATGCCTTGGATTTGCCTGATTCAGTTTTGGATCCTTTACATTGTACTGGAGAATGGCCTACCTCGTATTCATTCATGTACTTCGCCTTGTTGTAAATGAATTTAGAAGTTTAATGCTGATCATTCTGCTTTGGACATAATAAGAGACCCAGAGACCCAAAAGCCTATTTCTATGAGTAGATTATGCTTTTTCTGCTTTTCTATTGCTCTGGGTCATAAAATCTTGACGCTAAAATTTATAATAACTCCTCTGTTCTTGCCTTTGCTTTATAGGTTTGGTAACACTGCCTACCTGCACATATCAGTTGCCTTTATTCAGATGCTAAAAGCCCTAAGTATGTGAGAAGTTCCCATTCTTTAAGGTTTAACCTGATGGTTGTCCTCAGTTTACCATTGACTGTTTAGTGTAATTAACAATTTTACCCATGCAAGTCTGTGATATTTTGGAATTGATCAATCTTTTCAGTGCCTGTGGCAACATTCCTCATGGCTGTTCTGTGCGGGACCGATAAGTTGAGGTGTGATGTATTCTTGAACATGGTGCTGGTCAGCGTTGGGGTCGTGATTTCATCGTATGGGGAGATTCACTTCAACATAATAGGAACAGTTTATCAGGTCACAGGGATCTTTGCTGAAGCCCTCAGGCTGGTCCTGACCCAAGTCCTACTGCAGAAGAAGGGCTTGACTCTGAATCCCATCACCAGTTTATATTATATAGCTCCATGCAGGTAATTTATTTTCACAATACTTTTAGATAGGAGTAAAATTCAATCGGAAGAGAAGAAAATGGTAGAGTTAACAGTAAAGTGGTAGCTTGGTGGAATTAGTTAACAATTAAGAGGAATGTGCGATATCATTATTCATATATTACCCTCTCCTGCTGTTTGGTCTTCTGGTTCAGTAGGACATGAAATCAATCATTTTCTGCTCTTGAGAGGTCACTGACGGTTACATGGTTTGTTTGATGCAGCTTTGTGTTTCTGTTCGTTCCTTGGTACTTGCTTGAGAAGCCCGACATGGAAGTCTCACAGATCCAATTCAACTTCTGGATCTTTTTCTCAAATGCTCTCTGCGCTTTGGCCCTGAACTTCTCAATCTTCTTGGTTATCGGACGAACTGGTGCAGTCACTATTCGGGTTGCCGGAGTTTTAAAAGATTGGATACTTATAGCCCTCTCTACTGTTATATTTCCGGAGTCTACAATTACCGGGCTCAATATAGTTGGCTATGCAATTGGTAATTAAATCTCTCTCTGCATTTACTGCTTTTAGCAGGTTAAACATAATTTACTAAATGAACCATGTATTAATTGCTCAATTGAAAATGTTTGTCTTCAACAGCTCTCTGTGGCGTTGTTATGTATAACTACATAAAAGTCCGGGATGTACGAGCCTCTCAAGTGCCTACTGATGGTCTACCAGAAAGAATGTCAAAGGTGAATTCTCCTTGCTATTATCTATCAATCAAGGATTGTTGTGATGAAGGAGCACTCATCGCTCCTCATTACCTGTCTAGCTTTTGCTTATTTTCTATGCATATTTGCTTCACTAGGAGGACGAGAATAAAGGGAAAATAATGTATACTTCTATCTTCATTCTATTGCCTTGATATGTAATGTGTTTTAAACATGCTACAATGATTGAGAAAAAAGAATTTCAAGGCCATTCGATTTCTGGATGAGCACATGCAAAGAAGAGATAACTTCAACATGGAAGAATCAAATCAGAATAATAAGGTTATGATCTTCTTGATGTAGGAGTGGAAGTTGGAGAAGAAATCCTCCGATATCTTCGTCCCCAACAGCAGTGGAGACAGCAACGGAGGGAGTGGCAGTTTCTCAGACTCGAATGTTAATGAAGAAGCAGCCCCTCTCATCGCCTCATCGAGGCTATCCCACATTGGGCGAACACAGGTTATCAGCAGTGCAGTATGAGTTCTACGTCGTCAGTCCTCAGGACACAGTAAATAGATGAGCAGCTTCTATCAATAGGATGTGAGGCAAAAAAATTTGATGGGATCTCTTTCTCGAGCGGGAAAGAGTTGGCTTTACTAGTGCCATGTATCACAGTTGTCTCGACACACGATATGGCGAAAGCATTCAATTTTTCCCCTTGGGTGTAGGTGAAGGATTTTAACCGATGGGTGATTCGATGAGCAAATTGAAATTCATTGTCAATGGTTTGATGATTCATTTTGTAGCCAAATGTTGCATTTGCACGCATTGACTTTTGCTTGCTAGATGGAGTTTGTTTTACAGGTGAATATGCTGATGGAGTGGAAAGTCGGGAGTCTACACGGATGTGTGTGCTTTGTTCTTGTTAGACACTCGGATATGTTGCTAGACGGATATCCGATGGTTGGGATAATCCAGTGATGGCCTGATTCGAACAAAAGAAAGCGTAAGATTTTCACCCAATAAGGCTAGTCGAACACAAAATTTATGAAATTCTCGAAATAGAAATTAAATCTCATGTCATGTTTATTTTAATCTGAATAATATGGTTCGACAGGTAATCAAGACCAACAGCAGCCAGCAGAAGATCACTGAGAATATAGGAGAACCTCAATCATCCCATGTGCTGTGTCCAAAACAAACTGTGAATACCAGCAGCTAAAGACAAACTGCCATAACCAGTAGAGAATAGGCCCAACGCTCATATATCAATAAATAAACAGATGATGTATATGAAACAGAAACAGGACAAGGAATGAACTTTGAAGCAAAACCATCTGAAGAAAAAATTACTGGCTTCATAAGGTACAAATTGGAAACAGAGAATCAAGACTAGCCTTCTCCTAATCCATACATCAGATTAACCTAACCCTAGCAATCACCTTTACATATCAACTCAACTATGAAGCTGTCAGAAAACTGATAAAAAAACCAACATTGATGAACATTTAAACAACCCACTAGTTTCACTTCATAGGATACAAAAGATTTGATCAATCCACTACACAGTTTAACCACGCACACCATTTATAATCAGAGAGGCTATCTCATCGATGGTGGTTGCTCTGCTGACTCTGAGCAGAAACAGGCAAAACTGGGTGCAACCCATTAAGTCTTCTAGTCTCCTTGAACACTCCCAACAACAGGCACCGCACTCAAACCATCAGCCCCTTGACATGGAATCTGATTTTGGTTATGATTATTCTCCAGTAGTGAGCTACAGACCCTAGGCTTCATCTTCTGCTCCTGGACTATCCCCAAACCACCATTGACAGTCACTTTCTTCAACTCCCTCTCCTTCTCCTTTAAAGACAATATCGCAACCCTCTCCAGGGCCTCCCTTGCCCGCTTCCTCGCCAAAGCAGCCTCCTTTACCCTCCTCTCTGCCTCGATCCTGGCAGTTTGTGCTGCCTTGCTCATAGTGGCGGCAGCAATCCTTGCAGCTGCCACCAAGACTTTCGCTGAATCCTTATCGATAACCCTCCTACAGACGCCGTCACCATCTCTGCAGCCACCAAAATCGCCATTGGCATTGACCTCAGCCTTCATCCTCTTGCTGTATGAGTCGGGAAGTGTCCTAAGGATAAAGAAGGAGCGGTTAGGGTTCGAGCAGGAAGGGCACTGGAAAGGGTGCCCCCCGGAGTTGGAGGTGGCGCAGGAGAGGTGGGAGATGGAGGGGCAGTTCAGGCACATGACCCGCTGGCTCGGGCGCGGTGCAGAGTCGATGGGGTCGAACACGTCGAGACAGACGGGGCAGAAGTGGCCCCGGAAGCAGTTGAGGACGCAGTGGGTGCAGAGTCGGCGGTGGGCCGCCTTGTGCCAGACGTTGTGGAGTACCCAACGCTCCTCCGAAGAGCTCCCGCCGCCGCAATCCCCGCAGTGAGCCGCTGCCGGCAGAGGATGATCGTGCTCCCGCTTCATGAGATGCCTTGCATCTGATTCTAGGGTTTGGAGAAACAGTAACGGTAACCAAGGATTAGGCTAAATTTAAACGAAGAATTACGAATTTGGGATGCAGAGGAATTTGGAGAAAGATGACGAGCCGTTAGGAGGAGGATCAGTCATCCGTCACTGAATCAATCGTTTGAACTTTGAAAGGAAGAGAGAGAAACTGATGAAGGGAAGAAAGAGGGAGGGAATCAGAGACGACTCATAAGACGAGAGAAAAGGAGCCCAGCGTTTGACTGCACAGAAGATTCCCCGAGATTAACAAATATTACAATCTAATCCCTATGGTTTGTACTTAAAGCTATTTGGCCCATCAAGGTTTTCCAGCATAAATTTGCATCCTTCACTTATTCCCCACGGTAGCATTGCATACTAAACTCATGAATTGCCTGCTGCCATTGATGAAACTCTCAAGAGACTTTGGGCTCCATCGTATCAAGTGCTAATGGATGATCGAAGATTTCTATGCAGCTGCTCCTCTGAAGAAGCAGCTACCAACCATGACGACGATGACCGTCGGCGAAGCGCAGTAGAAGACTGCCCATGTGACTTCCTTCAATCTTGAACGAAATTAGCCCAGAAATGTCGTCTTCCATTTGAAGCAAGTGCAGCTTTCCAAGTTTTAACCATTGGCTTCTCAGAGCTTCTATTTACTTGATCCAATTTTTCCTCCGACAATCAAGAAGAATTAAGAACCGGAAACTCGAACTCGATGCAAAGCAATCTTCTCTTTCGTTTTCTTTTGAATTGCTACATTTCCTCTTCGACACCATATTTACATGTAAATGCAAAAATGTTCACAGCTCTGCCCCCTGCTTCCTCTTCTTCTGCTGGATATTCACAATTTATCCACATCGATAGAATACATGATAAAAGCAGTTTCCTCTCCATAGTTTCATCTTCACTTCACGATTCCGAGGCCAGGATCTCCTGGTCGGCTTCAGGAACACCTAGCTCGTTTGACAGCCGCTTGCACAACTGCAGATATCGCAACAGCGTCCAAATTAAGCCCGAAAAGAGAAGACAAAACAACATACATATCTCGAATCAGGCTGTTATAAGAGGAGAAAATGTTGTACCTGTCTATAAATGGAAGGATCTCCGGATGACTTCCGTAGCTCAACTACATACAGTGATGGGCTTATCTCAAAAACCTGGAACAATGGGAAAGGAACAGAGGTGAGATCTGGGCCAGCAAAAGATTCATCAAAGTAGAGTTTCGAATCTTTCAATGCCTCTGAGATCAACTTCCATTACCTCTGCAGAAACTGAAAGGCTACCTGGACATCTGTTGCCCTTGCGTTCTTGCATTACTTTCAACTGGAATTACAACCAGAACACGGCAGTTTAGTTCAAGTTTACGATGATTTGTTTCTAGCTCGGTTTTTCCCAAGAACGCACCAGAATTCAGTGAATACTATTGAACAGCAACATCAGGGATTACAGATGAACTGACCCTTCCATTTTTCTTCTCTACTTGAAATCCCATTTCCGTGACCATGTCCTCGATCTTCTTGAGCAAATCCTTTGCGGAATGGTTGGATGTAAACCTGATCTTGCGCTCCGAGGCATCCTGGTTTTATTCGGGAAGATTAAGTTGCAAGTTTTAAGAAACAGAACGACAACGACAAGGAAACATTCCTAGACAAAATCAAGGAATTAGAAACATTTTCTGTCTCACCTCTTTCTCGAAGAATCCCGAAAGATCTAAGAACGAGGACATTCCAATCAATTCGAAGGCATTGATTGGGCTCGGTTCAGACGACTGCACCAGATGAAAGAAAATCCAGAAACTGGCCTTCAGCTTCATAGTAACGGTAAATGCAAGATAGATCAAAGATTTAGGAAGCCGGATAATACCGATCATCCCATACCAGTTCTTTAAGATGGAAAGCTTGCTCGTAGATGTACGTGGCTTCCTCCTCATCCTCGGGAACTGCCGGTTCGTAGTCCGTTCTGAACCAGTCATCAGCTTTGATCCCATCCATCGATATTCTCGTCACCGGGTTCGGGTCAAGAATCCGGCTGATCAAGTTCCTTGCTCCTGGGGACAGCCACTTTGGTATCTGACAGGCTCCCTTGAATATCTGATCACCGTCATCATCATTTTGGTACCGGAAAATTGATTGTCCCGCCACGAAATAAAAGTGCAGATCGTGGAAAATTGCAGATGATGAGAGATATCTTGCAGTACCTTCTGGCAGAGAACGGCGAGATTTCGATCATCGAAAGGAAGATAGCCCGTTAAGATCACATAGAGGACGACCCCGCAGGACCAAACATCGGAGATGGCTCCGTCGTATCCTCTGTTGGAAAGAACTTCTGGGGCAACATAGTTCGGACTGCCGCATGTTGTGTGTAGTAACCCATCTTCCTGGCATTTCACATATAAATCAGATAGAGGAAAGGGTAAAAGTTTCGGATAAAAGAACAAAAATTGTATGTTGCAGATTACCATACCCGAAAATGCTGGGGCAATGCACTCAGGCCGAAGTCCAGGATTTTGATGCTTCCTTTCGAGTCGACCAGAACGTTCTCGAGCTGCTCGATGATCATATAACACAACTGCTGTTACATTCATTTTGGGATTACCACGAACTTTTCGCATATACAAAGTTCGTAAAATGAGGACAGAGACCAGATCTGGATCCGGATCGATCCTGACCTTGAGATCGCGGTGATAGACACCTTTGCTGTGGCAGTAGCTGACTCCGTCTATCAGCTGCTGGAAGAGCTTCCTGCCCTCGGGCTCCGGCAGCTTCCCTCTGGTTGCCTGCAGATCACGGGAAAATCAGAAACCATTCGCCGATATCTAAGAACTCGCCGGAGTGAAACGAAAGGTCGGATGCCCACGATTTTGTCAAAGAGCTCTCCCCCGGTCACGTATTCTAGGATCATGTAAATCTTCGTCTTGCTTGCCAGCACCTGCAATATCATCCGACAACATCACACACCGACCGTAGTTCAGTTCTTGTCCCGATGTAACTAGTTATAAAGATCATTCACGGTCTCGTTTTCGAATAACATGGCATGGCTCTATAAACAATAATCAACCTCGATGGTATGAGCAAAATATGAGGAATTATTCTTAAGGTTGATTCCAACCACTTGAAAAATATCAAGTAGATTATAATTAATAAGTAAAGTAATTATATATTAATCACTCTATTATTAAATTATATTATTATAAAATACAACCATATAAAATTTAAAAGTACAACTTTTGTATTTAGTTTTAGTACAAGTAAATTACGATCGAAATTAAATTATATAAAAATAGGATGTTTTACATGAAAGTTTAGTAGTAAATATGAAAATGGGAGGGCCCTTAATTACAAGCCTATCCAAAGGTTTGCTGTCCGATGTTGAGGTGGCAAATACACATGACTTATCAACTCAACTGTCTCCTCTGAATATGGGAATCCCCTGTGGTCCCTGACCGGTTGGGTTGCACTCCTTCGTCATCGTTTAATGTGGGACCCATCCGAAGAGTGGCCGGAAGGGAGTAGATATTCCAGATTTTTTTTTCTTACAAAAAAAAATGTTCCAGTTTTTATTAGATAACAGCTACGCCTTTGTTAAAAAGATTCGATTATGAAAGTTTACTTAAGGGATCACATCAAGTAGACGAATAATACCGTCATATTTCTCCATCTTCTTTCTGTCACTCCAACTTAACTAAGTCAGAAATAGATTTTACTTGAGTCAAATGTAATTTAAGTATATAGAAAAATTATTTTAATTATGTTGCCAATTTTGAAATTATTACTTGAACAACTGCTGCATTTTTAATGAATATAACTAATTTAGATTCAAGTTGAATCTCATAATTTTTTTTTCAAACGCCTTGTTTAAGAGGGAATCTCTTTAGTGCATATGCCGTTATCAATTAAAATTCTAAAAAATAAAAACATTCTAATAAATAATAAATTTTAATTAAATAAATATATTACATTAATATTTTATTTTATATAATATATTCGATACACAGGAGATTCTCCCGTTTAAAGGGAAGATTTATTCAACATTTCAATCAAACCAATTATGTTAGTTCTGTGCTGGAATTGAGTAACCAATTTTTCGATAATCCACCAACCAAATCTTCTAAAAATCAAAAAAAATGATTTTCGGGCTTCAATTTGAAAGGGAAAAAAAAAATTAATCTCACTTATCCTAACTATCCTCAAGTTTCCATGGCACCAAGAGGAAGAAGAAGATGATCAAGAAGAAGGAGAAGCTTCTGACCTCGTGTAGTCTCACCACGTTGGGGTGCTTCAGAAGCTTCAACGTTGCGATCTCTCTCTTTATCTGCAGAAATGAAGAAGAAGAAGAAGGAATGAATACGAAGAGCTTCAAACAGGAGAAAAAGAGAGAACCTTTCTCCCTTTTTTTCCTCTGCAGAGCAACAAACAGGTCATAACAGAGCATGATCATATCAAACAAATCGAGGTGAAATCTGAAAATCCGTAGCAGACCCACTAACATCTAGAGTCCGAGAAGTTCATATGTGCAGATATTCTTCGAAATGCTGACGAGAAATCAGCTAGAAGTGGGGGGGATGATCGGTGAAATTGGAATTGGAGAAGGTGGAGGAAATAGCCTAATTGCTGAAAACGGATAGAGACTAGAGAGGATTTTTCATAACTGACCCGATCGGTGATGCTGAGTTTGATGATGCGGCTCTTGTCGATGATCTTGACGGCGTAGCCACGGCCGGTCTCCACATCCCGGGCGTACTTGACCTTCCCAAAGTTGCCTTCGCCAAGGGTCTTCCCGACCTCGTACTTCCCCAGCCGCATTCTCTTCAGCTGTTCCTCCTGCTCTTCCTCCTCCCCTGCTTCCCAAGCCATCAAGATCAAGCTCTCTCTCTCTCTCTCTCTCTCTCTCTCTCTCTCTCTCTCTCTCTAAACCTCTTCCCCTCTACCTCCTTCTGTGTTAAGTCTCTGAAGATGGATAAATGGTTTATCTGAAGAGAGATTTGGGTTTTATTTATGGAGGAAGAAGAAGAGAAGGAGGAAGAAGGGAGCTCTGAAACGGTTGAAACGGTACAGAGGAAACAGAAACAGAGCGAGACAGCACAATCTCTGATTCGGATTGGCTCAGATTGTTTAGCTCTAGGAAGGGGAATCGTATAAGACTTGGTAACGAAAGCCCGAGGAATTGGAACCGACGAAGATTCCTCCACCTTCTTCCTCTTCGCCGTCGCAGGCGTTCATATAATTTTCTCGAGCCCAACTTAAAAAAATAAAATTGAAAAAGGAAGTCATCTTATTTTATACATACAGAAGGTAGTGTAAACGTAAACATGACTCCCCCAACGAAGGTCAGTACAATTGGAAGGAGTATGTATTGCTTAAGTAAAGGTATCAAATTCGAATCCCTGTGAACGCAACATACCTTCTTGGGAGGGGTGTCTGGAAAACCGTTCAACCGTACCCCGAATCTGGATTAGTCGGCTAGCCTTTACGTACCGGACATTGGGTGGGAAAAAAAAAAAAAAAAAGGTGAACATGAGTCATAGGGCTATTTCAGTGGTCAACGTTGTATTTAATATAAAAATCCCAGGATAATATGGCTGGCATAAAGGAAAAATTTAAACAAATGTTTTTCTTTTTTTAATTTTTGGTCCTTGTACTCGAGATTCTATTACTGGATGCCCAGCCATGCTGTTTCTTGGGATTGGTCGAGTCTGAACAAGATATTGAAGTTTTACTAAGAAATCTTAAATTTGATTCTGATCAATATAATTCTATATGCTCTTTATTTTTTCCCTTTCTCCTATTCTTATTACATATATGTACCTGTTTTGTAATTGAGTAAAAAAAAAGAAAGAAAGGGGACTCAACGGCATGGAGTAATAAGTGAGAGGATCATGCTGGAAAAAGGCGTGTACTTTGAGGACAAGGAAATTTGAGAAGTAAATTCAGATAAAAATATTGACTACTCCCGTCTTTTATTAGAGAAATGTCTCGAGTTTAATTCTTATAAATGGAAAAAAATTCACTTCAAGAAAGTTTTAACCCTAGACTGCACACCCGATTCGAAGTGAATTAGTAAAGATCCGTTAGACTTCTGGATAACAGTGTAATGGACCGGAGATAAAAAGAGCTCAAATAAGACATGAATATGTCAATGTCCAATGCGTTGTTCAAATTGACTGCTCATTAATAGATCTGGCCCTCCACATTTAACACGTTTCATGCACGAGAAATTTATGTGCCATAGCATCGCTAGCGGATCCCGATAACCTGCAAGGCCCGATGATTGGAAGATTGTTTGTGCGATCCTCATCGTGTGGTGTTGACCTATCGGCTTCGGTCCAGTGTGATTCCAGCCGCTTGTTTTAACTCCTCCATTTCCTAAATATCACATGTTCAGTCTCGTACCGGTACGCTTCGCTCATGTTGAACTCTGGCGTTGTATTAGATTAATACGTAATGGGCTGATCGATTAATACATATTCACTAAGTCGATATGCTCTTGTAATTCGTAACTCAAAGTAGCCTTGTACGGTCTACCAGCAGGAGTTGAACGAATTGGCATTATTTTTGCAGATATTGGCTAAGATTTACATTATCCGTATTGATGTCCACTCAGCATCCTCTAATAATTACTTCAATTGATGAGAAGTATTATGAATGGAAAATCGCGAAAATCTTAAATGATTCTCTCTCGATCGGATAATGATTGCAAAATTTATATATATGTCATTTCTATTGTTTATATCTTATATATTTAAAAATAGTTAATTGATTCTCATAACATCACTTCTATTATATTTTCAGTTGAATTGTCGTTGTTTTGTAAGAGTAAATTTCACGCAGTTAATAATTCCATTAACGAAATAGTGATGATTTAAATTGAAAGTGTAACGGAACTGATCTTGCAGGACTAGATTGGCAAATTTCAAACGTATATGACTCAATTACCACTACCGACGACGTAATATTCAGGCTTACATATTCAACCGCAAATATATCGAACGAACTGAACAACCAGTAATAATGTCGGCCCTGTAAACTTAGCACCACTAAAGGTGCAATATAGTTTGAGAAGTCAGTATCCACCAAGGCACATGCTCAATAATATCTTCTCGCAAGATTGGTAAGAACGATATTCGAACCTGTGACGTTGATCTCACCAAATTATGTGAGAGCGAGTTTTAAACTATAAGGGCACTAAATGGTGGTATATAAAGCCGAGTTATTTCCTTATGTTAGAATGTCAATTTCATATCACAATATGTGCAATTATTTCACTAAATTATTATCGAAATGTCTTTTTCGAAATGCATGACCACGTCAGCGACACCAGTGATGGATTTAGGGGGAGCGCGAGGGCGATCGCCCCCTTGAACTCGGGAAATTGTATGCAAATTTTACTTGATTTTGTCTCATTTTTATTGAACAATACATAATTCACCCCCTGAGTTCTTCACCTTAATTCCCTATAGAGTTTCGCCCCCCTATATGAACTTTCTGGATCCGTCCTTAAGCGACACCATAAGTGTTTTAAAAAAAATAGCACGCAATTCGTTCCGACTTGTTAAGAATAAATATTTTTTTTTAAAAAAAAGATATAAGGTGAATTATTATTGAGAAATTATTACGTGAGTTGGATTCGTGAATGACGTAGTGGATTTAACTAATAATGCTCGGAACTCAAGCAGATATTTCAAATCTCGCTTAAAAAATGAATCCTATATTAATGAACAGAAAATATTATATGACGCTTAATAATAATATATTTAATAATTATTGATACAGTTCACAGATGACGTGACGAGTTTACTCTATGCAACTTAAGAAGAAATTCAGTTTTATTCTGTAGAGAAGTCTGCATCTACACGTGTCAGGCATTCACCGTACATTTCCTAAACATTTTCAACCTAGTCTGGACCCGTGGCGTAGCGCGGTCCGCTGCCCTAGTTTAAGATTAAAACCCAGCTCCCTGCCCATGTTAGTGTGTCACCCTCATCTCATAACATGTGCAAATATTTGAAATAATTATTATTGAAATGTCTTTTAATCTCCATATGTATGACCAAGTCAACGATAACACAAATGGAAAAAAGAATATGAGCATGTAAATTGGCCCGACAAAATTCTCACTAATTAACCGAGAATGATTCGACTGCCGGTCGAATGAGATGTGCAGCAAGGGCATGAGTTCGGGTCACCGTAAAACATTGAAGAGAGATACCCTCTTTACTAAGCCACGGGCACAAGCTCCATGGCTGGCGCAGATATACGGGATTTCTTGAATTTTTAAATATATGAAAATGTTTATAAAAAAAGAGTAATTTTTTAAAAAATTGTGAAGAAAATCTGAGAAATGGCTAAGTTTTTCAACAATTAAAGCAGGAACAGCCGTCGTCAAAGTGCCGAGCTGTCTAACCAACGAATTTTTCTGCTAATATAAGATTGGATCGATTTTCTCACGTTCGGCTCGGAAATTAATTTTTAGTAACGCGGTTTTTTTTATTTAAATATTTCCAATATTTATCTACCCGAAAAATAAAAATGCTTCCAATATAGTATGAGTATATACATTGGCCGAGGGAGGGGTTCCCACGTGTTTGCGGGAGTGGAAATGTTCAACTTCAACCCGAGTTGACCGTAATTATGGTATATAGTTCATTAAGCTAACTAATTGTCGGGCATTGGTGTAATTATGGTCCCCTTTGCCGGTCTTCATCACGAATGGAGAAATTCTCATGTGATTCCGTCCCGTTACGTAACGTGAGAAAATATAAATTAAAAAGTGATAAACGAGTAAATTAATATTAATTATCTGAGCAGTTATCATAATTAATATTAATCAAAATAATTTGATTGATTGTTTCTGATCACGTCCTTGTGAGGTTGAAATATCTAAGATATTTTCTGATTACGTGCCTATTTCAGCCCTCAGATGGGAGCAAGTCTCCCTCCCCCTTTTTTTTTTTTTTTTTGGTATTTTGGCTCCATGGCGACAAGAAATACTTGCGGAATTTCCGTAATTTTTTATTTTTCTCGATGAGAAGAACATCCTGTCCTGTCTTCCTGAAAGATGGAAGTCTTTTTATTTTTCTTAAGATTTGTTCTTATTTTTATATAGCTACTTGCAGTCCAGCACTTTTTAATTACATTTTATAAATGATTTACTAAGCCGCCAACTCATAATGGTTCGGCCACGTCATAAGCCGGTGCCTGACCACAGCTTCAGCCATATTCTTGAAAGGGAAAGGAGAAATATAATTTTTTTTGGGACATTTCAGCTCATATTAAAAAATTCAATAGATTCTGATTAGTACAGATTCAAATTTAATCAACTCATTACGAGGTAAAACTCTACCAATATCAATTTTCTCAATTACTCAAGACTCGAATCGATGCATTGCTTAAGAAGGAGATATATCGAACTATTTCAACTAACATTTTTTAAAAATTATGATTATTTTCCTAATTTACCCCCATTTTTTTAATTTTCGATGGAGAGCACACCGTGTCCCTCAGATAGACCTCTTTTAATACCTTTTTCAAAGCTTGTATTCTTTTTTACATTTTTTTATTTTACAAATAATGATTGACAAGGCTGCCAATTCAAAATTACCGGGCCACGTCGAACGTCGGCTCCGACCATAGACTCAGCCTAATTTGCGCTCGAGAGAGGTGATGTACATCGCCTGGCCAATCATATACGAAATGCGTGGAATTAAATTATGTACCGTGTTAACAGGACGTGATTGATTTTGATTCAGACCGGTCCGATCAAGTGCAAAATCCTTCTAATTATGTATATCAACCAATCAGTATCAGATATTTGCCATTTTTTTATTGAAAAATAACCTTAAAAACATGTGATTTTCGATTTTTTTTTCCATTATCATGCAGTTCTCTTTTTAACTGAACATTTTATTTACAGTTGTCATTATTTTGCTGCTAATTGCTGACATAGCCTATTCACGAGGCACGGCTTGATGTATGGTAACGCGTTCAGCAAATGGAGTGCAAGCAAATTCTTTGAAATTGAAAACCTGAGAGAAATTAAGAGAAGATCCTAATATTTTTAGGAATTCAAAAAATAACGTAAAAATAATAAAATTAAAAACTTCCTATATTTTTGAAATTTATTCGTCGTCATAAATTTAATATAAAATTTTTCTGGATATAATTTATCTTTAATTTTTTCCTTTAAATTCTTATATCAACCTTTACAAATTTTTTGTACTTGATTTATATTCACTTTTATATATGTTTTAAATTTTTCAGTAGTTTTAAGGATTTACTAATATGTGACGTCCTCCTGGTGCT
This sequence comes from Lagerstroemia speciosa, assembly GCA_037672795.1. Taxonomy (NCBI): domain Eukaryota; kingdom Viridiplantae; phylum Streptophyta; class Magnoliopsida; order Myrtales; family Lythraceae; genus Lagerstroemia; species Lagerstroemia speciosa. The sequence continues at coordinate 1,748,497 of CM075292.1, forward strand.
GCTACGTGTCATGTCAGCGATTGACAATCAACATTGATGACATTAATCTGAATTACTTAATTTTCCCGACCCTTCATTTTCGGGCACGTCTCATGCAGGAGAAACTCTCGGGTGGAGCGGGCCACTACATGCAGTCACATCAACGACACTAACATGTGTCGGCGCTTTATTAGGCGGAGGCACCATGTGATGGTGCCGTTCCACCCGAGACTTTCTCCTTATGCAGGGCTTCGTATCTTATGAAACAGAGACACCGTGTCATGTGCTTATGTAGTGATACCAACTAATTTAGTTCAATCAATTCATAAGGTTGGTTAGATTCTTTTATGCCTTCATAATTTTATAAAATTAATTGGTTGAATTTTGATTAATTGATATCACCATATAAATATTATCAGTGGTGACACCATGAAACAAGATATCTTCTTGGTTGGTTGGTGTAGGACCATATAAAAATTCAGCCGTAGCGTTGCTTGAGAAATGTCAAATAAAATGTATATGCATGCCAACCGACATGAGTTGAACGAAATGATAAGACATTTTTTTCTCTTTTAGGTAAAGTCTCATGTTCAAATTTTTTGAATGCAGAAAGTTCATACTGGAGAGCTTTACCCCTGTTAGCGGATCGACCAAACTCGAATTTAAATCAGTTAGGACCCACTGTGATTTTGGATAACACGTGTTATCTACTACTGAACCAAAATATATAATGGCCAACCATGCCACACGTGCGGAATTAAGTACTATGTCATTAAATCTGAAATTAGTTAGTTACTACTTGAAATTCAATTGTTGTGAAATACTTTCACAATAATGGTAAGAATTAGGCTTAACGAAAAGTCTTACCGGCGATATCGAATCCAAGATCTCTAAACTACTAGACGAGAATAGTACCAACCGTACCAAACCATCATTCTCCGGTTCTTACTTATTTACTGCATAAAATATTTTCACAATAGTGATTGGATGGTCGGGACTTATTTTCCATGCAAAAGGTTCCTTTCGAAAACTAGATCATGGTTACAAATATAGATTGGTTGACGTGAATCGACGTTTTTTTTCCTTAAATGATATCAAAATTTGAATTTTATAAATGAAGAAAATCAATAATAAATCCGGCATGAATCAATCACATAGAATTTATTAATCAATAAAATTAAGTTAATTTTATAATTTTTTTTATAAAATCCTAAAAATTTTTAAAAAATAAAAATGCATTAGGATAAGTATTACTATGTGGTGACTATGTTTTATAGAAGTCTTTCTCCACCATTATTGGGTCGGACAAAATGATTTCACTACTAATAGGGATCTAACTAACATTAAAGGAATGCAGAAAAGAAACTTCACCATCCAATCGTTTGACTGCTAAGTAAATTAATTAAATTATTCATAATCAACGATATAAATTAAAAGAAAGTTCGAGACTTATAATTATTTTTATCATTTATTAAACGATCCAATAACTGAACCGCAGACTTTCCTGTGAAGAAAGCTGCGGAGAGATTGCAAAGTTGACATTAGTCCTATGATATGTTGCACGATGTTCACGTGGTTTGGTACATCTCTATGATTGTTGCTTTGGATGGAAAGGCAGAGCTTTTTGCCGTAGAAACGTGAATGAGTGTTGGTTGTTGCCTTCCTTATAAAAGTTTCGGGCGCGTGAATGGTTTCTGTCGGAAATTCGAGCAATACACGCTCGGATATGATGAGGAAATCTCAAATGTCATCGGATATCATATCAGCACTGTTTTATAGTGTCATAAATTAATAAAAATCAATTACATTAGCAGATTCACTAGAAAAAATTTGAGCAGTAAAATATAAATTTAATCCTAAAATACTAAATTAAAAAATACTAAAATATCTAAAAAATAAAAATCTTGTTTTCTATAATGTTTGACATCATTGTCTCAATCTCTCTAATTGGTATTGTATTCGTAGCGTTTAAGTTTTTTAGGATTCTCTTGATAAAAGAAAATGGTGTTTTAGAATTCTATTGAGGTTTTTAGAGATTTTTTATTTTCAGAAACATTTTAACTTATATTTCATCTCCAAAATTCTCTTTTATGAATTTACTGACCTGACTAGTCTTTATTGGTGTGCGATGACCTGATATGCTCGTGACGTGCAAGATTTTCTCGGATATGATATGTACACGCGTTCATGATTTCCAACTTCCCCCTCGAGATGATGTAGATCGACGAATTCGGGACTACGAGAGCAATGTCTCTTACAATTTTTCGAATCGTGATTTGCAAATACCGCAAGGGATCGATCGTGTTACGTTAATATGTCTTCACGGTCATAACTCGAACCGTATTTTCCAAACATGAATTTTTTTATTTATAAGGTTCAATTTCGAGGTAATGTTCAAGGAAAAGATATTCCGAACCATATAAAACTAACGATTCAAGTGATTAACTCCATAATCTTGTAGCAATATTATTACGAGATAACATCAACCAAAGAATTTCGGAAGGAAATTAAGAGTAGATGGACGGACAATTCATTTTTCTCATTGAAATTCACAGGTATTAAATAATTATAAGAGAGATTCACAAAATTTGTGAATTAAATTTAATGATGAAATAGATGGCATAATATTCCAATTATATGGTTGTGTTCAACGTTTATGATTATTCAATGGTCCGACGAAGATTCCACGGGATTTAGGTTTCGAGCGACGACGATGTCTTCTCTTAACAAGGGAAATAATTAAAAAAAATGTGGGTCGAATGCTAGATTTTGTTAAAATAAATAAGCAAATATTTTGTCCACAAGGTAAATAAATATATAGTTTAATCAATGGGCTCATAAATTTTAAAAAATATTAAGGTCAGATTTTTTTTAAAAAAATTATGATTATGTTATATTTGAAAAGAAGTTCGTTACATCATGTGGATGATCAATAAGCAACAGCGGACCTTAACAACAAAATATCGAACCACTTCGATGCATTTATTTCAAAATATCTGTTAAACGTGCGCTTTTTGAGCTTAAACTTGGTGGGCACTGAACTTTAATTGTTTAATATATCTGATATGCCAAATAAGCACAAAAAGGTCTGAACGTTGCATATCAAAGGATTACTGGACCACGTATTACTGTTACCCTCATTTTATTCTGTAAAAAAAAAAAAGATATAACAATTTCTAAGGGTCTAACCATGAAATTGCTACCATTAAGATCATTTCTCGCAAATTGAGGACAAATTCTTAGACGAGTTGGGCTCATACAACAACAATGAACCCGTCAAATTAAGGTACTAATAATTATCGTTGGATGTAAAATACAATATTTGTATTGGGACATGAAAACTTCTATAATTTAATAAAGTACCAATAATTTATTTTGGGAAATTCATTTTTGACGTGGTAAATTGAGCTGAGCTAAAACTTCTATGGACAGGTATTTATATTGGGTTGAAGTCCACGTGGCATTCTAAAATAGGAGAAAGTCTTGTATATAATAGGTACATCATGTGACAATGCTGATATGGTGTCGCGAGCCAATTAAATCAATTCATTTTTATGATTGTTATTTCCCTTTTATGGTTTATTTTTTTCTTTTTAAGTTTTATTAAAAAATCCTGAAAATAACCGAATTTCATTGGTTCGTAACATCATGTTAGCACTGTCACGTGATATACTCGTTACATACAAGATACTCCCTTGTACAATAAGGTGAGAGGATAATTTCGCATTGAAAAAAAAGAAATAGAATTCTTAAAATACCTGAGAATTAAATATCTTAATCTATTATCTTCAAACTTTTGGGTCGAGAATGATCCAACATATGGTAAGTCGAATGAAAATTTAATGCAATAACAGAGCAATTCATCACGTGAATTAATATTTTCTCTGCCTTTCCACGATCACTAAGTTAGAGTGTGAAAAATTGTGTGTCCGACTCTTGGCGATATGAATGTTCTATCATCTACTATTGAGTTGCTGGTTTTTTGCACTGTCGAAACGTATTGGCCCCCTACTAGAGGTGTCCACGACCCATCCAACAGTGAAAGGAGAAACCAAAACAGTCGCTTCAACTCGACCTAAAGACTAGCCCTTGAAAATATCGGAGGATGAGTGGGAGGTTTGATCTTTTTGCATGTTCCAAAGGCTAGCTCAAGATGACATGACTGTCATATAAATTGTCAAGTAAAATTACATGAATTACAATACGACAGCCGAAAGTGGTACGATGTTGATGTTATGATTAAGAAAGCAATCTTGCCGCATGGGAGTTGTCCGCAAGCAATTCGCAACGTGACGAAACCGTCCCTGTCTTAATTGGTTTCCCACAATTGATGGAGCTGCTGTTTTGAATGGAGCCCCGGCAAGATTTCCCGTCATGTTTTGTCCAATTCCATTGACAGAATTGTAGCATTTTTGTTTGGCAATTTAGAATTACAATTCGCAACTGTACGCGTTGAATAAGTAATAAAGTAGGGCATTATTTTTCATGTGTGGACAAAACTTAGGATGCAAGCACAGTTCCTGCCATCAACGCATCGAATTTTATTCCTGACCTCGGCCGTGTCGTGATCATCCTTTAGATTCATGAATTTTTCTTGTAATAAAGATTGCGAGGTGCCACGATCTCCGATAAATAAATGGAATTTGATTCAGTTCTATGATTATCGATCTTAGATCGAGAAACCTTAGGCTCCATCGATTCTTTTCGGTGAAAGTCGTTGTAACCGATACACTGTACATGGACAAAATGGAAGTTCATACGTACACGTGTGTAGCCTAGGGAAAGTGTACAGGTAGAGTCTTTTTTTTTTTTTAGGGTTTAAAAGGAGATTCATTAACTATCAATTATAAGTAGTAGTTATACGATCCCTACAGACCGATTTGGGGACGGAGATCCCCACAACATCCGTACAAGTAGAGTCTTAACCCATATGACGTCGTTTCACGGGAAAATTGGTAAGTTATAATTGGCGACCCTTGGAACACTTAAATATGCATCTTGAAGTAGATTGATGGATTGAGAGGGTGTCACGGGGCTAAGGGCGCTACCCGAACACCACTCGAGTACCTTGGTACCGCTAGGCGTCAACAGCTCGCTCTACTGACCAGCCACAAAATTTTCACACAACCGATGCTCACAAGCCTAGAATCGATCAAAGCAACACAGAAGAGGTTGGGAAAAATTAACTTGTATTATCTCACGACAAGTATAAAAAAACTCAACTACAGACTCTGGTCGAGTATATGTCTTACAGCCCCTACTGCTTGCACTCCTCACTCGACCCCTCACAGTACAAACTCAGCACTCACACTCTCCTCTCAGTGTGTCTCTCGTGCCCTCAGTTGTCTGCTCTCCCTCTTGTGAGTCTTTGAATCTGAATGCCCCCTAATGAATGACTCAAATGAGAGTTCACGCCTATATATACACGAAGCCCCACCAAGCAAATATGCCAGGTAATCTAGACTTTCCCTATCGACAAATCTATACAAGGAAGTTGACCAATCTCTATCAAGACTTTCCATGTGTGCCAGGAATATTCTCCTCCTGATATTCCTCTTGCCATGTTGGATCCCTGATCCTCGCAAGCTTTCCGATCTGGCACACCTGACTTCCATAGATAGGGCTCATTCTGCTCCTAAGAATTCGCTTGCCTTGTTGGATCCCCTAATCCTTGGTCAACTTCCATATCTGGCGTGCTTGACTTCCATAAGTGGCTTCTAGGCGTATCCATGATTGCCTCCCCCAATCATGGATTGATTGGATCCATGCCATGATTCCCGCTGCTCCCAATAAGGCAGGTTGTGATCCAAGGACTTGATTGATCTTTCCACTGTGGCTCGCATTTGCTCTAAGGAACGCTCCTCTAGCGCTCCATAGCATTCGTAGCACGTATCGCGGGAGATAGCCTTTGGGCTCCACCGCTTCCCGTGTGCCTGTAACCATAGTCATGATCGAGAACCCTTCTCATGATCAAGCACCATCACAGTGCCTTACTTGAGCAGTTATGCGCATCACGATCCAACACCTCGACACTTGGTCGATAACATGCCCACCCAGCACGTTGCCCGCTACCATGACTCCAAGGTACGCTCATGGTAGGCGGGTCTTGGGATACCACCTCAGGGGTCTAACAGAGGGTCACTTCATTTTTGTTGCATAAAAACTAAAGCAATTCAAGGGTCCTTGTAACACATACTGAATAAGCAATACAAGCGTCTCGACAAACCAAAACCATACGTAATTCCTAATTCGAATGTAGGGATCGACTTCTAATAGCATAGCTTCTTCATAATTGGGTAAAATTTTGGCACAATTTCGATCAAATTGAGTTGGCCATGTTGGATTCCTCCGTTTCCAATTCACTTTGAACTAAAAATAAAAGATTGAAGATTGAAGTACCATGTGAAGAAGAATAAGTAAGACCGATGAGCTAGAGAGTGCGACCATAGGATGTCGCTATCGGTCGATCGATGCAAGCCTACGGTCCACCGATCAATCTGGGCAATGCTTAATGCTCAAACGAAGGTTATCTCACTCCTTCGTAACCCTCAAGTCCTCTCATTATTCGATCAATATATATAACTAGAGATGCTACTTCATCCCCCAATCGATTTGAGCCATGCTGGCACCGATCCAGTGTGGGACATGCACATCATGGACCCACATTTCCCAAGTTCCGGCACACGACAGGGAAGGAAGACGGGTGTAATTGAACTTAGGACTCGACATGATCACATGTATCGCTTTGCCTTCTCTCAATGTGCCATCTACTAAATCAAGATTAATTACTGAGAAATTCTTAAGTGATTTTTCTTCAGTACATAACACGAGAAATTACTAATTAAAACGTGACAAACGAGCAAATTAATATTAATTATCCGAACAATTTTCCATAATTATTACTTGTCAAAATAAATTTATTAATTTTTTCTTACCAAGTTATAGTGAAGTAGGACTGTCTAAGAATTTTTTCCCCTAATTACCCATCAATTGCAGTGGTGGTCCTCGACATCGCTTCAGTGCTAACACCACGTAGGGGACCGACCTAATTTAAGAATAAATATAATATCAATCGTGTTCATGGCCCAACCTAAAGAGACGAATGATTGTATGTATATGTGTGTGTCTTTGTCTATATATATATATATATGATTTGATTGAGAATTTAGGTATGGCGATGGGAATGGATAGACTAATTAAATTTAAGAGTGTTATTTCTAATATTATTATATTACTTATAAAAATTAAAATTTCTTATGTTATGAGATAAAATATGCGATTGTTGTGTTTAAAAAAATATAAAATTAGTCGTAAAGTTTGAAAAGAAATATAAAATTAATCGTAAAGTTTTATAAACATTGGTACATAGTTGTAAAGCTAGTTGCAGTCCAACAACCTTAAGTATTTTGGATGTAAAGATTTTAACAAATATATTATAAAAATTTTAACTGATATAATATCATATTAAAATGAGTCTTACAGTCAGAGATTGTATTTCGTTATATAAAAATTAGAACTGATTATGTTGAACCAAACACAACCTTAGAGCTAGGGTTACTATTTGCTATGCTCTTATAGATTAAACCTAGGTATGTATGCTCACCCGGCTGGTGCAATAAAACAGAAATGAGCATATTTGATTGGGAAAAGAGCATTTTTTTTTAATTTTTTAGGAAGAATGTTTGGTTCATTAAATTAAAAAAATTCATCACAATGTAACTCTTGAAAGTGACACCAACTGCTCTTTGATTCGCTAGAAAGAAATTGATAGGAACTAGAATAGACTAGGAAAAGAATGAATATGGAATAAGATTTATATTTTTTTTAATGGGAATATACTGTAGACTTGTGCTTCTTATAAGGAGAACTTATTCCTTATGAATGACTGAGGAATAATACCATTAACCTACGCTTTCCGGATAACACACCGAAATACTGCTCTGGATTGCATGCTGGTGAACCGAATGTGAGGAAAGAATTCCATCCGGAATAGGAAGTCCCATTCCCTCCAACCTAACAGCACACAGATAAAGAAAATGGAGGTAGTAGGTGCTATGGGCTCGAAGCCCAAAATGTAAAACCATTGGCCGAGCCCAAAGCCCAAGCCCACATCGATCTCTTCTGTTTTCACCGGCGTTATTATGATTCATTCCACATATACAGAAACGTATCTTCTTCAAATTTGAGCTCATCCCTCATCTCTGAAGAAGACGATGGATGTCGCAGTGAACCTCCCTTCTCCTCCTCTCCACCTGAAGGGCAATTTCTTTACGAGCCACAACGGCAGGAGCTCGGTATCCCTCAGCATGTCTGTCTCTGTTACTGTGTTTTCGTCTCTGTTTCTTGATGTGGGGTTGTTTGTAATTTGAAGAACAGAGATGGGGAGAGTTTATCAGAGCATTCCAACTGCAAGGTGAAGCTCTCTGCTCCTGCCTTCAAATGGCGCTTGGTGATAGCCTACGACGGGACCCAATACGCAGGTTCCTCTCCCTCATACACGAGCCTTTTGTTTCCATGGTTTTCGTTGACAATCCCAATCATTTGCTTTAATGGGTGGCCTTGGTTTGATCTTACTGTATTTTTCTTCATGTAGCTATGAGTTCGCAGCTCTAAAATTTTCAAGGTGTTTCTTTTTTGTCGTTTTTCCATCTTTAGGGACATAATGTCTAAAAATTCTGTCTTTGAGCTTCGTTTTGATCAATTCGCTGCATCTTACCTATTTCTTGTTTCCTTCTGTTCATTGTTCAGTAAATAAAGAGAATAGGACTTATCTGAAATTTGATACTTTTGGGTTCTTTGATCCTTAAAGAGTTTGAAAATTATGTGCTTCAGAAGTTGAGGAGCTGAAGAATTATATGCCTCTGAAACATGTGAACAAAGACTTTTCTCTCCTGCTTATAACCACAGAACGTCTCGTGAAAAGAGAAATGGCTTGCACCATTGTGATGTTCTCTTCCGCTGATCAAACTTGTCATGGAGTCAGCTATATTTCTTTGATGAAGTAATTTTTCTCCCCAAATGCTTGACTGCTCGATCGCTTTTGAGCAAAATTTTGTTAGTTTTAACTGCACTGTCTGTCTTCCTTAAACCAAACGATTTCAATCTCAGGGTGGCAGTTTCAGCAGTCTCCTCCAACTATACAGTGCTTCATCGAAAAAGCCTTAACTCGAGCGACAAAGTTGGAGCGCAAGGACCTCCATTTAGTCGGTGCAGGTAGAACCGATGCGGGCGTTCATGCATGGGGCCAGGTGTGGTCTTGCTTGTGCTCAAAATTAGAGTGGGACTAAAAGGGACAGGCATGGTTCTTTCCAGTTGTTTGACCATATAGCTGAACTGGAATTGGATCAACCCTTTGAATGAACAAACCTAGAAGTACCAAAGGTTTTCTTTTTCACAGTGTTCTGGCTTTGATCCTGGTTTTTAGGGTCCTTTCAGGCATTTGAGAATGGGCATAGGCAAGGTTTTCGGTTCTTTGTCATTGACTCTGAACTGGTTTCTAACTTCTAATACTCCGGACTAGCTGATGGAAAAATGAATGTGAATCTCAGGTGGCTCACTTTCTTACTCCATTCAACTATGAGAGCTTAGAAGGTATCCACTCGGCTCTGAATGGCATACTTCCTTCAGATATACGGGTCAGGGAGATCAGCCCTGCAGTCCCTGAATTTCATGCCCGATTCTCTGTAGCTAGCAAGGTTTACCGGTATAACATATACAATGACCCGATCATGGACCCTTTTCAACAACACTATGCTTATCACACTGCTTATAAGCTCAATGCTAATGCTATGAGAGAGGCTGCTCAATATTTCATGGGAAGGCATGATTTCACTGCCTTTGCAAATTCTTCACAAAACGATGGGACACCGAATCCTGTGAAAGATATAATCCGCTTCGATGTTGTTGAGCAGGTAGAATAATAACCTTTACTTTCGATCAAGTTAATTGACACTTAATCTTATGATATATGCCCTGCTTTAGCTCAAGATGTTTCTGAAGTTTCGCAACTCTTGGTTGTTTCTGTGCTCTTGCAGGGAGCTCTCATACAAATAGAGGTTGAAGGATCAGGTTTTTTGTATCGACAAGTGCGAAACATGGTAAGTTAATATATGCAGAATCTCTAGATCGCATGGTCGAAGTTTATACAGAGGGACTTGCCTTTGCAGTGATTTAGTCTCTCTCTGTCGATGGAAAACATCTGGTGAACTAGTAACAGATGTTCACTGTTGTGTGTTCAAGGTGGCTTTGCTGCTGCAAATTGGAAGAGAAGCTGAACCTCCAAGCATCATCCAATCGATATTAGATTCTCGGGATCGCAGGGAGCTGGCAAAGTTCGCCCTGTTGGTCCCACCTCATGGGCTCTGCCTCTTTTCTGTGAACTATAGAGAAGATCATCTTCTGCTTCCCGCAGACTGCCCATCTCCGAGCTTTGGAAGGAATCGAACTTTGAGCAAATGTAAGCTTCCGCTCTACTGAGAAATCCTGGGTAATTCTCCCATTTATTGGAAGGTGGTGATCATAGGAATGAAATCCTGTGGCTTTTTGAGTCTTTGGGTCGTGATCAAGGACACAGAACTCAGACCGACCGGCTGGCATAATTGGGTGAGGGATCATCCTAGCATCCAACCACCATTGTGAGTTCTGTTCAAGTTATCAATATATCCTGCCAGTGCTGGATATGAAGAACTGTAAACTACGATTCATGCGGCCAGTGGATTCTCTTCGACACTGATTATATTGTAATACATCATGTTGATCCCGGAAAGGCAAACTTGCTTGTTCCTTTCTTATCAGCAGATCATTTCAATCAGTTGAAATAAGATATTGCTTTGCAACTGCTGAGTTGGTTGATTGCTTACTGTTAACAGGTGAAAAACCGCAGACATGTGTCGATTATTACTTGGACATACCTATCAATGTTCCCCTCTTTCCAGTCCAAAGAAAATGAGTAATGATCAGGTCTCAAGAAAACCAAGGCTCAACCATAAGCCCATGGTGCTTAAGTGAATACCAAGCGACTGCTTTTGCATACCCGATGGCAAAGACCGGTTCTTCCACACGTAGAGCCAAGTGACTGCAGGACTGCCGATCTGTGAAGGGAAATGCAAACTGTTCTGAGCCGCAGAAGGCTAGGAAAAAAGAAGTGTTTATAATGTGTTATATCAATCAGTGAAGATGGTAATAAACCAATTGTTACTCTTCCAAAATAGCAAGTGAAAAACTTCAACTCTAATGCATTTACCAGTTTTTCCTATTTGCTTGCATGGAATGAACATGGCAAGTTCTCCTGCTTTGTCAGAAAAACATACCAGGTGAAATATTCGTGTTTCGGAAAAGGGAAAAAAGGATGCATTTGACAATAATTTATACTGTCAAAGACCTTAAACCCACGTCACTAAGTATCAAAATAGTCCCAAAATATAATATATTTGGGTATTCTTTATTATGCTTATTCCTTTGAATAGATACGAACTCATTCTCCTATAAAATATACTAATAATAAATTTTCTCACTAATAATAATTAATACTCTATCAGTCCACTGGCCTGACAACTAAATCTTGGGCAACTTCTAGCTGCAGCCACATAGGTGTAAATGTCGCGGGCGTGTTAAGTATCTAGGATTCCCTTTAGCCCGTACAATGTTGGAAGTTTGTCCTTAGTCAACCTAAGCCCCTCAGGGAGTATTATAGAGAGGCTCCTTTGGCGTTTATGCCAGTCGGAAAAAGGGATCGTTGACCTCTGTGACATTCTCCTCCACCTAATTGAGTGACATTCTCGTCGCATCCTCCGCATGGAATTCATCGATCTGCTTCTCGAACTACTAGAGATTCTCTGCAGGTTCCCAACTAGCCTAACTTTCCGGCAAGCCCTCCCTTCGGATCAAGTGTTCACGCTTCAGGTTGTAGTGTCGCTTCCTTATAACTCAATCAACCCAGACACACGATTCGACAGAAATATGTCATAGGGCTGCACCATTTTTAACTTCCGGGCTTGGCTTCTCCACAGATCAATATTGCTCTTGACGGCGAAGGCACCCTTTAGAGCTAAACCTGGAAGTAATGTAGAGAGGGCAGGCCATTCCGGAGACGGAACATCGCACTTAGGTTCTGAGCCAGAAGCAACGTCAACGCCCACCGAAGATGGATCCCACTTAAGTTCCACGATCATCGACAAAGAGCCCTGGCCAAGCAGCCTCCACTTTCTGGTTATCAAACAGAGGCACTCATCAAGCACAAGAACTTGAAAATGACATTATTGAACATGATTATGCTTGGATTCACCTAGCCAGTTGAATCCAGTTCAAGAACTGAAAACTTAATTGGAGCTAACACTGTGTTTGAATTGAAGGATTACGACTTGGAACTTGGAGGGATCCTCAAATCCTTTGTTTGGAAAATTATTTAGGAGGGATTTGGAAGAATTGTCTATTCCTCGAAATCCCTCCATAAGCTAGTTTTTCAATTCCTCCAATTTGGGAGAATTAGGGGATAAGAAATTTTATAAGAAAAAAACCCTATGTGCTCTCAAACATGGAAAAGAAAATCACTCTCCTATCTCACATCCTTTCGAATATTTAGTCGCGAACATAAGACTTTTACCCACATTGTCCACGAGGGGCAGCTCGGGTGGTCGGACACTGGCAAGTTTTCCAAGAACTGGATTCGAATCCCCCGGGGAGCATTTCCTCGTAGGTGGGACCTTTATAACTGTCGAGCCCATCCGGTTCGTCTAACTTACCCGGCACACATAGTTTGCGGGCTATTGGATGTGCCTTGAGAAGGAAATATCGCAACCACTACTAGTAAATGTGCTCGGATACCTTTATATATATATATATATATATAAATAAAGACTAACCAAATTTCTTCTCCTAAAATGCTAAAATAAAATAACATAAATAAGTATTCATGAAACTAGTAAATTTTAATTTTTCGTTAGTACACTTTTAGAATAAAATATTTGTATAAAAAATGAGATCAAGTTAAAATTAATATTATGACTTTAAGGCAAAAAATAACATGATTTTATTTTAGTTATTGTATTTGAAAAATTTTATTAACTCTTTTTATACATTTAATAAAAAAATTTATCTATATTAAAAAAGGATAAAACAATCAATTTAAATTTTTTACCTCTTCAAATCACTACTTTAATAATGATATACAAACAAGGAATTTGAAAGGGATAGTTTATCCTTCCAAATCCCTCAAGTAGTGCGTATACCAATGTGAAGAAAAATAGTTCTCATTTACGTTATGAACAATGTGACTATAGTTAATCGAACCATGCATATCCTAGAAACAGTTGGACTCGTCTAAGCTTCTTTTTATAATCACATGCAAAATAGTTAACTAATGAATTGATAATCTCCATGTTTGAGGACACTCTCCTTCAACCCTTTTACTTCTCACCTTTTCAAGATTGTATTATTAGTTGTCCTAGGTTCACTTTTACTGTATGTTAGACGATGTCATCTAGAGTAGTGATGAGGGTACAAGCCCCCTGAGGGTAAAGGAGGCAACTGGATTGACTCAAGTATGTCTCCATTGTAGGTCGTCTCTTCGCTGCAACTAGAGGTAGGGCATGGAAGTGCTCATGTGAACGTCCTTTATCAGCTGGTATCAGATTTAACGAATAGTAATTGATAACATCAATAGATATCTCAACATTACATGCACAACATATTTCTTTGCATTTGACTTGCCTTTCCTAGGATGTACAGTATTTTGTAACCACATATAGTGCATAGTTGAATATTTTAAATAGACACACCGCACCACAATTTTTTTTTTACTCAAAAGTAATGAGGATTTTGGCATTACTTTAAAAACAAGTACATTGTAAAATGTCCAAGAAAATACAAAAATTACAGGATCAAGAAATACGAAGAGATCCTCCAGGCTAACTACAAGGGAAATATATGTGAATAAACACATCAAATAGGCCTAAACACTTGTAGACGACCAGCAATAACCGAGATCCTAACTCTAACCATCTGTCGAACTACATAGACCCCAGTGAAAACCGGGAAGGAAGGGTCCTCAAGCCATTTATCCGTGTAATTCTCAGTCATCATATACTGATATTTAAAATAAACATCCATACAAGAGCAAAACAGAGGGGTGTCCTGAACCGTACTCGGACGCATGTATGGTCCACCAGCAGCAGACCCGGCTTCTCCTTGTTTTCCGTTTTCTCTTCCACCAAGCTGGACTGGTCGGATTTTGTTTAGATCCTACTAGATCTGGTGTGATCGGAGCAAATCTGGATGAGATATGGCCGGATAAGAGCCGATCTAGATCAGATCTTGCAGGATCTTAAGGAATCTGAACAGATTCGACAAATATTTCAAGGTCGTTTGCAGCTGGAGGGTGGTTGTTATCGAGTTGTTGGCGGGTGGAGGTGAGAATCCACGCACAGGAAGGAATCCGCTGAGGAGGGTGGGGGGTGGGGACAAAAGACTCACCGCTAGTGAGGAGAGGGAGGAACGAACGCACCGGCCTGCCAGATGGAGGGGCTGGTTGGGCAACCGGGAGCAAAAGCCACTGACTCAGCGGCTTGAGGATATGTACGACCATCGATTAGTAGAGGTGGAGGCCACTTACCGAGGCATGAGGGGAGTCGAGGACAGCAAACGCGCCCGGTTGAAATCGGACGCATTGACCGGAGGGAGCTTGCTGGAGGAGGGAGCGACTGCTGGGGAGAGAGTCGCTAGAGAGAGAACTTGACACACCACATCACAGCTATGTGGTGATATTTTCCTCTCAAATTTGTCAACCAGATATGGTATCTAAGCACCATCAAGAAAACTATCAATTTCTCACCAAATTCTCTTCAGCCACTTCAGTTCGTCTCTAATCAGACCGTCCTTTCACCATACCATCTTTCTTTTATTTTCTCAACCAAACAACAAGGCCACAAACTCTAGTGTCGCCACAGCTCCTTCCCCTCATCCATCCTTGCCTTCATCTCTTCCAACTATACCAGTGGAGTTGAACAATTTAAATTATTATAAGTAGAAAAGTATTATGACCTTCTTCAGTTCTACAATCTGCTTGGTTATGCTGATGGATCGACACTAGCTCTTGCATCTATTGTCACGGCCAAAAACAGTGACATGAAGTTGCAATCACCAAATCCCGGTGATCAAAACTTGTTAATTTTCTTTTATCAATTTTGCCTAACCTCCATGCTTGTTTCTGTTAGCTCAGATTGTTGGACTTTAATTGGTCAGCGCCAAATCTACCTTCAAAGCCTGGATAAAACTCTAGACTCTCTACGATGCCCAGTCCCATGCTTAGAAAAGCTTCCCCAATCAACAATGGTAAGAGGTCACTAAAGGAGAGAAATCGATGTCCACATACCTGAATGAGGTTGTAGAGCTTGCAAATCGATTTGCACAAATCCAACAATCATTGTCTGTTTCAAAGGTGAACAAAACAATTCTTTCTAGCTTGAGTGACGAATGGGAAACGTTGGTTTTGACACTCGCTTCGACTTTGAAAACAACCACCACGAACCGGCTCTCTTCCTTGCTACTCAATCAAGGATGGTTGTACTATCTACAATCTAACATCAAGCACCAAGCTTCACCACATGTTTTTCTTACCACTTCTATCTCCAGCAATTTATGGCATTGGCGTCTAGGACATACGCCATTTCCGTTATTCGAAGAGTCTTGTCTTTATCATCTATTGGTGTCCGGCATGATAATAACTCCTATCTGTGAGTCCTATCAACTTGGGAAACTTTCCCAATTTCCATTTCCATTTCCATCTACATTGAATAAAACATCATTTCCTTTGAAATTGATTCATACAAACATAGAGGGACCTGCTCCTCTTATTTCTCTTACCAATCATTCTTATTACATTCACTTTTTGATGATTGTAGAAAATTTTTATGGTCTTTGGTTCTAAAAACACAACCAGATGTCCACCACACCTTCCAAGCTTTTCAAATTCAAGTAGAGAATCTCTTTAATAGGAAATTAATTATCTCCAATCTGATGGCTCAAAGAATACCTATCAAATAACTTTCAACATGAATTAGAATCTAATGGGATTGTTCATCAACTTCCATGTCCACATATGCCCCGACAAAATGGGTTCGTAGAACAGTGTAGTCAAAAGCGCGCGCCCCAACACCTAAGCGTAAGGGGTGCAGTGATCGACCCATCCATCACCTCTGCTTGACCAAGGCAAGGCGCAGTCGAGGCACGCCCTTCTGGCGCCTTTCTGCCAAGCGCGAAGCAAGCAACTATGCCGCCTCATGTAAGTCCAGTCTTTTCAACCACTTGGGGTTTTTTTTTTTAGAAGGTTTGGGCTTGAGGCTTTTTCCTCTAAGCCCACCCCCACTTATAGACTTTAAAAAAAATAACAGAACAATATTAGAGCATTTCTTATGTGTCCTCCTCTGTCGCTGTTCTTCTTCTGCCTCCTCCCTTCTCTGTCGTTGTTATACTTCTGCCTCCTTCTCTCTCCCTTGTTTTTTTTCTGTTCCTTTTCGTTTATGCTTTTATGTTTTGTTTCTAGCAATCTATGTTGAACTGCTTGTTTGTTTGGTGATTATGAACTATTAGTTTTAAAGGTTTTGTTATTTGCCTCCTTGAATAGCTAACTTATTTGATGGATAATGAACCATTAGTTTCAAATTGATAGTGAGAATAACATAAACAATCACTTCATATAGGATGCGCCTCAGTAAAGTCAGGCGAGCACTTTTTTTGTGCCTTGCACCTCAGGCGATACAGGACCTTGTGCGCCTTTCCTTTTGACTACCTTGCCACAGAATGTAAGCATAGACCTATTGTAAATATAGGTCTTACTCTACTAGCTGGCTCATACTTGCATTCAAAGTTTTGGGATTATGCTTTTGAGATAGTTGTTTATCTAATCAATCGTCTCCCTACTTAATCCCTTCAGTTCATATCTCATTACCAAGTATTACTCGGTTCCCCTCCAAATTATAGCTCTTTGTGGGAATTTGGATATCATTGTTTCCCATACCTTTGTCCCTATACCACCTACAAGCTTGATTTCTAATCTTGTCCTTGCATTTTCTTAGGGTACTACACTTCAAAAGTTTCTCCATGGCTTAAGAATGAGTGTGTTCTTGGGCCATCATAGAAACATACATAGGGTCTGAATTACTTGGGATGCTTGTGCCCATAAGAAATCGTAGAGCCAACCATTAATAGTGATGGAACTTGCGCAAAGTTTCTTCTGGAGCAATTTGTACTATTCAGATATTCATGACCAAGAAGTACTGTATTCTCTTTTGCCGTCGTCAAAGCACTCAAGCACAACTAAGAATGATGCACCTCCGACCAATTATGATCCTCAACGGCCAAGGACACAAAAGATTTTGGAGTTAGGTAAAAAAGAAGAGGTAGAGAGAGAGAACAGAGTGGAAGCTCGAAAGCCTACATGCGCTTGCAGTTTCCTCGCTCCATTAGCTCCCTGTCAACCCAAAGAGAATTAGATATTTCGTACTGACTTACGTTCTTACTTACTTTTCACTTACTTTCTAGCTTTCGAGCCTACGCTTGCTCCATTGAATGAATCAACTTCTCCTTCCCCGATTAATGGTTCAGGGGACTAGGCTTGCTTCTAACTCCCTATGAATCGTTTTACAACTTGACTTTCTCGGAGGGTCAACGGGACATGGGAGCCTCAGCTCTCTAATGATTGTGGTTATAGATGTTTTGACATGATTTATGGATGAATTTTTATTGGCCGAATTGTGATATTTGATAAGCAACTCTTCCATTGTATGTCCATGTCATCCTCACCTACTCCATCACCACCAGTTGCTTCGCTAGTGAATAGATCCTCATCTATGGTAAGTCCGACTGTTACTATGCCTACTAATGCTCACCATGTTACTAAGTCTAATAGGATAGATGGCGAGCTCCCCCTCCCCACAACGAACACATCAGATGACTACATGAGCATAAGATGGGTCACTTCCTCCACGTTAGCTCCAAATTTCTCGACATCCCTCTACTTTTGCAGTTTTCTTTGATGTCTTGAAACCAATACTTCTAGGCTACACATCAAACATGATCCACAATTTGCTCTACATGGTTTCTCAAATATTAATTAGGTAGACAATCCAGATGATAGGCACTCAACTAGTGGATCTTTCTTTGCTCAAATATTATTTCGAAGGAATATACTATAACTTGATCAAGTACTGAGTCTGAATATAAAAGCTTGGTTAATGCCACTGTCGAGATGATGTGGATTGAATCCCTACTGCAAGAATTTGGGCCTCCTATACGTGATCCACCATTACTACGAGAACTTTGGCCTTCCATCTGTAATCCGCCAACACTTTAATGTGCCAATATTCTGACTATTTACCTAGCCGGGAATCCTATTTTTCATACTTCGACGAAACACATTGAGATTGATTATCATTTTGTCTGTGAACAAGTGGCTTGTCAACAACACTCTCCAATTTATCAACACTGCTAATCAAATTGCGAATGTTCTTACCAAGGGTCTTTCATAGTCTCGCTTCTTTACTCTTCTTCTAAACTCAATGTCTAGGACCTCCCATTATGCTTATAGGGAAATAATGGATAGTACAGGATAGAATCAACAAATATCTCAATATTCTAGGCACAACATATTTTCTATATTTAACTTTCCTTTCCTAGGATGTACAAAATTCTATAACCATATATAGTGCATAGTTGAATACTTTAAATAGACACAACACATCACAATTGTGTTGTCATATTTCCCTCTCAAATTTGTCTACCTTGATATTGTTAGTCAACTCAAAACACCAAAGAAAATTCAAATCTAGGGGACAACCCAATTTAACCCTCCAACGATTAAGTTAGGACCTTGATAATTAAAGTAACAAAAATGCCTATCTAATAATAAAAGGTCGCATATGATTCTCAGCTATTTAAAGGTGATGTGAAAGGTCACTGAGGGAGTCTTTCAATGATCGATTTACATATGGCAAACCTGTCGTAGGGAAAATGACAAACTTATCTACGGAGTGTGAATACATATTTACCCTTGTTTTGGGGCAAGAATGTCAAGCAAGCCCTTATTGTGCGAAAGAATGAATTTATCCCCAAGTGGCACTATCGAATGCCATTTATGGAAGATGTGCTCAATAGTGCACGAGGTGTTAGTTAACTATGTTACAATCTTTGTTGTGGGAGTGAAAATAACAAGTTTTTGGGAAAATAGCATGAGTTACAAATGGCACGAACCAGTACGACATGTAGATATGCTCCAAATTCAGAACAAGAGAAATTGGCTCTTCTCCACAACGTCAATGTGAGATAGGACCATCTAAAATTTTTTTCCTGAGAGCAGTTAACTGGAAGAATATACGACTCCTCCGTAAAAAAGAGAACTTGATAAGATCAATCTTGCTCCTAAGAAGGGCAACACCAAGATGGACATGGATCAATTCTTTGAATGGACTGGGAAGGCTGAAGACATAAGTTCAGTTCACAGGCACCCTGCTACTAAGTGCCTTAAAGGTACACAAAGTTGTCTTGATCAAACACGAGCTCAAGAAATCTTTAAGTAAAGGTCGACTCAAGTGCAAGATGAGAGGCATGAAGAGGCTACAAGCATTGGAATTCCTATATCAAGAAGAAGGCTAGAGTAAGAAGTTCAATGCTAAAAGGGAGGAAGCAAAGACCATAGTCACAGAGAAAGTTTTGTATGTCCCAGTATCACCACATTGTAGTGTTTACATAACAACACCAACTAATAAGATTAAGTCATTTTTAGTGTTAGATTTCTATGTTTTTATGATTTTACTAGAAAATCATAAAATGGCTTAATTCTATTTGTATAAACACTGTCACGTAATGATACCGTTAACTACAATATTATCTCATGTTCACCATTGTGGCTCAATCTCAAGGAGGAGAAATGGGTGGAAGCACCATTAATTTTTTATAATGAAGAGAGACTTTACAAAGAAACTTCCATCCAATTAGCAAAAAGATTGTAATGTGACTTACATTGTCATCCAGTTCAGTTGACAGGGCAGAAAGGATCCGATTACCAGCTGATCAAAAATGGCAGCAGTTGATCATCACAACTTATCTGAAGCTGCTAGACCCAAAACTTGTCCAACCCAGGAAAGAAGGCAATCACTCCGAACTTTCCCGTTCAAAAAGCTATACAACGAAAAAAGAAAGGCACAATCAAGAAGCAGAACTTGCAAATGTGATAAGCTCTTAAATTTATCACAATAAAACTCCAGGTTATCGTTCATTAACCAAATTCTCAATAGCAACAGATGGTCTGGACCCTTCTGCCATTAAAAATGAATTTAAATAAAAAATTGACATAAGCTCGGGACGAAGGAACATGGAGGTTATCAGTAGAACCATATGACACGGCTCATAAGATCTAATAAAATAGTAGGAGCAAAAAACCTGGAACAAATATGCTGCACAAGGCTGGTTTCCACAAAATACTTGCAATAGCTCAAGCTTGAACGGTAGGATCATTTAGATTTGAAACTGCCTTGGAGTTTTCTCAGCTCCTTCCCTTGTTGCTACGTTAAAGAAGATGCTCCATTCAGCAAAGAGCAATATAAATAACGCTTACAGGGAAAGTGAAAGGATAACAGCTAGAAATAGTAAGTCCTTTTAGCCACCTTATACAGTAACTGCCAAGCGCGATCCCATCTTTCTTGCAGCAAACACCAATCTATGGCCATTTCATACTCTATTGTATTAGACTGTGAACAGTGCGAAGTAGACACGGCTTCTTTCTGCTCACAAAGAGCATCCAAAACATGCAGTGAGTGATGATAAGAATTTTCTGCTGGATATGACAATGAGAACTTCATGTGTGCACGAGGAAGAAGAGAGAAAAGATGCTTCTTGTGTGTATAAGAGATAGGGAAGGATGGAGACAAACCTCTCGATTAAGGGGGTGCCTAGAGCCAGTGAAGACAAGATGGCCATGAAAAGTTGGCTGATTGCCACGGAAGGAAGGATCTCCAATGCAACCAACGAGGGGCCTGACTTGTCAGAAAAGAAATCAGTAATTTTAGATTATCAAGCACAACATAGAGAAAGACAGGTAAGATATCATGCATACATTATCCTCCCTTGTATATATCTATAGCTTAGAAAGCTTTTATGCTACAACAGAAGAATCAGGTCAGTCTTTGGAATTCCAGTCAGCACAGTGTAGTTCAAATATCAGGAATTATACCTTCCATTAGGTAGCATTAAGCAACCTTCATCCAACTTCTTGAGAGCTGTCTCTGCTGCTTCCCTCGTTTTGAATATTAGAAATGCTTCACCTGTCACATAGAAATACATGACAAAGGAACTCACGCAATGCTCAAGTCTCTTCAGCAAGCACATATAAGGCATTCCACAGTGAAATTAATGAGAGATTGGAGCATAAATATCAAGAACAATCTTGACTTATAATGCTTCAGAACATAAATAAATGGCTGAAAAAAAAAATGATCAATACCAGAATGAGGGCTAGAAATTGCGGTATGCTGAATCATCTTTGCTGTGCAATATAACTTCAAGCCATGCCAAACTATATCCTGGCAGTAAGGTACAACAATATCAAATGTTACACTGAAAGTGGGAAAAGAAATTCAGAATTATTGATGTGTTACTCCCGTCAGTAAGCCAGTGCCATAAGGGACAGCAAAGAAGCAGATGCAGGAGAAAATAAGCCCTCCCAATTACTAAAAACTTGATCTGCTTTATGGTAAAGGCTTGAACAGATCTATATCTCAAGAATCAGTTTTTATTGGCTCGAAGGCATCGAAATCAGGCCTTCAGGAATAAAAATAATTAGCAGTATTGACAATCAACTGAGTAGCCTAGTTCAAAAATATAACAAGCAAGACTGAGGTAGAACTGTGATGTCTCAACATTGCTCCTGCTAAAGTCAAGGCAACAAGCATCAAAATAAACTAAATTCAAGAAATTGTGAAAGAAATTCAGAAGAATAAAGTCGCATAAATTATTGCATGCTCTATTACCTCCACTTCCATGGAGGTGTATGATGGATCCAAATTCCGAAGTAGGACTACCATTCCTTTCTTTTGCGCATCTTCCATCCGTTCCTCCCAAGGCTAGCAAAGACATGTAAAGAGAAAACAATAGTCAATTTTGAAATCTGAAAGAGACACTGTTCCCAAAGTTAGTTTCATGAAATGTAAATCAACAAGTGCAGATGCTAAAGGAATCTCTCTCTTCTTCTCTCACATTAAAGTTAGAAGAACAAAATGCCAAAAAGTACTGCAAGTATAACAACTTACTAGCTTTGTGAACCATTTGCTCTTATTTTCCTGGGGCAACGAGAAAAAAGAAGCATGCAAGAGTTTTGATCAGTGTTAGAGCAAATTTGAGTATATAATGCATTAAGCTACCAGTCAACATCAGAACACAGTAAACCACACACATGACATCTTAACTTTGAGAGAAACACTAATGATGCTGTAATTTCCAAAGGTTTACAATAGAATCATTTCCATGAGAAATAAATTTCAGAATAAGCATTCACCAGCAACAACAATAGCAGAAATTAGAAACATTTGAGTTCTAGCAAGATCTATTAAAATATTATATTTACTCCAAACAAAAACATTATAGTTATACCACTCAAGTATTAACATAATACTTGGGAGGGCTAAAAAGGAGCAGCAGGGTTTTGTGGGGCATGGCCACCCATCTCATGATCTTTATTGAGCGGAATACATGGCAAATATGGAACAATGATGAGTTCCATTGGCAACTCAACTAGGCCTTTCCATAAGGAAAAATCATTGTCGCTCTTGAGACAGGAAATAATGCTTTCTCTGAATCTGCACTTTGGATTCTCTTGATCAAATCCTAAAGAATTACAAGATTAGCCATGTAGGTTATTGGGCTATTGATGGAAACCACAGTGTGTTGTGTAAAAATTGCTTTTGTCCAAAAAGGTTCATGCTGACATGTTTATTATAAAGGTTTAAATTATCAAGCATGATCACAAAACACAATGAGACGACACACTATAATTGTATCTATGTGTAAACATGTGCACACTGATCTAATTGAAACAATTAGATAAAATGACATATTACATGATAGACACAACAAAAACATAATAGACATAAATCCAATACCACAAAATAATAAACTGTATAAATTCAAAATATAACAAACATAATCTTACACAAGTTCAAAAGATTATTTACTATGTCCAAAAGAGTTAACAATTTCATTCACGAAACATATTAAGATTCAACCAAAGCCCGCCTAACCTTGTATCATATCCATATCGTATTATTGTATCATGTTACAAGTTATCAACCTTACAGTAATCTACATAATAAGTGATCTTTTGAGTGTTCAACAATTACTACACCTTGATGCAATAACAGAGTTGCATTTGAATTTGTTCAAGAATGAATTGACTCGGTTGGGAGGAGGAAAGAACGATCAACACTTGGCAACAATGATACAATGTAAAGAAAGCACTCTACCAAGCTCATATTTGGGACTATCATTGGTGGCTGTGTTAGGAACTAAACGGGAGAACCAACCTAAAAGACTAGTTTGTTAGGGGGAGAGCCCATTTAGCCCATATCTACTCTATTATTTTGGCTTGACCCACCGATGTGGGATTAAATTCCTAACAATACCCCACACTTCAACAACGAACATCCTAGTTGGTCCCGGCCACATTGGTCATGGCACTGTTGGTCACAGTCACGACGATCATGGCTGGCACCACCTTTTTTTCGGGCTTCTTCCTCTTTTTTTTTTTTGGGCCCTCTCTTCTTGGCCCATGCCACCACTCCATGGGCCAACACTCCGATGGCCACCACTTCGTGGGCCAACACTCCGCTGGTCACCACTCCAAGTTGCTGCTCAAGAATGGGATAGGTTGTTTGGCTTTGATACCAATTGTTAGCAACTAACAGGAAAACCCAACCTAAAAGACTAGTCCGTTAAGGGGAGCCTATTGAGCCCATGTAGACTATTATTTTGGCCTAACCCACCAATGTGGGATTAGATTCCTAACAGGCTACTCAGGCTACTGATAGATCGAAGAAGATTTGAGATCCAATCATTGAGAAGTTCGAGGGGAAGTTAGCAAGCTACAACAGGGCATGTCTATCAAAGGGATGTAGACTAACGCTCATTAAGTCATTGATCCACTATAATGAAGCTCTACTTGGAAAATGCTTGTGGAGATTTAATGCAAAACACGACCAGTTGTGGAGGATGGTGATGGACAAATATGTGTTGTAGACAACATAGTGGGTAACTTTTTGCAAGGAAAGGATCTGTAAGTGCATGGAAGGGAACTTATTAATGGTTGGCACAAATTTAGAGATAATACGGAGACTGTGTTGAAAGAAGGTAGACGGACTATAGTCTAGCAAGATGCATGGTGTGAAAGAGAGGCGCTATGTCCCAGGTAGGAACAGGTAAGTGTAGTTTATGGTGTATGGAAGGAGAGAACAAGTGATGGATCTTGGGAGGTACAACTTAATAGACAGGTACAAGGCTAGAAGTTAACGATTGAGAACTATGTTTTCTAACAAATACATGCCCACAAGAATCGATAGATTGTGGTGGAAAGGAATCCATTGCAGAGTTTGACTGGGAAGTCATACTATGAGATATTGATCCCAAGGGGGTATAAAGGAGTTTCCATGGAGGTTGGTGTGGTAGAAGGAGGATCCTACAAAGGTGTGCTTCTTTGTATGGGAGGTTATATAGGGTCAAATTCTCACTATCGACAACCTCAGAAGGCGGGGAAAATCATGATGAATCATTGTTTCTTCTACAAAGGAGAGGAAGAGATGATAATCGTTTGTTGCTCCATTATAGTGGACTTGGAGTTTTTGGGTTGCGACTTTGGCAATAACATGGATGGATTGGGTGATGACAAGAATGGTGGACTAGGAGCTAAAGGCATGATTTGGGATTTGCAATACAAAAGAGAAGAGGAAAATCATGAGAATGATTCCTCTTTCCACTTTTTGGACCATTTGGAAGGATAAGAAGAATATAAGGCTTTTGAGGAACAGAGGTATAGTTTTGGTGTAAGCAAGAGTATATTTGGAGGGCATTGTGAGCATGAACAATTTCTAAACCTTTTATGCATGATTTTAAGCATCTTTTGGGGGCATATTATGAATTCAATGTTAATATATTTCTTCTAATCAAGAATTGCAAAAATTTCTCACAACCAAAAGTCATTCAATAGAAATTGGGTAAGAAATCGACATGCCAATATTGGCCTGTAAGAGTAAACATGGTAGAAATGCAAGCGGTAAGAAAAGTATAACTTACAATGTCGGGTCGTCGAGTAACTTCCTTTGTCTGGTAATCCATATTATCCTCCTCAATAAGAGTATCATTAGAGGAGGTTTTAGCTAACTCGGCAGTGGGAAGCATTGAATTCTCAGGAGACGTCCTAATAGATGGCCTTATATCTATCTCGACAAGTCTACTAGGATTTTTTGTTTTGTTTTTTAGTTTAGCAACCATTACTCTAGCCTTTTCCTTGTCATCGAACTTGGTCACTGAAACCTTAACATTATTATTGCCCTCATCCTTTGACAATTTATTTATAGAAACATCAAGTTTGGCTTTCTTCAATGGTCTTTTGTGATCGTCAAGGTCCTGCAAAGGTCTTCCTTGCTCAATTTCAGACTTTGTATCAAGTTTGACGCCAAAATTTCCCTTGCCTCCATCAACATCAGCCTTGATCCTTGGAGAGATTTGTTCACTCGAAGACATATCTTTGACCAATGAAGATTCCAAACTTGCATCTCCTTTCTTCAAACCATCCTCACATCTCTCATTTTGTTTTCCACCACTCCTTTCATCAGATATGATGAGCCTTGAGCGGATTGCAGATTTATCACTCACTCCAGTTTGGGTATAGTCCCCACCATCCTCTTTGGTGGTTGAATTATTTTTCAAATAGCCATCGAACTTGCAACTCCCAACTTTATTAAGTATATGTTTTGCTGCAATAGTTACAGAGACAACAAAATACGTATTATGACACCTATATGTATACCATTTAATTTGCCAATAATTATAAAACTCTTGCTATGGGTAATGGTAAATCTACCACCAAGCATCTCCCTTTATGCAAACTCAATTAATAGAACTCCAATTTGAGCTGATATTGAAGCAATTATTTTCAACGGATATAAAACTCTTCCGAAGAATGCCATTTTTCTGTGAATGTAACACAAAAGATTCATATATAGACCATCTTCCTCTTGGGCCACTCCACTCAAGGGAATGCGAGGAAGCTTCTAGGTTTCTAGACCAATATGTTTGTCTTTGTTATGTTTATTGTTGACCAAAAGAAGAAGCAACCACTTCTCTTTCAAAATCTTGGCCTAGCGCTTTACAAAAGGCCATAGAAACTTCTTTAATCGTACCACTCATGGAGTCCGCATTCATTTTTTGATTATCTAACACAGATCCTCATTGTTAGCATGACCATGTCATGCAAACCTCCAAGAAAAAGCAGATGTTGAAATAGTAATGAGCAACTAAAGTGCACATAATCTCAAACTTACAACTTTCACACATTAGTACTAGCCTTGCAAGAAGATAACCAATCAAAATGGTTGGTGTGTATAGTACATGGACTTCATGATGCAGCAACAAAAACCAAGTTACAAAACCAGTTTTCTTTTGAGCAATTATAAAATTTATAAGCCTTATATATGCTCAAGTCTCAAACATCAATGTGCATCATACTTTTTGGTATTAACAAGGGTAACAAGCAATCACAATGGGGTGGATAATAACATCACAAAACTTCAGATTTATCTGCGCATCAGGGAAAGCACCATAAAGAAGCTTGAGGAAATTAATTATACCTTCAATTCCAGCAATTTTGTCACCTATCTTGTCGGATATCTTAAGTCGCCCTACATCAAAGGTCCGATAGAATAAAAAATCAGCCATACGGAGCTCCTCATCTGATGGTTGGGGGTTTCTTTCATCCTTTGAAATGCAAATGACATTGCATTTTCCAGCAATTGCTTCCTGATTAAATCATCCATTTCTAGATATTAGAACATCCGACTAACAAATTCAATTCTTTCAACTTGATTTGAAAGGAAAAAAAAGGTAACTTCTAAGAGCCTTTTAGGTAAGACTATGCTTTCAAGTTGTACGTATGCTTTATTACAGGAATAGGACAAACCAGCTTATGATACTTGTTGCATAGACATGCATGTTCTAAACTATATGAAGAAAATAAGCTTTCCGTGTTTCTTGTATGATTATATTTAAAATGAACTAAAGATAAAATTTTGAATTCCTAAAGAATATAATGGTTTCAACATTTTGTCTCATTGGACCAAAAAAGGGAATTTTTTGTCTCTTCTTCAATCCACTTAATCTCATGAATCCATAGACTTGAGTGTGTTTTGAATTAAATGGAGAAAGATATTAGCAAGCAAAATGCCTCCTTGTCATGCATTCCTATATATTTTATGACAAGGCATAAAGACCACCAGAATATAAGACTCAAGTATCTAACCCAACAGAAACCTTAACCATCATCTTCCATAACCAACAAAATCTCCAGTTTCCTCTCATAAACCCAAGTAGAGCCGAAGAACATAAAGTTGAACTAATAACATTCAATTTAGCTCCTTTATTATCTCCTGCTACAAATGTCATTTTATTAAGTTAGAAGAAGCATCCCAAAGTCTAAAGCACGGGATCACTTGCAAATACAACTTAAAAGTAACAAAAAAGAAATCTACATTCACATACACAAGTCAAGATGCAGTTTAATAGTGGTAAAAGAAATTCATACCAGAGGATTAACATTTGCAAGGCCCAATCCTTCACCGGAAGCTAGGAATAGTTCATTCTCAAGTACCTCTTCAGCTCCAAGGTAATTTTGAATCTCACAAGAACGGAAAAACCACAGAATCTTTACTCTCTTAGACTTATCCGGATTCTGCCATATCTTTATAAGTTTCCCAATGAATGGCTCAGGCTCCAGTTCCTTGTAAAGATACACGGAGTCATAAAGAGTGTACTCCACACCATCAAAGCTAAAGGACTCATAAAACTGGACCTCTTTCTTCTTCCCACCAACTCCTCTCTTCTTACCCCACTTAAACTCAATATTTTCACCCTGTTCTACTTCCACCATACTCTCATCACAGGGCTTTTCTCCTAGTCGATTAAAGGGATCCACAAAGAAAGTATGATTCTGAATAAACAGAATAGCCACATTATAAATATTTATCCAAACATGTTGTAGGAAAGATAGAACTTGGCATAAGAAAAATAGCAAAGAAGCAACAAGCAATTTGATTCACAAAGATATTCATGGTGTGGAAAAACATCCAATAAACTTTGAAAAAAAAGTGACATTCAGTGCAACAAATTTGCATAAAGCATAACAAAGTGATCAAGAGAAATAGAACTTGTATTACAAGTCAAATTCCTAAAAAGTTTGCGCTAAGCAAACATAAAGCAAGAATTAGGCAAAGTACTTGTCAATGAAAAGCCACACTCACTGAGAACTATCAGACATGAAAATGTTCCAACCTAGGTAGCTCCAGGGGCTATACGCACGCACGAGACCTAGCTTGGGATTTTAATCCTATTTGGATTTAGGAGTTGCCACCAATCGTTTAAGGGTTAATCCTTAAATCAATTAGAAACCTATCATTCACATTAGGGAGCATGATACTATCCAACTAGGTCTTATATTTGTCGGTCTTAAACCAAAGTTTGAGTTCAGGGTTCTTATTACGTTCAAAAAGCTCGCAAGCCAATTGACATACCCGAGATCAATGCCCATCCTTATATCTAGGTTGTTCGTTTACTTACACATTTTAATTGGTCCAATTGTTACCCTATTCGAGGTTCAAGTCGATAGTCCAAGATAAAAATCAATAATTAAAGTACGTGCCCTAACATGCCACTATTCATCCTAATCTGAGTGTAGGAAAATAAAGTTCTACCATGATTTGATTAGAAAGATTCATCATCTCTCTCACTACCCACCCCTTACAATAATGTGCTGAAACACATCGTAATTCCCAAATCCCACCTAAATTTAACAAGCAATCAAACATTCCATCCATCAGTAGATCAAGAAAGTACCAAGCAATGGCCAAAAAGTGAGGGATTAATACGGAAAGTCATAAAATAAGGGACAAGGACATGAACGCATAATGTGAAGGGCTAGCATGAAAGCATCACAAATCCAATAGAAAATGGCAAGTAAACTAAGGCTTTAATCTCCTCAAAAAAGGCATCAAAAACGGGAGAAATCATCGAGTACGGAGCGGCCGCAACCATGGACATTAAGCAGCCTATTTTGGATGAAAATGGCATATGAATCTTGGGACATCTTGCAGCAAAGATGAATAATCTTAGTCTGACTCTGTAATCTCCTCAAAACTAGTATCGAAAATGAGAGTAATCATCGAGCAAAGGGGCTGCTGCAAATATGGACTTTAAGCAGCCTCATTTTGTGAAAAATGCCATGGGGGTCAATGAAAAAAAGATGCAGCAAAATGCAGCAGCAATGACAAGCCATCTAGGACGCTAGCATCCTCAAAAGCAATATCAAAAATGGGAGAAAAATCATCGAGCAAAAGCGCTGCAGCAACTACGGAGTTTAAACAGCCTCATTTTTATCCAAAATGCCATGAAACAAACAAGAAAGATGTAGCAAAGAGCAGCAGCAATAAAAAGCCAACTAGAGCTCTAATCTCCTCAAAAGCGATATCAAAAGTGGGAGAAATCCTCGAGCAAGAAGCTGCTGCAACCATGGTCATTAGGCAGCCCGTTTCCTATTAAAAAAAATGCCATGAAAATAAAGGAAAAACTTGGCCAAAAAACTAAGACTCCAATCTCCTCAAAAACGACATTGAAAAGGAGAGATATCATCGAACAAAGTACTGTTGCAATCATGGACCCTATGCAGCTCATTTCCTATCGAAAATACCATGAAATCAAAGGAAGAACTCCCAGCAAAGGGCTGCAGTGTTGACCAGAAAAATAAGGCTCTAATCTCCTCAAAAACAACATTGATAATGGGAGAAATCATCAAGCAAAGTGCTGCAGCAACCAAGGACTCTAAACAGCCCTTTTTCCTATCAAAATTGACATTAAAACCATGGGAAAACAGAACAAGCAGCTGATGTAACAATAGGCAATAGATAGCTTTACTCGCACTGGAAACGGGATTGAAATCATGAGAAATCCTAGAGCAATGACCGGCAGCAGCTAGACTCTAAACATCCATGTTTTCTGCCAAAAACCATCATTAAAATGTAGGAAAAAACAGAGCAAAGAATTAGCTGGTTCACACCATCAAGGAGACGAACATCACCACAGCAAATTCAAGGCGATCGACACAACACAGAGTACTCCCCCATTTGATAAGTTCAATGCCAAACAACAACAAATCGTGACCAGCAACTTAGCAATCAGAGGCAGAGCAAGTCCCAACGAATTTATATCATCCGATCAACAGAATATCACCGCAACAGACTCGGGGCAATCAGAATAGACAAAAATCGAGGCTACCAGCAGCAACCAACGAGGAAACAAGTGCTCAGACAGAAACAAGTAAGCGAGACAACCAACAACCAGTTAGCAGACAGTCCCACAACCAGCAACCCGTTTGGCCTTAATAATAAAGAAGCATAACCTACCTACTTACCAGAGGAAGGCTCTGGTGCAGCAAGGTTGATGTAGGAGGATGGCTCGGCTCTGGAGTAGAGAGCGGCTGCAGCTAACTCGGGTCCAGGATGGCTCAGTTGGATGATGACCAAGCAGAAGGAGTCGGGCAGACTCAATGGGTGGTTTTCGTTAATGGCTCGTGATTCTATCACGATGGTGAGGGAGATGGGACTAAGTGGAAGCTTCGATGGTGTCTGGCTCGGAGATGAGGTCAAGATAGAGAGACAAGGATTGAACTAGCGTTGTGACGCTCAGAGGTCTGGCTTGACCGCACGTCTGGTCAGTCAGGGGAAGCTCGGGCGGTGAATCAAGGCTCGATTCGGGTAAGAGAAGGTTGGTTATTAAGCTAGGCGAGAGAGGAGTGGTGAAGCCGACGTGGCGGTGGTGCTCCGCGGGCTCGATGGGTGTGTTGGTTCGATTCGTGAGGTTTCGGGAATGCTGCCGTAATGGCTCGGACTGCCGAGGTGGCTCTGTGGAGGAGGCGAGGTGAAGCAGGAGAAGGTGGACGGACCGGCGAGCGTGAAGGTCGGCCCGAGGTCGGGGTTTTCTCCTCCTCTGCCTCGGGAGCTGATGGCTTCCTCCACCTGTTCTCCGAGACTCGCTGTCGAGGATGCTGCTGAGGGTTCTCTCTGTGTTTTATTCCTCTGCCTTCTGGCCCTCTTCCGGCTTCCCTAGTGAGAGAGATGTACGAAAATGTTGTACAATGGGAAAATAACTCCTTAAAAACTATACCGATCAAAATATTTATGTTTATATAATTAACATATCGTAATTTTAACATACGATCTTATTTATATAATTAAAAGATCATAACTTTAACATACGATCTAATTTTGTACTGAGATCGTATGTTGAAGATGGAATTTCCTAACAAATATAAATTTACTTAATAGAAAAAAGAAGATTAAATGTAAAAACGGAAATTTTATTTATAGCTAAAATTGCATGTTGAAGATGCGATCTCTTTACTAAAAATAAGACTTAACAAATATAAATTATATATATTTATCAAAAGATCGCATATTGAAGATGCGACCTCTTAACAATATACACGGAAATATTTTACAAGAAAATATTTTTAAAGAAATTTTTTCGTTACTCATGATATTTTCGTACATTCCTCTCCCAAGAGACTCTCTATAATTAAATTTATTTTTTCATTTTAATATTTTCAGTTGGAGAAAGAAATTTGGAAAAATACCCTTGAATATGTCTAATATGACTTTTTTAATCCAATTGGTTTTTACGGATCCCTACAACTTCTTGGGCACGAAAATCATTCTTTCATAAGCTTATTCTCAACCCATTAATACCACATTCCTTATTTTCTTCAAGTGTTAGTGAGTTGATATCTAAATAACACTGAATATGCTCAATTTGAGCTTTCCAATAATTAGTTACAATTTTCAAATTAAACTATTTCCTCGAATTGAATCTTGAAGATCATGATACGTCAAATTGAAGATAATTCAATGTTCTCTGTGATGGCTTTGGATTTGCCCTATGATGAACCTAATTGAGTCCTTGATTTTGTTCTCAAACATTGTATTAGATTGAGTACAGGTACGTGCTCCCTGAATTCTTCGATGTCCAGTCCATGTACTTTTCATGCCAGAATGGGATGTCTACAAGACTCAAATCAAAATGTTTCTTTCAACAAACATTATGAAACTACCATTCACAATTCCCAACACACTTCTTTGATAGAGAAGACACGGGACATCCTGCGATCCTCACCCTCTTCAACTGTCACCCATTTCTCAACACCATTTTCTTAACACTCCTTGCACACACACTTCCACTTCTGCAGAACACGCACCTTCACTACTTTATTTTCCCTAAGGTGAATGACACTTATAGACTCGGAGGGAAAACCGCCCCAAAAGAGACGACATACTTAAGTCGAAGAAGGGATTGAAGAGGACATGGAAGAAGAGGAAACGATAGGAGGGAATGAAGGAGAATTGGGTTTCCCAAAGGATGGGCAACAAAAGAAAACATTTGAGTCAATATTAATGAGGACAGGCGTGTTACAAGTTAAGGGGCTTGCAATGGACGAATCCTCAGTGGCTGGAGGGGGTTTAGGTATGTCATCCTGCCGATGAAGCTGTTGTCGCCGCCGTTGAAAAGAAGATTTGATGCTCTATGTGGCCTATCCCTTCATTAATGAGAATTCTAGTGATGGGAATTCTGAAAGATAGGAAGAGGAAGACAGCCACTTCGTCTTTGTTTTTGCTTTTTTTCCCCTAATTTTGAGAACAACGCATGAGAATAATTTTTAAAACCTAACTCGACATTTATCTAACGAGGTATGGGTTTATATATTGTGGGATTAGTCGATCAAACTTTTAATGAAATAATAATTAATTAGTTAATTTAATAGATCAAATTAGAATTTTAAGAAATTTAAATCTAATTAATTCTCTTTCTTAAGGAATAGGTATAATAGCATATTACAGATATGATTATTTTGGTATCTAGACCCCTTACATCCAAATCAACATAGCTGGTAGAAACTTTGAGCTAGTACGAGCAAAGCAAGTCAAAATTGCAAAGAACACTGGTTCTAGGAGCCAGAACCCCACGACTCCACCACCGAGAGCTCCATTCAAGTCACAACCAACCGATGGACAACCAAAATCAAGCTTGGGGCCTGAAAAGGTGCAGCAAATGCAAAATGCCAACGGAGAAGGAATATTTTGAAGGAGCGAGATAGTATATAGAGATGCTAGCAAAAGCAATGGGAGGAATAGTTAGAGCTTACTAGCAAAAGTCAGCGAGCAGAAGGGAGGTTGACGAATCATCATAAAAGATTACTAGAAGGGTATGTGGAATAGCTAAGTATAGGAAAGATCCTAATAGCCGAGCTCTGAGTACTGAGAGATTGGCTTGTAATAGCCAAATATTCTAATGTCAAGAATCTATAGGTTGATTGTAGTATAGTTGTAATATACTTTTGAAATCTTATTGTGACACATGTCTACAGAGAGTCCAATGCTGCAACTAATCACCTTACTAGAATGGCTAGGGATAGATTGGATGACCAATAATAGTTTTAACATATCTTTACTCCACATATTAAATTATTGGACATTTTGGATTTAGATGTCAGGGATTTATATACCAAAAGAATCATATCTATTTCAAAGTCATTGCCTAGCACTTTACAAAAGGCCCTAGGAACTTCTTCAATTGTGCAAATGATTGAGTCTGCATTCATTTTTTGTTTGTCTAACATAGATCCTAATTCTTAGCATGATCATGTCGTGCAAACCTCAAAGAACATGTAAAATGTTAAAATAGTAATGGGCAACTATAGTGCACATAATCTTAAACTTACAACTATCACATATTGATACCAGCCTAACAAGAAGATAACCAATCCAAAATGTTTAGTGTGTATAGTACATGGACTTTCTAATGCTTTAATAAAAAAAAAGTTACAAAACCAATTTTCTTTGAGCAATTATAAAATTTATGATATTTACATATGCTCAAGTCTCAAACATCAATGTGCATCATACTCTATGGCATTAACAAAGGTAATGTGCAATCACAATGGGGTGGGTAATAACATCACAAAACTTCATATTTATATGTGCACCAGCGAAAGGATCAAAAAGAAGCTCGAGAAAAATTAATTATACCTTCAATTCCGGCAATTTTGTCATCTGTCTTGTTAGATATCTTTAGTCGCCCTACAACAAATGTCCTGTAGAATACAAATTCAGCCATATGGAGCTCCTCATCTAATGGTTAGGGGTTTCTTTCATCCTTTGAAATGCAAATGACATTGCATTTTCCAGAAATTTCTTCCCAATTAAATCACCAATTTCTAGATATTAGAACTTTCGGGCAATACATTCAATTCTTTCAACTTGATTTGAAAGGGAAAAAAATAAATTCTAAGAGCCTCTTAGGTAATACTATGCTTTCAGGTTGTAAGCATGTTTTATTACAGGAATATGACCAAATGGTTTGTGATACTTGTTGCATAGAGATGCATGTTCTGAACTATAAGAAGAAGCAAATATGCTTTGAGTGCTTCTTGCAGGATTATATTAAAATGAACTAAAGATAAAATTTTGAATTCCTAAATAATATAATGGTTTGAACATTTTGTCTCTTTGGGCCACAAAAGGGAATTATTTTCTCTCTTCCTTAGTCCACTTAATCTCATGAATCCACAAACCTGAGTATGTTTTGAATTAAATGGAGAAAGATATTAAAGAGCGAAAAGCCTCCTTCTCGTGCATTCTTATATATTTCATGATGAGGTATAAAATATTTAACCCAATAGAAACGTAAGACTCAAATATGTAACCCAACAAAAACCTTAACTATCATATTCCATACCCAACAAAATCTCCAATTAGCTTTAAGAGATGCAACCAGAGTCAAAGCACATAAAATTAAACTAATAATATTCAGTTTAGCTCATTTATTATCTCCTACTAAAAAAGTCATTTTATTAAGTTAGAAAAAGCATCCCAAAGTCTAGAGCAAGGGATCACCATGCAAATACAGCTTAAAAGCAACAAAAAAGAAATATACATCACATGCACAAATCAAGATACAGTTTAATAGTAGTAAAAGAAATTAATTACCAGAGGATTAACATTTGCAAGGCCCAATCCTTCACCGGAAGCTAGGATTAGTTCATTCTCAGGTGCCTCTTCAGCTCCAAGGCAATTTTGAATCTCACAAGAACACAAAAACCACATAATCTTTACTCTCTTAGACTTATTTGAATTCTATCATATCCTTGTAAGTTTCCCAATGACTGGCTCAGACTCCGATTACTTGTAAAGATAAACGGAGTCCTAAAGAGTGCACTCCAGGCCATCAAAGCCAGAGTATTCGTAAAACTGGACCTCGTTCTTCTTCCCACCAACTCCTCTCTTCTTATCCCACTTAAACTCAATATTTTCATCTTGTTCTACTTCCACCATACTCTCATCGCAGGTCTTTCTTCGAGTCGATTAAAGGGATCCACAAAGAAAGTACAATTTTGAATAAATAGCATAGCCGCATTATAACCCTTTATCCAAACATGCTATAGGAAGGATATAACTTGGCATAAGAAAAAAGGCAAAGAAGCAAGAAGCAATTTGATTTGGAGAGATATTCATGGTGTGGAAAAACATCTAATAAACTTTAAGAAAAAATTACCTTCAGTGCAGTAAATTTTCACACAGCAAAACAAAGGTGTCAAGAGAAATAGAACTTGTATTATACAACAAATACCTGAAAATTTTGTATTTAGCACCCGAAAGCAAGAATTACACAAAGTACTTGTCAATGAAAAGCCAAATTCGTAGAGGACTCAAATCAAAATGTTCTTTCTATGAACATTATGAAACTGGCATTCACGATTCCTAACACACTTCTTTGATGGAGAGGCATGAGACCTCTTATGCTGCTTTATTTTCCTCGAGATGAATGCCCTTATAGACTCGGAGAGGCACGAGACCTCTTAAGTTGGAGAAGAGATTGAAGATGACATGGATGGGGAGGAAGCGATTGGAGGGAATGAAGGAGAATTGAGTTTCCTGGATGATGCGCAAAAGAAGAAAATATTTGGGTAAATATTAATGAGGACAGACCTGTTATAAGTTAAGGGGCTCACAATGGATGAAGCCTCTTGGCTGGAAGGGATTTAGGTATGTTGTCTAACAATGAAGCTGTTGTCCCAGCTATCGAAATAAAGCTTTGAAGCTCTCTGTGGTCTAGCCCTTCGTTAATGGGGACTCTAGTGATGGAGATTCTGAAACACATGAAGAGGACAACGGCCGCTTGGTTTTTGTTTTTGCTTTTTTCCCCTAATTTTGATAACATCTCATAGGAATAATTTTTAAAACCTAACTCGATTGTCGAATAAGATATTGGTTTATAGATTGTGTTTAACAAGGATTAATTGATCAGGCTATTAATGAAATAATAATTGGTTAGTTAATTTAATCGATAAAACTAGAATTTCAAGAAGTTTGAATCTAATTAATTCTCTCTTCTTCTTCTTCTTTTTTTTTTGTAGAAATAGGCATAATAACGGATTGCAAATATGATTCTTTTGATATATAGACCCCTTACATCTAAATCCAAGATGTCTAATAATTCTATATGTGGAGTAAAGATATGCTAAAATTGTTGTTGGTCACTCGGTCTATCCCTAACCATTCTTATAAGCTGATCAATTGTAGCATTGGACTCTCTGTGGACATGCATCACAATAATATTTCAAAAGTATCTTGCGACTATATTGCAATCAACATAGAGATTCTCAACATCAGGATGTTTGGCTATTACAAGCCAATCCCTTAGTACTCACAGCTCTTATTAGGCTGTTTCCTATGCCTAAGTATCCCGGACACCCTTCTATTACCTTTGATCAAAGTCTCTAATGGAACTCAATGTACTTGCCCTTTCGATCTCCTTTACTATTGAGCCATTTGACTTGAGTTTGACCTAGTATAAAGGAGGCAACTACCATCTCACCAATACCATCTGTCTTGGAGCTTTCAAGTGCTGTGCTTTCTATACCCTAAAAAACTCCGGGGCTTTCTCAATGCACGTGAGATTAAAGTTGTCATTTGGATTTTATTTTGGAAGATGAACAACATTGTTCCAATGGGAGCCATAAGGCTTGTGGAAATGTTATGCTCAGTTCCATGGGCAAAACAATTCACTCAAAGCCATTCTTGTAACTCTGCATCAAAGGAAGCTTTTTTTGTTCTTGGTGCACTAAGTTTTTCTTAAAAGGGTGTTTGTTTCTATATAAAGTTAAGATTTTACACTGGAAAGTGGCTATTTTACATTGTCATTTCCATTGTTTGGTTGTAAACTAAAGAGCAAAACAAAATTTCTAAGCCGGAACTTCATTGCTAGGCCGCATCAGTTTACCAGCAAAATAAATGTAGGTGTCAGATGACACATTCTTCGATGACACATTCTTCAATTACACCATGCAAAGAGACCCACATGGGTGGGGTCCACTTCTAAAAAGATAACCAAAAATTAAAATACTCAATGTACCCATTTTTTTCCACTAAAAATTCAAACTAGAATAATGGTATTATTATAAATTTTATTCAATTCCAATCATATTAAATATTTTAATATTATTTTTCTAATAATTTTCACAACATTCTAAAACACTTACCAAACCCAATAATTTATATAGCAACATACTTTCAATGTAAAATAATAACTTTTTATGTAATCCAACTTTTTCCCGCAATCCAAGATTACTCGAACCAAACACCCCGTAAGAATTCGTGAGGAAAATTGTCAAGGTAGAACACAGCTAATGATGTGCAAATTAGTTATCCGTTAACGTTCAAAATAATATAATATAGGTGAAAGCCCACGTTAATCCAAGTAATATTAGAGGTGTGCACGAATATAGATAAGAACCTAATCAATATAGGCATCGATAAAATTCGAGTAGGGTCTGGGTAACAAAATAAGGAACCAGTCGGTTTTGATTCCCGTTTTGGTTTCAGTTTCGATGAATATGGCACCCAAAACTGGAACTGAAATTTGTTATATTTTTACACTATTTATTTTAATCGTTCGTAATTATCTCGTTTAAATTCCAATTTTCGAATCGTTTAAAATGTGTATTCCTAATCGATAAATGGCATAGTAACTACATATGTCAGATGAATTTATCGTGTTTAAAATATTATTTTAGCTTAAAATATATACTAAATAATAATTAAATATATTGTAAACATTCTTAAAATTACAATATGATAAAATAACTACACAAATAACATTCTGAAAATAATTTGTTTATAGAGGTAAATGAACATGTTCCAACATGGTATCCGAAACATGCATATCTAATAGATTTCACGTAGAGTCCAGTTTCAAGATTCAACAGGGTAAGTTTCAGTTTCAAGATTTAGGAATAGATTTTATATGGGGTAGGATCCGATTACTATGAAAAATATATGATACCTGGTGTGATCACCCTATATAATATGGTATCCGAAGAGTAATGTCATTAAAATAAATCCTTTTTCGTTTTTCTTCCAAGAGAAAGAGTTATTTGTTAATAAAAATCAAGAAAATGGTTA
The DNA here is from genome assembly GCA_037672795.1 of Lagerstroemia speciosa. Taxonomy (NCBI): domain Eukaryota; kingdom Viridiplantae; phylum Streptophyta; class Magnoliopsida; order Myrtales; family Lythraceae; genus Lagerstroemia; species Lagerstroemia speciosa. The sequence continues at coordinate 1,787,286 of CM075292.1, forward strand.
ATTATGGCTTGGATTACAATGGATTGTCCAAAAGAGACGACGATACACATGGAGAGCGAGTCCCGCGAGGAATAGAGTCCGCTGCCACTAGTTCGAGGGTTCAACGGCCGAACCCGGCGTCTCTGGAGCTCTGGAACTGTATATACTATATAATATCGTCCATCCTGTGCTCGCTTTCTCCCCCCTATCTTCCTCTGTGCAGCCCCGCCCACGATAGGTGCTTCTTGAACTTGAAATTCCTTCTTTTTGTGGTCATGAGGCCATTTTTCTTGCAGTTTGTATCGTGATTCTGTTGTGGGTCGTTCTAATTCGCAAAAAAAAAAAAAAAAAATTCCCCCTCCCTTTTGAATCTTTTTCCTGTTATTTGTCTCTGGAAATGTCTGTTTGCGTCATCTGCAATCTGATTCCTCTGTCCTGGTTGCGATGGCGATTTTCTTTGTTGCGGATATGATCGATTTATTGCAGAAGAAGGCTGGAAAAGCTGGACATTTTTAGGCAAAACTTAATATTGTTTTACTCCGGATCATTATCCTGTGAGAGTTGAACAGGGCGAAGCATGATCCAAGGTTCATACCAGATGATACTTCTTTCCTCGATGATAGCTGAAAATGCATGTATTATTGCTTTTGCGAACGTGAATTTTCTGAATTTCTGAACATCTGTATTAGTGTGCTGATGAATTGGGGTCTGCATTTAAATATTCATATGGTTTCTTGTAACTTAGTAGTCAACAAAACCTTGCAACTTAACTGACTGGTTCAATTTGCTTTGGAATTTCCCTTACCCGTGGTATTTGCTTATCATGTTACAGAAATGGATACCTTCCTATTCACCTCAGAGTCTGTGAATGAGGGTCACCCTGACAAGCTGTGTGACCAAGTTTCTGATGCGATCCTCGATGCGTGCCTCGACCTGGACCCCCAGAGCAAGGTTGCGTGCGAGACTTGCACCAAGACCAACATGGTCATGGTCTTTGGAGAGATCACCACCAAGGCCAAGGTGGACTATGAAAAGATTGTCCGAGACACTTGCAAAGGAATTGGATTCATCTCTGCTGATGTGGGGCTCGATGCTATAACTGCAAGGTTCTTGTCAACATCAAACAGCAGAGCCCTAATATCGCCCAGGGGGTCCATGGCCACCTGTCTAAGAAGCCTGAGGAGATAGGTGCTGGAGATTAGGGGCACATGTTTGGGTATGCGACGGATGAAACACCTGAGCTCATGCCACTGACCCGTGTTCTCGCAACCAAGCTTGGGGTCAAACTGACTGAAGTAAGGAAGAACAAGACGTGCCTATGGCTCAGGCCTGATGGGAAGACTCAGGTGACCGTAGAGTACCGGAATGAAGGTGGGGCTATGGTCCCACTCCAGGTCCACACCATCTTGATCTCAACACAGCATGATGAGGGCGTTACAAATGAGAAGATTGCGTAGGACCTGAAGGAGCATGTGATTAAACCAGTCATCCCAGCCCAGTACATGGACACTTTGGCCAGGATGTGACCCAGACTTCACCTGGGACACGATGAAGCTTCTCAAGCCCAAGGCATAGGGCCTGCCTGCCTCTGCTCTATGATTATTTTGATTGAGTTGTTGCTGTATTTCATTCGATGGACTTTGATATTGCTCGTGATTTCATTCTGCTTCTTTTCTTAGAGGGAAAGTGACATCTTCAATACATTTTTTTTTTTAGAAACTGTTCAGATGTGTTATATAGAGGGGTCATGCAGGATATAAGAAATGTATTAGAAGACATGGTTAATATTCTTTGCATTTGTTCTATTCTTTTTGAATATGTGATGGAAATGCCGCTCTTCATTATTGCTCTGATTGCATCTCTTATATTGGCAGAACTTTCCTTCCTGTCTGTTTCATTGTAATTCTGTTTGCTTGAGTTTATATACACAAATATAATGTCGAAAGGATATTTCACAGATTAGTATTGTACCAAGAACAATACACAAATATGCATTTAATAGAACAGAACAGAAGGATGTATATTTTTTCTAACTTTATTGATATGCCAACAGTATATGCTTTTGGAAGGCAAAATTCCATGTCAGATCCAATCTGCAGTGTTATTGTCACCATATATACCACCATCACCTATAAGCAGAGTTCTTTGGAGTAAGTTCAGTTTAGAATAGTTAATGGTGGCTGGGATCCTCACATATACCTCCATCACCTATAATGCATGTGATTTACATAGCATTTACATCTGAGGGACCTGGCACACATGTATGTGCTATGTAAATCACTTTTGAGCAATGGAATATGTCTTCAATTCTAAAAAATGGGTTTGGTTTAGAATACAAACTTGTTTCACTTTAGATGATTACCTAATGCAGAGAGGTGCTGGGACACACTTGCTAGCAGCCTAATAAACCTTCCCCCAATTCATCTAACTCTGCATCATCTGCAAAGAAGCCTTTAGTTGGCCCATCAGCACATGCATTATGAACTTGCAATGCTTTCCACCTGCAGAATTCATTCAAACTGAACTCTCTGGTACAGTCTAACTAGCATGGCTTTGGTTATGGTGCATAAGTGAGAGACCAAGGGGAGAGAGAGAGAGAGAAAGCCCTTCCAAGAAAGAAAGGACCGCCACATATAGCTCTTGAGATGCCCTGCTTCAGCACCATTAACTGGTTATGGAACATCAAAGCCGCTAGAAAAACTCTTCCAATCTGATCACTGTCTGGCGTGCTACCTAGCTCAAAATTGAGTTTCAACATTTAAAAAAAAAATCCAGAGAAAAATTCAATAAAATATATCTACTGGTCAAACCTGCTGAGAGTTGGTTAAAGAAGCAGTATTTAGACCTTAACAGCACAATGCTTCAAAGATTACCTGAGGATGGCATCGATCATATATAAGGAACTTTTAGATCTAAGTAAATCTACCAGAGAAACTATCTCAGAATGCAATGCTGTGGAGAGATTGGATTTGGTTCAGCCCTAGGATTCAGGTCATGTTTAATACCAGGAGCTCCAATCTTTGGGTTCCCTATACAAAGTGCCTTTTCCCTGTAAGTCCTGAAGTTACTGATTAGCCTATTCCAATATCCCTACAAGTTTATTAATAAGCATTAAACTTCGAGTTCTTTACTGCAGATTGTTTGCTATTTACCCTCTAAATACCGGGCTGTGCTATGAATAGTTATATCAAGATTGATAATTTGTTCTTCCAAACACTTTCATATATACTAATCGGTTTGTTCTTGGTTGTTTCAAGAATAAATTGAAAAATTATATACAAGGGGTCGAAACTCAGTGAACTGGAAAATGATGGATTTATGGGAGGCAAAACTTCATAGATTATCCAAAATATAAATCAAATTAGTAAATTTGTATACAAATTCAAAGGCTTCCCCTGAGTGTGGGGTGATCCCCCAATCCATCTCTGGGTGATGTTTCAAAAAACAAGGTTTATATGCAGAATCGACCATACGTGGTTTGACTGCATGAGTATCCAGTCAAGGAACTCTGGGAATTCATCATCAAAGATCAAGTTGGCACTTGCTTTCTTAGAGTGTGCTGCAAATTTAACTATACTTCGTCAGGAACCATCATTATTTATGTGTGATCTTAATCTTCAGGAGTTAGCTGGGATTTTAAGAGATTACTGTAGGGCAAGCCACGCCCTTACGGTAAAAGTTTTTTGAAAATACGAGTTTCCTTTTTGTCCTGTGTTTCTCTGTTGATTGTTTCGATTATTTCACAAAAGCACTGCAAAAGAAACAGGTATAGCATGATACAACAAGGTCATATGATACTGCAAATATTTTCTCTGTTTGAATCTGGACCATGCATCCAAGACTGTGGGACATGCTCGTCTTTGGAGGCCTCGACTGGAGGCACTTCAGGAGTAGCTCGGAACAGTTACTGGCAGGTCTGATTCTTGCCAAGTTGAGTCTTCAGAAAATTTGGTTCTCTGAACATCATACCAGCAGAATCTTCGTGTAACTGACTCCAGATCCTTGTCAACTTTCCAGATCGACTGTAGCTGATAATTATCATTCGAGATTGTGTCAGTAATCAACAGTAATCCCTGAACTTTGGTTTTTGTTTTCCATTTTCATCCCTGTACCCGGGCCTTGTCTCATCAAGTCCTTCAGCTTGAAAAAGAATCTACTGTTTAAATCATGGCAGTTAAGCGCAAGGTTCATTCCTCTTGATTTCAACTGCGGCACATCTTTTCTTGCTGGTCTGACTGTAGCTAAGCACACCTTTCTAATGATTCATTATTTCATAAGATCTTTTTCTTCTTTACATTGTCTGAAGTGATGTGATGCAACTTTATGTTATTTCTCTCTGCATCTGTTGTGACCCAAATCAACTGCAGGATTGGAGCAGAGGGAATTGTGAGCTTAGAATGTCAAATGTTAATTCTTGCTGATATAGAAGGATGGGGGACATCTCAAATGCAACTTAAAATAGTAGAAGGTGAAGGGCAGAGTAGTCGAGTATATGAACGAGGTTTGTTTGAGTAGAAATTGATAATTTTGCATCTTCCGCATTGGTCCAGTTCGGACTGAGGCATACTTTCATGCTGTAAAGCTTGGCGAGAACTACTGAATCCTTTGTGAAAATCTTCCGTCAACTGCAAAAGAGTGGCTGGTATGCCCAATGTTGGCATTTGTTATTGGGAATGCTATGGTCTTGTCTCCGTAGTGAAGTCTGCATAGTTCATCAGGAGGGCATTTCACATTCAAGAATGCCCAGACATCGAATTCAAGTAAAAAAGAAAACTCCGCTCTCCGTGGGCAAGTAAGATCTTCATTGTGACATCACAGTTTGCTCAACGTGCAAGCTGAACTGAATCATCAGAGACTGAATACCTTCCCGGTTCAACTGGTGGGGTCTGATGCCTAATCGGATCCCGCCTTCACAGTCAGATCTCAAGTTTGGGTTTGCAAAAGCAGAGCTTAGCATCTGTATCCTTTACATCCTGTTGAAGCCCGGTGGTCTTGTAATGAAGGAGTATCAGGAAAGTCGAATCTGAACTTGAGAGTTCGAGTGGAGAAAAAAGGTAACGCGCGGGGCAAGAGAACAAAAAAGAAATGCACCAGCCGGGAATCGAACCCGGGTCTGTACCGTGGCAGGGTACTATTCTACCACTAGACCACTGGTGCGAGTCGATGCTGTGAAGCTAGAAACAAAATAACACTAGGTTTACACATAACTGCGAACTCAAATTGGTTAAATTAGTTTTAACTCTTTCCCCATGCAAGGTCTTGAATTCGAACAGCAGGTGGAGAAAACTCATAATCGTGAGAGTTGAAGAGGAACAAAGCTCAAAAGTGTGAGTTAAAGAATGAAATAACGAGATGCGAACCTATCGGTCAGGGCATCAACCAATGTACGAAAAAACGAAGTTGGCGGCTATGAGATAAATCTTTTCCTATCACAAGTTTTCTATATGTGTCAATACAGAAAAGTAGTACAACTCCTCACCAACCTCCTCAAATAGTACTAATTTGTACTCAATCTTAAAAGTAGCACCAATTTATGTCTTTTGACTAATTTGCCCTTCCTAATTTGAATTGTCCGCCCCCATTCCATCGGCTTGCTCCCCTCCCCTTCACATGGCAGCTCACGGGAGCAAACCGGCGACAAAGAGCAGCAACTCACGATCGATGACGAGCAGCACCTCACGGTCGGGAGCAGACCGGCGGCGACGATGAGCAACACCTCACAGCCGAGAGCAGACCGGTGTGCATTGGGGCATCGGGCGACCGGCGATGACCAGCACCTCACGGCCGGGAGTAGACCGGCGGCGACTACGAGCAGCACCTCACGGCTGGGAGTAGGTCGGCGGCAACTACGAGCAGCACCCCACTACCGAGAGCAGACCGACGGGCGTCGGGGCGTTGGGTGATAGGCATCAGGCGTTGGGCGCAGGGTGACGGGCGTCGGAGTGCCAAGCATCGGCAATCGGAGTGCTGGGCGTCAGCCTTGACCAAATTGGATGTCAGGCTTCAACAATTTGGTAGAAAGAAGAGGAAGAAGAGGCGAGAGGGATAGAAGAGAGTGGAGCTAGGATTTAGAATGAGATGAGTATCTATGGTATTATAAAAAATTTAGTAAAAAAATATAAATAGTAGTGCTAGTTTTTAAAAGTATTACAAAGTGATATTAATTATAAAATTCATTCTTATATTAGTGTTAGAAAAATTTTCCCCTCTTTCTATATTTATAAAATAATTTTGAATTTGAAAACTTGTCTAAGGAGAAAACAATGAATCAGTCAGTCAATGTCAAATAGCCTAGCTCCCATATCATTTCTATTTTTGGTGTACACTTCTTGGTATTCACAATATCAATATGCCTTTAACTAGTTAAAATTCGAATTGGATCGGTCCACCAAGAGAGTAAAACTCTACCAATATGAAATTTTTATATTCAAAAGATTCGAACTCGAGATTTTGTTAATATTTTGAGAGTCACTATACTAAAATACTGTAGTTTCTAATTTTGGCTTTAGCCCATTTATCTATTAAAAATAACAGTGACGTGTATAGTAACGACCGTGAAGTAAAAGTGAATAAAAAGGTAAAATGTACTTTAAGATCCAATTATTAATAAACGTCAAAATAATTTAAAATTTAAAATAATACCAAAACAGAAATGGACAAACATGTTGGTGGATTTCTCTCCCTTTTTTTGGGGGTAGGATGGTCATGAGACATTCACCAACACCACAGCGAAGAAACCGGACATCATTGTCATGAGGTGGCACTCATGAAGTTACTGTCCTTGCAAAACCAGCGCATTGATTGCCAAGTTGAAATTGTTGCGATCTCACTCGATCGCGATACATGCGATGAATAATTCATCTACAAAGGCCGGCCCGTCACGAATGAGATAATTAGGCACGGAAATTAATCGTAAAAGAGTTGCATAATCACGTGAACGTATCGCCATCGGATGGTGCTCTGTCAAATCGGGCAGCTGTCCCCCCCATTCAGGACATGATGATCTTTCAATCGCATGTACGTGACAGTGAAATAGGTTCTGAACACAAAAAAGGTTGCAACTATCGGGCCCAGTTTAATGAATGCAACACCAAATCTTACCTCTCAAGGGGGAAAATTGTGTCGTAGGTATAAAATCCTTCATCAATTGACACAATCTTTTTTTAAAAAAATTTTGTAATAAAAAATATTTTCAAAATATAATATTTTGAAACAAACTATTAAATTTTCACTAACACGTTAATTGAGCTGATGTGGCAATATGATGTGGACGCTGACGTGGTATTATAAAATAAATTTAAATTATAAAATAAAAATTAAATAAAAATAAGAATTTTTAAAATAAAAAATCCATTTTAAAATACAAAAAATAGGAATTGATCTGAAAAATTCAGAATAGGACTAGATAAATTTTAAAAAATCGATAAAACAACAAAAAACAATCCGAAACAATCTGAAAATTTTTAAGGACTGACCCCTAAATTCTACTAACATCTAAGAACATCCTAAAAAGTACAAAATATATCAGAAACAAAACTGAAATTTTTGAAATATGGGCTGGACGTATTTTAAAAGGTCCAAAAATGACCTAAATTGATCCGGAATTTTCAAGAATTAAATCCTAAACTCTACCAAAACCTAAGATTATCTTAAAACGCTCAAAATACATTAGAAACAGAACTAAAAAATTTAGAATAAGTGCCGAACAAATTTTAAAAATCGATAAATGACTCGAATTGATCCGAAATGATCTAGAATTTTCAAGAACCGACTCTTAAACTCTGCCAAAATCTAAGACCATCCTAAAATACGCAAAACACATCAGAAACATAACTGAAAAATTCAGAATAAGGGTTAGACAAATTTTAGAAAGTCTACAAATGACTCCAAATCAATATGAAATTATCCAGAACTTTCAATAACCAACCTCTAGACTCTTCCAACACCTAAGACCATCCTAAAACATACAAAATACATCAAAAAAAGAACTGAAAAATTCAGAATGGGGGTTGGACAAATTTTAGAAAGTCAATAAATGACCTCGAATCAATCTAAAATGATCCAGAATTCTCAAGAACCGATCTCTAAACTCTACCAGCGCCTAAGACCATTCTAAAATACATAAAATGAATCAAAAACAAAACTAAAAAAATTAGAGAGGAAACTGATGCCGGGAGAGAGAAGATCGAAGTGGGAGATAAGATCAAGAGAGAGCCAGTCGTGGACTACCGTTTCGAGCAACAGTGGTTGGTATGGGTACATCACTCACTGTAAAATCATGGGGGGCTTGGGGAAAAGATGAACAATGTCCCGAACACTGTTCACTCTCATTCTCTCTCTCTCTCTCTCTTCTAATTTATAAATGTATAAATTAGTTTTTTTAGTTAAAATGTAAAACATAAAATAATAAAAATAAAATAACATAAAAACATAAAATTATTTTACTTCAAATTTTTTAATTTGTTTCTGATGTATTTTGTATATCTTAGAATGGTTTTAGGTGTTGGTAGAGTCCAGAGATTGGTTCTTCAAAATTCTGGATCGTTACGGATCAATTCGGGCAACTTTCTAAAATCTATTCAACCTCTATTTTGAATTTTTCAGTTCTGTTTCCAATGTGTTTTGTGCGTCTTAGGTTGGTCTTAGGTGTTGGTAGAGGCTAGAGGTCGGTTCTTAAAAATTTCGGATCATTTCAGATCAATTCGATGTCATTTATTGACTTTCTAAAATTTTTCCAGCCCTTATTCTGAATTTTTTAGTTCTATTTCTGATGTGTTTTGTGTGTTTAAGGATGGTCTTAAATTTTGGTAGAGTTTAGGGGTTGGCTCTTGAAAATTCCAAATCATTTCGGATCGATAGGGGTCATTTATCTATATTTTAAAATCTATCCAGCGCTTATTCCAAATTTTTTAATTCTGTTTCTGATGAATTTTGAGCATTTTAAGATGGTCTTAGATATTGGTAGAGTTTAGGGGTTCGTCCTTGAAAATTCCAGATTAATTTGGGTCATTTTTGAACATTTAAAAATATGTCTAGCTCATATTTCAAAATTTTCAGTTTTGTTTCTAAAATATTTTTTGTGTTTTAGGATGTTCTTAGGTATTTTTTTTTTGATAATTGATGTTCTTAGGTATTGATAAAATTTAGGGGCCAGTCCTTGAAAATTTCAAATCGTTTCGAATTGATTTGGGATGTTTTATTGATTTTTTTAAAACTTATCCAATCCTATTCCTAATTTTTCATTTTTGTTTTTAAAATTTTTTTTATTTTTTATTTTAAAAATTCTTATTTTTCTTTATTATTATTTTTATAATTTAAATTTGTTTTATAGCACCACATCAGTGTCCACATCACATTGCCACATCAGCTCAATTAACAGTATTGGTGAAAATTTAACAGTTCGCACCAAACTGTTACATTTTGAAAACATTTTGTATCACAAAATTACAAAAAAAGTTTTGTATCAAAATGTTATATTGGTAAAAGGTTTTGTACCTATAGTACGGTTTTTCCCCTCTCAAAGCATCAAACTCGAGATCTCGATCGATCTTAAATAACCAAAAAAAAAAAAGGCAGAGTATCTTATATGCGTCAAGGAGATTATCCTCTGAATCCTTACATCTAAACATCCACATTAGGCAGTTAGGCAGCTAACAATTTTAGAACCATTATTCGATTCTATTATTTTTTCGGGTTAGAACTTAGTTTTTGCCCAAGACGTCGGGCTCGGAAATACTGATAGTTCAATGTGTCGGCCGACATTCTCAGTTGACAAGATTCTATTATGTTCTTTTTACTTTCGTTTTATCCCTAAAAACTTAAATTTCAAAGACCATATTACCAATAATTCATGAAAAAATAAGCCAAAGAGAAAAACAGACTAATGAAAGTAAAAAAAATAAATGTCCAATTATCTATGTATACCCTATCAACCCTAGCAACGTGCGTTGTGTTTAAATGTGTTGTATCCAAACGAGTTCGTATCAAAAGTACCACAACTCATATACGACCCGTTTAATAAATGGGTCAAAAACTTCAAACAAGAATATTGTTGAGATATAAATCTTACATCGGACAAATAATAAGTTAAGACCTGGTTTATAAGAGATGAGTATCACCAATCTATTAGCTTAAACTTTTGAGATGGACATGCGTCCAACCTCTTATGGATCAGGTGGAAATTTACATGGTATCAAAGTCAACTTTGTGGGCTCACACCATGTAAGGTCCGAGTGTAGAACTCGTGACCCATTAAACCCAAGACTATAAGAAAAACGTATGGTTCGTGGTCAATTCCCCTCGCCCAAGTACGGAAGAAAAACACTCAGCTCGATATCAGCTGTTGAGGACGGGTATTTGAAGGCACTTGTTAAGTGTGAACACGTTATCACGTGAGGGTGGGTGTCGAGATATAAATCTCACATTAGACAGATAATGAGTTAAACCTAGTTCATAAGAGAGGAGGTGTCACCAATCTATCAGTTTAAACTTTCTAGATAGACATGCGCTCAACCTCTTGTAAACTAGGTAGAAATTTCACAAACATGACCCATTTAAACTCGGGTTGACACGACAAGACGTGACACTATACGTTTAACTCTTATAACTAAATATGCACGGTGTAATTATAATTTTAACTTAATATATTTAAATAGGTTAATGGATGTAATTGTGTCATGTTGAGTAACGAGGGTTCAACCCGATTCAACACGTTTATGCAAACGGATTACATGAGTTAACCCATTTGAGCTCAACCCAAACATGTCTAACTTCGTGTCGTATAGTGTCTTATCGTGGCGAGGACTGTTAACATTTTTAAGCCTACTCTATATTTTCTATTACTTCGTTTAAATTTTAGCGATTTCGGTCCCATTTTCATGCTTCTAAAATATCATGCATCAACATTAAAGTACATCAAAATCGATATCAAGAAAGATTATTTCATCATTTCTATAATTTTCAATTTTTTTTACTGAATTTTAATATATTTATCTATTTTATTAACTTTTTAATTATTCTCTCAACCATTTCATACTACTCGGTCTTTTCACACATTTCAAATTCTCTCCCTCCTCCCAACTTTCACCCATAAATCTCTCCATATTTTTACTGGCAGCTCTCCCCAAGCATCATTAATGTTCGCAATGGTGATTGCCAGTGAGAATAATTACAGTGCGATAATTATCGTCTCCTTATTACTATGCATGTTTACGGCAATTTATACTATCGAAAAACTAACACTTAAAAATAGGGTAAATTGCATTAAAAAAAAACATAATGTTCGAACCTTTTCTCCAAATAAAACTGAAGGTTTCAATTTTAAAATGAAAAATCACATGTTTTCAACATTTTTTTAAATCAAGCCAAACTTTTGAAAATTTTTTCAAATTGAATAAAATCGTTAAATTAACCATTAGGTGCTGACATTGACAAATCCTGTGTGTCACTATTATTCACGTGATATTTCACCATTGGTTTGCAAATTAAAAAGGATAAAGGTTAAACAAAAAAGAGAGATAGCCTGTCTCCATCATTACAACTAGAGCCTGAAGTCGATCCAAATTGAAGAACCTCATATGGAGGAGAGGTGGAGTTTGAAGATGGAGCAGGTGACCGCGACCAAGCAATTCGCCAGGAACAACTATCAGACAACAAAAGAACAGGCAAAAAATTCGTTGATTCCTTTGGGTAATCAGTGCATTCCCTTCTTGATTTCACGTTCTTTGCTGAAAAAAATGTAAAGTTTAGGATTTGAGAAATAATTCAAAAATTCAGGTCAAATAATAGCGTTTGGAGATTCAAAAGTGATCGAAGTTTGAAGAAGCCTCTGTTAACCTCATCAAGCGGATGATGGCCACCAAACCCTTTATCGGATATAGGCTCTCTCTTTTTTGTTTAATTTTTAACTTTTTAATTTGTAAACTAATCGTAAAATGCGATGTGAATAATAGTGACACACATAGGGGTGTGCACGGGTATCCGAGCACACGTTTAATGGAACTGGAATCAGAACTTATTTTAACCGATTCCTTATTTTTCCGTTCGAAACTTACCATGTTCCCATTAAAATTTGCCTAGAAACTACCCTGTCGAATACCCATATACACCCCTAGTGACACATAAGATGCGCCCATGTTAGTACTTAACGGTTAACTTAACAATTTTGTTTAATTTAGAAAAAATTTTAACAGTTTGGCTCAATTTTAAAAAATTTTGAAAACTTATGAATTTTTATATCAAAGTTGCAACCTTTGATTTTATCTGGGAAAATGGTCAACTCTTATGCTTTTTGGTGTAATTTACCCCTTAAAAATGAACTTTTTTTTCATACAATTGTACAATCAACAGTTTCATATATAGCATGGGTTAGTTTTTAGTATTATTATTAACAAACTCAAGACAATTTTGGTTCCACTTGCACATTCCAATACTGTCCTTCACTCTGATTTACATGACATTACATCCATGAGCACTTTATTGTAATTTTAAGTATTGTGGAGAAGTTATTTCTCTCCCTTACTTCATCCATTAATTCCTACTGTTCCTACTTCTTTTCCTTTCTTGCATCGAGCAGAGTTCGAAACAGTAAGCATGTCGATTCGTAAATGGAATGAATTGAACAAATTGCATCCAATCGATAATATAATCTTGTACAGTATACATGTCATGAATCTAATCTACATCGTTATGCAGAGGAATTCACTTATTTGGTCTCTTTTTTCAATTTCTTTTAAATAATTTTTATTTAAAATGAATTGTTTACTATTTAGGGCCATCCAATTTTTACCTTCATTTTCAATATGGTTACCCTTTCCCTCGTAAGAATTCATTACTTTTCTACTTATCATACACATAGTAATTGTCATTTAATTTTTAATCGCGCAATCTCTCTTCTTCTCAACTCGGTCTTCTGCTCGAGAAATTTTCAGGTGATCCTATCTCGCCCCGTGATATGAGAAAATATCAATCAAAATGTGATAAACGAGCAAATCAGTATTAATCACCCGAGCAGTTATCATAATTAATAATCATTAAAACAAGTTGATCAGTCCTTACTCACCACGTCATAATAAAATAGAACCGTATAATGTTTTTCCCCTTTCCTCACAGTATTTCATTTCTTTTAACATCTTTTTCCTTTATAATTTTGCTACCAATATTGAAAACTCACATTCACCATTTACACATTTATATTTTTCTCTTTACTATTAGCTTCCTACGAACACAATGTTTTTTTTTTTTAATTCACATCTGTTGGAGTATTTTTTCCCCCTTCCTCTTCCGCGTATGGAATAAAATAAAATAAAGCAAAATATTTTTAATAAAAAATAAAAACAAAATATTCTTAATAAAAAAAATAAAACAAAATATTTCTAGGAATCCTTTGATATCAGCAGTGGACTTTTCACAATCATTGGAGCAATATTAAAATACATGACTGATTACTTAATATACCATCTAAGCTTCTCCTTTTTATATTATTCGAAGCTCATAAAGTGAACAATGCGGTTGAGACCTTGCTTTCATTGAAACTTTTTAAAAAATCCATATGCAATGTAAAAAAATTTATAAAAAAGAAACTTCTCTGCTAGTTTCCTCTTGCCTCTGTATTTTTCACCTACTTCAGACATCCGGTTTGTGCAGTTACTGGGATGAATCTCTTGGATCCTGGGTAATTCGAGCACTCGATCTGTCCTGTCGGTCATTTTTTGATTCACCAGGGGTAAAAGATGCTTCATCGACAAAGGAATAGCTCGATACAAGGTTCAGTTTTTGATTAAGATGGGATCATGGAACACGATTGGTTGGAATCTAGACCAGCACTACCATCTTCTGCATAGTAAAACATAAGAAACCTTGAACTCTGCACTATTTCCAATTTCTCGAGGTCTTGTGCTTTGTCGGCGACTCCTAAGATCGTCCAACTCACTGGATAAGGCGGCTGTCGAGTGAGTACCTCGTGCCGAGGAAACAGTACCAACAATTCGAAACCCGAATCTCGCTTGGCGCAGACTCTCCTAAACAGCCAAGTGATCGACAAAAACACGTGTACACATAAAAAGGTTGTCACTTTCATCTGTATTTCAGTGTATGAAGACATGCACACATCAACTCTCTTATCACCTTCATGTTGATTGTGACCACTCACTTACCGTCTCTTATATTTCTCCCCTTCACTCCTATCCGACATTAATGCCCCCACCCCCACCACTCTTTTGCAGCTGTTTCATTTTTGTCAACATCCTTTAGTATCTTCTTCCCACTTCATTATCGGCCAGTTCCTCGGCTTCTTCGGATAAAATTCCGATGGGAAGGCATTCTTGCTGTCACAAGCAGAAGCTGAGGAAGGGCCTGTGGTCCCCCGAGGAGGATGAGAAGCTGGTGAGGTTCATCACGTTGCACGGCCATGTCTGCTGGAGTTCTGTCCCGAAACTTGCCGGTCTCTAATCTCCTGTTCTCTCTTTCATTTGGAATGAATGTGATTTCGGGTTCGAGAAAACCGGAGCCGAATCCTGATACGGTGGCAGATATTTCTGTCTTCAGGTCTGCAGAGGTGCGGGAAGAGTTGCAGGTTGCGGTGGATTAATTACCTGAGACCCGACGTGAAGAGAGGCATGTTCTCGGAGGAGGAAGAGAGCTTGATCATTGAGCTTCATGCTTCTCTTGGAAACAGGTAAATTAAATTCCTTGGAATCGTCGTATCTGTTAAATTCTCAATTTTTCTCTTGAGAAATTATGTGTAAGCAGTCGGGAGATCGTTTGGAACGCATACTGCACGAATGTTTCAGGTGGTCTCAGATTGCGGCGCAGTTACCGGGAAGAACGGACAATGAGATCAAGAACCTGTGGAACTCGAGCATCAAGAAGAAGCTAATGCAGCAAGGAATAGACCCGAACACCCACAGGCCGCTCCCACAAGCTGATATTCGACAGGAGCAAGGCCTAAGTGCATCTCGGTTGGAGCGGCGGGATGAATGTCTCGGAGATAACGGGCAGAAGCCGACCAGAAGAAGCCCGCTCACCATTGATTACTTGAGCCTGAGCTCTGATCAGAAGTCGGGTAGTCCCCTGACTCTAGGATCCAAGTTCGGATTCTCTACAGATTCGAATCCTCTGGCTTGTTTGGATCCCACGAAGTTCAGTCCTCCAGTTCCGAACACAGCCTTCTCTTCTAGTTCGAGTTTGAGCCATTCCAAGTTCTTCCAGCGAGGCTTGAACTCGAATCCTAGCTTGGGGATATTCTCTTGGGGGATGTCTGGGGACAGTCAACCTCAAACGCAGCCCTGCGAGACAGAGGAAGTCAAGTGGTCGGACTATCTGAACATGCCATTTCTGGTGAATGGCACAGCCCAGGAAGGGCAACATTTTGCAGTAACTGAAAATGCACTCCGGAGTGTGTCATCCGATGAAGCAAAGCTCACGGCAGAAGCTAATTCGGATAGATTAGCGGTTTCTTTTGGACATTGTCAAGTCTAGAAGTCAATAAACATAATTTAATATCGAAATGACAGAGAAATGGTGTCGATAAAGGGCTCATTGCAGTTACTAAGCAGAGCATGCTGTCTGCGGATTCATGTCTAATGTAATTATAAGATTTTAACTTACGGAAAAATAAATTAATGTCTCCAGTATCCATTGGAAATGCATAGAACTGTTACTGGTTTTCATCTATTCTCCCAAAACTAAACAGACTTCCAGCATTCGAAGGATGCAATTTTCCGGGATTTCGATGCAATCTAGCTCTTGAAAATTGAAACTTTGTTTTATTTTTGGAATGCCATTTGGAGTACTGTTTAGCTGATGATAGTGATGAGCATATGTGTGTGTGGTGGTGACCTCTGTTCTGATGAGAGCCCCACGTTCCATATCCTTTCAGTTTTCTAATCCCGGAATTGGGATGTGTACAACTACTACATAATCCTGTTCCGGTCCCCAATGTACCGTGCAATGAGATCGACTGGTCATATCTCTCAACCCTCCAAACAAACCGAAAGATGATGAGTTTGATCATTGGAATTCAGTTGTCTGTGCAGATTTTATCTCAACCTCCCTCTCTGTATAGATTTTTTGGCATTATTTATCCTAATTTTTCCCTGTATTCTTTCGTTGTATACCATCTAACATTCAAAAGTCTAATCGATATGACTAATCCAGATTTGATACCGAATTAGTTCACTGAAGAGTGAAGTTCTCCCGGTCACAGTGTATCGTTTCTAATAACAAATATCAATCAATGGTTCATGAACCTCTTACCATAAGATCTTAGAGCTTCTAACTCCCAAGTCCTGCAGTTCCAGCAAATTTTATTTCACACAGTATCTAAATTAAGAATGCCGCATGCAATTTTGATTCGTAATAAAACCGTGCAATATGCCGTGACAAGAACCGATAACATGCATGCTAGAAGCTAAGGAGCAGCTCGGTGCAGTGACACCGCCTTCAATCCGGACCAAGGGAATCTAGCTTTAGTCAGCCCAAGTTTTTATGGATTCCTTCTTCGGGTCGACCAAATGCATCTATTTTCCTTTCCAATTTGTCAGAAGACAGAAGGAGCTGCACATTCATATGACTCCCCCTTTAGTGTGGCCGTGCGCTTCGTACACCTTTGTTACTTCTTGCGCATAAACTCTAACTTCTTTTTTGACATAAAAGTAGACAACCTTAACAAAGTCCCAATTTTGTATAACAAACTGCAGACAAGAAATCTCACAACATTTGTGATGGGCGATGGCTTTCTGACCACTGACATATGCGTCTGTGAGGTTCTTATTCTATCAGTCAACTTCACCAGTAAACAATTATAAATTTTTCCTGGACTGTTTCAATTTGATTAATCACCTGACGGGAAGAATGATGTGAGCCCCCAGTGTTTCAATATCTGCTTCTCTAACGTGTCACTCGAACACCAAGTTGTGGCAGGTGTTGTCACAGGGGTAGGGGCAGTCAATGGCCCTGACGCCGGACCTTTCAAAGTACCAGTTCCCGACCGACTCTGCGATTCCCTGCAAGTTGACATTTTATGGACTACAGAAGGTGAGGATTCAAGAAAGATTGACCTGAAGTTGTTCGTTATTAAACAGTTCTCTGGGTAAATGCCTTGTTTCGGATGCGAGGAGAGTTCGGGGCAAACCAGGTGTCCTGTCTCTCTGTCTGGCAGTGCGCGAAGCAAGAATTTATGAAGAGCCCGTTCTTGTAGGAGCCCGAGAATTGTCTGATCGATCTAAGCATCTGGAAGCGGAATCCTGAAATTAATCAAGAAACCAAATGTTAGTGTAACTGAGAAAACATACGTAATGTTTGGAAGAGATTCAGAAGAACCAAGGAGACGAGAAATGAACCCTGCAGAAAATTGATCTGCGAAGAGGTGCAGCGCGCGTAATTTTTTCTGCATCCATTCCAATATCCATGAGGATCAGTTGTCGGCGGGGCTAAACTGGCTTGGAGCTAGATTGGATCATCAAGAAAATGATCAGAAAACAGATTTTCGAGTTATTTGCTTGGGAAAATTAGCCATTTCAGATGGGCTAGGTTTCGGTTATCGGGTATTTATGGATTGCTGGTACTATGATTTGGCCCGAACTGGTGCCGGGCGGGCCAGCATCCATGTTGAACTTTCTAGCAATATGCCCTTGCATTATCTCTAGGATGACAGAAATGGAGAAGTGGAAAATACATCCAAATCGTACCAGAAAGAGCTCGTTCCTTTAACTGACCTGCCAACTATCATAAGCTGTATTAAGAAGAAACAGCGGAGTCTTAACGTTGCTGATCACATGCTGAGGGAAGAAGCACTGTCAATGCAAATTGAATAAGTATCAGTTAAGTTGGACAACTGTTGGACAACAATGTCAATAGCTGTGTTAAATCTATGGCTAATGGTTCCGTATGGATGTGAGGATAGTGGGAAGAAGGTACCAGAGTCGGATTGAGGCGGTTCGTACAACTCCCTGGTAAGGTGTTTTTGACCCCCTAAAAAGAGTAACAATCACAATCAAATTGTTGTCATAGGAGGGATCTTCAGAAGCAGAAGTCGAAAAACTCATCAAAAACTTGCTGAATCAATAAAAAGAATCCAATTTTCGAGCAATTTACTGTGATAAAAGGGACAGACAATGAACTCTGATCCTCACGGTTTTCTGCTATGAGCTGAGAAAATGGAAAAGATTGATCTTGTGGATAGTTAGAAGGGAAAATGGGTACCTGTAAATTGACAATGCCTCGAAACAATCTTCTCAAAGTCCGACCACCCGATATGTCGAGCCTGAATTTGAGAGATGAACTATAATGGTAACAATACCGATAGCTAAAGTTCCAAAACCGAGCTGGAATGCACAGTGATACTTACGCATCGAGAAATAGCCCTGCATCACTCAGGCACTTGACTCTGGTGGTCCCAGGAAAGAGATTCCGGAACTCATCGCAGCGTAGAATCGAGGCCACCCCACCAGCAGAACACCCGGAAAGAAGAGCCTGCAAGACCATTTATATTAAATTTGCTGCAAGTTTAACTAAAAGTAACACAGAACGAGTTCTCGGTAACTTTCCCAGCTATGAGAAATAATCCGGTCGATGTAGCTAACTGAGCTGTCATAAGAATGTGACGAGTCACGAGACAGCTGCAGAATAGGAACGTAAGACCGATTGCTCCGTGGAATTTACTAAAACTGAAGGGCCAGGAAACATGAGTTACCTGATTGGCAAGGCGCATCCCTTGAGACATTAACTCTTCCATGGCAGCATGCCATATGCGATGCCCTCTAAAATGGAGCTGTGCTGCCTGTAAGCAAGAAAAAGTCATATGAAGGACTAGCAAACAAGGGAATTTGCCAAGAAGACAATCTGCGGACACACTTCGGAGTAATTGAATTCTGGTTGCTCTTACTAACCTCATGCTGACTGTCCCCACTGAACGAGGCTCCGTCGCAGTAACGGATTTTGACTCTGTTCCAATTGAAAAAATCTGCAATTATTAAAATCCGCATACCAAATATACTATAAGTAACTCTATGCAATAAATTACATTGGAGAAATTAATCAGTTGTTGAGAACTACAGGCATGGATCAGCAAAGAAGAGAGCTAGAAAAAGGAAAAGAATTAACCGGGATTTTCATCAGCTCTACTGCTAAGGATTCCGGTGAAGGGGATTTCCCTCTCCATGTATGTTGATGAACCGCGACGGGTTTTCTTCCGGTAGACACAGTTTCTGATTGTATCACACCATCCTCCTCCCTGATTTCAGGGAAAACAGAACATGTTTTTACATAAAAAAGTTCAATCATGTACACAGTTTCTAAACCAAATTGTAAACTCGGTTACTGTACGAGTTTTGTTGAAAGCAACAGTTTGTGGACATTGGAGAACCGTTATGGAACATCACACAAACACGGGGATTTTGTAAGGAGCAATTCCTATTGTTCTAAAGATTATCGAAAATAGATAACCTTCATACATAGATCTTTCGTGAATAAGGAAATTTGAATAAAATACCTCTAATTGAACGAGCCAACTATTTGCGCCCGACCCATATCCTCTGTGGAGGTGGTAACCTGGTATAGTCCCGTCTAAGCAAACTGTGAATATCAACACGTAAGAAGGGGTATCACAAACATGAACAGGACAGAAACTCCAATTCCCCGTTCTATACGATGGACGGAAAGAGGAATGGAATGAACCACATGACAAGATCACCCATTTCATAAAGTGATCCTATGCCACTCCCAAGTACCGAACGTAACAATACAACAAAACTGAAGGGAGTGGTACTATGAGACAGCTCTGTCTATAGTACAAGTTTCCGTTCTGATCTTTTTCCGATTGCCTTGTGCATAATATGGCATAAGAGCTACAAGATGGGAATCTTATTTATAACTAAAGTTGCATTCTCGGTATGATTTTAGTAATATCATCTGAGGGAGTAATGAAACGGCTGCTCCATTGTGTGTATCAGTAAAAAGGAAAAAAGATAAAGAAGCATTTTGCAGTTTTGAATTTTAGTGGCAGACCTGCTCCTTTGGCTGCTGCACCATAAATGAGACTAAGACGCACCATCATCGGCCCCCTGTTAGATCCAGAAGCATAGCCTTCTGCTTCATCAATCATCTCTGTCACATTCAAACCTTCGAGCCCATGCACGGAGTGAGACCACAGAAGCTCCACAGCCATGAAGACCCAGATCAGCTTCTGAGCTTTAGCCCTCATTTCCTTAATCACAATGAAGCAAGAACCCAAATGAGGGGGGAAAGGTAAAGAAAACCCAAGATTCTTTAGCAGGGCATGGGCATTTTCTGAGTTTCCTTTTTGTTGGAGCTGATCTGAGAGAAGGATACTGTGAGAGAGAGGAGCAATGGAGGAGGAAAGTAAATGCTATTGTCTTCTTTATGATTATCAGCCATCAAAGGAAACATTTTTTTATGGGTTTCTGGAAAAAAAAAATAAAACAGACCCTTTAGTCACCATAAAACATTTTCCACATTCTCTCTTTTTCCATCTTTCAAGAAAGAGAAGAACATTCTATGTTTTCCTCCAATTATTTGGAGCTCTCAAGAATTTGGCCCTTTATTTTCTGAGAGAATGGAAACGCGGCAAGAGAATTCCCTTTTAACTTTTTATTTTTCTGCTCCTCGATTAGTAAACGGAAAAGGATTCTCATTTGAAGTTGGAAGTAGAAAACTGACACCAGCAGTACCACTCCCCAGCAAGCTAATTTTGGAGGAGAAAGTTGGAACCTTCTTCTTTCTTGGGCCTTCCAGAGGCGAGAGAGAGGAGAAAAGAGATAAGCCCTGCACAAAACAACAAAGTATATAAACAAAAATAATGTGGTAACGATTAAGATGCTGTCTTCGCAGAAAAAAACAGAAACTTAGTATATGTATATCATCTGCAACGTAAGATGAAAAGATCATGGATTTAACTATCGACAATGGGATAAATGGTGTGAGGACTGCATATTTCAGTTCCCGGCTCATACCGCTGCTTTTGTGATAAAAAGAAACGGCTCTTCAGCAGCATATAGATCAAGGCGGAATTTCGTTTTCCACCCTGAAGTTTTTGCCAAGAATGTTATTGCATCCCGTTGTTCGTTTCGATCAATAATTACTTGCCAAAGTTTCGGTTTTTATCTCACCTTGCATTTCAGCCCCATGTCCCACCAATCGATTTGAATTGAAATTCAAGTTAAATCTGTTGTTGTGAAAGGTTTACGGTTTCCCTTTTTAAGTAAGTTGTCCGAGCATTCCATGTGGTATAGTAAAAGTAACCAACAAAAACCTAGTTCTCCCTGTATATATTTCTAGAAAACTCGATTTCTGTTCGCATCAGGTTGCTTGACAACCTGTATCGGTCAAGATCCACTTAAATTTTGAATACAAACCAGCCACGGCTGGAAAGTCTGTAGGCTTTTATTGTTGTTGTTGGAGTTGGAGGGATGGAAGCGGAAACTTCAAGGAGCAACATGGTGAAATTATGAACACAGAATGACATGATAGAGGGAGTGCATAAATGGTTCACACAGTTGCACACTTTTTTTTTTCGGTATATAAAAAAAATATAAATATCTAAAAGATGATGAAAAGAAAGAGAATAAATGGACATGGAAGGTTCTACCGCTGAGAACTGAATACAGAACCTCTTAATTTCAGGTTGACGAAAGTATTACTGTATTAAACTCATTTTTCATTTTTTTTAAACGCATGAGAATGGAACTCTCTTTCTTACCTGAATTTTACTTGTACGCATTTAGCATAGAATGGAGCCCACTTATTAAAAAGGAGAAAACATGAACGAAGCCATCAGTGCAAGAAACTCGTTGCATATAATAAATATATCACATGATAATATTAATATACTATTAAAAATCAATAAAATTTAGTTATTTATATATTTTTATTTTTAGAGTTTTATTTTGTAAAAAATTCTTAAAATAACTTAATTTCATTAATTTATGATATAAGGTCAATACTGTCATATAATACATCCATTATACTTACCACACTTTCCAACAGTACAGAGCCTGTCACCGACAGTAAAGACACCGTTCACGGGAAGCACCACTACTAATAAATCCATCGCACTAACACGGTGCACCGACAGCTCGTGTTGGAAAATTTTTGTCTGCATTTTTTCAGATCTGCTGCATGGGTTTTTTTTTTTTTGTCCCATTCATTTTGTTAGAGTCGACCGAAAGGATCATGAAATCACATTCAACTTAAATTTGATTCGACTCTCCGATACTCAAGTCAGAATTCCATGAGCTAAAAGGCTATATAGAGAGTTGAAAGTTGAGGATATCCAGATGTAACTCGAACTGATGTTGACAGAGTCGTTCACTGGTCCAGACTATTGGGAAGGTGACGTGTGGGCCGAGGTCTGGGACGAAATGAAGTCTTTACCCGTACTATTATTTTATTGCTTATCGATCACATGTTAGACAGACAAACGTGATTAACCGTGTTGGACCACGGACCTAATGTGGTCACTTAAGAATTCCTCATAGTTCACAACTTTGACACGATCAAACAAGAGTGGAGCACATCGCCAAGTGATTCTGAGCGCTGATAGTTAGCTCTGGTGGAGCTGCTCCGACTCCACGTCGTGAATCGTTCGATCGGAAGCGAAAATTCGATTCACCAGTCCCAAACCATCCCAATCTATCACATGTAAATACTAAGATGGAAGAAAAAAGTATGCATTGCGTGTGCGCTTTTTTCTTATCTTTCCCCTGCTATGATGCGGAACGATGATCGTGGCTTGCAGCTGATTCTGGCTGGAACCATCAGACCTCCATGGGCCCCAGGCCTTAGCAAATTATCATCATTGGCTCGTCTCTTTTCCCACATCGCGGCTCAAAATGTGGGAATTCTTGGGTGATTTGGGTTTCTTTTTTTTAATATAGACAGGTATTGAGATTTCGCCCAACTAATTCCATGGTCCCAAATGCACGCAGACAAGCGTGCAGGGCAGGGTAAACGCAGAGGAGTTGACTGGTCTTAAGAGGATTCGTACCTAGAGGTTAAGGAAGCTGCGACCTCTTTCTTTAATTTCATTATTATTATTATTATTATTTTTGCATGCGATCATACTATTGTCCTCCTTTTTTGACGTATAAAGGAGACATATAAATTTAAAAGGATAGAAGAAAATAGGGATAAAAGAGTCACTGAAAGTCCACCAGTGAGATTGGATCCAAAACCTTTAGATTACAGGTTGCAAGCAATAACATCTGTAATCGAGCATTGTCTCTCCAATATTTATTTCCGGGAACAATTCATTTTCGGACCCACCTGGCCATTGAGAGATACCAAATTTAAAGGAAGAAGAAAGCAACAGTGCAGGAAAAGAGGATTCCTCATCAATTTATATGGATGGAGCACATTGATTTTTCTCAACCAAAATATTCCGAAAAATATTTGAAAAAATCCAATTAGCTGAGGTCTCCCTCAGTCTCTCTCCTCTTCAATAATGATGGTATCAATTCAGCCAAGCATCTGGCCAAAACATCAATCGTTTTCCTCCCTATGCACATGAGATCTGATATGGACACCTTCCAAGTCGAACGGTCTGGTTCGACCCACGAGTAGTCGGACACGACCGACTCCATGGCAATCGGTTTAATAGTCGAGTCACACAAAAATCTAGCGGACTCGTACTTAGGACCATCAAGATCGATCCTTAGTCTTTGAATTTTACGAATGAATCGAGCACATACTTATTTTTCGTTCTACTTTCATGCGATCGAGTATTGGATCATCTTTTGATCGACTGAGAAAGTACAATGAAGCAAAACATATCCGTTCATCCATTAACTTTGATGGGTGTAGGTTGGAGTTGCCAATGCGGAGGGCAATGCAACAGGCTGTTGTGTATGATCTGCAAAGTTTTGTTCTTAAAAAGGCCTCTTAAGAGAGTGGCAAGGCATGAATGCTATAGAGAGAGCTCAGGATCTCTGAGTCGCACTCAAAGTAGATAATACCTCTTGATGGACCTCTATGTTGGCAGTTTAGATCATATGTGCAAGAATAGAAACGTGTTGATCGTCTGAACCATGAAGAACGGCTTCTGGCATGAGGGTAAATTCGTGAACCCAAACATGAAGTACAGGCAAGGATCATTAGTTCATGATCATAGCCAAGAAAATCACTAGAAGCAACAGCCAAAACAAGACAGTAACATAAAATTTTAGGTCATGTGTGTGGCTAAGGACGGTGGTCCACCATGAAGTTAGTGTGGACAAACGAGTACGCAAATATCCATGACTTACCCGATAAAGGCTGCTCTACATCCGACACCATCGAGGGAATTCCTGAACGGGAAAATTGGATTCGGTCACAGAAAATGAGAAGCAACCTCGGTGGAACATTTAAGTGGAAGCATTTGCCTATCTTTGGGAAGTCGTGAAGTCGTACTATGCAGAAGCCTGAGAGATTGAAACAAATGGTGGAAAACTGCAATGTTAATACCGAGACTGGACCAAATCCGTGCTGAGAAGGGGCAAGCACAACCTCCATTGATGCTGCAGAAGCCGCCAAACGACGATGCTTTCCCAGTGTTATCACCGATGTCGAACACCATACATAACGTGGTCACTGAGTCGGATGTGTCCTCCAGACGCTGCAAGCTTGTGATAGACGGATAAGCAACTTCTTTGAAAATTCTCGCACGATCGTGATCCTTCCCAAAATGCCAGTTTCTGTAGCGCGGACAATCTGTCCATCCACGGATCCTTTTTTTGGCTATAAGAACTACTAGAGCTACAGATACCAATGCATGTCAACTTTGATCAAGTTAAAAGATGCAGAGGCATAGGCACCTCTCACAACAAAATGCCATATCCAGGGAAGACGATGGCTTTAGCTTACCCATTTATGGCATTTTCTCTACGGGAATTGATGAAACTGATCAGCTGCTGACATTAGGAGGAGGACAGCAACTAGGATGCACAGAGAGTTCCACTTGTGAAAATCAGGGGCGGGACCAACTCCCCTTTCCCCCAACCTCAATAACTTTAAAGTAGCTCAGAATCTGGAGTTCTGCTAAATAGCTGCAAGTTGTTGCCCACTACTGCGTAACGCACTGTGCTAGGATGAACCCCCTTAAGCCTTCACTCAAATCCTGGAAAAATTACCTGGGATCTTGTCTCCGTCGGATTTCTTCCTTGATAACGACACCCACCCAGTCGACTAAGTTATTCGGACTCATAACTGCACAAGGACCCACATCCTAAGAATCCAAAAGCTACTAAATTCACCTCTCTTTGAATTGAAATCATCTCTGCACATCGAAATGATATTCAGCCGATCCGGAATAGACCGGTCTCTCTCTACGTCCGTCCACACATCTCCTGTACATGCGTCACAATACCGCTTAGCGTTAGATTAGGGTCGTCATTGCCCCTGGTTTGATCCGATCTCTGCAACCTGTTAATGAAGTCCGCACTGGATTTATGCAAGTCCTATCTTCTGCATATGGGCATTTGGCATACCGCTTAAAGGATTCTGCAGATGCATAAAAGAAGTGCCGCGTCAGGTGCACGAGAACTACCGAACAGAACCTTTTGGAATTTACAAAAGAGGCTTCGACCCACACATCTCGAAAAGAAAATCAGTCGGATACACTCGGTGTGCATATATCGAAATTAACAATCTAGACATATCACGAGGCCTCTTTTGATCTTTATGGTTCCAAATGATTGTCACAGCTGTATAGCTTATTCTGCCTGACCCATATCATAATTGGGACTCCTTTCCAGTGCTGCAGCTTAACTGTATTTCCGACCAGAAATTCTTGCATCAAAGATAAAACATCCCCTCTCGTCTGGTCAATCACAACTACTGTTGATTCTCATGCCGCTAGTGATTATCAATTAGTTGGATCAATGTCCAGACAAGAGGCTTATGGTTTCCAAGCAGCAGGCCTGTGGCTAGAGCATATGAGAGCTATGAAATTGGTTGAGATGATAAACTGACAATGCAATAAAGGAGGAATTGGAATTTGACATCGGATCATATTTCGGTAATAAACCATTTTTTGTTCTGCAAAATTTCTGCCCAAACTGATCTAGGAAAAAAAATATTCAGTCCTTCCTATGCATATAATCACCGGTATATCGAATCAAGAACTTAGTTCAGAAATTTACGAAATGAATTATGAACTCATTTCCTCCTCGCTTCCCTTTTCCTGAAGTCATGCACCAGACCGTCTTTGGTTCGACTGAGAAAGTACATCGAAGCCAGGCATATCAGCACATCTGTCAGCATAAGACCCACCACGTCGAACACAAACTTTGGGGCGAAAAGTCCCCAGACCTGATAGGTGCAAGAGTCAGACCATGGAGTAACATGGGTATAGCTGGAGCGAATATGAATGGAGAATTTGGGAGGAAAAAACGGTTATGCTGAAATACCATCAGATGTCGCCTTTGTATCATGACACATAATAGGGTTGCTGTGGTTGTTGCGGCAGTGATAAATCCATATATCATGTAGACCTGTCATGAGAGGCACCAATTACTAGTGAGAAATGGCAACACAAGATGAAGAAGAAGCAGGGAGAAACTCTTGGGCAAGATGTAGACTTACCACTGACAATCTCGCAAAAAGAAACCTCTTTGGTTCATCACCTGCAGTCAAGAGGAGAAATGGGAGTCCAAAGACTGGAACAATGTGTGAGAACCCGAATGTGTCAATTGTAAGAAGAATTGCTTGCCGCACGAGGACAAACTCGTCAAACCTGGACATAAAGTGCGGGTAAGATTGTTCGTTCATGATCACACAAACAACCACCAAAGCAACAGCTGAACGAGACAATGAAATAAGTTGGCAGCATATTTGTGCGGAAGGGTAGGGGTCCTCATATAATGAGTCTGGACAAATGATTAAGCAAATAACCAAACTTATTTACCCAAGGAAAGAATCCATACTTACCCGATAAAGGCTGCCCCATATCGGAGACCATCAAAAGCACACCTGAACGGGAAAAGTTTGCTTCAGGTTATGAAAATAATCAGCAAATAAATAAAGGGCAGTAGACCAATAGATAACTGACTTAATATGATATACATTGTGTTAAAGCAAAAGGAAAATATTTAAGTTGAAAGCACTTATCTTTGGGAACAGACTGAATATCTTACCAGTGACCCGTGCAGAAAAACAGACACACTGCAAAGAGGGACCACTGTGTCACCGATAGAGGATTAACAGCTAAAACTTGAGGATTTCCAGTGTCGTTCCCTTCTAGGTCGTGAAATCTTACTATACAGTAGCCTGAGAGAGTAAGCATTTTACAAATTGGTCAAGAAACTGCAATCTCAAAATTGACAAGGCACCAGATCAGCTTGGAAGGGGGGAAAACGGAGGTAAAAAAAACTATAACCTCCAATTAAGGCTGCTAAAGCCACCAAAGGGCCCTGCTGTCCCGATACTATAATCACTGTTGAACTCCATGCAGATAACATTATCACCGAGTCAGAAACTATGCTGCTTCTGCAATCTACTACTGCCTTTTCCCAGCAGAATATCTTACTGAATGTCAGCAACAATATCTGTCCGAATCCAATACCATAAATTATCTTTGGAAGAGTATTTCTCCCGACTCTGTTCAAGACCAGGCCCAATATGTTGTTCTCGCAGGCCCATTGCATTGCTATTAGAATGTAACTTATGGTAGTTCCTAAGAGAACTATCTTCGAAATCACTCTGGAAGAACCACTAGCAATAGGTTTGTACAGTAAATGAACCAAGAGCATTAGGGCTAGCACAGGCAAGAGTTCGGAGATATGTGTCCAAACAGGGTGGCCTATGTCAATCCCAAGCATCCATGAGGGGTTAAAATGCAGAAAGGCAGAAGTTGCAGCCTGCTTCGACAGCCCAATTTCGATTGTAAATCTGATGATTGCCACTAAAATAAGAAAGAGTCCTGCCTGCACAAATTTCAGAAAATATAATCACCAAAAGAAAATGGATTTTATTTATTTAATTCAACAAACCAGCACTCCTACATCAATTACTGCAAGAGAAACAGAGCTACCTACTTCTAGGAGCATCTTCTGTCTCATCATTGAGTATCTTAGCATCATGAGTCCAATTGTAGCCAAAAGAAAATTTGCTACTTTTCCTTCTTCAACTGATAGTCAATTCCCATAAAGACAACACCGGACGAAAGGGATGAGTCATTTTAAGAGCACAAAATTTTCAGAAGCAATAAGGAGGGATAGAAACTTACGTATATAGCTATTTGAGAACAAGCTCAACATGCGTGTCATAACTATGAAGGAAGCAAAAAGTAAACCCAGGGAAATCTTAGAGTTTCCGCATGGATTGAAGGAAACACCACGAGCCTTACTTAGCCAATTGATGGCAAAAATATGGGCAAAAAGTGACATAAGCATCATTCCCACCCCAACAAACATCATCGGCAGATTGAACTCAGTCCATTTTGAACGTGCCAGCTCAGCAACACTTGTTAAAAAATTGAAATAGGTGTTGATTTGGCTCTTCAGGACAGAGGCTGATAAATCATTGCTTTTGCTTTTGTGAGAGGCAATGTCCTTGATCTGTGTGAGGGTCTTCTCTGCTTTTGCATACATATATCTTATGCGAGAGATGTCTTCAGATGAAAACCCTATCAGGGATGAAGCTAAATAGATGTCAATGTATCTTTTCACCTGCAAAAGATAAAACATATAGAGCTAGTTTAGTTATTCACTGCTTATTCACTACCATTAGGCAAAACAAATCAGTTTCACTGCAAAAAGAAAGTTTTCACATTGTTCTTTCCCAAATCCACATGATTCTTAAAATTGTCATTGTTAGTTAGCACACCAAACAAAAATTAACAAAAGGTAATAAAAAGGCAGTTTTATCAAAATATAATAAAAAATTTTCAGTTTTCCACCTCTTTTTCTTTTTAAAATGACAAGTTACAAGAAATGAGTCGTTGGAACAATACAATGCCACATGCTGGATTATAAAATGTCTCACACAATATCCTATAATTATTCAAAAAGCAAAACAAACAAAGGGATAAATGGGAGCAGGTTTCTAGAATTAAACAGATTTTAGTAAGTATAAGATCATCCTTGACCAACTAGGCTTATTGAGTTCCAAGAGTTGAATGTAAGCCAGATGTTACAAAATATGAAAGAAACACAATATGGAGAGTGTGCGCAATGAAAAATATTGAAAAATTTGAGGATCATCAGCAACTCAGGCATGGAAAATTACCTGCCAAGCATTGAGACATAGTACATTAGCATAATTGAGCAACCACTCTTTTGATGTCAATTCATATTGATCAAGTCCCATGGAATTGCCTTTGTCGTTCCACATATTACCCGCCAAAGCATATATCTCAGGATTTACATGTCCAATACTGCAAAAATCCAATCTCATGAGCCTCCCTTTTTTACCCAATTTCACTCAGGAAGCCTCTTCCATGTATAATTTTTCAGAACAGTTGGTGTTTCTGAAGTTTGAATCAAATAATATAGGAAGGATATGGAAGGCTCCAAAATGAGTACTAGAAGTTGAAATTTTACTCAGATTAGAGGAATTCCTTGTTTTAGCTTTATTTGTATAAACTCAAACCGAAAATTCTGTGAAATTCAACCACTTGTCAACATTTGTAAAATAGACAGTTTTATTTGCAAAAAAGGGTGAAGGCATGTCTATTATTCAATGACAAGCTCTCACCACATTACCATTGACAAGTAATTAATAAAATGATCAGAACATGGCCATTGAGAGGGAGCTTACAGTGCACCTTCCAAAAGGAAAAGGAATGCCCATCAGAGCTGAGACTGTGGCTGCAAAATCAAGCTGCACCAAAAGGTATCATTAGGTGCGTGAAGTAGAGAAAATTCATCTTTTACTATTATATAGTATATGTATTTGTTGAATAACTCTCATATCAAAAACTACAGAAATTATCCAATTCACTATCGTCAGAAAATTGACCTGTTGAAAGTTGCTTACGCAAAACCTCCTCTCCTGCAAGTAGAAAGTAATAAGTAAATGAGTGGTAAATTTAGGGGAAAAAATTAATGTCAGTTGAAAATGGGCAAATTCATCCAATTCTCTTCACGAAATAGAAGACAGAGTTTCAAACAATTTAAGCATGCATTATTGATAACCCCCCCATCCAATTTATTTTAACATCCTACCTGTTAATTCAGAGCTACTGTTCCAATGTCACTGTGCAATTTAAGGAGCTTAAAAATGAGATC
The DNA here is from genome assembly GCA_037672795.1 of Lagerstroemia speciosa. Classification (NCBI taxonomy): domain Eukaryota; kingdom Viridiplantae; phylum Streptophyta; class Magnoliopsida; order Myrtales; family Lythraceae; genus Lagerstroemia; species Lagerstroemia speciosa. The sequence goes on from CM075292.1 coordinate 1,817,483, forward strand.
AAGAAGAAAGATAAACATGGACACGATCCTTTAGTAGTCAACCGATAGAGGTGCACCAGAAAACGATTATTATGTAATTTAATATACTATAAAGAAGATATAGTTTGGAGGAAAACAAATTATACCAAATCAAATTCACAAGGAATTTCAAGTTCCGGTACTAATGGAGAGGGAGGCTTCTTAAAACTCATAGCAAAAAGTGATGTTTCAACCTGCAAAATGCAGATTGAGTTAGCAAATAGCATGAGCAAAGCACCAAATTGAGCTTCACAAATTAAACATTTGACACAACCTCCTCGGGGCTCCCACCACCGTGATCACCATTTAGAGTTTGTCCGTGATCACCCATGACAAGAAGATATGTGTTTTCATGTATCCCACCAGGTCCTGATTGGCTCTCTAGCACATTGATAACTTTCTGAAGGCACATAAAATGTCAAAAATCCACAAAATGTTGGAGTGTCGACATTGAGAGAAAATGATGAATGGAACCAATCAATCATAAAAGGGAGAGCAATAAGAGATTCACTGAGAAGTGACAGCTAGATATCTGCGGGAAAGAACTGAGATGAAAATTTTTCCCTTAGAGCAATTTCTTGTGCATAAATCTGAAAAGATACCTCAAGAACACCATTATACTGTTCCAACTTTTCTATCATTGGAGCAGAATCAACCCCGAATATATGTCCAGCATGGTCCTGAACCACAACAACCAATAAACCAGTTAGCATGACGCAATAAACCATTCTGATTTCTGAGGGTTGGGAATTTCTTTTTAAAGCCCTTGTCTGTTAATAAATTTCAGGGATAAAGGACACAAATATAAGGTCAAGTTCATTAGCCATATTTTATATGGACACAAAAAAGACAGAGTCAGCAACTTAACAAGTATTCACAAGTACAGAATTGAATGACAATCAGTTTCAGCCACCAAAATTAGGCAAAATACAAATTGATAGGAATAAGTACATAAAGTGCCTGCATTATTACAAATGCGAGGCTATAAAATTTACAAAAAATAATTTTTGTAATCATCAACCTTACAGCAAATTAACATTTGGTCTAGGGCCACGAATTCAAGGAATCACTTGAATCAATTTCTAAATAACTTAATCATGGAAACTAAAAAATGTAACAGCATAGTTTCAGTAGGCAGTTCGTTTTACCCTCTAAATATAAGCAAAAGAAATATGGAGATGTATGAGGAAAGATTCAGTAAAAATAAGCATATTGATGAAGAAATTCTATGTAAAGAGGTAAGGAAATGGCAGGTACATTTAAACTAGGCTTTTCAGTTATCTTATGAAAGATATGCCCAAAAATAATCTGCCGCTATCTTTCTAGGTCAGTTAAGCAAAGTTAGCACTTACTAGCCTAACTAGAGGATATGAAGAATACCAAACTTACCACACCTAGAAAATGTGCAATGAGAACGTCCCAATCTTCTTCATACAATGTAGGAATCAGGTTATCAATACATCCATTATCAACCTGGGGAATCGGACAGAGAAGTCAAGGAAAGGTCCCTAAGAGGGGTATAAGCATAAAATAAAGGGTTTACCGTGTGCAGATCTTTCACGTTGAAGGAAGGAAATGGATAAGATTTTCTAAAATGATGGGGAAACAGTTGAACCCATGTGTCATCTCCCATCATCACTATCCGCTTCCCATTTTCAGTCAGCTGTTTATTGGTCAGTAAATAAACAAAATTAACATTAAAAATTTCAAAATTAAAGGAAGTCGAAGTTTAATGACTTCATGGAATCCTGAATTCTATAAACCTGATGGATCAAGTTATCTTCAACAATTGCTGGGGCGCCAAAGCTATTCCCAACATCGATAAAAGTAGGCAGCCCACCAGTTGTCAATCCCTAAAACCATTAAAAGGGTGGTGAAAAGTACTGTCAGATAAGCATGAAGCTTGGATCTTTGAGAATGCTAAGGGCTGCCCCTCTTAAGAGTAGACAGTTTGACCTTCAATCGCTGCAAGCTCGTGGTAGGTGGATCAGCAATTGCTTTAAATATTCTAGCAGATGATCCTTCTCCAAATGCCAGCTTCTGTAGCACTGGTAATCTGTCCATCCATGGTTTTTTTTCTGTAGGAACCAATATAAAGGATGAGAGGCCCATAAAGACCTATTGAAATACACAACTGCTGATGGTTTTCCACTTTAGTCCATTTAGAAGATGCAGAAAGGAAGCTAATTCTTACCATAAAACACGATATACAGGAATGTAGATATGATTAGAGCTATTGAACTAGATAAAAACTAGACACTAGTCAACTTTTAAGCGGCTCAAACACGCAGAGCTCTTGGAAGTATATCTACTTTTGCCTAATGACTGAAGTTCCAAAATTTCTTATGCAACTTTTAATCTCCTCTCAGATTTAATATTTTTCTAGACCTGGCTCTGGATATTTCTCCTCTTTGGTTCGTCCCTATGGGATTTCTCCTGTGATAGTATGAAAAACGTCTTGAGATCACAAAAGCTACTGACTCGTATATCTCGTTACAGTTGAATATTGGCAAGTAAGATTGCTGACCTCCAAAGAACGAACTGGGAGCAACAAAATCAAACCTGGAAGCACGACAAGCCACAATAAGAAACAGCGGGAAGAATATCAATCGAGCTTGTTCTGTCATAGTTACAAACAAGCGGTGGGCATAAAAACCTGAGTGCATCAAGAACGACGATCACGAGGCGCCGGACGGCGGGCTTCGTCCAGCAGCGACCCTCATCTGGGTATTCCGCGGTCGAGTTGAGGCTTGGGCCTTGAGGAGAATGAGATAAGCAAGGAGATTCCTTGAAGGCATCGGAGCAGTTGCTGAAGAACGGGAGCTCAGTGCGAGTCAGCAGGAAACCAAAAGTGAATATCAGAATCGCTGCGGCGTGAAGGGCCATTATTGCCCAGAAGAAGCACAGCGTTCTCCATTTCTTCATTGACGATTTGGACAGCGATCTGCTGGTGGTAAGAGCGTGTCGGAAGAGAGAGACTCTTCAGGCGTTCTTGCATTTGACCGGAAAGGGGCGCTTCCTTAGGAGCCACGGCGGAAGCATAGTCGTCGCATCCAGGCAACAGGAGAATTTATTCCAAGTTGCTCCTCTTATTTAGGAATTCTCTCGATATGGATCCTCAATTTTATCTTTTTCTCAATTTACCTCCTGAAGTTTGTGAGGCCAACTCCACATTTCGATCATCTGCTGCAGCCTATCGGAGGGGATAAAAAAAGGCAGAAGGAATTTAGAAGGAACACTACCGTTGGGTTGAACACTTCATAAGATCGAGCATGCCAAGTCAACGCCACCAAGAGTAATGGCTCAATAATCTAAAAATCGCTCCCATGTAATTTGATGAGATTGAGATCACAAGTTTAAATCTCGCTCTAAGTAACATTATCAAAGATACTCTTGAACTTGTGTTTTAGTGGACACCGACTTCTTAAACTATATTGGACCTTTGATGGTACTACGCTGTTCGTCTAATATATTCGCGGTTGAATGCGAAAACCTGAACTAATGTAACGTGATGGTGGGTCGGTATTATTACTAATCTCGATTAAATTTGAGTGGAAAAGTCTCTTTCTTATAATCGACAAATTTTCTTTACTTTACAATTTTACTATTCCGTGGTGTATATGGTTCTGGTACGTAAGGGATTTTCATCTAGTGACCCTGTTTTTCTGAAAAGGATAATTCATTAGTGAGAGTAACAAAAGGTACAGATAAGTTGCAGGGGCTTACTCCTCCTCCACATCCCTCACCAAAACATCAAGAGGTAATAAAGTGAGACGAATAGGCCTTCAAAATCATTAGTTGTTGTCGAATATCAGAAATGTTATGAACTCGAAAATTGTTTACCTTATAAATAAAAATTGCATTCCTTGATATAAAAGGATTATGCAGTTGTCTAACTTTTTGACCAGTGGCATCAATAGCCAGAATTTGGGGAGTTTCTGACGAGAGGAGCTCCTCCATCGTATCATGAGCATCTCATTTCAGTTGGAGATGCTTGGTGCACATTGAATAGCTTACAAGGGCCACTGCAGCACCTCATTCTACTGGTGTACCTGGAGGAGCGTGGAAGGACCAAGCTTTGACTAGCTACCCATCCTCGGATGCTGACACACGTAACACCAATCCAGGTATCTGAGAGGAAAACTACTGTATCAAAAATGGAATGAGTATTTCACATCTGCTGATCTATAAGGGTATGCCTCAACCATAGATCTTTTACTGGACTAGGCTGCTAAATTTTAAAGGATATGCCTTCTATTGATAAAGATGAGCTGCTTGGATGGGGTCTGGTTTGAGGAGCAACTGCTGATTTGAGTTCCTGATCTGCCAAACACAATCAATAAAAATTACAACTTGAAGAAGAAAGTCATGCTAGATATTCCACTAGTCGTCTATTCCAAGGATAAATTTGACCCATCTGGTTGCTGTGACATTCCCTAAGTTATTAATTATCAGTGGTCAAAGCAGATTGGACCAGACTATATGCAGAAAAGGGACAACTCAGTATAACGTGCTCAACAGATTTGGTTTGCATGTGACAAAGCATATATGGAGGAGTCTCTTCGTGGAGATGCAGTCCTCGCACACACTCATTCTCGGAAAATAGTGTTGAAAATAGTGTTGATTTGTTTTGTTTCCTTGATAAATTGAATAGGAGCTTTCCACAGCATCAAAATGGTCGGGCCAAGTTTCCATCTTTGTTGATGCTGCCTTGCATCCTGCCCTTACAATTGCTCAGTCTTTGAATTAGGATACCATCGTCATCTTCTCGAACTGTTTGTTACTTGTAAATTCTGTTAAGGAATGTGAACCATGCTCTTGGGAGATCAAAACCCTGATTTGTGACATTAACGAAATGGGCCCCCATTTTGTCTCCTGATCCCTTTTGACTAATTAATATAATATAAATTACCCACTGATTTATTTAAAAAAAGAAAAAGAAATAACCTGTTACAGCTCAGACAAGAAGAGGTTAGGAGGTTCACTTGGAGATTTTACACCATTGGGTTGAACACTTCAAAGAGACGGGTCAGTGTCTTTCTTTCTTGTTTCGGCCATCCAACAACTACCTTTCGTCAGTTGTACCTAGGAAACTAATTAAAGTGAAGTTTTGAGTTAAAATACCACCTGAAAAAATTTATTTGTAAAAAATGGTTGTAGATAAAATATTTTGTTCAATACTAGAACAAAAGTGTATCTTAAGATGAGTTTTCAATTTTGTGAAGAAGATTATTTTTAAAATGCAATTTTAGTATTCTTAAAATCTTTACAAAATTGAAAATTTATTTTCAAGATATATTTTTATTCCGATATTGAACAAATATTTTATTTGAAACATTTTGTTATAAAAATATTTGTAGAAAAGCAGTGTTCTTATTCAAAACTCAATTAAAGTTGCAGTTGTTATTTTTGGAGTTAATGTTTTCTAGAATAAGTGAAATTTTATTTATTATAATTTGTTGATAATTGTGCAGACATGTTAAAACCAACAAGTTACAAAATATACAGAACTCACAAATACTTAATCTAGGAAGTGCGGATTGGCCTAGAAATTGAGAAAGTATATCACGTGACATTATTTATATGATATCACAAATTAATAAAATTTAAATTATTTTTAGAGTAATTTTTTTGTTAGGATTTTACAAAAATAATGACTAATTCTTATTAGTTTGTGATATCACGTAATATACTTACTATACAGAAAGCACTCTCCAAGAATTTTGTTTATATGGATGATCAGTCTCTTTTCCAAACGACGAATTTTGCTCTATAACTTGTTCCTCTGTACAAGTTTGGCGAAAGTGACAGATGCCATAAACATAACAAGTCCAGGCGAGTCGAGAGTGACAGCAACTTGGCTTTTACCTCTGCAGCGATCCGCGATAAAAGAGGGCTGGCTCTCTTGATCGAGTCTGACGCAGATCATCAACGGAAAGGATTACAGTAATGTGTGTAATTGAGTCATGATCGTGTCGAGAAAACCTACGCAGCATACCAAGTTTGTCATATAATACTATCTTTTCTTCTCGTGTAATCCAACTTATTGGACAACATATGATAACACAGTAGGTGACACGTAGCAGGGTGTTCATATTGATCAGTACTACAAGCTAAATCCAAAACTTCCAAGTTCACTTGGCTCGACCATTTGAAATGGGCAGTTTTCAAGTATCCATATTGCACATGCCACTTGGCACAACCGATCAACAAAGTTTTCATTATTTTATGTTGCATTGACCCTAAATTATCCAATCTCACGATAATATGACGAGGGAATAATCAACTAAAATTATTCGAATCAATAATAATTGTGAAAATGACTGATCAATACTCATGCGTTAATTAATTTGTTACAGACTAGTACCTTATTGGGAAACATGATGACATAGCACACCCTTAATGGGAAGTGATCTTTTCAGTTTTTAGTACTCAGATTGGTGCAAGAGAGTGTATAACGGGTATATCACGTGACAATACTAATGTAGTGTTAAAAGTCTTAAATTATTTTAGGATTTTTTTAATAAAATTTAAAATGAAGAAAATAATTCTAAAAATATTTCAATTTGATTGACTCGTAATATCATATAAACACTGTCACCTGACATACTATTAGTTATATAGAAGATTTTCTCCGATTAGCATATTGCTACACAGTCATCATTTGATTATTATTTTCCTTATAAACTGCCAGAAAATTGGCACATACTAAAAATGACTAACTACCATCTTATTATTATTTTATTACAACTCTTCCCATACACGTGGCAGTATCCCAATTTGAATAACTCTGATTTCTTGGAAAATGAGGAAAAAAGTTTAGAATCTGAAATATTATTTAGCAGCGTTTGATCTCTCACATTCATCACGTCAATCTAAAATTTGGACCGACTAATTAATTCTGTACCTAATTAGTAAATGGTCATGCAATTATGGCTAATTAAATTGGTCAATGTTCTTATATTAGGAAATAATTTTTTTCGGTGTACAAAGAAAACACATAAACTTAAAAGGAATAAAAGCAAGATGGGAAAAAATGGGTACGGAAAGTTCCACCGATGAGATCGAACCTGGACCTCTAGGTCACAAGAGAAGAGAATAGTCTAACCGTACAAAGCTCTCATTCTTTTTATTAAGTATTAATTGGTTAATGTGCAATATGGGTTGATTAACGTGGTCCAGCTTCTCTTTCCCTTCTGTAAAATCTCGGATCCCAATACCATAAATGAAGAAAATTCATGATCGGGAGAATTTTATCTCGTAATAAACTGAATCAACCCAAACATGAATTACTAATTAAAAAAAGATTCAAACCCAATAATTAGAGTTATAGCACTTCTGCATGATAAGTGCAATAGGAAGGAAGTTTGTTGCACATTATGAGACTTTCCCAATGGGAGATGGTTGTGCCCCCGACCACATACTTTAGATTAAAAGAACCCGAAGTTGTGATGTTACTATTATCAATTACGGCCGCTATTAGTCAAGACTTTCGTGTTGGTCACTATCTCTATCGATAAGCCGAGTCAGTAGATCGTCTTCATCATATTCAACCAGAATTGTAATTCTTTGATTCGCGTGGATGTCGGTCGATTCACATTGACACATGACACGATTTGCACGAACATTATGACACAATGTTTTGTTGTGTGAAAAGGTTGTCTTTGACATCATATATTTGAATCATTTTAGTTCCTTTTTAATTCCATCTCACACCTTAAATCAAAAAGAAAATTTTGCAGGACTTGGGTCGAAAAAAGAGCCTTTACTAGTAACTAAGAGATATTAAATTCAACTTTCATCTGTAAGATCTTTTTTACCCTTTTACACTTTCTATCTAGAAATAACTAATCAATATTTTTGTAATTACAAAATAGGGAGAAATAAATCTAATTTACATGAAAGAAAATAAAATAATATACTTGTAAAATAAGACCCTTTTTTTGGATTTGATGAAGGTGTTTACCACATTACATCTTGTTTGGATTGAGGGATGAGAGAGTTATGAAGAGAGAGGGTTGGAGGGATGAGAACTTGGATTTTTGAAGAGGTATGAAGTGGTATATTTACCCCCTATTATTTACCCTTAATAACTCTGCTATTTTTCCAAATTCAAATAAGGTTGTCTCGTCGTTTCATAATCCTCAATACAAACAAGTCATAAAAAGGGTGGAGAAAGGGATCGGCTTGGGTTAGTCCTAGGAACGACTCAGGTGATTTCCGCTATCACTCAAGGCAAGGATCGACACATGGATGTCAAGGAATTGTTTGTATTGTTGGATGACATTGGATTGGCCGGTTTAGAACATCAAAGGGAAGTTACATCGAATGTGATAGTCCGTTTTTGAACCTTCAACACTCATATCAGAACGGGGATAGCCATATAGTAATAGGCACGTGCCGTATAATGGATCATCACACCTAATGTGTGATTGTAATTGTAAGTGATGTGAAAGTTATTGAAAGAAGCTTTTGATGATCAGTCGATACATGATGTGCACGCTAGACGGAAAATGACAAGCGTGTCCTTACCGGAGAGGAGGACAACGTTGCCCGATTTTGGGGCAAGAATGACCAGCTTGCTCACACTAGGTGATAGGACGAACTTATCCCTGAATAGTGATGGGAATGATGCGGATGGTTATGTGGAGTGAGAGGACGGTCAGCATCAAACCGAACGAGCGAACTAAGGCTATAAATAGGCCATAGACAGCCTCCATGTCCTGCTTTCCTTGCCTTCCGACATTTTCCCGTACGAGACAGGTGCCAGATTTCCGAAAGCAGCTGTTGCCTCGGTGGACAGGCTGTTGCACTTCGGAAGATCTCTGCCCCCCCGTCCCCAAATAGTAAACGGTCAAACCCTACAAAATCTCCCTCCTCTGCTGTCCCCGACCGCCTCTCTCGGAAATCCTTCGTTTCCTCGTCGATCCACGGCATTGATGATTTGAGAGGGAGGCGGCGCGGGCCATTAGCTTCCACCTTCGGATCTATTTTCTGTGCGTGCGGCAGCGGCGGCGGCGGCTTCTCGGCGGTGCAGGATCCGGACTGGAGTGACAGTCTTGCCGTTCGTGGGTGGCGACACAGCGCGGTGGTTCTGCTCCTGCCGGCTCGTCATGGCCGCGAATGCAACGAAAGTCTGCCCGGCGCCGATGAAGGCGACCTCGAACGGGGCTTTCCAGGGAGAGAACCCCCTCGAAGCCTCCCTCCCTCTCGTCATCCTCCAGATATGCCTGGTGGTCTTGTTCACGAGATCGCTCGCGCTCATCCTCCGGCCGCTGAGGCAACCCCGGGTGATCGCCGAGATAATCGTAAGTCGTGTGCCTTCACCGATCACCTCATCGATTCATCATTCTGTAAGCCGTGATCTGTGGTTCTACACCCCCTGGAGATTATCCATTCCAGCAATCAGCGCTGATTGCATCGTGCTGGCCATGTATGCTTGTTGGGCTGAATCCTTGATCTTGCAGTTTGTCTCAAATGATCAAGAAAATCATTCTTGAGGTTTTGATTTTCCATCCATCATACAAGTGCAACGCTAGCTCGTCCTTCCAATGAAATTACTCGTCTTATGTCGAATTAGTCGAAGATCTTCGACGGGTTGGTTTGCCCGGGAGATACGTCGAAATTCAAAGAAGAGAATGAAGGAAATATTGAGCCATTCCACTGCGAGAATCGAACTTGCTCATTATGAATGCTTTGCTCCTGGTTTGCAAATGTATAATTAATTAATTTCACTGTTTGATTGATTTTCGCCTTTTTTTTTCTATTTATTTTTTCAGGGAGGAATTCTTTTAGGGCCATCGGCGTTGGGGAGAAGCGAGAAGTTCCTCCACACCGTGTTCCCGAAGAGCAGCATGACCGTCCTGGACACCATAGCCAACATAGGTCTCCTCTTCTTCCTCTTCCTTGTCGGCCTCGAGCTCGACCTCCGAGCCATCCGACGAACTGGGAAGAAGGCCATGGGGATAGCCATGGCCGGGATAACCCTACCCTTCATCATTGGGATCGGGACCTCGCTGGTCCTCCGGTCCACCATCTCCAAGGGGGCAGCCGAGCGCCCGTTCCTTGTCTTCATGGGCGTGGCGATGTCCATCACCGCCTTCCCTGTCCTGGCCCGCATCCTGGCGGAGCTCAAGCTCCTCACAACTGACGTTGGACGCATCGCCATGTCGGCAGCTGCCGTCAATGACATGGCTGCATGGATCCTTCTGGCTCTCGCCATCGCCCTGTCGGGCACCAATACCTCCCCGCTCGTCTCCCTCTGGGTCCTCCTCTGTGGTGCTGCCTTCATCGTCGTGGCCGTCCTGACCCTCAAGCCGGCCCTGGCAGCCATGGCTCAGCGATCGCCGGAGGGCGAGCCCGTCAAGGAGCTGTACATATGCATCACGCTCTCGCTCGTCCTCGCCTGCGGGTTCATCACCGACGCCATCGGGATCCACGCCCTGTTCGGGGCGTTCGTCGTCGGGATCATCGTTCCCAAGGAAGGGCCATTCGCCGGCATCCTCATCGAGAAGATTGAGGACCTCGTCTCCAGCCTCTTCCTTCCGCTATACTTCGTGTCGAGTGGGCTCAAGACGAACGTCGCCACCATCAGCGGGGCACAGTCATGGGGCCTCCTCGTGCTCGTGATCTTCACCGCCTGCTTCGGGAAGATCGTGGGGACGCTTGTGGTGTCCATGCTGTGCAAAGTGCCCTTCAGGGAGGCACTTGCCCTAGGGTTCTTGATGAACACCAAGGGGCTTGTGGAGCTCATTGTCCTCAACATTGGCAAGGATAGAAAGGTAATTTTCTTTTTCACTCTTCCCCTGTAACATAGCTCATGAACATGAAAAAATCTTACACCTAATCACGCAGTATATTTTACAAATTAATATTTATTTATCATGTTAATAAAAATAATTATGCATATCATATTATACATGAGATATCATTACACAGAAAACTCACTTCTTAAAGTAGCTCGGACAGTACCATTAAAACTTTATTTTTTTCATTTAGTTGAAACATAAAAATGTTCTTAAGAATTTATTGGATGAAGAAGGAGAGGGAATGGTTATGAATGGATTAGATTTCGAAGAATTACAAAATATTAATTTGATTATTTTATTATTTTCATATTTTTTAAATCTAATTAGTGTTCCTTTATTATGGTATTTTGTTCATAAATTTTACCATCCCTGCGTGTATTCAAAAATCCCAAATATTTTACCAAACACCAAAGGAACATTCTTCCAAATCCTCATCCAGACAGCGTAAGAGCCAAAAAATAAATGCATTTGTTTCTCGTTTTTCAGGTCTTAAACGACCAGACATTTGCAGTGATGGTCCTCATGGCTCTCTTCACCACCTTCATCACAACTCCGATAGTCATGGCCGTCTACAAGCCTGCTCGCAGAGGTGCTCCCTACAAGCACAAGAGGGTCCAGCGCAAGGACCTCGACACCGAGCTCCGCATGCTCGTGGGCTTCCACAGCACCCGGAACATCCCCACGATGATCAACCTGATCGAGTCGTCCCGTGGGACGCGTAGAAAGGGCCGCCTCTGCGTCTACGCTATGCACCTGATGGAGCTGTCGGAGCGGTCCTCAGCCATCTCCATGGTCCACAAGGCTCGGCGCAACGGGCTCCCGTTCTGGAACAAGGTCCGGAGCGACAACGACCAGATGGTGATCGCCTTCGAGGCCTACCAGCAACTGAGCTTGGTCACGGTCCGGCCGATGACTGCCATCTCTGCCCTGAGCACGATCCACGAGGATATCTGCGCGAGTGCCCACCAGAAGCGCACCGCCATCATCCTCCTCCCGTTCCACAAGCACCAGCGGCTCGACGGGACCATGGAGTCACTGGGCCGCCCGTTCCAGCTAGTGAACCAGCGGGTCCAGCAGTTTGCTCCCTGCTCAGTTGGGATCATCGTGGACCGTGGCCTTGGTGGGACCACCCAGGTCTCTGCTAGTGACGTCTCGTACGCGGTGGTTGTCCCCTTTTTCGGTGGCGGTGACGACCGGGAGGCCCTAGCGTATGGTGTCCGGATGGCCGAGCACCCAGGGATCATGCTCAAGATCATGAGGTTCATATTCACCTCCGGGACCGGAATCGGCGCTAGAGAAGCCCAAGGACAGAGCAGCAATGGCAGCTCCGCTGAGGACAGCCTAGACAATGACGAGGCCATGTTCTTGGAGCTCGCTGCTGGCAAGAGTGAGGTCATTTCGTGCGAGGAGAGGTCCGTGGCAAGCAATGAGGATGTGCTCTCGGCCCTCAAGTCGATGCACAATTGCAACCTCTTCATCGTCGGGAGGAGCCCCTCAACCGCACTCGAGCTCTTGAAGAAGGCTCGAGGGGACTGCCCTGAGCTGGGTCCGGTAGGGAGCTACCTGGCCGCTTCGGACTTCTCCACCACTGCCTCAGTCCTTGTCATCCAGCAGTACAACCCGACTGCCAACCTACACCCGCTGGTGGAGGAACATGCCAACGCAGAGTTCTATGATGTCCCAGACACACCGATGGCATCTCATTCAAACCATGGCAATGACATGGTTTAAGAATTCATTTCCATTGTTTTCCTCAGTAACATGAAAAGGTTTAGCTACAGAGGAAGGTAAGGCTTTTAAGGTTCGGAATAAACAGGCACCTTGTTCTGAGTTAAGCAGGACTAAACTCGTTGCTTCCAGGAATCAGTGCCATGAAATTCATTTATCTCGGAGAACATAAGGGCCAAGCCATTAGATCCTATTTATTATCTGGGTTCAGAGAAGAGGGATGATGGGAGGAGAAATGGAAGGTGTGACAGTGACGGTGTGAAATGTGTTATGTACAAGTGCATTCATTATGTATGAAGCACACAGCCCACAGAAGCACTTTTACAGACTAATCCACTTCCCGGTTTCAACTCATTTCAGCTCTGAATACTACGATGTGTTTCAGGCAGTGGTTCCGAGCATGCTTTCAATGTTTACAATTCATCGGTTTCCTTGCACTGTACATGAGAATATATGAGATTAGGGCATTGACAGATGCAAGTGAAAGGATTTTCATGCTCGAATCCGACTGAACCAGTAGAAGAATATTGTTCAGTAAAGTAACTTACTGATGAATGGGGTCATTGCAGCTGCCGGAAAAGGCTGGTTTTAAAGAGTATCGTAGACCTTTGTCGACTTGTGCATGTCTAAAGACAAGCTATATTAGCAGCACATGCACATGCTGGGTCTGCAATGTACTTGCCAAGTTCCAACCCGTCCACAATGATCGGCTTCTCACATGAGGCATAAAGTCGAGAAAACTTTTCTGGAACTTGTTATGTATGATCCCATGCCAAAATCAAATGAAATGCAGCACTGGTCAGAGGTAATGTTACATGTTGTGAATGGGCTGCAGCTGAAAATAACCTCCTACGGTGATTGATGAACGCTGACATATTTAAGGCAAGGGAGTGATGATTATCTGCAGGCTCAAGCCATGGAAAAAATACTGGAAGCCTGCAATTACTTGGTAAGCAAGAACATGCATCCAGGGAATCGACAGCGTTAGCAGATGGAATTATCAAGAATGATCATGCAAGTAGCCGCATTTCTTCTACATATGAGCCACTTCTCCTCCAAGGGCTTCTGTGTATCTAGAGTCACTTTTCCTCCAAGGCCTTCTTTGCATCTGGTCTCAACCCCACCGGGCTATACCCATTTGCCAACATTCTCATCAAGAGTAATAAAATTGACAAGAACTTGTGGCGAAACTTTTCTGATTTTCTATTTCTTAAGAACAATTATACAGATGCCTTGGATATATCCAATGTTCTTTGGGAATAAAAGAGAAGAAAAGTCAGCGACTCAATCAATACACCGCTCAGGAACTTTATGAGGCCAACTAATGTAGTAGAAAACTGTGAACCAACTAATTAATTATTAGAGCACATAAATAATCTTAATAGTCCCCTCAAGTTGGAGCATGTAACTCGTAAGTGCCCAACTTGCTGATAACAGAAGAGAACCGTTCCCCGCCAAGGCCTTCGTAAATATATCTGCTAACTGTCGCTTGGTAGACACATATTGTAGAGCAATTGCCCCAAATTGAACATGTTCTTTGACGAAATGACAATTGATCTCGACACATTTCATCCGTTCATGAAAAACCGGATTCGTAGCAATGTGTAGAGTTGCCTGATTGTCACAGTAAAGTCTCATTGGTTCATTATTGCTAATGCCAAGAAAAGATAGGAGACTCTGTAACCAAAGCAATTCAAAAGTAGTTGTAGCCATAGATTGATATTAGCTTTGGCAGAGGATCTTGCAATGGTAGTTCGTTTCTTTGTCTTCCATGATATAGGGCATCCTCCCAACATAATAAAATACCCTATCAATGACCATCGAGTCATGATTTTGCTTAAGTTAGCGAAGGACTCTCATAGCAGCATCCCAGTGCTGTTCTCGAGGACTCAACATAAATTGGGATAGAATGTGCACCGAGTAGTGGAGCTCTGGTGGAGTAATCGTCAAATACATCAATTTTACAATCAATCATCGATATCGACATGGATCTTATCGTTCCGGACTAGTTTCAACAGTTAACATGAGGTTTTGCTCCATGGGAAATGATGCGGGCTTGACTGCTAACATGTCGCATTCCTTGAGAATATCCATAGCGTATTTCCTTTGGGAAAGAAAGATTCCAGTATTATTTCGTGCCACTTCAATCCCCAAGAAATACTTTAATTTTCCCAAATCTTTTATACAAAAATGCCAATCCAAATACTTCTTGAAAGTCTTACACCACTCTAGATTATTCCTAGTCAATATGAGATCATCAACATAAACAAGCACAATGAGAAAATATTTGCCAAATGAAAATGTGAATAGAGAGTAATCGGTCATCGATGAACAAAGCCATAATCTTGTAGTGCTGAGGGGAATTTGGCAAACCAATTTCTTGATGCCTGTCAAAGGCCACATAACGACTTTCGAAGTCAACAAGCTTGACCTGACTTGGTTGATTTGAATCCTGGTGGGATTTGCATGTATATTTCTTCTTTGAAATCATCATGCAGAAATGCATTGTTGATATCAAGCTGATGAAGCTCCCACCCTCCATAAAGAGCAATTGCCAGAAGAATCGTAACACTTACAAGCTTCACAACTGTCCATGTTCCATTATCTTCCAAAGCATGAATTTCAGCCGCCATAGCATCTCTCCAATTCTGATCACAAAATGCTTGCGAATAGCAATAAGGCTCACTATCACTGTCTAATGCAGCTAACAAGGCTATGTAAGCATGTGAGCCCAGCCCAGCCAAGTGGGCTTTGCCCAATAGAAGCCCAATAACTTTTTAAAAGCCTGATTGATAAAACATCCTGCTTCACTTCTCACTGTCACACGTGTCAAACATATATATTAGTCATCATAAATTTCATTCATTTTCAGCAAAACAAAACACAAAGAAACTGAGAGCGAGAGAGAGTTGACGAACGGAGGAACCGCGACGACGAGAGAAAGACAGCGAAAACGATTAGGTAATTGAGGTCCGTTTCGAATCAAATTAATTATATTACTCAATATTATTTACATAGTTTAGTAGAATTTAGTTAGAATGATATGTTTCTACGAGTTTTAACTAGATAGGTGAAAGTCGTAGAATTGATAAAAATAGAACGAATACTGTCATAGAATAATTTTTAGCATCATTTTTAATATAAACATATATGGTATATCGTAATTTCGTTATGAATGATACGATAGGAACCGAAGAGACCGAAATTAGACATCTCAGGGATACACCGCAGTAAAGGAATCGCTCGAAGGGGGTTGTGAGTACTTTTTTTTGTTGTAGAATAATTTATAGTATTATATATCTATATATATGTATGCTTGAGATTTGCATGTCTGAGATTTGCATGCCTGAGAGTTTCGCATGCTTGAGAACCGCATGTAGAATATACATATGCATACATATGTATATAGCAAATTCTTGACAGATTGGCATTTGCATATAATTTAAAATAGGTAAGGCATTGCATGGCAGATTGTAATTTACATGCAATATATAAGTTGACCACGAGTATATTATATCATAAAAATTGTATGTTAGTGTGTGCGTTATTATATGTATTATGCATTATTGTATGTGATTGTAAATAGTCATGGTGACCATTAAGCCGGCAGACTAGAAATGGGCTAGAAAAAGAAAAGAAAGAAAAGATAAAGAAAAGCGGAAAGAGAGAGTTATTTAATCTACTGCTAGTCTCCAGCGATATATAAAAAATAAGATAATAAAATTTGCTCTTACTGCCAGAGGGTAATGGGCGGCTCCCACGGAGAGTGGTGTGTAGATGAAGGGTACCGAGAGATGGGAGGAAGAATATATTGATTAAGGCGCGGGGTCACGGTATCGTCGGAGAGAGGTAGTATCGATACCGTCATAACTCTGTCGTAAAGGGAGTGCGACCCCATGGCTATTGTTTGTTATGATTGATTGAATGCATTGTATATATAGTAATTGTGGAATAAAATTTTTGTTATCCTTGCTGTAATATGATAATACGCATCATACTGATAAATTTTAATTATCATACTATTCTACTTCAGAATTCTGTACTCACTAAGCTCGTAACTCACCCCCTGCGATATTTTCTTTTCCAGATAAATAGAGGGAGGACAAGCCGCTTAGCTGCCATTTTGTATCGGGGATCGGCGTTAAGCCTTTTTGATAACTAGGATCTCAGGGTATGTATAGTAAAAGAGTGCAACTTTGTATACAATGTTACGACCTGATCTTTTAGTTGGACTGTTCATGCATTATAGAAAGGATATGTTGTGAGTATGAATATAATATTGGATGAGAGATTTTCTGAATGGAGATTTATAACAGGTTTGTTTAATATGGAATATTGAGAAAATAAGAGAAAATGCTGCTGAAATTTCGGGTCGTGACAAAGCACTAGAGAACTTACCATGATCAACATAATGTTGAATCGGATAGAGCACATTTGAGAGGTGTTTGGAGTCAGCACGAGAGGAATGCGCAATGTTGCGCACATAGTCGCGTAAGTGAGCCGGAGGTTTCCTTTCTCTTTCTAACCTCCTTGCATTGCTTGAAATCCTCCTCGCTTGTTGATTATTCAATTGCCCAGACACTTCTATACTCAGTTTATCTTTTCCTTCTCACCTCCATACTGTAGACTCCTCCATCACTGGACTTCTTGTTTCATTGTCTTGTAAAACATGCTGATTCTGATTTTGATCAGCTTGCACTCTCTCGTTGTCTTCAAACTACCCAGTAGGGTCATTGCATGGAGCTCCCAAATTTAATTGCAGCCGAGTTTATATCTCGTTATTTTCTTCCATCGTACCTTGAAATGAAAAGTGGCCTTCATGAAAAACAACATCATGGGATACAAAGATATCTTCAGTCTCAAGATCGAAAACCTTCCAACCTTTCTTAGCATATGGATAACCAATAAATATGCAACATCTGGCTCGTGCATCAAATTTATCTCTGGGCTTTGGTCTACATGAAACATAGCAGAGGGATCCAAAAATTCGCAAATGGCCATAACGTGGCCATTTACCAAACAAGATCTCTTATGGAGTCTTACTAGAAAGTAGGGGAGTAGGCGTAAGAATGCACTCTTCGCAAAATTTAATAGGCAAATGTGCTTCAAATCTCAATGCACAAGCAACATTCAATAAATGCCGATGTTTCCGCTCTACTCACCCATTTTGTTGTGGTGTATCTGTGCATGAAGTCTGATGTATGATCCCGTTTGCCCGATAAAATTCTTGCATCATTCCCGAGACAAATTCAAGCCCATTGTCACTCCTAAAGCTCTTAATAGAATAGAGCATTGAAATTGGGTCTTTACCATGTAATAAAAATCAATCAGGAGCTTACGTGTTTGGCTTTTATTTCTCATCAAATATACTCATACGCATTGACTACGATGATAAACTAATGTCAGAAAGTAGTGAGTACTAGACAGTGAAGTAGTGTGGTAGGCCCCCCACACATCACAATGTACCAGACATGTTCTACAACCTTAGTAGGTGCAATTTCAGGGATAAGAGACATTACTGTATGCGTCAAGTGCCCCAATCGTCGATGCCAAAGTATCATAATTCTCTGCTTTGACTACCCGAAAAGCTGAAGGTAAATTCTTTCGATTCAGCAAGTAGACCCCCTTGTGTTTTGTCCCCATCCCAGTCACTTTTCTTGAGGCTCGGTCCTGTAATGTGCACGAGGAGGACAAAAATACTAAATCACAATGCATGTCTGATGTCAACTTACCGACAGCAATTATATTGCACTTGAGCCCGGGAAGATATAAAACGTCCTTAAGAAGAACATCAGATCCAATCTTCACCGAACCGATCATCTTCACGTTCACCATTTCTCCATTTGGAATTGTCACAGAAATGCCATTAACTAATGGTGTGGGCTGAATGAGCGTGGAGGGATTCCCTGTCATAGAATCGATGCTCCGCTGTCGAGGACCCATTGAGGGCTCCAATAGAGATTGTTCTTCTCTTCCGACACATAGTCCCAACCAGCTCCGTAGAGGAAGACTTTGCTTTGAGGTGTCTGTTTCATCTTAGAAGCAACTCCTCCTGTGGAGGTGACTGAAAATTTCTCCAAGGAATCACCATCGCTGCCTCTGTTGCAAAAAAAAAAAAAAAAAACACGAGCAGTACCCATACTCAGTGGGTTCAATACTCTTGGTATCACTTACATGAGATGGGGGAAGGCTTCCATCCATTCTGCCCAAGCTAATTATAGTTGCTGGATCCTCTGAGAAGTGTGAGTCACGAGTATAAATGGAGGGACCAACTATGCCTGACTTGAGGAAAAGCGGCCATTACATAACCATCCACGGACTGAGATCGTTTCACAAGCTCCACGATCGAAGCTCTGATACCCTGATAAAAATTGACAAGAACTTGTGGCAAAACTTTTCTGATTTTCTATTTCTTAAGAACAATTACACAGAAGCCTTGGATATATACAATGTTCTTTGGGAGCAAAAGAGAAGAAAAGTTAGCAACTCAATCAATACCCCGCTCAGGAGCTCTCAATTGATGTAGCAGAAAACTGCGAACTAACTAATTAATTACTAAAGCACATAAATAATCTTAATAAAGAGATTCTACAGTTAATGCCATACTTACAATCTTGAGCTCGAATTGCAAGCTTAGCACGTTCGACGAGATTTGCAGTGATCATTAACACTGGGCGAATAAATACAGATGAAAATAGCAAAGATGTAGCAACCATCAGAAAATGCAATCATATTGATGTAGACTAGTACAGCAATAGAATAGAGAGATTTGGGGAGAACTCTCCCTGGTGGTAAAGGCAAACCCGCTGCCAGTTTGTTGAGGTACACACCATTAGTACATTGAGTCTTAACTACTCGCTTGTCATAACTGATGTAGAGAATACAAGCATTAACTCTCTAGCTACTATCTAATTCCAGACCCAGGTCTTTGCTCAAAGACTTCAAATTGCTAGAAATTGAATCTCTTTCATTCTTCGGAACTAATACTAATGACAAACAATAAGAAAGGAGGCTCACATTCAGGAATCAGCACATTTCCCGCTTCCCATTAATGCCCTGAAAATGCAGGGATGATTTACAGCTCCAAGCACTCGACAACAGAACAAGCGACGCATGTTAAGAGAAAACAGATGACAAACCGAAACAAGTAAAACTCAACAATCGCTGATGCAAAATTTCAACTTGAGGATGAATTCGTGAGACCAAACCGCGGAATCAGGTGGGTGCTGAGCGGACACGAAACGTTGAGTCTGATTCTCGCGTCAGGTCAGGAAGGATTGTGGAGAGTGACGAGCAGAGAGACTTGCAGAGAGAACTCGCCAACTGGGAACGTGGGGCTGTGGGGAGGAGTGTACGGAAATTGGATGTGGCGCTTCATGTACGTAAAGCCTGTTACTCACGTGTTTCTTCTTTCGCATTTCCTGCATCGGTTCGAACTTTCGAGCTCTGTTTCGATGAAATTCAAAATTTCTGTTTTTTCATTATCTATCTTTGTTTGTGCCTCCCCCTGTATCCGGAGAAAGTTTGATACGTAACAGTGTTATCACGTGAAAATGTCTGTATAATGATATTAACCAATAAAATTAAGTTATTTTTAGATTTATATTTTTTCATATAGATTTTATTAAAAAATCAGCAAAAATAACTGAATTTTATTGATTCGTGATACCATATTAGTATTGCCACGTAAACGGGTCCGTGGGTGGACGAAATCAAGAATTGGTTCCTTCATTTGCAAAATTGCATCACTCAATGCAAGTATCTCACCTTTCTTTTTATTGGTAAATTTCAAGGAAATTTCTCTTTTTTATCCAAATTTTCACAAAAATTTAGATGATCCCACCTCACAGTAATATAGTAAGGAAGAACTAATTAAATTTTTCTTATTAATAATAACTGGACAACTACCTGGGTGATTGGTTGACACTAATATACCTGTTTGTCACAAAATAATTTGTATTTTTCTTACACTTATTATGAGGTAAGATCATTTAAGAATTTTACGGATTTTCCTATCTCCAAACTTGGCTATGCTAACAATTGAGCATCATATTCGTCAAAAGTCAACACTTGAATTCTTCAATAACTTTTCCACAAATTTTTTCGATCGAAAACCAATATGACTTCTTAGGTGGCATTGTATCATCATCGAGATAAGTGATGGCAAGCAAAAACGGCACCATGAACCATGTCGTCTCCTCTTATTCACCATCACCCTTACTGCGAAATTGTTTACACTTTAGCATGTAACCATTTACAAGATCATTAGCACATCCATCTTATTGGGCTATCCTTACTCATTGGGCCCGTCAAATTAAAAGAATAGCAAGGAGATTGTATAGGTCTCACGGCTCGTGGACCCACCAAAAGGAAGATTATTTTATTAGGGTTATATTTCAGCACAAAAGGGTAAAAAGTTGGGGCAGCACAGCAGTCGCACATTCGGCAGAGAATTGGAACAATTTTTTGCATATTGCACAAGTGCTTCGGGATCTGGATGGAATGCAAGACATTATCTGTTTTCCGTGAAATTTCATAGGATGATTCCTGATGAAACAAGCTTTGTTTTGGCATACTTGTCGCTTCGAGATCCGCTCGTTTGGCTACCTGTCGACATATCTCATATTGAACTTTTTTGGTGAGATCGTTCCTGTTATCCATCGTTTTACTTCGGGTGAAAAATCTGTGTTATCAAGGGGTGTAGTCCTTGATGATTATGGGTGTTATATCCTCTGATAAGATCGGTGAAGAAACTGTGTATCCTGCTATTTGTTGATAGTAGAAGTTTTGCTGGCTCGTTTCCGTGGTTTTTCCCCTTACATTGAGGGGTTTTCCACGTTAAAAATCTTGGTGTTATTCATTTGATTTTCTCTTTACTTTATTTCGTGGTTGCCTATTAATTCACGTATTCAGGAAAAGATTGTGATTTCTGGGATATTCGATTCGCCTTTTCCTAACAATGGTATCAGAGCCAGGTTTTATTTTACGTGAATTAGCAGAAGAGAATAATGCTCCAAGTCGGATGCCTGTGTTGACAGGTCCAAATTATTCTATCTGGAAGCCTCGGATGAAGGGTTATTTGAATTGTAGAGATCTCTATGACCCCTATTGAAGGTGATTCTGCAAAGCTCGATGATATTGATGAAAAGAAGTAGGAGAGAATGAAGACGAAAACAGTTGCACAGATTCGACATTGGGTGGATGATAAAGTTTTCCATCCTATTGCTAATATTGATGAGCCTGATGTTGTCTGGAATAAGTTGCAAGAGATGTATGAACGGAAATCACCATAGAATAAAGTATCACTGATGAAGAAACTGGTCAATCTAAAATACCGGGACGACCAGTCTGTAGCAGAGCATTTTGGCAACTTTCTGGAGCTGATCAATAAATTATTGACCGTGAAGATTGTGTTTGATGATGAGATTCAAGCATTGCTTTTATTGAGTTTGTTACCTGACAATTGGGAGACTGTCGTTGTGTCCCTTAATAATTCAGCTCCAAGGGGAAAGCTATCCTTAGAGGTTATCAAAGATAGCTTGTGCAATGAGGAGATGAGGAGACAAGAACATAATTTCGGTGCTCAGTCAGAGGCACTGATTGTTGAAGATCGTGGGAGAAGTAAGCATAGAAATTCTTCCAATCATGGTCGATCCAAGTCCCGAGGTAAATCAAATAATCGGAAAAATTTTACTTGCAATTACTGTGGCAAGTCAGGGCACTTCAAGAAAGAGTGCAAGAAACTGAAACATGACAAGTCACAAGAAAGGACTGAGGATACAGGCAAAGAAAGTAAGAGCAATGACGGGAACAATATTGTAGTTGTTGCATCCAATGATGAGTTATACCTTCTAACCCCAGAAGACTATATTAATGTTGTCAGCCAAGAGTCTACATGGGTTTTAGAAACTGCAGCATCCTTTCATGTTACACCTCGTAGAGACATATTTTCTACATATACCATGGCTGATTTCGGATCAGTAAAGATGGGAAACAAGTCAAAGTCCCAAATCATTGGCATGGGAGATGTTCAGCTGCAGACTAATACTGGGTGCAAGATTTTGCTAAAAGATGTCAAACATGTGCCTGATATCCGCTTGAACCTAATTTCAGCCGAAAAATTAGATGATGATGGTTATGAAAGCAACTTCAAAGCAGGAGAGTAGAAACTCAAGAGAGGTTTGCTACTTGTAGCAAGAGGGAAGAAAGATTGCACTCTCTACAGAACTGAAGCTCAACATATTACGGGGGAGATTAATCTGACTGAAGCAACATCTTCCTCGGAGTTGTGGCATAAGCGGCTGTGTCATATGAGTGAGAAAGGACTTCAAATATTAGCCAAACAGCAGGCACTTCTCGGCATAAAAGGTACTTTTCTAGACATATGCACTCATTGCCTAGCTAGTAAATAGAGAAGAGTAAGATTTAATATTGATCCTCCGTTTAGAAGTCCTACTATCCTTGATCTGGTGCATAATGATGTCTGCTTTATGATGGATAAATCTCTTGGTGGTTCTGTCTATTTCGTTACTTTTATTGATGACCACTCTAGAAAAGTTTGGTTTTTCCTTTGGTCCACAAAGATCAAGTGTTGACAGAGTTCAAGAAATTTCATGCCAAAGTAGAGCGAGAAATTGGTAGAAAATTCAAATGCATCCGTGCAGATAATGGCGGTGAATACAGGGGACCGTTTGAAGACTATTGTAACACCCAAGGTATAAAGCTTCAAAAGACAGTTCCTAAAACTCCCCAACACAATGGAGTCGCTGAGAGAATGAACCGGACTATCAAGGAGCGTATCCGGTGTATGCTATCACATGCCAAGTTACTGAAAAGCTTCTGGGGTGAGGCACTGATGACTGCAGTTGAGATAATTAATCTTTCACCTACAGCTACCTTGAAGGGTGATGTACCTCTCAGAGTCTGGTCAAGCAGATATATTTCCTATAAACACTTGAGAGTCTTTGGATGCAGAGCATTTGTTCATATTCCCAAAGATGAGAGATCCAAGCTTGATAGTAAAACAAAAGAGTGCATCTTCCTTGGATATGGCAATGAAGAATATGGATACAGATTATGGGATCCGATCAAAAGGAAAGTTGTCAAAAGTTGGGATGTAATGTTCCTAGAGCATCATACGATTGAAGATATCTCTATGGAGTCAAAGCCAGCTCTTTACAGGGATGCTCTAGATGATTCAAACTCAGTTGATCCACCTGCAGAGAATAGAGTCGACAGTAACAGCAATTCAACTAATATGCCTGCAGCAGTTGACACCGATCTGAACAATGATTACATTGAGCAACCTGAGGAGCACAATGTATCTGAACTGCAAGCAGAGTCTTAGTTAAGAAGATCGAGTAGGGAGAGACAAGTCTCCAAGCAGTACCCTCCAATAGAATGTGTGTTATTAACTGAAGGGGGAGAACCGGAATGTTACGAAGAAGTCCTGTCACATGATTATAAGGAGTGGTTGAAGGCTATGCAAGATGAGATGCAATCCTTGTATGAGAACAGGACATATAAGCTGGTGAAGCTTCCTAATGGCAAGAAAGCACTCAAGAATAAATGGGTGTTTCATCTGAAAAGTCAAGAAAACAATCCACAACCGAGATACAAGGCAAGGTTAGTTGTTAAAGGTTTCGGTTAGAAGAAAGGGGTTGATTTTGAAGAGATTTTCTCACCTGTAGTCAAAATGTCATCTATTCTCGTGGTTCTTGGCCTAGATGCTACCAAAAATCTTGAGATTGAGCAGCTAGATGTGAAGACAACATTTCTCCACGGTGATTCAGAGGAAGAAATTTACATAGAGCAGCCAAAGGGATTCCAGGTGAAAGGAAAGGGACATCTCATATGTAAATTGCAAAAAAGTTTATATGGGCTCAAGCAGGCTCCACGACAATGGTACAAGAAGTCTTTTATGATGGAGAATGGGTATAATAAGACCATGTGCGATCATTGTGTTTTCGGGAAATATTTTTCGCATGATGATTTTGTTATTCTCTTGCTCTATGTGGATGACATGCTCATAGTCGATTGTGACAAAAGCAGGATAGATAGGTTGAAGAAAGAGTTGAGCAAATCTTTTGCTATGAACGACTTAGGGCCAGCAAAACAAAATTTTGGCATGAGGATCACTCGGGGCCGGAATCGAAGAAAGTTATGGCTATCCCAAGAGAGATACATTGAGAAGATCTTGGAGAGATTCAACATGAGCAAGGCAAAATCGGTCTCTTCTCCACTTGCCGATCACTTCAAGCTAAGTGTCAAACAGTGTCCATCGACTGAAGCTGAGAAAGCAGAGATGAAACATGTGTCATATGCCTCTGTTGTTGGCAGTATGATGTATGCCATGGTTTGCACGAGAACATATATAGCTCATGCAATTGGTGTGATAAGTCGATTTCTTTCCAATTCTGGAAAAGAGCATTGGGTTGCAGTTAAATGGACTCTAAGGTATCTTAGAGGCACTTCGAAAGCATGCTTATGCTTTGGTGGTGCTGAACCAGTGTTAGAAGGATACACTGATGCAAATATGGCAAGTGATGTGGATTCTAGAAAGTTCACTTCAGGATACTTGGTTACGTTTTCAGGTGCAGCAGTCTCGTGGCAATCAAAACTACAAAAATGTGTTGCACTATCAACAACAGAAGCTGAGTACGTCGCAGCAATTGAAGCCTGCAAAGAAGTTTTGTGGATGAAACAGTTTCTATAGGAGTTAGGCTTGGAATAAGAAAAATATGTGATTCACTGTGATAGTCAACGTGTCATCCATCTCAGTAAGCACTCTAGTTTCCATTCTAAATCCAAGCATATTGATGTCAGATATAACTGGATTCGTGATGCCCTTGAGATGAAAAATTTCTACCATGAGAAGATCCATACTGATGAGAATCTATCAGACATGATGACTAAACCTCTACCTCGGGAGAAACTCGAATTTTGCAGGAAGCATGGAGGTTTAGTAGAGTCATCTGAACAGGGAGGGGGAGTTTGTTGGGCTATCCTTACTCATTGGGTCCTGCAAATTAAAAGAATAGCAAGGAGATTGTATGGGTCTTATGATCCATGGACCTACCAAAAGAAAGATTATTTTATTAGGGTTATATTTCAGTACAAAAGGGTAAAAAAAATTGGTGTAGCACAGCAGCCGCACATTCAGCAAAGAATTGGAATAATTTTTCGGATATTCCACAGGTGCTTCAAGATCCGAACGGAAGGCAAGACGTTATCTGTTTTCCGTGAATTTCAGCCGCACATTCAGCAGAGAATTGGAACAATTTTTGGGATATTCCACAGGGGCTTCGGGATCCAAACGGAAGGCAAGACGTTATATGTTTTCTGTGAAATTTCAAAAGGTGATTCCTGGTGGAACAAACTTCGTTTTGACATACTTGTCGCTTCAAGATCCGCTCGTTTGGCTGCCCGTCGACATATCTCATATTGAACCTTTTTGGTAAGATCGCTCATGTTAATTTTACTTCGGGTAAAGAATCTATGTTATCCAGGGGTATAGTCATTGATGATTATTGGTGTTATATCCTCTGATAAGATCAGTGAAGAAACTGTGCATCCTGCTATTTGTTGATAGTGAAAATTTTGCTGGCTCGGTCCCGTGGTTTTTCCCCTTACACTAATACTTTGTTAGGATTGAGGGATTCGGATTGATAGTACAATTCATTGTTTGAGTAAATTGTTAGGAGGGATTCGGAGGAATTTGGAAAGATTCGCAATCCCTCCAAATCCCTCCAAATCTCTCTTTTTTTTTAATTCCTTCGATTTGGAGGAATTTAGAGGGATAACAAATTTTTAGACAAATATATACCCATTATAATTTCTTAAAAGAAACTCTTAACACGTTATAATTCCTCATCATATAATTACACAATTACACTCGCCTTCCCTTTCTCGACCATCATCAAGCCACGACTACAATACGCTTTTCCTTACTTGACCACCACCAAGTCACAACCATTGAGCCTCTCAAGACTATCATAAAACCACAGCTTTGTTTGATTTTCAAGATTATCATGAAATTACTATGTCTTTCTGACGTTGGATCGGTTTTCCAAATTAAAAGGGTAACTTGATTAAATTAACTTTTTTATCCCTCCAAATCCTTCCTCTAATAATAATATCCAAACGAGTGATTTGGAGGAATAAGTTATCCCTTCAAATGCCTCCCCTCCCCTCCCCTCCCCTCCCCTCCAAATCCTTCCAAATACCTCCAAACCCCTCCCCTCCAAATCCCTCAATCCAAATATAGTGTAAGGGGTTTTCCACGTTAAAACTATTGGTGTTCTTCATTTGATTTTCTCTTCACTTTATTTCATGTTTGCCTATTAATTCACATATTTGGGGAAAGATTGTGATTTAAGAGATATTCGATTCGCCTTTTCCCAACACATCTTACCTATGAACTTGTCTGAATTCATAGATTTGTGGGGTATTCATAAGTAAAGCCCCAATTTTGATGCCCTAATTTTAGGTCAATCAAATTACATAGAGAGAGTGGAGAAATTCTTAAACGATCATACCCTATCACATAGAGAAAGTTCTCAGTTAAGGGGTCATACTACGTGTCAATGTTGACGCGATATCTCTGTCAAATCAGGACTTGATATGTACTTGGTAATTATATAGTTATAATTAAAAAAAAATCATGACAAAATGGTGAGCCTTATTTGGACAAATATATACATGGTGAATTACCACATCAACATTGCCGTTGTGTAGTGTAACAGTTTCATTGAAGACTTTCTCCACCACATGACGCGAGGAAATACCAATCAGATTGTGATAAATGAGCAAATCGGTATTAATCACTCGAACACCTGTCTTAATTATTATTAATCTAGTAGTTTAATTGATTTTTCTTCACAACGTCACTGTGATTTGGATTATCAATCAAGTTGGGGAATATTTTGAAGATTCCGAAGTTAGTGAAGCAAGTATGGTAAACAACAGAATGAAGAATCCTTAGTCATTACTCCCCCAATGGTCCCAGCTGATACATTTTTTATCCTCACCATTCTTTGGCACATTTACTTGCTTAGCTGTGTCCTCCTGTGATTTTCTCTATATGTTTTGGATGGTTTTGCTAGAGGGAAAAAAAATCAAAAGTTTATTTCCTCAAGGTTATTGTGCAATGGAAACTGTTCCTTGTTGATCCTTTATTCAGTATAAATATAGTATTCAGAATTCTAATAAATTATAATTAATTCAGTTCCAGCTGGATGAGTCCACTAGATGGTAAGTCTCTCAGGAGTTGAATTCTCTCCATTCATAAGACTCAAATCTGAGACATTATTTAAGGAGAAGAGACGTTCTATCATCTCAACTAATTCACTTTGATCACTATGATATATTAAGAAAATATTAGTTAATAACAGATGTCCATCAATCAATTTTAAATTAGGAATGTGGCTTAATTTTAAAGGAGATATCGGTAAAACTTTTCATTTTAGTTTTTTTCCTTATTTATTTATTTTTTGAAAAATATTTTTTGTTGAAATTTTTTTAGATAAAATATTCTTTTTTAATGGAATATTCTTTTTTTGGATGGAAAAAGTAATAGTGGAAACTAAGTAGTAAAAACTCAAAATGTTAATGATGCGAATGATAAAAAATAAAAGTTTAGGATGAAAATGACTAAAATGCTAAATGTTAAGGACCAAGAGTGTCTTTTTCCCAATATGGGACACAATAAGCACATGAAGTTTCACTAGTGAGATCGAACCAAGAATTTTTAGGTGATAGGGTGAGAGCGACATCGAAAAAAAGGTCATCCTTCTCTCATCAAAATGAATTTTCATTGGATCACAAGTTGTATTTTCCGAGGAGATTATTAATTAATCTCTTCACATCCTATGTCACTATCGGGGCAGGTTGCCTGCCACAAGACTCTGTTTCTAGGAGCCTTTGCGAAGTCGAAAATATCGTTCCTCAGGCCCCACAATGTTCATTTATCTCAAACCGTAACGTCCAAGTGCAGCAGGGGCACATCAGCAGGCTGTAACACGGTTGTCTGGTTCAAATTTACGAGACAGTCTAGTAATGAATATACCACATAATAATGCTAATGTGGTATTACGAGCGAATGCGATTAAGTTATTTTTAGAATATTTTTAATAAAATCTAAAAGGAAAAAAAAACTAAAAATGACTTGATTTAATCAGTTTGTGATATCACATCAGTACTGTCACGTGACATACTCCTTACACACAATTTACGTCCATGATCGATGTCCATGCACAGAGTCATACATACTGTACAGACGTGTCCATGTCCGTCGAAGCAAATTCAGCCGTGGATTCCCAAGCGCATACACTTCTACTCGAATCTCGACAGTGTAGCAATGAGCGAATATGAATTCGAATGGAAACCGGATGCTCTACGAAGATCCCGAAGACATCCACGATAGCTGGAAGCAGAAGAAGAACACCAAAGCCAACGGGATATGGCCAAGACGAGGACTACGAGGACGGGCTTCCCCCTCTTCAATCGCCTATATCAATCCCCTTCCTCTCTTCCCACAGAAAACTTTGGACAGAAGTCTCTGGCAGGACATGGGATTGGGTACTCACCGTCCGTTGATGACAACAGTCAGAAGCCTATCCCTTCTGTGCCTCGTTGCGGTCTTCCTCCGGAGATCGTCTGCGGACAATGATCCGAGCCGGCTACCGCCTCCAGACAATTCCTCAGGTAACTGCTTTACGATAGGGTTTGTTCACGTCTGCAGATTCATGTTCGGTTCTTCAGAACCTGTATCCTTGTTCGTTTAGCTTTCCGGGACAGCACTTGGTTCATTGTTCAGGTCCAGACGGAGTATTCCGGGAAACAGAACAGTTTCCTCTGGGGCCCTGCAAATCTGTAAAATCATACCTTGGATGCTGGTCGAGTTTGAGTTAGATCTGGAACTGATTTTCCCCGTGAACATTTACACTAGCCTTGTAGGCCAAATGGACAACTTCCTAATGTAATCTTAAGCTTGTAGCAAATGAGCAGCTACATTGGTGTTATATTGATGGGATCAATATTAGTACTAGTTGTTTAGTTCGTCTGATATATTCGAGGTTGAATACAAAAACCCTAACATTACATAGTGAGTCAGCTGGATTGCTATTGCCTCATTTTTCATTGATTAAAAAAAAAAAGGCAGTTAACATATTCAAGTCGTTCCCTGGCAGCATGTGTGCTAGACTTCTCGAAGTACAGTTACAATCCCACCGGGGATTGCCTCAGAGCAAAGGAGGAGATCGATGACTGGGACAGCTACCGGACCACTCTCTGCTGCCGGAACGCCCTGGCGGCCCTCTCCGAATCTCTAGCCGTCCAAGCCAGTAACCGGACACTGGGCTCCGACAACATCTTCCTCGGACACGACCGCTGGGTCAACTGCAGCGGGAACTTTCAGCGGCAGCAGTCGGTATCGGTCAACTCTTGCAGGTTTGACAACCTCTTCATCGGGAGCAGCGAGTGCTCATACCTCTCCCTCTCCAACTTGACGGACCCTGCCTTCCTAGAAAACGGGAAGTTCAAGAGAACTCTGGAGTCCTGCTCGAACTTTGGGAACTCGTTTGATTCGGCATGCAGGGAATGTGCCAGAGAAGTGCTGGATCTGAGAGATGATATGCTCAACCAACTCAATGCGAAGAACAACAGGACCGAGCAGGCTGTCTGCGGGGTTGGGGTGGTGATTTCTCTCGCAGCGGGAATGATCAATGACCCTCCCTCGACTGGCGACTTCTTCCGGTGTCTCCAAGTCTTGGACAAGTTGGGTAAGTAAAGTCCCCTGGATTGGGTAAAAATAACTGGAAATATCGACTGTTAGGAAAAGTTCTGATTCCGATATGCAGATGGTTGATGCTGATCGAACTTTTTCTCTTCTGTGCCGACAGATCCGGGCTATATAAGGATCAAATGTAAGTAATTGATGGAGACTAACCACAAACTATTCAGCTGGCAATTTCATTTCCTAGAATCAACATTCTCCTTCTTTCTCAGACTTTGATGATTCTCTATCTGTCTTATCAGATACAACGTTCAAGGTGATCATTGTGCTGCTACTGGTCATTTTCGGGGTCCTGCTTATCACGCTTCTTATCAAGTATGTGACGAGGAGCAAGCCCGGGAAGCCAGCTCCGTCGAAAGAGATCGCCAGATGGTCAAGCATGTATCGGTTCTCCAGGGCTGAGATTCAGAGCGCCATGGGCTCGGAGAAGGACTGGAAGAGCCTTGGAAGAGGAAGCGCCGGGTGTGTCTACAAGGGGATCCTCCCAAGCGGGCAAGCTGTAGCCATCAAACATATCAATAAGCGTAACCGGTCGGATTCCTTTGTAAGGGAGGTTGAGAGCTTCTCCCGGGTTCGGCACCCGAACTTGGTGTCTCTCCTCGGTTACTGCATCGAGGGAGGCGAACAATACTTGGTTTACGAGTATTGCCCGGCTGGGAACCTTGCTGAACATCTGCTAAGTAATCTTTCTTTCAGCTTCAAACTTTTAGTACTTACCATCAATCTCGGTTCTTGTTTAGCTGGAAAAGACCGATTTAAGCGAGAAAACGTTCGTTATTTTGATTAGCTAATCGAATTTCACAGGAAAGGGAAGCGTTTTGACGTGGGATCGCAGGGTTAAGATCCTGAGAGACTGTGCACTTGCCCTTAGATATCTGCACCATTTCATTGACGGTTGTATAGTTCATCGAGATATCAAGGTAATGAGAGGACCATTCCCGGTATATGAAGAAGTATCTGGAAAGGACATTTAGCTAGTCCTGTTGCAATTCGAGAAATTTTCTTAGAATTATCAGAAAAAGGTGTCTGAGACTGTGGCTTGATCTTAAAGTTTCCTGCAGTTGCCTTGAAGGGCTAACGAGGTTGTCTTTTTGCAGCTCACTAACATTCTTTTGACTGAGAACTTAGAGCCTAAACTCTCCGATTTTGGGTTAGCAAAGATGCTCGGGATGGAAGAGAGCAAAGTGTTCACTGATGTTCGAGGAACCATAGGCTACATGGACCCCGAGTACATAAGCAATGCGAAGCTGACTTGTGCAAGTGATGTCTACAGTTTCGGGATCGTTTCACTTCAAATCCTGTCTGGACAGAAGGCCATCGAGCTGGATCTCGATGCCCGGGATCAGCTCACTAGAAAGGTAAAAGCCTCAGCTGTTGCATCCGAACGAATAAGGCATAGGATAAAACTTTTCCCTTCTCCTTTTTACTCATGCAGGCGAAGGACGTGTCCTTGAGGAAACGCCCTTTATCCGATTTTGAAGATCCGAGGTTAGATGGAAACTTCGACCCAGTGGACTTTGAGTGCATCCTTCAGGTTGCAGTATTCTGCGTTGCAAAATCAAGCAAGGACCGCCCAACCATAGATACTGTCTTTGAGGAGATGGACAGGGTGTGGAACAACACACTTGGAAACATGGTTTGTACCTCGAAACCATTAGTATATTGGAGTCTCTGCGTTCTAATTTCGAACCATGATCTTGAATCCTGTTCCAACCCTCGTGTTGCCCTGCAGAAAGTGAAAAGGGAGACAAGTTTCACAGCAACATCCATGTCAAATTCTGCCGATGTGATTCCAGTCTAACTGAGGACCCGAAGTTCTTGCAAGCATCATCAGAAGATTCAGACAGAAGCGTGATTGCGATTGTGGCAATCGAAATGTACGCCAGACCAACATAAAGTTCCGTTATCGGGAAATCTTCCCACCCCAGTTCTTGTGAAGCTGTTCGAGGAAGTGTTGTGGCCTGCTGGTGTGAAGAAAACAGACTGGGGTCGAAGCTCCGCCATAAGTCCTGTGTCAAGTGAAGATTTCTTCTGTAGTCTCCTCAATGTATCTGTCCTGTTTTTTCCCGTGTGCACCATCCAATGAACCCCAACCCATCCAAGATCTGTTTTAATGATTCAGAAGTTGTATGAGTTTGTGAATATTAAGGTTTCTGTTGTAAATTTTCTCTTCCGTGCAATAATTCAAATGAGGCTTAACTTATGGGATGCCACGTCCCTTCTCTTTTTCAGATGGCCTATTGCCCTCAAACATTCCCAAACGAAATATATGCATTCAAACGATAGGCATTTGCAGACAGCCACATTGCCTCCGAAAGCAAAACAGGACTGTAAACGATTACATAACCTTTATGTTACTTGCGAAACACACAAGACATCGAGGTCAGTACTCAAGCCTCCATAATAATCTCCGAAATCCGGGAACATGGAACAGTCCATGGCAGCATTATTTACACTACCGAAGGCATGGGTGGTAAGAAATGCTACCACAGCATCTTTACCGCATCCTCCAGCATGTCAGACGCTGAGTCGCTCCTGAGATTCTGTCGCTGAAAAGGAAATGATAGAGTACATGATATTACTGCAATAAAGTCATCTGGATCGACGAGCGAATAAGATGTTGAAACGACTGGTATCGTACCAACAACTCTGAAATGACGCCCTTCAACTTAAGAGTGATCTCCACTGTGGTTCCCCCAACCGAAGCCCTGACATTGAACCGATCTCCATCCCAGACCTCGAGCCTCAGCGAAGGGCTCTCGTAAACTCGGGAAACTGTATGCCATACCCCTATGACTCTGTATCTATCCCCAGAGGATTTTGCCCTCCCAAACGGCCATCTAAGGCCTCCCTTCAAGTTCGGGTCTAAAACAGCCAAAGCGATCAAACTTCTGATGCTCTTGACCTCATCATCCTGAAAGGTTATTTTACGCAATTCGATCGGATCATCGTTGCTCAAATCAAGCTGGCTCAATCTAAAATACGTCGTGGATCTGATCTACTTACATGGAGAGATGTTAAGGTTCTTTTAGTGGAGAGCATAAGCCTCGGGTCGAGATTTTTCTTGATGCATGGGATGTCATATACCATACGGTGAATTTGGTTCAGGTCGATCCGCAGCATCAGCAAAATTTTCATTAAAAAGCGAAAGTTTCACTTGATCAAAGTTTGCCTTACTTGCACCTTTCTAATAATGCATCTGCATTCATTCCTCTGTCAATTTTGCTCATCAGAAAACAAGGACAAGCTGTCATTCTTTCATGTAAAAACACATGTTCATGTTCTTTAAGGAAAATGGTGACATACAACTGCTAATGACTTGTGGTTTAAGATCAGGAATTTGCCTTATAGAGTTCGAGCCCGTCCTCTTCTTTCACGACTCCGCATTTGCACCAGATGGTTGCCTCTGGTCGAGACTTGTCAGACAACTGCATGAGGATACGAACAGATTTGAGTATCAGAAATAAACCAAATAAGCAAATGTACTTAAAATTACATGGCACTAATTTTGGAGAAGTCGCTTGGAGGAAGAAAGAACTACCTTCACATGATATACATCCTTTAGGTCTTCGAACTTGACTCCAATATTCGGAACAACTTCATCCACAACTGCCTTGATGTATGAAGAAGGAACATTGTTGTAGATGCCTCTCTCCAAGCCTCTCTCCTCCTGAACATGTCAAATTTATACCATGGACTCATTCCCATTATGAAGTGATAAATAGATAACCTGCTCAAGATGGCATTGTTGTTCGAACTTACGGGAGAAAAAGAACTTTTCCAACTCTTGCAACGGGCTTGGACCGTATCTCCTTTGAGTTCTGATCTTCCCCTCCTGTTTCATTCCTCACGAATTCAGAGTAATGGATTAGGTCTTGCAAGATTTTTCTGGTGATGTATGTCCATGGCTTCTCTTCCCCATTTCGACTCACTCAGTCATCTTCCACCAGATAGAAAACAAGCGAATCAATACCTTCCATATGAAAACCTCAATCGATGGAATCAATATAGGAAAATGCAGCCATTTGTGTAGTGATTTCATTCAAAGGAATAGAATACCAACCATTAAGCAAGGTATAGTTCACCAGAGCGAGATGCTTCACGCCAGTCATTCGTTCGATCTGCTCCATCGGGAGCAGTCAAAGAACAGGAGGCTGAGAGTCTGCTTCTTTGTCATCCAAACCAACAGCAAACCACCTCAATATCGCAGTGTCTGCATAAACAATCTTCCCGCTCATGTCCCTGCCTGGCTTTGGTCCAAGTGACCGGAAGTTAGGACTCCTCCGAAACCTAGGAATCACCATTTCAGCTGTCGGAGGTCGAGCACAGTTGCCCTTTCGCATGTGTGGCGGCACATAAGCCATGGATGCAGCAATAAAAGACACCACTTTCAAGCGTATGACCTGAAAAATCTCACAAACAATAGAAGAAAATCAGCAGAAGAACTCTCTGAAGGACAGAGTCTAACCTCTAACCTGTTAAGAATAAAATTAGCAGAAAAGATCAAAAAAGAGTTTCATCTTTTTAATCACCATTAACGAGCAAACCAAACAGACCAAAGATTTGATCTTTTCTCGAGGGAAGAACCCAGAGCCACTTAGGCAACAGATCCTCAGTTTTTCACCCCCGGAGGAAAATGGGATCTTCATGGCTTTATTTATAGGCGAGACGAAAAGGTTGAGGGAGAGTAGTAGCGTTCATTGGAAATTGAAGGAAGACTAGGAATGGAAAGCGGTTAACTTCTCCACAAAGGACCTTCCTGGGGAATTTAGTAAATCTAGGCATCATCGGCATTGGGCTCCCGGCCACGGGCCGGTTTGGTCCCTGAACCGGTCAGGTAAAAACCGGCCCAGAACAGTTTAAAACCGGAACCGGTTCGAAACCGTCCTCGAACCGTGAGGGCTAAGGTTCAGGGCCGGTTCCACCGGCCTTTGAAACAGGAACCGCCGGTTTCAAACCTAAATCTGAACCGGACCGGAACCAGCAGTTCCAAACCGGAACCGTGGAGAAATTAAAAAAAAAAAAGAAAAACCCCACCCAGCCAGCTGTCCTGCAGGCCTACCCCCGCGGGCCCCACACTGTCCCCTACCCCGCCCGCCTACCCCCAGCCCCTGCCCCCCTCTCCCCAATAGATTTTTTAATATAATCTAAAATATTTATTATATGATATAAAATATAAATAAGTTCGTTGTATAAATTACTATTTAAATCTTAAATTCATATATTAACTATAATAATTGTAAAAATTTACACAAATCAAGAATTTAACTGTAATTTATATAACAAACTATTTATTAAATTAAATTTTATTAATTTTAATAGAAATGAAACCGATCGGTTCAGAACCGGATGAAACCGTAATTTTGAACCCAAACAGTTAGATTCCGAACCGTCCAAGGAAAAGTTCAGGGCCGGTTCCATACGGCCACGGAACCGGAACCGGCGGTTCCGAACCAGAACTATCCGGTTCAGGAACCGTAGCCAGGCCTACTACCTTATTATTTTTTTATAGTATTAGCTCTTTACTTTATATAAGATTAATTTTTAAATTTTAGAATTCGATTATAAAAGATGCCACAAATTATGAGTACTTTATTAGAAGATGTTATTTATTATTTTACTTTTATAATATAAATTATTTTGATATTTTTCACAATTATCATTATTTTTTATTATGATCAAATATATATAATTTTTAAATATATTTTCATTTATTTAATTACTATCTATTATTGATTTAAGTAATAACGATATTTTACCAATAAAAAATTTTATCAAATATATATAATTATTATGTGAAATAAAAATTCATCGAGTTAAAAATACAATCTTTTAAACAGTTTGTGAATTCAAAATTTAAACGAGAGAGTTATGAACAATTAAAATTAATTATGTGAATAAGTTAACAAGTTTCAGTTTTGGATACGCACTGTGTTAAATTAGAACTAGAACTAACCAATTCTTTAATTTATTACTACGTAATCTACCATATTTTCATTATGATTACCAATTCTGGATGTACCCCTCAGCGCACCCTTAAATAAATTAGCTTCCTGTGGAGTTTTTATTTTTAATTGGGCCCTCAAAATTTGGTCAACCTCAAAATTTACCCTAAAGGTATTCCGGCGATCCCAAATATAGTACTTATGAATAAATGCATGAAGAGCAGAAGAAGCACAGCCGGCAGGCATAGTGATCCAATGTTTCCAAACCTACTTTCATGTAATTTGGAGGGTTTAAAATCTTAAATTTGAATCTCTTATATATTGATGAGATTAGGGCTAACACAGAACACACTATCGTTAAACAGAATTTTACAATTCAGTAATCGAACGGTCAGGTGAAGATATTTTATAAGTCAAATAATCAACCGTATATCACTGATTTTTGTCATTGCCCAAAAGTTCTGCCCCTTACCGTTAGAAACTTATTAGAGGAAGCAATAAAATTACTAAATTCCTCCAAGCTCTCAGATAAATTACTAGATCTACAGGTGAGACCCTACCTTGAAGCTAGAAGGATAATCCTATCCCGGGCGAGAACAATCTTGTCCTCGCAGCCAAGCAGCCAGTCATGTGCCTCCGTGAGTTTGTGAATACTTAGGTTTCTGTTGTACAATTGTACCAAATTTTCTCATCGATACGATAATTCAAATGAGATGGCTCATTGCCCCTCAAGTATTCGAATAACAAATAGAAAATCTATGCATTCAAACGATGAGCATCAGCTGACAGCCACATTGCCTCTGAAGGCAAAATAGGATAGTAAACGCTTACATAAGCTTTATGTTGCTCATGGAGCACACACAACACCGAGGTCGGTACTCCAACCTCCACACTACTATCCAAAATCCGGGAACATGGGACAGCCCATGGCAGCATTGTTTACACTACCGATGGCACGGTCGGCAAGAAATGCTCCCACAGCATCTCCACTGCATCCTCCAGCATGTCAGACACCGAGTCGATCTCGAGCTTCCCTTTTCCCTGAAAAGAAAATGATCGAGTACATGATACTACTGCAATAAAGTTGCCGGGATCGACGAATGAATAAGATGCTGAAAGAAATGGTATCGTACAAACAACACCGAGATGATGCCCTTCAACTTAAGAGTGACCTCCACCGTGGTTTCCCCGACCGAAGTCCTGAAATTGAACCGATCTGCATCCCGGACCTTGAGCCTCAGCGAAGGGCTCTCGTAAACTCGGGAAATTGTATGCCATACCCCTACGACTCTGTATCTATCCCCAGAGGATGTTGCCTTCCCAGACGGCCATCTAAGGCCTCCGTTCGAATTTGAGTCTAAAATAGCTAAAGCGATCAAGCTTCTGATGCTCTTGACCTCATCATCCTGAAATGTTATTTTACACAATTTGATAGGATCATCATTGCTCAAATCAAGCTGGCTCGATCTAAAATACGTCGGGGATCTGATCTACTTACATGGAGAGATGTTAAGGTTCTTTTGGTGGAGAGCATAAGCCTCATGTCGAGATTTTTCTTGATGCATGAGATGTCGTATACCATGTGGCGAATTTGGTTCAACTCGACCTGCAACATCAGCAAAATTTTCATTAAAAAATGAAAGTTTCACTTGATCAAAGTTTGCCTTGCTTCAAGCTTTCTAATAAAGCATCTCTATTCAAACCTCTGCCAATTTTGTTCATCAGAAAACAAGGACCAGTTGTCATTCTTTCAAGGAAAAAACACATCATTTCATGTTCTTTAAGGAAAATGGAGACATACAACTGCTAATAACTTGTGGTTTAGGATCAGGAATCTGCCTTATAGAGTTCGAGCCCATCCTCTTCTTTCATGACTCTGCATTTGCACATGATGGTTGCTTCCGGTCGAGACTTGTCAGACAACTGCACGAGGATACGAACAGATTTGAGTACCAGAAATAAACCGAATAAGCAAATGTATATATAAATACATGGCATGAAGGATGGAGGAATTGCCTGGAGAAAGAAAGAACTACCTTCACATGATATACATCCTTTATATATTTGAACTTTACTCCGATCTTGGGGACAACTTCATCCACAACTGCCTCCATGTACGAAGCAGGAACATTGGTGTAGAAGTTTCTCTTCAGCTGCCCCAGTAATGCTTCAGTGACCGGATCTTCGTTCAGGTCTTCTTCCTGAATCGTGGACCTCCTCCTGAGCATGTCAAATTCATACCTTAGACTCATTCCCATTATGCAGTGATAAATAGATAACCTGCTGGAGACGGCATTGTTATTTGAACTTACGGGAGAAAAAGAACTTTTCCGACTCTTGCGACAAGCTTGGGCCGTATCTCCTTTGAGTTCAGATCTTCCACTCCTGTTTCATTCCTCACAAATTCAGAGGAATGGATCAGGTCTTGCAGGATTTTTCTGGTGACGTATGTCCATGGCTTCTCCTCCCCATCTCGACTCACTCGACCATCTTCCAACAGATAGAAAACAAAGGAATCAATGCCTTCGATATGCAACCTCCATCAATGGAATCAATATAGGCGAAAAAAATGCAGCCATTTGTATAGTGATTTCATTCAAAGAAATAGAAAACCAACCATTAAGCAAGCCATAGTTTACTAGGGCGAGAGGCTTCTCTCCAGTCATTCGTTCGATCTCCTCCATCGGTACCCGGCGAAGAACAGGAGGCAGAAAGTCTGCTCCCTTTTTATCCAAATCAACAGGAAACCACCTCCATATCGCAGTGTCTGCATGACCAATCTTCCCGCTCCTGTCCATGCTCGGTTTTGGTCGACGTGACCCGAAGTTAAGACTCCTCTGGAACCTAGGAATCATGATTTCAGCCTTCGGAGATCGAGCATAGTTGCCATGTCGCATGTGTGGTGGGACATAAGCCATGGATGCAGCAATAAAAGACACCACTTTCTAACGTATGACCTGAAAAATCTCACAAACAGTAGAAGAAAATCACCAGAAGAACTCTCTGAGGACAAAGTGGAAAGTCTAACCTGTTAAGAATAAAATTAGCAGAAAAGATCAAAAAGTTTCATCTTTTAATCACCATTACCGAGCAAACCAAACGGACCAGAGATTTGATCTTTTCTCGAGGGAAGAACCCAGAGGCACTCAGGCAACAGATTCTCCTTCTCAAGAAAACAAAGGAACAGGAGAAGAGAAGAGCAGCAGCACTTAACAAGAAAGCTCCCTGTGGCTTTTAGACAGTAGACCAGCTCAGTTTTTCGAACCCTGGAGGAAAATAAGATCCTCATGGCTTTATTTATAGGCGAGGCGAAAAGGAGGGAGGAGGGGGAACAGGAGGGCGTTCATTCGAAGTTGAAGGTAGACTGGGAAGGAAAAGAGGTTAACTTCTCCGCGAAGCAGGGGCATATACTGATATAGGATTGATTAAGAACCGACAGAATCCTACTCCATTGAAAAGATTCTGGATAGATGCCAATGAAAATGAGATTTTCGTCGTTTTATCTATAGGCAAGACGAAAAGGAGGGAGGAGGAGGAAGAGTAGTAGTGTTCATTGGAAGTTGAAGGAAGACTGGGAAGGAAAAGCGGTTAACTTCTCCATGAAGCAGGCGCATACACAGGTACATGATTGATCCGAAATCGATAAAAACTTAGTCTATTGAAAAAGTTCTAAGTAAATTTCGATAAAATAGAATAATTATGGCTTTATTTACATGCCTGAGGAAAAGGAGGGAGGAGGAGGAAAAGGAGTAGTGTTCATTGGAACTTGAAGGAAGGCTGGGAAGGGAAAGCGGTCAGCTTCTCCATGAAGCAGCGGTATGTACTGATGGAGAGGATTGATCCGGAGATAAAAACCTACCTATGGAAAAAGTTATGGGTAGATCTTAATGAAAATTGAATAGGTTATGAGTAAAAAATGAATGAACGGGTCGGTTCTGATTCCGGCACATAGTGTACCCGAAATCGGAACTGCAATCTGTTAATTTATTTGTAAAATTAATCTTAATTGTTATTAACTTTCCCATTTAAATCTCAATTCATGAACCGTTTAAACTATTGTATTTCTAACTCGATAAACTTTATTTGACATAATAATTATGTATATTTGATTAATTTTTCATGTGCAAAATATTATTGTAACTTAAAATTTGTAATAAATAATACTTAAATATAATGCAAATATATTGAAAATTACACATGTTTTATTATGATTAAAAATTATATTAACTAATTATAGTCATATGAAGTAATCCATATTATAGAGGTAAAAAATAAATAATAAACAGGTTCCAACAACGTAACTGGAACCTGTAATATCTTATAGGCTCTGGATAAGATCCGGTTACAAGATTCAATAGGGTGAGGTCTGGATCCAAAAGTTAGAAACGAGTTTTATATAGGATAGGAGTTCGGTAATATGGAAAAATACATGGTACCTAGACCCGAACACCTCTACCATGAAGGACCTGCTCGAGGAATTTAATAAATTTAGCAGTGGTCGGGTCCACGTAACCTGTATTTTTTCATGGTATCTGAACACTACCTTGTATAAGATCAGTTCATAAATTTTGGAACTAAACAACTACCCTAAACTTAGAAGATACCACAAGTTATGGGCACCTTATCGAAACTTGTTCATTATTTATTATTTTACTTCATAATATAAATTGTTTCGATATTTTTTATAACTATTATTATTTCATATAATTTTTTATCATAGTTAAATATATATAATTTTTAAATATATTTTCAATATATTTAAGTATTGTCTATTACTGATTTAAGTTATAATGATATTTTAGCTATAAAAAATTTATTAAATATGCACAATTGTTACGTGAAATGAAAGATTATCGAGTTAGGAATGCAACGATTTAAACGGTTTTTGAATTAGAATTCAAATGTGAAAGCTTTGAATGATTAAAATTAGTAGCACAAATAAGTTAACAAATTCAGTTCCGGTTTTGGGTACCCACCATGTTGAAACCGGAAACAAAACTAGAACCAGAACCAATCGGGTCCTTGATTCATTACCCATAAACTACCTTGTTTTTAATGTGATTTACCCTAAACGTATCATATTTGATAGATTTCTATCAGTTCTGAATCTACCCTATACGCATGCACACTCTTAAATAAATTAGCTTCCAGTGTAGTTATTACATTTAATTGGCCTCTCAAAATTTGGTCCCCAAAATTTCCTCCAAAGACATTCTGGCCACCCCAAATATGTTACTCATGAATAAACACATAAAGAGAAGAAGAAGCACAACCAGCAAGCATAGTGATCCAATGTTTCGAAACTTACTTTCTTGTAATTTGGAGGGTTCAAAGTCTCGTATTTAAATATGATATTAGGGTTAACAGAAAGGACACTCTCCTTAAGTAGAATATATATAAACGGAACTTTACAATTCACTAATCGAACGGTTCTGTGAAAACTTTTTATGAGTTAAATAGTT
Source organism: Lagerstroemia speciosa (assembly GCA_037672795.1). Lineage (NCBI taxonomy): Eukaryota > Viridiplantae > Streptophyta > Magnoliopsida > Myrtales > Lythraceae > Lagerstroemia > Lagerstroemia speciosa. The sequence goes on from CM075292.1 coordinate 1,859,238, forward strand.
GACTGTATATCATTGATTTTTGTCATTACCCGAAAGTTCTGTCCCTTAACCATAGAAACCTATTAGAGGAAGCAATAAAATTACTAAATTCCTCCAAGCTCTCAGATAAATTACTAGATCTACAGGTAAGATCCTACATTGAAGCTGGAAGGACAATCGTATCTCAGGCGAGAACGATCTTATCCTCGCAGCCAAGCAGTCAGTCATGTCCCTCCATGAGTTTGTGAATATTAAAGACATGTTTGGTAGTACGTAATTGGAATTCAATTCCATGTGAAATTCAAATTGCGTAATTTAATAACTATTTTATATAAAATTGTGATTACATATATAATCAATAATTACGGATTAATAATGCATCATCTTTCTCTATAGAGTAATCTGTAATAGTGATGAAGTACAGATGAATGATTGAGAAATTAAATTAAATTACATCGATGTCCTTCTACAACTTCTTTTTATGATTTATTTCTCATTTCTCGTTAACAAGCTATTTTCTCTTTCTTTTTTTTTCCAACGCATTTTCTCTTTCTTAATATTCCCGTTCCCATTTTTTTAAAGAAGAAACAAATATTCTACTTTATTGGTTATATCAACTAATATTTTTTATTTCAATTAAAAGATAATTATATCGTCATGCCTATGAGTTCCTCTTATGGCCGAAAAACAATTATATCCTTTAGAAATTAAATTATTAAATAATAAATTAATACCTAACAATGAAACAAAAGATACATAATAATTTACAAAAAAATTTAATCATTCATTTATTAGTATAGGATAAAGGATAAATTAGTAATTTTCTTTTACCTTCTAATAATTACTGGTCAATATTTATATCTAATTCCATGTTAGCAAACAAAGGTATTGTTCATATTTAATTATCTCCCGATTCATTGTACTTATTTGTTCAATTCACTACAATTCATTGTCTATTTGGTTCATCACTACTAAACATGCCATAATTATACGTTTGATTCGCAGGAATGAAATAGAGAATGAATAGAATGGAATAGAAAGATGAATAAATAAAATAATACATAAAAATATTATTATTTAATTGAAGGAATAAAAAGATAAGAAATAAAATTTTTAAAGTGAAAAAATAAAATTGCGTTACTATATATATTTTTACAATATTTAAAAATAATATTTAAAACATAAACTAAAAAAAGGAAAAAACCTAGTCGTCTTCTACCCATCCCCCCTGCCACCGTCCCCACCCCTTCCCCAACCCCAGTACGCCCCACCAAACCACCACAAGCCACTACCGAACCCCAGCTCCGGAGCCACCCCTTCCTACTCCCTCCATTCCTCCACCCGAGCAACAGTACTACACAACAGTCGAATCTGTGACTAGACGAAGGGGCACTGGAAGGCTCGAGAGGTTCAGGGAAGGCACAAGGCCATACGGGAAGACTCAGGGAAGGCTCGAGGGAGACGTGGGGCAGCATGGGAGGCGAGATGAAATGCACGGGAAGGCTTAGAGGAGGCATGAGAAGGTTCAAGGAGGCTTCGATATGGCAGCAGCAGCAGACTGACGGTGGTGGCAGTGGCTAGTGCGGCTGTGGAGACAGGTGAAGGAAGCGATGGCACAAGTCGAAAATTTGATGAACAATTAAGAGCAAACAAGTAATTGTACCATCAATTCCTGATCAGAAATGCTATTCCACCTTGAAGTGGAAGGAATAGATATTCCTGGCATATGAAGGTTAGATCTGGAGTAGCTATTCCGCTTATTCTTGCCAACCAAATATGGGAAGACCAAATAGAAAATCTATGCATTCAAAGGATGAGCACTTGCAGACGGTCACATAGCCTCTGAAGGCAAAATAGGACAGTAAACGATTACACGAGCTTTATGTTACAAGCACACAACACACCGAGGTCGGTACTCCAGCCTCCATACTAATCTCCAAAATCCGGGAACATGGCACAGCCCATGGCAGCATTATTTAGACTACCGACGTCAGGGTCGGTAAGAAATGCTCCCACAGCATCTTCACTGCATCCTCCAGCATGTCAGAAACCAAGTCGATCCCGAGCTTCCTTTTTCCCTGAAAAGAAAATGATTGGGTACATGATATTACTGCTATAAAGTTGCAGGGATCGACGAGTGAATAAGATGTTGAAAGAAGTGGTATCGTACCAACAATGCCGAGATGATACCCTTCAACTTAAGAGTGATCTCTGTCGTGGTTTCCCCGACCGAAGTCCTGAAATCGAACCGATCTGCATCCCGGACCTTGAGCCTCAGTGAAGGGCTCTCGTAAACTCGGGAAACTGTATGCCATACCCCTATGACTTTGTATCTATCCCCAGAGGATGTTGCCTTCCCAAACTGCCATCTAAGGCCTCCCTTTGAGTTCGGGTCTAAAACAGCCGAAGCGATCAAGCTTCTGATGCTCTTGACCTCATCATCCTGAAAGGTTATTTTACGAAGTTTGATCGAATCATCATTGCTCAAATCAAGCTGGCTCGATCTAAAATACGTCGTGGATCTGGTCTACTTACATGGAGAGATGTTAAGGTTCTTTTGGTGGAGAGCATAAGCCTCAAGTCGAAATTTTTCTTGATGCATGAGATGTCGTATACCATGTGGCGAATTTGGTTCAACTCAATCTGCACCATCAGCAAACTTTTCATTAAAAAACGAAGGTTTCACTTGATCAAAGTTTGCCTTAATTGCAGCTTTCTAATAATGCATCTGCATTCATTCCTCTGTCAATTTTGCTCATCAGAAAACAAGGAAAAGTTGGCATTCTTCCATGTAAAAACACATCATTTCATGTTTTTTAAGGAAAATGGATACAGACAACTGCTAATAACTTATGGTTTAAGATCAGGAACTTACCTTATAGAGTTCGAGCCCGTCGTCGTCTTTCGCGACTCTGCATTTGCACGAGATGGTTGCTTCTGGTCGAGACTTGTCAGACAACTGCACGAGGAGACAAAACAGATATGAGTACCAGAAATAAATCGAATAAGCAAATGTATATATAAATACATGGCACTGAGTTTGGAGAAGTTGCTGGGAGAGTGAAAGAACTACCTTCACATGATATACATCCTTTAGATCTTCGAACTTGACTCCAATCTTCGGAACAACTTCATCCACAACTGCCTCGATGTACGAAGCAGGAGCATTGGTGTAGAAGCTTCTCTTCAGCTGCCTCAGTAAGGCTTCAGTCACCGGATCTTTGTTCAGGTCTTCTTCCGAAGTCGTAAACCTCCTCCTGAACATGTCAAACTTACATCAGGGACTCATTCCCATTATGCAGTAATAAATAGATAACCTGCTCGAGACAGCATTGTCGTTCGAACTTACGGGAGAAAAAGAACTTTTCCAACTCTTGCAACGAGCTTGGGCCGTATCTCCTTCGAGTTCTGGTCTTCTCCTCCTGTTTCAGTCCTCACAAATTCAGAGGAATGGATCAGGTCTTGCAGGATTTTTTTGGTGATGTATGTCCATGGCTTCTCGGCCGCATTCCGAGTCACTTGACCATCTTCCACCAGATAGAAAACAAAGGAATTCAATACCTTCGAAATGAAACCTCAATCAATGGAATCAATATAGGAAAAAATGCACCAAGAGGGGTTGGGCCGAGTGGTAAGCAGCTCGGTGCCGCTTAAGGAGGTCTCAGGTTCGAGACCTCACGTACGCAGACACCCCTCTTGGGAGCCTCACCCGCCATTGCCAGGCGTGCGACCCGGGGCGACCAACGGATTAGTCAAGTATGGTTGGCTGAAAGATGCCATCTCACCGCTGGTGGGGCCTGCTTGGATACCGTGGCTGGCGACCAAAAAAAAAAAAAAAAAAAAAAAAAAAAAAGGAAAAAATGCAGCCAATTGTACAGTGATTTCATTCAGAGGAAAAGAATACTAACCATTAAGCAAGGCATAGTTCACCAGAGCGAGAGGCTTCTCTCCAGTCATTCGTTCCATCTGCTCCATCGAGACCCGTTGAAGAACAGGAGGCGGGGAGTCTGCTTCTTTGTCATCCAAACCAACAGCAAACCACCTCGATATTGCAGTGTCCGCATAAACAATCTTCCCGCTCATGTCCATGCCTGGTTTTGGTCCAAGTGACAGGAAGTTAAGATTCCTCCGGAACCTTGGAATCGCCATTTCAGCTGTCGAAGGTCGAGCACAGTTGCCCTTTCGCATGTGTGGTGGGACATAAGCCATGAATGCAGCAATAAGAGACACCACTTTCTAACGTATGACCCGAAAAATCTCCAAACAGCAGAAGAAAATCGCCAGAAGAGCTCTCTGAAGGGCAAAGTTGAAAGTCTAACCAGTTTAGAATAAAATTAGCAGAAAAGATAAAAAAAATGTTTCATCTTTTAATCACCATTACCGAGCAAACCAAACGGACCAAAGATTTGATCTTTTCTCGAGGGAAGAACCCAGAGGCACTTAGACAACAGATTCTCCTTCTTAAGAAAACAAAGGAACAGGAGAGGAGAAGAGCAGAAGCACTTACAAGAAAACTCTGCGTGGCTTTTAGGCACTACACCAGTTCAGTTTTTCACCCCTGGAGGAAAATGGGATCTTCATGGCTTTATTTATAGGCAAGACGAAAAGGAAAGGAGGGAGGAGCGGGAAGAGTAGTAACGTCCATTGGAAGTTGAAGGAAGACTAGGAAGGGAAAGCGGTCAGCTTCTCCATGAAGGACACCTTCCCGGGGAATTTAATAAATTAGCTTCCAGCGCAGTTTTTATTCTTAATTGGCCCCTCAAAATTTGGTCAGCCTCGAAATTTGAGTTGTGTATAGGTATAAGGTAAATCTAAAACTTGTAAGAACTTATTTTGTTGGATATATTTTAGGTAGATCTTAATAAAATAAGGTAGGTTTCGCGCAACAAATAAAAAAATCAGTTGGTTCTGGTTCCGGTTCCAGCACACAGGTTATCCGTAACAGGAATTGGAACATGTTAACTTATTAATGCAATTAATTTTAGTCTTTCGTAACTTTCTCGTTAGAATTTTAATTTAAACTATTGTATTTCTAATTCGATGGACTTTTATTTGATATAATAATTTTGATAAATTTTTCATATTTATGATAAAAATATATGAAATAATAATAATTATAAAAAGTACTAAAGTAATCTATATTTTAGAGATAAAAATAAATAATAAATGGATTTCAATAGCGTACCCGGAACTGTGGTATCTTACAGTTTTCTAGTAAGGTCCGATTTCAAGATTCAACAGGGTATGGTCCGGATCCAAAAGTTAGGAAACGGTCTCATATAAGATAGAATCTGGGTATTATAAAAAAAGATATCCGAACCTGAACATCCCTACTCAAAATTTCCCCCGAAGATATTCTGGTGATTACAAATATAGCATTTACAAATAAACATATAAAGGGCAGAGGAAGCACAAACCACTAAGTGATCCAATTTTTCCAAACTTACTTTCACGTACTTTAGAGAATTTAAAATCTCGAGTTTGAATATCTTATACGTTAACAAGACCATGGCTAACATGGAAGACACTCTCCTTAAGTGGAATATATAAATAAAATTTTATAATTCAGTAATTAAATTGTTCTGTAAAAATTTTTTATGAGTTAGATAGTGATTGATTTTTGTCATTTCCTGAAAGTTATTAGAGGAAGCAATAAAATTACTAAATTCCTCCAAGCTGTCAGATAAATTACTAGACTAGATTTATAGGTATGGTCCTTCCTTGAAGCTGGAAAGATAATCCTATCCCGGGCGAGAACGTTCTTATCCTCGGAGCCAAGCAGCCAGTCATGTCCCTCCCTGACCTGGAAGATATCACTTTTCCTTACGCTTTGTTTGGATTGAGGTGCAAGGAGAGTTATGGAGGGTAGGTTATAGAGGGTTAAGTATAATTCTTATTTGATAAATAAGAGATTTATAGAGGTATAAGTTTAACTATTATTTAGAAAATTAAAATATGATAGTTATAGAAGGTTATGAAAGATTATTTTCAACCATCCATAAAACTTCGTCAAACTTATTTTTCAACCCCTAAATTAGGGAATTACGAAGGGTTATAAAATTCTCTATAATATATATCTCAAAAATTTCTTATAATCTTCCACCTCTACAACTCTCCATAAGCCCCTCACTCCTCAATCCAAACAAGCCGCACGGAGAACCAGGCTCCTGGCCAGGGGCCAAAAATCTCACAAAAATCTCAGCTCAGCAAAGCTTCACCTCACTCTCCATCGTCTTCGAAGCTCATAATCTTGCAGTCCCGAAATTTCATGAATTTCCCTCTGTGATCAGCTTCCATGGCTCTGCTCCCGAGCCGCCATTTCTGCCCGCCGAAGTTCCATGGCGCCCGCCGAAGTTTCTTCAGGTACAGCTCTGCAATCCCTCGCAAGAATCTCCTTTTCAATGCAAATAAGTTGAATTTAGCCTTCATTTTGTCATCTGAGCCTAACCCACGTGGGAATTTAAACTCCAATCGGAATGTCAATTTCAGTAGCAGCAGCAGCGGAAGCAGTTGGTTGGAGAAATGGAATGATAGGAACAGCAGAATCAGCCCTAAGCCGCCTCGGGTGGCGATGAATTATAGGAGTAGGAATGGTGGGGGTGCATCAAGTTCAGGTCTTGGAGAGGTTGGTGGTGGTGGTGGGAGTACCATGCAGAGGATTGTCGAGAAATTGAAGAAATTTGGGTACATGAGTGATGACAGCGAGAGAAAAGTGTCAGTGGAGAGAGTGATCGAGAAAGGGTCAGTGGAGGACATCTTCTATGTCGAGGAGGGGATGCTGCCGAACACCCGTGGCGGGTTCTCGACGAGAATTGATGGGAGAGATGGTAATGGGGAGGTAAGGTTCCCATGGGAGGAGAGGCAGAAAAAGGGGGAGGAGGACGAGGGAGGCAGTAAGTGGTCGGTGAGGAGTAAGAGCAAGACCTCGGTGGCAGAGCTCACGATTCCTGAGTCGGAGCTGCGAAGGCTGAGGATCCTGACATTCCAGACAAAGCGGAAGATGAGGATCGGCGGGGGTGGGGTCACACAGGAGGTCGTGGATGAGATTCGCGAGCGGTGGAGGACCTCAGAGATTGTGCGACTCAAGATAGAGGGCGCAGCAGCGCTTAATATGAGGCGGATGCATGAGATTCTCGAGGTTAGTTTCTCTGCAACTTTTCTGTCACTTCATGGTGGGGAGGACAACACTGTTGTTGGCAGTATCTGACTGGTAGAAAGAAATCGCTAGATGTTCCCAGAAGAATGCTGAATCTTTCTTATAATGAAATCAAAAAAGGAACTGCAAAAAAAATCTACAGTATTTTGTTATGAGTTATAGCATGCTGTAATTCATGTTTTGTGATTTTCTATGTTACCATTATGGTGGATATTTGTAAACTTGCACCTAGCAATAGCATAACTTTGCTTTCATTTCATTTCCCGCAGAGGAAGACTGGTGGTTTAGTGATTTGGAGATCAGGAACTTCTGTTTCATTATATAGAGGTGCAGGCTATGAGGTTCCTTCAGTTCAACTGGATAAACGTAGAATCTCAAAGGGAGGTTCCGCTAATTCCACTTTGACATTTGATGATAATAATTCCATAAAAGATCACTTGGGACATTGTTCTTTTAAAGAGGATGCAACAGCACAGACCAATTTGGTAGCTACTGTTGATGATAATGAGAATGCGAAACCATTACAAGAAGTTGAGTATGAGGACGAAATGGACAAGTTTTTGGATACCCTGGGACCTCGATACAGGGATTGGCCAGGATGTGAGCCCCTGCCTGTAGATGCAGATATGCTTCCTGGCACAGTTTATGGTTTCCAACCTCCCTTCCGAGTCCTCCCTTATGGGGTTCGTGCGACACTCTCACAGAAGGAAGCAACAGATCTGAGAAGGCTTGCTAGATTCCTTCCTCCACATTTTGCACTAGGTTTGTGGAAAATAACTTGCTTGTTTTTTGAGGTATGAGTCTTGATTAGGAATGCTTAGATTGTGTATCAAGTGTAGAATCAAATAGATTCTGACTATATGAATCAGGCACCAATATAGTGTTTACTTGGATGCAATTGACCCTTTCCTTTTGGCTATTAATGAAACTAGCTTCAAGATGAAATTTTTTTTTTTACAATAAGGATGGTTATATTGTTTCTAAGGGAGGCACACAACACGAGCAAATTTGCTTAAAGAGCATCATTTGTAAAAGGAGCTACATTGTGTAATGCGTATTTCTTGTACAATTTTCCATCTATAGGAAGAAGCAGGCAGCTCCAGGGTTTGGCTATGGCTATGATTAAGTTATGGGAACGAAGTTCAATTGCAAAGGTCGCATTGAAGCGCGGTGTACAGCTCACCACTAGTGAAAGAATGGCTGAAGATTTAAAGGTAAGGGAGATTTTGTGCCACTTATTTACTTGTTCCCTCTTTCCATTGGTCTTATCATTTGCCCATGTTATCTTAGCTGGGTACATCTGCAAATAGAAGTCAGTCACTTTCTTTTGCACTGTGGAATGTAAATTTTGAAAGTCACTTTTTTATATCAGTACAGAAATTAACTGGAGGAGTGCTGCTCTCAAGAAACAAGGACTTCCTCGTCTTCTACAGAGGGAAGAATTTCTTGTCCCGAGAAGTCACCGAAGCCCTGTTAGAAAGGGAAAGATTGGCCCAGTCACTCCAGGGCGAAGAGGAGCAGGCGCGCCTCAGGGCAACAGCTTTAGTCATGTCTAGTTCAATTAAGGGGGACGAGCTAGTGCCAAGTGCAGGAACACTTGGTGAGACTTTGGATGCTAATGCCAAGTGGGCGAAGAAATTGGGTGAGCAACATGAGGAGAAAGTTAGAAAGGAGGCTGAAATTGCGAGGCATGCTGAACTCGTAAGGAAGCTCGAGAGGAAGCTCGCACTGGTGAGTCACTTGAATTTATCTCATGTTGACCACGATGAACATACTTCATTTCCTTTGTCTATTTTGTGAGAGTGATTTCTACTGGGGCCCGAGCACCTCAGGAATCCATGACTAAGATGCATTTTCAAATTGAAATTATTCCTTTTCTTGGTTGCACAAACATTTGGGCCGAATACAAAATTTCATTAATATGCATCAAGAGCAGCAAATATTCAGAAGGTCACATCTTCCTACAAAATGGATGTTTCCTAATACTGAGGACTAAAACTTTGTGTAACATAAGATGATATCGTATTTCTGCTTAATGAACAAATTTCTCTCGTGTAGGCTGAGAAGAGGCTGGTGAGAGCTGAAAGGGCATTGTCAAAAGTAGAGGAGTTCTTGAAACCTGCCGAAAGGCAGGCAGACCCAGATAGCATCACTGATGAGGAGAGGTTCATGTTCCGCAAGCTTGGCTTGAGAATGAAAGCATTTTTGCTTCTTGGTAAAGCAAGAGACCTCTCCTTCACAATTAATGCTTTTACTTCATGAAGCTCTAAGTTAATATGTTTCTTGTTGTAGGACGTCGTGGAGTTTTCGATGGTACTGTGGAGAACATGCACTTGCATTGGAAGTATCGAGAACTGGTCAAGATTATTGTGAAGGCTAAGACCTTTGACAATGTGAAGAAGATAGCCTTAGCGCTTGAAGCTGAGAGTGGTGGGGTCTTGGTGTCGGTCGACAAAGTCTCCAAGGGGTATGCAGTTATTGTGTTCCGTGGTAAGGATTATCAGCGACCTTCCACATTAAGGCCCAAGAATCTTTTGACCAAGAGGAAGGCTCTGGCTCGCTCAATCGAGCTTCAAAGGCGTGAGGTACTGCTGCATATGATATATTCGCATATTGAAAGGACGTTCGTACTACAAAACCAACCTCATGCCTCAATCCTCTCATTTTATTGCTCCAATTGACTTATTTTATGAATACTGCTACATACATTGCTTCATTTATTCTACCTCAAATTCTCTGATTGTGAGGTTGAAATGTTGCATTCAAATTCATTTCGTCTTTGATCAGTTTGATTTCATTCTTAATATTGTAACAAATCTAAAAAACAACTCCACAAATTTTATATCTACTATTGATTTTACCAAATTATGTGATTAATTCGGGCAGTTTGTGTTTGGTTTAAGAAAAGTGGAAAAGTTTTCCTTTTTTTCGCTCCTCCAGAAGAAGAAAATAGGAATTTTGGGGAAAACAAAAAATAAAGGACTTCATGTGTTGCCCTTTATTATAAATTATCTACTTCAGCATAGTCTCCTCATTTGAGTCGTTTTCTTTCCCTAACTATTTTCTTCATTTTTCTTGTCAACAGGCACTCATTAATTACGTTTCAGCCCTGGAGAGCAAGGTGGCCAAACTGAGATCTGAAATTGTAAGGACTTGTAAACTTTCGCGTGTTCTTTTCCAGTTAGATGCTTGAAAATCCCTGTAACTCCCAGCACAAGTACCTAATACCCTTTTTGTTTTGTCTGCAGGACCAAATGGACAGAGTAAAAGAGAGAGGTGATGAGACACTTTACGACAAACTTGATTTAGCTTACCCGACTGATGAGGAGGAGGATAGCGAGGTTTGATAAATTCGTGTTTGGTTCATTGTGACAGCTTCTGTCTTCGACCATTATGTCAAATCAGTTAGTCACATCTCGGATTTTTCTTTTTCCCATGAAAACTAGGAGGAACGAGACGAGACGTATCTCCAGATGTACAAGAGCGAGAGCAGTGATTCCATTGACCTCCTCCTGGAAGAAACTGATATTCCATCCGATGAAGAAGATCATTTGTCTGAAGGAGAATCAGACAGTTCAATTCATGCTGCACTGGATGATGACCCAGCCAGAGACCGTGATGAAGAAGCGGATGATGACTATCTTTGATCTCAATATCGAGAAATATTCCTGAAAGGAAAACTGGTCAGATCACACGTGGCTGGTGCTGCTTCTGTACGGTTCCTGTACACAAGTCTCCAGATCCGGGGCTCGATCCATGGTTGAATGGTGTCGGATACAATTCAATTAGCAGTGCTTTAAACGTCTATTTACAGGGTTCACGATACCATTTTTTGCCTTTTGCATGTTCAGGTTATCAAGTTCGTGTCTTTTCTGCAGCTTTCGTATTATTCTTAGAGATCCGGTTGGAACTGGTGAATCTTCGGTTGAACCCACGAATCAAGAACTCAAGTGGGAGGAATTTAATACAGAGTCACCTTAATACAGACATATGATCTATTGATGTTGGATAAATTCAGCAGGAGTGGTGTGGGAATTGATATGGAAGTGGCAAGGACCTCAAAAAGTACAGAATTTCTTATGGTTGGTCTGTTATGGTCGGTTGTTAACCAACGAATTTCGAGCCTCACGAGGTATGGGCAACTCAACTGTTTGCTCTAGTTGTAGATTGGAGGATGAAATTGTCTTTCACACCCTATGAGATTGCTCTCAAGTGAAAGCAATATGGGATGATCTTCTACCGATTCATAAAAGACGAGTTTTTTTACTGATGAGTGTGATCAGTGGCTCATAAGGAACTTGACGGATTGTACCTCTCTGAAAATGGAGTCATCACGGGCTATCGTCTTTGCCACTGGTTGCTAACTTTATATGGAAATGGAGGAACAAAGTAGTACATGAACAAGAATTCTATTGCCCTATTAGGAGGATTGTATAATTCGACATGCGGCAACTCCATTCGGTCAAGATGTTCCAAGAAGATTGAAGCCATTAATAGAAAGGAGGAAGGGTTGAAAGTTAGTGGGTTGGATTAAACCCGACATGGATGGGTAAAAATAAATACTGATGGAGTTGCCAAGGGGGACCCCAGAGTTATCGATGGCAAGTGGGATTGTTCTTGATGAATGGGGTAGATGGATTGGTGAATTTATACAAAACATCGGCATCACCGCATCTATTTTAGCTGAATTATGGGATATTAAGTCGGGTCTTGAGTTAGTTTAGGACTTAGGATTCCAGAAACTCATTCTCGAAGTTGATTCGGAGGTAATAGCACAAGCTTTGCAAGGTTGCCGAACCGATATGGGGTGGCATCGAGGGATTATGGCTGACGTCCAAAGCCTTCTCAATCGAGATTAGACAGATATGATTTAACATATGCTTTGGAAGGGGAATGTTTGTGCAGACAAGCTTGCAAATTATACTTTTCACCACCAATTGGGAGTTCACATAATCATCTAGTACCCCACTTATTTGAAGTTTTTACTTTTGCTGACATTGTAGGGGTAGCATTACCCTGATTATGTATCCTCTCGTTTATTTTATGTTTGGGTCTTACCCCGTTTCTTATCAAATAAAATACAGAGAGTTATTTAATTAATTATTAATATCAGTGATGTTTTAGTCAAATTGAATTTGAATGACCACTTTGAACTTTCTATGCTTTTATATATTTATTTATTTATCCTCCATTCTGGACTTTTCCATTTCTCCCTTGCAACTTGCAAGGTCAACCTAGTCTCAAGCTCTTGCTAATTGACTATTTGGATAAAGTCTTCCCGAGCTGACTCACTTGAACAGTGACAGTTTGGAATTCTATTGACCCCAGTTGAACTTTCAACCATAAAACGGGTGTTTTATTACATTACGGAAAATGTTAAGATTGTGGAGAAATTTTCGCAGTAGTAAAATTTCCTTAGGTCGAAATGTGTGTTCTGAGGTTTTTTTAAATAATATATATATATATATATATATTCGTTGTAAAATTCATTGTAATTGTTATATACTAAATTTATTATAATACGATATTGCCGGAAAAGTTTACACAAAAAAAAAAAAACAAGTTTTAGACGGCTGGCTCACGGGCAAAACTCTAACTTAGAAGAAAAGATGAGGCTTTGAAATAAAGACCTTGGTGGAAGTCTCTCGACCAATAATACTAGGTCAAGATCTAGGGCTCGGCTCCGTGCGGGAAACATTGGCCGGGCCTAGCACGACCACTGATCCCGACTGCCCACTTGGGCTGTACGGTACGGGCACGGGTCTCTTTCTTGATGTCCGCTTGGAGGGCCCCAGGTCCTAATCCTAAAACGAGCCTCACCACTCGTCGTAGCAACGAAGGCTCAACTCAACACCTGGCAGCGGCCTTTCAGTAATTCAAAAACTTTGTATTCATGCAATCTGGTAAACCCGAAAAATTTTCAACTTCGTACTGCCTCTACATGTTTATCTTAAAATATATGTTGGTACGGTTAGTTTTGTTCTTGATCTAAACTTTAAGAGTCCAGATTCAATCCTAGTAGGTATTTAATTTGTAATGCACAAAGAGTTTATCGTGTAAACCTCTCTCAGATCTTGACACTGTAAAATTTCTATAGTTTTTTAGGGTCTACTTTGCACGTGTCGAAACCCGAACATTAATTTGTACGTTGAACTTGTTGCGGAAGAATATTCACTCCCGCGTAACCTTCTTTTGTATGAATTTTTCCGGGGGCGAAAAGTCTCTTTGGTAAAATTTGGGGGAGAAAATGACTCCAAACCAACTCCGATTATTTAATTTGTAGTTTCCATTTTTCTTCTTCGCATTTTTTAAGGCACGCCAGCTCTTTGACCGCAGAGGATTCTTCGTTCTTCAACCCCCCAAAAGACAACAAATTTGACCACGTGCTTAAAATACGCTCGCCCCTCGGTAAAGACAGACCGTTATAAGTAACCGCTCAAACCGAAATTTCGAAAACGTGGAAGAACCAACCCAAAAAGCAAACCGAAAAGACAGAAATGGATGCCTTCTTCCCCGAGGATCACGAGCTCCTCCTCAGCAGCAGCAGCGACAGCAGCCTCTTCTGGCCCGACGAGTACCTGGTACCGGCAATATCCCATCTCCCGGTCCTGGGTGGAAGCTCCTTCGTGCCGTACCCTGGTGCATATGTGAGCGGCAGTCAGGAACGGGCTGGGCTGGGTCGGTTGGGGAATATGAACCGGAGGGTCCTGGAGTTTGCAAGGAGGAGCTGGCCCGAGTCAGCAAGAGGCCGGGAGATGGTGAGGGAGAGAGGGTACCGGCACATGATGAGCGAGCGGATGCGGAGGGAGAAGCAGAAGCAGAGCTACTCGGCCTTGCACTCCCTCTTGCCTCGTGGCACCAAGGTGACCGAACCTTTCACTAACTCGAATTTTACCTCTGATGGGTGGGTCCTGCTGATTGCTCGTCGGGTTTTCGGGTCTGGTACCGGGTCCCGGTTCACTCTTGGGAGTCGTCTGTACCTGTAAGAAAGTCGGGTCCAGGATTTGTTTCCAGGATCGTGGGAGGTCTTCGGGAATTTCACGTGGTATTAGAGCTGATTTTGAGTCTCTTTACAATCTGATATTCTGTCCAGTAAGGGGAAAGGATTCCTCGACTTGGCCAGTAACTGACCATCGACGTGCAGAATGACAAGAACTCGATCGTTCAAGCGGCTTCGACCGAAGTCCGGGACCTGCAGAGGCGGAAGGAAGAGCTGCAGAGAAGGAGCTGTGATCTCGAGGCCAGTTTCGGCGCAGTTGGACTGGAGGACGACGGCACAGTGACGGGAGGGACCAAAATCAAGATCAGAATCGGAAATCCTGCATCCGGGATCGAATTGATGCTGCAAGTTCTTGGGTGCCTGGACAGCCTGGGGCTTGAGATGGCTTCCGCCCGATCGAGTTTTTCGTCCGAGGAGTTCTCAGCCGTCGTCGAGATACGGGAAAAGGTAGTTAACCCTATTCGGCTTCATTTTTCTGCATTACGTATTGTATGCTGAGGTATGCCAACTCCTTTTCACCGGAGTGGAATCTCTCGTTGCTTATCTGCAGATTGCTTTTATTTCATTTTTTCAAATTACAAAGTTCTGAAAATAAAAAACCCAAATGGTTTTCTTCGGCTTCTCTGGTTTTTCGGATTCCAGTAATGTTTTCGAGATGTTCAGTGACAAAGTCTCGATCAGACATATTTGTGTGTGTGTGTGTGTGTTTTTTTTTTTTTCACGGGAAGCAGAAAGAGGAGGGAAAAAGGGGAAACTGTTTTCCGTCAACAGCTGGGATCAGAAAAATCAGAAAATACTTCTAAATGAGGTTTGATATAGTATGGGTCAGCCCAACTAGTAAGCTGATATAAGCAGTATGCCAGCAAATGGGTTCGAATCTCTCGGAGGACGGTATTTGGGGTTTAATTGCGGGTCTCAGGCCGTACAATACACCGTTCGGTAGATTAGTCGGGATTCGTTGTCGCTCCGGTGGCCGGCCCGGACACCATCAATATAAAAAAAAAAGGTTTGATATAGTATTATTACCCTCAATTTAAAGAGAGACTCTTGCATGTTGTAGGTGTATTGTATGACAGTACTAGTATCGTATCAGAAGTCAATAAGATTCAATTATTTTTAAGATTTTTTTAATAAAACCTAAAAGGGAAAAAATTAACTCTAAAAATGACTTAACTTGATTGGCTCATGACACCATACAAACACTGTCACGTGATATATCTGTTAAGACTTTCTCCAATTTAAAACAAAATGGTTTCCATTCTAGTCAATGGAATCATCCCACCGATCACTCTATTTCACTCTTCCTATTCCCATCTAAATTCATAGACCTCCTCTCTAACCTGAGAATGATGAACAAAATGATTTTTATTCTCGTCAGCAGGAATATCGGTACCACCTTAGTCTCTTCTTCTTCTTATTCTATCATGTTTTAGAATTATAAGCCTCCTTTTCTAACTCAGAAAAAATGTCTTTTTGTTCTGTAATATTCTTTTATTTTTTTCCTAACATTGTGATGTCTGTGAATTGTATTGAGCAGATGGAAGCAGCAGAAATTGAAAAGGTCATACAGAGCAAGCTGCATGAAGCCCAGAGGAAACATCTGCCATAGTGTCAGGGAGTTTGAGGAGCCGCCCCAAGCTACTATTCACTGTGATAAGATTGCATCTTGTAAATTATGGCATATAAATAACTCCATGCTAAACATAGAACGTCAGTCCCATTCTAGATTATAAGCCTAGGCCAGGTTAATCGAATCGACCCAGAGTTCGCATTTCTTATTCTATTGTAAGAATAACATGACCAACAAAAGCTCCAGCAGCCAATATTCGAATAAGAACATCGCACATTGACAAAAGTAGCAGAAAGCTGAGAATGTCACATCCATTAAACACCAACAGCAACAGTATAAAACTCTATTCACTCACACAGCTACATTCGTTCCCAACACAAGTATTCTCAGTAACGAAACGAAACGAAATGGAAAACAAAATGGGCTTCTGCATCGGAGCAGGATCATTCATTTCAGAGGGATGAACCTTGAAGAATGGGTGGCACCGATACCAGGCCTGCCATGCTTGACAGGCTTGTAACTGATCGAGAACTCAGCAAGGTAATGTCCGATCATTTCAGGCTTGATTTCAACCTGGTTAAAGGTCTTGCCATTGTAGACACCGATGATGCTTCCAATCATCTCAGGCACGATGATCATGTTGCGCAGGTGAGTCCGGACGGGTTCTGGCTTCTCGCCGGGTGGGGCCTCCCTTTTCTGATGATCCATGAGGGAACAAGGTTGCACAATGAGTTTAACTCTTGTTAGTTATCAAGAAATGTAGCACACTATTCAATAGTGATAACTTCTAATGTATACATAAGACAACCAAGTCAAATATTTAGTCAAAAAATTTAAGATGGAATCAGTAGGCAAGCAGCATCAAAGACCATTCACCTGTGGATCCATCTCTACGGTTGTCTGGCCGCTGCTGATTTAACAGCTATTAGTTTTTGCACCCTCACTTGAGGCCACACTATCAAAGATAAGAGTGGCCTACAATACGAGTGCATCATTTTTCATCTCGCAATAGCATTTACCTTCCTCAGATTTTTACATCACCCAAACCAAAAAAATTGCAGTACATGCCCAATTTCACCATACTTAGAACCTTTGCATTACACCTTTTCTCCAAGTAAACATACACAAATCATGGGATTGTTCTCAATAATTGCTCAACTTATATTCCAAATTAAAGAAAGAGCACATACTGCTTTGCGCAACTTCTTGATAAGAGCCATGGGCTTCCTCTTGAGACCCCTCTGGAACCTATTTCACAGCATGACCGCCATAAGTCAAACTCAAAATCAACTGAATTACGTGAAGCAGACAAAAATGTACTTAACTTGAACAACATCACTATCAATGCACTTTGATAAAGCCTATAGAGAGAACCACTCTGTAATATGAGGCGTATAGAATAAGTACAAGGATAAATCTACGGAGAATATCCTGCGAAATCTACCTAGATTACAGTCATTGGTTGACAGATTTAATGCACACGAATCACTCTATCCATCTAAAAACGTTTCAGGAAATGATATTATCTCTTCTTTTAATCATTGAGCAGATTTCAACATTCAAAAATTAGCTAGAACTGCATAACTCAAAGGAAATCTCCACTACCTCAAAGTCCTGAAAAAATACATTATATTATTAAATGAAACCTCTTACTATGCAACGCCATTACGATCTGACAGAACAAAGTTGAGGCTACGGCGAGTTGGAAGCGCTCATAGCTCAGATCCAGCACTTTAGCATATTACATAAAGCTCCAGAGAGCACAAAAGATTTGCTTAACAGCTTTATGAAACAGAGATCGGAGATTTCACCTTCTGCGAGCTCGGGCATTGAAGAGCTTGACGAGCTCATCGGTGGACATGTCAAGAAGAGCGTCCAAGTCGACGCCTCTGAAGGAGAACTTCTTGAACGTTCTCTTCTTCGGCTGTCCCGCAACCGCCACCTCAACCTCCGCGTCCGCCTGCCCATTAGCAACGTAAGAGTAAGACTGGTGCTGCTGGCTCAGAGAAAGAGAGAGACTGAGAGAGAACATGAGAACTTACCATCACTCCGAAATCGGTTTCAGATACCCTAAGCAGATGAAGGAAGGAAGGAAGGAAGGAAGGATAGGGCGCAGTTACGGTGGCCGCTAGGGTTTTATCTGCCGAGGGGAAAGGAGCGGCGAATCGTCATTATAAGTAGGTTTGTAATTTGCAGATGAGGACCTAAAGACATCGTATTTCTAGAATGGTCCCCATTTTCTTTCACTGGCCAGCCCCAGCCCATCCATAGGTTAGACAAAACTGGGCCTCCAGTGTTCGGCCAAAGCCCATTAGATGTCCTCAGGAACCGGAAATGGGCCCAAGGGCCCATTAAATGCCACATCGAAATCTTTCAAATTATCTTTTTTAAAAATTTATTCTTTTAATTTTCATATCTTCATATTCATTTTTGTGCTTTTTTTTTCAAATATAGTAGCCCATAATCATGGGTTTTAATTCTATTTACATAATTTTACACAATTTCAGCATAAATGAAATTAAAACGTGTTCGGATTGCTGAGCTCGACGGAAACGGTAAGCCTCGCAAATTTCTAAGTTTCCAGCTTCCACTTGTGAAGCAGCTATGGATGAAGAAAGTCTTCAATAGAGCGATCATGACGTGATATATTTGATCAACTAGAATTCACTATATATTTATTTGTCCAATTGAAATTCACTATTTATTAGGTTTTTTTATATATATATATATTTTTAAAGATTTTTTAGGATTTAATAATCATAATTGTGTAATTATTGATTACATGTCAAGTTCTAATTGAATGGATATATACGTCAGCATCCCCTACGCAATATAATTACTCAATTGAAAACCTTCTCGTATTGATGAGCCATAAAAATGTAGGTCTACATAATAATTTCCCATTATATAACTGGTTTCAAGTATCCTATGAGAACCGATTCCTCAATTTATTACCTAGACCATCACTGAATTCCATTAATACCTACCCAAAACCTACCCGATCCTGTAGGTTCCAACCGGTTTTCATTCCATCTTGTTCTTGTACATACCCCACTACCGAATACTTCTTAACGGGTTGATCAACTCGATCTTGAATTAGTCAATGATTTTTTAAATACCAAGAGTATGCACAAAAAAATAAATATATGTGTATGAAATAGAACATTAAATTACAGGAGATTTACACTTCATAAATTACACAAACCCACTTCCAGCAAGAAAAAAAGGTCATTGCTTAAGCAAACAGGCAAAACGGAAAGTAAAAACTGTATGACAGTTTCAAATGCATTAGCAGGAAGAAAGAAGATGTTTCTCCACACCATAACTTAGCAAACTCAAGCTCACAAAACAGATTCAGGACTCGATGGCAATAATCCGCACGCACCCTAGCTCGTTCACCTCCGTAGGGATCGGCTCTTCCATTTCAAGCATTTGTCTGCACTCATGAAGATTCAAGTTCTGCGCTGTGTTGTCGCTCATACTGAACCGGCCCCCACAGTCATGAGTTGCCTTCACCTCTTCTCCCTGGCAAGGATCAACTGCATCACAGGAGCTCTTTCTCCTGCCCAGCTTCGGTGATTTTGCCCGAGTTGGCGGCATCTGCCATCGAACATGAGAGTTAATGTCTAGCTCGAAGCTTCAAACTGCAATATTGGCAGAACCCTCAAGGATATTATCTGGATCTCAAAGGACCCTATCCTCAAGACAGGCTTTGATGTTTTAAAACCATGAACTCTTACTATCCTTTTACCTTTTTCAGTTCGGCCTTTGGTGGGGGTCCTTCGTGGTAGAAGCTTGGCATTGGGGTTGCCTTGAACATCATGCTCTTTCTCAATTGCTTGATATCCGCATCTCGCTCTTCCTAAGAATCCGAGATTGATAAAGCAGGTCGATTTAATGAGGAACGGGACATTGGTATCTCCTCATTATGATCTCACAAGTAAAAAAGATAGTAACTTCGGAAGCAAGTAAAATACCTTAGTCCTTGCTTCAGATTGGGTTTTCACTGCCTCCAGTTCTTGGAGTTTCTCCTCCAATTTAGAGTAAAACTTAAAACATAAAAAGGACAGTAGAGGGCTCTCTGTCAAATTCTGCGTACGATCAGTTGCATAAATGGGACTTGCTCAAACAGATGATCTAAATGATTTCTTCCAAAAAGGGTACCTCTCGCCTTTTTTCAGCACGCTGAGTACACCTTAGCACGGGAGCAGTGGATGCAACATTCATCTTCACCTGGGGAACTTGAGCAGATGCAGCATCACTGGATTTAGTCGATTAAGGAGAATTTGCAATTTGAGGGAACATGTGGACGGGATATCTCATGAGCACAAGAGAACATAGAAACTGGAATTTTCTCAAAACTTAAGCTCTGGAATAAAGAGGATACGAAGAATCTTCCTCATTGGAATGCTTCTTGTCATCGGTCTGCAATGGTTTTCTTGCCAGTGGAGGTGATATTGACTGCATTTGATGTAACATGTATATTACTAGAAACAAATCATTCACTGAGTATTTTAAACATCTTCACAGGATATAGAATACATTGTACCCGAACAAGGAGGAACAAGAGGGAAGTGCAACCCTTTCTCTCTCAATGCTAGTTAGCTCTTCAGGGTAGAAAACAGCTCGCAGATAATGTTGCTCTAGAGATTCTAAGGTACACATGCCATATTTGACACTAAGAACGGAAAAGATAGCAAAAATAGACCAACTTGTATGTCTATTAAATCCTACCAAATTGAACTTTATATAAGTGCCAAGTGCTTTGCTGATCTGCATATAGTGAGTGCACTCGCTAATACTTTTACTTTGGTTAGAAAATTGACTTTACTGGAAGAGGAGTTAGTATTTATTTTTAGGTCCTTTTATAGCATGAAAACTATCTCATGGGTTAGCAGTCGGCTAATAGAGGTTACCTTCTTAAACCTCAGCTTGTGCATGGGCTTTCTGCTCGATGGTTTATTGTTATTAACAATTGCTGAATCAATTTCTGCTCCAGTAGGACGTGCTCCAGATGAAGCACGCTTTGCAGTCGCCAAAGAAAATGGCTGAGGAACAGTGTGCTTTGTTCTTGCACCTCGTATGATATGTTTTGGTCCATTCTTTGCCGAAGATATCGTCTTATTGCTATCCTTTCCCTTCTTATCCTCCAATTTTGGTTTCTCTTTTAGGTTCTCCACATTTTGCTCCTCTTCGCCTTTCACCGGTTTCTCATTAGTGCACTCCTTCACTTCATATTCCTTCGTCTCATTGCTTTCTTCTGAAGCCGGGCATTCATGGTCACCCTTGATGTCATCGTACGAGTCTAGTAACTCTGGAGGTTTTGGATCATCTGAATTACCATCAGAGGACATTGTTGCTTTGCCTTGCTCCTTGTCCATGCATATGTCTGTGACTTCTACTCCCATTTTCCTGTATAAGAAATTTTGCATTTTTCAAGTGCACATAGTTGAACTCTCTAATTTGGTAAGCACTTCAAATAAACGGAGATTGCTCACTGATACGAAGCACGCTGATATGCAAGCAATAAGATATCATTTCTGCCCAATCCTATGATTTCGCCTAGATTTAGAGTACATCAAAAGTCCGAAGGCTGACCACATAGAAGCACTGATAATTATGCAGACGAAGCAAAAGAAGCAAAGTAAGTATTATCAAAACAAAAACGAAGAAGAAGCAAAGTACAGGATAAAGAATTACAGTGAACTAGTATTAATTAACAAGCTTCTTAAGTAATGAAAAAGAAGAAGCAGACAGGATTTCCCCCATTAATGTACTTCTTTTCTCTTTTGCTTTATAAACAACAAAAAAGAATGATTTGATCCTTAAAAGGAAACAGAAGCAGAGGTAAAAGACAATGATTTGGTTCCTCATAAGAAACAGAAGCCGAAGGAAAGGAATAGCATTTAACATCAACGAGCATATGACAAAAATGGAAAACCTACAATACAAGCTTTTTCGACGTGCAACAACCAATGTGGGAAATGAGAATGTCTTCTTGTAGAAGCCACTGGAAATGAAATAAGACTCGTCTTGCAGGCAAGCCATATGACTTATATATCACAATGCATGGGAATGCATTCCAAATCAAAAGAGAGACCAATGAGGGACCCGAGACCTCAAGTCCAAGTTCTATTCTGTTTTGAGTCTGCAGGGAGATTAGAGTCACTTGCAGGCCACTCTTGGATGCAAATGGGTGGACATTATCATAACATAAAAGAGCATAGCTCCCAGCAATAAATCATTAACAAGGTGCAGTGATGTCCAGAAATTACAAACCCTCCTTAGTGGTCTGATTAGCAACATAGAAGAGCAGACAGATTAAAACAGTAAAATTACCAAGACACAAATCAGGGTTCATGCTTTATTTAACTTTGGTGTTCAGTTTACTTCATATCATTGACAGAGAAAATTTAAGTCACATCGCCGGTGGATTCATCCGAGCGCCTGAATGGAGCAAGCCCCATACCTTCTTTCCCACATTGTGTCAGCTCCCAAACAGGATCCTTCTCTTCCCCCCCGACAAGAACAAGAAACCGATAACTCATGGAAACCCACCAAACAGATCAAACTAAATTAATAAGCATTGCAACGTTTGCATTTCCTAACCCAAAAACAACTTCTCATGGCATCAATTTGGGCCGAAAGCTCTCGACTTGAACTCATATTCACGCACCCAACAGATTGAAAACAGAGAAAGACAGCAAGACTGCCCAAAATGCGAATCGAATCAACTCTTACAGTGCCAGCAACGATCTGATCTGGAGAAGAAGGATGAATGGAAGGGGGCCTCCCTTCAGCTTCTTCTTGCTGAAGTTCTATCAGCAAATAATTCGTTCTACAGTTTCTGTCGGGAGGAGCTTCTCTGTGTGTGCGTGTCCCAGTTAGTGCTGTGTTTGTGTCTGATTTATTTTATTCTTATATTTTAGATGGTGGCAGCTGCCAGTTGGAACAGACGGCTTCTTGCTAACGGCGTAAGCATTTTGTCTGGAAGAACCGACAAATTATTGAGTAAATATTCAGTGCCTAATGTCCATGAGGGGGCAGCCCTGATAGTGAGCTTTGGGAGGTTTATGGTGTTAAATCCGTGGAGACGTATTTTTCATGAGTGGAAGTTTTATGATTTATGAATCGGTTAGATTCGTCTTATTAACCCGGCACACATGGTTTACAGGCTATTGCGTGTGCTCTAAAGAGGAGATGTTGCAGTCACCACCAGTTAGGCCCGGTAGGTGTTCGGATACCTCGGTTATCAAAAAAATATTTAGTCTCTAATGTATAATAAGTTCGTTGTATAAATCTCTATCAGATTTTGACACATAAAATTTTTATAATTTTCAAGGGTAAAATGTACACGTGTCATAATTTAAATGTAATTTATATGACAAACTCATTATGTATTACACATTCCTCCAAAGTATTAGGTCGATTGAGCTCACCAATTTAATTTTTTCTGTCTATATATTTGGTATTCAGGAGTTTAAAATGTCCTGATTAATAGAGTTCGAGTCAGATGGGCCCACTAAGGAATAAAACTCTTTCAAGGTCATTTTTTTTCATTCATAATATTCGAATCCGAGACTTTACTTAAAAAAATATGTCTTGTCATCTCAACCAGTACACTTTACTGAGCTCACCAAATTATTGATCTCGGTGAATAATTATTTAATACATCAAAGGCATTATATTATTTCTGTTAATTAAAGATGTTAATCTTTTAAAATGATTGATTAAGTTCAGCATCTAATTCTTACACTGGCTATCAATTTCCAAGAACCTGTACTGTCGAGGGTGAAGAGTATTAAATTGCTCATATGTCCCTATACTTTTATACTTTATGAATTTCACCTCTTGTAATATTGAGATGTGGAATCTGTTTGAATTATTTTCGCTTCCTACGTCTATTAATAAAAGAGTTATTTTGAAAATTTCCATGAGTTTGATTGTTACCAAGTAATCATGTTTAGAGAATTTAATATTTTTTTATTATTTTAACAGAATTATTTATCCAAGTTTTGTATATTATAATTAACTTTAAGCATATTTCTGATAAGCGATTAATTTTTTATTATTAGGTTACAAGTTATAGTTAGTAATGATAAACTCTTTAAAAATTGAAGTCCATAAAATAAAGTTTTGGGCTGTTGAACTTAAAAGAGCGAAACATTTAATTTCCCGTGTTTTATGCATGTTATTTAGAGACTTAACGTGTCACGACTAATCCATATTAAGTCGGGTCGGTCCTCTAAATGATAAAATTCTCTTATTTATGTATTTTATTTATTCATACGTTAAATCCGGTGTCTTACTTAAAGAAAAAAGACATCAAACCATTTCAATTAATCAATTCTAATAGTTTCGATGATAGTTATGTTCTAACTATCTACTTCACTTTTCACCTAAAAATTTTCCAGAAATTGATTAGGGCAAGAAGTTTGAACCCTTCTTTTTCTTCATTAATTTTATCAAATTTAAGACCCATCATCATCATTTAGTTTACACGTTTATTTGGGTCTATAGTGGGATCGGTTTTCTACATAAATCAACTCCAAGTAAGTGTAATTCATTTACAATAGATGAATAATACTTATTCTATATGAATCACGCAATAATCACTATAAACACGGTGAATGAGCGATGCTCGCTCGATATGGCTCGTGATTTAACATTAGGTGTGTAGAATTGGAGAGACTATTGTATGTCATGAGCATATCACGTGACAATGCTAAGATAATATAAAAAACCAATAGGATTTAACTATTTTAAGATTTTCTTTAATAAAACCCTAAAAACGAAAAAAACATTCATAGAAATAATTGATTTCTATTGGTTTGTGACACCGTATTAGTACTGTCACGTGGTATACCCGTCACGTACAAGAATCTCTCGTACAATCGAACCTTTTCGGTCGGATACTTACACTTGTCATGATAGTGAAAATCGGGAACAGATATTCGGTGTATGGACTATGGCAAGTGAGAAGAGCATATCATGATCGATCATCTGGCCCATGTTTAAGTAAGAAGTCATGCCCCTCTCAGTCGCCATCAAGATGCCAACTTTTGATCTTACAAACCCTAATCGATCCGATGCCTTAACTAGAAAGGTATGAAAGAGAGATGGGAGGTTCCCATCGGAATGAGAAGGAATTAATCAATTACCAGTTGGAGGGCCCGGCTTTGATTATTCTTGCTAACCCTTTTGATAAGGCCAAAGCAACCTGTTCTTCTTCTTCTTCTCGATATGAATCATCCGATATTATGATTAATTAAGTTTGATTTGGTCGTGGGTACCGTCAAATTTTATAAGATTCTGATGGAGGAGTGTGAGGACAGGATGGAAAATACGCGGTGGCACAAAATCGGAACTTAGTGGAGTAAAAGATGTTTCATTATTATTGATCGATTTATTTCTATAATGATCAACTTAGCTATTTACAGGTTAAGCGCGAGAGAAATAAGGAAACATAAAATGTAACAAATAATTTAAAACTTTAATTAAAGGTGATATAAAACTTTTTATTAACATACCAAATGATCATTAGTCAATATGCTCACTTATTCTTGAGCTTGGCTCACTCACTCTAGAATTTTTTTTTTTTTTTTTGTGCAAGACCATCCGGTATCCGAGTATCTCGAAGGACCCGACAAATCCTGATTCAGGTTACTGTCGGGCAGTTTCCCAGGATCCCCTCCCAAGAAAGCCTGCTGCATCTATAGGGACCCAAAATCGGGTCATCTACTTAAGCGACTAAAGTCCCTTCCACTACAACCAACCTCCGTGGTTCCGGTTGGCAGGTTATAGCGTGCAGTACAGTTCTGAAACCGTATGAGCTGGCAATTCCATTCTTATCAAATGCGCAGCCCTGCAATGCTGGTCTAATACGAGTTAGCTGAGAAGCGATGAATATCTTCTCTCTTTAAAGAAATATTTCATGATCGAATCTTATAAATTTACGAGTTAAAGGAGGTTTGCTCATGAGTGATATGTCCGAACATTCAAGTACCATGCATCCGTCGGTGGATGGGACGACCTGGAACGATAATTTAGGGGATCATTTCTTTTCACTCGTTCTCCCATGGATAGGGGATGGTAAACCTTGTGCATCTGATGAGTACACGGCGGGCTGGGAAATTGGTCTCGAAGGGACAACAGATGCACTCGCTCATTTAAATGTCCATTTGCAAAGAGAGTCTCATATGTAACGGGTATATCACGTATTATTGCTGGTACGGTATCACGAACCAACATGATTCGGTTATTTTTAAGATTTTTTTAATAAAACCTAAAATGGAAAAAACACTTTAAACATAACTTAATTTAATTTGCTCATGACATCACGTAGGCACTATTATATAATATACATGTTACGTAGAAAACTTTCTCCCATTTGCGATTATCATTATTTGGTCGAAAATTCAGATTTGTACAGTAAGATGGAGAGGTACCCAGCCGTGACCTAACTAACCCAAGATCACGGACCTAGATTTCTCCGACCTGTTTAGTGAGCTGTGTGATGTGAGCGTCGGAGATTGTTGTTCCTGCCAACTATGAAAGGATATTATCTAGAACCTTTTTCTTTTGGTAGGTAAATCTAAACTCCTAACCATAAATGGAAACAATGCATGATTCGTGGTAAGAGATGAATATGATCGCCCCTTAAACTTGAGAAAATCTTGTAAGAAATTATCAAAAAAAAAAAATCTTGTAAGACCTTATACAAAATATACCATCCGCTTGAGAGTGTAACCACTCACAATATGTATTTTGCATATGAACTGATCACCTGATTCATGGACCTGTGGGATGTTCATGGGTTCGGGAAAAATAAACTCTTTATTATCCAAAAATACATATATACAATCTGAATCTGCCCTTTTAACTCTTCCTTCAACCCCTTAGCTCTATCTTCTGGATCGATCCTTGATCATGATCCATGCTATGAGTATCATCTAGTGTAGAAGTAAGATGTAAGCATGGTAATTTTTTGACATGACATGGTAACCCGATGTAACATGACGTCGATTAAGCAGGTTTGGGTCAAGTCTATTCAAACATGAATACATTACACATGAATCTGTTCAGACATGATAAATAAATGTGTTTAAGTAGGTTGAACATGTGTAACTCGATAATACATGTTTAAACTCGTTTATTAAATATATTTTACTATTTTTATATAAATATTGAACATATTTAATATTTTTTTATGATATGTAAAATACTATCGTCAAATATTATGTAATTAATTAATCTTACTTATTTATTATACTAATTGTCTATAAATGTATTTATCTTAGTAGTTGTATAGTATATTATTAGAGTATAATTATATATTGAAGACATCTTATATTTAATGGATTAACCCGGTTTAGATACGACCGTTTAGACATGAACCCGTTTAAATACAAAAAATAAATGTGTCATGTCTAGATTATCGGGATTTCTAATCCGAACACATTTATATATAACACATTTAAATGCAGTACAACACAGTTTGTCAGGCATATATGTACCTTAATGGGGTTATTTGAGCCCGTTGACTAAAAAAAAAAAAGCATGCTCATGAGCTCATTTCCCCGTTGATTGTTGAAAAAAAAATGTAAACATGTTCATAGGCATAGATAAACAAATTAAGTATATGCTCAGCATACCCATCATAGTATGAGACCAAATGCCAGTAGCATATACGAACACTAGAGAGTGACCCGTACCATGCACGAAATTGTCAATTATATGTTATATAAAAATTTAAGATGTTAAAGAAATAATATAATGATCAAAGTAATAAAATTTAAAGCTAAAGTAAATAAAAAATAAGTAGTTCAAATCAAATAAAAATGAAGTAGTACGAGTAATTATGAGAACTTCTAGTGAATAAAATAGATTTCTTATAAAAATCGCGAACGTCGGAAGAAGTCGAAGATTTTAAAAACGTGAACATGAATTGTATAGTTAAGAAAATCATATGAAACAATTGAAAAAAATTACATAAATAGTTCAAAAAAGTGATAAATTTTTGCAATCAAAATTGTAAATATTTAGTGATATAGAGCGAGAATAGAGAATCTGAGCAGCTAATGAAAGATTTTTACTGTTAATATCATAGATATAGAGTGATAGGAAAACGAACAAAATTACTATCTTACCCATAATTTGGAGCACTACAAGAAACTTGTCTTTTACCGATACAAGCATTGGAAGGTAAGTGGTTGAAATAGTGTTGAAAATCATGAATAGCGACCTACTTATCGACCAAAGAAGCATAGACAGAAAAGTGCTCGTCGAAAGTAGTTATCGAACAAATACCTATGAAAAATGTGCGCAGAAGTTACTGACCAACATTTATACTGCTAGTTGGTTGAAAATTTTTTTTGAGTATCGACCAACTTGTGGTGGTCACCAAGTCATTGAAATTTTTCGACAAAGGGGTGGTCCATGAGTCGTCGGAAGGTGCTAAAAAATTTGGAGAGATACCTATCCTTAGTTTGTCGCTAGTTGTTTAAAAGTTATCGACAAAAAGAGTGGTCGCTAATTTGTCTAAAGTTATTGATGAAGAGGTGGCCAGTAATTCATCTAAAGTTATCGACAAAGATGTTAGTCGCTAATTCGTCTAAAGTTATTGACAAAGAGGTTGGTCGCTAATTAGTCTAAAGTTATCGACAAAGAGGGTTGTCATTAATTTGTTTAAAGTTATCAACAAAGAAGTTGGTCTCTAATTCATCTAAAGTGTCAAAAAGTTGTCGACAAATAAGTTGGTCGATAGTTCGTCAAAAGTTATAGATATATAAATTGGTTTAAAAAAATATACCGATATGCCTACTAATGTTTACTGATAGATTTTTATCAACAAAGAAGTGCCAGTAAATAAAAAATCTGCTAGAACATGTCATTGATACGATATACATTTAGAAGTACATACTCTAAAGATATATACTCAAATCTTATCTTCTACAAATTTTCATATAGAATATGCCTACACATCACAATAGTAGAAGCAGCAACGGGGAAAGTGAAGTATGATTGTTAAAATAGAATTTGCCATTAACCTTGCTTACCAAGTTTTACTCTATATATATATATATATATATAAAAGCAACAGGAGCTCCATCGGTCTTCAAGTTTGATAATCAGCTTGAGCTAAAACTGTCTGAAATAGTGGAGAGGATCACAGACATAGATTGCAGCTCGCACATATGATGATGTCATGGTCGGAGCTAAATGTAATAGTCTTCTGATGATGCTCAGGCTCGAGGGAAGGAAGAAGCAAAGGCAGCGACAGTGTGGAAGGCTCCTCAGCAGTGTAAGAAAAAGGCTTTGGTGGAGCTGCCTTGATCGGCTTCGATGACTCTAGGGATTGGTATGTGACTTTTCTTTATCTATCTCTCTTCCTTTGGTGAAGAAAAGTAAAGGTTTCTTTATAAGGGAGGTCGTGGAATTTAAAAAATGAAAAGCAATGAAAAAAAACACAAGAGAAGACAATAAGGACATGAAGAGGAGTGTAGCAGCGGCACAACGGGCATGGAGATTGACTCCACAATGCACTATCGGCACAATAGGTATGAAGTTCGTCTCCATAGTGCACTATTTATTGTACTACCTTTACTTTGTTGCTTGTACGTATATCCAAACAGATTTGCATGAAAAAATGAAAAAGTATATTGGTCAGTAATTGGTCATAAAGTATGTTGTTGGCCGTTGGTCAGCAATTGGCTGGTAAATATGATAAAGTACATTGGTCGGTAGTTGATCGAAAATTGGAAAGAATTAAAATAATAAACTACTGTAAATTAGTGAAGTAATAAAATTCGTTTCTTCTAACATTTATTTGTAAAATTTTTGCCCGATCAATAGTTGCACAAAATAAGGATAAAAGAGAGATTTGCTAAATAATTTCATTGATAAGATAATTTAGAAATACATATTTAAAAAAGATAAATATTAAAATATTATCAAATCATAACTAAATTTTTATACTAATCTCCAGCCTCAGTATTAGGTATTTATTCATCATCATCACTGGAGGACGCTTTCGTGGTGGAAGAATTCATTCTCTGAGAGTCGTCAAACAATCTGCGAGCACGTTGAGATGGACTATGTTGAGGTCGATTATCATGTGAGTGATGGTTACAAGAATTTTCACGAATGATATTAAGTATTGACTGCATTATCTCTTGATTTGACTGTATCATCTCTTGTTGTGCCTGTTGACGTTCCTGTCAATTAACTTCCACTTGTTGACGATAATCTTCATCGAATAGTGCCACGTGTCGATGCATATCCTCTATCACCTGACACTGGCCACTTGACGAACCAGCTTGGTCAGAGCAATTGGCTTCTATATTAGATGGGATTACGTAACTCATCCCATAAACGTGACCAGCATGGCTCCCGCCGGCTACATCCTCCCATATTTGGGCCTCTACTTCCCGTGTTAAAGATTCTTGTGAATTTTGGCTTAAATATTGGGCTATGGCTGCTTCATAATTTTCCTAAAAATAATACAATATATTGATAATATGTAATAAACTCATACAGTTTGCATAGAATTAAATATGCAGTTAATATTACGCATAGTTTAAAAAGTGTATACGATGTATTTGAGTAATACGTGATCGTTCATCTACCAATGTCTTGTCAGTCTTTTTCAATTGGGGTCTCTTAAATATCCTCTATATGTGTTAGTTTTCTTAGCAATTTCTTCTCCTACAGTTATTAAGAATTTATTCTAATCATATAAATAAGAAATAAAACATAATTAATCTATAGGTATAAATAATATGGTAACTCAATGGCTACCATATTTAAAGTGTGGGTCCCTGCCGAAATGCAGCCGTACATTTCACACAATCTTTTCCCAGTCATTTTATTAAATGCTTTTCACATATGTTGTTCGTCGTTGGGATGCCAATATACATATTGTTGATACAATGTTCAACAAATAGTAATATAAAATTAAACAAAATATTATTCATATAATTAATAAAATACTTATTGATATGCATATTACCTTCCACTCAAAAAATAAAGTACGTCTAAATTCTTCTAGAATATCAGCCGAGCTCTTAAAAAATGTTTTAACATGATTATGAATAACTATTAAAATTGCTTCAGCTCCCTTCTTGGATGGTTCATATCTGTATTATAATATATTGACAAAAACATTATAAAATACTCATATTAAGATGTATTTTTGTACAACAACGAAAAGCAGGGAATGTTTCGTGCATCCCGACCATAACGACTTTGGCATTCTTCTAGCAAATTGAAAAATTTTTCAATATCATCATCTATCTCGTGTTCTTCAAACGTCTCTTGCTCGTCATAATAGTCATGCACTTGAAAGCATTATCATGAATACCCATTGCTTCTGTAGAGGTTTCATAGCCCTTCGCGAAGTCTTGCATTGTACTTGAAATCCTCTATCTCATGTTCTTCAAATGTCTATTGCTCGTCATAATAGTCATGTACTTGAAATCATTATCATGAATACCCGTTGCTTCTGTAGATGTTTCATAATCCTCCGCGAAGTCTTGCATTATGATAGCATCATTGACCATATATCTAGATTTGTGGCGAGGATCATTATATTGATCTAAAGGAGGATGACTCGAAGAACTATATTCAAAAGATTATTGGAATATATCATATTGATATTCTTCTCCATGATCAGTCCAATACTAATAGTTGAATCTAAATTTCCATTTGTATAGATGTTCCCTTATATCATCAGACAATAATAAAATGTCCTTTCTGTAACACTTCACACATGAATATCTAGTCTTTCCATCTGTTAGAAACTCTATCAAACCAGTAGTATGAGTAATGAATGTTTCAATACCATTTAAGAACTCAAGCTTTATTCTTCTACGGCCAGAATGATTTCTATTATACATCCAAGTCTTATGTGATGGAACATTTATCTATAAAACATTTCATCTATTAACAATTTTATTATAAAAGAAATTTCTATCAACACTATGTGAAAAATTTAAAATATATAAATATTGATAACTGAACATGGAAGTAACACAAATAATCTTATGTCAAATTGAGTTATCACATTATGAAAAAATAATTACACTTTAAAAAAATAGTTAAATACCTTCAAATTAATTGTTGTAACCAGCTATGCACACAATAAGTGGATTCTTCTTTACTTTCAATGCTTGCCTTCTGCAAGTATTCCATACGAAGATCGACAAAAATATGTAAATACAACAGGGGATGAATTGGGTATGTGAATATATGAACTCATCAACATATATATATATTGATGAAATGAAGAGAACAAGTCATGAGAATAGAATTAATAAAGCATGTGTTACCTTTATGTTTGCGTGCATATCTAAACAAATCCGTGAACATAATAAAGTCTGTGCTACCTTTATATTTGCATGCATATCTAAATAAATCTGTGAACATTGATTGTAAGTACAAGTAAATTATTGATACAGTGGTATTTCATCAAAAATTTGGTATAAGTATTTCTGACAAAAATTATTTTCGATCATTTAGTGATCCATTATCGATACGTGATTTAATGACCAATTATTGTATTTTGGACCATTTAGTGACCAATTACCGATAAATGATTTACTGACCATTTAATGACCAATTACTGACAAATGATTTAATTTTTATCGAAATTTTTGACCATTTAATGACCAATTATGGACAAATAATTTACTGACTATTTAGTGACCAATTACCGATAAATGATTTAACAACCAATTACCGACCAGTATTTTTTATCGAAATTTTCAACCATCCAGCGACCAACTGTCGACAAAAGTTTAGTCGGTATTTTGTGGGAAAAGCAATCAAAATTTTTCAACTGGTTTGGTTGTCTAAAATTAGTCGAAAACAATTAAATTAGTTGAAAAATAATCGCAAGTCTCTCGATAAATTTACCGACTTTTTGTTCGTTAATAACATCTTGTCACTAAAGCACAATTCTCTTGTAGTGGAGGATTTTATAAAGTATATAATACTATAGATTCTAATATTTAAATTAGATTAACGATAAATGTGAAAAATAAAAAAAAATTTAACTTTTTACAAGTTTGCATATAATAATATAGATTATCAAATTACTAAATAATAAATGGGATATTCAAAATTCAAAAGGGATTAAAAAAAAATCGTCGGCCTTCCCGCGCACCAACTTCGCCGCTCATGTTGGTTACATAAATTGCCATGAAAAGAACGTACTTACTCGTGCAGGGGAGCCCTAGTAACTTAGTTCATTACATAGATCGGAAGATTGATTACATGATCCATTCGGAAACGATCAGCAATTATATCAACACGACCAAGACAGATTATGACGCATCCAGAGCATAGTTTTAATGCATTTCTGAGTTTACGACTGGTATTGAAGAGCATAGTTTTAATGCATGTCCCAGTTTCCAACCGATGTTAAGGAGCAGAGTTGATAGAGTCTTAGCCTAACACTAGAAGTTTCACAGGATACTATCCGCACCATCCTAAGTCAAGTGGGAATATAAAGCCCGTCTTCTACTCAAATAGGTTGAAAGCAAAGTCTTCCTCGTCCTCACTTTCTTCCACTGCTTCTTCCTGTAGAGAAAAAGGGACAACATCAGCAGTGCCCTTGAAAAATGTTCTTTTCCGTACCGGCACAAAAGATAGTTTAGATATAATCTACATAGGCTCTATCGAGAATACCATGTTAGATATTGTAGTGGGCTTATAAAAGGTCGAACTGATATCCAACCAAAAGCCTAAGCTAATTGGAGGTCATTTATTTTCATAACATTTTCTTCATGTTACCCAGCTCCATAAAATATGCACGGAACCAGTAAGGGTTAACAATCTGGATACCTTTTTCTCTTCAGCAGCAGCAGGAGCAGCAGCAGTAGCTCCAGCAGCAGCAAGAGCAGGAACTACAGCTGGACCTGCAATTTCTAAGTCGAGCTCAAAATTGGGAAAACAGCCAGCAAAAAGCGAGAAGCAGCTCAGTAGGGCAACGCACTATTCTTATACAATTATTTATTATACACACCAGAGCCAGCAGTCAGGATGAGGTCTTCAATGCTTTTCTTCTCAAAGAGCTTTGCGAATAGCCCTGGCCAGAAGGATTCAATGTCCACATTGGCTGCTTTGACCAAAGTCGAAATCTTCTCAGCCTAAAAAGGAGACATTGAAGAAACTAATAAAACTCTCATCAACTCTATGTTTCAAACTGTATAAACTACATAAAGCACAATCATGTATTTAATTTCTTTTGACTGTTACATTCCGAGCATAGACAATAATAATATATATGGCCATCCACAACAGACTCAAAATTGACCATGAAGTCAAAACGCTGGACATGTGGACCCGTTACCCATCAAGAGGGTCCTTCGTTATTTTGGGTTAGTTGACACACGCCATGGAGACTACTGTCAAGTCAGCAAAACAGTCCTGCAACTTCCAAGTATCATTTGTACCCCACGAAATAATCTTTAGGCCCTTGGGAGTGTACAGTGTAATATGATCGTTCATCAGCCGCCAATCAAGCAGCAGGGACCAATATCTTTATTATTTCAGATGATACCAAAGATGTTTCTAACTGGATAGTTCTGATCAGAACAGTAGCATACCCAGACCAAAACAAGCCCCAAAAGAATATCCATCTGGCAACATAATCGTGCATATTAATACATGATCAAAAAATGACAGAACCACATCAAACAGATGACTAGGTACACTGGAATAGAGCACAGATAAGAGATAACACAGTCATATGAATGCGAATCATTTAGAGTAAAATATATCGATCATTGTCAAGATTCAAGAACTTAAACTTGAATAAATAAGTACATTCATCTAAGAACACCAAACTATGACACAATCACGACGAGAAACCGAGTCGGAACACTGCATTGCCTCCCTGCACGATCACGCACACAAACAATCGAGGGAATTCAAAAAACGCGCAGCCAGCACAAGCACATGCGTACGGACACGCCACATCCCTAATATTACAAACAGAGAGAAATCAGCCACAACGGAAGTGAGGCAGAGGAAAATGTACGGTGATCGGAATGCCGTCGTCGGAGAGGATCAGAGCGGCGTAGGTGCAGGCAAGTTCTCCGGTCGCCATTGCTTTTCTGCACACGGCAAAAGAGTAGAAACGCAGAAAAACAACAGCATGGTGGGTTCCCCCACGATCATGGAGAACACTCGCACTGTGAGTAGATCGTCGAGTACAAATAGAAGCAAGAGGAAGAGGGAAGGAAGAGGAGGGAGGGCTCCATACCTGAGATCACGGCCCTAGGGTTTATGGAGGAGGAGATCAGTTAGAGTTTTGCGGGTCAAAACCCTAACAGTGGAATTTATAGACGCGACCGTGAAAACGGACATTTTTTGTTAATAGAAGTTTTGAAATTACATCTTTGACCCTCATTGGTTATCTCCCCGCCCGAGTCTTGGGAATTGATTGGCAATATTTAGGGGAAAAAAATTAGTGAACCTGCATTGAATCAGGACATAAAAAAGACATTGTGAATTTGAGTGCAGAAATATTATTTTAGACAAATATTGTCTTTCTTTCTCATTTTCTTAATAAATTTATGCAAATGTTTATTTCTGCTATGAAATTATTTATTTCTTACCGTTTGTACCAATTTGTATTCACAAACTTAATGGGTCATAATTGAATATATTCGGATCAGGTTTGCCAACTAGGAGGATAAAACTCTCCCGACATGACCTTTTTTTTTTCAATTTAAAAGATTCGAACTCTAGATTTTATTTAAAAGATTACAATTGGTTATTAAATAGGCTAAATTAGCAAAAATTCTGTACTAATGGTATAAGGTCTACACAATTTACCCGATAAAATATGGGAAATTTCCATCATTTACAGGGATGAAATTGGGACTCTGCAGTGTTTCGCCTCATTGAACGTTAAAAAACCTATCAAACATAATGCAAAATTTTATTTTTATAATTATTAATTTATTTTATTACACATCCAAAATTCGTTCTTCACCCCCTTTTTAATTTCCTTAATTTCATTCCCTTTCAACAAATTTTGAAGATTACTTATTTTTATGATACATATTATCTGACATTTAGAAGGCCGGTGGACCCTGGCTATTAGTCTGATTCGAGCAGAATCGATCTGCTAATGGATAAAACTCTTCAAACATGAATTTTCTCTATTTATAGAACTCAAATCCGACATTTTACTTAAAAAAAGTACTTTACCATTTTGACCATCACAGATTGGTCATTTCATTTGCATGAATAAACGACCGAGGTGAAGTATCCAAGGCCTCGACTAGGACCTGTATCTCTGTAGCTTGCTAGACAGGCTGTGTAGATGAGAGGGCCGAACCGACAGAGGCCCAAATCAATAAGCCCGACTCTCCACCACAAGTTAGTATTACAATCCAATAAAATTCAATTATTTTTAGGAATATATTTTCTATTTTTAGTTTTTATTTAAAAAATCTTAAAGTGACAGAATTTTATTGGCTTGTGATGCCATGTAAGCAATGTCACGCGATATACCCGTTACACACGAGATTCTCTAGTGTTGAGGATGTTGGAGATCCAAAATTATTACTAATATTTTTTAATGGCATGTACCTAATGGTATCAAAAATTTAAGCATCCATCCCAACTTATTCAAGTTTGAGTCGGGTATACCGGTCACGTGGAGAATTTCTTTCAATCGTGAATTTTGTCTCCATTAACAAGACTCGGACTCGACCTTCCACATGGGAAGGGGACGCCGAACCATCTCGGTCATGTAAATATCAGTTTTTCAACTTTTCAATTAAGCCCATGTGTCTTGTGGATATATGTAACAACTTCACAAAACTTGTTACTGTGAAGCAACGTCAATTGGAATTATTACCCCCAAAAAATTTGTGTAAAGTGTACATATGAAGTTAGAACGTCAGCTCTCCCAACTATATATTCGACATATATATATATATATATATAGTTGGTGCTTATTCTTAGATATAAAAGGATCCATTTATTTCACATAAGAATTTCTCGACTGAAAATAACTTAGATTGTCCTATCCCATGCGTCATGGTGGCGATGTAAGTAACCCCTAATTAAATTGCTATAATTAGTAATGCTTGTGATGTTACAATTTCATTAATATTTTCTCATATCACGTAATGAGGTAAGATCATTTTGAGTTTCTCGAATTAGAGCATGTTTAGATAGGGCAAAATGCAATAAACACAACTAAATATAAGTTGATTTAAATGGTAATACACTTGTTTCCTTTAAATGAAGATCTCGAGTTCGAGTTCTTATGAATGGAGAAGACTCATAATGGGAATAGAGTCTTGTGTGTAACGAATATACCACGTGGTAGTGCTGACGTGATATCACGAGCCAATATGATTAAATTATTTTTGAGATTTTTTAATAAAACCTAAAAGAAAAAAATAAATCCTAAAATGAAAAAAAGGACTCTAAAATTACTTGATGTGATTGATTCGTGACATTATGTCAATATTATCACGTGATATACCCGTTACATATAAGACTTTCTCTGTAATGGGAGAGTCTTATCTATTAATGGACCTTAGTACTTATTTAATAACACCCAATTAGAATTCATTTAAGTTGATATCTCATTAATGAGATCGAACAAGAATTTTTAGATCACAAAACGAGTACGATACCAATTATATTTACCCGGTATTTACCTTTGAGGAAGAAGTTGGCAGGAGGACAACAAGCATTAATTAGGACATCATAGACATTCTCTCCAATCGGATCTGACCTCCTCTGTATACCAGACATATATTACTCACGAGCTTCCTCTTCACCCTGAAAATCACCATAACCCTTCTCTCTCTCTCTCTATCTCTGTGAGTAGATAAGTGCTTTCTTATCCTTCGACCAGGAAAATGGAGAGGAACAGTCTGAGTAAGAGCCTCAAAGACCACTGCGGATCCACTGGAGACTCGCCCAACAAGCACTCCCACCATCATAACACGCTTATGGGTCCTAGGAATCTCAACACCCAGAGATCAATTACTAGAGAAGACCACCGGGACTTGTGTCTCGGAGGAGGGCTCGTCTCCTGGCCACCAAGATCGTACTCTTGCGGCTTCTGCAAGAGGGAGTTCCGGTCAGCTCAGGCTCTCGGAGGCCACATGAACGTTCACCGGAGAGACCGGGCGAGGCTGAGGCAGTCATTCTCAGGAGCCACAACGGACGATCATCATCCCATTCTCAGCCTTAACCCTAACCCTAGCCAAAACCCTAACCCTAGCAGCCCTGGCAAGGGTAATATCGGTCCTCCGAGGTTTTCTTCCTCTAATTTCTCATCTCCTTTGCCTTCTCTGGTTACCCACCATCCTCACTCCTCATCCTCCCCTTCTCCCGTCAACAGCATCAACCTCGTCGGCTCTAAGCTGTGCCGTAGCTCGAGCCTCAGGGACAGCTCGAATTCAATGCACGGCTTCCCCACACAGTCCACTCTGAGTCATCGGATGCGAGGTGAAGAATCCAGGTGCCTGAGAAATGGGCCTCTGAATTTAGAAATGGGTCTGCTCAGCGAGCCAAAGGCAGATGATGTCGACCTGGAACTTCGCCTAGGGTTCTCTTAGACGAGCATTTGTAAGTCTTTTTTGTCGATTTACCGTGCCAAATCATCATCATTTGACGTCGATAGTAACTAAGGCTAATCAGTCGAAGCTATATGCATTTAGATTTTGAAAGTGATGCCCACAGATCACAGGAGTGCTCGATGATCAAAACAATAAGATCTCTGAAAATTGAGAGTGGATGATCCTAATTCTCATGGGCATGCAAAAGCGTCTTCATTTAGTATCTAGGGCACTTGGTTTTTGTTTTGCACAGAGACAATGGTCGTATGCACGGTGACCTATGAGTCATAGACCTGTTTCAGGTTTCTGTCCCTATGTTGAAGTGTTCGTTCGTTGTTGTATTACGTGAGCTTAACTATTCTGTCAAATTTTTCATTCTCCTCCTCCTTTCTTCCTTAGTCCGATGATGTTCTTCTCCCACATACATCTTACGCAGAAACGGTTGAAGAGATCATATTAGGTTGATGACTCGAATGACCTTCCTATATGCTTTTGAACGTCCATGAGATTGGATTGCGCATTGATGAGGAAGTCGAAACATAAGAAACCTTGCTTACTGCTATTGAGAAAGGTTAATTTTGCATTGGAGAACCATGAAGAAATCCCAGAAATATAAAGCGGACTATGTACCGCTCACTATATTAGGTTAAATTTTTAAATAGACATGAATTCAGACAGTGATATCTAAAATCAAATTGTCAAAATGCATACCCTGACGACGTCTTATAGTCCTGTCGTCTGTTACAATATTTAAACGGCTAAAGATTAGAGATGAGATGCTTGAATTTGAAGTTCGATATCTCACCTCACTTGACCAGATATCTAACAGATGTTGCGGAACAAGAGATAAATCCGACCATTTGGAACACTAACTGTCAATTGATGTATTGATCCTTTTAAGCTCGAAACTCTTTCGTTCTAAGCCACGCATATGTTATATATGCTCGTTACGAATGCATTACAATTAACTCATGCGAGCTTCAGGAAATTTTATTTGAAAATGGCCCTTGAATATATAATCATCTGGAACTTATTTTGATGTGTAAACGTGGCCTTTAAACCAGTAGTAGATTACTGATGTCTAGGCTTCAATAACAGCCAAGTGCACAACACGCGAGATTAAAAATTAAAAGAAGAAAAACTGATTTGGCAGGTAAAATGGGAACTCAGTATATTACCACTGCCTTCGATCCGTGATCAAGTGATTACAAGTCCAATAACAATAAGTGGAATTTCCGAACCTCTTAATTCATTCCCCCTCCACCTTCTATCTATCTATCTATCTATCATCTTTTAGATCCCACACATTTCTTTTGCAACGGAAAGACGGGATTAGATACAAATTCGAACTGTTACCAATTGCGGTTGATGCTATGACTTGTCATGTCAAGAACACTACCGATCTCATTTCCCATGTGAAAATACTAAGAATCTGTATGAGTGGCTTATTATTTCGGATAAACCTGTATACAAAAGGAATACTTACTATAGTATTGTGACCTACTGATAAAATAAAAAGTAAAAATCATATTATATCTTATTTTCTTTTCATGAAGCACCTAAGTTACCTAGATTATAAACAGAATAAACACGCGAAAAACAAAATTACTGGAAGAATGAAGAGGTCAATAAGAGGAAAAGTGAATGGATGATGTGTCACAAGTCAATTTTCCCGAAACCTCTGACGAACTTTG
This sequence comes from Lagerstroemia speciosa, assembly GCA_037672795.1. NCBI lineage: Eukaryota > Viridiplantae > Streptophyta > Magnoliopsida > Myrtales > Lythraceae > Lagerstroemia > Lagerstroemia speciosa. Next base: position 1,899,235 of record CM075292.1, read on the forward strand.
CATGTTCCCGACAATGCGCGCCCTAGGGGCAGTCAAAGTGGCATCATGGCTTTCCCTTTTTGGAGTGGGATGTTTTGGTCAGTTCAAAAGCATTCCTGCCCTACTCAGACACCAAAAATTCTCTTTCCACGAACTCGCAAGACATTTTTGTTTTCTTTTTAATGCATTGAGAAGTAATCAACCGGAACCTCGTAGACTCGTGAATTCAAGTAGATGATCTATATGTATGTACAGAAATGTGAATGGTCTCATCGGTAACTATGTGTTCAAGGACTCGAACATATAATCCTGTTAAGTTACGATATTTTATTTGCTTTTTTTTTTCATTTTTCCTTTTTGTTGAATAATAGTTTTGGTTGACACTTCTTATTTCCTCAAGATTCCCAAACTTGATTAATAGGTTCACTGGAAGATGGAAAATTTATTACTAATTGCTAATCACTTGCTAGACTAAGGTAGATTCTGGACAACAAATATCCAAAAACACAATGAACATCGATTAATCCAGTTTGAGCTGTCGAGTGGGCCCACAAAGGAGAAAACTTTTCCAAAGTGAATTTTTTCCATCAATAGAATTCAAATCTGATACCTTACTAAAAAAAAAAGGTCGTATCGGCTCAACCAATTCACTTTAATTCTATGAACAAATTTTAGAAGAATAGTTATTGAAGACTGGATATTGGATAAAGGGTCAAGAACCTATTTATTATTTAACTGATGGAAGGGTGAATGCTCATAATCTGTCTCATTCAATGCTCCAAAGGATCAGCCAAAAAGAGCGAATAGCGACCTATTTCTGAGTTGATTCGAGATCTTTTCTTAGATAATGATATATATTTAAATTTTATGGATAAAATACTATAATCAAAAGAGATTCATTTTTTTATTCAGTGATCCAAGTCATTTCGAACTTAATTAAACCGATCATAGTATATTAAATTTTTAGATGTATGAGTAGTTAAAAAAACTGAAAAATCCTTCATTTAATTTGATATTCATTTTTTCTGTACTTAAGATGTCAGATATGTTGATACTGGAGTGTAATGATTACACGGGTAACCTGAAGAAGAGGAGGAGGAAGAAGGCCAGCAGCACTCTCGTATTACCAATGTTCACTTGTCATCATCAGTTGTCCTGCTCTGATCTTCATTTAAAAATATACATTTGAATTTTTTTTATCCTTTTTTTATGGATAATTTTTTTAAATTCATTTCTCTTAACATAGTTGAGAGAACAGCTTGCTCAATGCTCATAACGATTTATGCTTTTTTTTTTTTTGGTCGCCAGCCACGGTATCCAAGCAGGCCCCACCAGCGGTGAGATGGCATCTTTCAGCCAACCATACTTGACTAATCCGTTGGTCGCCCCGGGTCGCACGCCTGGCAATGGCGGGTGAGGCTCCCAAGAGGGGTGTCTGCGTACGTGAGGTCTCGAACCTGAGACCTCCTTAAGCGGCACCGAGCTGCTTACCACTCGGCCCAACCCCTCTTGGTATAACGATTTATGCTTTTACTTAACATATTGCCCACTTTTTTTCTCTTTAAGCTAAGAGAAGATCGGCCAGAGAAAATTCATGCACAAATAATCGTTACGAAAATGCACATATGTTAGATGCACATGTAACAAAAAAATGAAGAAGAAAGAGAACATATTTATTACAAGATTGTTGATTACAGAGGCTGTAATGATTTTGGTGGTCAGCTGTATGCGAAGCAATTCCAAGAACTGTCTGATGAATCTTAATATCGGCACCATTTTGTTTGATTGGTCCACCTTCTCAAAACCAACCAATTTCTTTTGGAAGTTTTCGGCCGAGTTTCTGAACCATTAAACCGATTAATTGAACTGTTCATAATTAACATATGGATTAAAAAAAATCAAGCAGCTCATAATTATTTCATGCACGTGTTAAAAGGTCCAGTGATTTCAACTTAGAATTTTCTATTTCTTTTTCATAGACTATATATATATATATATTTAAACGCATGTACAAAGTGTTCGGGCTAGTTCATGTGTACCTCGAATACTGTTCTTGAAGTAGACATCAATCTGCATCACCCCGAGGGATTTACTTGACAAATTGATCACGGCGATGAATTGAGGGGCGCCATATTTTCGACAAGAAATTTTAGCTGCCTGCGATTGAAACCCTCAATCTGCAGCTTTTATTGATTTAGAATGTCACTTGTAGAAATTGTCAATGGACGGTACTTATGAACTTCTGGAGATTGTTACATCGACTTTGAATAAGATCATGCAGTTGCATCTAAATAATATCGCAATAAAAAAATGCAATTCTTTTTAGTTGCAAAGGGGGTCGTAACTCTGAAAGGAGAAAGCAAGCACTAACAAGACGCATAAAAATTTATAGATGAGAATTGAATTTAGGTATTTCAATCTCAGTTTGAAAATAAATTCATTTGAACGATTTCTCTTCCCTTAAGTGATGTCTCGATTTTGAGTCATGTGACTAAGAAATAGTTCATGATTAGGAGAATGTTACACCCTAGTATTTTAACTCAGGCTCTCGAATTTGCTGATTAGTTATAACATAGCACAAAAGTGTATGTATAGGGTTGGTCATGTAGAAAACCTTGTAGAAATAAGCAAAATGAAAGGGACGAGAACATGGAGGTGAAGGAGCCATGGGACGGGAACAGATCTAGAATACACATTCAGGGGTCGGAGCTCCATCAAAGAGTAGGAGGGTGAATTCAGGGATCAAATGAGATAATTTCATAAAAAAATAGATAAAATTAAGTAAAATTTATATAATATCTTATAAAATTTCTCGAGCTCTTGCAGGTTGTAAAATACTCACATAGTTCACAAGAAGTTGGACATATGTTCAATCCAAAAATTTAAACCAATAGAATGATAATATCCACTTTCTTATAAATTATGCTTTAATCTCTTATTTATTCGAAATTGGATTGACTCGTCAACACCGGTACCCCTTAATCCATTCCTGCACGGGGAAGAGAGAGGTCCCCACACGTGTGGGATGGTGAAAGTTGAGTTGAGAAAAAGGAAGAGAGACAAATGAGGAGTGGGAGAAGAAGAAGCCCACAAAAAGCCTTCTTCTGGTGAAAGCTTCTTCTGTCAACTGTGAAGGGTATGGCATAAAGCCAACCCACCCCCATCCCTCGATACCCTCTCCTGCATTGCTTTCAACACCGTGTACCATGGAGCTTGATACGATAACGAGCTCGATCTTACTGCTAAGCCCCAGTAAAACCTGAGGATGAGATCGAGGTGAGTATAATAACCGAGGAAACATATAGACGACTTTGGCATACCCGGCTACAATATCGATCCGACAACCAAGGCCAACAGAAGAAATCATCGAGTTGAGCTGTGTGCTGGAAGCTGCATATGTTCGAGATTAGCCTTCTGCACGGATCTTCGGCAGCAATCCGTAATGTCATGCTATTGTCTTGGTTCGATCGGTTCACTGTAACCAGATTGAATGTTCGTATATACAACTGCTGCTGAAGCGAATGTGCACTTGTTTGAGCAGTTTGTCATGCCGGGCCATATCGATCAATCCTTGTATTTCGATGGGTATAAGCACGGGAAAATGCATACTGCTAGCATCGACACATCTCGAAATACGTTATGGGATGATCCCCGAGCGCAATTTCAGATGTTTTAGATTTCGATATCAACGTTGACAGCATCCCACAATCAGAGATGCCTTTAATTGTATAGGGCTGATGTATGTAGATTTTCATATGGTAGACATATAATTAACTGACTTGTATATATATATATATATATATATATATATATAACTAACCAAATATGATACCAAATCATCTCGTAGTATTGGGTTCGATTATTGTTAAATTATCAAGCAAATTAATATTATAGTAAAAATTTTAATGATGATAAGATTTTTTTCGATAACATGTTGAAATATGATACTGTTACACTCACTGTTTAATAAAATGTAAAGTTGACAGCAAAGTTTATTAAGTATAAGTAAAACAATTGGTTGCAGTTCAAAAGTTCAATGTAAAGATATCACATTCTAAAGTTTTTATTAATATAATGCGGCACATCATGATAACAAATTTTATAACCAAATCCTGCAATGGAAAGTTACATTAAATCTTGGTGATTAATTGAGATGGTTCGGAGAAAGAGAGCTTGCAACAATTTGTACCGCTCTCATATTGTGACTTAGAGGTCATGAGTTCGATATCACTAACATGATTTTCCGTGCCTCTTTTATCCCATCTTCTTTCTACTAGCTACTTCAAAGTTTATGTGCTCCCTTTGTACACAAACAAATCGAAATAGTTCAATTATTCCTCCTTTGTTGCAAACGTATGGAGTTTGAGTCTGATGAATGAAGGAGATATCTGATGACTGGGAGAGTCTTACTCTTACCCCCACAGTAAGCCGACTCCACTCGAATCTATATTAGATTGGGTTTATCAGATCTATAAATACTGAGTGGTGTTGCACATACATACATATATATATATATATATATATATAGACACACACAGAGGTGTGGCATTGGGAATGACAAGAGAAGGAGGATATTTCTTTGCACTCATTCCATTCTAACTTTATGTGCAAAGTAGATCCATCCGCATAGCTTGTAGTACCCCATCTGCAGTATGCATGCTTCATGATAAAAGAGAGTTATTGCCCTTCTACTTCTACTGTCCAAATTCATCTTTCATTGAAATATAACTTTTTTCCTTTCCACCTAACAAAAAAAAGGTCAGAAAATAGAAATTCAAAAAATTGGGGGGAAAAAAGAGAAATTAGAAAAAGAGAGGAGTTATTGCAGTCTAAAAGTGGAGAGAAATTCCCAGGTGGGATGGACTTCGACAGTTTCAAATGCATCCCATTGTCACTGTTCTGTCCATATCATACCCTTGTGGTGTGGTTGTTAGGGAATTGATAATGATGTCATTTCCCAATCACACGGTCCGATCTCATCCGGCATCATCAACCATGTTTTTTCATGTGGAGATCACATCAGGGCCGTTGATTAGTCGGGTTTCTTGTCAATCGATTGAAAAGAAACCCGATCGGGTATTGTATTTTTTCTTTCTCATGCACAAGAGCCTCAATATAAGCAGTCTTTGCATGGCTTTGGCACTCATTATCGCAGAATTGTAAGAAAATGAACAAAGGTTTGGTACACTGTGGAGGTTACTTAGAAATGCTAACCGAGTACTGATTTAGAAAAGAAAAGAAAAAAAATGCTAACAAAAAAAAGCAGGTTTGTCACAATAACATCACTTTGACTTGAAATTGTTGAATTAATATTATGTTGTTAGTAGACCATTGGCAAAATTTGTAACTGGCCGAAAGGCTACTGTCAGGTTGGCGAGCTTACATTATGAGAGATTACTGGACACAGGTCCGGATTTACATCAGAGACTACTGTGTTCAGACGCTCATATAATGTATTACTATTAATGGGTCTTACGAGAAATAGGGTCTGTTTCCACTCAAAAGTCAAGTTATTAGACAGTGGTACTAAGTTATTTTATAAATCCGTTATGGTCCTCTTATACAACTGGTTGGAGATCTAACAGAAATCTTGAGACCTGAGTTCAATTTTTACTGGTGAAACTTGTTATACCTATTGATTTCCTTTTTCATCTTATTTCATTTAATCCCACACCTCTCTTTTGTAATAGAAAAAAATTATTGATTTCTAATATATTGATATTACTATTGAGGTGACATAAATAAATAAATATATATATATATATTAGTTTGCACCACGCAATATTTCTAAACCAGCCAAAATGGACATCGAAACTAATCTACGATCGAGTTGGGATTCCTGGAAAAATTTCCATCGACCCTCTCAACTTAGGGATCGATCCTGGGAAGTAATCATACATATGACTTATACAAAAGGAAGCTAAAGGAGCTCCGATTTGCTACTATTGGTGTTATGTTTAATAAATATTGGCACCAATCAGTCCTGCACTCAATTTTTGGTAAGTGGAACTCAGCATTAAATCAGAACAAAGTAGGATCCGAGATATGTTAGTGACGGAGAAAGAATTGGACCATAACTAATTCAAATTCAAGTCTAGTCAACACACCAAGGGGATAAAGCTCTACTGATATGAAACTCCTCCATTTACAATACTTGAATTCAAGATCTTACTAAAGAAAAAATGATGTTAAATTATTTCAATCAGTTAATGTTGATTATTTAAGGTACTGTGTATGTATATATATATATCTATATATATATATGAGAATGTGTGTTGGACGTGTATATAGAGATTGAGAAGAGTGTACTATTGTTATTACTAGTGTAAAGTCCGCATTTCGCAGCAGAGATATAGATTATTAAGAATGCAAATATTTATGATTTATTAAAATAAAATGATGGCGAAAAGAATACACGATGATGTGAAGCGCATAGATACCTCTAGCATAGGTGCACGTCATGTTGTAAATATAAAAATGGTAACACTAGCTAAAACGATGTTAGATTTATTGTACATTGAAGGTAAAAAAATCACAGAAAATAAAGAAAATGAAAGATAGATAAAAAGGAAGGGTGATGGAGTGAAAGATTATATGGATCCCACTGTACATAAAATTTTTTTTTAAAAAAAAAGAAAATTTCACAGCAAGGAAACGAAAAAGTGGAGAGTTGCGTGAACCCACCTCATAGAAAAAGTTTAAAAAATGAAAAAAAAAAAAAAAGGAGAGAGAAAATTTTAGAGAGGCTGTATCCTTATATAAATACCTAAATCAGTACATAACAAAAAGGAAAGAGGATAACCTTAGCTATGGATTGTGATGCAGAATAGAGAGAGCGAACCAAAAGGTCGGAAAAAAAAAATAGAAAAAGGGAAATGGAAATCGACTGAAAGCTACACGATATGGAATGAGAGAGAGGGAGGGAGGGAGGGTGGGTATTAGGGAACGAGTGCTCGGTGATGGGTTCTCGTCAGCTAACAGATCGACTGCAGCTTACTGTGTTGTTTTCCAAGTGAATGTGAACTGACGAGGTTTCCGATGGTCGAGACCTGATGCTCCTTTTACTTAAATGATCATCGTCATGGTCATGGCAAACGATGAGTGTGCTATCATCAGGGAGGCTGGAGCGAGTGGCAAACGGTCGTATGGAGGAGGCCAATTGAACATTCACTGAAAGCTCCGAGCTAATAAGTCCTCGTCCTCATCATCTTCAATTAGTTTCATCGATCCCACAAGTAACAGGATCCCCGATACTCCTCTTCCTGCCGTGGCTCGTTCGACCGGACCATTCCCGAGTGAACTTGGAAAGTTTCAAAACAGGCCGGGCTCAGAAACCCTATGGAGTATGTTATCTCATTCTCCTACTGCTTGTTCGAGTCAGGTACCCCGGTCCAGTCACCTCGAGAGTTACTCGCACGTTACTATATCCTCGACTTCTTCAAGTCTGAGTCATTATAGTGATCATGGTGAGGCTCGGAGATAGAATTTGAGCTTGCAAGTTTTGTCCAGGTGAGTCATTATAGTGATCGTGATGAGGCTCGGAGATAGAATTTGAGCTTGCAAGTTTTGTCCAGGGTGTAATTCTTCATCTGAGCAACTCCCATCTCGGTTAAAAACAAGAGATTCAGTAGACAATCGAGACTGATCAGTGTTTGTATCGTTTGAATTATTCAAAGATTTGCCACGTAGCTTCCGCGTTAAATGCTGAACCACGAAACGAGGGAACATATCATATTTGTCAATATGTTATGCATATTGACCCGTTAAAACAATTTAACCCAGGTTTCCTTTTTGCGCTATAGAAGCAGCTGCGATCGATTTTTGAGTTAAGCAGAGCAATTTGAGAGGATAATATAGATGTTCAAGCAGCGCAATTTGGTATAAAAAAGTTCATGAATCTAGGAAGGTGGGGCGAGTGAAACATTAAAATTGTCTATATGAAGGTCCTTAGGCAACCTCCTGTAACACTTACAGATAGTGTAGAAGTCAAGTGATCCGCATTTACACGAATATACCTGAGTTGCAAGTGAGAAGGTACTTTCAGGCTGCTTGGGATCTTTCTCAACGTTTCCTGAAACAGTCAGCAACCTTTCTAAGGAATCTCTGTTCAGGATATGGCTTAGACAGGCAAAGAACATGAAACAGACAAGATCACCAAGCATGAAAACATCTTCATCTTCACATGAAGTAACCGGTGAACCTGAAACGGAATAACATATGTACCGAATCATCAGCATCAAGAGATGTATCTAGGTTATGAACGAAATGGCTATATCTAACTTAATCTCTTCACTTCAAAGGGGAAAAGTTAGTTAATCGCAGAATAGAAGTAGTCTTTCATTTGCTTACTTTATGATATAGTATATCGAAATGAAGCAGACCACAAAATATGCAGCAACTTTACATATTTGCTGGTTTGATTTCTTATCGAACACCTGCACCCAGATAGACTTTTGTCAGGTACAGAAAAATAAAAATCAAAAGATTTGTTTAAAAGTTCAAAACCAACAAAAAAAGGGGGTAGAAGTTTTCTTCTACCTTCTTAAAATGATCCACAGTTCCTGAAAGTAAACCCCTCGATGAGTCCATGCTATTTCCCTGTTATTGCAGGAAGCTTTATCAAAATGGAGATCATGATTTGATGCACAAGTAATATTTTAAAAATGAAGCTTACCATTCCGTCGAGCATACGATTATGGCTTTCCACCTCCTCATGTATGTCTCCGGTCAACTAAGAAAATGGTCATAAAGTGGGACGAGATCGAGTTAAAGAAAAAGGGGCAAGGCATTAATGATTAAAATTCATAGCGCTGTCTGGTGTTTTTATTTGCTAAAATGTGGTAAACTAGAAAATCAGTTTCAAATTCCATGACAGAAATGGATCGCTTGCCTTGCATATTATAAGAAAGTATAATATGAAGAAGACAGCATTACACAACCAGACCTTGTTATCCATACGATTAAGCATTCGGAGATGTGGGGCCTACAACAATCTCTAACATATGAAGCAAACAGTTCACATTCCCAGGTAACGACAGTCCAATTTTGGATAAACAGTTACAAGATACTTGTTTGGAGAAAACAGAGGGCCTCGATATCTTACGAATATCTGTCTTCTCTCGTTGTACATGAAGCTTTATAAGGATAAAGATGTAGGACATATCTTGGCACATCAATCAAAACATTTGTAGAGCGGTTACGCATGCAAAGTTCAATAAACAAGAAATTCAGTAGAACTTTACTACAGCCCTATATGCATTAGCGTTAGTTAAACAGATCGCACTTGAATAGAGGATCTTAGGCAAGCTTACTCTCTTCAGGAACATGACCCTGTCCTGCAAATTTTCCACCGCTTTGTCATTGTCATGCTCACTAATTTCTCGGGACCGTGAAGAGGAGGATCTAAGCCCTTCCTCAATGCCACCATAACTATCAAATAAACCAGCCTTAGAGGCATGAGAGTCTCTGCATTGAGTAGACCAAAAAGAATTTCTCTCAATTACAGACAATCGGCTCAAAGAAGAAACAGCCTTACATAAATAGATAAACAAACAGCCTTAGACAAATAGATAAACAAACAGGGGTAGATAAATAGATACAGAAACAGAGCCACTCAAGAATATGAGATGTTGAAACAAAGTGATATTTAGGTGATATGCTAGTAACCGTTCGGCAATGCTTGACATCAACAATTTGACGGTGCTAGATCTAGAAATGCCATTTTCACCCATTAGCTGCTAATAAATTTCTTTTTATCATCTAAATTCAAGTTCAGCTAATGGCCAAAACTCGCTCTTTCTTCCGCCTATCATCTCTGCAGTTTAGATAAATTCAGATGCTGCATCTTGCAAGCATCACAAACACATAACAGAGAGATGGAGATTGAGAGAGGGGCAAAGACAGGAAGCACGATGTGTATTTTCATCAAACAACAAGCAGGAAGCACATAAATCACTTTCTATATGAAGATTTAAAAACATGGGAACGAACACCAAATCCAAAAGCAATTCAGTAATCTTCAGCAAACAAGTCAGAAGCCTTACTAATCAAATCCTCAAGTAGGCAACTGAAACGAAATACAGCTCTGAATGAAAGGATCTAAAAAAGTTAACAAGAAAAGCTTCCTGTTAAAGATGGTGCGAGGTTGAAATGTAGTACACTATGCTGCTGAAGTGGAGACATCAAGACAGATCTCAACTCTATCTCCCCATGGAACATAACTTATTAACAAAGCATTGAGGAGAAACACATCTCGAATCTTGAATTACCTTAATGTTCAATGACTAGTTTCATTGCATGATTTGATGAGAATATAAAGGCAAAGATAATGATTAACCATTCTATCATATTAAGATTTCAGAATCTCTATGCCCAATACAAACTTACAACCAATATCCAATATGATTCGCCAAAGATCCAAATGTACATGCAACATAGGCATTAGAACCCCATATATCTCAAATTATCCGTCAAGTTTATTGCTCATAATCTCTTTCAGATGCCATAGCCAATTCAGCAGCAATCTCAAGCAAAATTCAATAAGATGTGCCAGTACTTGTTGTGTGAGAACCGCAATACCAATCATATCCAACCAGATCCACAAAGGGCCTAAGCAGGCATAAGCTCAAAGTAGGTATAAACTCAATGAACTATTCTGGCACTGGTCTTCCTAAACAAAAATTGGAAGAAGAACGGATACGATGAACCAAGTCACCAGTGATTTTCTCATTTTCGACTCAGATCCTAGAAAAAGTGCAAATCGTTAAATCAGCACAACTGAAATCAATCAAAAGAATTATGTATTTGTTGATCCATGAAATAATCAAATCCGAAAAACCTAATCCGCCTCCATTCATGTCTCTCTCGATTAGAGACAGCTTGCACAGAGCCGACTGCCACAGCAGAGATGAGTGATTGAAAGAACTATTAGACAGTACCGCTTCGAAGAGCTACGAACCTTTTGTAACTCATCGATTGAGTGGAGAAGCAGTCGATCCGCCGATTCCAAGAAGGCTCGAGCACTGTTTGCGTCGTTGAGGAAGGGGAAGCCGGCGGTCGAATTTCCGACAGGAAATGGAGCTTCAGAGATCTTCTCCAGCAGCAACCATGATACTCGAATAAAATATAATTACTAAGTGAATAATTATGAGGGAATTCGATTTTGCACCCTCGTCTTCGATATTTTGTCTATTCCCCCCTGAAGTTCTCAGCCACCTTCGCAGTGGAGTCCTTAACAAGTGGTGAGGAATGGTGTCGGTTCTTGAACCTTAACTTTTGAAATTCTTAATTATCACTTATAAAAAAAATGAAAAATTTCATTGTAGAAAGGGACTTTTAAGAGAAAAAGAGCTTGATGTAGTTATATTACCCTCAACTTAATATCAGGTTTGATTTTAATTTTCATTAATAAAATTTCTTATATCATTTTATTTTAACTCTTCTTAAACATTTGAAATTGTTATGCACCGACAATGTTGAAATTTTAAATAGGTAAGAAGGTATATCTTCATTCTTTTTCGATTACAACAGTGACTCACAATATTAGAAGAAAAGAAAAACAACAAATCTTATTATTACTGAAGGGTAAAGAAAAACGTATTGAATTGATATCAGAATCGAAATTAAATTCCCTTTGTAATCATTTTTATTAAAATTGTAAAATACATTATTTCTTTTACCTTTACTACTCGATGCATCAAATTTGCCAATAAGTGCAGGCATATTCGATACAGAGCTAAAAATAATGACGTGGAATGGATATTACGTAATAGGGACAACAGTAAATCCTAATAAATATATAAGAATTGCTAAGTATTTATACTATACACTAAAATAGAGTATTAACAACCCTAAAAGGGAGGTTGAGGTGAATTTCTTATTCTTAAGGGTGTACAAAAGCCGGTCCAGGGGCTGAACTGAACCGCAAAAATCGATTCGGTTCAGTTCGGTTCGGCATAGTAAGCATGAACTATAATTGGTTTGAGTGAAGAAAATCATATTAGTTTGAACCAATCCAATTAACTAGTTCGAACCCAATTGGTTTTAATACGGTTCAGTTTGGTTCACAACTAATTCAAACCAAATTGAATTGGTTTTCAAACAGTTCACAAACTGAACTAATTGATTTTAAAACTGGTTCGAACCAAACCAAATTGGTTTTGAATTGTATTTTTGTATTATTATGTTAGTTTTATACTAAGACCAATTCAGTTCGGTTCGTTTACCAAACCAATTATACCCAAAAATTAACCAAATAGCTTTTCACCAAAAAATCACACCAAAATAGAATTGGCTCGGGGAGAACAGGTTCAAACTGATTCAGTTCCGGTTTGGTTCTTCCCAAACCGTTTTTTTGCACACCCCTACTTACTCTCAATCCTCTAAGAGAGAGTAGGACGAATTTCCTACTCTCAAACCATTGATGCATATAATTTTTCTCTTTTTCCTCAATTTTTTTTATTTTTAATATTGCTCACAAATTTTAATACTTCTTCGTTTACATTCTTCTCATCATTTACCCATTTCTTATATCTCTTTCTAGATAAACATTTTATGATAAGAAATGAGAATATAAAACTAGAAAATATTGTCTATTTACAAATCATTTTTTATGCTAAATTTTAAATATTTTTATTATATTTATATGAGACGATACAACTTTAAAAAATTACAGTTATATAAATATGTCAATATTATAAAATGAGAAGAACATTAATTTGGCGATTACAACTCATAATGTTTTTTTGGTTGGACATACTACTATGATAAAAATAGAGTTTAGTAAACTTTATTAATATGGTATAAAAATCATTTATATAAGAATTGTGTCACAAATTTTTCACTATGTTTTTTCTATAATTACGTTAGTTCATATATAATGTTATTATTTATCTAAAAATATATAAAAGACATTAATATATAATTTATTGTTAAAAATTTTTATTTTGATTATAAGAATAGAACTTACAAATTTTATTTTTATTCCTTATTTGATTCTATAGATATATCAAGAGAGTAAGCTCCTCACATTTAGGAGAATTAAATCAAGGGGTGTGCATGCATATAGAGTAAATCTAAAACTAGTAGAAACCTACCATATTGGACAAGTTCTAAGTAGATCTAAATGAAAATAGGGTAGGTTCCAGATAGCGAATGAAGGAGCCGATCGATTCCAATTCCACACACAGGATACCTAAAACCGGAACCTATTAACTTATTTGTACAGTTAATTTTATTTATTCGTAACTTTATTATTTGAACTCCAATTCACAAACCATTTAAATCATTATATTCTAACTCAATGATATTTCATTTGACATAATATTATGCATAATTGATTAATTTTCATATGTAAAGTATCATTACAACTCAAAATTAGTAACAAATAGTACTTAAATATAATATAAATATACTTAAAATTACACATGTTTTATTATGTTAAAAAATTATATGAAATAATATTAATAATGAAAAAAATTAAATTAAACTATATTTTAGATGTAAAAAATAAATAATAAACATGTTTCACAACTAGTTCAAACCGAATTGAATTGGTTTTCAAACAGTTCGCGAACTGAACTAAATTGATTTTAAAACTGGTTCGAACAAAACCGAATTGGTTTTGAATTATATTTTTGTGTTATTATGTTAGTTTATAGTAAGACCAATTCAGTTCATTTTGGTTTGAATCGATTAACCGAACCAATTATACCTAGAATTAACCAAACCGCTTTTCACCTAAAAACCATACCAAAATAGAATCAATTTGGGGAGAACAAGTTCAAACCGATTCAGTTCCAGTTTGGTTCTTCCCAAACTGATTTTATTGTACATCGCTACTTATTCTCAATCCTCTAAGAAAGAACAGGACAAATTTCCTACTCCTAAACCCTTGATGCATATAATTTTTCTTTTTTTCCTCAATTTTTTTTATTTTTAATATTTTTCATAAATTTTAATACTTCTTCGTTTATATTCTTCTCATCATTTACCCATTTCTTACATCTCTTTCTAGATAAACATTTTACGATAAGAAATTAGAATCTAAAACTAGAAAATATTGTCCATTTGCAAATCATTTTTATGCTAAATTTTTATTATTTTTATTATTTTTATATATGAGGATACAACTTTAAAAAAGTACGGTTATATAAATATGCCAATAGTATAAAATGAAAAGAACATTGATTTGGTGATTTTGCATATTACAACTCATAATGTTTCTTTGGTTGGACATATTACTATGATAAAAATAGAGTTTGGTTAACTTTATTAATACGGTATAAAAATTATTTATATAAGAATTGTGTCACAAATTTTTCACTATGTTTTTTTTCTATAATTACGTTAGTTTATATAAAATGTTATTATTTATCTAAAAATATATAAAAGACAATTAATATATAATTTATTGTTAAAAATTTTATTTTGATTATAAGAATAGAGCTTATAAATTTTATTTTTATTCCTTATTTGATTTTGTAGATATATCAAGAGAGTAAGCTCCCCTCATTTAGGGGAATCAAATCAAAGAGTGTGTACAGATGTGGGGTAAACTTGAAACTAGTAGGAACCTACCATATTAGATAGGTTCCGAGTAGATCTAAATGAAAATAGGGTAGGTTCCAGGTAATGAATGAAGGAACAGATCGGTTCTAGTTCCAGTACACATGATACCCAGAACAGGAACCTAGCTATTAACTTATTCGTGCAATTAATTTTAATCATTTGTAACTTTATCATTTAAACTTCAATTCACAAACCATCTAAATCATTGTATTCTAACTCGATGATCTTTCATTTGACATAATATTATGCATAATTGATGAATTTTCATATGTAAAATGTCATTACAACTCAAAATTAGTAACAAATGGCACTTAAATATAATATAAATATACTTAAAATTACACATGTTTTATTATGATAAAAAATTATATGAAATAATATTAATAATGAAAAAAATATTAAAGTAATCTATATTTTAGATTAAAAAATAAAAAATAAACATGTTTCAAAGGGGTACCTGAAATCTGTGGTATCTTATAGATTTTAGGTAGGGTTCAGTTCCAAGATTTAACAAGATAGAGTCCGATTCCTAAATTCAACAGGGTAGGGTCTGAATCCAAAATTGAGGAACCAATCTTATATGGAGTAGGATTCGGGTATCGTGATAAAATACAGGGTACCCGGACCCGAACACCTCTTCAAATCCCCATTTGAGGGAAATATAATGAAATTATTTGTTAACAAATATTTAAGAAGGGAATTAATATTTTCAATTCCCTTTTCTATAAGACCTTTAGACGAAACAAACGACCTCTTAGCATAATTGACTAGGTTTGAGTAAATAGGCCATTAATATATATTTATAAGAAAGAGATAAATAGTGTATTTATTTTCTAATTTTTAATGTATATTATTTCTATACTAGTAAATAAAAAATTGTAAAATATTCACTTTATAAGCAGACGAATAATAAGATTTTTCAAAGTTTTACGTATTAATAACAATTCTGAGTTAGAGAGTAGGTTGTTACAGTTAAAATTTTCATGAATTAATGCTCTAGAGTTGATTTCACTTTTGATCTCCTAAATATATGGAAGGAATATAATTCAAGTTTTTGAGAAGATGAACTCCAATAATTGGTGCAATTGAAAAGAAATCGGTATTTCCTCACATGGTGAGTTATAAATATTTAAGAATTTCTTGTGCAGTAAAAGATGAAGACAGTGATGGATATAAGAACTAAGTCTAAGGGGATGAAATTCAGAATTAACAATGTTGTATTATTGGAGGAGTAATTTCTCTTGAATCAACAGAGTCTAGTGGCATAAAATTTCGACTCATAATCTACATGTTTTGAGTTTGATTCTTGTTGTGGAAGTTATGTGCTCTTTTTTTTTTTTTTTTTAACTTCCTATCATTATATCTAAACTTACGGGTCTCTTTTATCGCCGAAAAACGCACTGATAGTATCAAAACAAAATTTTCAAGCTTTCATATTCAACCTAATTCGCAGCCAGCCTTAGCATTGACCCATTAGTATAACATCACTAAATGCGTATTATAATTCAAGAAATCAGTGTTCCCATACCTACCTAAAGCACTTATACCAGGTATCTTAACCCCTTAACTAGGAGAAAGCCTTGTATGTAATACAGTGATTATTAGTGACACTGCCAATTAAATTGAAATATTTTTATGATTTTTTTTAGCATTTAGAGTTTTATAAAAAAAAAATTAGTAGTTAAATCTTATTAGTTGATATTATCATTTAAACACTGCCACAGAGAGATATGGTAGAAGACTTGCTCCTTCACTTAGGAAAGTCTTGTATGTAATAGGTTTATTAAGTGATAATACTTAAGTGGTGTTATAAATTAATAATATTTATTTATTTTCAGATTTTTTTATTTTTAGAATTTTATTAAGAAAATTTTTGAAATAATTTAATATTATTAGTGAAACAAGGTAAAAACACTGCAATTGTGCAAGGAGAAAGGTTGCAATAGAGTAGTCATATCACATAGATAATATTGATATGGTATATACATTCAATTAAAAGCCATATTTTATATATTTGTCTAATTATTATTCACTATCTATTTGAATTTTTATATTTTTAAGAAAAATTTAAAATTTAATAATTACATATATTTGATTATTCATTACACGTCAACTTCTTATTAAATACATATACTACATTATTATTAATATATAATGTAATCGTTATACTGAAAACTGCTCACTAACAGATGAGGTGATGCAGTGTCTCTTATCTATTTAATCCTTTATTAATGGGCATGGAGGCAGCAAATTTGAGCACTCTCAGAATATTCCGGAAATGACGGCTGGGTCCTTTGACCACCGATCTTTGACCAAATTCCCCCGTGACCGCATCTTATTTCTGACCACGTGATCCTCTATCGTGGTTACAAGAATTATAACAAAAAGAAAAGCACAATAATCCAAACCGCCATAATATATTCAGCGTTTTTTTTAAATAGAATATAGCAATATAATATTTATAAATTTATTTAATTTTAACTCAAGTCAATCATTCTACGAATAGTAAAACTTATTTTCGAGAAAAAGACACGAATCATGTTGGAATTAGTGAAGGTTATGCATTGGTTAAATAATCATTATTTATATTAAAAAATAAGCATTACTTACTATATTTTAATTTATTATTATTAAATAAACAGTTACATTTTTTATACTATAATATCATTTTTAAATTTAGAAATAAACTGAAATACAGACCTCTAGATAAGCCTAAAAAAGATTAAATCTTAAATAATTGTAAAGAATAAATCCCAAAAAATTCCTTAAACCTTAAAAATGCTAAACTCTAAAAAAAAAAAATAAAAGCCAAACATAAAATCCTAGAAATCCTTATTATTCATTTTTTTATGTCGTTAAGGTTTTAAGATTATTCTTTTGTAAAATTGTTTTCTTTTCAAGATGAAATCAAAGTTAAATCAAACAAAAATTCGGAATCTGTTTATTAAATAATTCACATAACCGTTGTCATCATTCATGACGGCCAAAACGAAGGAGAAAAAGGAAAAGGAAAAGCTCCCGACGTCGGTTTTCCGTTGTTGGTCCAACAGTGCGGCGGGTCGGTTGGAAAACCGCGGGCAGTTTTGCTTACAGAGTGGGGAAGAAGCGATGGAGACAAAAATATTTAACATGAACTCAGATGGACCTTACCATCATATGATAAGGGTTTGGACAGATACTAGGTATCTAGAACCGGTATTAGGCAGGTTTCAGGTAGAAAAATGAGGAATCGATTAAAAGAGGTTCCGGTTCCGATTTCTATTTCATTAAAGGTGATACCCGGAACCGGTACTCGAAACTGAAAAATATATATTTATATTTTTACTAAATATAAAACATGAAATCACAACATTTTATCTTAATATTTTGTTCTATCCATTTATTTCCATATTCAAATCCTTACTGTCTCTTGAAACTCATCATTTGCTTAATTTTTGTCCTCTAATAATTTTCATTCTTTTACCATAAGAGTTTTGTCTACCACAAAACCTCTCTCCTATTGCATTCAATTGGATATTTTTAACATTTTTAAGGTATTTCAAGTAAGAAAATTATTAGATAATTATTCATTAATCGACTTTAAATTTTTATTTTTATTTATTAATGAAAGACTAGGTTCCGAATAGGTACGTAGAACTAGTGGCATAATACAGGTTCTGGATAGGGTCCGGTTCCAAATTTTAGGAACCTGTTTTAAATAGAATAGGGTCCGGGTAACATGAAAAATATGGGGTACCTGAACCCAATCAACCCCATCATATAAGGACGGATCCAATCCTGATGGGACGAAATTCAATGGAAAGTTAATGGACAAATGTCACAGGACGAATTATGATAATTCACAAAAAATGAATAAAATTGATAATATTTACATAGAGTATCACAGATTTTTTTGAGTTCAGGATGCAATCAACCTTGCGTCCCCTCTAAATTTACCCCTGACATGATATCCACACCATGTGTGAGATAGTTTACTAAAATATCGAAGTAATGGCACAAACATAAGAATATTAGGTACTGTTATATATTAATTCAATTGTTAAATGATTATAATTTTAAACTGACACTAATATTTAATATATTATGGGCTCATAAGTTGAACATCCCTTTATAAGCTTATATAAGGCTCTGGAGTATCTATTATCACTCAATATCTATTATTTTAACAGTAAAAATTATTCATATTTTTTGAACGAATGATTTGAAATTGTAAATTTGAAAAGAGTAAGAGTGACATGATATACTAATGATAATGAAGAATACTCTACTTATTAAAATATGTTAACGGATTTCAAATAAATTAAATTACATTGTAAATAAATAATCTAATTTTACTAATTTATCTCAATACTCAACATTTATTTTTTTTGTTTGTTTTTATTACTTTCTGTGTGCAGTATGAGTACGTGTCTAGTCATATCAAATGGGAGAAATTGACGGCTCTTATTGGTCGGCTCAACGAGGCCAATGTGGACCAGCAACGTAGAAGATGTTCACCCACTAATTTCCCGATTTTTCCCGAAAATTCCGACGTCGAATAGATAAATAGCCGCTAGCCCCTCCCCCTGTCCACCGTTCACAGCAAACAGAAATTTCCTCTCCTCTCTCATGATTCACCCTCAAGATCTCTGATCAACAAATCAACTAAATGGGCGATGCGATTTCCGGCAGAAGTTCCAGAAACACCGCGAGCTCCGGCGGAGCAGCCAGGCAGAAGCCGCCTAGCAGGCTCCAGCGGCGGGCCCCGGCGTCGCTCCAGATCAGCCCGTCGGTCCCGCAGTGGAACGTGGCGATACCTCTCCTGTCCCCTCTCTCAACGTCTCCCACCTCCCCGCCCAGGCTGATGACCGGGGATCGTCCGAAGCAGTCCCTCGGCGATCCGCCGGCGGACATTAAGCCGCCGGTATTCAAGAAATGGCAGCACCCGGCTGCTCCGTTCTGCTACGAGGCGGGCCCGCGCATGCCTTCCTTCGTGCCTGTGTAGATATGTGTTTATGGGGTGGGGTTAATATTGAGACCGTTAGATGTGAAAATGATTGGGTAGATCTAACGGCAGGGAATGAAGCATATAACAATTTTCTTTTTACCTCTTAGCATAAAATGACACAAGTTCCAGACAGTTTTGCTCTGGCCTCGCGCTGGCATCGAGATGAATTTTCTTCTCTTTTTTTGTTTTTCTCAAAATTACTTTCTATTTTCTTCGTTAATTTTTTTAGGTATGGCTTTTCTAATTGATTTAATGCTTTTTTTTTTGTAATGTTGCATGTGTCACGATCAATTACATTATGTAGAGTTTGTTGAATTTCAAACTTCTCGTCAAAGATGAGTAAAAAAATCGTGGATGTGGATATTAAAACTACAATCATTGAGAAGCCTCATTATTTCATTTATGTTATGTCATAGATTAATTTATATGAAAAGGAAAGAATAGGACAAGATCTATATTATTAATATATTAAAATAGAGTTATAACTCTCTCTTAACTCTCCACGTGACAGATTTATGTGAAATATTAATTTTTTCATTTTTTTAAATTTTTTAATGCATGCTCGGATCCACATAATTCACACCGCCATTCTTTGCTTTTTTATCCGTCTTTCCTTTCATTTATTTTCCCTTTCGTTTTTATTTTTTACACAAGGAGATCAAAAAGTAATTGTATATTCTCTTCACTATTATTTTATTTTAATAAATTATAGATATTTGTATGCTTAATAATATATATCTCGCTGTGAAGCGCGGATTTTAAACTGGTACGCAGGATAAATGAGTCTTAGTCAAAGTTACTGTTTATTGAGTTGGCGTCACCCGAAAAATATGTTTGATTTTGAAATACATGAAGTTAATTTGTTTATTAAAATGATAATAATATTTAAACAAAAAATAAAAATAAAAAATAGCCAAATTTTAAAGCAAAAGAAAAGAGTAAATCATCATTTTGATTTTCAAATTTATAGTGTTTGCTTCTCCAAGTTTGTAAACCATCATTTTGGTCCTTACTATTTAATTTTGTAGAACAATTTGGTCTAAACTTCATAGCACTCTTTATGAACATTGACATTGATGGTGACGACTGCTTCTTGGAGTCTCACATAACAAGTGGGGAGATATGATTGGTTGAAATTAAAAAAAAATAAAATAAGCAGGCAATCAATTAGGTCTTCAAATTTGTAGCGAATCACAAATTTGGTCCTAAAACTTTAAAAACCATCAATTTAGTCCTCACATTTTAATTTCATTATTCTTTGGCGAATAGTTTACATATGTTCTACATAATTTTGCCCTTACACGTATTTTCCCTTTATCAATAACATTCTCCCCTTATAACATTATAGTACCACAACTTTCTTCCCTTTCCTTTCCTCAAAACTCTAATCCTAACTCACAAAATCGAAGCTTGCCAAAATATCATAGATAAATTGAAACACTAAAAATAGAATTCATTCTTTTTCTCTTTAAAAATTGAGTTCAAGGACTTCTTTGTGTTAATAAGGAACAAACATAATCTGAATTTAATAGACACCTCTCTTAATCGAAATGTTAATTAACATAGGAAGTAATACTAAAAGATTTGGGAGTGGTAAGATCAAATTGAACAGTGGTAAATTGAGGAATTTTTATTTTATATTGGTAAGTGACAATCATAACTTTAAAGTCAGTTGGCACCTCTTCTAATCAAGATGTTAATCAACATGATAATGGACCCTATAAGATTCAAGAGGGAGTGAAATTGACTAGGGCTACATGATTGTCTTCACGAAAGTGATGGTTGAAGGAGTTGGGAAATGGACAATATTGTCAATTTGAAGTTCCCTTATATGCTCGTTGAATTCCATTTTTTTTAACTCCAATTTTCATGTGCATTTTTATACACTAAATCTATTGTAATAAGTGAGAAGGGCTTTAATGGAGATTTGAGGGGTTTTAGGATTTTGAACGGCTGAAATTTGAGAGATGAATGTCAATGGTTTAAGAATTTAACGAACAATTAAGAAAAAAAAATGGTATTTTGTATTCTTTTATCTAATTATTGACTGTCATGTGGTATTATGACCATAAAATTAGTCGTTAGTGTCTTTGTTAGTCTTGTATAATTATTCTATAATGGTTGGACTGAATTATCTGATAGGATCAAATAGTGAGGACTAAATTATCGGCTTTCAAATTTTGAGGATTGATTGCTCATTACAAGTTTGAGGACTAGTGATTTACTCAATTTATTATCTATGAAAATAATTTTATCAAATTATTGATTGCCACATGACATGTGGACCTCAAAAAGCAGCCATTACCATTCACGTCAGTGTTCGTAAATGATGTTATAATGTCTAGACTAGATTGTCTGGCGAAATTAAATAGTAAAGACCAAAATTTATGATTTTCAAAGTTTGAGGATCAAACTGATGGCTCACAATAAATTTGACCAAAACGGTTGTTTACTCAAGATAAATACTAATCCAAAAACTTTAACTGTAATTCAACAATACTTGCAAACATTAGACTGACTATCTGTTACAATAATACAACTAATTTTTGCCCGATTATCTACAGACCTCTCCCATCCCTTAGACATATTAGAATGAGTACCTTCCCCCCTCTATATCTCCTTCTTAATTCATTTCAACTATGAAGTATTCTCATATTCTGTAACTGTTCTCATTAATCTTCTCAAAGTAGTTTGTGGCGGGGTAAGGGACCATTGTACACAGCCTCAGATCTACCCTTTTAAATGTGCCAAAAGGGTAAAGCTCACTCTTCTTAACAAGCCAAATGCAAATGCACCACTCACACAGAAGCAAGGCATGTTCTGTAGTTTCCAGCTTACCACAAAAGGGATAAGTTCCATCTTTTAACACCCTTCATCTCGTTAGACTCCCACTTATAGCCAGGCAATTGAAAAGCCCCCTCCATAGGGAATGCCTAATGTTAGGAGGACAATTCACATGTCAAATATCATTCTATAATTTTTTGTGTACCCAATGAGATCCAGATAAGGCATAATAAGCTCGTTTGAGTGCATTCTTTTGCATAAAAATGTATAATGATTTCCCTAAAGGCTCAACATTCTTTGTAAAAGATCAAATTAACTCATAAACTCCTCTAATTGCAGGGATAATTATACACAAAATCGAACATATGTCTTCATTGTGATAATGCCCTAGAGACAATGGAGATCCCAACTCCTACCATCCCATTCAATCAAATCTTCCATAGTGAGGCCAATTTATGCCACTTCTGCCAACAACCTCAAGTCTATTTGTTGACAAACTAACTAAGCTTCTTCCCATACCCTAATCCCTTCATGTAGCTTCTCTCTGCAAAACACCCATCCCTTCATATAGACTGCTCAACATCCAAGAAGCTCTAGCACATTTCATAGAATGTAAGAGGTCAAGTATTGGGAAAACAGAGATATCTCAAAACGTGTAGCCACAGAGCATTTGAATCATGAAGGACCCTCCATGTCATTTTGACTAATAATGCCAAATTAGTATATCCGGAGCATCTAAACCTACTAGATACAGATCCGTGCTACGCATAAAAATTATAATAAATAAATGTGAAATATTGTGACGGATTAATATAATTATATCATTTATTTATAATTTATTATAATTTAATATATTTAAAATTCATCAACTTATAATAGTAAGTAAAACATTCTCAATTTTTATCAATATTTTAGTCAATTTTTCTTTTTTATTTTTACAATTTCAAATTATTTATTCAAAAAACTTGAAGAATTTTTGCCACTAAAATTATAGATATGAAGTGAGATATAAAAATATGAGCAATTAATAAAATATCTTTAATATTAGGATTGTAGATATGGGTAAAAGGAAAATAAATGAAATTATTATTTTGCCATTAATATAAAAATCAGATATATGTCATAAATTTTAATATGTAAATTATATTAAGAACGAATATGAAAAACGAAAAGACACTAATCTTCCCACAATCTTGCATATAATAGTATAGACATACCTTATTTGTACATAAAAAATTAATTATAATTTTTTACCAAAGAAAATTTAATTATGATTAGATATTCTTCATTTAGGTGTTTTGCCCTCAACAGTCAGCATTTCTTTTGATCAGTGAAAGGATAGTATTAATAAAAAAAAAACAGTTCACAATACATCAGTAATCTGAAGATCATAAGAACACAAAGCTCCCTGCTGACATAATTGATGAGCAAGTATATTTTCTGTTCTAGGCACCCAAAAAATTTCCCAGATTACAAAATAATCTTTATATGAAGCTAAGCCCAAGAGGATGCAGCTGGACTCCCAGTTTGTTTGCTGGATCCCTCTAGCTGCGAGCACACAAGCTATGCATCAGAAAATGTAGAGATTTTCTTCCAATTCCGTTGCTTGGCTACTTCGGTGGCAGTCAAAATGGCGAGCGATTCTGCCTGATCTAAGGAAGAAGCTTCAACCTTCTGAGTCCAATATGCCATTATCTTGCCATTTGCATGAGCCAACCCTGCAACACAGATCTTCCCCGGTGACCACGCAGCATCCACATGAATTGAAATCTTATCATTATGTTGAGGAGGTGTAGTATGAGAATGCCCTGATAATAATGACAAATTCGAAGGGACAATGCCAGCAATCAGTTCCAATTGAAGGTTATCTCTATAGTCATCATTGCAGGAATAGATATTGGCATGTTCTGAGAATTTGTCATGGATCAGTTGCAGAAATTTGTTTACTTCATCAGCATACAGTATTCTATTTCTAAGATTCCACAATTCATAAAGCATGACAGCACTATACAGAGTAAATTGATCTTTCTCAAAACTGTCTAGTGGGAAATCATATGGATTTGTAACAAAATTCACCAACTCTGATAGATTTGATGCTGGAATATGAAATACTTTCCATTTGGATTCCCTCCATGCAACCCTGACAGATAAACATTCAATGAATAAGTGAGAGGCAGGGACCAAGTTGGCTTGACATAGAGGACAACAAGTGTCCTCTATGTTTGCCCAAGGGAGACATCCCTTTGCCATTCTCCAAAGATAGAGTTTTAGACGGTTATGTATTTTGAGCTTCCAAATCTTAGTCCAGTCGGTTTCCATTCCCTTGTTGAATCGATATTCCTGATCCTTATAATAAAAAGATTTAACTGAATGAGAGCCTTTTTTATCGAGTAACCAAATGAATTCATATTCTTTATTACACTGGGGGATATAAATTTTGATGATATTTTGAACTGTTTCTGAACTAAATAAAGACCTTAATTTATCCAAATCCCAATTTTTTGAGTCGGCAATGAAGAGGTCCTTGACCTTTAGTGGGTGGTCAATTGACATAGTAGGGGATTTAGGGATAGCCATGAAGTCTTTGTTCAAAGGTATCCAAGGATCTAACCAGACTCTAGTGGAAGTTCCATTGCCAATTTGAATGCATGAGTTTTTTTCCAAGGTTTGTTTGCAACACTGAAGATCTTTCCAAACATTAGAAGAGTTTGTCCTTATTTTGTTAGTATTTCTAAGAGTGTTACCATACTTACGAGTGAATACTTCAGCAGCTAAACTATCCTTATTGGTTGACAAGAACCATGAAGTTTTGGATAACATTGCTTTATTAAAATCTGAAACCTTTCTAAAACCTAGACCACCATATCTTTTTGGTTGACATAGATTGTTCCAGCTAACTAGGGTGAAATATCTACCATTCCTATCTTGTTTGTTCCACCAAAAATCTCTTGTTCTACTGTCCATTTCTCTGCATATCTTCGATGGAATTTTAAAGATTGCCATCTGATAAACAGGTATCGAATTCAAAACAGAGTGCACCAATGTTGTTCTACCAGCCCATGAGAGGTTTTTTGCCCTCCAGGTTGTCAGCTTGTTTTGAATTTTATCTATTAGAAATTGGAAGGATTCTGCTTTGTTCCTTTTGATCAAAAGAGGATTGCCTAAGTATTTAGTTTCTTTATTTAGTTTTTTGAGATTTAGGATGTTCTTGATTTCCCTTTTAGCATTTCCTCTGACAAACTTTGAAAATATTAGTACAGACTTTTGGGAGTTGATTTCGAGTCCGCTCCATGAATTGAAGATGTCCAAAATGATTTTGCAATTTTTTGCATCAAATTCATTAGCTCTCATAAATATCATAAGATCATCCGCAAACATTAGATGGCTAATAGGAATGTTATTACGAGAGATCTTATTTCCTCTAATAGATTTATATTGCTCAGCTACATAAAACATTCTCGATAATGTCTCCATGGATGAAATAAAAAGATAGGGAGATTGGGGGTCCCCTTGCCTAAGGCCTCTAGAGGCTGTAAAAAAGCTTGATGGACTGCCATTAATCAAAACTGAATAAGGAGTCCTAATACATTGGAAGATCCAGTTAACGAATACCTCATTGAAACCAAAGTTTATTAGGATTTTCTTAATGAAAGACCATTCAACTCGGTCAAAAGCTTCAGAAAAGTCTATTTTTAAGCATGTCCATCCTTTTTTAGATTTAGAAGTATTCATCTATGTAGTATTTCTTGTGCCAATATTCCATT
This sequence comes from Lagerstroemia speciosa, assembly GCA_037672795.1. Classification (NCBI taxonomy): domain Eukaryota; kingdom Viridiplantae; phylum Streptophyta; class Magnoliopsida; order Myrtales; family Lythraceae; genus Lagerstroemia; species Lagerstroemia speciosa. The sequence continues at coordinate 1,925,317 of CM075292.1, forward strand.
TTCGTTAATCCATCTTCCTTGGAGGAAAGCTGTTTGATTTGGTGATATGATCTTATGCATTACTGTTTTTATTCTGTTTGCAATCATCTTGGAGATAATTTTATAACATGTATTGGTGAGACTGATTGGCCTAAAATCTGTGAAACAACTTGCATTTGCTTTCTTAGGGATAAGTGCTATAAAGGTGGCATTCCATTCTTTGAGTAGGAATCCATTAATAAAGAAACTTTGAACCGCTTTCATAAGGTCATTTTTAATGGTAGACCAGTTCTCTCTATAAAAAAGTGCTGACATTCCATTCAGGCTGGGGGATTTTTGTGAATTCAATTTTCTAATTGTCATTTCAATCTCTTCATGTGATGGGATTGCTTTTAAGGCTTGATTTTCCTCTTTTGTGATTGTGGGCTGTATTAATTGTTCTAGATCGTCTGGAATTTGAGTGTTGGTCGTGCTGAAAATTCCTTTAAAATTTTGAACAAAATAGTCACTTATTTCATTATAATTATATATCCATTGTTCTCTATTGATTTTTACTGTTGTGATTGAGTTTTGCTTTCTTTTTATAATTGTTGAGAGGTGAAAATATTTTCTATTTGCGTCTCCATGTTTTAGCCACATTTCTCTAGATTTTTGTTGCCAAATTAAATCTTTCCTTGTTAAATATTCTTGTAATTTGTTGTGTAAATTTTTCTCTATTTTTAAGTTTTCCTCTGAAGCTTCTTGACATTGAATTAGTTCTATTTCCCGTAAGGTGTTTTTTATTTGTTCATCACAATTTTTAAAGTGGTTTATATTCCAATCCTTTAGTGCTTCCTTGGCATATTTTAACATCTTTGAAAACTTAAATGCCCTTGAGCCAAATACTTGTTTGTTCCATGCTTTTTTTATAACTTTCTTATGGGTCGGATCTCTAGTCCAAGCTTGAAGAAATCTAAATGGATATGCTCTTTTGTGATTCTCTAAATTTAAATTAAGAAGAATAGGATTATGATCTGAACAAGAAGCTGTGAGGTTAATAACTCTTGCATTAGGGAACATGCAACTCCATGATTCATTTGCGATTGCTCTATCTAGCCATTGCCTAATGTGACTTAATCCTTGTCTTTTATTTCTCCAAGTGAATTTATTACCACTATATCCTAGGTCTATTGTGTTAGTATTGTTTATAAAATTTTCAAGGTAGTTTCGACTACAAGACCCATGGGCTCGACCTCCAAATTTTTCGTCTGAGCTGAGAATTTCATTTAAATCTCCTATCATCAGCCAATGTTTATCAATATTATTGACCATATTCTCCATTTCTAACCAGAAAGTAGGTTTATCAGTTACATGTGGAGGGCCATATGCATAGGTTAAGCACCATTCAATAGGTAAAACAACATGATTTATTAATAAATGAATATAACATCTACATGATGTCAGGATATTTACCTCAATTGAGTCATGCCATAGCAGGCATAATCCCCCTGCCTTTCCTACTGCGTCCACCACGAACATCTTTGAAAATCCACACTTTCTTGCTAACCATTGACATCTCTGGGAGGTTGCCCGCCACCCCAGCCATCATGTTAATTGATATTTCAGCAGAGTTTTCATCTAGAGTTAGATTCGTATCATTTTCCTGAGGAGAATTGATTTGGAACAAGTCTGCATTTCCAGTTTCATTCCTAACCTTATCAGTTCCAAGGTCTTCCTTGACTATTTTCCCCACATAGATTGAGCAAGTGGGGACTGCAGAAGTCTCGATTTTCCTTTTCTTATTTAAGGGGAGACTGAGTTGCATCTTTGAGTCTGCAATGACAGATGGGCCCTCCTTCAACATTGAAGTGTTATCCGAGTGAAGATGAAATGGAATTTGCATTGTGTTCTGCTTTTTTACATGAGTCCGCATGTGGTTCCGGATTAGGGATATTACTTCCCATGGGGCAAGACAGTAAGCCCATCTTTTGAGCTTGAAATGTGAAGGATAAATTTTTTGCTGGAGTTTCTGTGAGCTCCGCCCATGTTTTACTTATACCCACTCTACCTTCCTATGACATCTGACTTCCATTGGATAGGGATATAGCAATAGGACTATCAACAGGTGGGGAAACGATTTGTAAAGGAGTAGCTTGGTCTCTTATTGGAGTTATGGGAGGGAGTGGAACTTCGACATTGGATTCAAATCGCAACCAGGGGCCGATTTTCAATGGCGTTTCAAGCTCTGTGAATTGACATGTACTGATCTCATGCCCTATCGTGCCACATCTATAGCAGAATATTGCCAGCTTTTCATACCTGAAGTAAATCCAGGAACAAGCATTGCTTTTCTTTGACTGGGACAGAAAGCCTAGGCATAACGGTTTGTCGGCCAGCACTCTGATAAGCACTCTAGGGGCTTGAAAAACTGATGGAAGGGAGGAATATCTATTGTCGAAGTCAATGACCTCCCTGCTCTAGAAGCAGCGATTTGAACACTTTTACGGCTCATATTTTCCAGCTGAAGATCACAAATCCTGACCCAGAACAGAACAGAGTTGAAAGCCAGGCTCTCAAGGGATTTACCCATCGACCATTTTTCGAAAAGTAGATGATATCCTCGTACTGACCAAGCTCCTCCCATCAATACTTTTTCTAGATCAGATGCATCGAAAAACATGCATATATAGATATTTCTGACCTGATTTGAAGGACGGATTGTGAATGCATGCTTGGTTATCCAGATCCTGCTGAGGTGCCCGATGATCGTCCTGCTGCTAGGGTTTTTGCATCCAAAGGTCTTGAATATGAGTGCGTTCTCTAAAGCTTGCATAGATTCCTCTTCTTCACAAGGCAGATCCACAACCTCATCATTTTCCCCGCTAATCGGTTGTAGATCACAAAGAACTGGTAGGGAAGGATCCTGTTTGTTCAGATCCATGGAAGGCGATTTTTGCAGAGATAGAGGAGGATTAGCACTTAGTGTTTTGTTTGAGTGGGATGTGAATTCATAAACCTTTACCAGGGGGTAGGAATGGAGAGAGACTGACCTCTATCTTTTTCCCCAGAAAGAGATTGTCTGTTGGAAGCTTCCTGGATACGAAACGTCTGCACCGGGTACTCCTCATTAAATGACTGGATTTGGTCTGGAGAAAAATCCCAAAAGATTGAACCGCCCATTACAGGGACACTTATACCTCCATCACAAGAGACTGAATCTTTAGAGAGAAGGGAGAGGTTTTCTTTTTTAGAGAGAGAGACCATTTTTTCAACAATCAGTACTTCTAATATTATTCATTTGTTCCCTTTTTATTTTTTAATAATATTTTTGGATACGAATTTGCGTCCGCCTTGTGTTGTGTCTGAATGTTATCTCTTCAAAATATACAGGTACATCTCTCGAGTGTTCTCCGCTTGGCCGGCTCCGCCACCATGTGCACCCTAGAGAAACACGGCAACCTCTTCGTCCTCACCCTGACCAGCGTTGGCCCTTCCGACGAGCACCGCCTTGGCCCCGCCGTCATAGAGTCCATCCTTTCCTCTCTCTCCCGGGCTGCTGCCTAGTCCACCCCCAGCTCCGCCCTCATCACCACGTCCCAGGGCAAGTTCTTCTCCAACGGCTTCAATAGGCCTAATCCGCCGGATTAGCCAGTGAGGTAGAGCAGTGCCTCCACTCCATGGTCAAATCATTCCGGCCGGTTGTCGCGGCCCCTACTCTCCCTCCCGATGCCCATAATCGCTGTCGTCCAAGTGAATCTCTCGAGTTGATTCGATTTCCATTGCTAGAATCGACTGAAAATTTATAGCGTCAGTTAATTTGGCAGGACTTTATAAAGTTTCATAAAGTTTAGGGGTAAATTTAGGCAATCCAAAACTCCGGGGCCAGTAGTTGAGACAAGTGGAGTTGTGGATCTCTCTTGTAGTTATCTTTTGACCTTTGTAGTACCCTTTTGCACCTTGAAGTTTCGCATGTTCCATAACACACCTCGAAGTCTGGGCTTTTGAGCACATTTCACCTAGATCCACCAATCGATCCGCTTATGATATCATTGCTCCGTGTGTTCACCAGGGCCACGCCATGGCGAAGGGGCTGATGCTCGCATTAGGCAAAGAATCGAACCAGTTTGTGTTGAAAAAACCATATTGTTTTAAACTAATTCAGTTAACAGGTTCGAACCGAGCTGAATTGGTTTTGAAACATTTCGGTTCGGTTCAAAATCAGTTTGAACAGAATTGAATTGGTTTTGGAACGGTTCCATTCAGTTCGAACAGGTTTCGAACCGAATTGGATTGGTTTTTAAATTAAAACAAGTTCAGTTTGAACCAGTTAACCGCATCAATTACACAAAAATTAATCGAACCACTTTTCGTCTAAAAAACTGCACCAAAATAAAACCAGTTCGGGGAGAATTGGTTAAACCAGTTCAGTTCTGGTTTGGTTCCGGTTCGGTTCTCCCCGAACCAGTTCCGTTGCACACCCCTAGTCGGACGCTCGTTCGTTATATTATTGATAATGACCTTTACAAGATGCCGGATTCGTTTCCACGCAAAAGCTTAAACTATCAGTTGATGGTATTCAGTTATCTATGGTCCTCTTATATGACTAATATAGGATCTATCACCTTTGAATGGATCCATTTTTATTCGTTTTGCGCTGCATATAGTTAATGTGCTCGTCGAATTTCCTTTTCATGATGTCCAGGGACTAAGGTTCGACCGACCTACTAAGGTTCTTACAATGGCACATTTTCGTACTGTAATCATCGCATTCCCTACCTCTGAGTTTCCAATCCATCGTGGGACAAAATCATTTGCTGCTGGGCAACAATCACCGTCGTTTCGTTCGACTCATTCATTTTACATAACAAAGAACCTAATAAAAAACACATATGCAAAAATGATATAGTCCAAAAGATCTAGAAATCAAATAAATTCTAAGATCATACGTATTGAGATCGCTAAGAGGTTGTACATAAAAGTAAATGAAAGTGTACCTCAATTCATTATGGCAGTCAATGAAATTGACTCCTGATTTAGATCTTCTAAACCTACACCCACCTCCCGAGACACCTTGAATTTTCATTACTAGAATGACCAATGAAATATTAGAAGAATCGAATTTATATAGTGTAATTCAAGGACTATAACCCCTCAATTGTATATATAAATGCCTAAAGTTTAATTAATTTCTAATTCCATTCATCGTAAAATTGGAAATCACATTTCCATATATACACATCAATCTCCACATTTTACAGGTTGTCGTTAAAACCCTATTAATTAAACCTAGTTAGATCACTTAAGCCAACTATTAGAATAACACATACTCAGGTGAAATATAAACTTAACTCTTCAAAGCACCCACCAGCCCCTTGTGGGGGTCTAACTAAAGGCAAAATAAAATCCAAAGTTTAGAAAAAGGATTTCAATCTCTCCTCTACAGAATGAAGAAATGAGGTTCATAACAAACCGTCCGCGGACAAAAGAAAAGGTATCACCACCGAGTACTTAACAATGGGTCAAAATAAGTTTACTCCAAGAAAGTTTTCCCAAAACATGATACTGGCTGGGTGGGTGCTAAAACCAAAAGACTTCCCAAATTCCTCGGATGAACATCCGAGCCACCATTAGAGTATCTTTGTCGATCTACCTTGTCTGTTCGTATCTATGTTGTCTTTGCCTTCGGGGCCTTCTTCTTGAGGTTCCTTCTCGGCATTGAATTCTTCATCCCGATGAAGAAGAGCAGCGCCCCGAAAAATGCCATGTTCTGCAAATTGGGGGAGAAAAGGGGTAATCAATCAACTGTACTATGAACCCAAAGGAGGACCTTCATCACTATCCTTGGAAAATCTTTTAAGTTACCTGTGCAAAGTCATTCAAGAGAATCTCGAACTTGGGCTTGGTGGGATCATAGTTGTAGAAGTCGTAGAGGATGGGAGTTGTTATCGCCAATTGAAGAAGCTAAATACAAAATGAAATTAGTGAGGGCATGTTTTGGACATCTTCATAAATAATGTGCGAATAAGAAAGGTTAGAGGCTGACCAGGAGATAGGCTCCAAAGGAGCTGCCAAATACAAACAAGAGACCCCCAAGGCCTTTCAGAGCTGTGATAGTCGCAATCACTTGCTTAATCTGCATCGTATAATTTACCCCAAACCATAAAATTAACCAGGAAACTCAATCATATAAGGCAAGAAGAAAGAGATTTATAGAATAAGAAGATCGATAATCTTACATCGATATCAGGGATCGCTACCCCGAGCCTTGAAGAAAGATGCAGCAGGGCGACTTTCAACTTAGGCTTCAGCTCCCTTGCTGCGGGACCACCATCAGCACCAAATTCGTTATACCTGAGCAGATGACAAAAATGCTAAAGGCTGAGAAGTTGCTCAACAAATGACGCCCCTGGTCCGTAAGGTTCCATTTCAAGAATCAACAAGATCATTAAGGACATGTTAGAAAGAGAAGTTGAGCAGAAACATAAGCAAGCTTTAGATGCAATGAATTGAAACTGAGTGACAAGGGCCTCTTCAAGAGACGGGCAAAGGATCGAATTTCTCTAACCAAATACAGAATATAGGATGGTTAGCCATTCAATGCCCTCACATACCAGGGAAATCATTTAAAGTCAAAGAAAAGACACTGCAGATGATCGCAATCAAGTATTAAGAGACTCGCCCCTGCTTTAAATTTTTTAAATGAGCACTTGAAACTTAGATCGACTCAGATAGAAAACTTTACAATAGAGGTCTTCCAAAATTAGAGTTTATCCTGATAATCGGACCATTACTATCTACATTAATTTTTTTGAGCTTCGCACACTTGAGAGTCTACACTCGAGGTTCTATTTCAAAATCATAACGCTCCCAATGCCACCTTTTTTCAAATTCTGAATAATCCAAACTTCTGAAGCCCTTGTTAGGGTGGTAGCAGTCGGGGCATGAACCATCATCTTTGAAAGCATTTTCTAAACACCGTAAATCTCAACTGAGCAGTAGTATGGATCTACAACAGATTCGTTCCAAGAATATCACCATTGAATCAACATATCGTTCCTCACATCATACAAAGATCAATCACAGAAGAGAGAAAAGATCTCGCAGCAAATTTTATTTTATGATATTTCCTCTTCCTAAGATAAGTAATAAAAGAAGCTTCGTTAATGACCGAACTGGAATTAGTATCCCAAACACTGTCAGCATGGACGACTGCCCATCAGAGCAAAATCAAACATGTGAAGCATTTTCTTCCACAAACAGATCAATCTAGCTTAGTAGTCGCATTACAGACTAAGGAGAACAAAAAAGGACATGCAATCAAAGGAATCCCAGCACCCGAAAAGAAAAACTAGATCTGGGACCGACGATTCAAGTCAATCTCGATGAGGGATATAGCCCCTCAAATTCCAGCGGCCCCTAAGATCCGCTGCCATAATACGTGCAAGCATCAAACAGTCAGTAGAAAAGCTATTCATGGAGGATTACTGAGCTACTAACAAGCAGAAAAAAGAGAAGAGCGGTTAAAATCGAGTCGGATCTGGAGTGAGAGAGAAAGAGGGACTTACGTCTGCCAAGCAGAGAGGAGGAAGAAAGAGGCGAAGAGAACCCTTCCGAGGAACGAGAAAAAGCCCATGACTTTCTCACTCGTCTTCACTGGGTTTTTCGGAGGACAGGCGACGGACAAGGAACAAGCGAGAAATTTGCAGAGGATCTCGGTCTCCGCTCGTCTCCCCACGGTCTTCTTGAACCAACCAAACTCAGAAAAAGAGAGAGAGAGAGAGAGAGAGAGCGAGAGTTAGAGTGAGAGAGGGGAGAAGGTTTCTTCGGCGACTGTTCAAATTTATTTGATTTATTTATTATTTAAATTTTAATTAGTGCTCCATCTTTAAATAATTGTGTGTTTAGTTCGAGTAATCTTGAATTACAAAAGAAAGTTAGACTATATGAAAATTATTATTTTACATAAAAATGAATTATGATATAAAATTATTTTATTTGATAAAATTGTAGAATGTTAGGAAAGTAAATAAAATAATAATATGATAATATTTACTTTTATAAATCTACCCTTTCCTTTTCCCTCTTCTCCCTCACGCTACTTTACTGCCTACCAGCACTCTCTCTCCCCTTTTTGTAATTTTGTAGTGGGGCCCGCTGCAATACCGAATTGCAGTCCCCTTCCATTGCAAAATCTTTCCTGGTAAAATGGCTTGAACCGAAAAAAAGACCATGACCCGAAAACCTTATAACACGTTCTGTTTGCAGCCAAACATTATAAAGTAGGCTGTAAACTGAAAATTTTCCATGTAAAGTTTTCATTTTATAGGGAACCAAACACCACTAAGTTTTTACAATTTTTCCATAGGAGACAATGTGCTAAAGTTAACACTAGATTTCAAAAGATTGATAAAAAGAAATAAAACATTAGATTTCAAAAGGATTAAGGTATGGTAAGTGCTATTCCTTTCAAAAAAAATTAGATTAGATAGTAAAATTTTGGGCTCTAAGTATCTGATTTCTAAATTTAAATAATTTTTACTGTCATACTAATATGTTTTGATACCATACTACCTTTTTTTCGTATTAAGGTTTTGGTAAAATGAAAGTTTGTGTACCATAAGACGAGAGAATATATATTTTGATATTATTTCTTAGAGAAAGTCTAATATGTAATGAATATATTATATGACAGTACCTATATGATGTGATAAACCAATAAGATTTAGTTATTTTTAATGTTGATTTCTTATTTTATCTATTTTAAAATGAATGAATCATATTAATTTATGACATTATATAAGTATTGTTATTTAATATATCTGCCCCACCGGGGACACTCTTTGTATCTTGACGTCCCCCATTTTATTATGTCTATATTTGATCTGGCATTTATTTTTATTGTTCATTTTTATATGTGATACTTGCATTAATTGATGGATTTAATAGAATCAATCTCACTTAGTATTTAAGAAAAAAAAGATAATGAAAATTAAGATAAATTGGTTGATATGGTAGTGCATATCTTTCCTAATGGGTTCAAGTCCAAAAGGTGCGTACAACAAAAAAACCCTAAACTTGAGGAGGCTCAACCCAGTCTCTCAACCTTAGTAGTTGTACTTGTACTATTAAAAGAAGGAGAAACAGTTTTCAAAGGATCTCTATTCCACGACTGCCCCAACATTGAGATTGTGGAAACGAACATGTAGCCATAGTTCTTTGATGGATTTGACTTCTCTTATGGCAACTCGCTGGCGGGGAAATCACTCTGCACTCTCTGCTTCCCCATCTCGACTGCATTGTCTTCTCGAAAGGTAATTGTCTCTTTGATCATCCTCTCTGCTTTAGATGCTTGTCAATAGCACTATAAATTGTTTGCCCCTTCTATGCCCTCCTATCATCTCCCAGCTAAAATCCTCAAGCATCTCGCTATCTCTCTAAAAAGCATGTATCTCGAGGACCATTTGAAAGATCGCGAATAAAGGAAAAGGGAAATATCGTTACTCAGAGTGGAGGAATAATGATAAGGAATGGAAAAAAGGAGACAGTTTCATTGTTCCACAGTTATCTCTTATCATATGACATAATTTTTAAAAAGCAAACATTTTGCGAAATTCCTTGGACACTACTATGGTTAATTAGAGCTCACATTTGAGCTCAAGTTTGAAAATTACATTGCATTGTCCGTGCTCTTCTTTGATTTACCTCAGCATTGTTACAATTAAGTTTGTGAGTTTTGCAAGTCAGCCCAAATAAAACTAATTAGATATATCTGATCTTCTAAATTCTTTATCTAGCGATAATTTCTTGCTAATATGTCAATACTATTTAATGTTCACAGAACAGTTGAAAATTATCATTTCTCTATTCCCTGCATCTAAATTAAATTGATCTGGAATGAGTTTTGTTGCCTTGGGAAAATTAAAAGTGCCTCCTAATTAAGAAGTTTCGGGATGATTTTTATGATTGAAATTATTTTCTTTTAGCTAACTTTTGATGCAAGATAATTTTTTTCGGCAAATCAAAACTAAGGTCAAGTAGAAAAGAATATAAGAAGTTTGAAGGAAGCATATTGAAAGACCTATGCGTCGCAGTGGCGATATTTCAAAGACCGATGTGCCCCATAAACACTATCTAAGGCCCTGCAATATGTCAAAAGACTCCAGCGACCTAGGAGCAGCATACTCATAAGACCTCTGAGACCAGGGGTGCACATAACGGAACAAAGCCCCCTACAACCCAAGGGCATACTTAACGCTTAAGACCCGTGCTGCAACTTAGGGATAATTCACAATTATTGCATCAGTAAAGTCCTCTGTGATCTAGGGTATAAATTTATAATATTGTAAAAGTCATCTTATCATATTGAAGCGCTACTAATCATATTCTCAAAACCCAAGGATATGAAAGGAAAGGGAGTTGTAACTTCTTTCCCGCCATTATTAACATAGTTTCTTCTCAACTGCTTAAAGAATTAAGCTCAAGAGACAAACTGGAAGCTCGAGACACATGTTAATGGAGGGCATTGTCGCTACTATATTTTCCTACGCCTACAACTATAAGAAAATCAAGGGCATATATAGGTTCAAGTCCATAAGATGTGCTATAATGACAGACCCAAAACTTGAGGCGGCCCCACCATGTCTCTCAACCCTAATAATTATACTTGTACTATTAAAAAAAAAAGGAGAAGTAGTTTTTAGGGGAACTTTATTCCACAATCGCTCCAACATTCCCCTTAAGTAAAATTTCAAGTTCGAGTCTTATGAATAGCGAGAATTCATATTGAAAAATTTTTACCACTAGTGGGTGATGTGCGAGTCGATGGGTCGTCCGATTCTCACGGCGTAGGTTGAAAGGGAAAAATGGATTTGATTCAAAACCAAGCGTGTGCAAATAGCCAATCAATGAAAGGGAATGTGACATGCTACTTAGACCACTCGCCTGACCACGAACATGAAACCAATCCACACAACAATTGGGGGCTTTGGGAAGTTTGGATCACAAGAGCAAGAGAGATTTATCTCACAAGATAAACATACATTCAATTCGATATTCTATTTAAAACTAATATGTTCATACATGAATAGAGAAGACCATATATATGGTCAATTGGTTGTTCATATCCTTTCAAATATATTACTAATAATCAGCCAAAATAATATTTTTTCTGTAATTAAAATATGGAAACTCAAAATCAAGGTAATATGCTTATATATTCTTCCTTTATCTGTGGATGCTTCATTATGGACGAATTTTCTATCTTTAGGCTAAATATTCATCGCTTATTGAGTGTCATGGGCTTCGGCTACATCATCGGCTTACACCTCTGATTAGACATGTGTTTGGACTTCAACAATTAAGATTAAGGCCTCTTTTCTCTTGTTAACTTAAACTTTAACTTCTTGAGTTATCAATACATTATTAGAACTCCAATAGTATCTTGTCATTTCTTTAGTTTGCCTCCTGTCATTGGGCCTCTTCCATCCAAGATCAAGTCCCTCTCGATATGGGTAGAGTCTTCTGTGGCAACCTTGTCCGCATCAATCGGCTTATACAGTTCGAACTGAATTATTTAGAATATGTTAAAGTTTTTTTGGATATAATAGTGGCACATGAAAGAAAAAGAGATAACGAAAGGATTTGGATGTAAATATTTTGACATGGGATCCAATGATGTTGTTTTTCTTTTGACCTAAAACAGTTAATTTCCAAGGATATTTTCAAATTATCAATGTTTAAATTTGATCTGATTTACGGAAAAGTCCAAGGGAATGACTTCTTTCCCTTGGTCAATAATTGCGAGTCTTGACCAATTGTTAATTGGCTGGCGAGGACTACAAAATTTCAGTTAATATATGGAGTTGGACCGGTTCTATGAAGAAATTTGTTGAAGGACGTAAATATGTAATAAATGATTAAACATGATCTTAATTGCAATTAATCCAACAAAAAATTTCAATTGCAGTTAATGTGTCGGGTGTGTAATTTTTTGATAAATAAAATAAAATTAAGTAATAAAATCAGGAAAAAATTGAGCTATTTTGTATACAATAAAAGGGGTAGAGATGAGTAGAAGAAAAATATGTGAATATGTGAATTTGCAACTCACTCCCTCCCGTACTTGTGCTCGGGATTAGCTCGTGGAGCTTTCTACTGCTCTATGATGTATTATATGGCAAGCGAGGAATAGCAGGATCATTATCAAGAATCCTGATTCTCTTTTCCAGTCTATTGTAAATATGGTGAAATATAGAGTGGCTTCTATTAGAGGACTTGGTCCAACTTTAGGATTATGCTGCTTCTTTTCTACAGTTGAGGGACTTCATATAAACCTTTTTTTTTTTTTGGTCGCCAGCCACGGTATCCAAGCAGGCCCCACCAGCGGTGAGATAGCATCTTTCAGCCAACCATACTTGACTAATCCGTTGGTCACCCCGGGTCGCACGCCTGGCAATGGCGGGTGAGGCTCCCAAGGGGGGTGTCTGCGTACGTGAGGTCTCGAACTCGAGACCTCCTTAAGCGGCACCGAGCTGCTTACCATTCGGCCCAACCCCCCTTGGTGACTTCATATAAACTTTGCTACTATGTACAAGTAGATTATTAATGAAATTTTCACTTGCAAAAATATGTGTGAGTAAGAGAGAAGAGAGAGAGGAAGTGGGCGTGGAGAAAGAACGATAAGTTACATACCAGCGAATTAACCGGCCATCACACTTCATGTTTAGATAATTAAATTTTAAATATTAATATATAATTTAATAAAGTGAAAAAGAAATAAAAATAGAAGATATTTCTACATGTTACACGGCTACAGATATCTAATATAATCCAATCATGAAATAATTTGATTTATGGACAATGTCATGATAACAGAGGTAGAGGAATTTGATGAGGAAGTAAGTATTGAGTGCAAATCTATTCTTTCAATCCTATGATATACAAGACATGATCAATAAGTGTCGGTTTCTTATTGGTTAATCACTCATAATTTACTCCCCACATCCCTATGAATGCCACATCAGCACATTTCATCGAGGGCCTCTCATTCTCTTTCTCTCCATTGACTTATTTCTTATTTCGATTTTGACCTAAGCGTCGACATATCAAATCGGGTGGCATACCCATGTATGGTATTCGAGTCAATACGACGAGACTTGGGACTTGGAAGGCTTACAACTGACACTGGTTAGTCCACCCTATCAAGCTTATATATATCAGAATTATTAACACAGGGTACAGGTGGGAAGCTCATAAATAAACAAGTATACCGTGATATTGGAAAAAAAAAAAAATCTTCTTCTTTTTTACATAGATATTATCAAAAGTTTTCTCTCAATTATGTGATAATCTCTTCAATTTTTAGTAAGGTCACTTACACAGATGATATGATGTCTGTTGGTCCAAAAAAAATGCATATATTTCTTGTTAAAATACAACGATTTTCCATAATGTACGAATTTGATTACTAATACACATGTTTGGATATATAATAATTTTTGGACACGGAAAAAAAAAACTGACAAGTAGCAAATGTGGACTACGATTGAGACGCCGATGAAAGGAACATGATGCGACAATTATCAACAAATCCCATAATTCGGTCAAACATTGTCGTCCTTGGCAGCGAAGGGTGTGAGGTATAAACTACTTTCCAAGTTCAGACTGCTGATTGATGAGATCTGCCGACAGGGTAATCCAATTCTATTGAACCAGACAAGCTTAGAATAGATGATGATTAATATTCATATATTTTATATAAGAAATAGAAAGAAAATATCGTAATTATCCTCTATTAATATTTAAATTTTCAACTCTCCCCGCCTTGCCCGTGCCTTCCTCATACGGCAACCCTCCTTCCTCCGGCGAGCACAGAGCTCGATCTCACCTTACAAACCCCATCTCTCCTTCGGCGAGGACAGAGCTCGATCTCAACCCTGTCTCCTCCTCGAACCAATAGAGAGAGCAGCTTGTCGACCAACTTTCATTTACGAGAGCTTGTGCATCTTCTCTCAAACATACATATGCTGCTTGAAATTGGGACGACTTCGTTTATGAGAGCTTCTGCATTTTCTTTTAGTTTCGTTTCAGTTTCAGTTATCTTCGATGTTCTGCAGAACACTGAGCAAAGCTTTCATAATGATCAACCAACTATAACTATGCCGACATTTATAAAGGGAAGTTCCGTTAAGCAGAGTCGATCATGTCATTACGAACAAAATGCAAGGTGAAAGAAAGAGATATACACAGAACAACGAATATAAGAATCGAGAAAATACACTTCCATCGATTCGCAACGATAGTCATCAATGTATATACATGTCAACCGACAAAAAATATTGGAGTATTATTGCACGACAAATTCAAGAACCATCTCTATTTTTCCGATTGGAAGAATCGGAGCCAAAAAAAAAAAACACTGGAGAATATCTCCTAAGATATTTTCAGGAAAGAAAAAAAAGAGAGAAGATTCATTAAGCAGCAGGTGGCCTTAGCTCGTGGTCAGAAGAAGTATCGCGGGTAGATGGTGGCAAATACTGCCACATCGGGATTAAGCCATAGCTTGGATACACAGCCATTTTGTTTACTCCAGGATGATTGTAAGCTGCAGGATGAGTAGGCACGAACCCAGGGCGTGGGATGGGCATGGTCTTCAGCTGCTGCTCCACCCTTTCTTTGTCAGCCTTAAGTGTCAGTTTCTCTTCTCTAAGCTCATTCTTTTCTGCCTGTTACCAGAGACAATTTGCAATTGTTAAAATCCGACTCTAGTAATATAAAAGCCATAGAACTTGGCTTGAATAGCCACAGATTATATTTAAATCTCGTGACGATGCAGAAATGGAAAACATTTTTAAGTGGGATAGCAAATGAAATATTTGATGTCACCTATCTGTTCAATTTCAACAATGCCAGCTAATATTTTGATTCATACAGTGCATGTATGAAATAGTAATGCAGCTCGAGATCCCACTTTGAACCAGATTGCCATCAAAATGTAGACAATGTCTCCCACACTGTAATCAGCAGTTATATGTGGTTCTGCAATAATTTATGGGATCATACACATGTAATCTACAAGTTTAATGGCATCTGACAGACCCAATAGTAAGTTGCTACAGAAATGAATGAAAGCAAATCAATTGCATTGCTAGGCAAATGATGGTATAAGCAAATAGGAGATGGAAGAACATGAAAAAAGAATATTATTGAGTACACCGTGCTGCCATTAGTAGCAGTGTAGTAACTTCTATTGGGTTAATCACTTACCTTCAGGCATTTTATTTCTTCCAGCAGCTTCTCATTTGTTTCCTTAAGCTCTTGAGACTCGGCTCTGAGCTGAGTCAACACTCTGATAGCATCATCAAGTACAGCAGGTTTTTCAGTTTTGACAGATCTTCCAGGGTCTAAAACAGAGATCAAGTCTAGAAACCTGCAGTTTCAAAGTAGAGCATTTAACATATAACAAAGCATCAACCGCCTCTACAGGGGGGTAGCAAGTAGGAGGATAGCGTGCAAATTCCTGCAAGATGATATGTTCCAGTAATACAGCCTTGTGCTTATCTGCTAATCACTAATCTAAAATTTTCTTTTCCTGCCCATGCAGTACATATTATCCACACCGATTATCCAAACCGACAGATACATCTTTACCCACCCAAAATTGTCAATGGTATTGCTGTGACAAATATTGAGCCTATGGTAAAACAAGATAAAATTTGTCATTAGTCATTAAAAATTGAGGCAAGAACTTCAACCTGTCATTCAATCTCTCTCTTCGCAATTTCTCACGGCAAGCTTTCGCACCAGGGAGACTGCTACCCTCATTTCGAGCCCTGCAAATCACATAAAAAATGAAGCTTTATTTACCACTTCATATAACTCAGTCTATTGTAGTTCGAAGAAAAAGAGGAAACTTGATATATGCATCTATTGCATGCTACTTTCTACACCCTTTCTTGGTCATAAGACATATATATCTTGCAGAGATGGCCGATTCGTTGTTTTGCAAATGTTGATGGGTTGACACATCCATGCTGCTTGTGAAATGGAATCATTGCTTACAAGAAGGGATTAAATTACTGCCTACACTTCACATACAACCGAAATTCCAACCATAGAACTTAGAAGGCATTTCTACATCTAAAGGAACAATAGCTTCGAACCAAATCCAGCTCAAAATACCATCAGTAAAATGGTCAGCAAATTAAATTCAACTCCAATTCTTCAAGTCACATAGAAATATTTCCCAATCAATTCACTCCATAACAGAGATACAAACAAATACAGATAAATACATTCAAATATCCAAAGCAAGCTGCAGGCCAAGAAATCAATGGAACACCTCTTTCGAGTACATTGCCTTCTGCTGCATTCGCTCTCCATCGGTATGACCCCACAGCTCGACAAATCATTGTTCACACCAGCGCTGCAGTGAAAAGAGACATGAAATAAATCAGGTCACCCCTCATCTATTCCTCCTCGTCAACATCTAGCAACGGCTAACATTCAAGGATTTCTCCATGACACAGCAAGCCGACTCATGCAGGACAACCACATCAAGGCTCTGCAGAGCCAGAACTATAAGACCTAACAAGAGATTGAGCTTGAAATCACTTCTTAGTTCGCAACCTGGGCCACAGGCAAGGGGCGGAAGAGGAGCCGTCGTCGAAGAAGGAGCAGTCTAGGAAATCCCAGCAGCCGTCGTCCTCCAGCTCTATCGGATCCATCTCCGGCGATCCGATCGGTGTCCTTCTGTCGGAGAGACTAGGATTTACTCGGTCATGGATCGGAAAACAGAGAAAATTGCAATTTCCAATTGAAATGGAACATCCTCCTTTTTTTGCCCTTTTTATTCGAAGAATTTGGCGAGGATATTTTAGAGTGCAAGTGATGGGCACTGACAGCGCGACACGTGGACCATCTATCTTTGTCATCATCTCCCGGCTGACACGTCAAATTCAATTTCGTTTCCATTCATCAAACAAGAAGAAAAAGTTCCATTTTGTTCCATTCAGTAAGTTAAAAAATTTTGATATGTTCTTGTATAGATCCGACAATGTCCATTAAGTGCACGATTTGTGAAGACAGTTGGGATCTTTTAATACCTCTCTCGGGAAAATTTTATAAGACTTGCAAGGTGCGGTATCTTGATTTGTATGCAGCCAAGGCACAGTATCTTGACATGTATGCAGTCAAGGGGCTACAGCGCCTTTACTGCATATAGGTCAAGATACTGTACCTTGAAGGTTTTATAAAGGCCTCCACCTCTCTGGTATTGTAATTCAGGAAAACAGAGCAGCGAAGTTTTCAAGGGAGTGATCGGAGAAATTTTCACATTCATCCAAAAGGTTATTTAATGGCCTAAGTCAACACAAAAAGACTAAAATAATTATGAAGGTAAAATAGTTTTCGCACCTCTAATTAATCGTTTTTGAGATAATCTTTCTTATTATGATCACTTGTTGCATGTCATCTTCTTATTGGCTAGCGATCATTGATTATTTCTCATATTCCTTTATAAATAGATGTTAGCCTCCTCCTTGTAATACTTTCGAAGAACCTTACATTATACTTCTTCGCTGTGTACTTATTGATTTAAGTATCGGATGGTCAAATTGGATCGTCACCTCTAATTTAGCTTTCTCTAGTGTCGTAAGAATCAGGGAGATTAATCAAAGGCCTACTACCAACCGGTGAAAACATGCTAAAGACTACTAGCTCGTCTTGTCAAGAAACTAGAAACTTTTTTGAAATATCTTTATTTTTACTCCTTCGTACCTCTCATATCGACAACCATCCCATTTCCATTTTACAAGTCAAAATTCTCACAAAACACTCATGGGAGAGGAACTCGACCAGTGGACTGGAACTTGGATGGCTGCAGCCTGTCCTCGATCTAGAATAGCCATGGAACTGTCAGCAGCTCGGGTAAGTGCTCCTGAACATTCTTCAGCGACAAACAAGACATGAAAGGAAGATCGAACTTATATGTAACCGAGTCTACTTTATCAAGAATTAAGAAGGGTCCATAGAACTCGGCAGCAAGTTTCCGACATGAATGAAGGTGAAGGGAACGCTGTCTGCCGGACCCATTGAGGCCTCTTTTTGTCAGCATGTACTCTGAACTGTTTGCGATTGTCATTTAAGGTCTCAGATGACATTCTCCCTTTCCCCCCAACTGGTTGTCCACTGCTGCTATGGACAAGCCATTGGAGAAGAACTTACAGATATTTCACATTCATTTTGCTGTTCGTTTCCGTTTTACAATTCACACCCTTAACTAGCCCTTTTTGTCACAGAAATCCCCCTCAACTTTTTTCTTATTTCACGATCTGATCGTAACATATTTTGGGAATTAAACATTGGACCATAGAGTTTCCAATGAGAAAACCACAGGACAAGGCTCTGAACCAGAAAATGGACTCCAGTTGACCAAGGTTTGCACGCGCCACAGAACATGTCGACCCGTAAGAACAAATAAAACAAATTAAAGATTCAGAGATCTTGCGAGAAGCTGCTCATCCATTAGATTACGATTTCCTCGCATGACAGCCCATCTCTAGGATTAGTAGAACAGTTGAGCTATGTCAAGCTGTCCATGGAAGAAGAAGAAGAAGAACTAGAAGGTCACCCAAACTTCGAAGGCGAATTCTCCATGCAGCAAGGTCTTGGAACCATCTATAAATGTTATTATGCACAGTTTTATCAGTTCATGCACGATTTGCAATGAGCTTTTGATTACCCGGAGGGATCACTGCCAATTATTCAGTCAATAACTGGAAATGGCATAATCAGATAACACGAGCTTCGTTCTTCAGCTTGTCGATCAGCTCATCAACTGAGGATAACACAACCCCTGCTTTCCGTTTCGGAGGCTCCGTCACTTGGACCACCTCGAGGTCTGGTCTGATGTCCACGTTTAGATCCTGGGGGGTGTACTTCTTTATGACCTTTGATTTCGCCTTCATGATGTTCGGGAGGGTTGCATACCTTGGCTGGTTCAGTCTAAGATCAGTGCTGCATTTATCCAAGACATAAACGATCAGCTTTACTATTACTTTGCAAACTGAATCTGATTGTAAGTCACTCATTTGGGAATTATCTACGATTTAGGAGCAATACAAGAAAGCAAAAGGTTGGCTCTTAAAAACAAATCAAAGCGGCTTAGAAAACAGAAGAAAACCATTTGCATACTGCAATGTTGATTGCTGGAATGTGATGTCTTCTATAACTACTAGTTAGTGAATTGGTTCAGGAAGTCTTCGGGAAACTTACGTGATTACTGCAGGCAAGTCCAAAGACAAAGTCTCAATGCCACCATCGACTTCTCGATCCACAGTCGCAGTCTGCTTTTCCACGTCCAAGAGAACCTACCAAATGTCAATACATAAAGCTCTGAAAAATTTGGACTTAATGGGGGAATAGAGAATTCATCTAAAAGAGCAGATCCGTTGCATCTAACCTTGGAAGCAAAAGTCCCTTGTGGCCACTTGAGCAGCCCAGCGATCATTTGACCCGTTTGGTTGCAATCATCATCAATTGCCTAAAGGCATCCAGAAAGAAGGGTACAAAGTTAAGCCAGGGACACATCAAGATTATATCGACCGAACATGTTGCCTTAAAAGACTTGTTTAAATGTGTTTCAGATTTCACACTTCTATGAAAGGACAAAGAAAAGACAAAGATATCATACTGTTTCTTCCACCTTTCTGTTAAGATCAAGTGAAATCAAAAGACATGACAGATGATACTAGAAGCAAATCCATGAAACTATATTCATAAAACAAGCCGTCACCGATAGTAGAACCTGCAACTTAATCATCAATTCAAAATTCTTCTGAGCTCAAATAATCATATGACACTGGGGAAGATCAGACTCGATGGTCTTCAAAACAAGCAGAAACCAATTCTAAACTGAATTTCCTAAGTTTCTGAAAATTTATCCTCTTTGCATTCATTCAATTCAATTTTCCTTTTTCCAGCATTACCGCAAACCAATTACTATATCCTCGTGGCCTAGCGGCCGTTCTATTCTCCCATGATTTCGAAATTCCAGGGCCAACCTTCTCTCTCCACCAACTCAGCTCAAACTAATCACTTGGCTCAACAAAGCTTTCCGACTCAATCTCGAGTCCTATCTTTCGACTGCAATTCAACGAGCATCAATGATCAATCCTAAACCAAACCATGCTACCACAACCAGTCGAGCCTCAGCATATATATAATGCAGAAATTCGCGAAACTATGGAAACACCGAGCCAGGGGACCAATTTATCGGAACACTGCCAGGGAACCAACCTGTTTGCCGAGAATAAGAAGCCCGGGCTTCTCGACCTCCACAAGGGCCTTCGAGAGCTTCGCAACGGAGAGCGGATACAGGGTGTTCGGGTACTCCACGTGGATTCCCCGATCCGCCCCCATCGCGAGTCCCGTCCTGATCGTGTCGGCGCACTGCGGCGGGCCCATGCTCACCGCAACGACCTCCGAGGCGAGACCCGACTCCTTGATCCTCAGGGCCTCCTCCAACGCTATCTCGCAGAACGGGTTCATCGACATCTTCACGTTTTGCGTCTCCACCCCACTCTAAACGAATCGAACACGCAAACAAGTCACCCGAAAAAGAATTGATGCAACATGAAAATCGACTTGGCATGATTCATCTTCGAGATTAAACCGACTGGCAGTGAAATTTCCCCTTTTTCCTTTGGATTTGATTCAGAACCCCAGAAGAAAAGAAGTGATTTTTCTTTGTGGGGCAGCTGAGTTAGGACTTGAGAGACTGATTACCTTGTCGGGTTTGACTCGGATTTTGACTGCGTAATCCACAACCCGTTTAATCGCCACCATTATCTTCATGCTTTCGGATTGAGGAAAGTGAAAGCGAAGAAGGAATGCAGATTGCAATATGCAGAGAGAAACTGCGTGAGAGAGAGAGAGATTTCAATCGAAGAAATTGATGAGAACAATCACTCACTTCGCTCCGGAGAAACGATAAGGACAGTGAGTCACCGGATTCCTTTCCCAGGGGACGGCTGCTGAGAGAATAAGGCAAACAAATATATTGGAAAATTTTCAAACAATTACAGTTTTTAAACAATCCAATATATGTAAGAAATAAAATAAATATTACCATTCAACCTATAATTTAAAAAAATATATATCACATTTCAATTTTTTTTAATAATATTAACATTTTTCTTATTATACTAATCAAATAATTTAGATAATTAATAAATTAAAAAATCTTTAAAAAACCTCTCAACCTTATTATTTTTTATATTTTGATTTTAAACTTATTGATTTTGGTTCTCTTAAATATTTGTCATTAAAATATTACCTTTTCATTATTTGGAGCATTTCAAAATTTCGGGGAGAGAGAGAGAGAGAGGGAATACAATGTATCAGGGGAGGAGGGGCAGTGCTCGGAATCGGCGGTTCCACTCCCTTGGGAGGGAGGAGCTGGCCTAAACCATCCCTCACGATTCCGGACCGGTTTAGGCCCAGTTGTAGGTTTGATTGGTTCTGAGACAATTTTGACCGGGTCAATTTCGGTCCTAAACCAGCCCGTGGTTAGGAGAAAGTTTTCAATGAGACGGTTATATCACGTCATCAACGTTTATATAGTATATAAATCCAATAAGAATTCACTATTTATATATTATTTTTAATTATGGTTCACCATTTATTACGTTTTTAAATATTTTTTATTATTTACATATTATTTCTAATTAAGATTCCTCATTTATTTAAGGTTTTTTAAAAATATTTTTTTAATGATTCTTTAGGATTTAATAACATAATTATATAATTATTAATTACGTATCAAGTCGCGACTGAACAGAGTATACCACGTAAGTGATACTGACATCGTATGACCGCTATACTGAAGGCTTTCATAATTGCTAGGATGTGCTCCATTGACTATCCGTGCAGCATCTACAAACAGCTGTACACAGCCCTCTTCCTGATGCATTTGTCCTCCAACATCCTGCTGTATGAAGCTCCCGGGGGCGGGCACTGATCGAGCATGCTCCAAAAAGGCTCTGTTTACTAAGGATAGAAAAGATAAAAGATTGCATATATAAGACGAGTTATCGGAGAAAATATTCCTTTCCTTTCATTCCACAAATTTTACATGAGAGTAGCACTGAAGGAAAAATTGCATAGTACGTTGATGCAAAATATTTGATGAGTATAACGTTTTGATATAAAATTTATTTGGTCGCTCTGCACTGTAAAATATTTTCAAAATGTAATATTTTCATACAAACTGTCAATTTCCTATTAGCGCCGTTAAGTTGTTAACGTGAAAAAGTGAGGTGGTTGCTAACTCAAAGCTATAAAAGAATTTTAAAATATATAAAAATAAAATAAAAGATTTATTTATCTCATTTTTATTCAAGGGAAAACTTGACAGATCACAAATGAATTCAATTATTCAAATACTTTGTTCGCAGGAACAATGCCGAGATTCCATTAAGATTTCCACCAAGCAAAGGTGCAATTTTTGAACAAATGAATATAATTATCTGCCCAGCTTTACACAGAGACAGGCATCCTTTATGTTTGCTCAAGGGAGGTATTCGTTTGTGACTCTTCATAAGTGGAGTTTCAATCATTCATGTATATTTCGGCTTAAACCACGGGTATCTAGAAATCAAACGGATCCTAACTAATCCAGTTCCAGCCAGAGTGCCTACTAAGAGGTGGAGCTCTCCTCCGCAGCGAAGTTTCTCCATTTATGAGACTCGAATCCGAGATCTAATTTAAGGATAGTGACGTTCTACTATATCAACCAATCCACTTTAGTTCAAACCATAGATTCTATAGATTATTACAAAAAAATCTGTTTTCCTTTGTCAAACCTCTCTCCTCGATCAAATAAGTAACTTTCTTTTTTTATGCCTCTGGGACTAACCCGAATGGTAAGCAAGTGTTTCTTTACCTTCTAGGTGAAAGGTTCGATCCCAATGGGATACGAGCCCATCAGGATTTATTTTGATTTACTTGGCACACGTGATTTGCATGTTATTGCGTGTGCTGAAGGAGGAGATGTCATAACCAATACTAATCGAGCTTGGAAGGCACTCCGATTGAACACTGTTTGCAAATTAAACAAGATATTCAATAGACTTTCATTCCATTTATTCGAGGATATACAGAAGAGATCTCTTTTACTCAAGTTGATTGAGATAATTTGATTAATTTTCCATTCAGGAAAGATATCAAGATATCAAGCCCAAGTCTTATTAAAAAAATTCATAATTTGAAAAGTTATACTCATTAGTGGACTGACTTCCTATCACAGTCCAATGGACTTCTAAATACAATGCACATAAAACAATATCTCACTCTTAAGTAAGATCTCATGGATGGAGAACATCGGCTATGAGAGATTTTCCCCTTCATCGTCAAGCGAGCTAGAGAACGGTGGATTTAGGGGTGCAGAGGGCCGATCGTCCCCGTACACTTGAAAAAAATATATAAAATTCTATGTACATTTAACTCAACTTTCACTATTTTTTTAATAGATTATCTTATTTCACTCCATTAAATTTTATATGCTTTTATAATCCGACTACTTGATTATTTAATAGTTTAATATAATAGTTCATAATTAATAATTTAAATTTTTTAAAAAAAGAATCTAATAATTTGTACGGTCTAGCAACTAAAATTGTATAGTTTCGCTAAAAACTCATTCGTTTTGGAGATCCTTCAAGTTTAAAGACATGTAATGCTTCCATGATCAACTCACTAGACCGTGCAAAAAATTATTCCGGCCACTTAGAATTAACTATTCAAATTAATGAAAAGTTCAACGATCCATAATTATTTCACTCAATGGTTTGATAACCTAGCAACTATTCGTCTAATCTTTTTCTTTCGTTTCTCTCTTTTTTTTTTTAATAAGAATTCACGGAGTTTGAGTTGAACGGTCCACTGATCCATCAATCTTTGTCCGTGCCTAGTCTACATTGACAATGAGTAGTACAACTACAACGTGGTTTACTCGCCCAGTTTCAAGTAACTAGGGTGTTTCATAAGGGAGTGGGTACACCACGTAATAGTGCTGACGATATTTGATGTGGTGTTGTGAGTTAATAAAATTCAATTATTTTTAGAATATTTTTAATAAAACTTAAAATAAACAAATAAATTGTAAAAGGAAAGAAATAACTCTAAAAATGCTTTAATTTGATTGACTTGTGATATTATATCAGCACTGTCATGTGGTGTACCCGTTACATACAAGACTTTCTCCTTAGCCTTTGAAAATTTTGCACACATCACATCCAAACCTGAAAATCTTCCTTTCGGCACGAGTAACACGAGCCATTTCTTTTTGAGTAAATTAACAATTTCGTCCTCGAGAGATGAATTTTGCGTCACTTGGGTCTCTTAGAGATTTTTTGCCTCAGTTAACTCCCTCAGATATGCGTTTTACATAATTTGGGTCCCTCATGGTATCAATTTCGCCCTTCATAGTATCAATTAGGTCCATCAACGTATCAATTAAGTCCTTGAGAGATTCTCCATTAATTTTTCTATCTATCTTAATAGAAATACTTGCAATTTCATCCCTCAATGATGAGTTTTGCATCATTTGGGTCCTTAGATAATTTTTAAAATTTTTAAATAATATTAAAAATTCTTGAAAATTTAAAATTAAATACATTTATAAAATTCTAAAAATTTTTAAATACCTTAAGGAAAAATTCAAAAAAATTTTAAATAATATGAAAATATTGTAAAAAATTTAAAAAATTCAAACAATTTTTAAAATAAAATATAAAATACTTGTTCATCACCTTTGAATTATATAAATTTTTAGAAAATTTTAAAAATTTTTTTTGATCTTTCTTGTAAGTATCTCTTTATATCACCTATGACAGTAAAATATTTTTCTATCCCGCCTACAATATATATCTTGTACAATTTTAGAATCTTATCTATTTTTTAAACTTTTATAAATTTCAAATAAATTTCTAATTTTATGAATAATTTTAAAATTTTCATGATTTTGGAAAATTTTTAATCCTTTTATACCCTTCATAATTTAATAAATTTTTTATTTATTTTTAAGTTTCCTTAATTTAAAAAAAAGAAAATTTTTATATATTTTGAACATGTAATTTATAATTTTTATTTAAATTATTAAAATTTTATATATATTTTTCTACATTATTTTAAAATTTTCCTTATCCTTTTTATATTTCTTTATTTTATAAAATATAAAAAATTTCTAAATTTTTATATCTTTCACAATTTTTAAAAATTTTTCAAACTCTTCATTCTTTGATATATTTTGAATATTTTTATTTTCCTATATTTTATAATCTTTTTACGAAATTTTTTCTAATTTAAAAATTTTAAGATTTTTATTTTTAAATTTTTATTTAAAAATATTATTCGGATATGCCACGTTATTCAAAAAAATATATTTAAAAAATAAAAAATTTATGAGAGACCTAATTGTTAAAAAATAAATTAAGATGTGGATCTAATTGATAATATAATAATCCATTAGTGAGAGGACTAAATTGAAGAAAAATAAATAGAGATCGACCTAATTGATAGTATAATCACGCCGTTAGTATTCAGTTTAATAGAGGGACCTAATTGAAGCCATGAATGACATAATTGAAGTCATGATAGACCTAATTGAAACTTGAAACTATGAGGGACCTAGTTGAAGCCATGGGGGACCCAATTAAAACCATGGGGGACCCAATTAAAACCATGAGAGACCCAATTGAAGCTACGAGAGACCCAATTGACACAATAAAAGGGTATCTAAGAGAGTTAACTGAGGCAAAAAGTTTATAAGGAACGCAAAATCCATCTCTCAATGACGAAATTGTTAATTTACTCTTTCCTTTTTAAGTTATCAAACAAAAGAAGCACGTGACATTTTCTAAGCTCCAGCAAAACCGTAGCTCCGGCTTAAGCCAAACTCTCTATTTTTATTTTCATACTATCTATTATTCACAAATTTAGAGGAATCCGATCAATTTAAAAATCAAGCAGGACTGCTCCTTAAGAGATAACTTTTTATTTATTTATACAATTTAAAGTTGAATTTGAAATCTTAATTAGGGGAACGACACAGAACCCTCTTATTACTCCCTCCATAGCATCAACCAAGGATGGATTTAAGGTGAGAGTCTTGCGTGTAACGGGTGACGTCAGCCAATAAAATTAAAACATTTGTTTAGGAATTTTTTATAAAATTTAAAAAAGAAAAAGACAACTAAAAAATTACTTGATTTAAGTGGCTGATGTCATCGCATAGGTACTATCACGTGGTGTTACTGTTACATACAAGACCTTCTTGGATTTAGGGGACGCAGGAAAATTTTTAAAGATTTATGTACGTCTTAATTTATATTTTAAGTAAATTATCTTATTTTCCCTTGAAAATTTATAAATTTAATTTTTATTGAATTTTGTCACCCTTACACTAATTTTCTAGGTCCGCATCTGGCATAAACCATTCTAGCAAAGTTGTCACTGCAGATCGGGTGACAGATCGACTTCCATACATATCTAAAACTCAACGGTGTCCTCTTCCTTTTTGGATCTCAGCAGCTCACATTTCATCCTTCCGCTCCCGATGAGCGTGTATTTCAATAAGCAAGGAATTCTTTCTCAGACGACGGAGTTTTGGTCAGCAGTAAAGACCATTTTCTTCAATTGTCACGCTGTCACATGGAGTAAGCATCGACAGTGAAAACGAGGGTTTAATAGCTCCGAGTTTCAATTCGAATCCATCATCTTCCAGACGATGAAGGTGAAGCTCTTTACCTCTGTGGAGTTTTAGCTGTGCAAGGGGACCAAATTGTTGACTGCATAGTTTTCTGGCGAAAGAGAATACAACTTATTCTTCATACAATTTTTTTCATCTCTTTTTAACAATTGTTTGATCGGTGGTCGAATCTGCGGTTCAGATGGATCTACTAGATTCTTGTAGATCCAGCTGGTTCTGTTGTGTCCACCCCGATTCTTGAAGAACTGGACCAAAAACCGGTTCTCAGTCAATTTGGTCCAGCTGAATGGCTCTGTCCGGTTTTTAAAACTATTCATGCTTTATCCTTTTTAAAGTTATGTGAACATGGAAAAAACGGTTTTGGTGCAATGGCACCACTCTCAACTTGAAACCAATAGGTCCTGCTTCTCATGGGTGGGTCTCGTCATGTCTCTTTATCCCTCTTCCAACTTTTTAGGTGACCCAAGCTCATAGGTGATGTGGTCAACTTACCTACCCAATAAATATTTAACACATAAACAAATATTTCAAATAATGTTTATAAAATGAATAGAAAAATATTATGTTACATTTAATAATAACGTATTTACTAGTAGAGTTTACAGATGACGTGGTGAACTCCACCCGTATAAGAATTTTTTCTTTATCCCCTTTCACGTTTACATGCCTTCTTTGTATATCAAAAATTTACTTGAACACGTAAATTACGGCAAGTTGGGGAAGCAAACTGCACTTTGCTCTACTGAACATGTACCATACATTACCAAACTCAACGATTAACACACACACACACACACACATATATATATATATATATATATCACGTAAACGTTGTAGCCACACCCATGCAAGCAAAGACGTACATCCAACCGCCTTATTCAGTTCCATCTTAATATGAGTTCCTAAAGCACTTATTCATAGATCAAACCAGTCATATTAATATACATTGAAACCCCTCTCCTAGTGGACTTCAGTTTGAAGCCGGGGGCTTGTGAGGCGGTTTATGCGGCGGCCTGTAGCCCCTCGGAGGATGGTCATCGAGTGTGGCGGCCTCCTCCTCCGCTGTGGGTGGCTTGTGCTTCGGTGGCAGCTTATATCCCTTTGGAGGTTGGTACGCATCGAGTGTGGCGGCCTCCTCCTCCTCATCCACTGTGGGTGGCTTGTGCGGTGGTCTATGGCCCTTAGGAGGATGGTATGTATCGAGTGTGGCAGCCTCCTCCTCCTCATCCACTGCGGGTGGCTTGTGTGGTGGTCTATGGCCCCTGGGAGGATGATGGGCATCCAATTCCTCTTTCAGGGCGGTCTCCTCTGTAGTCGGGGGCCACCTGGGTGGCGGCCTCCTCGGCGGCAGGCCTCTCCCGGGCGGCAGTCGTTGGGCAGCGACGGTGGTATATAGCACCACCACAAGGAGGAGCACTAAGATGTGTTTGGGGGACATTTTGGGCTTTTGAAGTAAGCAAGCTTCTAACTTGTCTGCATGGTGAAAGCTCTAGGGAGGATTGGTGAAGCTATTTATAGTGGGATTGGTGAAGCTGGGTGGTGACACCTGGTTTATTTTGCTATTGAAAAGGTGGTGGAAAAATGGTTCCAGCTTAAGAATTTGAGATTTGCCTTTTTTCCCCCACCCAGCTGAAATGTTTGACTATTGGCTTGAGTTGCTTTTGGGGCCATGTAATGAACATCATTTGCTCTCTTGTCTAAGTTCATAAGATTATTTTCTCACAAATTACTCTTGATCTGATAGCAAGAGATCATAAGTTAATTCTCATCAATCAGATTCTCTAGTCCATCTTTCTTTTATTGTCCTCCAGGATCCTTTGTATACTTGAAAAATGTTCAATTGATTATTTTGTTTTTACATTACAAAAGGAAAATTTTATAAAATCTTGACAGTATTGTATTGTTAAGGTTAAAAATTTTGTGACTTCAGCTCAAAAGAGTAGTAAACTCAGTTCAAAGAGTTGTAACTCAGTTTTAAAAGTCGTAAATGACTAGTTACAATTCCTTAAATTGATATTACAACTCAATCAATTGAAGTTACAACTTTTGAAGAGTTGTAAATGATTAGTTATAATTCCTTAAATTAAATTTATAATTCTTTAAATTTATATTACAAATTTTTAAACTGAGGTTATAACACACTATAAGTTTTGTAAAGTCTTCCTAGTTACAATGGACAATTGTAGTGTAGAAGGAATAGCAAGAACTGAAGGATAAGAGGGTGTGGAATTCTCATAGACAAAAATCGATCTCAAAACCCTTTAATTATGAATTGAGATTAATATTACTGTACCAGACCATTTCTCCAAATGGATTATTTTTAAAATTAAGAGAAGTACAATTGCAAAACGTGGATTACCTACTACCCTAAATACTAATATACTACTAAATTCTAGTCATATATATCCGAAAACATCTGTCATTTAGGCTTTCTTTAAGGCCTTGACTGCTTGCGTCTGAGAGGGTCCCATTGTGGTGCATCCTTTCTGAGCATTTTTTTTTTTTGCAAAGGATGAACTTGCTTAGAAATCTTTGACGCAAAATCCCTCGGATAATTCACGACACCCAGGAAGGACTGGACCTGTTTCTTTGTCATGAACTCCTCTAGATATTTCAACGATTCCTATGCCACATGAGCCTCAGGTTGATATTGGCCTTCTTCAATGGTCGTGCCAAGAAAATGAAATCAATTTCGAGAAAGAAGATTTGGTCCACCCACCTCATCCTGTAACCTAAAAGTTCTATGTTCGATCTTATAAGTAGGATTTCTTATACTATTTTATCCTCTTTTCCTTCTTATATTTATATATTTACATGATTCTTTTATACGTGGAAAAAAGGAAATCAATTTTCAAAAGGAGTTATTTTCTTGAGCGAGAGAACTCCCATTGCAAAACGTGGATGACCTACCCCTAAGTCCTACTAGATTCTAGTCATGCTGTCATATATACCTTGAGGAAAAAAAACTGTCATTTAAGCTAAAGTTGAAATAAAATCGCTTACTACTATCTGTTTTTTTTTTCCCCAATAGATAGATTGCTACAGTTAGTCGTTACATATGTTCTGAAGATCCATGCCGATCATCCATCGCAATTTACTTTATGAAAACGATGTTTCGACGGACTCGATTCGCAGGGACTGGTCGGAATGAAATCTTTATCATTATCTCTAATATGAAACTAGGAGTTAAGATAATAGCTCTTGCTGATTCAGTCCACCCAAGTAACTTTTTCCTCTACTTTACACAGAGAGAGAGAGAGAGAGAGAGAGAGACGAGGTGGAAGCTAAAGTCTCCAGAGATAAGATATAAATGGGGGAAGAAACTGCAGGTGGAAGTGGAGAAACGTCTCTTAATTTGCTTGTGGGCACTTTTCCAGAGTGTGCTGCAATTAATTTGTATATCCATGAGGAGAGTGGATGGAGAGAGATCTTCATAAGGAAAAGAAAACTCAACCCCCTCAGTGGTTAAGTAGATAATATCATACCATATCATATATGTAATTGCCATATGGATGCTTAAAGCCTCTGAATGCAGAGCATTAATCCAACATGCAAGTGCCAAAGTGCCCACTTACAAATCCTTTTTTTTTTTTTTCCTTCGGATGAGAATACCATGTGTTCCGAACTTATCAGGTGAAGCTGATCTCTGCCTTGATTCGTTAAATAGGCGTAGTTACTGAGCGCTTTTTATGTGGAGTCTGGCCTGCCAACTGTATCGTGTTTGATGGTTACAACTTTTTCTTTGCCATCCTTTGAATGGAGACATCTGCGAGTATTATGTGTCTTCAAGAGTTGATCTTTCTTAGTCACGTAGTGATAAATAATCATCCTTTACTATGGCATATCTTTGCAGTGGTGTCCCTTTCGCGAATGTGATAAATGGCAGATAAGAAAATGTTCGAATTAACAACATCCCAATATGAAATGATATCACATATTTAGTGCATCGAGTTAACACGGTGCTTGTCTCGGGTTGAGAGCGAGTGTGCCCAGTAGATCGAGATCAAACTGAGTAAACGTTTCTCACTGTGTATGAGCTAAAAAAGAGGACCATATAATCAAGATGAACTATTTCATTGCAATGGCCTTATATGGCATATTTAGTTCGCATGAATGAAATAGACATGGATAAGGAGTAGGTGGGACATATAATTAAATGATAAATAAAAGTGTTATTATTAAGTTGGAGGGAATAAAAGTGATATAAAATATGATATTTAAAGATAAAAATATAAAATTGTCCCAATCCTAAGGCCCCCAAGCCTTGGACCACCTAACCATCCTAAGCCCCTGAACCACTGTGCTGCCGAACCACCTCCGAGCCTTGAAGCACCAAGCCACTCTCGTGCCCCTGAACTACCAGCAACCCCAAGCCAGAGCCATGACCAAGCGAACCCATTCGTCTCCTCAAGCCACCCGAGCCATTCGAGATCTAGCCCGAGCCACACCACCCCAGGCCAAATCCACCCATGTGGTCGTGAACCACTGGTGGCTGCAGCCACCGACCCGAACAATTTTAACCCCTCCCCGGGGTTAGATACGTATGGGAGTTCAGTGGCTTTGAAATCCAGGCCCATCCACCGGGTCAAATCCCTCTTCAGACACCAAACACCATCATCTCCACATGACACATCAGCAGGCCCTCTTCAGCCCAGCCTCGCACATAATCTCATCCACCAGTCACGCTAACTCCCATAGAATTTGGGCATGTTTATTTTTTGATATTACAAAGGAGGCACGTAAGGTTAGAAAGTATCGAAGGAAGATTTTGGACATGTTTAGGAAATAAGAAAATTCAATCGCAAGAGAAAAACACCAATGCATCTTTCAGATTATATTTTTGCCACATCGACAATGGCCTAATTAGATTAGGGCAATGAAGCGAAATTAGCTCTAAATTGCTCACATCTTCCAGCATACAAGGCTTTTGCACACTCTCTAGCCTGCAAAACATCGGCTGGGTCAATGGATGGGCACTGCTCAGCTGAAAGGGCGAATAATAACGTGAAGCCAGTGGTGGTCTGGATAAACATGTTGCACTTCTTATCAAAATGTGAATCAGATTAATCAGCCTATTATTCGGGTAAGCAAAGAATCCGAGAAGCTGCAGTGTATGCTGCAGGTTTCCTTATTTTGTTGACTCAACTCGACTCTGCAGCACTTTAAGCTACAAGCGATTCCCTTGCAGCATATATGCAATGAACTCGACCATCCCCCTCTTCAGCCAAGAGGAAGAGGAAGAAGGTTCCTGTAATTACCAAAGGTAGAGGAGTCCCAAGTGCAAGGAATGCTGGTTAAACACGAGATCATTGGGATCACCGTGGAGTCGACATGGTCGTCAGAAGGTCTGTCTCGATCCAGCTCCACAGAGTTCCACAGCCACTGAAGAGGCAACACCAACAATGCTGGCAGGAAACAGAAGTCAAATCAGTCGATGACAACTACCCGGCGATCAAGTTCTGACATGAAGGGTGATGTGAATCAAACTAAAGTCATTGACAACTCCGAATCACTTTCTGTCATTGACTTTTCTGTATGCTTATGTGTATCTTAAGCATATGCTCGATCGACCGACTTCCCACGCATGCTGATGTTCTTCTACATTCATCATTTGACTTTTTTCAGCTTACGATTCTGAGAAAGCACTCATCAACAAATGAAAAAGGTATTCCCATTCCGCAGACATTCTTTATTATTTGACTTGACGGCTACATTTGTTTCCTATGGAAGACAGGATCGGTGTCTGTTCAGGGCCAAAGCCATTGCCACGATCGGATGTCCTTTCTTGTCACCTTCCAGCTCCGGCATCGGACTGGTAGCTATCGGCTGTGTTGGAAATCGGATAAGTAAACAAAGTATACTAGAGTAGAGAGAAGAGAATCGAATACCAAATATACGTGGTTCGGGAAAATGGGGTACCGTCTGTAAATTCACGGACAAATGAGGAACGACGATCTTCACTATGAACAATAAGCAAAAGCATACTACAAGTAGAACCCGAACCCCCAAGTCACTTTATAATGAAGAGCTATTCTGCTTTTAAATTCTAAAAAATACATAATCCATACTGTGGGAAGGCCTAATCTCTTCACTTCTGCTACAGATTTGTATAAGTATTCACAAGAACACAAAATTTTAATTGAATTCGGATTTTACATGAGATTACACTCACAAAAAATTCAAGACATCTCTAAGAGGTCGAGTGCAAACTCCAGGGGTCAAAGTGATCCAGACATATAACTACATGGAGCAGCATGTAGTTTTTCGATAATTCATCTTCTTCCTGGATTGTCCAGTTCCCCTGTTGGCATCTGTTCGAAGCTCAATCATGGACCATCTTTCTTCCCCACCCCACATAACAATTCACCAATCTTTTCACTGGAGAGAATGAATTCGGGAATGGAATCGTATTCCTCTCTGCTTTCACAACCCACAAAACAACAGAACTTTGCTTTCAGGAACACGGAGAATCCCATCTCGCTCTCTCTCTCTCTCTCTCGGTGTCACTCATTGAAGGATCAGAATATTATCTTCTTCCAAAGGGTCAGCTTCAAGACTAGAAAAAAAGACAATATTCCCCTCTCTTTTGCTTTCCGTTTTCCTCACTTTCTCTTTTTCCCCCTCTTTAAAGCTCCCTCCTTTGCTCTGGAGAAGGATTTCTGTGCTCACATTCTAGAGAGAGAGGAGGAGGAGGAGGAGGAGGAGGAGGAGGAGGAGGAGGAGGAAGACGATGGAAAGATCTGTTCTCGACTCCATCATCAACCAACTTCTCGAGGTCCGAAGCTCTCCGGGGAGACAGGTTCAGCTCCGGGAGGAAGAGATCCGACAGCTCTGCTTTGCCTCTCGGGACATCTTCCTGAGGCAGCCGAATCTCCTGGAGCTTGAAGCCCCCCTCAAGATTTGTGGTATTCTTTTCCTTTTTCCCCTTTTTCTAATTTTCTGGGTGGTTTTTCATATACGAACGTTTCCGAAGGAATTCATATTGAAGGACTAATGAAAAGGTCATTTCACTTTCTGTTTTGTTTTTTTTTATGTGTCAAAAATTTATTGATTGAATTCAGTGATGACATGACAAGTTTAGCCTATACCAAAGAGGAATTCAAGTTACCAAGACTAAAAGTAAGAACCATGATAGCTCGTATGTTCGAGACTGTTTACCCGATCTGTTAACAGGAAAAGTCTATAATTTGTGATTATAATTAAAGGTTGTTCTCAGATTATATTGCTTTAGCCTAAAAGAAAATTTCAGACAAACCCATCTCATAATAAGGCAATAAAAAAGTTACTAATAGCTTATAATTAGCAACTCGGTGGGTGAATGATCCAATTACACAAATGCTATAATTTGACTGGTGTTAATGCAAAAAATGGTGGTTCAGTAGTTGAAATTTCATTCTTACGAAATTTAAGCTCAGTTTCATGTGATTTAATGAGTTTGAGATCTCATATTCGAATACGTGTTTGTATTAAATCAAAACTGTACTAAAAGAGTTCGAGACTTAATTCTTGTTAGGAGAGTTATTTAACGACCAGCTCTTACTCCAGTACGGTAGTATGTTCGTAAGTCTAATTGTTTTTCTCATGTCTCTCCGCGCTTCCCAGGAGACATCCACGGCCAATACAACGATCTCCTGAGGCTGTTCGAATATGGCGGGTTCCCGCCTCGCTCCAACTACCTGTTCCTCGGAGACTACGTCGACCGGGGAAAGCAAAGCCTTGAGACGATATGCCTCCTGCTTGCATACAAGATCAAGTACCCCGGCAACTTCTTCCTTCTCCGGGGCAACCACGAGTGCGCCTCTGTGAACAGGATCTACGGGTTCTATGATGAGTGTAAGCGTCGGTACAGCGTCCGGCTGTGGAAGATATTCACCGACTGCTTCAACTGCCTCCCCGTGGCCGCACTCATTGATGATAAGATACTCTGTATGCACGGCGGGCTCTCCCCTGAACTCAAGAGCTTGGACCAGATCAGGAGCCTGAGGCGGCCGACGGATGTCCCGGCGAGTGGGTTGCTCTGTGATCTCTTGTGGTCGGATCCCAGTGGTGATGTCAGGGAGTGGGGTGAGAACGAGAGGGGAGTTTCCGTGACGTTCGGGCCTGAATGCGTAGCATCTTTTCTTCGGAAGCACGATCTCGATCTAATCTGTCGAGCCCATCAGGTTCGGGAATTCATTCTCTGTCTAACAAGATTGACTTTTCAGACCAAACAGATATTGCGATCGATTACATTCAAGCCCAGGCTCGTTGATCGTCAATATTAACTCTCTGCTGATCCGAAACACTTTAGGTTCGGTGTCTTATTCTCCGATAGGAACTGTTTCTTGCAGGTTGTGGAGGACGGGTACGAGTTCTTCGCCAACAGGAAGCTCGTGACCATATTTTCGGCGCCTAATTACTGCGGTGAGTTTGACAATGCCGGTGCTATGATGAGCATCGGGGAGGATCTCACGTGCTCTTTCCAAATACTAAAGCCAGCAGATAAGAAGTCAAAATTCAGCTTCGGGAGCACGGCAACTTCCAAGGCCGGTACACCTCCAGCTAAAGTCAAGGTCGGTTAACCCAAACAACCAGAAAGTTTGTCCGTTACTTACAGTTAGATGGAAATAGCCAGAAACAGAATTGATCTTAGCCGGTCCGATCCTCGGGACAAAACTGCTCATGCAACTGAACTCATAGAGCGGACTAGCCAGTTTTGTTGTTTTCTGGCAGTAAGGATACTAAGTTCATCACATAGATGACCATCTTTTTTTCATTCTTCATTAATGACTGGTATCTTTTACCGTGCAGTCCCTCTTCGACGGAATGTACAGGAGACCTGATTCGGCAACAAGATACATGTGAAGGGAAGACATTTGGTTCCTGGTCCGCGGGCTCTCGGGAAAACATCAGTGCAACTGCTCAATAAATCAGGGAGCGTTTTCTGGTAAAGAACAAGTATCTGGACTGTTCAGCCTTTTGTGTCTGAATTTTCAGGATTATTTGTTTGCTAAGTATGAGAAGGGGTATCTCTTGTGGAATACAAGGTTTGTGGAGATCAATAATAATGTTCCCGTATTGTATTACTCTTCTTATACAAAGTAATTGAATATACAAAAACTGGGTCTTGCTCTGCTTGCTCGAATAAATTTTCTTAGCTTTTGGTGTTTTGACAGCAAAGGATATGGTGTAAAATGAGAATCGCACTGTCTGACTCCATTGTTCCTCGATGAAAAAGCGGAAAATGTCCTCTTTCTCTGAGGAGGTAAGGTATACATTAGAAAGAAAAGGATACATTACCATATCTAGTGAGGATTTTCCAAGCCCCATTCCCCCGATCTGATTCACTTTCTCGAGTTAAATGGAAAATCCAACTGGAATGGGAATTGGGCGGACCGTACCTCCGGGAGATGGACCAAATCACAGTTTACAGTCATTGGTTTTCTCGCCTTCACGTATTTTGATCTCAAGGCCTTATCCTCCATCTTCTCTCAGCATCTTTTGAGTCTTCTAGCCGACTAGCCCTCCACCTCCCCCTAAATTACTGAGATAATATTGGCAAAACAAGTTTTCATTTGATTACAAGACAGAAAACAATCATGGGAAAACAAGATTACCTCGGAAGCTCCACGCAAGAATTTGTATGCTCTGAATGCAGGAAGTCAGGCCTGTGAAACAGCATGCATTGGCCCAAAATCCAACTAATAGGCCACAGTACAAATCAATACAAGAATTAACTCAAACTAATCTAGGGATAACTGGTAAACCTTAAACACCACAAAGGTTTCAAGAAAAAAAGCATCAAATGTTGAGTTTCTATAGTTAATTTTTCATCTTCATCAGACCTTTACCTCTTCAAATTTAGGCTTGAAAATGGATCCTTTAGGACACAAAGGGAAGCCCTTCACTTGGACGAACACTAAGACTTCGGTCTCGATGTACTCTCGGTTTTTATGACATTAATAAAGCTTATCGAATGGACATCAACAGTGTGCAGCAGCTTATTTGTGGTTCACATCCCTGTTAGAACAAATAACTCCTTCACTAGTGCTAACCGAGTGACAGATAAGCAAATCCGTTCTCATTCTTTCTCAGCAAACATAACAGACGCGAAGTTCACCAATGATGTGGCTCTGGTAACATATGCTTCTCTCCTCCATGCCAAATTCAGATGCAAAACTTCCGCACTCCAGCTTTCTGCCTAGGAGCCTCAGTGCAGGGATTTTTACTCAGTTATCGCCTATTGGACCGGAGTGATCTGATCTTTATCCACTGATGAGATTGTATGAAACCTTACCGCCAATCACGTGCACCAGAATTTTCCTGATATGATTAAACCAGTGATGTTGATCACGTCAAGTGATTAGCTGCAAGAAAGTAAAAGAAATTCGACTCAATTTTTCAGATAATCATTGCAAAACACATTCAATCTAGAAGGAAATCAGGGAGGCATAGTCATACCCACAAACCCGAACCTACTCTTGTCAAATCCACCACCTATAGGATCTCCATTATCAGCATAAGTCGTTCTACTGTACGATCAAGTTGTTTGTAAAGAATCACATGAGCTGCAGTCACAATCTAGAAGCTTAGAATGTAAAGTGCTAATGTCAAAAAACCCAAACTTCAAAATTGTGTATGAATCTGGGAAGACGAGCTTCTTCCAAGCTTTGTGTGAAGGATTTACAAACCGAATAAATCCTAGATCATACGTGTTGAAATCGTCAAGAGATCATGCATAAATATAAAGAGGAAGCGCACTTGAATCTATAACAACTGTCATATGATTTGCATTCGAGTTAGGTCTCTAGGCCTACACCAACTTCCTGACTCCTAACTAATCCGATATCAGAGAAGTTGGATTTACATAGTTTGACCCAGCGACTATAACCTCTTTATTGCACATTAGTACATAATGTTTTATTAATTTGTAATTTTGTCATCATAGAATTAAAAATTACCTTTTGGTCTATGCATATTAGTCCCCACATTTTACAAGATGTTGTTAGAGCCCATTAATAGACTAAATTAAATTACCTAATGGCCAACTATTGGGATAACATTCATACTCGGTCAATAATATATTGTTGGACCATATTAGTCGGATTAAAAGATCCAACATTGTGCTTTATAAGATCGTCACTGATATCTTTTTTTTTTTTGGGTAAAATGAGGAAATTCATTCATCATAACTTAGTCTCCAACATTAGGGATTGGTATATCCCTTGCAAAACGTGGGCTTTGGATGCCCAAAATGTCATACAAAAGATTACTAGCAATCTCCTTAGGGGGAGTCAAAAAGCACATAGTCATTACACTTGTCCCGACCAAGCCTTGCTAAACCATCAGCTACCAAGTTTGCCTCTCGATAATTATGCATCACCTGAACTGCTGCAAATTGTCACATGAGATTCCTACAATCCACAATAAGATGAGTAAGGAAGATATTTTCTGAACAAGTCCCATTGATAAGTTCTATTGCAATTCTTGCATCTAGTTCAACTACAAGGCATGTGATATTTAAACTATTAGCTAGCCAAAGCCCCCGATGAACAGTCCAAATCTCTGCTATCAAGCTGTTAGTTGATCCTAAGAAACAAGAAAAACCATGCAACCAATTCCCCGCCTCATCTCGTAAGACTCCTCCTGCCCCTGCTCTCCCCATAATGGCTATTCACGGATCCATCAGTATTAAGTTTCCTCCACCCAAAGGCAAGAGCAACCCATATGATGCTGAGTTGGATACCCTTTCATTGAGGGCATGGTTTCAAGGAGGCTTGGAACTCTGCTGCTTCGTCCAAATAACATGTAAATTATTTCTTGCGTAAGATCGATAAAAAACAATATCATTTCTATTCTTCCAAAGAATCCAAATTGCTTGCAAGAATAAAACAGACCAAGTCAAGTTCAAAGAATGCTTCTCATAAGCACAACTATTGGTTCTCAACCAATCAATCACAGGTAACGAGAAAGTAGCCCTTTTTGAGGAGGGAATCCCTAGTTTCCTCTAAAATCTCATAGTTGTGCTGCAATCCCTTAGAACATGGGTAACATCCTCCTCCCTCGCATGACAAAGTTTGCATAATGGGCTAACATTCATTCCCCTCCGATGCAGTAAAGATGCTGTGGCAATTTTCTGATGGCAACATTGCCATAAAAACATAAGAATCCTAGGATGCGCTGGAGATCTCCAAATCTAGTCCCCCAATCCTTTGATATCATCAGGGGGTCCCTTCCACAAGCAATGGCTTAAGCTGATTTTGTTGAAAAATGCCATGTGGAAGAGAAACTCCAAGCCAATCTATCTTTCACACCTTGAGAAATAGCCGTAGGAATCACAACAAGTTGGTTATAGATAGAGGCAGGGAGGTCCAAAGGAATTTTCTGTAAATTCCATGAGCCATCCGGATTCATGGCCTCTTTAACCATAAGAAATTCACTTTCTCTATCTAGAGGCCCAATCATCAGCTCCCTTAAAGAATGCTGCCTTATCCAAGGATCAGTCCAAAATCTAACAACCTCACGTGAACCAAGAGCCCATCTAGACCATTTGGACACCATGCGATTTCTGACTACAAGAGCTTTCCTATTGAGAGGGCAACCTTTGCCTACTCGAATAACCGTTGCATTTTTTGCTCGTAGCAATCTCGCCCAAGGTTTATAATCTTGTCTAGCTCTCTAGGAGAAGCTCCCCAAGAGTGCCAAATTTCTTCCTTTAGTGGATTGGATGCCAAGGCCACCTTCGCCTTTGGGAAGGGTGATAGTTTCCCAACCAACCATGTGCATTCTCCTCCTATCATCAGAATAATCCCAAAGAAAATTCCTGTTGACCCGATCTAGTGCCCTACACATACTTTGAGAAGAGAAGTGCACTGCATAATGTGTGAAGGAATAGAATTCAACACTAAATTAATAAGAACAACTCGACCAGGCTTGGAAATCAAGTTTGCTCTCCAACCTGTTAGTTTATCCTTCACTTTGTCAATGAGAAAATTAAAATGAAGTGACCTCGAAGAGTTTGAACCCATTAGAAAGCCTAGATATTTACTCACTTGATCAAACTCAATTAAGCCTTCTCAAAATTTCCATTTTTGATGGACCATGCATGTTCTTTGAAAAAATAATTCTTGACTCTGTAAGATTGATTTTTTTGTCCCGACAATTCACAAAAAGATTTTAAGGTGCGCTCAATTGCCTCACTGCTGCTCTTGCTTGCTTCCCCCATTAGTAAAATGTCATCTACAAAAAGCAAATCAGAAATAACAAAAGAACCCCGAGCTGGCCTTATACCCTTCCAATGACCACCTTGAACCTCCTTATCTATCATGACTGATAAATATTCAAGACAAATGATAAATAGATAGGGGGGCATGGGATCACCTTGCTGAATGCCTCTAGATGGCAAAAAGGAAGCAAGTTTACCTCCATTCAGTAAAACAGTGATTCGGGAGGTAGAAACACAGTTCATAATCAGCTCAACTATTGGGCTTGGAAAATTAAAGAACATGAGAGCATCTCTTATAAAATCCCACTCCAACCTATCATAAGCTTTTTTCAAATCTAACTTTAAAACCATAAGTCCTTTCTTCCCTTTCCGCTTTTTTTAAAACGTTCATTATCTCTCGTAGAATAACTACATTATCGGCTGCCCTTTTACTCGGTATAAAAATGACTGAAAGGGAGAAACCAAGCCATCAAGAAAAGGTCGAAGTCGATTTACAATTGTTTTTTAAACCACCTTATAACTAGTATTACAAAGGCTGATAGGTCGGAATTGAGAGATGCTTTCAGGACTTGAACACTTCAGAATCAAAGAAATGAACGTGTCATTAATCCCTTCTGGTAGTGCTCGTTTCTCGAAAGCATCCTTCACAAAATTAAAGAGGGACTCACCCACTATTTCCCAATGTTTTTGAAAGAAAACAGGGTGGAGACCATCGGGTCCAGGAGCTTTGTTAGGTTTAAAGCATTGAAGTGCAGCCCGAACCTCTATCAAAGAAATCGGCTCTAAAAGAACTTGAATTAATGATTGTGGTACTTGATAACTTGTTTCTGACGCTAAAGATGGTAACCTTATGGAGGAAACTTTGTTAGTAGAATATAGGTTTACAAAAATACCATTAACCATTTCCATGAGCTGCCTCTTTTCAAAAATCCACTCACCCAATTCATTTTTTAAACCTGAAATTCTATTACGACTTCTATTGACTAATGTTGAAACATGGAAAAATCTTGTGTTCCTTTCCCCTTCCATTAGCCACTCCGTCCTAGATTTGAGTAACCATAATTCCCTCTCATTTTATAAGATCGTCGCTGATATCAGAAACTATCAACGAACAACCTATTCCAATGCCTAACCAGTGCTTTCTGTTCTAGGTAAAGAAACACAATTACCAAAGAAACCCGAGACCACAGAGCATGTAAACAAATAAAATTGGAAGATAAATCTTAGATATGCCGGAACCCGAAAGAGACTCCAGATTCATAAAGTTCGCAACTTGCAAAAATTCACAGCCGATAACAGGTGGGTTTCGCTTGAAATTGAAAGGATGATTGCAGTTCGCTGAATAATTAATGGAAAGAGAGATGGGAATCGAAGAACAGCAAGATGGAACGTACGTTACTGGCTGTTGAATTCTATGTTATTGTTAGTGGACTAACGGGAAGTAGGCGATTTGGGTTTAGAGGGGACTCCCGGGCTTGCGGTCATATATCAGTGAATGGACTACCGGAGACAGATTCAGGTTTACGTCAGAGGTGAGCCTTATAAGAGACCGGACCCATTTCCATCCAAAATTCTAACCTATCAAGTGGTGATATCCAGTTATTTGATAAACTTATTATTATTCTCTTGTGTAGTCGATATGAGATCTTCACACTAGCAAATCGTGCGGCGGAGGTTTCACGTGTGGCAAGCTTTCTCTTCCTTTCGCTGCTCCGCTCCCTGGTTCTCTATCTCCTCCTCCCACATCCGCTTCTCCTTCTTCTTCTTCTTCCTCGTCCACCTTCACACCCTGCTCTCCCTCTCCCACATTGACTGCAATCGCAGAGAAACAAGAGCGGGGAGTAACGGTAACCTGACCACTAAGATTCTATATTTCTCATTAATTAGTAAATTGGCCCTCAAAGTTTAGAATTCGTCTCAATTTGATACATATATGTTCTGTTACATGCTGACGGTCTCGTACCATCTGGTCACTTGTATTCAGATGAATCGGTTTTTTTTTTTTCTGTTGGCTAAGAGGGAAAAAAAGATCGATCCATGATATGATCACCGAGGTAACATGTCTTTCCTGGTCACCCTACCACACAGTGGGATGCACCGACCACGTGCTCCAAATTAAAGAGTTGTTGGCTCATGTCTCGATGGAAAACGACCATTCGCAACTGTCGGCGGACGCGGTTTTCATGCAGTTAACTGTTGAAATAGAACGGCTGTTTAATTTAAATTCCAGAAAAATGGGACCTTTTTCTTCGGACAAAAAGAAAAGACATTAGGTTGGATTTGTTGGATTTGTTTCAACATAAAGTGTAGACTTTACATGGAAAAGTTAACTACTTTACATTAATTTTATCATATTTAGGTGTTAAACTCGACACAGCCATACTTTCCTAGAGCATTTGAAATTTCTCTCGCGTGTCTTGATGAGAGAGTTTTTGTGTGTAATGAGTATATCACGAGACAGTTCTTATACGATTTCACAAGCTAATAAGATTCATTTATTTTAAAAATAAAACTAAAAAATATATAAAATAACCTTAAAAATAACTAAATTTTATTAAATTATAATATCATACGAGCGATGTACTCGTTACATGGAAAAGTTTCTCCATCTTGATTCCTTAGAGTCAGACCGCTCAAGGAGAGAGGGTGTAAAGTGGGATTACATGCGGAAAAAAACAGTTGTTACCCTTCGTTATCAGATTGTGTCCAATCTTAAAGAGAATAGGGGTGCATTTTTGTAAATTAAATTTATTATCATCTATCGTATCAAATATTATAGTATTATATCTCTGATCATTTCTTTACAAACCTAAAATACTTACCAAATACGTTTTTTTTTTTATATTACAACGTATATTCCATGTAAAATAATAACTCTTCATATAATCTAACTTTCACAGTTATCAAATGCCTCCTTAGGCTAAAGTGCTACATTTCCGGAGAAGGTCTTGCACGTTATATAAATACCAAGTAAGCACTGTTCGTTAGTATCATGAGTCAATAGGAATTAATCACGTTAGTGCTGAAGATAAAAAATTTATACTATAAAATACGAATCCAAATTTTAAATAAAAAATCTAAAG
Source organism: Lagerstroemia speciosa (assembly GCA_037672795.1). NCBI lineage: Eukaryota > Viridiplantae > Streptophyta > Magnoliopsida > Myrtales > Lythraceae > Lagerstroemia > Lagerstroemia speciosa. Next base: position 1,968,329 of record CM075292.1, read on the forward strand.
ACATTTTAAAAAAATCTTAGAAACCTTTTAAAACTCACATTTTATAAGATTAGTGATCATTTTTCTTTCTTGCTAATTGATGTAAGAATTTTTAAGAAATTTTAGGATTTTTGGGACATTATTTAAGTCTCTAAATACATATTTAAATTTATGTTTTAAAGTCCAAATCATATCTCATAATTCTACTAATATGATTAATCTTTATTGACTTGTGCCAATAAACATCATTGATGATGTATATTTTCGGGTTCAGGAATGGTGTAAATTGGAGATGACGCGATGCTTCAGTAATAATTCTTTTAATCAAGCCCATCGTTTAATGCATGCCTGTGTAATAGACCCTACATATATTTATATTTATATAATTTATCGAAACTACCAGTAGTACATAAAATTTATTTTTAAAAAATTATTAAGGAAAAGTCAAATAATGGTGGCACATTTATAAATTCATACAATCGTCCAAGCCCCAATTCTTTCTCTCACTCACTTTCTAATACTCACCCACTGTCTATTAGCCTCACCTTCTTCTCTTCCTTTTTAGTTTGCACCATACAATATCCCCGGATCAGTCGAAATACACCTCAAAACTAATTTATGATTGGACCGGGATCTCTAAAAAAATTCATGTCGACCCTCCCAACCTAAAATTCGATTTTGAGATCACATATTTAGGGGTCTAGTGAGAAAGCCACTTAAACTCTCTCATTGCTGCATGTATCCTTATACATATATATATATATATATGATACAAATAAATTTAAGTATGGATTTGAATTTATGACCTCTCAGTGATGTCATAAAATTGAAACTTCTAATAAACCTTGGCGAATAAAAAGATACGATTTCAGTTCAAAGAACTTTAACTAATTGTAAATGACTAGCTGTAATTTCTTAAACTAATGTTACAACACTTTGGATTTAGGTTATAACTTCTGAAGAGTTGAAGACAATCTGTTATAATTCCTTAAACTGAAATCATAACTCATTTTAAATGGGTATTATAACTTTTTGAACTAATATTATAATTTCATTTTTGGAAAAACTAAGGCACGGTGCCTTGGAGGTTTAACAAAATTTTCTTATTTATTAATCAGGCATAAGGATGGATTCAGGAGTTCCACTCACGTGGGCGAAACCGATAAGAAGTTAGAAGATGGATTTCACGGACAAAATAAAATAATTTACTAAAAATGTAGAAAAAATTTAGTAAAAATTAAGTAGGGTACTAACCCTATATTTGGATTGAGCAAATGGAAGGAAAAGTGAATGGAGGGGAGTTATATCTTGTAATTATTTCTTTTTATTTATTAAATCATCCACATTCGAGAAGTAAATACAAGAAAAAAAGTAATAGTTAAGTTTGATATGAATAAAATGATATTTTTATCTATTAATTAATAAGTCATATATGCATGTAAGATTAATTTTTCATCACATTTTTCCTTATTATGATAAATTTAAACAGCATAAATATTTTCATTCTCTTTCCCTCCTTTCCTCTTTATTCACCCCCATCCAAACATACCTTAAAAGTTTTCTTGAGTTTGGGGACGATCGCGTGCTGTGCCCCTCCTGAGTCGATGCCCGATCAGCCGGGGTATTCTAGATTACTCCTAATCCCTACCTAGAATCAGTCCAAACATGTTATTCATGCTGGATCTAACCCGCATTATTAGAGTTACCCTCCTTTTTTTAACCAAATCCATGCCCGTTTTCTAGGAATGATACACTTCATCTTTTCGCCAAACCCGATTTCCCAATAATTGCTTTCCTTTTGACCAAGAAAATATCTACCTTTTGAACTACCGCGTCTCGTGTTTTTTCCTTAACTAAAGCCTCCGGTTTGCATATTGCCAATGAAAAATGTATGATTTATATGAATTCAAAAAAATTATTTTATAAGAGCTCTATTTCATATTGAGCGCACTCTACTTGAATTGGGCTAGTTAGGGGAAAGTCTTCAATGGACCTGGAGCGGTCGTACCACGTCATAATGTAATTAATAATGACGCGGTATATTTATCTAATCAGAATTTACTGTCCATATATTTGTCTAATTAGAGTTCACCATTTATTAAGATTTTTTAATAATATTTTTTATTTACATATTTTTCCTATTAGGGTTGAGCATTTATTAAGTTTTTATTTTTTAAAATTTAATAACCATAATAGTGTAATTGTAGATTATATGTCAAGTTCTGATCGGAAGGATATGCCACGTCAGTATCGCCTACATGGTACAACTGCTCCACTGAAAACTTTCTCGTTACGGTCCGTTGGACTTCTGAATACGAGTGATACTGTAAATTTTAAAAATCTACAATTTAAAGAACTTTACTATTTAACGGACCCGCTCGTCTCAAGCCTATATTGATTGGGAGTCATTGGATTTCAACATATTACGCTAGAAACAGTTTTTCACTATAGAAACAGTTTTTCGCTACATGTGTGTGTATATATATGTATGCCCACAGTTTTTCACTATATGTGCTCCCAAAGGGCTGTAAAAACACCTTCCCCTGATCATTTTTTTAGGACACTAGAGATCGTATATATTATGGTGAAATGGAGAAGCGTAGAGTACTTTGGCTAAATCACAGATCAGATGTTTAGTACCGGCAAGGTTTAATAAAATTGTACGACATGTCATGGTGTCATGTAGTGCTACTGATTGATTACATCCTCCTGTCCGTTTATTCGCGGGTCATCCTGTCTGGAAACATCACTTAAGATTCGCAGTATAATTGGTCCAAGTGGGGACAATTGCTTATTGTGAAAATGTTGAAAGCTTAACACTTTGTTACACGAATGTGAACCCGTTGAACCTCTTTCCACCTTTCTTTTTTACCACAAATATCTAAAAAAATCAGTAATCGTTGCTGATCCAGTGCCAAGTTGGGTTGACTCGTTAAAATGTAAAACTCTCCCGAGTGTCAAGTTTCTCTATTAACAAGACTTAAATTCGAAATCTTATTTGAAATGAAGAAGTATCAAATAATCTCAATCAACTTAAACAACCCTAATGGCTAATTAATCTTAATTTTCAAAATGGCTCAATTAATGATTTTTTTAGAAAAGGGTTAATTTCAAAGATATGAACTGAGGAATAAATAGTGAAAACAATTGTTTTATATAAACTTTAAATTTTTATTATTGTAAAATTTTTTGTTATAATTGATGAATCTTACGTGTGTACCTACCAGAATGAACTAAACTGGACAATACATTACCTCTTCATTAAAAAAAAAAAATTAGTTTGTCATCTATATGAATTTCCTATATAATAATATTAACTTTTTTTCAGTTGAAAAAAAATAGTGGGGGATTTTATTCACTTCCTCTAATTGCTTTCAAAAATTTTCCTCACTTCCTGTCTCTTTAAACCCTAGAAAAGCAGGTTTGCATAGTTGACTTTTTCTTTCAAGTGAATAATTGCAGAGGTTTTTGTTTTTTGATAAATTAATAATTGCACAGTTGACCATTTATATCATTTGATTATGTATGCTGAGATGTAAAATAAAGTGATCGGAGTACAGTCTTATGTTGGAGAAATGGAAAGAAGACTAGGATGTAAATATTTTTAATACCATCACCAGCAAGTTTAAATGTGTTTAAACTGGACCTGCAGATCAAATTTTGCATTTAAATTTGAGCAATACCGAATATTACAAGTCTTATATATTTGCATTTTTTACAGTTGAATTCTTATATATTAGTAAATGACAAATTCAACCTTATTAGAATTGCTCCTTTACACGCTTCAATGTGAAGCAATATTGTTTCGCTGATAGTTTCGTTAATGGCATAAAGTACACGTCAGTAAAACAATAAAGTTTTTGATGGAGCAATCATGTAGTATGTCCATCCAATTAAGATTTATTATTTATATTTTTGTCTAATTAGGAATGATCATTTGCTAGATTGTTTATATTTTTAAGGATTTAATAATTATAACTATATAATTATCGATTATATGTTAAATTCTGATTAAATAAATGTATCACACATGGTACAGAAAGCTCTACTCAAGACTTTATCCAACGAAACAGGGACAGGTGGGACTAAAATGTGTAGTGGAACACGTCTTATAGTAGGAGTGTGCACGGGTACCTGGGCACACATTTAATAGAACCGGAATCAAAACATATTTTAACCGATTTCTCATATTTCTACTCAGAACCTACCATATTTTAATTAGAATTTATCCGAAACCTATGCCAAAAATAAAAAACGTATAAAATTTTCGTTGTAATTATCTGTTAAAAGATATTTTTGCAGGGTCAGAAGATTGATATTCCATGTCTGGAAGTTTGTTTTCGTTTGAATTAGCATCTGAGTTAGGTCATAGCTTTATGCGCATGCATTAACATAGCTTTGGTCCACTTATTCATGTCATACTTTTTTTTTTATTTGCACCACGTAATATTTCATAACTTTATATACCACACATGATATAAATGCTATACTCAAGATTTTATCCAACGAAACAAGCACAGGTCGGACTAAAATACGTAATGGAACACATCTTATAGTAAGAGCGTGCACGGCTACCTGAGCACACGTTTAATAGAATTGAAATTCGGAACCTGTTTTAACTGATTCATTGTTTTTCTAATCGGAACTTAACATGTTCTAATTAGAATTTACCCAGAACTTATCTTATCAGATACCCTTGCACACCCTATTTTATAGAAACGAATCAATCATTTATAAATATATAGAATTCAACTGTCACAAATAATAAACGTATAAAATTTTTGCTATAATTACCCGTTGACAGATATTTTTGCTAGGTCAGAAGATTGATATTCCATGTCTGGAAATTTGTTTCATTTGAATTAGCATTCGAATTAGGTCATAGCTTTATGCGCATGCAGTAACATAGCTTAGGCCCGCTTATTCATTTCATGTTTTTTTTTTTATTTGCGCCACGCAATATCGCCGGACCAATCGAAGCATACCTCGAAACCAATTTACAGTTGAGCAGAGATCCCTAGAAAAATTCTCGTCGACCCTCCCAACCTAGAGATCGATATTGAAATCACCCATTTAGAGATCTAGTGAATGAATCACTAAATCAATCCAAGTTGGTTTATTCATTTTATACTTGATATTTGATCCACTGTTTTAACTAAATATTCAGCGGGTAATTTATAATAAGTTTATTACGTAAATCTCTTCCAAGTTTCACGTGATTAAAGTTTTCACAAAATTTTAGAATAGTCTTTGCATGTATCAAGATTTAAATAATGATTCACACAACGAATTCGTTATATATTACACAACAACGAATATTTACTCAGTCAGAGTAAACAGCTTTGACCGTTGAAGATTTTTTTGGCAAGTTTTAAGAAAATTTTACACAATCAAACCTATTAATAATGTAATAAAAATATCGATCAAATTAATTTAATTAGAATAATTATAGTAATTATTTAAATAAGTAATATATAATTAATTATTTATTATAATTTAATTAATATATTATCACGTCATCTAATGATATATGACCACGTAAAAATTTCTCTCTTTTTTCCTAATGTTGGAAATTTTTAAAAAGTGATATATATCCAAACCCACCCACCCCCGGGTGTACTTCTGGTCCTTATCTGGAAGAAAATACATTCTTGTTTTCTAAGTGAAATCAGAATGGCAATTTCCCGATCATTTTCCTCTTACTAAATCAGTTACAAAACCAATATCAATTGCTTAAAATGATTCTATGTATCTTTCCATCAAATAAAGTTTCAAGTGTGACTATCAAAGGTAGTGATCTATCGATTTTAAGTTTATTCCTATATTGTCGTCCAATAACTGTAAGATCTCATGTTCAAATCCTCTCTATCAAAACATTCGCTAGAAATGTCCAAACCCCCGCCTCTGTTGGAAACCGGCTTGTGGTGCTAAGCGGACGGAGTGAGTGCTTGCGGTGGTTGTTCAATTCATTTGATGCATAGTGGAGTAAGTGCCACTACTGTCATCCACCTTTTACGGATAGAAAATTCATATTTGAGTATTTTTGAGCGTAGAAGATCCACATTGAGAAATTTCACTTCTCAGTGCCCCAACCCGATTTAAATTAACATTAGTCAGATTTCGTCGGATTCTGTATGGTGGGAAGATGCGTGCTATGATCAACTCGAATTACAACGCAACTGTCACGCATGACGTTTTGGCGGCATCGAGCTCGTGTAATTACCAAGAAAGATGCCCACTTATGAAGGGATGCGACTCTATCATATCAGTTTGCAGAGTCAAACAGAACCTGCGTGACCGTGTGAAATCATATATCTAACATGTCCCGATTCAAACAAAAGGTTCCCGATTAGAAGCATCATTTAGGCACACGTCCAAATCAGCGAAACAGAGCATCATGAACGAGATAAACATTAGTTATTCGGGGTGACTAAGAGGAAGTATTCTACTAAACAAGTGCGTCCGTCCCAGTGTTTCGTGATAATACTAACCAATCAAATTCAACTACTTTTATTTATTTTTTTTTGGGTTTCTAATGTTTTATAAAAAGAATTATAAAAACATATGAATCATAGTGATTGGTGCGTGCACGTAAGTAATGCAACTCAGTGATACTGTGACACGAGATAATCATCGGTACTCCTATCATTTTCCTAGGGGAAAATTGTATGATTTATTGACCGGGAAAAATAATTACGATAAGCTGTTGGATTCTTTCCGCTAATTTAAACCATCGATCACGAGCGGATGTATTAAATTGCTGGGCCATTCAATCACCGGATCATTCAAGTTTCCTACAGCTAATGAGCATTATTCCCTTCCCATCGGCCGCGCTGATCAGTGTAGTATTTAAACCATAGTTTTTAAAACCGGACTGGGCCGGAAACCGGTCAAGGTATGGGTTTTTGGGTTCTTGGGTTCAACCGGGGTTCGATGGGTCTAACCGGGTTTTTACAAATAATATTTATAATAGTATAAAATTAGTAATATGAATGTAAAATTATTATATTCTATACATTAATTTATAATTTCAACTTTACAAATAAGATTGCTATATTCTATACATTAATTTAGAGCTTAGGTTTCCTTTTTTTTTCTATTTTTGACTCTTGTTTTTTATTTTTTTACTTTTTTTGTTTTTCTTCATTGACCGGTTTCTTGACCGGTTCGGTAGAAACCAAGTCAGACCGGCCGGTTCACACTGTCCAACCCGGTCCTTGATGCAAATGGAGCAATTAGCGAAACCGGACCGGGCTGGTGTCCGGTTCCCTGTCCAACCGGTCCGACCGGCCGGTCCGGTCCGGTTTTTAAAACTATGATTTTAACCTTAATTGAGTTTTCCCTCGAACGTAGGTTGTGTTTGGTTCACTATAATGTAATTGTTTTCCATGAAATGTTTCAAATTTCCATCCCATTTTGTTGGGTTTGGATACAAATCCATCATTCATTTTCATATTACCAGGACATTCAATTTTACTGTGCCCCACCAACTTATTTGGTTTTCTGGCCATATCCCAATAGCTTATTTTATTGTATTAGGAACAAACTCTCTATTAAGGATAGAATTTCTGAATGGAAAGATATGTAAAATACAAGTTGTGCCTTATATGGATCTGATGTTGAAATAAGGGACCATATATATATATATATTAACCTATCCTTTTACAAGAGATATTTGGTTATTGGACTTGATTCACTCAACTAGGACTCCTGGGGGACGGACAAATGAGTTGCAGTATGCATCTACCACATGGAGAGGTAAAAAATTGGATTTTGCCATTTTTTTTTTTGCTGATATATATGATATCTGATCAGATAGGAATCACAGGATTTTTCAACAAGCTGTCAAACCTCGTCATTGTTTTGCATTCGATATTTCAGATGATCAGGAGTCGATTACTATTCATATGGGGCCTACAGCTCAAGTTAGCCACCTCTCTTTTTGCTTCTAATTTCGAATTAATATAAATTTGTACAGATTAAATTGAAAGTCAATGGAAGTTCCAGTTGACTTCAAAAAAAAAGTACTAGCACTTTTTGTGCAATTTTCAATAATGTTGTATAATAAAAAAATTTGGGTATTATCGTGAATATTGAAATATGATATATGACAAAATTGTCTGCATTGTTATGAACTTCAGTAATAAAAAAATTATCACATATTTTATTCATTTTTATCATATTGTTATGAGGATGTAGAAATTTTTTCATGCCATGTGACGGAGCAGGTAATTTACCTATTAGGTCATGATTCTAGAATAAAACAAAAGGATGAGGAAAGAAGTCGGCAAGAGAATCTCAATCATAAGAATCGAACAACAAATCATTTGATTACAAATTTATTGGTATTATCTGTCTTTTAACATTACATTTTATGATACATTACATGTGGAACTCAATTTACCTTGCTTGTTCTGTAGAAAGCAAAATCTCTTCAAGAAATGACCCATGTACCTTTTTCCAAATTAGCTTCTTAAAAAGAATTTCTGAAAAACCATCGGTTCATCGAACATGTACCAACGTAAACAGCAAGCATGAACTGAGACAAAATGAGGACAGTTAAGATTTTATAGTAAGAAGAAAATGGTGCCGTCAAATGGGAGACTCATTTTTCAATTGTTTCATAGTTTTAGGTGATGGTGATCTAATTTCTTGTCTCATATTGTAACTTTTTTTTTTTTTTTTTACACTTTTGAGGGATCTATGGTTCTGAGAAGAACATGAATGAGTGAGACATAGGACTAGGAGAGACTATTATGTGTAATGGTACACAATATAACAGCACTAATATGATATTAAACACTAACAAATTTTAGTCGTTTTTTAATTTTTTTTAAATAAAACTATAAAAAATAATCATATAAATAACTAAATCTAGTACATTGTACATTTATCACATACAAGACTTTTCCGAGACATAGTGAGCGCATGGTAAATACATATGGCTCCGCATCATAAAGTTGATAAGAAAATTATGGGAATATAGAAGAATGAGATGTTGTCATCGGTAAACTTTTTTTTAAGCATACAGATAATGCACATGTGGCTAGAAATAATATAATAAAGATGGGATAAGAGGGACACGGGAAACGTTGCATGTGAGATCGAATCCAGGATTTTTAGGTCACAATGTGAGAGTAGGAAGACGAAACTCTATTTCTCATCTGTAATTTATTAGGTTGAACACGAGCTCAAAACTCTTATTAAACCTAGTGGAAAAGGCAAGTCAACGCAACTCGAGTGCTGAAGAAAAAGTTCATCCAATTGTCAATTTCTTTAAAATCAAGCGAAAATGTTCGACTGGTAATAAGTTGTACTTGAGATATAATAGGATCGGATAGCGCCACATATGAATTTAAACTTTCGAATTAGATAACTAAAATTTCTTATAACGCTAGTAAAATTTTTGAAATCACTTTGATGAAAATCGAATTTAGGGCTTTCGTTTCCTCAACTTTTGGTTCATATCACCGAAAAGCTCGAGCATTTACATGGATTTTCTCCTTGTTCCTGTTTTTTCCGTTCGTGTTGGTAAAGATAGGCACTGCTCTTAGTGCTTTCACTTTGGTAGCTTTTTCCGAAAGTGCCCATGGCTCATAGTTTTAAAAACCGGACCGGACCAGCCGGTCCAACTGGTTGAACTGGGAACCTGTGTCTGGTCCGGTCCGGTTGCATAGTTAACTCAGTTTGCATATTGACTCGGCAGGAACTGGTATTGAACCAGGTTGAATCGGCCAGTTTTCACTGAACCGGATTGAGCACATACGATATTAAATTGTAAATACATTTGTATTTTAGGTAATTATATGTACTTTATATATTTATTATTTTTTTAAATAAATCTGGTTCGACCTATTGAACTCCCGGTTGAGCTTGGAACTGGTACCTTGACCGGTTCCCGGTCCGATCTGATTTTTAAAACTATGCTACTGCTACTACTAAAAATAATTTTTAAAAGCAAAACAGTAAATTGCACAAAATCGGGGACTCGACGACTCGATAGTCATAGATATTATTTTCTTTTAAATCTACTGTCAAGAAATATGAATCGATTTAATTGATTTGATAGTTCTTTCTCTTTTGAATAGGACTTGGATTTGAGTAATAAGGTAAAAAATATATAATTAAAGGAATTATTTTTTGATCCGAATTACTGATATTCAGAAATTTAAGGTCATGACTAATCCTATTCGAACCGGGAAGGTCCACTAGTGGTAAAACTCTCACAGTGTGAATTTTCTCTATTTATAAGACTCGAATCGGAATATTACTTAAGTGAAAGAGATACTCTACTATTTTAATCAATCTATTTTAATAAGAGAATTCTTATTTATTTAGTTGATCTTACTTAATCTAAATTAATTAAAATCTATTAAAATTTAAAATTCCGGTCCATGGATCTAGGATTTTGCAACTTGATAAGCATTTTTCCATTTTTAAATCATATGTTTTCTACCCGTGGAGGTCGGCTTGACTATTCCGAAACTTTGTATCTCAAATAAGTTTGGAGTTTAAATTTCAAATAAAAAATATTCATGATTGGAAGAGTACTATCCGTGAACAAAGCCTTTCAAATTTATGTAACCGGTGTTCACTGAATTTTGAAACCTTAAACAATTAATTTCTTACGAGTCATCGCTAACTGGGAGCAGCCTCATTGGTGGGGCACTGAGATTCTTCCGAGTTCAAATTATAGGAGGAATTTTTTTCATGAGTGAGAGTTTTATAACCCTTAAATCAATCAGATTAGTCTAATTTACACGACACACGTGATTTATAGCACTATTCCGAGTAAATTGTCTTGACAAAATTATCCTTGCGCAGAAACGTTACAGTTGTATGGACGCGATGAAACATACGGCTGGGTTAGGTCGGCTTTGAAAGCCCACAGTTTTGACTCCTAATTTGGACTGACGTTTTTTAAATTAGAAATTGTTTATGATAATGTCGGACTTATCTTCAATCTTCACACCGCGAATAATGGGACACCTTTCAAAAAGAACTTCTTAGGCTATCCTATCTAATCATATAATATAAAATAGTACTAATAAATAATTATTATAATTATAATTAATTAAAAGCATGTAATTAATTTTTTTATTGTGTCATTATGATATAGGATCATTTAAAATTTTTTCCATCGTAATTCACCGGATTCTAATTAATTTAAATTCGAATTCGTTCCTATCAAATACATGGAAGAAAAAAAGAGAAAAAAATACCACAAAAGGAATTTTTTAATAAACTGAAATGAATTGCAAGATGAGTTCTAATATTTAAAAAAGAAAAGAAGAAAAGACTTTTTTTTAAAATAAGTTTTCCAAAATTATTAGTTGACCCAGAGTTAGGAAGAGAGACCTGTAAGTCAACGGAGCAGCTAAGGCATATATCAAATTAAACGAAGACTAATTGCGAAAAAAAAAAACAAAGATAAATAAAAGAGACTTGGTGCGTGACACTTCTTTTGAACACAATGATTAAATTTAATTCTTATTAATAATATTGTCCGTAAATTTTATTATCTCTGTGTTCTATCCCCTGCTGAGAGAAATTATTCAATAATCTTACCTCGTCATGTGATATGAGGAAGCACCAATTAAAATATGATAAACGAGTGAATTAATATTAATAACCGGAGTAGTCACCGTAAATAATACTAATAAATCAATTTAAATTGTTCTTTCTCATCACATGTCATTGCGAGGTATAACTATTTAAGATTTTTTTCTGTCTTAGACTTATATGTCATATTTGTATACGAAAAAAACTTTTAAAATGATAAAATTGAAGCTGCGTTATCCTTTATTTTTAATAACAGATGTATCTGAGTACCTTTGCGATGCGACTAACGGCGACTGCAATACCTCTCCCTCGAGGTACAAGCAACGGCTCGTAAATCACATTTATCAAGTAAGTAAGAATAAATTTTGACAGATTCGTGCCATGAGAAATCGAACCCTTAATTTAAAAAGCAAGGAGATCATTGTAGGAGTTGGGCTACCTGGTGGAGGCGAAATCATGGGATCCTGGATCTGAGACTATTGTATCATATTTTATTGATTAATTTTTTTTTCTTTTTTTAAAGATACATTTTCTCATCCCCTTCTTATATTTCACACCATATACGTCTTTTTTTTTTTTTTTGCTGTTTTTGTTAAAACATGAGAAAAAGAAGGGGATATTCCAGTCTCGCGGGGTGAGAGATACTCCGTCATTGCAATTAAATACGGAACCATCCTTCCCATCACCTTCTCCATACTCTCTCTCTCTCTATCTCTCTACAAGGTTTAGAAAGGAGGAGGAAAAGAGCTTCTTTCATTCACTCCAAATTCCCACCTGTCACACTCAGGTAACAGTACTTCCATAGTTTTTTTTCTCCTTGGACGGTACGGAGGTTCCTTTTTCCTTCTTGGTCGTGGGCGGAACTACGATTCTGAAACATCGGTCGGGGGTCCGGAGTCCTGTCTTGAGTTCTTGGGATGCTGGAGCTTCGCTTTAACCATTCCGGGATCGCACACGGTCGGAGGCCGTGGAGTCAGCCTCGTCTTTCGGTTCGGTTCGGGTTGCTAGTTCTCTTGTTTCGGACTAAGTCGTTCTTCCGACGACTCGAAGGACCAAGAGTCCTCTCTGGCTCCTGTTAGTTCGAACGATAAAAGGGAAAGAAAGCATGAAAGAAAGTGCTTAGCCGGGATAAAATTGAAATTCACATTCGAGCCGATCGTGCTGTTAAGAATTTAAATCTTCTCACCAGTAGATTTTCTCCGCTCAGAGGACTCGAGCCCGTCGGCATCCTTCTTTTTTTTTTTTTGGAATATTTGAAACTAATATATATATATCTTTATTTTAGATAAAATTTCGTATTTAAATCTTATAAATAAGATAAATTTATATTAGTTCTGGACCATTGCACTTTTATATCCATCTTTGAAAACGAAAATTATGAATTTTGTTCTTTCAGCTGCATGCCAACTATACATGTACTGTAAGTCTGTTCTCTTAATTAGGAGCTATTCTTTCGTTGAAAGGTCTCTGCTCAACAGTACCCAGAGCTCAGCTTCGCCACTTTATTGACTTGGTCATATACTTTACGCATTGAATCGTTTAATAATTTAATTAAATAATTTATTATAATCAGTAATATAAATTCAAAAAAAAGTGTCTTATTTATCTACTAAACAATTTAATAACTAAATAGTACAGCTTATTTTTATTTAATATTAATTTTTCTTCTTTTTTTTAAATGCAGTATCTCTTATTATCAAAAAAAGTTTAATAAGACTATACCTTAATTAATTGCCTCTTGAGATAATGTCGGGTGGGTAAAGTGGGTGTCCAGATGAGGCGATCTCCCAGTTTGGGAGGACGGTTTTTCACACCTGTAAGTTTAATTTCTTGGGGCTTCAGGGGCACAAGCCTCACCCACTCTAAGCTTAGCTCAGCGTGTAAGAGTGTAGCGGTTGTTGGATGATTAAACCTCTATTATAAAAAAGAAATAAATAAATTGAAATTAATAAAAGTCTGTTCCAAGTCGCCGTTTCACACTTCCCTTCCCGTGTCACTGTCAGCGAGTACGTGTCGCCCCTCAACTCTTTGAAAAAAAAAGGGAAGGAAAAACCGCGCTGTTTCCCCCAGTGACTATTGATTGTATAATAACATTAAATTTATTTTCGTATGGATTATCATTTATGTCTTATCACGTAAACTTTTCTATAAATTTTTAAAATTAATTTGGAATTATCCAAATTTAAATAATAATAGGTCCAATAAGTTTATTACACAAAAATATTTACTCCGTTTCTCTTTGTCTTCTTGTTGGGTTTTTACTTTTATTTTTATTTACACGTATTCAAAAAAGCGGTCTTCCTGAGGAGAAGGTGTTCTATGTAATTTGTATTATTATGTAATAATATTAATTAATAAAATTAACTTTTTAATGTTATTTTTCCCTTAAATTTGATAAAGAATTTTTAAAATTGATTTAATTTTATTAGTTAATGGTACTGCATGTCAGTGTCACGTCATGATATTATTACACACAAGATTCTTCTATCCGAGGAAGAAGAATTTGTACTACTGATATCGTTCTCGCTCTCAACCAGAGATGTTAAGTTCGATCACATTGATATGACTTTTCGTAATCCTTTTCTCCCTTGTTTCTATCCACCATTTTAACCATTTTAAAACTGCTTTTTTTTGAAAGCTGTCTTTCTCAAAACTGAGATCCTTCCTTGCTATCGACGGACGACCTTTGATTTTATGGCACCGTGTGGACATTTCTGGTCCCGCAGTCGGACTTTCGAGGTCCCAAAGTACTGTCTTTCCACGGCTGTTTTTGACTGATCAAATGTTTGAATTTTCAAGGGAGCCGCCTCCATTCCCACATGACCGTTCCGTCTCACAAATCACGTGCTATTTGTTCCCAAACTCCATAAATTTTTGTCTTTTTACATAATATTTGAGTCCCCGAGATTCCGAGAATACTGCCTCGGTTTAGTTCAAGTACTTAGATCTGAACCTTATATGTTATAGGTATACTGCTCGAGCGAGCAGCGTAGTAGTCGCATCGACATGGCAAGGGAGCAGCTCAAAGTGCTGAACGCCCTCGATGTGGCGAAAACCCAATGGTACCATTTCACGGCGATCGTGATCGCCGGGATGGGTTTCTTCACCGACGCCTACGACCTGTTCTGCATCTCCCTGGTCACGAAGCTGCTCGGCCGCCTGTACTACACGGTCCCTAACTCGCCCAACCCCGGGGCACTGCCGTCGAACGTGGCCGCCGCCGTGAACGGAGTGGCCTTCTGCGGGACCCTCACTGGGCAGGTCTTCTTCGGGTGGCTCGGGGACAAGATGGGCCGGAAGCGGGTGTACGGGATGACGCTCATGCTCATGGTCCTGTGCTCGGTCGCGTCGGGGCTGTCGTTCGGGAAGGAAGCGAAGGGAGTCATGGCCACGCTGTGCTTCTTCCGGTTCTGGCTCGGGTTTGGCATCGGCGGGGACTACCCACTCTCCGCCACCATCATGTCGGAGTACGCGAACAAGAAGACCCGGGGAGCCTTCATTGCTGCAGTTTTCGCCATGCAGGTAAGGGTGACAAATGGTTTGGATTTGATGGTTTCTTTTGCGCAAACTGAAGCAACCCAGTTTTTGGGTTCGGTTTTTTTCCAAAGTAAAAAATCATGCCGACAACTGTTTAAAATAATGAAAAATTGATTGTTAAATCATAATTTTCGCCGCCCTCACCGTACTAATTGTTGATATTTTTGATATATTAAAAAGCTAAATAGCATAAATAAAAATCAAAATTTGAGTCAACATAAATTATTATTTTTGTATGAATTGAGTACATCTCGAGTTGTGTCAATTTTTTAGAATAGGGTTTTTAAATTTTACCGAGTCGGATTTTTTTACCTTGAAAACTGCCTAAGATTTATAAATGATTCCATGAATCGGAACTTTCAGATCAACTTCAGTAGAATTTTTCGATTTTTCGTTTACACCATTAAATGCAGGGGTTCGGGATTCTAGCTGGTGGGATGGTCGCCATTATAGTTTCAGCAACATTTAACTCGCAGTATCCAGCACCTGCGTATGAGGACAATGCCGCCCTGTCCACCGTCCCGGAGGCCGACTACGTGTGGAGGATAATTGTGATGTTTGGGGCTGTCCCGGCGGCTGTGACCTACTACTGGCGGATGAAGATGCCAGAAACCGCTCGGTACACTGCCTTGGTGGCCAAGAATGCCAAGCGGGCGGCCTCCGACATGGCAAAGGTCCTGCAGGTGGACTTGGAGGCCGAGCAGGAGAAGATCGAACAGCAGGGAAACAGCTTTGGGCTGTTCTCTGCAGAGTTCGTGCGCCGGCACGGGCTCCACCTGCTTGGGACGACGAGCACGTGGTTCTTGCTCGACATTGCTTTCTACAGCCAGAACCTCTTCCAGAAGGACATATTCAGCGCCATAGGATGGATCCCGAAGGCCAAGACCATGAACGCGATCCAGGAGGTGTACCGCATAGCCCGGGCCCAAACCCTGATCGCCCTCTGCAGCACTGTCCCCGGCTACTGGTTCACAGTGGCCCTGATCGACCGGATTGGCCGGTTCGCCATTCAGCTCATGGGCTTCTTCTTCATGACGGTCTTCATGTTCGCCCTCGCGATCCCCTACCACCACTGGACCCTCCCTGACAATCGGATAGGATTCGTGATCATATACTCCCTCACGTTCTTCTTTGCCAACTTTGGCCCCAACGCCACCACCTTTGTGGTACCAGCAGAGATCTTCCCTGCCCGGCTCCGCTCCACCTGCCACGGTATCTCGGCTGCAGCGGGCAAGGCTGGGGCGATCGTGGGAGCCTTTGGGTTCCTGTATGCCGCGGACGGGATCGGGGTGAGGAAGACACTGATAATCCTTGGGGTGATCAACTTCTTCGGCATGGTGTTCACATTCCTCGTGCCTGAGTCAAAGGGCCGGTCCCTTGAGGAGATCTCGGGCGAGAACGAGGAGGAAGCTGCTACGGACCAGCCGAGGCAGCACGACATTAGAACTGTTCCTGTCTAGCCGTACGTCAATGGAGTTTCAAAGGGGCAGTAAGATATAAATAATAGATATAATCTTCAGCGCAGAAAAAGTATATAATCTTCAAATAGTTGCCGTTGCCTTTGGGTTCATCCCGTTGCCCTTGTCTTTGGGTTCATCCTACGGGAGCAACTAATCACTCTGTCAAGTAATGCAAAATCATTCTATCGCAGTCAACTTATCATCAGATCGATCGGAAACTTTTCTGACTTGTTTGTTTCTATGTAATCTTGTCGATCGGGTCTCAGGAACCTGCACTGGTACCTGATGTCCTGTTTTCATCAAGTTTCAGCATCAACGGCAAACAACACTACATAAAAGGTACATGGAGATGAAGATGTTCACCGCTGGGAAGAGATTAAAACCGAGTGTTTTTCTTTTTCCTATTATTTTTCATGATGATCTTTCTACATCAGTTGATCTAGTAGTCGAAACACGGTGCTACTACGATAAGTTATTTTCAGAACATACTTTACTCGGGCCCGGCTCCGGCTTCAGCTCATAAGACTCCAGTTCGAGCTCCTCCAAGGGCCTCCCTATTGATGAGGATCCGGAGCAATACGAGTGCGGGACAGAGAATGAGTTCCTGCTCGTAGTAGCCTGCTTCTTGTTGGCTGATGAAGACTCAGCGGTGGAGCATGCATCATCCTCCACCCTAGATTCCCGAGGCCGGTTATTCGGGGCCTCATCCATTGGTCTCTTCATAGGAATCACGCCAGACTTCGAGTTCTGCATTGAAGGGACCTTCTGATCGTTGGATGAGACAGTCGGGGTGGGGCCGGGGTTGGCCATTACGTATGAGGTAACCTTAGGGGTTGGGGTCGTGTTTTCATACTCATGGGCATCAGAGTTGTCTCCAACGACCTCGCCGGTTCCGTTCTGGTCAGTGGCGCGGGCCGTGGCTTCTGATTCCCACATCTTGAAGATGGCTTCCATTAGGTTTGCCCTGGCTGTGTCAAGGTCGATTATGGGGTTTGGGTAGTTGGACCCGAGCTCGACCCCTGAAGCTTTCAGCACGTGGGCCGGGGCATCCCAAGGATGGTGAATCCACTCGGTCGGCATACGTGCAAGCTCGGGCAGCCACTGCCTCACATAATCACCTTCGGGATCGAACCTCAGCCCCTGAACCTGAAGAAGGCAGTTGTAAAATCACGAAAGTCAAGTCCTCTTCATAATTACTTCCATTGCACAAGGTCAAACTTGAAAAAACATCCCCAAGTGAAGAAACAATTGAATCGAATTCAAGCTCAATGTACAATTTACAGCATCAGATCCCGGACTCGTGGAAGGGGCAGTTTGATGTTTCTTGGTTTCCTTGCCTCGAACCAAAAATTTATAATATTGATTCCGGCCAGTATCTAATTCTTTCTAATGCTGCATCCGTGTTTACGGCAGGGAATTAGGAATTTGAGTTTACCTGTGGACAGTCCATCCGTTCGAGCTCGTGACCATCGGGCAAGCTCCCGGAGATGTACTGCCAGCCGAGAATGTCACTCTCCAGATCTGCATCCAAGAGCGTGTCCCAAAAGTACTTCATCCCCCACTTCCATGGTAGGAGGAGAAACTTGACAGCGAAGCTCGACACGATCACCCGTATCCTATTATGTATCCACCCAGTGGCCCAGAGCTCTCTCATCCCGGCATCGACCAGGGGATAACCCGTCTTTCCCTGTCTCCAGGCCTTGAAACGGGCTTGATCAGCCCTCCACGGGAAGAACTTCAGGTGGCTCAAAAGCGCTCTTTCGTGGGTGAATGGGAAGTTGAAGCAGAGATACCGGGAGTATTCTCTGAGCCCGATGGCCCTGAGGAAGAGGGCTGCGCTCTCCTGGCCCCGTGAATCGCCTTCTCCTGCCCATAGTATTTGCTTCATCTGTGTATTCTGAAAGACTTTCCTCACGCTGATCTCCCCGAAGTGGAGGTAAGGGGAGAGGAGCGATGTGGAGCTTCCCCCAACCTTTGCCCGATTCTCGGCATAGTGGATCAGATGGTGCTCAAGAAATTCGTTTAATGCCTTATCCGCGTTGGACCAGCCTGGAACCCAGCCCCTTCCTAATAAGGCGTTGCTGGCCTTCTCTGTTTCGTGTTCGAGACCCAATTCCTCGATCGAGCAGCTACCCACCATCCCTGCTTGGAACAGAGAGATTCCAAAATCATGGTCAAGAGAATTCAATTCATAAGATGGAAAACTGGTTTGATAGCCTACAAATATGTACCTGGACAGAGGGATAACCGCCAAGGAGTGCCGTGAGATAATGGTTCCATTGGCATGTTCAAGCATTTGTCCCAATATGCATCAAAAGTTGTAAACGCTTTTCCATTTTCATCATAAACTTCCCAAGGTTCATACAGCAAGTCAGCATTGTAGCTTTGAACAGAAATGCCGAGCTCCACGAGCTTCTCTTTGATGTTGTGATCGCGAACAAGCGAAACAGGATCTGCCAAGAGAATTGGGAAAAAGAAATGCCTCAACCATTTGAAGAACTCTGTAACACAGCAGATGAATAAGAGTCCCATGGATGAGACCAGGATACAGAACTAATAAGCAATCCGAAACAATTGAGGTTCATACGCGAGAATCTTCTCAAAAATCAACTTAGCAGCACACCATGTCACCAAGAAACAAAGAAAAAGATAACTAAATGCATGAATAAGAACAGCACCATCAGCCCAACAAAGTGTAAAGGACCAAACATGAATGGAAACTATACCGTAGAGATGGTTGAACATGACTTTTGTGGCCCCAACGGCTTCGACGCATTCCAGGAGGGCAGTGATAGTGCTGTTGGTTTTCATCAGCACGAGCTGGGCCCCGATGGATTTCAGGGATTGCTCAAGGTGGGCGAGAGACTGCTTGAGCCACCACCTCGAGACCCGACCTGGGTAGAACTGCCCTTCTTCTCTAGGACACCATATGTAAACAGGAAACACAAGCCCTTCCCGAGCCGCAGCAGATAGAGCCGGATTGTCCTCAATCCTCAGGTCCCTCCTGAGCCAAACTATAGTCTTACTATTGCTGTTCTCCATTTTCAGCCACGGATTCGATATAACTTGCCAAGATCGAATCCTGCTCCAGCTCGAGGATCGAGTAATTTCGCTTCAGATCATCACTGAAACAGCAGAGAGAAGTCTCTGACAAAGCATCACAAATCGAAAGCTTCTACAAGAAACTACTGGGAATCAGAATTCAGCCCCAAGTTTTGAGCTTTCCCGCGGTCAGATCTAGCCAGATACAGGGAACTGATGAAATTAACACAAGTAAGAACCAAACCGCAGATCAACACTGTTGCCTTAACGGGTCCCTCTTCAGCCGATGCAGTTGTTCGTCAGAAACGTCGATCCGACATCGATCGAGGTGTCCGTCGTTCTGGACCTGAGACACCCAGGTGACAGAGAGCTAAGAAACGAAACAAAAGAGACCAACTGGGCATTAAGGGGTGCACCCGATTCACCCGATTCTCTCTCTTCTCTTTTTCCTCTCTCTCTCTCTCTAATTATCTGGAGACTTCCTTATCTGCCACTGTGCAGATTGGAATTGGGGGCCAAGTGGGATGGATGATATTGTTTGTTTTACTTCGGGGGAGAGATGAGAAATTGATCTTATCACGTGGGTCAAGGAAGGATGAAGAAGCTGACATTGACAGCTGAAGATAAGATCTCTCTCTCCTCTCTGATCCCTGCTCCGTTCCAATGCTGTTTCTTCTTCTTTTTTGAAGTATGTGAACTTTCATTGGAGAACATGGAAGAATACACAATGTTTAGGGATCATTTACAAGAACTCTCGTAATTTTAGAGCATCAGTAAGAGAACAGTTTTAAGTAGTTTAGACTCTAAACCTGGAAAAGAAGCCAACTCTAAGCCTAACCGAGCTCAAACACACGCTTCCCAATGACAGAAGGGGATGCACTTCTACCCTGAATTACTCTGAAACTACTCTCCCTTCGATATCCAATAGATAAAGCAATTGAAAGCGAGTCCGAAGATGGTGTTCTGCAAGCTTTCACCCTTCCTGTTTCAAGGAACTGCTCAAATGATTACGCAACTCTAAATTACTGAATCATTTAAGTACGTTTTAGGGATAAATCTCTGTCAGCTAAAGAGTTCTCCTTTCTCTGTCAGTTAAAGAGTTCTCCTCGTCCTTTCCTTGAATCCAAAGTGATGGAACGTCAGATTTCAACCACCACCATTTTCTTCTCGTCATCTCAAGCAACAGCATTTACTCTCCATCAGCTATTCTTCACACTCTGCCTGACGTCTTGTCTTTAACATAACTGCCCGTTCTGGTGCTTCCCAAGAACCGGAGTTGTCGAGCTGTTGTATCTTCCGGAGGCCAGTGGATGATCCGGAACGAAATTGAAGTGGAGGACTTTCACCATTTTCCTTGGCGGGTATGTTCCAGAACCAAATCTCGATGATTATTGATCAAGTTGAGGAACTGGAACTGCCGAGCACTGATGACGAAGCTAGATTTGGTAGGAGTCACTGGAGGAGGGGGAAGGGGAGGCGGAGAACGAGTCCAGTTCGTCGATCTCAAAGCCAACGCGGACCATACACCGAGAATGATCGACATTGAAGAAACGGGAAACTCTTCCCAGGGGAGATATCCGTGCGGTGGGCAGAATGCTCAAAATGGAAATGGAAAAAGGGAAAACGATCATTGCCGCTTGAACCAAACATCGAGCCATTGGAAAAAATGGGCTACACAAAAACAGATTGGTCGAAGCCCATACCTTCGACCCAAGATGACCGGCCTCCTCCAATTTTAAGATATCGCGTCAGCAGAGGCCAAGAAGAAGAGATATCCCCAGCATGGGTTGATCAATCTGGTAAGGCATCACTTCCCTCACACAAATTCATGCCGGGAGTGTTTTATTGTCTCAACGGGTCAACCCGGCTCGAACCTACATTGGCTAAGGTCTATTAGATTTATGGATGTCTGGCGGTTTACAATGAGAAGAAGAGATCAAACAGGGGTTGAAGTCGAAAACACCACTACACATTTGAGTGTTGTGGTGCGTGTATTTGTTGTATTGATATGCTATTTCATTTTCCCCGATAGATTTGCCGATGGTCAAGACCACACCGAATGCTCCTCGGAACTGCTAAAGAAGATGTCTTCGATCCACAAATAGACAGTGATACATGTTGTGCTAATGTCTAGTACCTTATGTATCTACACGCTAATTTTATGTACCAATGAAGCTCACATGTGTGATATAATCTGTAATGAACAAGCTAGCACGGGTGACTTTGATTATTAAAATGACATGCAGAGAGAAAAATGGTTTGGTATGGTTAGCATTGCTCTTACCTTAAAATTAGATATGGCAATGGGATGGGGTGAACAGGTTTTTGGACGCCCGGACCCTGCCCCGCACCGTTTTGGGGTTAGGTCAAGGTGTAGGTCGACCCAATTACATAAAAATAATAACCATTATATAAAATATAATTAAAAACATAATATAAATTTACATATTACAATAGAATAGTATAGTCAATAAATATAAATAAATTAAAAATTTACACAATTTGATGAAACGATTATTGCCCAATTTATTAAGATAAAATTATTCATAAATTTTGTAAAATTAATTTTAAGATATATAAATGTATAAATAATATGTTGTAATATAGATGGGTTGGGGCCGAGGGAGACAGCCCAAACCTGCCCTGACCCATGCACGGGCCAGGTCAGGTCGGACTCCCCCAACCTGAATTGCCGACCCTATCTGTAACCTAAAGGTCTTGAGTTTCTTTATCTCTTATTAACTTATGTGACTCTTTTATATATAATGAAAAAAAATTACATGTATACGCTGCATTTCATGGTCTCAATTCACCGACAGCTCGTTCCACTAATTGGAAACTTTTTCCCCCGTTCAATCAAAGTGTGCAGAACATATAACTTTTATTGACCAATAACAATAAATTAAATCATAATTATTGTTAAACCCTGATTATCCTTTTAATAAACAAAAAGATAATAATACAAATCTGCTCAGATCTCATGCTCCACCTAAAGCAGGAAGAAAATAGAAGCTTCAGTCAATTAAGTTGAATGTAAAACTTCATTCCACTGGATTGAACATTGCACGTTTTTAAATGTAATCAATTCAAAAATGAAATCAAATGGTAAAATATCCATCGTCCGTGTCCTTCCATTTGATGCTTATAATGTACACATCACCTTCAACCTGATTCATTCGTTTCCATCTTATTCAATCCCTGCCTGTCTTTATACCTAAATAATTTTGCGTAACATGTCGATATTGATGTTCAAAAAGAAAAGCAAGTTAAGGCAACCATTCAACAGATGCATTTAATCTGATCGCAATGCGTCCCAGAGACAGTGAAAAGAAAGAGGAGGAGAAAAGGGAAAAGTAAAGACAGCAACATAAAACGTCAGACAAGGAAAAAGTAGAACCTTTTGTTGTTCAGTCATGATAGGTTAGGTTACTTGTACTGACTCGGTCTTATTAAGTAACCTAAAGAATGAGTAAAGGTGAGAATAGTTCTCCCTTTCAATATCGTCTCCTGTAAGATTTTCACTTGAACACGTTCTTGGTTGCCAGAGAAGCATAGAGGAAATCAAAATACTTCTATTTAAATGAGAGAAATTTGGTGGATCATTTGAACTATTCAAAGCAAGGGAGGCGGCTCGGTATCTTCTGCAGTTAAAACGTTCATTCTGACACGATTTTCTTATCAAGATTTGAATGATTTCTTCTACATAAAACTTCAAAGAGTTTGACAGTAGCTTTCAAAGATGTCAATATTGACAGTATCTTCTGTTTTATGTTATTGAGCATTGGGAAATTTAGCGGATTCCAACTAATTTAGGTGTAAGATACCGATATTCTACTAGACTGAGACGTGAACTCTTCGAGTCATATATTTTCTTTGTTTCGTGAAACTAGAACCCATGTTTTTTTAAGTAAGAAGATTGGTCAAACCATCACCGATAATCTTGTACGAGCTCAATGGCAGTTACAGTTACTGGTTCTGGTTCGACCATTTTGAGCAACCCCGGAATTTCCATAATAATTCTTTTTGGTGAATAAAGGAAGCGCACATGAATAGAAAGAGTAGAAAGAAGATGGGATAAAATGAGCACGAGAAGTTTCACAGGTGAGATCAAACCCGAACCTCTAAGTCACAAGACGAGAGCATTATCAAATGTACCAAACTCTCTTCCTCAAAATTTCCATAATATTTAATTAACATGTTCTTGATCGATCGATGTTGTACAATCGTTCCATTTATTCGGATTAAGTGGTGAAAGCTGATACCGATAAGGTCTACTATATCCAAGTAATCAAGACCACTGTGTTCTTATGCATACGCAAGGTTGATAGCATTGGAAAAATGATATGTGAATGGAAAATTAGATCCTATAAAATGAAGGAAAAGATTGGGCTTAAACAAGTTATATACGACTAAAGTAAATGAATCTAGATTGGAGCTTACATGCAAGCCTATAAAATCCATCTGAAGAATGAAAAGAGTTCTATCCAACATGGAAGAGGGAATGAAGTTTGAAGTGTTTATAAGAGAATAATACTCTTATGTGGAGTAAATATTTTGGCCAAATTACACGATCCGCGCCCATCTCGTGCACCTAAGTATTTAAGTCTGGGTTATGGGCAGATTAAATCTGTCACCCAATGGGGTCGGATTTAGTTCCTTTGATTGTCGGTTCACACCATTTATTGGCCCATTCAGAATTTAATTTTGCGGGTTCAAGCATTAAATTCCCGTTTCAATTGAATTTATGCCTACAGCTTCCACAAATTACTGTAAATAGAGCCAAAGACTGAAGGTTTAGACACATCAACATAGTGTCGCATAGCATTCGCATAGCAATCTCTCCTCTCATTGTTCTGCATCGTTTTTCGTGATGGTTGCTTGCATTTGTTTGGTTTGCCAAGGAGTCAAAGTTCGGTACTGTTTCAACTTCAACTATCATTGTATTATGGGGGATTGACGTTTAAGCTTCCTTAGCACAGCAGAGAGGAGGACGAATTAATCTTAAGGATACTGCGGCATCCACAGGTCTCGACATTTAGTAACTTTATAATTTCATAGTTTGATTTCATACTAGTATTTTTCATAGTTAGTGCGATTGTGAATCGTGAAGCTCTGTATCTCCTTTGTATGTATCATCAAAGAGATCCAAGAATATTTAATATATTTCCACCAACAGATTGATTGATGTATAATAGGAAATTCTTCTCATCTTTATATACAAAAATACGATTTTGCTGTAACTGGAAGGAAATTGATCATATACAACATAGTATTAAATCTAATTAAAATTACATGGGAAAAGGGTTTCAAATGTCAGTTTGAAGGAAAAGCATGAATTGTTTAGCTAGTTCGGTCCCGTGCGATGTGATATTCCGATTCTCGATTGCTTACATTATTATGAGGAGCGCAAAGTTGAAATTCAAGTCAGTCGTCCAACATCTCTGCGTCGATGAATTGGTTTTTCTGGACAGATTTTACGGAAGAAATTTCACTGCTCTATATCAAAAATATTGTTGAAAACTTGCGACAATAAACTAAATAGAGGACCCAATCAAACTGGTCATATGTCATGTTGACAATGATTGTTGCCTGGAAATCAAATGGAGCAACAGCTCATGCATTTGACAAGCAAATAGGACAAAAATCCAATGATTCGTGTTTTATTTTTTTTGTCATATATCACCGGATATTCAGATTTCGTTTAACTGGTCTCTATAGCCATATACGTGCGCCTACAAATGCACATAGAAAATGAGTAAAACCAGAGGTGCAGGCTGACCATAAGTGCATTTGAACATTCGCAAATGAATTACCGTTGGCATGGATGTTGGCCCCCTGACACGTTTCACACTGTCATCACAGTTTTGTTCGCCGGAACACACCAAACACTTCGGCCATGCGTTTCGAGCATGATTGGTAAGTTCATCCGCTGGATATGCCTCTCTATACACGGATTAGTTAATATCGAATTTTACTGACTAAATTATCGACCTTGCATGATAAGCATGCATGTTTGTCAAAATAGATGTCGAAATGTAACCACGTCAATGAACTTTGCAACGATGTTGACGTTATGCTTTTCTGACAAATTTCACACGGTAAACGTAATTTGAGAGTGCCTCCCACATTGGAGTCCCAGTGCAGTGTGTTGGACAAGTTTATAGCATATTTATACGGTCCTATGTACGTACTTGTCGGACAACCTCGATTGCGATGGTGAAAAGAGAGAGGATGCTAGCCAATCAAAACAATGCCTTTTTTTTTTCGTTGCCAAAATGCACAGAGAGAATAGAAAGAGAGATTGGTACACTCTACGTAATATAAAGGTTTTGAGTTCGAACTTACTTGTGGGACTTCTCGTACTCTCTCGTGGTTTGGCCCAGTGAAGGAGAAACTCTTGGTATAACAGACATATCACGTGTCATTGCTGACATGATACATAAAATAATAAAATTCAGTTATTTCTAAAATTATTTATTTATTTTTAGGTTCTTATATAAAAAATTTAAATGGCTGAGTTATATTAATTGTGAAGTAACTCCAGTAGTGTCATTGATACACTTATTACGGCTCTTCTGCACTATGGACCACCTTATACATTTATATGCCATTCGTTCACAGTGCACCGGGACTGTTAGAAACCTACAGCCCTATACTTTTATAGAATATTCATGTATGGTAAATTCAGCTATCTTATGACCTTTGATTCCAACTTTTTCATGTTACTTAATTTAAAATTCAATAATTATTTACATTTATATTTATTATAGCACGCTAATTTTCTGTTCTCTTTACATTGATGTGACTAATATAAAGCGAGTCTGCAAGGTAAAATTATATAGAATTTATTGATTTATCGTGTGTCACACCCTACTCGATTAAAAATAAAAAGTAAAATTAATAAAACTTACACGTAGAATCTCCGACGATCTCATCCACGGAGTGGAGGCCGCTGCTGTGTGGAAAGTGTTTAATCTCGTGGTGGCTATGGGCAGATCAGGGCCTAGAAGCGACCTTGAACCCGTCCAGTTCCAACATTCAATGTAACTGGAGTCTGAACCGACAGTTCCAAATGATAAAATTAAAAAATAAGCCAAATCGCATGCAACTCAATGAACTTTTTGTTTTCCAAATTTGTATGCTCTACAATACCCATTTCAGCCACATCAATTAAGTTGGACGAAAAAATTAAATAAATAAGCAATTAATAATTTATGAACTTTCGTGTAACTGAGAAATTCGTATAAAAATTCACAAAAATGTGAAAAATGTGCAGCTTCTTCTTTTTACCTTATATATATATATATATATATATATATATGTACACACACATATTGTTATCCTCGTTATGTCTAAAAAGAGATAATTAAACAAGAAATTAAAATTATGGCGTCGGATATATGTGAAAAAATTCTTAACATAGAGAGAAATAATCAAGGGTAAAGTAGGGGATTCCGCTTATTGTATCAAAATAGAGGATTATAGTCTTAGAGATACTGCCCAATCTCAAATCCTATTATAAACACCCCTATAGAAAAAGAGATTCAAACACGATCTGCCTAATATTCAGAAAAATCACGTAAAGATTATACACTATCACCGTCCCAAGTGATTACAGACTTTCTCACCCTGCCATAAGGATCATGAATTTCGTGGCATTGAAATACATTTTCAACTCCTACAATATCCTATTTATAATATAAGACATTCTTCTACTCGAAGTCTTATAAAATCTTCTCGATACGTGTATTTTCTAAATAAATAGATGACCATATCTAAAAAATTATATTTAAATGAGTAAATAATATGCTCAAAACCTCCGCTGACATTCCGTCAAGAACATATCGTAGTCCCGATAGTGATTGCAGCAGTTCATCGTTGTTGTCACCCCCTTTTTACCTTGCAGTGGAATTCCTTTTCAGGTCTTTGAATTTTTTAATTTTGAGTTACACGATGAGAATGAGCCTAGGCCCGTTATCTTTACATGCTAGAATTTCAAATCCCGAGCACATCATCTTATCGTATTACTCACTGGAAATGATTGATTCCACGTATGTCGTCGGCATTCGCTCGACACTGCAAAGTTTGTCGAGTACATGTCTACGCGTACAGCGCCCACGACACAGCCCACAAATTTGACCTTGACCACCAGCACACAATCTGCGTCTGCGATACGATACCACTGATTGATCCCAGACTGACTTCCATTCCATAGATTCTCATATTCCAGCTGTAATTTCCTTTCTCAGAAAATAATTCTTTGCCATCTTTTCAAACCACCTTCAAATAGTTCATAACACATTAGAGTAAACAAAAAAGGTGTAAGATTTGGTTATTATTGATTTGAAATGGTGAGATTATGCATTTGATTCTTATTGGTAAAAATTATCATATCATTTATTTTCTCTGATCCTTTCCTACGCTGGTGGACATTCTCCATTAGTAAAACAGAAAAAAAATGGTTTACTTATGAAGAGAGGAGTATCTCTACTTTTGGAAGCGATGGTCAGATTTCACGATTATCTCCTCCGGCACAATTCAGGGCTTGTTTTGCCCCAGTCAAGCCCAGCTGCAGTCATCGGTGCTTGGCCAGTGGTGCCGTCGGGATGGCTGCGATGCACTTGGCAAGATCGATGGAATGTTCAGTGGAGGAATGGCATTCAAGTGTTTTTGTTCAATGGAAAAAATTCAAGCAAATTAGAATTGAGGGACGAAAATAAAACATATCTCAAAATTCAGGGACCTTAATGGCATTTCACCTAGCAGTTTTGCTCCAATTCTTTGTCATTTTAATTTTCTTATACTTATTTTTTTTTCCTCTTAGATTTGATTCTCAAACTCTCTCTCTCTCTCTCTCTGGTCATTCTTTTTCCTTCAAAGTTTTGGAAATTTTTGTAAATTGTTCAAAATAGCCGGTGTCGCATTTAATTTTTCTAAAATAAAATAAAATATAAAAAAGCTTTTACTCTCCCATAAATGGGCTGACATTCTGCTCTTTGAATCGTCTTTTGTCAAGTCCGTCGCTGTTAACGTGCGTGCGGATCGCCCTTCCCAGTATTTTTTTTTTTTTGGTCGCCAGCCACGGTATCCAAGCAGGCCCCACCAGCGGTGAGATGGCATCTTTCAGCCAACCATACTTGACTAATCCGTTGGTCGCCCCGGGTCGCACGCCTGGCAATGGCGGGTGAGGCTCCCAAGAGGGGTGTCTGCGTACGTGAGGTCTCGAACCTGAGACCTCCTTAAGCGGCACCGAGCTGCTTACCACTCGGCCCAACCCCTCTTGGTTTCCCAGTATTTTCGTCCCTTGTTTGACTCGCTTTATTTCATGATATTAAAATATGACGAGAAATTGGCGACAATATCACGTAGGACAATCCTTTGAATGTATTTTGACCGACAGAACTTCAGACATTATTGACCACTATATATTC
This sequence comes from Lagerstroemia speciosa, assembly GCA_037672795.1. NCBI lineage: Eukaryota > Viridiplantae > Streptophyta > Magnoliopsida > Myrtales > Lythraceae > Lagerstroemia > Lagerstroemia speciosa. The sequence goes on from CM075292.1 coordinate 1,997,340, forward strand.
ATATACATATATATATGCGATCTCTACCTTAATAATTTTGAAATAAAAATTCAACCCTATTATTTTAATTTCTTGCACGACTTTATCCCTGACATTATATATTATGTCGTATTTAAATAAGTCATTTCTAAACGTATTTGGATCAGAAATATCTCCTTTACTTAAATATGACATGTTAAGCGAAGAATGTCTAAATAAGTTTTATCTAAATCGAGTTGACTAGTTTTTTTTTTATTTACACCATGCAGTATTCCCGCACGAGCCAAAGCGCACCTCAAGATTAATTTGCAGTCGGGTCGGAATTCTTGAAAAAATTTCCGTTGACCTCCCAACCTGGTATCTAACCATATTATTTAAATTTATCTAGTGTGCATGCAATTGTACTCTTAAAATGTAATATGCGAATACCTAAATAAGCATATTCACATTTGACTAAAAAGATATAGATATAATTAGCAAAAATTTAATTACGCATAAAGTTAAACATAAACTTGAACAACAATAAACTATGGTGTGTGTATATATATATATATGAACAGAAAATATTTGTATGAAATAGTAAATCATATCTAATAAATGTATGTAATCATCTTTAATCGGATTATACAGGTTTAGACATAATTAAACACGTTTATTTCAGCTGCAAAGTATGTTTGTTCTCAACCAAAATCCATCTAAATCCGTTTCAAATTGCGTTACTGTACCATATCAAAAATAATCAATTTACTTCTAAACATATAGATCTCTTTTCTAATAAAAATATTTTGAGACGATTTTATTATTTAGCTCCTGGGCCAACCATGTTGAACGACAAATCAGAATGCTTCCTCCTCTGGAAATAGCATTTGAATTTCCGGTAAGATCACAAGATATTTTCAACCTATCGGATCAAAGGTACTTTTCGCCTTGGCATCCGTCTCTTCGGCAGAAAACTACTTTTAATTGATTTAGGTAAAGTCTGTCCACTGCCCAACTTGTCGATCACCCGCGTTACAAGTAAGCTCTGCCCGAATGTGTGCATGAGCTGAGTCGAGATTTAATTAGTTTACAACAACAATCAACTTCTAAGAGAAATTATATATTTGCATGTTGGAATAATTTAATTTTTCCATCAATGACGCTCTTTAAAATTTTAAAAAATCCACCGAGAAAAAAAATGTTTGGTATAATCTCTTTTCAAACGAAGGGATAGATAACCGACATATGTATCTCATCTTTTTAAATAAATTCTCAAATTCGAGTATTAAAATTAAAGAAAATTTATAATTAAGAGAGTTTTACCCATTAAATAAACCCGCCTATCTCGAATTTAAATCAATTATAATTCATCAAATCGTTGAGTATCGGCCATGGAAAAAAAAAAAGGAAAAGGAGAGACATGCAAGGGGACCTCCAAGCCTTGTTTGCGTTTATAGACAACATTGCCTTCTAATTTTGCCTTTCGTTGCGTAGTTGGCCATACTTGACTACGTTCAATTGATTGCTTAGGGTTTCTTCCTTTATATGCAGATGCAGTGTGCGCCTAATACATGATTCGATTGAAAGAAGAATAAAGGGTATAAGAAGATTCATAAATGAAAATCGCACCCAAACTCTTTTGGTATATCATTCACGTACAATGTCACTGAGAGTAATGAGTCATGACAAATTCAAATTCGAGCCGAGTTGGTCCACTAATGTGAGTAAGCTCTCTCAACATGAGTTTTCTTCATTTACAAGACTTGAACTCGATACTTCACTTTGATGTTGAACCATCACAACCAATCAATGCCGGTGCAATGTATTAAGTAATAAATAATAATAAACCATATCGTTATTCAATAGGTTATCTTTTTAGAGTAAATGATTATGGTAACTTTTAATTTTATTGTGATATTAGTGCGCATATTCAAGTCACACCGCACGCATTTGCCTCCATTTAATTAATTCCACGTAATGGTCCTTCAAAACTAATGCGATATATACTTGAGATAAAATATTAAGTAATAAATAATAATAAATTATACCGTTATCTGATAATTTAATTTTTTAGGGTAAACGATTATAAGGACTTCTAATTCTATTGAGATAATCTTTCTTTCCACCAAATAAATGGGTTTTCAAATCACCGCAAGGTCAACGAATTTTCCCCCAGAGATCTATGACTATTCAACCGTCGTCCGTCAAATTGTCTGAGACAAGTGGATGTTAGTGTTCCGAAGACGAAATCTTATGCACGACAGTGGAGAGGTTGAAGCTTACGCACTCTCTTATTACGATAACATAATTTAATCCACAAGCTGTTGACAAAATTAAAAAACAATGTTTTTTGCCATAAACATGTCTTTATTTTTCCATATAGAACGAGATACATAAGTTTAAAAGGAAATAGTAAAAAAAATAGAATAAAGGGATGCAATCCCACTTATGAGAATTGAACACGAGACTTCTTGGTCACAGATCGATGGCGGTACTACTGAACCAAATTCCCTTCCCACCACAACATGTCATTTGCACGTGTTTGTTACGATGGATGTACGTTAGCATAAAAGGAGCAGGAGGACGAGTGAAATAAACTGACACGAGAAGTCTCATCGATAAGAGTCAAATCCATTTTCTCTTGGTTCCGGATCGAGAATAACGCTGCTGCTCCAAAACTCTCTTTCTCATATCATATAATATTTGAAAGATGAATGGTAAATCTTATTTGACCGTATTAGTTAACTGCAACTTGAATCACGACATTACCTATGTTAATTACTCCACTTATATATTTGTGTAGTGTTAGTGTTTGTATATCTATCTACAACTATATATTATTTGAAGACAGGGTGACTTATAATTGTTCTCACTTTTAAATTTTTAAAATTGTCAATAATTATTATAAATTTAACCAATGAAAAAAGAAAAATGAGGATTAAATTATAAAATTATCTTAAAACTATAACCACCACTTAAAAATAAATTCTAACTCTTTTCACTGTTCTCCAATAATCTTATTTTTTAGTGTATATTTTATATTTTATTTCTTCATAATTATATCGTACTTAGAAAATAAAAATAATATAAGGGTTTGCTCACAATCGATTATATAATTTTTTGGTCAATAATCGATTGCATAGTTGACATAAATCTATGTAGAGCATAACTCGGCATCTAAGATATACACACACACACACACACACAGAGACACACACATATGTATGCATGTTATGAAGATATGAATGTGTTGTGCGCGTGTGAGCTGTATTTGAATTGAATATTTCAAGTGACCCAGCCGTGCAGATTAGATTGTTTGACAATGTAACTCCATTTGCTATTAAAAACAAAGATTATGATTATAATGTATAGTAAGAAAACTAATGAACATTGACAAAAAAAAAAAAAAAGAAAAAAGAAAATTCATGAACGCAAATCAAGCTTGTCCTTCTATTACATCTTCCTTTTATTCCTTTCTAAACTGATCTAGTTCTTAAAATAGTCGTGCAGATTATTATTAGTTTAATGATAGTAAGAGGATCAGCAAGATCGTCCTTTAACTCTCAAAAAATTTTCTATAATCTCCCCTTATATATAAATATATATACACATGTATGTGTACGTGTATGTGTATAAACCCGTGTATGCAGAGACATATTGGACAGCTAAGAGATTAAAACCTAATTTATAAGAAAAGATGGTACTACCATTGGATAGTCTGGACTTTTGAATGGGTATTTTGCATGGTTCCCTTAGTAGGCCCCAAATGGGTGATCACATGATCAAATCTCAGATTAAAATGGTCGACGAGAATTTTTCCATTAATCCCGGCCCGACTGCAGATTAATAGTCTCGAGGTGCGCTTCGTCTGGTTCGGAGATACTGCGTAATGCAAACTAGAATGGTTATAATTATGAACCTTGCCAACCCTTACCTAATTCATCCTTAATTTATCCTCAGTCTGTCATTATCAAAGATAACGACGATACTCGCAGTTGGCAATAGTTTATTGAAATTTTTTCCGACGTCTTGTATGATCATATCAACTTTCTACTTGTAACGTTTTCCTAGACGACAATGCTTCCGGTATACCTTGCACGACACAACAATTGTCCACCAACACTTCTTTGTATATTACGCAACGATGGGATTTACAAGCCAAGCCCTTGTGCCGAGGAAAAAACTCGTAAGATCTTCTAAAAAAATATTAATTTTATCTATATTTTTATTAAATTATATCATTTCACCACTAAAATTTATCAGTTAGCTCTTTTTCAATTTCGTCCTCTGGCTCGATCTATCGGATTCGTACTTAATTATGGGCAGTTTGTTCTTGTCTCTAGCCTTTGCCCTAATTAATTTAAGAATATTTTAGTCTGTTCCAGATAAGCTTTCTGTAGCACATTTGGTCAGAATATTAGCGCATTTATATTACCACTTGTTATAGTGACTTTTATTTTCAATATTATTTTCTTATAAGGAGAAATTTATTAATTGAGAGCCTCAAAGCTCTACGAACCAGGGACAGATTTGACAAATTTTTTCAAAGGTAAAATTTCATAAAAAGTAGAGTAAATTGTCAAAATCGTCCTCGAATTTCTATACAACCATCAAATCAGTTCTCAAATTAAATTTACCACTAAATTAATCTAAGATTCGTAATTTTGCCATCAAAATAGTCCGGCCGTCAACGGCGTTAAAGAAGAATTCTAACGTCGTTATTTACGTGATAAAATTCCATCAAAAGGGTCCTTGAATTTATACACGGTCAACAAGTCAATCCTCAAAATTAAATTTACCATCGAATGGGTCCAACATTCGCAATTTTACTATTAAAATAATCTAATTGCCAAATGCATTAAAGAGATAATCTAATTACCTCAAAATAATATGTTTTACTTACCCAAATTTATAGAGATAAATATTAAAAAAACAGTATGTAATGTGAGCCTTGCCACCGATGTGATAAAACCCAATATAACCTCACCAACATTTGACAAAACACGTATGCAAATAATGTCTCTAAGAACGTGTCTTTGTCAAGTTCGAAAGGTGAAATCGTAACTCATTTAACATCTCTTAACTTCCATTATTGAATATACTCTTTCTGTTGATATCTAGTTAAGATATATTTCTTGAAAATATTTTTTCTCTTAATATTTCACCGATATATCTTTCCTGAAACACTTACACTATTGATACTAAGCTAAAATATATAGTTTTCATCATTGTCATCTTCTAAATATCATAAACAATGTTGACTAATTTTACAAATATTTGTATATACACTAAAAAACTTCTCGTGGCAATAATTTTCATAATTTGCATACAAATTTGATTGTACAATTTATAAAAAAATTTGTGAATTTTAGATAAAATAGGAAGATCATAATACATTTTTAAGTGTTTATCTCTACAAATTTGAGTAAGTAAAACATGTTATTTTAGTGGTTGCCATATGTAATATTTATACTAAACTTGGGATCAAAATCCAGCAATGCAAAATTTTGATAAAAATGAGTAAAATTTTATAGTTTTTTAGTTTATGGACGAAATTTTATCATGTGATTATTACATTAGAATTTTGCAACGATCACTTTAATGCCTTTGAGAACCAGGCTATTTTTTATAGTAAAATTACGAATGTTAGACTAATTTGGTGAAAAATTTAATTTGATGACTAATTTGGTGGCTAAGTATAAATTTAAGGACCATTTTGATGGAATTTTGCCACTTGAATAACGGCGTCAGAATTCTCTTTGACGCCATCGACGGTCGGACTAAATTGATGGCAAAATTACGAAACTTGGATCAATTTGATGGCAAATTTAATTTGAGAACTGACTTGATGGCGGCATAAAAATTCCAGGACCATTTTGACAGTTTACTCAAATAGAAAGTATGATAAATTTAAAGAGTGCGAAATAGGATAATAAAATAAAAATTGATCAAAATCGACTGAAATATACTAGTCATACACGTCTGGAAAAAGTCGGACCTACAATTTCATGAACCACTAAGTATCATCAAGGCAACTATACTAAATTGAAAATTCTCCGGAGGCGATATCTTCCACGACCAACAGGATCAACTTGACACTTTACTACAGCTGTCTTATTAGAATAATAAACTAAAATATTTTTTTCCGAGGAATTTTTTTTTATCAATATATATAATTGGACCTTCTTAATGAGTACAATTTGGAATAGCCTCGAAATACGTGAAAATTGGATGTAATACATCCATGGCAAATATTGTGTGTATGCATATATTATAAGCTTGTCAACATGTGCCGCCTTTAAACTAGTTCATATCAAAAGTACATCAACCTGTAATAAACGGGTCAAAAACTTCAAATGCTAATACGACCAATTTGAGACCTAGTTAACATGATAAAACACGATACGTTTAATCCGTATAACTAAATATATACGGTATAATTTCGTCCCTAAAATTTATCTTTTCGCTCTTAGTTGAGTTTAGCATCTCATAATAGATTTTTTTTGAAGTGTACGGAGAAAATATATATACTTAAAAAAGTATAGAAAGGAGGGGGATAAAATGATTCGAGAAATTCCACGGATGAGATCAAACTCACGACCTCTACACTATAGGAGAAGAGTAATACCAACTGTATTAAGCTCTCTTTCTCCCTAGTGGATACATTTTTTTGGATCCTTCCGTGTTGATGATCGAGTTGAAGTTAAGGATGGTCAAATTTTGCGTGTAATTCTCAAATTGCACATGCACGGTGGAGGAAGGAAGTAGACCGGCGCCGTCGAGCTGTACATACATATGTCTGTATCCCTTAAAACTCCGTGCACTCATCGGGGCTGGTAATGTGGGTCCTACAGGAGGAGCTTCTGCAGTCAGAGAGAGGCGACATTTATGAAGTCAAATAAGATTGTGGATTGGACGGGGGGAGAAATTTTGCTTCTAGGTGTTTGACTGTTAAACCATGATAACAAAGGAGTTGGTCCGAATGATAAGTAATTCGATATCGCTTAAGAAGGTCCAAAATTCGAGATCTCACGTACGCAGACACCCCTTGGGAGCCTCACCCGCCATTGTCAGGCGTGCGACCCGGGGCGACCAACGGATTAGTCAAGTATGGTTGACTGAAAGATGTCATCTCATCGCTGGTGCGACCTGTTTGGATACCGTGACTGGCGATAAAAAAAAAAAAGATTGTTAAACCATGATAAAAATAGGATTTAATGAATTTTTTTGAAATAATTGATATCGAATCATTAGATTAAATTATTCAACAGTCCGGTGATTGGATCACATAAACTTTCTTCATTAAAGTGTGTTTTCTTTTATTTCATAAAATTGGTGGCTCATCCGTCCGTTAAAAAGATAGTTCCGGGGTTTCTACCTATCGTCGAGCAGTGCTATGTAGGCCCACCTCACGCGTAGCTCATTCTCCGTTCAGCGGTGGATGAGAGATTTGAAACTCTCTTTAAGAGACGAGATAATTCGCTTTATTTGCAGATGTTGATGTTGTGATGAATGAACCGTTAGCGAAGTCGGTGACCGGACCAATAGGCGACTGCTCGGATTGCTAGCTTATACCAGTGAGGGACTACCGGCGACATGTTCCAATTTACATAAGAAATTATCATGCAGTCATGCATTTATATATTATATTATTGATAATTAACCTTATACGAGACCGGACCAGTTTTCACCTAAAAGCATAATGATTAGGTGACGGTACTCAGTTATCTTGTAAATTCATCATAATTTTTTTATATGACATATAATTTGAACAGTTGATTTTGGCATCTTACGAAGTACGTGTCAAACCAAGTAAGCTGCTGGCTTGGAATCCAATCTTGTCCCGTGGAGGTAGTCGTCCATCGGTGATTTTTACGCCAGCAGGTGCCGTCCCAATTTATAAACAATTAATAATAAACTAAAAAGGGTTGGTCTGAGTGACAAGTAGTTCGGCACCGCTTTCAAGACCTCGCATACGCAGACATCCCCTTTGGGAGTCTCACCCGCCATTGCCAGGCGTGCTATCTGGGGCGACCAACGGATTAATCAAGTATGGTTGGCTGAAAGATGCCGTCTCACCTCTGGTGGGGCCTGCTTGGATACTGTGGCTGACGACAAAAAAAATTAATAATAAATTTAACGTTTTTGGACTAAACTTGCAACTTGTTCCCTTTGAAAAAGTTTAATCTTTTTCTTTTTTTCTTGGGCCGAAATCATTTTCTCTTTTTTGTTGTTTAGGGCAGTCAATGGCACTCATAAATGAGAATATTATTAACGATTTGGGTCGGAAAAAATTAAGTAAATTGTAGCACGAGGAAGTCCGTTGGATTTGACCATTGGAATCTAAAATTATAGAAGCCCCTGCACGTAACCTAATGGGTATACTTTGCAATAGCACTTATACAATATCATAAATTAATAAAATTAACTTATTTTTAAATTTATTTTTTATTTTAAAAATTTATAAACAATGTTAAAATAATTAAATTTTTTTACTGAATAACACAAGGCATGCACTGATATATACGTTACATCCGTTACACTACAAATGATTGTTGCTCTCTCGAGTCTCGACAATATTAGCTGTGTTGGAGCCCACCAATCATGCATTTGCACGTTACTCCTTAGAATTTTCCACGTGCAAAAGTTTCTGTTGTTTATTTATTTGAAAAATATGTAGTAAATAAAATTTAACGATTCAACAATTAAACCGTTTCGCATATTAAAATTTTTTCGAGTGAAATAGTCGAATGCGTAGTCCGCTGAAATGTTGAAGTTTATTCTTATTAAATCTTTTAATTGACGAATTGCAGAGGCTTTCATGTAGCAGAATGGTTTCCTGGCTAACTTGAGATGGGTCAATATAATACTATAGTCGTCCTTTCGGCTCTCCATGGGTCACCATCCCTCTCTACTGACTTGCTTTGAACAATATTACTTATTAAAAAAAAAAGGAAATAATAATTACTGAGTAAATAACTGAATTCAAACGTGGTAGTTGACCGAATTCTTATTTTTAACGTGAATTTTTTTATACGACTTAAGAACGTATAGGTGCAGATTATGAGACGTTTTTCTCATTTACTTAAAAGTGAAAACAGTTGCCGAGTCATCTTACTAATCTATATTGATTCCGTGAGTTGATACGATCTTTTACTGAATCACATTAATCAACTCGATCTAAAACCGAGAAATTTGTTTGAATGGCCGACTACCATTGACCTTCCATGTATATTACTCGCAGCCTTCAGTCGTAAGTGCCTAATACATCCAGAAAAAGAAAACAAAAGCTAATCTTTGAAAGTGACTTTGGTCCAATGCATGGGGGCAAGCGGTGATTAAATTTAGAATTTCTCGACACTTTTGAACATGTTTTTACGGCCGAGTATACAATTAAGTTTTTTTGATCCTTTTGTTGAACATAGACTATAATTTTTCGCGTTATAAAGCATGATAATTTGTCTTTTTAAAAGGAAAAATAATTCTAAAATTTTTTATTTATCAAATATGCATCTGTATTTATAGAGTAGACTGGCCTCCTTTTTTTTTTTTTTTGAATCAAACGCTCGAGAATCTCACTTTTTTTTTCCATCAATTTAATCATCAAATTGGCATTCCGTTTCACATGTTTAGTCCAACCATCAATCTTATATTTAATAGAAAGCTGTAAGGATGCTCAGTATGATATCCACAGTTTGTTTTGCTGATGTAGGAACACCAGTGTAGTAAAAGAGAGAATTGCAGCGGTAGTCTTAAAAGTTTTTTTTTCTAAGTCAGTCATATAAATTTTAAAGTGATCTTTTCAGTCCTAATATTTTCTCCGTTACATACGTTAAGTCCATTCCGTCACATATTACTAATGTGTCACTAACGGCATTAAATCATCATTTTTTCATTAATTTGGATGACATGGTGGTAATATATTTAATTTGATATTTTTCAACCCGATTTATTTTAGCAAGCTCTTCTTACCTAGTTAAACCGGCAATAAACAAGGATTTTTCGAGTTGGGATTGCGATATTTATTTTATTTTTAAATCAATTAGATCGATTTTCATCTAGCCGGGTAGTCAAGTTGGGACACGAATTTGTTGTGTCAATTTTTCTAAATCTTGAAAATCACTCAAAATGTATTTAGGGTCCCATAAAATGTCTTTTTACATGTGCCATATCATAAATCTAATATAAAAATGCCAACTCATGTGTCATGTCAGCAAACTAACAGCAAAATTAAAAGAATTAACGGTGTTGGTGACACTTCAACGACATTCTAACGGTAAGTAATGGAATGAACTTTACATATCTAATGGAATAAATATTTAGGACTGAAAAGACCATTTTAAAATTTAAAGAACTGATTTAGGAGAAGTGATAAACGTTTAAGACTACTGCCGCAATTCTCACTACAGCAAAATAAAAAAATAAAATCTACTAACAATTTGATTCTTGATATATTAAATATGTAATACATAAGGATGTGAAGAGTTTTTACCGTCGAGAAGATTCTCAAATCCACATTTCATCTGTAATTTCGATTTACCTGATGTGGCATTTATATTGCACAGAGAAATTTTACAATTTAAATTGATAGATAATAAAAAAATTCTAGAATATAAAAGATATCAGTACTAGCGACTGTCACTTTAGGTAATTATATATGACTATGAGCCTAACATCTCACAGTCGAGTAACTAATTTCACATGGCATCAGAGTAGATTTGCACCAATAGATTTGACTTGGTGTGTTGGTGTGACATTTTTATCATAGTTTTTAAAATTGAATAGGACCAAAAGCTGGCCAAAGTACCGGTTCCAGGTTCAACAGGGGGTTTAATGTGTTGAACCAGATTTTAAAAAGGAGTAAATAATAAAAGTACAGGTGGTGACTCATAAAAAATACAAAGACATTAACATAGAGGAAGAATATGTGATATAATATGTGTAACCTTCTTCTATACATTTTTAAGTATTTTTAGCATTAATTTTTTTAAAAAAAATTTAGTAGTTAGTGTGAATAAAAAAGTCTAACTTTCTTCTGTGGCTCCTTCCCTTGACAGCCGTTTGATCTTCCTTGGAGAGGGTTGTAAATTAATGGCTATGATGCATCAAGAGTCAATCTCACATTAGAAGAGCACTAGAAAATGAGGGATGGGAGCTGCTATATAATGTGCCAAAGTCGTGCCTTTGCAACTAATATTTTTAAATAACCCAGCTGGTTCGGTTGGGTTTTTTCGATTTCTATGGGAATCGGCCAGTTGGACCTGGTCTGCACCTAGTCACTGTGCAGATGGAGCCAATTGTAAAACGGGACAAGTCTTATAAGCTATTTCAGGTTCAACCGGTTGAACCAGCTAGTCTGGTCCGGTTTTTAAAACTTTGACTTTTATTGTTGACATAACATTTTGGTTTATATGGTGATAGAGAAACTGTTAAAAATTTGATTCTATATCAGACAAATAATAAAAAAATTCTAGAATATAATAGATGTGGATATAACAAATTGTCACTTAAGATAGCAAGGTCAGTGAGTCAAACTTAGCAACAATATTTGATCTCGTTTTGCATCAATAATAAATCCGACCTCATTTGCTTCGTACCAGAACATGTTTTCTTCTGCAGTAGTGCTAGATCAACAAAAGGACCCCCAATCATTCCTTACATTTCTATTTTTAAAAAAATTGACACATAACTCATGGTAGGGATTAAACTCCCGACTTCTAGGTTGTGTGGCGGAGTCTTGTGATACTGTATCAAAACTCGTTCGTGTATTCTCCACATATTAACCGAAACTAATTCTCGTTCAAATGTCGTGAACAAATGCAACAGTTTCACTTGCCCAAGAAAACAAAATTAGAGTAAATGAGATTATAAGTAAGACGTCTTTGAATCTTTGACCGAGTTGACCAGTAAAACTCCGTTCGCAGACAACTAGATTTTTCTTAGGAAAAAAAGGTTTGTGAGGTTAGAATGAGCACGAGGAATAGAGGAGTGAAAGAATTAGTCAGGATCTATTGAACTTTTAATTATCAGTGATTTAGATAAAAAATTAAAAACATTATCATTGTATCGAACATCCTTCTAATCTATTATCGATAACTAACTTAATTTTTTCGGTCAACATAAATAACTTAAATTTAATCACCTATTCCTCTTCAGATAACAACGTTCCATTATATAATCCCCATTCAACATGGGGAAGGAACGTAGGAAAAGTCTCGTGTAAACAATTTGTAAATTTCATTATCAGGGTCGAGAGGAGTTTTGATGTCAATTGTCTGGCTAATTTTTTTTTTGCCGTTTCAAACCTATCAAACGTCATGCTCAAAGACATATTGCACGCATAATCAACCGATTGTTCTCATGCACCAACACAAGTTCTTCGACCACGTGCCTTTTAGGGACAAAAGTTATTGCATTATCAGTTTCGATCCGGTGGAATACCTATGCTGAACTTATACTTGAATAATTTTTCATGAACTTACTGGTTTTTATTATATGATGTGTTAGTTTGAAAACCATGACTATCGAAGTAAGTATGTGATAGAACGACAAAATAGGTTTAGTCACTGTGATTTGAAGTGTGCTCTCGTTAAATAAGATCTTGAGATCAAATATTATGAACGAAAAAATTATAACTGAAAGAGCTCATGATATGGTAACCTGACTCGTACGTAAATTAGTATGGATGTATTGGAATTGTGTACAAATACGAACCAAAGAAAAACATGAAGAGTTAGTACATTATATAACTTCACTTAATGCCTGGTTTTCCCATAATAAACAATTTCCTCTTGCAATTTTGGGACGAAAAAATGATTAAAAAAAAATTTCGTAAGTTTGTATAGTTGCACAGCCCTCTTTCTCTACCTACTTTTTATTTAAATTGTCTGTCTTTTGTTGGTTTTTTAATGAAGTTTTATAGTTAACTACAAGACAACCTGTGTAAATCTTCAAACTCCACGGAGCATACTCATGAGCATCTTAGTCTAATGTAATCAGAGAGAGAGAGAGCGAGAGAGAGAGAGAGAAAAAGGGCTTTGATGGCGTGGTCCTTCCAGGAAAGAGCCCAGTTGAGAATTGAATATTCAAGGGAACCATTCGCCTTTTGTGGCTTGACTTTCTCCGAGCAAGCACATGTGTGGAATATCCAATATAAATAGCCACCCTCCTCCTCTAAACCCCAATATCCATAAAGCTCTCTACAGAAACCTCATCATCTTTCAGAGAGAGACTGAGAGAGAGAGAGAGGGACTAACTGAACATGCAAAGAGAGTGAGTGCTCGAACACTTGAAGTTGAATTAATCGTCATAAGAGAAAGAAAGGAAGAAGAGCAAGAAGAAGAAGAGGAGGAGGAAAATTGAAGATGGGTAGAGCTCCATGCTGTGAAAAGACAGGGTTGAAGAAGGGGCCTTGGACTCCAGAGGAAGATCAGGTCCTTGTCTCATACATCCTCCACCATGGCCACGGCAACTGGCGCGCCCTCCCCAAGCTTGCCGGTAATTTTGATCCACCGTGTCTCACTCTCGATAGTTAGAAGAAACTTGTCGATCCCTGGCAAGATTTCATAATCTTCCATATGTATATCAATGGAACATCCTCCATTATATTCTCGCCCGAGTATCACATAATCCCAATGGGCTCATTTTATTGGTGCCTTGGTCGAACCGGAGTCAAGTAATTAAAGAGATCTAATACGAACACATACTGGGGAAACACAACAAAGCTTTTTAAGGGGTGGTATATTATTCTTCCCATACAAACATAGGAAGCGAGTAGATTCCATGAAACATAACTCGTGAACCGTAAACCGTGTCTGCATGGTCCAATTGACACTGACATACATATTTGCATTATTCAGTGATTACTATTTTCATTTGCCTTACTTATTTTGGTGTTTCTGATTCCAAACTTTACAGGTTTGTTAAGATGCGGAAAGAGTTGCAGGCTTCGATGGATAAACTACCTTCGACCTGATATCAAGAGAGGGAACTTTAGCCGGGAAGAAGAGGAGACCATCATTCAGTTGCACGAAGTGCTCGGAAACAGGTACTGACCTCGGGGCCATCCTCGCTGTTACCGTACTAATTACACTGGTGAAGTAAAACCCGTGGATCCGAATTGGGAATAACCATGTTTGACAGAGTCAAAACCCAATCACATTAAGATTTTCTTGTCTAAATGATGTGATAGAATAATATAGAAGATATCGTAGATTATGAATAATCGTTCAGGAAATTCTTTATATTAAAATCAAGGGCATTGAAGTAAACGTCTGATCATGTGTTCTTGTACCTCGTATGCTCAGGTGGTCGGCTATTGCAGCGAAATTGCCCGGTCGCACCGACAATGAAATAAAGAATGTGTGGCACACCCATCTGAAGAAGAGGCTGAAGCAGAATAATGGAGCCTCTCCGGCAAAGAAATCCCGACCCTCCAAATCCGCCTCCACGCTTCCAGAGCCCAAGGCCCCAGTGAGCCAGCCGATGTCGCCTCAGCCTTCGTCAAGGGAGAGTGAGACGTCTTCTGTCACTCATGAAACTTCAATGGCGACCAGTGAAAACAACAACCTGGAGGTCAGGAACGAGCACACGGACTTCTCCATGGAATCATTTCCGACTATCGACGAGAGCTTCTGGACAGATCCTATGTCGAGCATCACTTCCAGCGAGTCATCAGAGTTCTCCGGGTTCAGCAGTGACACGTTACAGACAAGGTTCCAGTTTTCCGAATCATCAGTAGACATCGACAGTGGAGCATTTCAATGTAACGATGGTAGCAGTTTGAGCATGGATGACGGGATGGAATTCTGGTACGAACTTTTCTTGGAAGCCGGCGGCGTGGAAGAGCTCCCCGATTTCTAATAGACTTTTATCGGTCTCGACTGGCGGAAGGGATCGCAAGATTTCCCTTCGTCAGCAGCAGCATATCCCAAAAGGATGCAGTATAAGATTAAACCGTTGACTCGGTCAACCTGTCCCTGATCAGTCGTGGCGAGTACGGTTTGGCGGTTAAGTAATGAAAGTCCACTCCTTTTACCCCCGACTCTTCGAAAAAGAAGGCAACGAAGTCCATTCTCAATCGAGCTACAAATTTAAATGAAGCAATAGAAAGTAGAGTGCATTAGACTAGAGAACAAGGATTGTCTATAGGCGTGTGTGAACACTTCGAGAGACAAAATAGGATGTCGACCTAGGAACGGTAATATTTTTTTTAGTCGCACAAAGCGACACACTGGAGCAAAGAAAAATGAGTTTTTTTCCCCTTTCTTGTGGTGCATAGAACTCAATTTATTGGATTATTTGAGTGTATATTTTATTGCATGTTATTTATTAAATAATACAAATAATATATGTGCACGTTTACATCGTTCACGTAGGATGGAAACAATGTTTGAATTACTGATACATCATGAAAGAAAGATGATTCTTCAATCTAATGTGAAATATAAGGGTGGTTGAGTAGAAATGATAAAGAAGGATTTTGATCGAATGTCTTTATTTGGATTTAGACCGATATAAGTTGACTTATGTTACAAGGGGCCTATGGGGATGCGGTAAAAAATTTTGAAGTGTAGTCTATCTAGAGATTAGAATAAGTTAGACACCCACGTTGATGTGAGTGAGATGACTACGTTGTGTATAAAGGGTGGTCATATTGATGTTGATATACAATCAAGCAAAGAAAATGACGATGCTGTTACTGATGATAGTGAGGAATCTGATGAACATTCTAACCATGAACCATCAGAGACTATTTCTATTGACTTTGATGAAGTTGTAAGTGATAGTTTTGATTAAGAGTATAATGATGAAATATGAATAGATATAAGGGATCAAGAGGATGAGAGCATGCTGAACAACATCATGTTGAAGAAACAAGTTGCTATAATAATTATGCAACCTCTGATGATGAAGTTGACACCCCGTAGAGTGGTGATGCTGAATACAACAACAATAAAGAAAAGGAGAAGGAGAACATATATAAATCAATATGTAGCGTTAGCGGTTCCAGCATGTTCTTATTAAAATAGAACTTTGAGTCGCTAGAGTGCTTCGACCAGGTTGTGCAGAATTATGTTACGGCAAATGGCAAGGTTGTCTAGCGATGAAGAAGTGGTAAAGATAGAATATAAACAGGGTGTACTGATACATATCCATGGGGAATTCTTGCAAGTTGGACGTAAAACAAGGATTCATTCATAATTAAGAAGTATGTCATGGATCGTAGATGTGCAAGACTACACCTAATAAACAGTCTCAAGCAAATGGAATGCAAGTCATTTTACGAAGAAGCTGAGGTAAAATCCAGAAGCGGGTATTGTGGAAATGATAAGAGAATTGAATCAGAGGTTTGCTTTTCAATTCAGCAAAAGCATCTGCTACAAAGCCTTCACCCGATTAGAGGGTCTTCTAATGATAATTATAAGAATAGAGTCTTTATATGTTTGTAGGCGAGTAACTAGGATTGATGGTTGCTTCTTGATACCCAAGCAGGTGGGCAACTGTTATCTGTTATCACAACGGAAGGAAACAACCAGGTATTTCCAACTGCCTAGAAAATTGTTAAAGGAGAGAATATCAAAAATTTGATGTGGTTTCTCATTAGACTTGCCGATGACTTGGGGATCCAAGATGGATATGATTGGAACTTTATCACTGACCAACGGAAGGTAGTAATTGTTATTTTTAATCTTATTAGCAATGTTGATGATGTTGATTCTTACACTTCCCTTTAATTCGTTTGTTGTAGGGGCTTGTAAATGTTGTAAGAAAATTATAGCCTTGAGTTGAGCATATGAATTGTACAAAGCACACATATGCTAACTAGAAGAAGAAGCACACTGAATTTCCCTTGACAAACATAGTTTAGAGGGCAGTTACGAGCAACGTAGAAGCTGATTTCTAGAAATGTATAAGTGAGAAGAAAACTCATACCGTGTAGTTATATGAAGATTTTGTGAAGAATGATGTAAACAAATTCTGTAAGTCTAAAATCAACCTTTGGCTCAACTATGATGCCATAGATAATAACCTGTCAGAGTATTAGGGAAGAAGTTTGCTAGTCATTGACATGTTGAAAGAGATTAGGAGAGTTATAATGAAAAGAATGAGTGCGAAGCGAGAAATGTTCCGAAAGATTGATGATATCTTTGCCCAAAACTAAAGAAAAACTAGAAGAGTTTGAGGTGACAGGGGTTTTGCACTCCAATACATACTAGTAGTCATAGGTTTGAGGTGACCTATTTTGCCATTAGGTTTGTCGTTGATCCTCTGGCACGGATTTTTCTTGAAGAAACTACAACTTAAATGGCTTTCCTTACCCTCACACTATATCTTGTTTTCACTAGTTGGGAAGAGACTCTGCAGAGCATATAATCGACGAATTAAAAAATCAATGGGTTCGAACGCCTGTGATGGTCTTCTTTCGTCATTTAATAGTAAAAGAATGGGTGAGAAGGTTGACGCTACGGGGATTTTACCTTCAGTTTCTTCAGATGCAATGCCAAATAAGGTCAGGAAGGACAGGTAGACTATGAGAGTTGATACTGTCCGATCTAGGAAACGATTTGCTATGTCATGCAGTCTTGCAATGGTCGTGGTCATAATGGAAGGACATGTAAATTTAAAGAGAAAATACAAGCACATGTCAGTCTAGTTGAAGAACAAAGGTGAGACCAATCCAATGATCAGTTTGGAGATCAGTTCAAGTCTCTTAAGCTAATATAGCATCACTTTTTATGTTATACTTTAAAATCAATTTCATATTCAAACTTTTTACTTGATTTTAAACATTTACAAGTCAAGAAAAGAGAGTATTATTGAGGGAGCTCATTCTGTAAAATGAAGTATGGTATCTTGTGACAGCTTTCGCGCGCATGTAGGTTAAAGAGAAATATTCAAGCTCAAAGCAGTGCTCAAATCAACAGCATTTCAAGGCATGATGAAAATATCTATAGTCAAAACGAAAGAAGACAGGTGTTGAAAGGATGTGGGATGCCAAAGCAGTCAGACTCGATATTCATGTACGTAAAATATTATATGTGTTAGTGTTATTGATACATATAAATAGTACGGACACATTTTATATTGAATTATGACCTAGATGCCGGGAGAATATGCAGGTTAGGGTTATAAAAATTTCTCCCAATTTGTCTGCATGTCCTATTTTATTTTTCTCCTGTAATTTTGTCGGTAATTCGAGGAATTATTTTTATCAATATATATAATTGGAACTTAATGCGGACAATTTGGAATACCCTAGGGATGCGTGAAGATTGGAAAGTAACGCATGAGTCAAATGGTATACATATATAATATATTTACTGTGTACAGACAAAAAATATATATATTTACTGCGGCCGCCATGATAGAATGTGACCCAAAAGTTTCCCAAGCAAGATAGTTGGCAACTGAGTGTGTCATCGCAATCTAATAATTTAAAATTTATTTTTACGAAATTTGATGAGTTTAAAATTGTATATTTGAATGCTTTTTGTATATCTTATATTAAAATATTTGTTAAAAGTATGTTTTTTGGGATAGGTTTTAAATAATACTGACTCTTAAAAATTATACAGCATTGGATTTTTGATGATAATATGCTAACATGGGAAATGTTGGCCGTTTATTGTTTGCTATGTCTAATATTTCACGGTTAAATAAGAAAACCCAAACATTAAATAGCAATCGTGGCTTGTAATCAATACTACTACTATTAACACCCTTTTCTACTTGACAAAAAAAATGATAAGAGTTTACTAAAAACGCTTAATTCATTGAGAAAAAGGACTTAAGCAGAGGAATAAGATAAAGATGTTCGAGATATGATTTTCACAATTAGATTTTTTCTATTTCCTTTATTTACCTGTTCCTCCTTTCATCTTCCTCTAGGTTCACTTGCTAGTCGGGAACTATTAGTCCTTTTAGAAAGGCATAGTTAGGGACCGCCTCATTTAAGCCTCGGGCCATCCACGTCTGAATGAATCATAAGGAGACAAAAGACGCCAAAACATACAGCTATACACGTGCATATATATATATATATATATATATATATCTTCATGATCAACTTCAAGTTAAGGACATGTAGTCAAATTTTTTTGTAATTATCAAATTGTGGATAATGTGGAGGAAGGAAGCAGCCACAAGCCGTCAAGCTATACATACATACGTAGGTCTGTATCACATAAAACTGTCTGCATTAATCGACTGGTAGCTAGCGCGGTCCCTTTTGGAGAAGCCCGTGTAGTCAGAAAGAGAGACGACATTTCTGAAGTCAAAGACGATTATGGATTCAAAAATAATAATAATTTACCGTCTAGTTAGTATATCATTGGGAAAGACGGGTAAAAATTTATGGACAGTTGAATTCTCTTTTTGTTTAAATAATTAATTGTAAGTTATTAGATTAAACTGCTAAATGATATAGTAACCCAACTTTAGAAGTTTCGCAGATTACAACATAGACGCTCTCTTTGATTGGATCATATTAATAATATATTGACAGTATGTATGACTAGAGGATATTTAGGTCAAATTGGAGATAATGATGACTTAAAAGCGTATACTTAGAAAGGTAAAATTAACATAATATACTGATAATAACTGATAATATTTTTGATACGATTCTGAGTTAACGAATTTTAAATAAATTAAATTGTAAAGAGTTATAAATAAATAATCTATTTATACAATTCATCATAATATTTCACATTCACTTATTTTTTTCGTGTATACATGAATGTGTATCTAATTTATATTTATCTAAAAGTGTAAATTCACGAGTGGTGAAATTGAAATTTTTATATTATATAATTAGTATTACTATTACCGACCTTTTCTTGAAAGCAACTTTCGTCAAACATGGAGCAAGCGGCGATTAAATTTAGAACCTCTCAACTCTTTGAACATGTCTTTTTTTTTTTGTGACCGGGTATAAGATAATCTTTTTTTATGTCTTTTGTTGAATATTAATTATAATTTTTTTATGACGGAATTTTAATCCTCCAGTGCTCATTAAGCTTTTACACCGTCTGTAGGTGGGGCTTAATTATAATTTCTTGAGTTATAAAGAATGAATATTCGTCCTTTAAAAAGAAAAAAAATAATTTTAAAATTTTTTCATTATCAAATACGTAAATATTTATATTCACAGGCCAGATGTGAGTAAAAAGTAGAGCTACAACAAGAGTGAAACATTTTTTTTCCTTTAAAAATGACGAAGGCAAGGAAGTTTGGTCCGGTAATATCATTGATATCAATTTAATTCAATTACATGTTGGCCTTTTCTTCGTACTTGGTAATGAGTTCTGGTCAACACGTATTTAACTGACAAGTATTGATAAAAAAACTGAAATTAATTCCTGTTTAGACATGTGTTGACCGATGGGACAGTTTTCACGTGCCAAGAAAACAAAAATTGGGGTAAAAGAGACCGGTGAGATATGTCATTAAAAATCTTTGACCAAATGTAACCGGTAAAACCCCATCCGGATGAAAGTCGTCTGTGTAACCAATCAAACAAGAGTCAAAATTAACAATTTTTAAAATAATCTTTCTAAGACCTAAAAAATAAAAATAATCAAGAATAGCTAATTTATTGCATAAGTATATCACGTGGTGATACTGTTACATATAAGACTTTAATCTCCATTCGGACATAACTATAAAAAAAAGTTGACAATGACGACGGTAATTCTATATGTTTGTTATTTCTTGAAAATGAGTGTTATTCATTTAAAGGTGGCAAATTACGTCTTATATATTCTCTATATCATAAACGTTAGTCTATTCCGTCATTTGCCATTAATTCAAAGATGACGTGGTATAATTGTCGTTAATTTAATCTGATATGTCAATTTTGAATGATGACGTGAACATTTTTAATCGTACGTGTACTTAATATTATTTCTTCATTTTTAAATAGATGAAATTACTCCTTAATTCCCTCACTACTTGTCACTCAATATCTTCTATGCTTATATTAAGATATAGGTCTCTCTTATTACCGAAAAAAATTCGAATATGTTATCTCTTGCCTCTAAGTTAAAGGTACTGTCTCTTTTTTGTGTATAAGTTAAGGATACTGTTACTGTATCAAATCTTTATGTATATCTAACTTAAATCTAATAACCTATTCCTCTTTAGGTAACAACGTCCCATTATTGAAGAAAGTCTTATATGTAATGGATACGCCACGTGGTAGTTTTAATATGGTGTTACTAGTCAATCAAATCAACCCATTTTTATATTTTTTTCCCTTTTAAGCTTTATTTTTTCCTTTTAAATTTTATTAAAAAATTCTAAAAATAATTAAATCATATTAATTCGCGACACTATATCAACACTGTCACGTAGTGTATCCGTTACACACAAGACTGTCTCCCATTATTGAATCCCAATTCATTAATGTGGAAGGAACGTAGAAATAAACTCTTGTGGCAACAATTTGTAAATTTACTTAATCAGGTTGAAGAGTTCTAATGTCAATCAATCGTCTGGCTAATCTTTTGGCTGCTTCAAACTCACCAAACGTCATCTACCCTTTGATCCCTTCTTAGTTTATAAAATAACATGAGTGTAAACATATGTAATCAACCGATTGTTATTTCTCTTGCATTTCGACAAGTTCTACGTCCGATCGATCGATCTTCGACCTGGTGCCTCTAACTAACAAAATGGTCGCATTATCAAGTTGCAAGACAACCTCAATTTAATCAGAACTACAACAAGGCAAATTGTGTAAATCTTCAGACTTCACAAAACACACTCACAAGAACCTCCGTTAGCCTAATCAAATCCTGAGAGAGATGGAGAGAGGGAGGGGAGAGAGAATGTATTCCGTCTGTGTAGTCTTTCCAGGAAAGAGCCCAGTTGAGATTTGAATATTCAAGGGAGCCATTCCGCCTTTGTGGCTTGACTTTTCTCCGAGCAAGCACGCGTGTGGAATATCTCCAATATAAATAGCCACCCTCCTCCTCCAAACCACAACTGAGCTCATATCCATATCCACAAATCTCTCTAACCTCATCATCTTGCAGAGAGAGAGAGAGGGACTAACTGAGCATGCAAAGAGAGTGAGTGTTCAAACATTTGGGTCGAATTAATCGTCATAAAAGAAGAAAGGAAGAAGAAGAAGAAGAGGAAGAAGGAAAATTGAAGATGGGTAGAGCTCCATGCTGTGAAAAGACGGGGTTGAAGAAGGGGCCTTGGACTTCAGAGGAAGATCAGGTCCTTGTCTCATACATCCACCACCATGGCCACGGCAACTGGCGGGCCCTCCCCAAGCTCGCCGGTAATTTTTATCCACCATGTCTCACTCTCGATAGTTAGAAGATACTTGTCGATCCCCGGCAAGATTTCATAATCTTTCGTACGTATATCAATGGAACATCCTCCATTATATTCTCGCCCGAGTATCACATAATCCCAATTATGGGCTCATTTTATTGGTGCCTTGGTCGAACCGGAGTCAAGGAATTAAAGAGATCTAATACGAACACGTACTGGGGAAATACAATAAAGCTTTCTAAGGGGTAGTATATTCTTCTTCCCATACAAACATGGGAAGCGAGTAGATTCCATGAAACATAACTCGTGACCCGTACAAGTGGTCCAAACTGTGTCTGCATGGTCCAATGTTTGACAGTGACATGCATATTTGCATTATTCAGTGATTACTATTTTCATTTGCCTTACTTATTTTGGTGCTTCTAATTCCGAATTTTACAGGCCTCTTAAGATGTGGAAAGAGTTGCAGGCTTCGATGGATAAATTATCTTCGACCTGATATCAAGAGAGGGAACTTTAGTCGGGAAGAAGAGGACACTATCATTCAACTGCACGAAGTGCTCGGCAACAGGTACTCACCTTGGGGCCATCCTAGCTGTTACCGTACTAATTACACAGGTTAAGTAAAACCCGTGGGTCAGAATTGAGAATAACCATGTTTGATTGAGTCAAAACCCACCCAACCACATTAAGATTTTTCTTGTCTAAATGATGTGATAGAATAACATAGAAGATATCGTAGATTATGCAAATTCGTTCAGGAAATTGTTTGTATTAAAATCAAGGGCATTGAAGTAAACGTACGTCTGATCATGTATTCTTGTACCTCCTATACTCAGGTGGTCGGCTATTGCAGCGAAATTGCCGGGTCGCACCGACAATGAAATAAAGAATGTGTGGCACACCCATCTGAAGAAGAGGCTGAAACAGAATAATGGGGCCTCCCCGGCAAAGAAATCCCGACCCTCCAAATCCGCCTCCACGCTTCCAGAGCCCGAGGCTGCAGTGAGCCAGCCGATGTCGCCTCAGCCTTCGTCGAGTGAGAGTGAGACGTCTTCTGTCACTCGTGAAACTTCAATGGCGACCAGTGAAAACAATAACCTGGAGGTCAGGAACGAGCACACGGACTTCTCCATGGAATCGTTTCCGATTATCGATGAGAGCTTCTGGACGGACCCTACGTCGAGCATCACTTCCGGCGAGTCATCAGAGTTCTCCGGGTTCAGCAGTGACACGTTACAGACAAGGTTCCAGTTTCCCGAATCATCAGTAGACATCGACAGCGGAGCATTACTATGGAACGATGGTAGCAGTCTGAGCATGGATGACGGGATGGAATTCTGGTACGATCTTTTCTTGGACGCCGGCGGCGTGGAAGAGCTCCCCGATTTCTAATAGACTTTTATGGGTCTCCACTGGCAGAAGGGATCGCAAGATATCCCTTCATCAGCAACAGCATGTCCCAAAAGGATGCAGCATAAGATTAAACCATTGACTCGGTCAACCTGTCCCTGGTCAGTCGTGGCGAGTACAGTTTGGAGGTTAGGAAATGGGAAATTCACTCTCCTGACTCCGACCATTTCTAAAAGGAAGGCAGAGAATCCCATTTTCTATCTAGGGAGAATTTAAATGAAGCAATACAAAGCAGAGAACATTAGACAAGAAGACAAGGATCGTCTGCTGGTGTTCATGTCTTCTGACTGCTTTTCTCACCTCTGTTTCGGCTGTCTCTAGTGCTTCTTACCGCATTTCAATTCCTAACGCTCTGAACATTTTGAGAGAGATTATAGGATGGTGACCCGGGCATAGTAATTTTGTTTTGGCATGTAACACTGATGTTGAAAAGTTTTTTCTGACTACGGACTAATATTATAAATTCATTACAGGAAGATATTGGTACTTTTATATGGAACCGTAAAGTACCAATACTTTTTCTTATGAACTCATACATGTACGAGAAATCTCTAATTAGAATTAAATACGGACTTATTAATATTAACATGATCATTTTTTGCACTATCTCTATTTTTTTGCACTTCACTGCTTATCCAGAAGCCCTTAATATCCTATATTTAAGCCGGGTTAGCTCATTAAGAAATAAAACTCTCTCTATGTAAGTTTTTTCAATTTATAAAGACTCGAATCCGAAATTTTTAAGTAAGAGAAACAAATATTTTACCATTCAAATTAATTCATGTTGGTGTACTATCTCTATTTATTCTAATGCTTATCGGTCGATCAGACCATTCACGTACTGTCTGAGTAGATAGATACACAATTGATAATAATGGTCTACATGTAATCTGGCCGAGCCCCTCTTTTTAAAATTATTATAGAAAAAAAAAACCCATATGTAGAATATGCGTAAAAGATACCTCACATTAATTAACTGTTAAATTTTTTTAGGAGGGTAACAGCAGTGACGATCCAATCACGCGTTACGCAATATTCGGATTTTCGTTTGCAATTGTGAACATATTAGATAAACTGAATAATTAATACTAATATTGCCACCGTCAATGTAGTACCACCAAAAACCATGTATAGTCTAACAAGTCATTGTCCTCCAAGGTACAAGTTCAAAAGTCCCTTCCTGTAATAATGTTTCGAGGAAGACTCGAACCTATAATCTCAACCCTACCAAATAATTAGGAATCTCATGCGAATGAAGTTTGATATACTTAGGGGCTCAACTGATTGGCATATTTCATATTTTCATCATCTTCCTAATTTCTTTTAGAATATCAATACTATCGACCTAAAATTAAGATATTTATAGTTCAATTCTCATCAGTTGGACTCTCCATATCATTATCACATAATCATTCTATTCTTTTCTAAGTTTATGTGTCTCTTTTATAAACGGAAAGGAAAATAGGGTTTTGAGATGCTGAATTTTGGAGCTCGGTTTGAAACTTAAAAGACTTTATTTAAGAGAGAAATATACTTGGAGTACTATATATTTGTCGCAAGTGAATCTTATATGTTTATCGATTCTTGCAAGTGAATCCTAATATAAAACTTCCGGTGTCATTTTCTCATTCTTTCCAACCATGCTCTAAGTTTTATAAAAGTATATATTTTATTTTTATTTATTCACAATTACACATCTACAAATGCTATGAAAAATTATCATCAATTGAATATCTTATATATTCAGCAAAAAAAAAATGAATATCTTATATAATGTTATTTTATATGTAATATACACACATATGTATATATAGATATTTTGGCTACGCATGCATGTACTATTGGATTATCGTCTGCGTCATTTGAGAAACTAAATGTTGTTTGCTGCGCTGACGTCGTACAGTCGAAGACAAGACGCTAGGTAGAAGCATGACATTGTTGGGGGAGAAAGAGTCAAAAAGAAATATAAAATTACAATTTTTATTCGTTTTCAAACTTCACGATGCATTATTAATTACATTATTATATCAATTTCTTCGGGCTTGTTTGAGGAGATGACAATGTAAACTAGAGCTGGTTATATGTCAATTTTATGTTGTAATTGCTGTGTCTAGTGATTATGAGACCGTTCACACGAAAAGGATGTGAGGGGCCCAACTTGGAGTTCAACGATCCATGTCCACACGATGGAATATCAGTTTAGATGAGTGTGAATAGTCGGTCTCATTTTCAGATTTAAAAAGTTATGCGTAAACTAAAATGGGTTGGTTGAGATGGTTTGGTGTCCATTCTCCTTGAGTAAGATTACGAGTTCGAGACTTGTAAATGGAGAAAACTATGTTGCGAAAATTTTGCCCTCTAGTGAGTTAACCATGCTCGAGCCCCGACTAGGCCAACCCAGGTATAGAAGGAAAGGAGTATATGAAAAGAAAAAGGTGTTTTATCGCGCAAAGCATAAGGATAGGGAGAACAATGGGTTACTGGTAAAGGATAGGAGTGGTCACCGGAGATGCAGGGTGTGGTTTAATTGACAGCAACATGGTCCTAGAACTTTTCCTATTTGGGGGATAAAATTTCCGAGGAAGAAGAAAAGGCGATGAAGGGGATTAATTCCATTAACAATATGCAACATAGTGGATACACAGATCTAGCAACATGCTATTTATGCATTTTTAAGGAAGAGGTCGAGGAAAGAGGAAAGGGGCATAGGAGAATCATTACATCGAGTCAATAGAAGAGCTTGGAAGGTTATTTGGAGATTTGATTACATACCAAACATCAAAAGTCTTTCTGTTGCATTTCACTAGTCAAACCCAGTTGACTTAGAGATGAGCTCTATAATTTGAAGGAGCAGTTTGCGTTATTAGAAACAAGTAAGAGGCCTAAGACACGTGTCATATCAGAGGTACCTCATCTCCATTCATTTTCCCGTGCCTTTGGTTGTTGGAAAATGAGGGGCAGATGATGACCTCGAGCCCATAAGTTGCATTATGATTACAGGCCTTATATGGTTGTACAGGAGCACTGAAACATAAAGAAGAAGCGTGATGAGTAACGAGTGAAGGGTGACAAATGACATGTGCTTAGTGGATCAGGCATTTGAAGGTTTTGTTGGGGTAAATTGTGATTCAAATCTCAACGCGAAAGTGAAATAGGAGGCCTAGCAGGCAATGCAAAAGGCAACCTGAAAGAGGGTTTTGAAAGCTAAGAAGGTGTATATATGGATGTTGTCGTAGCTAGCTAAAGCTCTGGCGACCATTGAAGGGTCGTGAGAAACTAAGGAACTGGGACATGAAACTGCGATTCTGAAAACAAATTTAAATTGAAGATAGTTTTCGATGCAGTAATAGAGTAGAAAAGGAGAGAAAAGTGAACATGTGTGCTAATATGGTGGTACAGTGATAAAACAAAAAGGGATTGCTTCAAGGAATTTGGTGTTAGTGAGAGGTGCTCTAAGAAAAGTTACAGGGAAAGAAAGGGGGAAGAAGATGAAACTATTGATTGTACTGAGACCTTTAATGTACTTTTTGTGAATGTGCAATATGAATAGATCAGGTTTAATTGGTTTAATAAAAAAAATCTTTACAAATCTTCTTTTTCTTTTTTAATTGTATTTTTTATTTTTATTTATTTATGATTAAATTTTTGTAAAAATACTAATAATGTAAAATTAACACTAAATTTAAAAAAGGGCCTTTTTGCATGTAAAAATTTCCCGAGCCTATTGTGTTGCTTGACTACTTCAACGCCATAGACTTCCCTTGATATTCACACTAAATTCTAATAAGCTCTTCTTCCTCTGTCCAATGTGTCACTCACATTTTGACCTTGAGACTATTTAACAAATAAATAAATAATAATAAAATATATGGGCACGCTATGCTAATAATCTTGTCATGCGACATCCACGTCAGTTATCGCACCAGCAAAAATTAATAGTGATACCACGTCAAGCTTGATAGTTTGCGTTAAATGTAATATTTGAAAAAGACTTCATAGTCCTGCCTAATCTAGTTCGAGCTGAGAGTGCCCACTAGGGGGTAAAACCCTTTCAAGTTGAATTCTCTCTATTCACAAGACTTGAACCCGAGAACTTGTTTAAGGTGAAGAGCCCGAGAACTTGTTTAAGGTGAAGAGGCACCCTGACATTTCAACCAATCAACTTTAGTGTAGTATATCTATAGATTTGTTAGGATTATGAGTCACCGTAGAAGCAGCTTCGAACATCGCCATGTCCACTGCGAATGAAGGGGACCTACCAGGGACATGAAGTTTAAACTCAAATTATCTTGTCTATACTGGTCTAAACTACTAGTCTACTATAGGCTATTTAGGGAGAAAAAGTATTCTATCGTCTCAATCAATCTGTTTTATTTTTTGTGAATTTAAGAAGTAGTTTCATACCGATGGTTCAAATAGGAAAAAAAAGACTTCATAGTTAAATGCAACAAAAGAAATTGCTGACTTGCCTAACGGCATGCACACTTGTCCTTGATCGAGAACTTAAACATTAGTACAACGACTCAGACTTTGATTTACTAGTACAAGTCAACTAAGCGCAGAGCTGGCAACACGACGGCAACCATTTTATTTATCAACAGGGAAGGATTCTTTAGCTTCCACCATCATAAAGAATCCACGAGACCGCCACGGGACTCATCAGGCTCTGGGGATGTAGACAATGGAGTCCTGAGCCAGGAAATGGCATAGTGGGATAGTTCCAGGCTTGATGTTGAGCATCTTGAGAGGGTGATAGTTCGGGTCCCACTCCGCAGTGTCAGTGTGGCAGATCATCAGCGGCTCGGCTGTCGACCCGTCCAAGCCCTTAAGAGGGACCCTGGCAGCGTAGGCCTCGGTTGTCTTGAACGAGTGGCAGTAGAATACGGCGTACGGGTAGTGAAGCTTGTGGCACACCACGAACTTGTTGCCCTCGAGCTTCTTAGTTCCAGACTGGATGGTATAGTCCTGCTTCCTGGCTTGCTCCTTCGCTTTGGTGGTGAAGGTCTCGACGTTGTTCCCGAGCCGGGTGGTGGTGAAGTCGACCATGGACTCGAGCGAGGTTGCACAGCCCTTGTCCTCCTTGCCGATGGACCCGGGTCCCACACACCTATTTATGGTGCTACTGATCTTCTCGGCTTCTACCGACCCTGGCTTCACCGAATACCGGCGGAAGATCTCCGACAACATAATAGTCGAGAATGGCATCGATTCGACCACCTTTCTCAACACAAAGCTCTCAGGGTTTGTGCTCTTGATGAAGTGCAGGTTCATTGTCTTCCCGGGGCGCAAGTCGGTCTCCCGGAAGTACAGGGACCAGTCCTCGTCATCACCTGTCCTACTCCCGACAACCTTGTAAACCTTGTGCTCGCGGTTGGGAATCAACATTTTCTCATCGTTGATGCTCACACCTAAGTTGGATTACCGAATTACTATCAGGAAATTACAATAAAAAAACTGCATAATACGATTATTGGACTACATTGTTTTTTTTTTTAAAGCTACTGGACTACATTGTTGAACAAACTTTTTGCTTATAATTCTATGCAAATAAAGAGTAATGACATTTTTTAAGGGTAAATATTAAGCGCCTAATTTAGCTCTATATTAGCGCAATCACTGGTCGGTTAGGGTCTTGTTCTATGTTAGAGTTCCATGCATATTGTGGAATTTCGGGGGAGAAAAAGGTAGATTGTTTATTTTAATGAAAATTCATGAAAGGATAAGAAAGAAAGATGATTAAAGGAGTAAAAAGAATCCCAATTATAAAAATCGAATCCCAGATATTTTTTTTGTCCTAAATCGAAGGCAGTTGTACGGCATCAAACCTTCTTTTTCAATATAGAAGAAGTGACTAAATGGGTAACAGCAGCCATACTGACAAAA
The DNA here is from genome assembly GCA_037672795.1 of Lagerstroemia speciosa. Taxonomy (NCBI): domain Eukaryota; kingdom Viridiplantae; phylum Streptophyta; class Magnoliopsida; order Myrtales; family Lythraceae; genus Lagerstroemia; species Lagerstroemia speciosa. Next base: position 2,026,884 of record CM075292.1, read on the forward strand.
ATCGAATTCAAAATTTCTTTTCTTGATCCTGAATCAAAGGTTAATGCAATTGCATCAAACCAAACCCTCTTTTTTAGTCCAGAAGAGATGAGAATGCTGAATAAATAGGTAGAGGAATCTAGTTGGTAAAAATCGAATCCATAACTTCTTTTTCTGGTCATGAATCGAAGGCAATCCTGTTGTATCAAACCCTCTTTTTTAGCATAAAAGGGAATAAGAAAAAGGTGATTAGAGAGGTAAGACGAATCCAATTAGTAAAATATCAAATATAAGACCTCCTTCTTAATCCAGCATTGATGACAAGACAATACTACTGCACGAAATTGCCGGGGTTTATTTATTAGAGTTGGTATTGTCTATCTTACCATTCATTTAAATAAAAAAAAATTATTTATGAAAATTTTAGGGAAAAAAGCCTTTGTAGAGAAGGGAAAGAAGACGGTGGGACGATGAACGTGAAGGTGACGATGAGCGATTTGTGCAAATCTCAATCACCATTGCCCGTGCATGGATGCCCATCCATCCAGGCAGTGGTGGTTAGTGTTCGAGCCCCACCGCCCACAATTGTACAGGTATAATCCCAAGTAAAACTGACAATTTTACAAGCATAATCCTATTCGTAAAAGTATAATCCTAAGTAAAATTGACGACGATGAAATATCGACCTAACCACCGTAGTGAGGTCGTCGGCGGTTCCTAATTTCATTTTTAACCTCATCTAGGGAGGTGGCAGCTTGCATTGAATCCTATTGCCACCCAATTTTATCTCGGATAAAATTTGATCCGAGGCAAATTCAAGGATGATGAAGCTTAATATCAGCTGCCACTACCTGGGTGAGGTTCCCCAATACTGTTAACGAGCTCATCTAGCAGGTGGTGGCTGACATGGAGGTCCATCCCCATCGCATCCAATTTTACTTCAGATAAAATTTGATACAATGCAAATTTGGAGACGATGAGGCCTAACGTCAACCACCTCCATTCCACCATCGTAGGTGAGATCATATGTGGCTCCTGATGTTGTCGGTAACCCCATCTAGCTGGGGAGGTGGTGACTCGCATGGGGCCCCCTCATCGTGATCCTAGATGGGTTTATCGACAGCCTTGGTGCTACTGATGACCTCGTACCTGAAGCGATGGTGACCCACTTCGAACATCCAATTTTATCTCATGTTAAAATTGGAGTCACGACACCAATCGCTACCGGCCCATCCATTTTCTCCCTTCCCTCCCTCCCTTCACCGATTTCCTTTCCTTCCAAAATCTTTGGACATATTTTTTTTAATAATTTGAAAAATACTTTGAAATTTTGAGTGAGGGTAAATTTAATTTTCTTAGCAAATTGAAATGGTGTAAACATGGTAAAAAGGTAAAAGTTTCCATTCCTTTCTTAACCCCAAAAAAATTCACTGTGCTTTGTAACTAAAATTCCATAATCATCACGCAGCCACGCTGTGGACACAGAGCGAACATAATTATGAGAAATAGTATATTTCACATGCAATGTAAGTCTGTTAATTTCCTAAATTTATAAATGACTGGTGCATATATTACTACATATAGACTATTAGATATGAATTAATAAAATATCTATAAATCTTTTTTTATACTGTTTTAGAGTATATATTATTAATTAATTATACTCTTGAAATTAAATTGAACCGGCAGGTAGGATGTCTCTGATGGCCTTTGGCATCGTGGTGTTGGGTAGCTCCGAGTTCCAGTACGCTTCTTGAGGCAGTTCGATTCGCGCCGGAGCGACGTCAGCCGGTGCGTACTGTGGCGCGTGCAGTGCACAAGAGGCACCCACTGTCACCTGAAAATACCATGCATGCATCGACACACACACACATCAATCTGTACCGATTATATCGATAATCGTATAGGGACAATCATTTATTATACCATGAAACGTTCGGGTTTGAATCCGAAAGTCCTAAGTCGAGATTTTTAGGACTGGACAAAAAATTGTCCTGAGAGATTTCTTGATTCGCTGTCCCATTTTAGAATAGCAGTTTTTCCGAGAAATTCGGCATATGATTGCAGCAGTGCATCCGAATTTCCCAGCATGCATTGACAGTATCCGTCCACTCGTACTAGGGTAACTCTGTCGTTGTTGGATGTTCTATCGAATCGGTTCGAGTTCGACCGTCCGACAAGCAGATGGGAAGAGAAATGTACTTGAGAGAGAGAGAGAGAGAGAGACTTACAGCTAAAACGGCAAGAAAGGCGGCTAGATTCGAGTCCATGACGAAGATGCAGAAGGGCCAGACGTGGAAGCTTTAAGAGCGGAATCTTTACGAGGGGAATCTTTTTGCATGGATGGAGATGGAACCCGAACGCACCGTACAATTTATAGGGTAAGCTTAGATTCCGTGCTCCCCATCTGTTCAACATGCACTCATTTTTGGGCTACACTTCTCATAACATGCATTGATTGCAGTAATGGTGTAAGCTAACGAGCCACTAATAAATTTTAATCGCTAAAATATATAGTAATAGTGGCGATTCATTGCCTTTCGTTTTATAACATTTGAACTTTCAAGTTTATTGAGAGATACATTAGACACTGAACCACTATTAAATTGCTCTATCTAGACCACGTGGCTAGGAAAGGTCTATCAAAGTTTTATGAGAGCCGTGCGTGTAGTGCAATAGAGAAGCGCCTTACATCACAGTATTATTACATAATAATACGTACACTGTGGAACTAAATAATAAAATTTAATCATTTAAAATTTTTTAATAAATTCTAAAACATCCGAAAATAGCTCTACAAATAGTTGAATCATATTAATTGATTTCACCTTAAAAGTAGGGATGGATTTAAGGATGCACGGGGTGATTGCCCCTAAATTCAAAGAAGACGTTCAATGTTCCATGCTTTCGTCCCTTTAAAATCTCTTCTTCAATCCTCTATTCGGTTTTACCTTTATATTGAAAATTCTAAATCTGACCCTACAAATAAGAATTACCATACGATAATACCATTTCATAAAATACTTCTCAAAACAATTCATAGGATAAGCCTAGGTTCTGTCGTCCAGCAAGTGTTTGACATGCCTTCACCTTTAGCTACACTTCTCCTAACATGCATTGGCTAGTCTTGGATATGAGTCAGCCAACAATTGACGCAATTCGATTGTTCGAAATAATTCGACATTTTTTAAAAAATAAAAAAGTTATATTTATATTATAGTAATAGAGCAAATTAATGATTAGAATATACTTAATGGATCAATTAAATTCAAATACGAAAAAGTTTAGAACCCATTAAATTTTTTAGATTTAAGGTATATACGCGATTGAAACGTAGGAAAATCCCTTCACTGGCTCTAGCGGCAATCAAGGATTTACTGCAATCTATGCAGTTTTTCTATTTTTTTTTAAAATGTCTTGTAAGTGTTGGAAAAATGGCACGAATAGCACGTATAGCACGTATAAAATGTGTGAATGAGAAATTGTGTCTCATGAAATTTGAGGAAATTATACGAGTACGATCAGTCGATATGAAAATATACCGATGGATATCCATTGAACTTCAATTGTGTGGATGAATGTGACCACATACACGAATGGATTTGTTCCTATGTTCCTCTTAATTTCATCCATCATTTGCGATTAATTGATCGCATTTGCAGGAGAGTTTTCATGTCTAATGATTGAAGTTTAATGGAGGCAATCATTGGGAGCCTTAACTCTCCACGTATGCCAGCATCTCCACTCCACCTATATATAAGTGGTATGCATGGAGAATAAAAGAGTGAAGAAAAGGAGTTCTTCATAAGCAAGCATATTGTGTGTCATTTGACCGATAACTTTCGCCTTCTTCATAAAATTAGTTCTAGGAAATATTCCTCTCTCTATTTTGTCGTGCATTGTTTTCGGTGGTGTTCATTTTCTGTTTCAGTTCGCCTTGGAGCTTCAAGTTCGGTGCTACTTACAGCTCTGCAGTCGTTGTACCCTGGGAGACTTACGTCCACGTGTCCTAAGCACAACCGAGAGGGGGCGGATAAGTCTTAAGGAAACTGTGACCGCTACAGGCCTCGACGATCAGTAACATTTTCATACTATTATGTTCTTTCCTTTTAGTCGATTACTCTTTTCATACGGTAAAGTCTTTCTAGCATGATTCCGTGCCCAAAGAAAGAATCAAAATTATTTCTACTTATATTATTTATCCTTTAATTGTGGCCATCGAGATCATCTTTTTGACTGAGGAGGCTCTAAAGTAAGCATATCTTATGGGAAGATCTTTTGATCAATCCTCAACTTTTGATGAAATATATATAGGCAATCTCGGAAAAACCTTTCAAATTCTATAAACATTTAACTCAACTTTTAGTTTTTTTGCCTAAATTATCTTATATCTTTTATTGGATTTTTCGTATTCTTTTTGCATTTAACTTCAGTCTCCTCAACAGAATTAAGTTCATGACACATGAAAAGGGAATATGTCTAATTAACGACATACAATCTGTCATGATACTTGTTAATTTTTACTTCAAGATAATCTTTGTTTCGACCAACCTAAGAAAGGATTTAGTTTGTCTTACACATATTTACACATTATGTTTTGTAGCTATTAAGCCTTCAACATAACTAATACATGTCTTTTTTTTAAAATTATTATCTTTAATTTAATTAAAAGATATTTAAGATTTAATAATTATGGTTTGTTTCATTCTAACAATTACATTGAAGGAAAGCATAAAATCTCTATTTTGAAAAGGGTAAATTGCAAATAAAAGCACATGGTTCACTTATTTTCTCAAAAGAAGTTAAACATTTCAAATTAAAAAAATAAAATCAATGCTTTCATTTTATTTTCAAATTAAGTCATACCTTTTAAGTTTGAAAAAATTAATCATATGATTTTATGTTGTTCTTAAAAAAAGTTAAACTTTTCAAATTTATAAAATCAAATCATATTATTTTATCTATTAAATTAAACTAATATATTAAGATATAAACTTATATGCTTCGACAATATATTCTACTTATTTTACTCTTATTATGTACCTACAAATAGGTAAAATTAGAGTAATTTGTATTTAAAATCAGTTTATTAACTTTCTCCTAAATTAAGATTAATATTACTTTTGAGAAAATACAAATAGCACTTTATATATAAGAATTTGAGATAAATTTAAAGAAAATTTCTGAAGTACTTTGTTCTCTCATATAGAAAAACATTATAAAGGATTAGTCATCTAACGTTTAGGTTAGACAAGTTAGCCTAATTCAATAGTAAAATAAAATAATGTGATTTTAATTTTCATTTATGAAATGTCTAGCTTAAATTGAGATTAAAAATAAATCAAGTGATTTTATTTTTAAATTTTGAAAATTTTGATTTAATTTGAGTATAAAATGAAATTACATGATTTTATTTTTAAATTTGAAATGTTTAACTTTTTTTTTTTAGAAAATGAATAACCTACATGTTTTTCTATGTAATTGACCATTTTTAAAATCGGTCTTGTTTCTCCAACGTATTATCATTTTCCTATTCGACTGGTTGATCGAAGAAGAAGAGAGGAAGGGAAAGAAGCTTAGTTTTCAAAGAGATTTCTCATTCTTAATCAATTTTCAAGAGGAAAATCGGCAGAAATAAAAGTATATTATTTTCTTATTAATTGTACCACGAAAACCATTTTCTGTTTATTATACTTCTAATTATGTTTTGTTTTTATCCTCACTTTTTTTTATCAATTTCATTAAATAATAAAATTCACGCATAGCAGGAGTCCACTATATTTAATTTATGTGTGTGTATCTATATATATATATGTGTGTGTGTGTGAAGATCACCTAGTTTAGCCATCTCCTTCAATCCTCTAAATTCGTTCACATATGCAAATAAATTGCTTCATGATAGCCAAAGGATGATAATGAGAAATGACCCTCTAATCAGAATCCTGCCAAACATCGATTCTAATTCAATACTGGTTATGAGTATCATGCGGATCGGACTTGGGAAATCAAGAGAAATTGGGTTGGTTTTTTCACGGTTATAAAGAAGTCTAATTAATGATAATCAAGCTCAACATCTCTTAATTTCAGGTAGAGACCTAAACTACTATATCAAACATTATATCTCAAAGCCGTATAGGATTTAAGTTAATTAATATGGTCTAACTACGAGATTAATCGATCGAATATAATGTGATATTTAATTAGTTGAGCTGATTAAGTAATCTAATTAAATTTAAGTAAGAGAATTGATGACATCTCGTAGAATACGTGGACCTGGCTATAAGGTGTGGGGAACTTCTCTTTGATCGTTTGCTAGCATGATAGCATATATATATGTATGTATATATATATATATATCTATGTACACACGCTAGTCGAACCTTGCGAGCACCTCTGGCCCGATCGAGGCGAGCCATCTCTGGCATTGAATGGGGACTGCTTTGGTGAATGTGATGTTTTGAAAGCATATCAGTGCCTGTAAAGAATTACTGGGGACGGCCGAGGCTGTCAAAAGATGAATCGGCACGACGCAAACGAATCTGACGGTCTCACTTCTGGTAAGCCTCGATTGGGATTAGTGGACCAGAGCGACCCTTCCCGGTGGTGGTTGGAGTTCGGATCGAAGGAGACACCCGCCGCAGCAGCTCCGGGGAGCAATTCCAGGAGCTTACTCACAATGGAGGCATGAGTGGGGCAGCATCACAGAAAAAGGGCAGTAAGCTGAGCGAAAGAAACTGTTCTAGGGTTAGCGGGTGAGTGGGGTATATAAAAACACAAAGTAAACCTTAAACAAATGTTTATTTAATAAATAGGAATAAGGGTAGTTGTGGAATAAGAAAAAGACACGAAAACTGTATACATCAAGTCTGATCCTTTTTTTTCACCAAGATCATAGGCAATGCCTATGCGGTGCAGCTGTGGTGAATGATACATTATCTCCCATGTCATCTGCTCAGGTACATCCTTCTGCATCACAAGGAAACCTATAGAACTTCATATTCACGGGTTGAGCCCTTCCTTGAGAAATTTGCGATGATCATGGCCTTGTTTTGGAGGAAGGCACCTGGGTTCAGCAAAAACATCAGCATACTCCTCAAATTAGCCTGCAGGGCTCCTCACAATCGAGGTCCCTTTAGAACCTTCAGATTACTCAATCCCTTGAAGTTGCACAATTGTAAAGAAGCTTCCATTTAGGGCTGAGATTGTTCATGCCTTCATCGGTGAACAACTGCAGCCTCTCACCGGAGCCTCCTCTTAACACACAGGCTCACCGAAATTCCATTTCAAGTGTACTTAACTTCTAGATGATGTGCCTTAATGTCAAAAGCCATTGGATTCTCAATACCGTGTCATAGTTACTTAAAAAGAGAGCAGTAATACATCGACCATGACTGAACTCCCTCTCCCGTTCTGCATTTTCCATTTGAAGCACTACAAAGAATTGATAAAACCTCCGTGCCATCCGCCACTGCCACCTTCAAAGGTGTATCCTTGTGGTCGTGCTGCTTGATTTCCTTCCCACTTTCAAGTTTTAGTGTATTGTTGATTTGGAAACTTGGATTCCCCAAGCAGTATTAGAAGGTCACTAGATGGCCAGAGTTACAATTCAATCACCTCAAGACTTCTTCAACAGAATTAACTAACGCCCATGGGCTTACAAAACCGAATTAACCACGCCTGACCACCCTCTGGTAATTGGTCCCTCACTCATTTTTTTTACAGCTTTACAATCTAACCCCCCGGAACTTTCTCACAAGTTACAAATGATCCTTTGTTCGTAACAGTTCCACGGTTCTTACGTACAAACTCAAGAGGAATAAAGTAGCGCTGCATCAAGTTCACAGGGCAGGTCTGAGCAGTGACTGAATCTCCACATGCATCAGAAAAACGATCCAATTATGCTTCTTTTCTATTCTCCAATACCAGGCACAAAGCACATTTGCTGTTTAGGTTTTGTCTAATCAATGCTTGAGCCAGTAGTTTCTCAACTGAGCCATGTGGAGCAGTATCTCATCCCGACCTTGGTTCGTGACACTGCTGGTCATGATCCACGGTGGTGCTGTCTGAAAGAATCCCCTTATCAGCTCTTGAAAATCGCTAACGTTCTCTTCGGGTCTCTTCCCACCATTCTTCTTCTTCTTCCGCTTGTCGCATTTGGTGAAGATTAACGTCATAGGGATCTAGAGCACAAGGAGTTTAGAAATGAAGGATAGACAGAGTTGAAGAGACGAGATAATGTTGGACGAATATCTTCATCTTCACTGTTCTACACAGACACTTTCAGAATTTCTTTTCCTGGATTCATATCTTCTTCTTCTTTTTTTCTTGGAAAGTTATAATTTCATTTTCTCATGAAAGGTAACAAAATTTTGTAAGGAAATGGATTCATGTCTTCGACGCCAAAGAGAGAGAGGAACATAGAGAGCAAAACAAACCACTAGCCTTATTTTAAAGGTCGCTCTCAGTTCTGTAAAATCTCCCATTTTAGATGCATTAACGGTGTTTACCAGTCCACATGTTTCCATCAAAGACAATACCTGATTCTCACCCAACCAACTAGCATATTCAAGGTCAATCTTTTTGGCAGGAATGCTTGCGTCTATCAGGAGGAACACTGAGACCAATGTTGATCGGTTCAGGAAATAGTCTTTAGTGAACTTGCTCCAATCTATCCTGAGTTCTTGAGGTGCAGCAGCATAACTGTTTGTAGTAGTCACAGAAGGACATAAAATGATGCCACCAGATTAGAAAAGCAGTAAAAAGAGAAAAAGGATAATAAGCTCGAGAGCATATTGAGCTTGCGGAGGCATCAAGAGATTTTAGATAAGAAAAGGTCCTGGAGATTTTCCATATCAATGTCCGGTACCACTTTGCCAGTGAGATGTGAAGGCTGTAATAATGATGGAGGCCTGAACAGAAGACTGGCGTATGTGTTGAAAGCAGCAGCACGGAGATCCTAACTGGCTAACCCAGGTTGTGATAGCATGCAAAGATTAAAGAGGAACACAGCTAATCTAAAAACATAAAAATGCTGCTAGAAGGTGCAGTTACCAACTTGCTAACTAACATAAATAAAATATGGAATGAAAAATGCAATCAAAGAAACCAGAAAGATCGGAACTCATGATGCACGAGTTCCGTTTGATGAGATATAAATCAAGGATAGAACCAGGGAGTAACAGCAAGTCGTACCCATATCCTGGCAAGTCCACCAGATACCAACTACCATTTATCCGGAAATGGTTTATGCACTGTGTCTTCCCTGCACCAAATACAAAACCAAGAATACAAACTGATCAATGTGGAACTTTGATACCCATAAGATCCTTGATTTGTTAGTTTTGTTCCTTAGCACCTAACATAACAGTTCCATGCTCGAAGAATGGTCTGATTACTTTTACTTAACATGATCATTCTCCAAAAGGGAACTTCTGATAACCCAACAAAATCGCATTTTACTCAAGCTCTGACCCTAATGACTGAGAAATGAAGGCCTCAGATACTCAAACTGTGCCTTCATTTTCACATGTAGACATTTATACAAACATGTAGAGAGCAGTGTTAAAGCTCCATTTTGGTTTGAAATCCCATGACAATTTGTCTCGTCTATGCAATTGTTAACAGTACACATCTTCTTAGGAGAAAACCAACCGGGCTTCTTTGATGTCAGAGCGAGCTTCTTCCTCCTCACCAGCGAGTTAAGAAGCGAGGACTTCCCGACGTTGGACCGGCCCACGAGGGCAAATTCAGGGAGGCCGTCCGAGGGGCAGTCCTCGGTCCGGACGCTGCTCTTAACGAACTCGGCCTCCGCCACCTGGGCGTCTCTCGCGTACCTGCTGAGCACGATGTTGGAGCCCTTCAAGACCCTGACGCCTATGTCAGAGCTGTCGCGGGGCACGTCAGTGTCCGGCGGGACGAAGAGCCTGTCAAGCGGTATCTCGATGGGGGGATCCAGGGGGTCGACAGCTGGTTCGGCGGAGGGAGGAGGCTCCGCGGCCAAGAGGGTGGAGTATCGTGGACGGTGGAGGAGCTTGGAGAGCGAGATATTGGGAAAGAGGTAGTGGGCAGCGGAAAGGGACTGGGGTTTTGGAAGCAAGGTGGGGAAGTAGAATCTATGGAGGTGAGCGAACACCATATCTCACTCCCTCTAGCGCTCTCTCTCTCTCTCTCTCTCTCTGAAGAACAGGACTGAAAGTGACGAACTTTTGGAGGCCGGGGAGGAAGGGCGGATGTAAATCGGAAGCAATCGGTCGGTCACGGGCGATGGGCAGACCGTCCGGTCGGACCGGTGAATTTTCATGGCAAATTATCCCCATCCTCTTTTTCCCCTCTTGGCCCCTGTTAGCTAATTTATTTTACGAAATAACTTGTCTCAATAAACCCATGCATTTCACAACTACCTTTCTTATTTTAGTACCATAATTTTTTTTGTTTGCATCACGTTATATTCTTGGACCAGTTGAAATGCACCTCGAGACTAATTTACGGTTGGATTGGAATCCGTAAGAAAATTCATGTCGACTCTCCCAACCTGTGGATCAATCCTATAATCATGCATTTAAGGGTCTAACGATAGTGAGGGAACCACTATGTTAACCTTAGATTAGTTTTGGTACCATAATTATTAATTGGATGTTCCCTCGTATTACTTATAAAATTATTAATTATAAATTTATATTAGTTTTATTCCATAATTTATAGGATCTTATAATTGAACATTAATTTTTATAATATTATTAATACTTATAGAATGTATTACGAATAAATAAAAATAAGATACATAGATTAAAAAAATATTAGGGAGTAATTATAAATTTAAGTGATAGTTATATTTTATAGGTGACTTTACAATTTTATCTCATTTATTTTATTGATTAAAAAATCTATTTCTTAAATATTTTGTAAAACTTTAAAAATGGTAAAATTGTCATAATCGATAGATTTTGTACATTTATAAAATTTGGATTAGAGAACTTATTTAAGATATTGAATCGAGGACATGCAATTTCTAGAAAACAAAATTTTCAATTTTTTGAGAAACCTAGTTGAAGGTGATTGAACTACTTCTGGGTGAAAACTAATTGTATGTAAAAGATGGGGCGGACAGTGGAGTAACATAAAATTTAGGGTCGAAAAAGGAAATTTTGCATAAAAGAAGGGAGCCCGTCTGCTTCCAGATCTCAACCTCAAATCTCACAGGCTGGTAACATTATCAGTTAACCGTGTTGCGGACTTCGTCTCTTCTCAGATTCATTCATTTACGTGCTTGGACTCTCTCTCTCTCCCCCTCGATCTCTCTCCCTCTCTAAGAAGTACGGCCGATCTCACCTCTGCACTGCTCCGCGCGGTCGGCGATGGCTCCACCAGCTCAGTCTCACCGATCTCCGTCGCCTTCTCAACCTTCCGGGTAACTCACTGATTCATCAATTTCCACCTCACCGATTCTGACTCAATTCTTCGTTGCCTCCGGTATCAAGAAGCTAAGCTCAATTTCCATGTCCCCTAGTTCACATTAGACCTAATGGATTAGCACGGTTATGATCGCTGCATTCATCGCAGTTGAGTCTGCTGCTGTCTCCACTGTTCCCATCGAAGCGGTTCAGACACTTGCATTATGTTTGGAATTGCTATTTGATCTTTTATGAATGGCGCAGTAGGTTATTGAGACTTATGAGTTTGCGAGTTCCAGGTAGTGGTTGGAGTGAAACAGCAATTTGTGTTAATGATAGTTGGTATCTGGTGTGAAATGGTCTCAGAATTGGTGTGATTTCAGTTCGTTTGGCTTTGGAAGAGATGACTAGGTTTACCAGTAGACTGACCTAGCAATATTGAATTTTCAGTTGTTTTGGCATTAGAAGAGGTTTTTCAACAACTGCTTTGCAGTCAGCATCATAGTCATACTAATCCTTCCTTGGGAAATTAATTATGACGATCTCTTAAGATTTAGCTCCAAGGCAATTTAAAAAGTCTCTGATGATTATTAAGACGAAGAAGATGGGGAGAAAACTTGTTAGTAATTGGAATTGGATATTTAAACTATGCTTCAGTCCAGCTCTTGCCCTCTGATGCTGAATTACAGCTGCCAGTTACTTCAGTACAATTAAGGCCATAGCAAGTTTCCCAACATGAGCTCAAAATGTTGCATATTTTTGTGAATGCTCAGTGCTCACCTGCAACCTAAAGAACATGTTATGGTTATATGGCATTTAAAATCATGATGCAATCCTAACTTATACTGTAATTTTTCCAGAAAAGGGGAGGTATCAGAACTGAAGTCACAGCTACGGCAGCTAGCAGGCAGCCGAGCTCCTGGAGTTGATGACTCCAAGCGTGATCTATTTAAGAAGGTCATTTCCTACATGACAATCGGCATAGATGTCTCATCTCTCTTTGGTGAAATGGTGATGTGCTCTGCAACATCGGATATTGTTTTGAAGAAAATGTGTTATTTGTATGTTGGGAATTACGCTAAAGTAAATCCAGACCTTGCTCTATTGACGATTAACTTCCTACAAAGGGACTGCAAGGATCAGGACCCAATGATCAGAGGGCTAGCATTGCGCAGCTTGTGTTCACTGAGAGTACCAAACTTGGTAGAGTATTTGGTTGGACCCCTGGGGTCAGGATTAAAGGATAGTAATAGTTATGTAAGGATGGTGGCTGTGATTGGGGTTTTGAAACTATATCACATATCATCTTCGACATGTATGGATGCAGACTTCCCAGCTACACTGAAGCATTTGATGCTTAATGACCCTGAGACCCAGGTTAGATCATTCTTCTTTTGCTTCTATTTCTTGTTTGGCTGGCAATCCAATTGATATAAGATTGTCGTGGACCATATATTTAGTAGTGCCTGTGGTTGCCTGGTATTCAAATTATCTTCTACCTTATGAATGAGACTTTTGATCTGAGAGAGAGTGACTATTTTGAGAACCTGGTTCACCTTGCATATTTTGTGATGCTTATCATTTATTTGCTGTTGATAGTGCCCTGAATCTTTCGCTGAAAAACCTTCTTTCAACATTGGATGGTGAATGATTCTCATCTGTCCTTTTAAATCTTGTCCTGTCTCATTAGGTGGTAGCAAATTGCTTATCAACTTTACAAGAGATTTGGACTGCAGAAGCAAGCAACTCTGAGGAAGCATCACGCGAGAGAGATGCTTTACTTAGCAAACCTGTGATATATTACTTTCTGAATCGGTATGTTTCCCGCCTTGGTTCATGCCTCCAGGCTTTTATCTTGAAAATGATTTATGCATCACTTGATTTAGCATTCGATGTTGTGAAAACTTGGAATAACTGCTCCTGCTACTTCAATTATCACTTCAATGCAATAAATTCTTGCACGGCCTTCCTTTACGTCTTCACTTCTTTAGAGCATCTTCTCAGTATTTAGTTTTCTTCTGAAATTTTTACCATGCTAGAACAGCAAGCCTTGTCTTCCAAAGCAGATGGATGGGTAGGGCAACTTTGTTGTAGCACATGTACAGTTGGGAGCCTTTCTCAGTTTGTTACCAAACCCTTACTTTTCTTGTTTGATTGAAATATGTTGTTATTTGGCATAATTAGTGTCTTCTCTTTTTCTTGTGGATCAGATGTTGTGACTAGCAGATCCTTTTTCTGAATAGCAAATAAGAGTTGTGAGTGGCAAATTCTTATGCTCCATACGAGCAGCTATTTTGCCCAATTCTCTACTTGTATGGTAATATATGATTTCTGACTGAGATTCTCTGAAACCTTCTGAACATCAAGTGTTAGTTGCATTTCCGTAGCGGTTCTGTTGGGAATACTATTCTTTGACACACATACAACCTTCTTCACTTATATCCAGTACTTTGAGTGATCCAAAACTGCTTAAAACATGTTATTTGTTTGATTTCAGGATTAAGGAATTTAGTGAATGGGCGCAATGTCTTGTGCTGGAGTTGGTAGCTAAATACGTGCCTTCAGATAGTAATGAAATATTTGACATCATGAATCTCCTTGAAGACCGACTTAATCACGCAAATGGTGCTGTTGTATTAGCTACTATCAAGGTGTTTCTGCAGTTGACATTGTCCATGACAGATGTTCATCAGCAGGTTCTCACTCTAGCATTCTTAATTTTGAAATATGTTATAGCCAATCATTCGTGACAGATTTTTTTTCCTAAACAACATTTAGCTTTCTAGTTTATGATTTTGGTAAAAGCTGAATGCAATTTCTCGAGGTTGTGATTGTTATTCAATTCCTTCTATCATGAATTATCGCATTTTGCAAGTGAGAGCATGATTTCATGGGGAAAAATTGAATCTTTATCTTGAGATCCTGCCTTTTTATGTTTCTTTTGGTCATCTCACCTACTTCACGTTGCCAACAGACATAGTATCACAAATATATTAATTTGCATGCAAGTACGGTTGCTATTGACTAATACATTTTGACCTGTTCACACTTTGTTTTTTGAATTAGGTCTATGAACGTATTAAAGCTCCTTTGCTAACCCAAGTGAGCTCTGGCAGTCCCGAGCAATCTTATGCAGTTTTGAGTCATCTGCATCTCTTGGTGATGCGTGCACCAATTCTGTTTTCTTCAGACTATAAACACTTCTACTGCCAGTACAATGAACCATTTTATGTCAAGAAGCTGAAGCTTGAAATGCTTACTGCGGTTGCAAATGAGAGTAACACCTATGAAATTGGTGAGTGAATACCTAGCATTTCCCGGATCTAGCCACTAGCGATTGGAGCTGTCTCCAACGTTTAGCTCAAAAGGAAATGCGTGGATATATTTCAAATCTAGTTGTTGATTAGATGAAAGAATCTATCTTAATTCCGCTGTTTAACGTTGGGATTTTTTCAGTGACAGAATTATGTGAATATGCTGCAAATGTTGACATTCCAATCGCTAGAGAATCCATCCGGGCTGTTGGGAAAATTGCACTTCAGCAATATGATGTCAATGCAATTGTGGATAGGCTCCTCCAGTTTCTTGAAATGGAAAAGGATTATGTGACTGCTGAGACACTGGTAAATATTGATTTTGTGGATGTTGTTATGTTGATTGTGGTTTTGCAGTTAAATTTTCTATTGATATCTTAGAGTAGCCATCCTTTATTACATTTTCTGGATATGAACAAAGCCTGTTCCATGAACTGTTTAAAGCCGGTTCTATGAAGTTTTTAACATTTTGCTTTCATAAGCCAGTTGATGTGGGTTTCAATACTATTTAGGTTTTAGTAAAAGATTTGCTAAGGAAGTATCCTCAATGGAGCCACGATTGCATTGCTGTTGTTGGAAATATCAGCAGTAAGAATGTTCAGGAGCCCAAAGCAAAGGCAGCTCTTATATGGATGTTGGGGGAGTATTCTCAAGACATGCAGGATGCTCCTTATATTTTGGAAAGCATAGCAGAAAATTGGGAAGACGAGCATTCTCCCGAGGTAGTAAAAGTTTCTTCTGTTATTGTCTTTTATAAAATTCATTTTTCCTTTTTTTGTCAATAAAGGTTTCATTTGCGTTAGTAATAGCACGAGGAGGGTGTAAAGTCATATACAAAAGGATATGCAAAAACAAGAAAGGAAAATGGTCAAAGGGATAACAGAGTCAATCAAATATAAAACAATTGTTAGCATCCAATGTCAATGACTATTGGTCCAAAAACTAAAAATTCTAAGCCATGTATCAAGCAAAATAGAGAAGGTGGTCTTTGCATTTCTTTAAGCTCTTACTCCATTCATTCCAAACCAGCCCAAAAAAATAGAAAATTGACGCTTCTAACAACGTTATTGTTTCCCTTTGTTTTTGCATTCAGTCAATATGCTAGTTCTTGCATGAGGGGTGCTGTTTTACACTTATCAGTCCCTAAAAACAAAATATAATAAGTTGTGCACGTAAACTTTCGATCTTATCAACATTGGCAATGTTGTCAGTTGAGACAATCTAAGTTAATTTTTATGTTGTCTCTTGTAATTCACATGTATGTCTGTTTATTTTGGAGTCATTTTCTAAAGAGAAAAATATCATTTATTATTAGTTATCTCTTCCAGTCAAACAATATAATCTTATTCCTAAATAATTTTAGATATTCAGACATTTGAGATCTTATTTTTTGTGATCTTGACTGCTATTGAAGTAATGGATTTCTATGAATGCTCTTGCCCAGGTTCGCCTACATCTTCTCACAGCGGTAATGAAGTGCTTCTTTAAAAGGCCACCAGAGACCCAGAAAGCCCTTGGGTCAGCATTGGTTGCTGGCCTTGCTGACTTTCACCAGGTGAGCTTATGCCTTATTTTGCCAAATTATACTTATTTATGGGAGAAGCAGATTTTGAGCTGGATAGTTATTCATGGGGTTTGAATGCAGGATGTACACGATAGAGCCT
Source organism: Lagerstroemia speciosa (assembly GCA_037672795.1). Taxonomy (NCBI): domain Eukaryota; kingdom Viridiplantae; phylum Streptophyta; class Magnoliopsida; order Myrtales; family Lythraceae; genus Lagerstroemia; species Lagerstroemia speciosa. The sequence goes on from CM075292.1 coordinate 2,043,231, forward strand.
TGTTCTACTACAGGCTTCTGCAATACAACGTTTCTATTGCAGAACGTGTGGTTAACCCACCAAAGCAAGCTGTTTCTGTTTTTGCTGATCCTCAAAGCAGCGAAATCAAAGATCGCATATTTGATGAGTTCAATACTCTCTCAGTCGTGTACCAAAAGGTGATTATAATTTTACATATCTGCAGCTTTCTGTGAAACTTTGGACTCCTTTCTTTCATCAAATTATCAAGGAGTAACATTAAGTACTTCCATTCCTAAACCTTTTTGATGGAAAATGGTGGCACTGCTTCATTCGGCTATGATTTATCATGTTAAGATAGGAAGATAGTCCCCCTGTTCCATCCAATTCATAAACCCTGTACACTCAGCCTGCATTCATGAGGCTTAGGACCATCTGTGCAATATGCATTTGGTGTTCTTCCTATATCAATTTGGAGTGGTCTATGCGTTACCAGTGATCTGCAGAAGTAAACCGTCAATCTGATTGCTGTAAAATCCTGACTTTAGGTTCTAAAAGCTCAGCCTGTACAAGTTGATAAATTGCAGCTTAAGTTTTCGCTTGTTAAATTGCCTTCTTTACATGAATCTGATGTTGGTGGCTAATTACTGTGACCTTAACTAGTAAATTTGATTTCGACTTACAAGAGGATGTTGAATCATGTCTACAGAGATGTCACATTCTAATGTTACTTCCTCGTGTTTCAATTACAGCCATCTTATATGTTCACAGACAGAGAGCATCGTGGGCCATTCGAGTTTTCAGACGAACTTGGGAGCTTATCTATCGGGGCTGAATCCACAGATAAAGTTGTTTCAGCACAGCAGGTTGAGGCAAATGACAAGGACCTCCTCTTAAGCACTTCAGAGAAGGAAGATGTTAGGGTTCCAACTAATAATGGCTCTGCCTATAGAGCGCCGCCTTCTGATTCGTCTGCATCTCTTTCTGCTTCACAGACATCGTCCGATCTAGTAATTTTAGAACTTCCTCTCCAAGCCTCTCCTAGTTTGGCCATAGACGATCTTCTGGGTCTAGGTTTATCAACTGCACCTGTGTCTCCTGCTGCTTCTCCTCCTCTGAGTCTTAACTCCAAGGCCACCTTGGACCCAGGAACTTTCCAACAGAAGTGGCGCCAGTTACCCATATCTTTATCTCAGGTTAGGGATTTCTTCTTTACATGTTTGGGGGCTTTCTCCCTTTGGCTATTTTGTTTAGTTTTTCCTTCATCTTATCTTGAACAAATATTGCTTTAAATAATTATTCTTAAATTAGTGTAAATTGGTCTTGTTAAGCTACTGGATCCATCCTAAGATATTGTTAGACCCCAACTTTGGAATATATGTTTCTTCCTGATATGCTTTCATAATATAACTGCATTGGAATAACAATGACATTTTTGAAAACTCATGTTTGATAAACGACAAAATTTTTGTTCCCAATACGAAGAAGATGGATAGCTTTTCCTTTTTGAGCTGCCATGTATTGACTCATTCTTTCCATTCTTTTCTTGATTTTTTTCCCCTTTATTTTATACTTTAGTCATGTAACTGGTATCTTGACCTTTCGGGAGAGGGAGAAATCATTTGGAGTTGCCATTTGCTTTCTAAGATGAGTCAAATCCTCCCTGGTCCCATACTGAGTAGATGTTTGTGTCATTTATTTTCTTTTTGTCCAGGACTGCATATTCATTTCTACTTGCATGAATGCCATCATAGTTCTGTTCGTACAGGGAATGATATTTCTGGGAGTAGTAGTTTGAGTTTCCATTAGTCACATGTTATTGACATATGTTGAAAACTTCTATTGACTCATGAAAAACTTTATTCATCTCTAGAATTGATCTTTTTCTCATGCTAGATGGACATTTTCCTTTATTTGGGCTTTGGGCTTTGGGCTCATATCGGTAACTTTGTGCTGAATTCAAGCGATATTACATGTCCCGTTAAGAATTGCCAGCTCTGTTGTAAAATTGTCTTTTTCATTGAGTACTGATTCGTCTTTACTTGTTTTTGAGTTATTTTTTAATCTGATGCGAGTAAGATATTCTCATTTGGTGTAGGAACTCCCTGTGAGTCCTCAAGGGGTCGCAGCTCTGACAGCACCTCAAGCCCTCATAAGGCACATGCAGGGCCACTCCATCCACTGTATCGCATCGGGAGGCCAATCCCCAAAAATCAAGTTCTTCTTCTTCGCACAGAAATCGGAAGATCCGTCTAATTTCCTTGTGGAATGTATAGTCAACACGTCAACCTCAAGAGCACAGATTAATATAAAAGCAGATGACCAGAGCTCATCCCAGGCCTTCTTTACCCTGTTCCAGACGGCCTTGTCCAAATTCGGTATGCAATAATTGTCTGCTTGGGCTATTTTGCTGCTTCTGCAGAGGAAGGCCATTATCATATCGTATTGTTACAACATGCGACAACTGAAGTCCCTTTGTCCGGGGAGGGAAGATCGAATGCATGCGAGAAGAGCGAATATAGCAGGCAGGATATCCACTCCAACTTATTCGGATTTCACTTCTACTGAGCCCCGTGTAACCAGCTGCTTCAGTTGTGTGGTTAGGTCAGTGTTGTACCTCTTCCCCGTCATACTCTCTCTGGTCCGATTTTCTTTTTCGATTTTGGAGATGTGTTGTGGTTGATCCCCCTATGAGATACATGTATGCTGCAGTCGATTGAACTCAATTTTCTGTCAAGGACATTGTAAAGGTTATTTTCTGGAAACAGGTCCATGGCCCTTTTTGTTTTTTGAGCATAATATTGCTAGTTGCATCGAGAATTCCCAAGCTTTGGGCTATTTCAGGTTGGTAGTATTGTGACTTCTAGTAAATATTTTGACTTACTACGTCTTGTAGTTGCACTAACCAAATCAATACCTCGAGTATCCACAGATGTGGACGGAATCACATATTCTCTCGTTCCAATGTCTTCTCGTCTGTAGTCTTGACTCATGCATTGATCTCTATGAATCAAGTCCCAGTAGGGGTCAAATGAAATGTAATACTAGTCCAATCCGGTCTAAGAAGGTCAATAGTCACCAACGGTTTTTTTTTTTCTTTTTTTTTTTTTGCTTCCCCGCAATCTAACATTATCCGAACCCATCGCTCCCTCAATCCAACGCAGGAAAATTCCACGGCTAATCGAAGTCCAAGGGGGAGTGAGATACAGGGTAAGAGCGCAAGCACATAATTAAGTGAACAAGATAAGAATTTTTTTTTTTTTACAGAATTTATTTGAAATTTTACAATCTCGCCTTTAGAAGGGTAGTGTGACCCAAACAGATCCATTCCTGTATGATTCAGAAACTTTTCATGTCTTTTAATAAATGGTAAATAATCTAATCGAGCATATAATTGTCCTGAATTCTTATTTTTAGTAAATTTTTTGAACAACTTAGGAATGTATAAAATTTGATATGTTTGTCCCATTTATAAGATGTTTATTTTTAGGTCAAAATTAATGAGAAACATGAGTTTTTCTATTAAAATTAATGTGCTACGTTAATCATAACTATTACTTTTGACAGAATTTGTAACACAATGCTGAATGGGATAAACGTATCTAATTTGTACATCTCTTAATCACACCAAAAAATCCGTGATAAAAGGAAGGATTCAATCAAATTTCAGGTTGGATTAGGTTATATGCCCATTAACAAAAATGACTTCTAATATTGGACTTTTACCATTTTTGTCGAACATAATAAATAAACAAATTATTGTCCTGATTACAAATTAATGAAATTTGAAAAATATCCCAACAGTGACTTGACCCTCTCCGAAAACTTCGTGGCTCATGGAGATTGAGGACATAGTGGGAACAATTCGACGGAGCCCTTTGTTGCAACTGAAGCCGCACTGCAGGACGCATTTAGAAACTGTCGCCAAACTATAGGGGCTAAATTGAAATTACTGTTAAATATGGAAAACCTTTAAAATACCCCTTTCCTCTTCCTCCTCGCTAAACCCTAATAACTCGTCCGCTCAAAAACTGCTCCTTTTCCTGAACTCCTTGCTCCAGCAACCGTCAGAGGCTCGACCTTGTCGACCTCCTCCCTTGCAGCAATGGCGGCGACTCCCCTCGACGATGAAACGTCAAAGAAAGTGTTCCGTCAAGTACTGGAATCCTCCTCCTCGCGCTGCCATTTCTTTCACCTTCCGGTTCACTGTCGTGCTCCTCTTGATGTCTGTTGATGATTGACTCGCAGGTGGAGTTTTACTTCAGCGACAGCAACCTCCCAAGGGATAACTTCCTCAAGAAGTCGATCAGTGAGAGCGAGGATGGGAGTATCCTTTTTTTCTTAACCGATTAAGTGTTTCGTTAGGATTCTCACTGGAAGCGAAAACCCTCTCAGTGGCTAGCTTAAGCTGTGGCTTCTGAGAGATTATTCCACTTCTAATTGCAATGTTTGTGATGGCCTGTTTCAATGAAGTATTGCCGTACCGTTAACGATTAGTGTATGCATGCGGCAATCCCGGTTTGAAGACGCTTTTCTGAGTTGCATTTGAGCTTTCACACTTTGGTTTAATTCTTGCTGCATTTTTTTTCCTGTTATTTTCAACGATCATGAATTTTCGTGGTCCTGTTATGGGTTTAGCTTAACTGCGTCATAGTGGTTAGCTTGGCGTTGATCTGCTCGTTCAGCCGTATGAGAAACCACCTCAGTTTGGGCAACTTGAAGCCTGAAGAGGTCCCGGAGGATACAGTTCAGGCAGTTGCTGATGTGCTTAGGAAGTCCACTTCTCTTAAAATCTCTGAAGATGGTGAGTCAAAGAGAGTTTTTTTTACTTCTATTGTATTCATGTGTGATTATTGCGATCCCTTAGTAGTTCTTATTACACGATGATGTCTGTGGTTGCGAGGAACTCATGCTTTTTCAAATCTCTGCGGTTCTGTTTATTTGTGGACTGGGTGGAGTGTACTTGGACGGAAGGGTCCATTAAGAGTACTTAACTAAGTTGGTACAGCGTGCAACAAAGTGGGACACTAGCATAGCTCTGTTGAAAAAGAAAAATCATGAAATTTATTTTTCCAATATGTGCATATCGAAAGTTCTTTCTGACATGAATCTCGTGGCATTGCTGCTTTGAAAAAGGATACAGCATGATGGTGCTGGTTAATAGTATAGCTATAAACTGTTATTTCTCCAATTTCCAGGGAAGAAAGTTGGCAGGACAACTGAGCTGTCCAAGGCTGAAGAAGTGATTGAACAGGTGGATGTAAGAACAGTTGCTGCATCCCCACTGGAGTATGATGTGAAGCTGGAGGATGTGGAATCATTTTTCACTCAATTTGCAAAGGTCTTGAATACTCTCTCAAGTTCCGTTTTTGTCCTTTTCTGGTACTTCTGAGTAATGGGTCAGTATGGGGGGTTGTGGAGAGTAATGGAACCGACAAATCTTGGTCACCTGGTGGTGATAATTCCATCTTGTTTGTTATATATGATTCTGTTTCTTGAAATCCTCATTGTTTTGTGTCTCAAAATCTAGATGTGATCTATTTCAGGTTAATAGTGTGAGACTGCCGCGTCATGTTGCAGACAAAAGATTATTCTGTGGTACTGCTCTGGTCGAATTTTCAACTCAGGAGGAAGCCGAGAAGATTTTGGGCCAGAATTTAGTTTATGGCGGTGTTCAATTGGAATTGAAGTCAAAGTGAGCTTTCCTTTCTTCGAATTGAAGTGTCTTTATGCTGCCGATCTGCTCCTAAATCTGTTAGTAATTTAATTTGTTCAATGCATTCTCATGTAAATGAAACATAATTGGATTGGCTTCTATTGCATCCTCAATCCTGCAATGTAATTCCTCTGTTATGCTAATTTATGCTCTGCTCATCTATTCCTGACTACTTTTAAAATCATTACACTGTTCAAGGCAGTGACATCAATACGAAAATTAATTGATCTTCTTACTTTGTAGCCTCTTCTCGTCAATAATCTTCCAAGAGTGTGCTAAATGAAGTTTTAGCTTTAGCATTTTGATATTTTACTAAATTCCATCTAGTTTACATCCCTATAGTAAGAAGCCTGATTCAGAAAAATTTGTAGTTACACATGTAGAAAGTATCCATTGTTGAGATTTGCGCTATTTGATTGTGGAGAATAATTATAAGCACGATAGTTCTTTGGATTGAATTTGAATGAATTTTGCTGCTAATATTGTTGCATGATTATGAATTTATTGAAGGTTAGTACATCTGGTGAGGGTGATTTACAAACACTGCAGTTTTAACTTCCCTTGCTTGTACAGGAAGGAATTTGATGCTGAGAGAGCTCAGAAGATAGAGGAGTTCCAGAGTACGCCAAGGGGTTCAAATCACAAGAATCCCAGCAATGAACCAGAGTAGGACTCAAATGCTGTTTTTCAAATTTACGTGGGATTTAGTGCTTCTCTCATTTAATGACGTATGAATTTTCATGATAATATTTACTTTCAAATTTCACAGCTATCCCAAGGGCTTAATTGTTGCATTTACATTAAAGAACAAGGGAGGAAGAGATTCTGCAGAAAGCAATGGCAACCAAGAGCAAGCACATGCTGACTCAGGGGCTTTGGAGGCTGATGGAGAAGATAAGCGCACGAAAAGCATAAGTGAAGAAACAGATAACAAAGAACCAGAAGTTTCTGATCATGATACTGCAAAGGAAAATGGAGAAAATATTGACGGGAGTAATGATAACGAAAAAGAGGGTAGTGATGGAAAGAACGAACAAGAAGAGAAGTCTTCCAAAGTCCTCCCTGATGAAAACAAAGAACGTAAAACTGCATCTGACTATAAGAATGACAGGAATGTTGTAATGCGTGAGGATTTGAAGGCTCTCTTTAACAAGTTTGGCACTGTTAAGGTACTTATTTATTTGTCTTATGGATTAAATTTTAATTTTTTTCAACTGGGTTCTTTCTGTTATTTTAAAGGACGAGCGATACTTTTTCCTGGCTTCTCATAACTGTGATGCTCATGTTGATTTGTGCATGAAACTTATGTTTTACAAGGTGCCTGTTTTTTGAAGGAGACAATATAATCATAACTAACTCATTCTTTTGTGCACACGGATGTCCGAAGTATGTGGACTTCAAGATGGGAGAACAGTCTGGTTACATTAGGTTTGAGGAACCTGAAGCTTCCCAGAAAGCTCGTGCTGCTGCCGTTCTTGCCGAGGAAGAGGGCCTACCCGTGAAGAATTTCATTGTTACATTGGAACCAGTGACAGGTAGGCAGTGAACTGTGCTGTTTTCACTTTAACCCTTGCCTGCTTCACTCTCAAGCTCTTTGTTTAAAAGTTAGTCACCGAAAGGAGGGATTTTGTTGCCCTGGCCGCGCATATTTTCTATCCATTTGGAGTTGGCGCATTATCCGGTCCATAACCAAAATAGGAGTGGAGAAAGGTTTTCATTGTGTTTTATGCTCAGTCTCAAGAAGTGAATTAGAGGTGTCATATGGCGAAAAGTACTTATCAGGCTACTCTGACCATTTGCTGAGGCAGTCAAACTAATAAGATCTCTGTTGATTAGCCTGCCTATCATGTTTGCGTGTTCCCATTGTGGATCCAGTCTTGTAGTCCACGTTGCTTAATAACATGCCCAAAGGGGTCATACTAGGATTGCTATCTTTACTGGCTCCTTTTGCTGTATGAATTTTAACTAAGGATGTGTTCTTTTTTTGTTGAATTTCTGTGACAGGCAAGTCCGAGAAGGAGTATTGGGCTTCCATCCAGGGTAACAAGGACAAGTTCCGAGATACCAAGGGTGGTAACCGTGGAAGGTGGGCACGGATGTTCCCTATGTGAATCGATTCTATTATACCGCAACCACCTTCTTTTAAGTGCTTGTTGCTCTACAGTTTAGCATGTAACTTACAGTCTCTCCCAACTGTCTCTTCCACAGGGGTGGAAAGCGTTTTGGAGGCGGAAGACACTCCTGTCGCCCGAATAAATCCCGAAAGGTTTCCGAATGAAAGAGGGTTTCTGGAGATTCGTTTTTGTTAGGATGATAATGGGGTTATCTGCCTTCCATTCCAGACAGTTCCTTGTTAAAATGGTTCTACTAACGTTTTTTTTTTTCCTCGGGTTCACTGTCTTATTAATGTAATGAAATATACGACAGTGCTTGTCTCAGGTGATCCCATCTTTTCTAACCTGAACACGATGCAGAATTATTAGCAGTTCACAGGATGGCGAAGAACTGTTCTGATGCTTCTTAGACATGTTTTCCTCCTCGACATATTTGCAATAATTTGTTTTTGTTTTCAAAACAATTAACTTCTGAAAATTAGAACAGCAGCAGATTTATCAGTTTCAGAGTTATCTTAAATATGGAAACAGGATTTGATCATCTCGAATGATGGTGTCAATAATTGAAAACTGAATGAAAATAGCAAAATCCGTTTCCTATTTCTACAAATTTTGCTATTTTTAATTCTTCAAGAAAATTAAAGAATGCTGCGAAAAAGAATTTTTTTTTTTTGTGGCCATAAGTCTTTAAAAAAGTAGCAAAAGCCCCTTTTGACTTTTTAAGAGTTGAGGCTGTTCTTTTGTTTTTCCGGTAATAGAAGATGCTTCATTCAAGATAAAATGCCATCAGAGTGCATAAATAGTCTCCAGCCATCCCGGCTGGTATGGGTCTGACTAGTCTCGGGAAGTAACCGTAGCGAGCAACACCTCCGACGGAGGGTCTATCCATATGATCACGCCCCATCTTTGGCAAGATGTTTGCGACTGAGTTTCTTCCTGATGGTTATGCCATATCGAAATTTTTCCTTGAAGTCTTGCAAGATTTTCTTACGGTCTACAATAATTGATGTGAGGAGTTCATTCTCCAAGCAACTACCATCCAAGAGGTTTACAACAATTTTTACATCTTTGCTTATAATTAGTTTGTTAATATTCAATCTTGGAGCTAATAGTAAACCCTCTCGAACTACCCAACATTCAGCTACTAAACTATTTGTAGACCCAAGGAAACAAGCAAAGCCCTCAACCCAAGCCCCTATCTCCTTCCTGATTGCTTCACCAACCCCTGCCTTGTTAGATGTCCCTCCAAATGCGCCATCAGTGTCGAGCTTATACCACCCTGCGGGTGGAAGAGTCCAACTAACGGCTACTTGGGTGACTTCTTTGGTCAGGTGAGGTCTGATTGAAGCATGGAATTCTGCAGTTCTCTAAATGCTCAAGAGGTGCACTGGTCCTCTCTCTAGGCAATTTGAGAAAATTGCATTGTTTCGGATTGTTCATATTAGCCAAATTGCCTGCAGAAACACAATAACCCAATTAAGATTCATGTGTATTGATTCTATAGTTTTGGCCACGGGCCGGTTTGGACGTGGAACTGGTCAAAACAGGAACCGTCCCCGAATTGTGAGACCTAAGGTTCAAGGCCAATTTCGCCGGCTTCAAAAATCGGAACAGCTGGTTCTGAACCGGCACGAAACCAACGGTTTGGCGGGAAAGGTAAAAAAAAATTGAATTCAAGGCTACAAGCCTACCCATCCCCACCCCACCCCACCCCACCCCACCCCACCCTATGGCCTACCCCCCCTCCCCCTATGGGCTGCAAGCCTGCCCATCCTCCCCCGTGCATGCCTACCCTCCTATGCCTTCACCCCAAGCACTTTTTCAGTAGATACCATGGAATATAAATAAGTTCGTTGTGTACATCACCATTCAAATCTTGACATGTATAGAGTTAATCATCAATAATTGCAAAAATTTAACTTGTGTTAAGAATTTAACTATAATTTAACTGTGATTTACACAACAAACTCTTTATATAAATCAAATTTTATTTAATTTTAACAGAAAATCAAGCCAGATGGTTCAGAACGAGATGGAACCATGGTTCTAATCGGAACCGTCCGATTTCAAATCGCCCCTGAACTGTCTAAAGAAAGGTTCATAGCTGGTTCTAAGGGGCCACGGAACCGGAACCGAAACCAGCAGTTCCAAACCAAAACTATCCAATTCTAGAACCATGGCCGAGACTAGATTCGTAGGCACAGCTATACACTCTCAACCAATGATAGATTGGTAACGAGAATGTGGCTCTTTTTGTGGGTGGAATTCTAATCCACCTCCAAACTCTAATGGCTATAGGGCAATCTCTTAACACGTGCATCGTATCCTCAACTCTCGATTGACATCTGGAGCAGGTCAGATATATGCCAATCCCCCTTCTATGCAGTTGAGAAGCTGTTGAGAATTTTTTATGGCAAGCCATCTAGAGGAACATAGCGGTGCATAGATTAGTGGGTGCTTTTCAAACCCAATCCCACTCCTTGTTGCTCATCAGAGGATCTATTCCACAAGCATTGCATAAGTTGACTGGGTGGTAAATTGACCTGTAGGGAAATTTTTCACACCACTTTATCTTCCAGTTCGGAGCCTAAGTTTCTAGGGACTGTATTTATCTTTTGCAGCTTCTCTCTTGGCAATTGCAAGCGGAGTTCCAGCAATTCTCAAGAACCATTCACCTCCAGCACATCACCCACCCTGAGGTCATCTTCACGATGCCCGAGTGGTCCCACATAATTTCTCTCAGGAGTCTGCTTTCTGTCCATACATCATGCCAGAATATGATATCTTGGCCCAATGCTACCACCCATTTTAGTCCACCGGTAGCAATGGCCACTCCTTGCAGTGCACGCCTATTGAGTGAACATCCTCTCCCATTTCTAGTTAATGTAGCATATTTAGCTCTCATTAGCCTTGCCCGCGGTCGGTCATCTCTGTTTGCTCTCCAAGCAAAACTTCCCATTATTGCCAGGTTTCTCTCTCTGCTACGTTGTATGACTAGTCCTACTTCCCCTTTCAACTAGGTCACCGTGTCCCAAGACACCAAGTGCAATCTTCTGTGCTGCTCAGATGATCCCCACAAGAAGTTTCTACTTATTTGATCTAGGGCCCCGCATGAACTTTGAGACAAGTATGTACATTGCATAATATGATTAGGAATAGTGTTTAGGACAGAGTTTATGAGAACAAATCGTCCTACTCGGGAGAATAGATTAGCTTTCCATCCTGCCACTCTCTTTCACTCTATCTACAATGATGTTGAAAGAGAAAACTTTTGAGGCCAAGATTCCCATTAGGAAACCTAGATATTTCCCATTATCCTCTTTTTCTTCAAGGCTAAAAGATGCTCGATCTTTGTTTTTAGCTAGTTGGTTGTATTTTTGGGGGAAAAAAAACAATCATTGATTTTGTAACATTAATGTTCTGTCCAGACATGTCTAGACATAACATAAAAACTATCTAGTGTCCTCATCATCGCTTCACATGTGGACCTGTCCGCCTTTTCCATAAGGATGATATCGTCCGCAAAGAAGAGATGGGAGGAAGACAAGGAGCCCCTCACTGGCATAATACCCCTCCAATGCCCTTCTCGTACATCTTTTTCAATGAGAATAGAAAGATATTCTAAGCATAATATGAAAAGGTATAGTGACATTGGATCTTCCTGACGTATCCCTCTAGATGGGGAGAAGTTTTCAAGTTTTCCCCTAGTGAACATTGCACTAATTGTTGTACTAGAAACATGGTTCAATATCAAATTGCTTAGTGAAGGCGGGAATTTGAAAAACAATAAGGTTTCCCTCGTGAAATCCCACTCAAGCCTATCGTAGGCTTTCTCCAAGTCAAGTTTTACCACCATCCACCCTTCCTTTCCTCACTTCCTCTTAAAAGAGCTCATAATTTCTCCGAGTATTACCACATTATCCGCCGTTTTTCATTCTATACTGGGACTATTCCCATAATTATCACTAAGGCTGAACGTCTTCACACACACTGGTCACCACATAGTCCAAAGATTTCTTCATTGGAGATCACAACTACGGTATATTGCGGAAAAAAAGAAACATTTATCATATATTAACATATAGAATTAAATAATAAAAACTAAATTCTGTTAGCACCTATATTAAATTAATAAAAACTAAAATTTACTTATGAATAATATTGAAATAACTATATATTCAAAAAGTTATGACAAGGGCAGAGAAATGACGGGTTAGAATATATGTTATTATACAGATTTCGAATACGGTCCAATTAGGATCAGTTCAAAATTTAAAATTTATAACCGAATCCCCTAAAAAGAGTTTGGTATCATAAAATTATAAAAATATCCATATCTAATCACCCCTATTAGTATACAAAAACTAATTATCACTTAAATATATGAAAATCACTAATATAGCTATTTTACACTTAAATCAATCCCATCAATTCCAATAGATTTTTACACGTACATCGTGCGCACACTGAATATTTAACCAATTCAATGCGTGCGTGTACGGAGAGGAGGAAGCTAATGCTCAGGAGGCCTCACCCTAGAGGTGTCAGCGGATCACAAGTGAACGGAGAAATGCAAGATTTTGTAAACAACGCATGCCCGCATATCAGAGTTAAAACTGTCTCGGCTCTCTTCACTCTTAAGCAATAAGCATCGCCTGCTGCTCGCACAGGTTATGAGAGAGTATTTTATTACAACCATAAAAGTACCGCCAAAAGAACATCGGTGGTGAAACCCCCCGACGATGAGGCAAATTACAACAATATCAAAACTACAATGACGATCAGTAAAATGCAGCAAGTTTAAGCTGCGGTTCAAGCAGCTCCTGTCACAGCTGCGTGTATTGCATCTGCAAGATGAGGGACTGTCTTCGAGCTCAGGCCTGCCATGCTAATCCTCCTGCATATCGTTTCGTCAAATTACAGATTTGGTTCATCAGGACGACAACAGGACTCAATTACCCATGAAAGAAAGTCACATTGCGCATTATTTTGGGAACGAAAAAACTATCCAAACTGTTGTTATTACATAGATAACAATACGAGGGCAGTCAAAGGAGATCAAGAAGGTTATTAGGGGTGAAGATCTAGGGAAAAGTAATGGACGAGTTCAAAAGATGACCTGTAAAATCAAAGATTGTGAAAAATGGAGGATTTATCTTTATTTGTTAGAGTCATCCGACCCAAGACGAGCATAATCTATGGGATGCGTAGACGGAGCACAATGATGATTCAACCAATTTAATTGAAAACGCTAAAGGAGACTATTGATATAGTTTATTGAGGGGAATTCCTGACAAGACTAGCAGTAGAAAATATGAAAGAACCCTTACCCATCCGAAGTCATGTAGATATGGTACTCTCTTGTCATGAAGGCAACTTGTTCAGAGTTCAATCCCGTGAAAGTGAACATCCCGATCTGCTTGATGATGTGACTCCAGTCACCAGGTGTGCCTGAAAATGCCCAAGGCCGACCAGGCAATTAAAACCCCGGATTGCACATCTATTATTATATAGGGGAGAGTAGTTTCACTTTTAAACTCCCAAAATACCCTCAATAAATATATTTTTAACCAATAAAAAAAAAAATTAGGGATGAAATAGTAAAATTACTTATATAATCACAACTATCAAATAAAACTACTCTCTACTATTCTATTTCTAATTATATATTTTATTTACTTATTATACGCTCTTAAAAAATCATTTATAAAAAAAAAATTTAATATTCAATTGCTAAAAGTAAGAACGTGTAATAGACTATACAATTAATAACTCCATGCACAACACGACTCCGCATTAGTATCTTCATATGCATTCATTACACGTAAACCATTACCTCTCGCCTGCAATGCCTCAAAGAGTTGATGACGCATGCTGATGATGCGGTCAGCCATAGCCTTCAACTCGATAGTCCACTGGTTGTACATGTCCCTGGGGAAAAAGACAGCGCAAGGCATCTAAGTCAGAATGATTCTTGAGTGTGTAGTTTCTAAGTTCCTGATACTCTGAGAACAGGAATCTTGGCAAGCCATGAAACCGCTACCTATCTCTGAGGATGGTAGCCACAATAGAAGCTCCATGAATGGGAGGGTTAGAATACATGGGTCTGATTACAAGCTTCAGTTGAGACTCGACCCTGCCCGCCACATCAGCCGTCTTGCAAACCTAGTAAAATTGTATGGTAGAGAGCATTAAAAATCACGGATAGTATTAAGAAACATTGGCCAGTATTGAATATGAACATTGGATTCAGAAAAGTCAACAGCATTGGGAAAATAAGATATTCGAAAAGAGTAACAACAATGCTGCCATAAATCTTACAATGCTCAAGGCTCCAACACGCTCCCCATAGAGCCCCATGTTCTTGGCATAACTCTGAGCTACAACACACTCACCACCATCAGCAACAAACATACGAACTGACTGTGCATCGGCATCCAAGCTTCCACTTGCGAAACCCTAGCACGCCAAGCAAAGGTTAAGGAGAGAATAAATATCATAATCCAGATTACAGCTTTCAAGCATATGAGAAACCATAATGCATTGTCATATCTGTTATTCTTGTAATCAATCACCCACCTGGTATGCACTGTCAAAGAATGGCAGCAGTCGTTTTGACCTAATCAACTGTCTGATCTGTTCCCACTGCTCAAGGGTTGGGTCAACACCAGTTGGGTTATGAGCACATGCATGGAGGAGAACAATAGCTCCAGATGGTGCAGAATTAAGGTCCTCCAATAGACCTGCATGCACAATCAGACAGGTAACATCCAGAAAATTAGATCAGCAACAGGGGACTGAGAGATAGAAATTGGGGGCAAAAAGAGGAGAAAACCAAACACTGCACCTTGGAAGTCCAATCCACGAGTGGCTGGGTCATAGTAGCGGTAGGTTTTCACTGACAGCCCGGCTAGAGTGAAAACTTTTGGGTGGTTTCCCCAAGTTGGTACAGGGATGCAAATCGTGCGCTACCAAATGTGGCAGGTAAGATGCTATTGAGTACAAATAGTGAAAACGCAGCTATTTTCAAAATGACAAACACAGAATAGGTCGTACCTCGTGATAATGCCGAGCTAGAAACTCTCCTCCAACTCTAAGAGAACCAGTACCCGACAAACCTTGAACAGTGACAACCCTGTTACCCTGAATAGCAGGGCTGTTTCCAGGATGTAAAAAAATGATAGTTAAAGATGAAAAGGATAAAAAGCAGTACGCAGGTATCTTATTGGACCAAAGCTAATAGAAGCGCTGCTTAGCAGGTCTTAGTAAGTACTGCCTATCACAGAAAATATTCCCACCTGTCAGAACCAAAGATGAGCTTGGCACTTAGTTTATTGAATTCAGCCAATCCAACGATTGGAAGGTACTCCTTAACTCGTGACCTGATAACACATAGATAAAAACAAGGAACATATATAAGAATAGACTTCAAGGTGGAGAACAAATGCATTGGGCAGGATCAACTGTGCAGTATTTCAACAATAAATAGAAGACTCACTTGTCATTGACAAGAATCTGCTCTGCTTGTCTCACAACATTCAGCACAAGAGGTTTTCCTTCCTGTTATATGGAAATGTAAGCAGCCAAGCGAAAATCTTGCATTTGAATGCAGTAAAAGTTTTGCGGTTTACCAATTACTAAGGCAATAGTCATTGTTTACGACCATCAAAAGCTACAGCTGGGCTGTGATTAACCATTACCACAAGTAATGACAACCTCATTACACGGTATCCATTTCTTCCCTTTCTAAGCAATCATTGCCGGGATAGCAAGCGGAACTACCAAAATGAGCTATGTTGTTGAATAATAAATGTACTAGAGACTGCCTTATCTTTGATAATGAAACTTGAAAGGTAAGAAAAAAGGTTATATCCCAGAAGAACATCCTGTCTGTTGACTTAAGTAATTGGTTCACAGATTTAAGAACAAAAGGATTACCTCAGTTCGATAAGCGCCAACACCCAAATTCAACTTAACTGGACTTTGATCTTTGTTATATGCAACAGTCACCTGTTGTTCAAGCAATACCATAGACTCAGCGTACCAATAGGAAGGACGTCATGTATACAAGTGGAACAAATCATTTATTAGCTACAAGAAAATACGATACAATTATGTGATGAATCTTATGTATTATTTGAATATCTCAATGAATATCCAATAAGCAACAATCTCGCCTCAAAATAGCGATTTGAAATCCAATTGATCATCTTTCATCTCCATTTTTCATATCCAAAGTGTGAACCGTCAAGCATCACTGTTTTTATTCAAGCATCGCTTCACAGGAAAGTACAGATCAGCGTAAAGACTTCAAATTTCATCACGTGTACCTCAAAAGTTCACTACATATCAGAGCCACAGATCATCTGAAAAGACATCATACATTGATAGCTGGCAAAGCGGACAAAAAGGTCCACTTCTACATCAGAGCAAGAAACAACCAAACCATAAGAGATGATCTATCACCGTCTCTCCAGGATAACAGACACAAGAAAAACCTTTAGAAAATGGACGCACGCAGAAAGTAAGATTTCAACAAACATCAAAGTCCAAAAAAGCTCCGCAGGCAAATCATTAAAGTGGACCAGAACCAGATCGATCGGTAAAACATGAAATAAGGTTCGAACAGATGAAAGAAGATTGAATCAATAATGGACAGATGAAACAACACTCAAACAGAAAATGGAGCCAAATCGAACAGAAACTTCTAGACGATTCCAAAACGCAGGCGCAGAGAACAGAGCAGGTGTGCTTTCACCACATTCAAACAAACAGCGTACAATAAAATCAATCACAAGGATATAGATCACGATCGGAAGCCAATCAACAACACAACGAGAGAGAGATAGAGAAACAGAAAAAGTAAGAAGGTTACGCCGAGGATGGGATCTTCGGGAGCGCGAACAACGTGATCGAAGACGGAACAGCTTCCATGAGAATCCATTGACGATGGAGAAGCGGAAGACAGTGATGTGGGAGAAGAGAAATAAAAGCTAAGCAAATGGCAGACTTTGGGAGGTGAGGGTGATGGGTGTCTTTGCTGTTAAAAAGTAGCGACCCCCTGAGGTGCTGTGGGCGGGTAAATGGATCTGTGGGCCTACTTCTTATTCACCGGTTTCACCTCGAGCAAGTGCCACGCGTGGTATTTAACGAGTTTATTATGTAAATTTTTCTCAGATATAAATACAAATAAAATTTTTATAATTTATAATGATTAATTTTATATGTATCAAAATTTATGCAATAAATAAATTATATAACAAACTCGTTATATATTAGATATTAAATAATTACTCCTTTCACCTCTCTTTAAAATATTTAATTTGAAAAAGTGTCATGGGTAACTTGTAAAGTATTATTTAAGAGTAGTTGTACCATTAAATAGATGAGAAAATTGATCATAAGTTGTTTGATTTTTTTAATGTGAATCGTTGATTATGTACAGTTGAACGATACAACTGATAACAGAAATAGAAACTTCATAGCATTTGAGTGGCAGGCTAAGAAGGAGATGTCATCGTAAAACATGACCTATCGATCCCTATCGAGAAGAGGACGGTATAACTATATCAAATCCCGATATTTTGATAAATGAACTTTAATTCTATAGGAGGGGCATGTGAGGTGATGATGTGGTGATGGTTGCAGGCACATCGCCGTCTAAATATACGCATCAAAAACTATATTCAAATTTACTTTGACTCAGAGCTTTCAATGGGTCGAGGCGACAATAACACGAATTTGTTGAAATGATTTGACATAGTTTACACTTAAACGAGACATGAAGTTTGAGCTCTTTTTTATTAAGTTTATGGATATTCTATGGTATAAAACAATTAAGGTTGACAATCCTAATCATTAAATAGATGGGTAAAACACTATAAAAATTATTGGATTAAACTGTTAATAATTTAATTCTGGTAAAAAAAATTGTTAATAATTTGATAACCAGACCGCAGAAAATTCCTCCATTTTCAGCAATGGAATCGGCCCTCCTCATTTACGAGAAAATCCCACAACCAAAAACAGGAGCACCGTCCGTCCGCCTTGGGATGCTCATACTCGAGGAACGAGCAAAAGTACTGTCAATTTTTCAAAAAAGATTCTTAAAAATTAGTACATTTTAAATAACTTTTTTAAATACCATTTCTTAAATGCTAAATAAAATAGTATTTTTAGTAAAGAAGAAAATGCCAGGAATTTTATGTTGAACTGAAATGCCAACTGAATTAGCTTTTTTTACTACGGAAAACGAATAAAACTGCTAATATTGAGGAGTAAATTTTTAGTGTGTAATACACAATAATCTTGTTTTATAAATCTTTCTTAAATTTTTTTATACGTGTAAATTTTTATAAATTTTTAAAAGTAAATTTTACAAGTGTCGATATTTTTATAGTGATTTATATAATTAATTCTAATGTGTCATACCTACCCAAAACAAACATACTGCATATTAATATTTAATATACAACACATTAGAATTCGTTATTGAATGAATAAATTATCATTCAAGTATCGACACTTATAAAATTTACATTTAAAAATTTATAAAAGTTTTACATGTATAAAAATTTGAGAAAGATTTACAAAACGAAATTATTATATATTACACACTAAACATTCACTCATTAATATTAGCAAACAATTAGCGTTTTATTTGTTTTCTGTAGTACAATAAAAACATCAATCCATTTGATGTTTTGAGTTCAACATATGTAGTACAAAAAAAAATACTGATTCAGCTGGCATTTTCAGTTCAGTATAAAGCAAATTGACATTTTCTTCTTTATAAAAAAAATATTATTTCATTTAGCATTTTAAAAATGACATTAAAGAAAATTGTTGAAAATATACTGTTTTTTAAGAAATTTTTTTAAAAATTAACCGTGATCGTTCCTAGCTGATACCACGCGGGTCGCTATCCGTGCTTGTTGACTTTGACCATATCGGAGAGTGATGAACGCCCCCCTTTTTTATAATTTAAAATTTGACAGCCTATTTAACTATCCATAATAAATCCGTATTCGAGTAGATTAAGATTAAAAATTTTTTAATAATAAATATTCTCTGTTCAAAATATTTTATTTAAGAAAGAAAAAAATTAAAATGCGTTTGTTGGCCACAATTTTTTTAACAACCAATCCATTTTCTTTAATTTGAAACAAAAAAACCCTTTTTTTTTATAGACGCGCGTGCATGGAGAAAAGAAATATTGGAATTTTCTGTTGATTTTTCATTTTATGCGGCGACAGCTAAACGCCGCCCCTCCCTCCCTGAATTTAGAAAATCTGTACAGGTCATGAGGTGAAACGCCATAAATATCATAGATTTTTAGGGGTGAAGTATGATAACAGAGCTAAAATACAGGTAAAATTACTAATTAATTTTTTTGCTAAATAAAATTACTAATTATTTTGATGATGAAGAGTCTATTCTCTCCGGATCCATAAGCACCTCTGCAATCCCAAGGATTCACGCAAGCCCATGCGTAAGGTATACGTGTGGATGATCTCACCAAGAACTGCATGCTCATATGGGAAATCGAACCTTCGACCTTGTAGATTTTCACACGAGTCGTACACACGTCCTTCTACTTGAACTGGTCCTTGGGGGTTAAAAGTTACTAAAATTTGCACATAATTTTAAAGATTTTTCGGATTTCAGGAGTGTTTCCCCGTGCCCCTTAAATCAATTACTACTGACGATGAACCCATAAACTGCTTTCTTGCTAATAGAGTCAGGCCCGACCCAAAAATCGGTCGATTTATCAAAATGAGCATGTCCTCAGCCTGTCTTGGCAAGTAATGTCTTGAAACCCAAACAACATGAATATGAATTGGCGGGCCAAAGTTGTTTCAACATGAATATGAATTGGCCCACTAGATTAGGAGAAGATATAGTTAAGTCTTTTTATTGGATTTATTAGAACCATAT
Source organism: Lagerstroemia speciosa (assembly GCA_037672795.1). Classification (NCBI taxonomy): domain Eukaryota; kingdom Viridiplantae; phylum Streptophyta; class Magnoliopsida; order Myrtales; family Lythraceae; genus Lagerstroemia; species Lagerstroemia speciosa. Next base: position 2,062,956 of record CM075292.1, read on the forward strand.
GCGTAATATTCTGACTAATCTTACAAATGACTTATGAAAAACATATACGGGATTTGAAAGTCTGCGAACACTTTAAACTCAATCGTTGGAAAAATACTAGTGGATGCCTTCCTTATTTCTCAATTAAGATGGTGACGCCTGTTTTCAATGTAATGTCAGCTCCAATTGTCATCAACATCTCTTAGAGACCACTCATGTTGCTTGGAGGGAATCATCATGGTGCTTTATAAGCAATTCAATTCCTATCTCTTCCCTGCACGACGCAATCAAAATCTTTCTTCATCCACCTCATGTGCTATTTGTAAATACGGATGATCCCTTTTTTTTTTTATAAAAAAAAGTGATTTCTTGCATGCATGCTAATGATCTTTACATCTAGCAAGACTCAAAGTACACAAAATTTATCCTCCAAACAGCCGCTATTGTGAATTTTGGCTTGTGATCCTAGCACAAGCTGTCTTGTGCTATAAATTTGACTCCTTGTATTACTAAGTTTAGGATTTCCATGCCTTTGGGATGTATAAATCTCATCCAAGAGCAATTTCCTTCTCTATAGACATACGAGACCAAGGCCTTTGATCCAACAGAAGGAGTGCTGCTGCTCATATTCTTAAAGGATAATGATAGGAGGCGCAGGCACCCTTTCTAGTTCTGGTTATTGTGTCACAGAGAGATGGAGAACCCATCTCTCCAACCGACATGTGATATGAAGGAAGGCTTCCTCCCTTATCTTCATCATGAGCTTCCTCCAAACCCAGCTGCAACATGGCTTCAGGCGAACAACCCATAAATTTTTGTATTTTAGCATGAATTTCTTAATCCAACTGAGCAGCGAGAGTCAGTAATTTGCATGATTTTACCATATATTTTAGAATGCAAGTTTTATTCCAAGCTTCAATGTCTTTAACTCCCACTCCAACTTCATATTTTGGAACATAGACCTCCTTTCATTTCACCATCTTTTGTCGGAGGGAACACCTTTACCTTCTAGAAAAAGCCGGCATATCTAGATGTGACCATTTTTAACTACTTTCTTTAGGAGGATAATATGCATGCACCAGTAGCTAATTGCACTTGTAATATTAACGTCATTAGTTGGAGTCGACTTGCATAGAAAAAGCATTGGGTTATCCAAGACATCATTCTTTTCGTCATGCAAGCAGTTAAGGAAGTTCATTTTGTTGATGATAACCTGCTAAAACAAAATGAAGTGTAGAGCAAGGTATTTGACTACTAAGGTCTCAAGTTGAAATCCAATTTCTGCAAGGATCTACTAAAGTTGGGATTCTTCAATGCCAAAGAAGAACATCTCAGTCTTTTCAAAACTCAACTGCAAGCATGGTTTACAACTCTTCAAGTTCTCTTTTAGGACTCTCATTGAATCTAATGTGTCATATGCGAAAACCAAGAGGTTGCAAGACAGGTGAATGAATTGGATGCCCTCGCATTTTGGGTGTTGTCCAAATCTTCTTTTTTCAGTTGTTGCTTGTTTAGAAGTTGAACAAATATCTCCATCGTTAGTGCAAAGAGGTAGGTGGAAAAGGGGTCTCCTAGCTTTATGCAACCCCCAATCCATCTTATGGAAGTGCAAGAGAAGTTGAGGGCCTCTAACAGATTGCATATGAAAGTTGGGCTAACTAAGTCAGAGGCTTTCATGAGATCAAGTTTAATAGAACATCTAGGTGAGAGTTTTTTTATGATACTAATAGACCGGCCCATGGGTAAGTATAATATTATTTGAAATGGATCTACTCTGGATGAATGTCGCCTAATTGTTGCTAACGAGTAACATAAAGACTGCTTTCAACCTGTCGGCAAGCATCTTATATATGCATCTGTAAAAGGTGTTATAACATAAGATGGGTCTGAAGTATCTCATATCGCTACTATTTTCTCTTGGGGGAACTATAATAATAAAGGTCGAGCTTACTTGTTTTGGCATCATACCTGCTTTGAAATAGTGTAGCATCGCTTTTAACCATGGAATCAGAAATAACGTCCCATGTTCCCATGTAAAAGTGTGAAGTGTAGCTATCTGGTACAGGGGATCTCTCCCTAGGCATTGAGGAAAGAGTAGTTTTTATGTCCTCCTCATTGATATCTGCTGTTGGGTTGGCTATCTGGTTGATGTTGGACCTCTTTTGACTTATCCTCTCTAGATCACTATCAGGGGATTTGACTCCACTATCTAGGATACACAAGATAGTTTTAAAATATTTGATTGCCTCTTCTTCAGTGGCATATTTCCTGTTCCTAGTCATTATACAGCACCTTGATTTAATTTCTCACTTGACTTATCCTCAGGGACTTGTGGAAATAAGTGTTGTCTTTAATCCCTTAAGGTTAACCACTGGTAGGAGTGTATATGGGTAGAGGGTAAACCTAGAACCGGTAAGAACTTGCCGTGCTAGGCAGATTTTAGGTAGATCTGAAAGAAACTCGAGTAGGTTCAGGGATATAAAATGAGGAACTAGAACCTATTACAGAAAAATTGATTCGAGCAGTTAAGTTTAATTTGTTCATATTTCCTCATTTGAACTCTAATTTTTTATTTGTCTAAAATGTTGCATTCCTAGTTCGACGAAATTTCATTTGACGTAGTAATTATGCATATTTTATGATTTTATAATATTTAAAATATCATTATAACTTAGAAAAAATAGTAATCAATGATGATAAATATATATGATGAAAGAACTGTATAAAATAGTAATACTCATGAAAATTCTTTGAATGTGGTTATTTTATAATTATTAAACGTATAAAAAATATCAATATAAACCTCACGAGGCCAACTCGGGTGGTGAGGCATTCGCATGCCCAACAGTACTCGTTGAGGTCGGGAGGCTTGAATCACCGCTTGGACGCAAATCTTTTGGAGGCCACTTAGCACCCACACACGCAGTAGGACTTGCATGAACTCTTGGGCTTCTAGGATATTCATGGCCTCCGAGAAATAGTCAGAACCCGTATTCCGAATACCCCTGGCCATAAAAAAGATAAAAATATCGAATTCATCGAATCTACCAGGCTTGGTTTTCTTGCAATAAGGTCACCTTCGATATGCAGCCTCTTGATGTCACCGCTGATAGGATATTTGGCTCGTTTAGACTTGTTTGAGCCTCCTCGCCAGCGTGTCGTTGAGGGAAAAGAGAACCGACGCAGAAAAGCGCGGTCGGAGATTTGCAACCGTCCGATGAAAAGGGCGGCTGAACTGATGGTCTCCAACGAATACACCGTGCCTCCGGTTCCTTTACACGCATCACTCTCCCACTGGCCTGGCCTGCCCTGAGAGGAGTCACATGTTTGTAAAGAAGGCTCACGTAAGAATTTAATAATAACCTACCAACAAATACATATATTTTGCTTGAACTGATTAAAATTTTTTTTTATCTTAAGTAGCTTTTGAATTTAATACTTTGAATATAAAAAGGATAGTTAATTGTAATAGATTTAGTCTTTAATATATAAACTTTAATTCGAATTTAAATTAATCAAAATTTTATCCATAATGCAAACCCAAAATTCTTAAAATAACGTTTATTGGACCAATGTGTTAGCTAGGGTGACCCGGCACTTGAATAAGTTTTTGGGTTTCGAGTATTATTGAGTTCTGGATAGTAAGTGATGTATAATGAAAAACAACACGGATTGGTTTAAGTGCTTCAATGCATCTTTTAGACCTCGGTTCGAATTATATGATTGAAATGATTGACAAAATCTACCATTAGTCCCAGGTTCGCTTAAATGGAGAGGACACGCATACGAATCGCATGGAAATTTACGAGATTGGGTAGGAAAAAAATCTACCATATAACAGTTTCATCCTTTAATAGAGTAGGGTTCCGCGGATTGGTTCGTGAACTAGCAGGGTGAAAAACTCTTAAATCATCATACCTCACAATGATGTGAATAAAAATAATCAATTAAATTATTTTAATTAATATTTATTATGATAATTGTTGATGATTACTATTAAATTGCTTGTTTGTTATATTTTAATTGATATTTTATCATACAACCTGACGAGGTAGAATCACTTACGAATTTTTCTATGGATTTTAAAAAACCAAATTCAAGGAAAAAATCAATAAATAATAAATAAAGGAAAAAAGGGAAAAAATTAAACTTGATAAAAAAGAAAAGGAATTTTTTTTAAAAAAAAAGGGAAGTCAATCCTGAACCGAAAGTGAAGAAAACCTCGCGATCTTAGAGAGGGAGAGAGCCGGGGAGAGAGAGAGAGCGAGCCAGCCGGGGATTCAGAGAGAGAGAGGGGGGATTTCTGGTGGAGGAGGAATTTGATTCTAATTTTCAATTTTTTTCCCAATTCGATCGGCTATCTGTTAGCTTGGTATAGGGAGTTGTAGTCGCCAGAATCCGCCTGATTTCGCCGGGGAATCTGGTCGGTAGCCGGACTCGTCAATCGATTTGATTGCGCTGGTGGTCTGTTGTTCAGTGGGGGAAAGATGGTAAACTCTATGGTGGAGAGGGCAACGAGCGACATGCTCATCGGACCTGATTGGGCTATGAACATTGAGATCTGCGACATGCTCAATCGCGACCCCGGGTAGGTTCTCCGACCTTTGATCATGTATACGAGCTTCCTCCTGCTCGGTTTCTATGTTTATTTTCGGTTGGTCCCGTGTTTTGATTTTCTTCTATTGTATTGCTTGTGCGGGATTGAGTTCTTGTATTAAGTGGTAGGAATTGTCCATTGATTCTGTTAAAGAGTTAGTCTAATTTAGTTCTGGCTCTGTCTATTGGAGAAAATTGTGGTGTGATCATTTCCACAATAGGCAGAAGCTATATTCTCGTATTATAGCGGTAGATTACGAAACAACATTTCTTTCTGGATTAAGATTCCTAAGTAGTGTTATTAGTGGTTCCATATGGCTGTGTTATTTAGAGTAGTAGCTCTGGAGGGTGTTCCAAAGATATAAGAAAGAAGCGTACTTGTTTCAATTGGGATGGATGGATAAGCATTTTGGCGTTAGCATAACCTTGTTGCGCTTAAAAAGATGAAGAATTGAATTTTGTCGGTTGACTCTAGAGCAATGCAAATCCAAGTAGTTCATAATAGGTATGGTTATATGGAATGCATTGGCGTTTTATCTTTGAAATTGTTATTTTATCTCTCTTGTATAGTACATTTTTTTAACATGGGTTTCTTGTTAGTGCTATTTATATATTTTGAGCTAGTGTTACATGTCCAGAATTCTGCTTCTGTGATACAAGTAATACATGTCATTGGATAGGCACGGATAATTTCTTTTGTTTTTATTTCAAATAGAAGTAGATGTGTAGGTCTACTTTGTATATTCTCCATATTTGGTTCAACTGTTCAATCTTTTATTCTTTCTTTCTTATTTTTCATTAAGTCTAATATTGTTGTGTATGTCAGACAAGCAAAGGATGTCGTTAAAGGCATAAAGAAGCGTCTTGGAAGTAAGAATTCTAAAGTTCAGCTTCTCGCTTTAACAGTAAGTTGATCTCAATTTCCTTAAACTATGAGAATACCCATGATTCCTGATGTCCTTTCAACTTGCAATGCTCAAGCTTTATGGTTCTTTCTATAATGGTACTTTTTGTTTATGTAGTAATGTTGCTCCTTTTGCTAGGGAAGTTGCTTCTTTTGTCATGGTCGGTTCCATTAATTCATCACTGCATGAATTTTTTTTATTGTTCCTTTTGTTTAAGGTTTTTAACTTTTGGTTAGTAGAGTTGAAGATTTGGCAGCTTTCTGTTAGATGATTCGGCCATAAACTTAATTTGTTATGTTTGGTAATATTTGAGCTTTAGGTCTACAGGGTCTGTACCTTTTCAAGTTCATTCGAGCTCAAGGAGATCTCTCTTTCTCTCTGTTTTTTTTTTTTTTAAATCATAATGCATGAAACAAGGGCCTAGTTTATTGTGGCGACTAATCATTCGAGAGCCACTTATTAATTGAGTACACATACATTAGCTATGATCAATGAGGTGAGAAGTTACGCCATCCTTTATGAACTCTCTTCATTTGCTGTTGCATTTGGAGTTAAAAATGTCAACACGGTGGTTTTCGTGCTTATATACTTGCATTATTTGTACTACTTGTTATCTCTATCATCTCTTCATTTCACTATGGCTTCTAGTGGACTGTTTTGTGAGCTTGGCATTTCTTTTTGTAACAAGTATGCTAGTCACTCTATATTAAGCTAGTGTATATATCAATATGTTATAGTGAAATGTGGTCAAAAATTTTTAATTTTTCCACTAGTTCCTTGATGATTTTCCCTGGGTAGAGTCTTTTCCAGTTTTGTTACACTATTATTCTGAATTCAAGTTGTGAATGCTGAATTTGAACTGAAGCCTTTTTGTTGTTCTCTTGGGACTGATTGATGCATTTAGTTATTGGAGACAATAATAAAGAACTGTGGAGACGTTGTTCACATGCATGTGGCAGAGAGGGATGTTCTTCATGAGATGGTGAGAATAGTGAGGAAAAAGGTTAGTGAGCATTTTTAACTGACTCGTGTGCAAAGATGTCTTCCGTGGGAACCTTTGTCATTGTGTTTCTTAGGTCTAATTGTTCATTGCAGCCTGATTTTCATGTCAAAGAGAAGATACTGATTCTTATAGATACTTGGCAAGAAGCTTTTGGAGGACCAAGGGCCAGATATCCGCAGTATTTTGCCGCATACCAGGAGTTGTTGGTATGCTATTACTGTATGGAATTTATAGTATCGATAGAGAAATTTTTTCTATGAAAAGTTGACCGGAAACATTAAAAGGATGTGATAAAACTGTTCATGCTTTTTTTCCTAGCTGTATATCATTTCTATATTGTGAAACAAATCTTTTAGTTACTGGGGATGACGACTTTGTTTCAGCGTTCTGGAGCTGTGTTTCCTCAAAGGTCAGAGAGTTCTGCTCCAGTATTTACACCTCCACAAACACATCCTCTGTCATCTTATCCACAAAATGTCCGAAATACTGAACTTCGGCAGGATGTGGCAGAGACTTCAGCAGAATCTGAATTTCCAACATTAAGGTGCATGTTTTTCCTATTTTTTCAGCTGATGTATAATGTCCATTGATTTTCTTCCCATAACAAGCCAATGTCATCTTTTGGTCAAATTTTTCACTCTTACATTGACGGAAATGTATGGCATTTTCATTTTTGCAAGTGTATTTAGTTTAATAAGATTAGATGGCATCTCCCAATTCTATATGTATATCTATGGCTTCAGTGCTTCCACTGCGTGCTTTTCAGGTGTTTGTTCACAGCTTCATATAAACTTCTTTTAAAGCCTTCAAATTGGATCTTGCATATTGCTGTACAAATTTTGTATGCTTTTGTGCAGTCAATTTAGCACTATTTTTCGTTGTTGTTGGGCTAGAAGGTTCTTCTAGCATTACAACATCACCATAAAAAATATTAATGGACCAGTTTCTGTATGCATCAGCCATTTATTCTTTGCATTTTTATCATCATTTGGCATAGGGTGCGTTTTTGCAAGATATTCAATTGTGTGATTTTCACTTGAGTTATCATGTGATTTTTCAATTACATAGAAACTTCAATGGCTGCTACTTGATACTTCATAGTTTGTCCATCTCTGAGTTCATACAGTTTCGTTCCTTTAGTGCACAGAAGAAGGTAATTTGTTCTATTTTTTCATTAGTAATGAAAATTTTTGGTTCTAGCTTGACAGAAATTCAGAATGCTCAGGGTATAATGGATGTACTTGCGGAGATGCTTAATGCAATAGATCCAGGGAATAAGGAGGTATTTCTTTTCAACTTTTCTGATCAGGCTTGTGTTAACTGTATTACAGCTATTGGTTTTATTACTGCTGGCTGTACATATTGATTCTAATATTATTGAAAGTTTGCAGTTATTTGTGGTCCCTTCTGAGGGCATCAGTTTTCTTTTGGGATTGCTAATTCACACTCTAATTTACAGGGGCTGAAGCAGGAGGTTATTGTTGACTTGGTGGGGCAATGCCGAACCTACAAGCAAAGAGTGGTGCACCTTGTCAATTCAACATCGTAAGAGCCGCATGTTCCTTGTCTTGTCATTACTGTATTAGGATCTTCCTCGTTCTGCTCAATACTGCTTTGGCCTTCATGCTTGTTCTTGACCCTCTTTAAAGATGTGCTGCAGTAGACTTCATATATCTTAGTTGGGTGCTGTACTGGCAAAGCCTTTTGGACCTCTGTCTCGGATACTAGTATCTTGATATGGACATGATTTTGATACGGATAACCAACATAAGCTTTTCTTTGAGATGATACAAGAAATATGCTGAAGCTAGGCTTTGTGGCTTGTGCTAATAGTTGAATTTGTCTGGGTTCAGTTTATATGCTTAGAATACTCAATAAATCTTATTGTCACCTGGCTATGGTGCTCTCTGTTCTAATACAAGTCAAAACCTGTGCTAGAAGGAGGAAGCTCTTTTATCTTTGGTGGGCATATTTTGGTTTCCTACTGGTACTTGGAATTTAAAAATGCTTGTATAAGAATGTGATATGATGGCTCCAAGATGGCAAAATTTCTTAAATGTCGTAGATTATGAACTTTAAGTCTTGACAATGCCTTCTCTGGTTCCAATTTTATCACAGTTTCCTTGGTTGAATAACTTGTAAACTCAATATTGTAAAGATACGAGGTGATATCACTCATCAGCTCCAACCTTTATTTCCTTTTAGGGATGAATCACTTCTGCGACAAGGTTTAGCATTAAATGATGACTTGCAACGTGTGCTTGCCAAGCATGAAGCTATTGCTTCCGGAAATACAGTACAGACAGAAAAACCTAAGCCTGAGCCTCCAGGTGCACTTGTAGATGTCAATGGTCCTCTAGTTGCCACTGGAGATAGCAGTAAAAACCAGGATGGAAGGTAATAGTTCATCGTTGCTACCTAATACATATATATCTGCACTGAGGTGATAAAAAAAAGGGCCATATTATGAGGTTTACTTGCTCAGGCCTGGTAGCAAATTTACTTGTTGTGAGCTAGTATTAGTGTCTTGTGCACTTTATAGATGTCAATGGTCCTTTTAGCTATGTTGTCTGTTCAGGTTTATACTCTAATGGTTCATCCGACGCCATATTCGTGTATAAATTACCCTTTCCAAAGAAGAAAAAGATGCGGCATTTCTTTCAAGTAGTTAGTACTGCATATTAGGATGCTATCAATTTGACCTTTGACATTGTGCATTTCTAGGTGCCAGCAGCAATTATAGAGTTAGCATAAACTTTACATTCTATCAGACAAATACTTGTTTGTTAGCCTTAATCTATCTGACGCTATTTTCTGCTGCAGATCCACATCTAATGCTGGAACAAGTTCTTTGAACCAATTACTGCTGCCTGCTCCCCCTGTCGCTAATGGGGCATCTCCTGCTCCGAAAATGGACCCCAAAATGGACCTTCTCAGCGGGGACGACTTCAGCTCCCCAAAGGCTGAGAATTCGCTTGCCCTAGTCCCCGTTGGTGGAGGTCAACAGTCAACTGCATTGTCCTCTGATCAGAATGCGCTAGTTCTTTTTGACATGTTCTCAGATGCTCCAAACCCGCCTAATCCCATCAACACCCAGGGACCCGTTTTAGGTGGACAGAGCAATCCTTCGACTTCTCAATTCCAGCAGCTTCAGCCGCCAATTCCCCAGGCTGCACAACCTGCGATTTATGCTAATGGGGCTGTTGCGGCTAACTCCGCAGCTTCACAGTTTGATCAGTCCCTCTACAATCAAAACCCTCCTGCTTCTGCCTGGAATGGCCATATTCCCCAGCAGCAGCAGCAACCAACATCACCAGCATATGGTGCGCCTCTTATTTACTCCTGGAGCTCAGTCAGTTTTAGTCTTGGACTAATTTACATTAAAACCCGTCACAACTTCTGTGACATTGCACATGCAACCACTCCGTGTTTGACGAATCCATTCATTTCATCCCGCCAGAAATCATGCTGTCTACATAAACCATGAATATGCTTTAGAAACTTCTGGCTGTTGTTATTGTTAGTTTTTGTATTCACTGTTAAGCATACGAATCCATGGATTCACATCTTAGTTTGTGCAGGTTCACCAAGTGGCAGCGCACTTCCACCGCCACCATGGGAAGCTCAGCCTGCAGAGAGTACCCACGGAATTGGCTCTCAATACTCTCAGCAAATGCCTCCATCAATGGGGAATGAGCAAGCCATGCCCATGTACATGCCACAGGCTGCAGGGACCCCCCAATACGCCGGAATGAACAGTCATCCTGCCATTCAGCAGCCGAACCAAATGTTTGCATTTCAACCTCAGCTGGTCCAAGGCGGGCCCTACATGGGTATGGTCCCACAGCAGATGCCAGGGGCCCAGATGCCGTATATGTATCCTCATCCGATGTACAACGGACAGCTAGCAGCATATGGCTATGGCCAAACGGGCGCTCAGTACCTCGACCAGCGGATGTATGGACTCTCCGTGAGGGATGACAGCGGGCTAGGAAACCCTACTTCTTATAACCTATCTTCTTCATCTTCTGCTTCATCATACCTGCCTCCCATGAAGCAGCCCTCGAAGCCCGAGGACAAGCTGTTTGGTGACCTCGTGGATATGGCCAAAGTGAAGTCGTCAAAGCCCACCACTCCGAAAAGAGCTGGTAGCATGTAGCTGTGCGACCCAAGCGAGTTCACTGTCTCTGCATTTTGGTCTTTGTTAATGTCCCAAACTAACTCGAACTTTTTTTACTTATCCAATTTTCTCGATTCCCCGCGTGCTTTCTTTATATATATTTGTCCTGTTTCTTCTTCTTGGTTTCATGTGCTCGTATGGTTTGTTTGGCATTGGAATTGGAATTGATGTACATTCGTTGTAAAGGAGAACGTGCAAGAATGTTTACCAGATACCCTTAGCCGTCAGGAGATAGAATTTATGATGTGTAGGTTTGTTTTTGCTTCTCTCTCTCTGGGTTAATCTCTTGTTTTGTAATGGGTTCTTGTTGGACTGCTGCCAATTTGCTTTAGTGTTGGTTGTTCGATTCTAGATGGCAGCTGGATAGAGATTTTCAGAAACCTTTCTAAACTTGCCTGTATGGTTCTCTCTCTCTCTCTCTCTCATTCTCATCTTATATGGTTCTTTCTTTCTGTGATTTGGTTTGCTTCTGTTCGTCTAGGAAGCGATGTGAAGTTGGAGAAAACTTTTAATGGTAATCCATGTTTCAGTAGATCCATATATGGTTACTAGATATGGATTCGTATTGATCACGGAGAGAATAAAAATAAATAAATGTGAAATGCTGGAATGAACTTGTACAATTAGGTCATTTATTTATAATTTATTTGTAATTTCATTAATTTAAAATTAGTGTTGTCATTGGTATTCTACGTCGATTTAATCTTTTCAAGTTTACAATTTAAAATATTCATTAAAAGATGTGACATGTTTTTGTGTCTGAGATTGTAGATATAGAATAGTATGGAGCGAGATGGTGAATCTGAGCAGTTAACATAATGTTTTCACTATTAAGATCATACATGTGGAGTGGAAAGTTAAATGAAATTATTATTTTATCCTTTAACATGGATGATTTTATAAAACATGCATGTCACATATTTTAACATATAAGTTAGATTATGACAAATTTGAAAATTGAAAAAAATATAGAATATTTTAAATGTTAGTATAAATGTAAAAATTATAAGTAGTTATATATCACAGAGACGTGATGAGAAAGAACTAATTAGATTGCTCTAATTAGTGACAATTAAAGTAATTGTTAAGAGTCATTAATACCAATTTACTTATTTATCATAATAGTATTTTCTCATGTGGCATGATAGGCTATGATCATCTAAGAATTTCTCTTTCTAGTTCCCCTCTGTGCTGTATAGAACAGACACACATGATGCTGTCGATATGCCTCAGTCTTATTGTATAAATATATTGCGATTTTCGGGTTTTCCTTGATTACTCGGCATAGTCCCATACACACGCTTGCAAACGCAAAAGTAATCGGTGGTACCAATTAATAAGATTTAATAAATATTAAGGATTTTTAATGTCTAAAAAGTTCAAAAATAATTCTGAAAGTAACTGAAATTTATTAATCAATGTTCGTATGTCCGCATTGGTACACGGTACAATCACTTTTATTTACTACTTTCTCCGGCTCCCAACTTGCTGACTTGATCAGTGTGACTGGAAATGGGCCGAGTTATGAAGATCCAGCCCAACTTGTCAATGGCTGCTTCGTCCTCTCCCTTTCGGTCTTCGCATCCCCACCCCATCCCCTGAAGTTTCTCTCTGCTGCCATCGGTCCTCTCATTGGTGCTCTGTGGCTCTGCTGATCCCCGAGCCTCGACCATTACGACCTCTCCGCCGTCCGGGGATCTTCGATCCGTTAAGCCGATTCCTTCCTCCCCTGCTGCCGCTCTGTTATTGCCCAGCTGAGGCGAAAGAGGTGAGAAATTTTCATTTTAGGGTATTTTTTAACGCCTGAAAATGGAATGGGTTCCTTTGAAATTGTTCGTTCGTGGTCCATGCGGATGATAACTACTCTCAATCGTTTCGATTTTGGGGATGTCCTCCGCTTTTATATTGTCTTTCTTCTTAATATGCCTCAAAGCTCATCGCGAGTTGACTTCAATCAGTTGCCTAGCCTTTTTTTCTTCGCTGTTTTAGTGTTTGAAATGAGTTTTGGTGATTCTATCACATTCTTTTTGCAGTTTCTGAGCAAACACTTGTGGTTGTCAAGCTCGTCAAGAAGGGAACTTGCAAGATGCAGGTAAAGTAGATGCTTTAGCTCCTTTTTTATTTCTATTTCATAGTTACATGTCCATTTTGCTAATTTGTCAATATCATGGCTTGTAAGGTCCTCCAAAGGTGTTTTGTTGGTTCATTAGATTTGGACTAGTTTTTAATGAATCCTTCACGATGGGTTTTGTTTGTATCACTTCTCATTTTGTTTGCACTACAAGGCCATCTTGCATGGATTAGTGCTACCCATGCTTGAGTAGACATCTACGATGTTCTAGCCTGATAGCTTAAGCCTTTAGGAAGAATGATTTTAATGTGGTATAAGAGCTTGCCCTGACTTCACGTTGTAATGTATATAACTCGCCTTTGAGAAATGTGGACCAACATCATTCAAGAAATTGGAGATGGTCATGTTGTTTGCATTTAAGAATTTGACAATTTGATGGCAATAAAGGAAAAGCAGAGACTTTTACAGTGGATCAGTGGACAGGGGCTTTTGTGGAGCCTTTGATTCTCTTCGTATCATCATTATCTCTATAAAGTCTTGTTTTAAATCTGCTCGCATCCTCATCATTTCTACATGGTCTCGTCTGCCTAGAATTATGCTTTGTGGCACATTCTTTATGAAGATGTCAATGTCCTTTATAAACTTTCAGGTGTTAGTGCATTTGAAATACAGAGTCCATGCATCCAATCAAAGGGTAGGGGATACAATTACTTATTTAATAAACTTATACGGAGGTCTAACCCTTGCATTCTTTACCCTTATTTTTTTTTTATTTTGTATATAAAAACATAGAATACTTATGTACTTTTAATATAATCTGATGAATAATTGTCACAGGCTCAAACTTAGGGGTCCTTGCAGGCATTTGAGGATCTGTAGCACATTGGGCAAGTCCTCTTCATGGTTGACATCCTAAACACATATATTTAGGTTCAGATAATGACACATGCACTTACATATAATAGGGAAGACCACATTAGTCCAAGAATGTGAATGAACTAGTGCATAACTCGTAGAATCCTTCTTCTTTAGAACATAATCTAAAAGTAAATTGATACGCAAGTATCACCTACATCAGCTTAGCTAGGAGTTTATGTATCTGAATGAATTGGGACACCCAGTCTTTTGCACTTGGGTATTAGGGATGAAAATGGATTATATGAGCTGCACTGGTTCCTTCACATATGTGGATTGTTGACTGATGTGTTTTTTCCTTGTACAGGCATAGGCTCTGAATGTTTCTATCCTAAATATATATGTGTTTAGCTTGTCGAATTTGGGTTGGGCTTGCCCAAGGAGCTCTGTTATATGAATCCTCAGGCATCCACATGGGCTATTGAGTCTAATCCCAGAAGACAATCAGAATGGTTTATTGCTTCCCAGCATCTACTGTAGAAAACTAATTCTTGTCCGCTATTTGTCTTGACCTTATAGACATCAAGGGCAAGATTGTTCAAGGAATACAAAGAGGTGCAGCGAGAGAAAGGAGCTGATCCAGACATTCAACTTGTTTGTGATGATTCAAACATTTTTAAGTGGACGGCCCTTATCAAGGTAACTGCTTTCTTTTTTTTAAATTGGCCTTGTAGGCCAGTATCACTTTAACTTGCTTCAAAGTTTTGAGGTTTCCGTGACTGGTGAGCTTGAATTGATTTTTATTTCAGGGACCATCTGAGACTCCTTTTGAAGGTGGCATTTTCCAACTCGCCTTTGCCATTCCTGAGCAGTATCCTTTGCAACCTCCTCAAGTGCGATTCTTAACAAAGATATTTCACCCAAATGTGCACTTCAAGGTACGCTGCTACATTTTGTACTGTTCAAGGCATTAATCACCTGTTTGACCTTAATTGCATGTATGTGATCTAGACTGCAGTTGCTGCATTTATTGTCTCAAAACACCTTTAGATGCTCGGTATATGAGTGAAGCTGCAACCTTAGAATTTATTTTACCCCCTTTTTGATACCTCATGCTTGTGAGCAACTATTACGCCTTGCAGAAATTTTTTGTGATGGCTGCATGGTAGGTTGTAACATTGTTTTTATTTACACAGACAGGAGAGATATGCCTCGATATTTTGAAGAATGCATGGAGTCCTGCATGGACTCTTCAGTCCGTTTGCCGAGCTATAATAGCCTTGATGGCCCATCCAGAGCCCGATAGTCCATTAAATTGTGATTCAGGTACTAATTACGTTTGAGGACTTCTTGTGGATGCTACTATGGAACTAACTAAGATTAAGTAAAAGGATACCTCAAAATCTTAGTGATAACTACAAATTGGGGTCATGTTTGACTGGCTGATGGCCGGTGAAATTTTATTAGCCATCCCTTACTTGATTTCATTCCTCTCATTTGGTGGAATTTGCTGGCTGGGATAGGCATTTTGAATGCCCATTTTCAAGTGGGTGGAATTTCAAATAGCAAGTGAAGAATTCTTATCATTCCATATATTTAATAAAACATTTGTGCCAAAAAGATGCTTAGGGATATTTTAAGTTCAGGTATTTTAAAGGGAAGAAAACACCTGACTGCCAAGGGTGGCCACCAATGGTGAAGATGTACATTATGATGGCTGGTCCACCAGCTGGTGGTCTCCTAATCTTCTTGTCCAATTGAGGCCAGAGTATCCAACCTAATCTTCAAAGTCTGATATACGCACCACAACCAACACTTCTAAAAGAATTGTCATTTGGCAGATTCTATACTGGAAAATTTAAGTCATGGTGCTGAAAATTGAAGAATATATGGGATCGTATCACAGCAATGCAGATAACGCATGCTTATTTCAACTGTATGTTTTGTGTCAAATTTTGGCTGAAAAAGTTGTGCAGACTCTGCTCAGCAGTCATTACCTTGTTAGAAAAGCTTGCAACTATCTCTCTCTCCCTCTCTCTATCACTTCCGTGCAATGTCTGTTACTGGCGAGAGAGTTTGAATATCCACTAGTCTATTAAATAGCTGCTAACTTAGTTCGAAGATTTTATTTCGGTTGCTTGACAGATTTAACAAGCATATGCAGAAGAATATAACAGCAGAAGAGCCAGACAGTTTTTGAGTCCTGCTTAAGTTACCTTACATGAGTGTGAAATCTGAAGCACTTCAAGGAGACATTCCTATTTAATGATGTTTCTCTTGTTTTGTGGCAGGCAATCTTCTCCGATCAGGTGATGTCAGAGGGTACCAGTCCATGGCGAGGATGTACACTAGACTCGCAGCCATGCCCAAGAAAGGATGATATGGTATGGCCATTGGTGTTTTAATAACTGCAAGGGCATACTTATGTTTGACCTGTTCCTTTGCGTGTGATACTTTATATATAAAAGTAAATGCAAACTGGAAAGGAAAAATTCATATGAAGTTGTACTTGATTGTTTTGCAAAACAGGCTACTTTCTCGATATGTGCTTTGTAATAACAATATCCACTTACGGGAAAGTCTGTTAAATGTGCCCTCGTCACTCTTGAATTAGAGTCTCTAATCGAGAAGCACATTTTGTGTAAAATATGGGATAGCTAGGGCATTATTGCAGATTATGATGTTTTGTATAATGTTTGCAGTCATTCCACACTGGGCATTGATAATTGATTCTATCTATTGTCATTCAACCCCATGATAAGTTGTTCTGTTCGGTATCTTTCTGGACCAAGGTGTTTGTTGCTAGTGTAGGTCGGATCTGGCGCAGGGTCGTTAGTATTACTGTTGTTTTGTGATAAACTCCGTCTGTTTATGCCTAGAGTCGTTTTACAGCAGCCAGAGTTGAACTACATTGGCTGGGGCCAGAACCGGGAGATTGCATGGACACATTGAGGCTAAATCTGGGTTATAACTTGTTCAGGATTCCGTCAGACAACCATTCTTCATGACTAATTTTTGAGGAAGGTGTTCAGTAGTTCACAGGTTCTATTTTCCCGGTGGGAGCTCTCATGTTAAATTTTTACTCAATTTTTCTCAAAGGCCGTTCAGTAGTTCACAGGTTTTTTCTTTGTCTACTGGGACCTTTCATTCATGTTAACAAGTTGTTCAGTCATGGGAAATGCTAGCAGCGAGTAAGGTAGACGCACAAGGATTGAGAAATCTTGACTTGACACTTGTAAAGTAGACCATCATTGATGACCGTGAAATCTTTACACGTTTTAAGATCTGAAAGATTTATATGATGAATTTGTTACATATTATGCATTGATTATTAAATATTGGGAGGGAGGGAGGGAAATGGAGGGGAAATTTTAATCTTATTTTGAATGATTTTAATAAAGGGCAGGAGAGTGTAAGGAAATATTTTTAGTTAATTGGCTATATTATTCTTATGTGTGAGTTTTCTAATAAAGAGAGAGGTAAATTGGTCATTAAACTCTCTTATTTAATTTCAATTTGGAGGTTAAAGAAATTGGGTTACAGGAGCAGAATATTCCTTTTTTTCCTCCATTAAAAAATTATAACTAAATGAGGTGAAAATTTCACTCTCTTTTCCCTTCCCATCGCCTCCTCGCCCTTCATCCAAACAACAGTTAAGGTTATATGGTTTTGGTTAGGGCTGAAAGGTTTTGAGCTTGCGTCGACCTTCAATGTTCAATGTGTAATAATACACAATCTTTATAAAAAAAAATGTAATACATGCGTCAAATTTACACATGTTAAGTTCTAACGACGATTTACACAGTGAGCTTGTTATTAGTTACGCGTTGCGCATTGAATATTTGCTTTTAAAGAGTAAATGTTTAATATGTTATACATAATAAGTTTGTTTTATAAATATCTCTCAGAACTTGATAAGTATTAAATTAGCACATTTTTTAATAGTTAACTTTACACGTGTTAAGATTTAAACGGTAACTTACATAATGATCTTGTTTTATATATATATATATATATATATCTTAATATTCACTCGACATCGATCTGCCGCAGAGATTCTGATCGTGTCATTGGCCACATGGATGAGGTAAGTGAAAAGAAACGACGGCCCTACTCCAGTTGAAAACTTCGGACTTTTTGGAGTCATAACTATTTTCAAGGAAATAGAAATCTTAAAAAAGTAATCTTGAAAGGCTGGCTGTGCTTCTGGCAGCTTGAGATCGCTGTGTTTCACCCGTGTGAACTTGGAAAAAATCTTGGACGGTCCTGCCCCGCGATGACGTGGTGAGAAAGAACCAATCGAATTGCCTTGATCGGTGTTAATAATGGCAACTACTACGGTGATTAATACTAATTTTTCCATTATCATATTTTGATTGGTGCTTCCTGACGCCATATGACGAGGTAGGATCACATAGGAATTTCTTGTGAACTTGCGATCTCTTTTTGTCCGGAACACGGGGTTTCACATTACATTTTGTAAAATAGACCGTGCGTTTTTCAGCTTGGGATCATTAAGAGAATGAGTCTCGTATTAAAATTTGTGATTTAGGGGATGGTATTCCGGTAAATAATTTGACAAATAAGATACTTTTAGAAATACAGTATTTTGACGCAGGACTCTAAACAGCAAATTAAACGAAATATCAGTTTAGAAAGAACGAGAAACAAAGAACAAGGCTGAAAACTGAGGCTTATAGGTGTTTTTTTTAGAAAATAGATTATAAATATAAAATTTGTTGAGAAAAATATTTGGTACAGTGATATGGTTCTCGGCTTGAACTGCGAGTTTGATTTTATGGGCAGAACTCTACGTTAGCTTTGCATTCCATTTCTTTTTATCTGCTTTTTTGACTCGTTTTATAATTAAAAAAATATATAGAAATTCGTTGAATTTTTGTCCCATCTTTCAGCGGATATTACTTGGCATCGTTAGTTCCAATGCTAGCCGTTGGCCTGCTTCCAAGTTGTTAGCTGGGGACACCGACAGGGACACAACGTAACGGACCGACCAATTCATTCATAAAAACTTTCACCCGCCACCCTGTCGAAGTCCCCGTCC
This sequence comes from Lagerstroemia speciosa, assembly GCA_037672795.1. Classification (NCBI taxonomy): domain Eukaryota; kingdom Viridiplantae; phylum Streptophyta; class Magnoliopsida; order Myrtales; family Lythraceae; genus Lagerstroemia; species Lagerstroemia speciosa. The sequence goes on from CM075292.1 coordinate 2,081,607, forward strand.
GACCATTTCGAGAAAATCTTCTGTGCAACGGTGATGTCATGTCAACTTTGACACATGGTGTCATAAGCACGGACGGATTTGAAAATTATACCATGGGATGAAATTTAATATGGAGAGAAATGTTAAATTTTACGAGGCAAAATAATGTAACTTAACAGTAACATAAATAAAACTGATAAAATTTGTGTTAACTTCTACAGAGTTTATTGAGTTTAGGAGGCGATCGCACGACGCGCTCTCCTTAAATCCATCCCTGGTCACAAGTCAATAATAATTCGTCACATAATTCATACTATAAGATATATATTCAACTCATTCTTTTTCACGTTAGAAAACCCTAAAAACTTTAAGAAACTCTAAAAACTGATGTTAGACAATTCTCAACATCCTCTTCACTCTTTTGCTGATTGATGTCAGGATTCCTTATATTTTTAGTCTTTTTTAATGTGTTAACGGACAAGATTAGCTCTTCTCCCATCATATATAGCACCACTTTCTAACTAATTTAGAAATTAACACTAAATTAGAGAAAAAAGCATCAATGGTACAAAAGATTGACTAATATTGTAATATGATACAAAATTTTTAAAATGTTACAGAATAGTATAAAATTTTTGAAAAATTAACCCTAATAGTACAAACCGTTAATTATTTATTAACACTGCTAACAACTGTTGACGTGGCTCCTATATGGACAATGACTTAGAAAATTGAATGACATGATAATAAAAATCTTTTAAAAAATACACTGATAGTACAAAAAGTATGACTAATATTACAATATGACACGAGTTTTGGAAAAAGTTATAATATAGTGCAAAATTTTTATATTATTATTATTATTATATTTTTGGCAATAAAATCTTGAGCACATCCATGTCCCTTTTTCCCGCCCACAATCTCATATATCGTGATCATCATCAATCGACTTTGCAATAATATTCTTCATATTAATATGCCTCAGAGAGTAGGGAGATTAAGACCGTTATGGTAATTACGTGTAGAGATTACTACATAGTAGCGGATAAGGGATAGAGATTACTTGCCTTAAATGTCATCCCGATATTTAAGTTTAAAATTGTTATGTACAACCTATTCGTTGACATGGACCAAGTATTAAGTGTTGTTTTTGTCATTAATGCTTGAAAATTCTAATCTCGATTTTTAGATAGTTTTTTTTCGGGAATTGCATTTTTTAATTTATTGACATATGCATGTGCAAATCATTGAAAACAATAAATTACTTATGATGATCACTCCAATAATAATTCTTATTGTTATGATCCTAAATATTATATTAATGACAGTGATAATGATATTAGTGATAATGTATAATTGGAAATTGTGAAATTTCTAACAAAAAATTAATTTTAAATATTTTGTACAATTCTATACGTTTTGAAGATATTATATTATATTGTAACATTAGTACCATTTGTGCTTTTTTCCTAAGTTTTTATTGTTATATCATGCAATTTTTTAATTCAGCAACCACGTATATGTCACATTAGCAATTACTAACGGCATTAGTAATTACTTAATAGTTTGTAATATCAATGTCAACTTTTTAAAAATTTTGTATCATTTTTAATATTTTAAAATTTTTGTACTATATTATAACATTAACCAAATTTTTTTACACCATCAGTGCCTTTTCCCCACCAAATTATGTTAAAAGTTATTTTTACCTTATTACAGTCATTCTCCCTCCAATTCCATTAAAAAAATTTCTCATTTTCCACCTTCTCTTTCTTACTCCTTCTCTCTCCTCTCCAACCTTTTAACTTTTCCAGAACAACGAATTATTGCTCACTCCCACCATGGTTGAAAAGTTCTACGACAAGGAAGACGACGCTGTAGAGGAGGTGACGACAAGACTTTCGACGACCTGTTCCCGGCGACAAGGAAGGAGGTGGCAGTAAGGAGGGAAGGAAGGACGACAACCCACAGGAGGCGGATGGACGATGATGGCAGCGGCCAGCGACGACAAAAGGAGCACCAATGAGGAGGGACTGGATTTCTGGTGGAAAGCAGAAGGGAAGCGGGAGAGAAACGGCAAATGCATAGGGAGAGAAGAAATTAGGTTTAGGGAGAGGAATGCGGGGGTAATTAGGGTATTATAAAAAAATTAATTAAAGAGATATAAGTAGTGGTGCTAATTTTAGAAACCTCTATAAATTAATACTAATTGTAAAATTTCCCTTTTTTCTTTTGCCAGAAAAAAATTTGCCTCTTTTAATATTTCAATATAAAAAAAGGAAATTGATTGTATATTTTACAGTCTAATTTTTCTTATAATAAAATTACAGATATGACAAAGTTTTATTGCAATAAGCTTCAAATTTTCACTAAACCATGAAGGATCTTCTAATTTTATCAATATTATTGTTCAAATTTTGTAATTATACATTGAAAACTCATATATTTTCTTTAAGAATCCAATTTGTCTCCAATGGCCAGAATCATAACATAATTGAAAATATTCGATAATTTTCCGAGATTATAAAATTATAGATATCTATTACTATATTAGAGCATGTGGCAGTTTTGGTCTCACATTTTAGGTTTCAAAAAATACCCATCTCTTATTTATTTTTATTTGTTGGAGAATTTTTAATTTCTCTAAAATTTCTTCCATCCAATTTGATTAGTTAAAAAATTTAAGGGACTATTTTGTCTTTTTACAAACCACTCTCACATACTAATTAGCACATTCACTAAAATAATATTTTATCACTTGAAGAGTTTTAACATATGAATCTCGGGAAGTTATCCTCGGAACGAAGTAATACAACATTGCATGGTTCTGTTCAAAGCTTGTAATTCCACGTGGAAAATTCTCATTTTATATTTGGGAATCAGCTTCGCCTCCCATTCGGAACGAAGTAATACATCAATTTTATGTATAAGATTTGTAGCAATTGCCAGCACGAGTTGGTCAAGCTTCGACATCTCTTTTCCTAACCAATGCCCCAGGTTCGAATGTTGTGAGCAGTCAAAAATTCATGCCGGAAGAGTTATATCCTTTAGTGGATCGATCCGGCTCCATCGTGGGTCGGTCAGAGAAAATTAGACATTTAGATATTAAATAATATATTCCTAAAAAATTATCATTACATTTAAGAATTTGTTTTATATATGATTTGGAGCCGAACCAGAGAGAATTGGGTAAAAATACCGTCCATTCATGAATGCATTTTTAAAATATGTTTTTTTATATATAAAAATGCATCTTGATTACTCGCTTTTAAAACTTAGTAAAAACGTTTTAAATCACCAATGTTTTAAAAATTTATTGTAAAAAAAAAGTGCATATTATCCCACCATTTTGCTTTGTGGAATCTTATCATACCAATAGATTTTTAAGTTAATCCAGTTCACTGTAAATTATCAATAGAAAGTACTGATATTTTACCATTCTGATATTTAAATAAAAGCAAAATACCAGTAATTTTTTTTTTAACAGTTCACTGTCGGGTGAATTCACGCAAGAAGATCTAAACCTCATTGGAATTCTCACCCAATGTCCTATGAAAGGTCGTCTTATTGTTCTTGATATATCCTTGTATTGTCAGCTCCACTCACTCAGCTCTGGGAATACAGAAACTTTTAGTCATCATCGAGCATGGGAAGGCTACAGCCGGAAAACTCATCGCCCACCTCCCTCCACCACCATGACCCGCCATCCCAGGCCCTGCCGCCGTCACCGCCGCCTATTGCTGCCCCAAACCACGAGCCGGTCGGCACTGCGTCTCAGGCCAACTCTTCTCCTCCACCGCCCCATCAACTCGATCAAAATTCCGCCGCCGATCTTCCTGACGATCAATCTCACAGTTCAACACCACTACCATCTCCAAAGCCGAAATCTCCGCCAGCAGCCCATCACGGAGAAATAGAGCCGGGTCAGGCAGAAGCTGCACGGCCTGGCCCATTTACTGACAACCGGATTGTGCTTTATTCTCCGCCACCGCCACCGCCACCTCCCGAGCCCGGACAGCACCGGACAAATGGTCTTCACGAAGAAATCGGCGTAGAGTCGATGCCGGCCGTCCCATTCCCACCCTGCGGTCCTCCTGGCCCTGGGCCTCAGGAGCCGCCGGTGGCCGCCAAGCAGGTGGTGGCGGCGCCACCGCTACTGGTGAATGGAACAGTAAGGCAGAAGCAGCCGCAGAAGGGACAACCCCAGGTGATCATCGTGCCATTTGTCGGGGTTCCATGGACCAGTGGTCTTTTTGATTGCTGCCAGCATCCTCGGAATGGTATATTCTCCTTAATAAACAGCCCCTTATAAAATTTCCTTAAACTTCTGGGAGATATATAAATGGTTTATAACGTGATAGCACTTACGTGATATTAATTTATAACGTGATAGTAATTACGTGGTAGTATGAATTAATAAGATTCGGTCCTTTTAATTTTTTTTTTTTTACAAAACCCTTAAAAACAAAAGAACCAACTCTATAAATAACTTAATTTTATCGGATTGTGATATCATACAAATACTGTCACGTGTTATATCCGTTATATACAAAAACTCTCTCCAATCTTGTGAGCTTTTTTTTTTTTTAACAATGCCCACATTAAACCATCCTTTTTTTCATAATTAAAAGTTTTTACGGTCAGTCACTTAAACATCTATCAGCTTAATTGGAAATAAACCAACTTCTTATAACCATTTTTCCCTATCACTTGACAGTTTGTTCATTACGATGCTTTCTTTGCAGCACTAATAACAACGGTAGCACCTTGCGTGACATTCGGCCAGATTGCTGAGATTCTGGACAATGGAAGTACAGGTAAGTTAGTTAGTACACGGTTGACGCGGAAGATGTCCACATTGCCCAACTACTTTTTTTTCTGCAAAAATTAAAATTAATTTCTGTATAAATTTCTTCGGTCGCAGGTTGCCTGACGGGGGCATCGCTGTATTTCTTCCTGTTCCTAGTGATATGCCACTGGAACGTCGGGGTGAGGTACCGGAGGAGGATGCGAAGCGCATTCAACCTGGCCGAGACGCCAGTCACCGATAAGATTGCGCATACCCTCTTCCCGCTCTGCGCGCTGTGCCAGGAATTCCGGGAGCTCAAGGACCGTGGCTACGATCCCTTCCTCGGTAATTTCCACATATACCCCCATGATATGTAGTTGTTAAAATAGAATTACATCATTCTCCGCTTTGTTTTCCCTTTTTTATATTTATTTTTAATTTTTACCTTTTCTTACTTTCTAATTCGACAACTATGCACGTACTCAATTTAGGCACCCAAATTTATTTATTATAATTCCTATTTATAATTATATAATCAATAAATGTAAATAAATCAACTTACCTGGAGAATTAGATATTACAGTAACTTTCTTAAATTATGTACAAGTCTATATTTTCAATTGACTTCATTAAATTAACACATACCGTACACGTGTACGTATGTATATGGACACCTCCATTCTTTGGCTGTCCTTTTTTCACTTTCTCAGATCACCTATTAATATATAAAATTTAATTTTTAATAATAATTATCAAAATAAAATTAAAAGTGTGATGATAAATTCACTAATATGTAGTCTGGCTGGTTTGGGAAAGGTTTAATATCAGCCCCATCCAAGGTTCAAATTCCCTCAGAACCGGTCTGCATCTCTAGGTTTACCATACGTTACGCGCTCGTAAACGTGCATACATGGTTGTGGGAATCAATGGGGGAACCTAGATATCCCATGATATCAAAACCACTCTTTCTCTGCATGATTCTCTGTCCTTCTCTTATTCACATACATTTTTCTTCTACTTTTTTCCTCTATCCTTCTCATTACATATAAAAATAATTCAATGTTTTTATTTTATTGCTTAATTTTCTTCGATTTATTAAAAATCACATACTCGGGATATTAACTGCAATTAAAAATTTATTTGATAATTTATTATACATGCATTTTCTTCATCAATTTCACCGAATAATAAAATACGTGCTGCTTTATTAAATAATAAAATCCTATCATGGTTGAATTCCAGTGATCATATATGGAAAGATTGAGATTGAGATAAACATATCTTTCAAAACAATTTAATTAATCAATACATTAGCTAATCAATATATCATAACATGATTTTTTTTAATTTATTTCCAGGCTACCAAGGAGTGATTGCCGGTATTGTTCATGACCAGAAGCAGCAAGCACCCCTGAGTTTCCCACCGCCGAATCAATCTATGACCCGATAACCGTGCAAGATTTCCTTCGTTTCTGTTTCGTTCACTCCCTCGGATAGCTTCAACATCATCGTAAGGGTTTAGTCATGTGTTCGATAACTTTCCGAGTAAGCCATCAAATTGGTACTCAATTCGAATGGCTTACCAGCTTTTCAAAGTCCGAATTTGATGTTTTAAGTTTTCCTTTGACACACGCATCAATCTGGAATAAATCAGGCGTTCAATTCTGTGACCTTTTTTTTTTTTTTTTCCAGAGATTCGTTTATTAAAATTTAACATACGATGAAGAACAAAACTTTGCCTTCTTGTGATACAATGTTGACTTCTGCTGGCTGAACTGTCCTAATTAATATACTAATTTTACCGTTTAGGTTTCATCGTTGGGTTATGGAGCATTTACAGCCCGTTTATGTGGGACTAATTCCAGTTTGAATGTCAATTTAACTTTGATCGAGGTGTTTTAAGTCATTTTCGGACCCTTACAGTAGAACAACAAAATCTTATATGGCCCTGCCTCACAATAAGGTGGTAAGGAAGAACCAATCAAATTATCTTGATTAGTACTAATTATAGCAATTGCTTGAGTGATTAATACTAATTCACTCATTTGTCAAATTTTCCTTGGTGCTTCCTTTTGCCACGTGGCGGGGCACCATCACCCAAGAATTTCTCGCTTACACTATGCTTCCTTTTTTTTTTTTTTTAGATGATAAAGGAGGTCATGGGATCTAGTATAATAAGGACAGAAGCAAAAATAAATAATGACACATAATTCTCATGGCGAGAATCAAACTCATAACATGTAGGTTATAAGTCGGAATCTTATGTCACTGTACTAAGACCATATTCTCGATTTTGTACCTTGATTTCTATTTCAATATTCTATGCCTTTATTGAATTTTTTAGTGAATACGGGTAAATGCTTGAAAAGACAAACTTTTAGTGTATCATCAAATTTCACCAACTTCAAAAATTGTGCGTAAAAATATAAACTTCACTTCCTTTACGACCATCTGTCATATAGGCAAATTTTGATTTCTTTGCTAAATATTAGATATGTGAATTATGATAATATGTATTAAATGAGCTCTGAAAAACCATTAATGATGTCCGATTCACTTATCGGTCTCGAAAAAACCATGTCCAAGATGACAATGGCAAGCACTTCCAATTACTGATGAGCTCTGAAAATCATCAGTGATACATAACTTATTTACGTGGCAGATGATGGTAATGTAAGTAAATTTTGTATATTTACATGCGATTTTGTTAGTTTGTAATATAATTAGGTCATCCATTAAAAGGCACTCGTATAACTTTATCGGTTGAAAATCCCTCATAAATTATAATTAAAGCTTCTATTTTATTCTCTGGTCTAACCTTAATTCTATTCTTCCGTACTCGAAAACTTTGTTCTTTAATTGTAATTTCTGATTTTAGGTTTTTTCGACGGCAAAAATTACATGAGTACCATTTTTTTAATTCAAAGAGTTTGATTATTGGGCATAAATGATATTTTGTTCTACTTGTCCATGTGGCTGCATCATGTCACTCTCCGTCTACCACATGTACAATCCAACGTGACAGGTCAATAAATTTTGTCAATTTTAAACGATTTTGTGATAGCGTGCTAAACAAGACAAATGTTTTAAAAGTCCATGCCTTTCTACTTCACGTGAAAAAGTTCGTGTTAAAAGTGATAATTCGGCCTGAGTACAGGTTTAATTAGGTTATTACCCCTGATAAATATTTTAGTGTATTAAGAAAATCAAAACATAAATATATATCAAGATTCAAGTTTAAAAAATCAAACATACTATTTATATTACCAAAATCTAATAATAAGATGGATTATTACATAAAATATATACTTAACAAAAATTTCAGGTCGAGCCCCAAATTTTTCGGTCCGATTTTTCCCTTAAAAACAACTTTGAATTTATCCCGGGAACTATAAATTCAATTTTTTTTTTCGATTTGGGTCGGGTCGGTTTTTCCAATTTTTTAGATTTTCAATTTTTCATTTACACCCTAATGGTATCTTTCAAATTATGGTGGAGTGCGGTTCTAATATTTAATAAGGTAGAGTCTTGATGCAAAGTTTAAAAACAGATTCTGTATAAGATAAGATTCGTTAGCTTGAAAAATGCAGGACCCAAATATGCTTTCCTGTAAATAAAAGTACCATTTCTCGAATTGTGCATGTCATCCTTGTGGAGAGATCATGCTAATAATTTCTACATGGTCCCAATTTTATCGGATGTGTCCGAGGAGACCACCAAATACAACTGCCAAAAGGCACATTTTGGTAAACAAAGTTAAGTTGTCAAAGTGAAAGCCAAGAAAGGTGATTAAACTATTTTTATTGTTTCCTTCCAAAATTATACATTCAATTATTAAATGAAAAAAAAAAACCAAAGCAGACATCCAAATATTTTACCTAAATATTTAATTTAATTGAATTTACTTCCTTTCAAACTGAATATTTTCAGCTTCTATGCCCCAATTGCTCCGAGTTTTCGGCTTCAAACACGGGAATTTACTACAGGTGTCCGGGAATCTGAGAAATGGAACTCAATCTAAATTGAAAAATAGAATTTATGGGTTTCGCGATAAATTTGATGTAATTTTAAAGTAGAAAAAATCGGATTGAAAAATTGGGGCCTCGACTCGAAAAATCTGTCAGGGCCTGAGACCGACTTGAGAATTATATAATTTATATTTTTGATATTCTTAATACACAAACTATTTATAATTAGTATTTGTCATTTATTATAATAAATTTTATTTTGTTTTTTATATATAGTTTATTATTATATTTAAAATCAGGGCCCAAAAAAGCGAAACCGGGAGTGGTCGATTTTATACTCCAAAGCGGTTCTCGGTACAGTTTTTTAACTAAAAAACCGATTCAAAGAAAATCAAGGCCCGATAATTTTGATGAAAAATCGTCCGACCTGACCTGTTTACACCGTAGAATTTAGGGGATCGGAAAAGGAAATTTCCAAGAAAATGAAAACTCAATCTCACGGGACCTAATTTCTGACAAAAACCTAAGAAGCCACGTGCGCCTGAAATCAGAATCCAAACTCGTCACATGAACAAAAACAAAGGCAAGGCCAAATAAAACAATAAATTAAAAAAAAAAGAGGCTTCTAATCGGGGGAAAAGGTAGGAAAAGAAAAAGGGAAGAAAGGCAGAGAAATGAAGGAAAATCCACTGTCCGAAAATCTGAAATTATTGCCCATTCCTTCCATTGGTAGATTTTGATAGATCCAAGTGCCCAAGAGTATCTCTCTTTGTTTCCCCATTCCTACTACCCTCAAGCCCCTGGGAGCGGAGCAGATTCCGATTCCAGTTCAAACCCAGACGCCCACCTTTCCAGTTCAAACACTTCTCCCTTCTTCTCATTTGATAAAGATCTGAACCCATCAATGTCTCTATCTAGTGGAGGCCCGGAGGAGCACAGATCGTGAGTTTCGGCTCCAAATGCAAGTCAAACTTTTGTCGTTTTGACCCGCTTGTTGTGACCGGGCTCCTTTTCTGAGCTGCAAATTTGGTTCTTTATTAATTTATTGTATTGGGTTTGCTCGACTTGATTGGGGCAGCATGCTGCTTGAGTTTCTTAGATTGGTTAGATTCTTTCAGTCTTCGTTTCTTGGGAAGCTGAGATCTTAGATCGAGGACTTTGCTGTTCAAGGATAGTGGCAGAAGCTTTAAATTGAATTCAGATGGATTTCCGATAGTATATGTAGTGCACAGTGGGCGCAGCACTCCAAGGAGCCGGGAATTCAAAGATTCAGCGTTTTGCCCAGATAGTATTGATTTTTCATGGTTATTGCAGAGGGAAAGTTGAGGCTTTGATTTATATCAGCTTTTTTGCAGCTGTGGCAGTGAATCTTCATAATTTAAGTGGTTGAACGGGATGGTTTGCTGCTTACTGAATATGGTATGAGATTTACCACTTACACTATCAAAGACTGCTCATTTGGGGGAAGATTATTTGTTTTAAGTTTGTGTTGTGATTGCTTAGCTCTATGAAGGAGCATGGAGATAGCTGTTGAATCTTAGGTGATTTATCAGATGGCATCGATTAGGAGAACGTTATCGCCTGTTCCTCGAGCTGGGATTGCTCTCAATGGGGAAGCCTGCAATGTCTCCTCCCCTCTGTCAAGGTTATCACAGAGTGCATCAAACTACCCTTCTTCAGGGGCATTACCATCCTCGCCATTTGGTCCAACTGATAAAAGATTGAAGCAAAAGGGACAGTACCCTTGGAAAAGGGCAGCACTCCACTTCTCCATTTTCTTCATGTTTGGGATGTTCATTGGATGCACCCCCTTCGCCTCCTTGAATCTCTCCACAAATGTTTCTTCTAATAATCACCAAGCTTTTATTTTTGACACGAATACGACGTCACTGCCAGTGGAGAGTAAACCCACGAATAGCCAGGGGATACTAGAGCCACAGTTGGAGCAGGAGGGAGTAAAATATGTGACAGGTGATGCGGATACTGATTCTAGCACAGATAATACTAGATCAGTGATGGAGAATATGTTTGTGGAGGTTAAGAAGCCTTTGCTTGTTGTGAGCCCCACACAAACTGGTCCGTTCCAGGCCTATTACTTGAATCGTTTGGCAGGCACGCTAAAGCTTGTGCCACCTCCTTTACTGTGGGTGGTGGTGGAGATGAATGCCCAATCCCCTGAGACTGCTGATGTTTTGCGAAGGACTGGTATTATGTATAGACATGTTGTGTGCGATAAGAATTTGACTGATGTGAAAGATTGGAGGGTCCACCAGAGGAATGCAGCACTTTCTCATATTGAAGCTCACCGCCTTGATGGGATCGTCTATTTTGCAGATGAGGAAAATGTTTACTCAATAGATCTTTTCGAGGATATGAGGAAGATCAGGTACATATAACAATGCCTTTGCTTGTCAAAGTTATTTTCTGTTGCATCTTCTTTCTTCGTTATTTTTGGTTCTAATGCTAGTGGGACTAGAGATACATTTACATATATGAAGGGGCAATTTCAAAGCAGCCTTACCTTAGATTTGGAGAATCCGCGGTAGGTAGTAACAAAATAATTTAAAGATTCTCTGATGTGGCATCTTTGAGCGTACATATTCACATATCTTCTTAGATGTGGTAGCCGTTTCATTGTTTGCCAAAGGCTAAACTTATATCTCATGTTTTTCCCCTGGAGTGTTCACGGGACAAAGAATTTGGTCTTTGATGACAGTGTATTTTGTTTTGACTATGAGCAGCCCCGTCTAGCTATGGACCTAACTTATTAAAGAGATATGCCAAGGAGCAATTGCACGAAATTCCTAATCATGTCTTTCTCTGAATACATTTTCTATGATTTCATATAAATTTGTTGGCTTGCATCTACAGTGCTAGCGGGACATTGGGTTGGTTCAGTTACACTTAAATGGTTAAGTGCTCAAATAGCTAAACTAGAAATGATAGGTGTCGGAAGATGTGAAGGCAGTCTAAGGAGCAATTGAGTTGAAAATCATGTTATCAATTTAAGTAGGCACTTGGTGAAGCTAGTGGATTTTTTCTTGATTCGGTGGTCGAACCTTCTCTTCCTCCTGCCAATTCATCTTCTTCACGACCCAATTTAGCCACAAAACTTTAAAAGTTTCATCAAGCAGAAGATTCTTCTTTTCTTATTTTAGTGATGATGTAATCATTCATCTCCATTCACTCGTATCCCTTGGATGAACAAACACATTTTCTAATATAGGCGGTTTGGTACATGGGTGGTGGGCAAAGTAAGCGAGAAAAGAAATGGAGCTATGCTGGAGGGCCCTGTCTGTAATGGGACTCAGGTCACTGGTTGGCACATAGACAGATTGAAGAGATGGGCTCGTGCACGGAGATTCCATGCGGACATGTCAGGATTTGCTTTCAATAGCACCATTCTTTGGGATCCAAAGAGATGGCACCGCCCCACGCTGGAACCTATAAGGCAGCTCGATAATGTGAAAGAAGGGTTTCAGGTTATTCTCTCCCTCCAAGTAAACCTCTCTAATATATGCTTGAGTCAGCGATAAAGTGTATGGTTTCCTTTTTGAGCTTATAGAGAAGTAGGATTTTGGGAACTCGGTATGACAAAGTAAATGCAGTATGCTGAAGAACTTGGAGTGCTCTCTCCATTTTTGTTCACAGTGAAGATAGATGAATAGTGACAATATATGACCACGCCTAACGCGACAAAAACAGTTTTTGGAGATAGAAAAGGTCATAAAACGAGTTTAGATTTAAAAAGTTTCTGCTGAAACCAAAGTAGAATGTCTGCTGAGACAATTGCACTGACAGCTGTTTTGATTATGCATCTCCCAAGTCCTCATTGGAAATGGTCTGCTGCAATTTTGCTATTCCTGATGTAGCATTGGAAGATAGTTTTGTTTATGATACTTTGCATGTGCAGGTGACTGCATTTATTGAACAAATCGTGGAGGATGAGAGTCAGATGGAGGGCTTACCCCCCAGTTGCTCAAGAATCATGGCATGGGAAGTTCGACCGAAAGCCTCTTACAGTCCCCTTTATCCTCAGAATTGGTTGTTGAAGAACAATCTTGACAATATCAACCCACTATTGTAGCATCTGCGATGGTTAAAGGCTTTCATTTGGGCTGTGAAAGGTGATCTGGGTTTCTTCTTCTGCACTACTTTATGTCGTGGTTGATGAGAAGCACTCGTAAGGTCTTTATTTAAGTAGTGAGTTAGGGGACATTCTTAACGAGTGTTTGCCAGGGGTGTTGTTCCTCCATCACCGAACAAGAATGTCTTGGAGAAGATATGCTTAGGTTATGAGGCCTGAAGTCGAATTTCGCACACTTAATTCTCGGGCAAATCAATGGAGATGGTGTCTAGGCAAATGGAAAAAACCTGTTCTAGTCCTAGGATCTGAGGTAGACGCATCTGCATCATGTCAATTACAGGCATCAGTTGCTATGTGGCCGCATTGATTGCCATACAATCAGACGGTGTGGTTGACTTTGTGTAAATGAATCCCTTCAGACAAGTCATTCCCAAGAGTCTCCCATGTTTTGGTCGAATGGACTTAGGTAAGCTTCCAAGATTGCCTAGTTTTCTTCCAGTGCTGGCAAATGATTTCTCGGGCATCCCATGATAGGATGTTAGACTGAGCTTAGCTTTGAAGGGTACATGACTGGAGAGTCGGTTTGTGCATCCAAGGTTCACTTGACAGGAGACAAGAAATGGATTATTGCAAAGTTCTTTCTACTGTAGATCTTGGAGCACAAACTGCAACATTGCCCTTTGATCTAATCATCCTTAACCTTTGATGATTTACGATGTCTGGGCCTGTTTCTATACCACTTTCCAGTTGCCCAATCCATATCTTATAAGTTAAAGAGAATGAAGAAAATATTGAATGCCTCTTGCAACAAACACATGTTTTATCTCCTTATATCTCATTGGGGTGAAGGAACCATGACTGGTTTCATCGTGTTGCAGGTAATCTTAGTTGAGGATTCATCTGCCCATCTGCTTCCACATCCTGCTCGAGACACCGTGTAGTTGATGATCATTGGATCTTGATATTCTTAATGATCTTTAGAGCATATGCTGCTGATGAAGCTCCTTTGATCTCCAAATTTTTGTATTCTATTTCCAGTGCTTTCTTTCCTTTTCCACTCCTATTCTTTTCCTTCTGGAAGGCAATACGCTGTAATTGTACAGCCAAATCTAGTTGCGTACTGATTGTCTTGGCTTGGAGACGATAGCATCGTCTCTTGTATCATCCCGGTGCCTCTAAGGAAACAGAGGCACGGGACATGTAATTCATCTGATGTGCCAAAGTTCCAGAAACTCTCTTTTTCTTTTGCTCTTCGAATTCAAGTAAATCTTTGTGCTTCAATATTTCAAATACTTCGGTGGTCCCTCTTTGGCCAAATGAAAACATTGAAAGGTGCAGGGATGTGAAATTGTTGGTCCCTCTTTGGCCAAATGAAAAACACTGAAAGGTGCAGGGATGTGAAATTGTGGTGAGAGGCCTCTTCTCAGTTGGGTCAAGGTGAGATTGTCGAATCTGTCTGGCTCTGGTAACATTGAGTGAGGAACTATAGCTGGATCTTGATCATCTTCGGGTTGCACCCACATAGAGATAACTTTTAAACTCAATTAGATTGTTCGGCATCGGGATGTGCAAAGAGGTCTTGCAGCTTCAGATAATCTTAAGCTTCTTCTAGCAGCCCCCTCAAGTTCATCAAAGCAAGTACGTTGAGGCATCTTCCGTATTCGTCTATATCATTCAACTTCTTGAGGAAGTTCCTCAAGTTTTCGAGGAGTTGGCACTCTTGACCAAGAAAAAGAGCCTGTGTTGATTAAGATTTTCAAGTTCCACAAGATCAATGAAAAGACTGTAAAAAGATATCAGGAGACTGACATGGAAGACCACATAACCTGCCCAAGAACGAACACCGACCAAATGATTCCACTGCACCAGCCAGAGCTATCGTGCTCCCTCACAAGTGCTCTCAATCGGTCTCGATGGCATAAATCATCAAGAACAGAAGAGCTCTTCCACTACATAGTCTCTTCTCACTGATACAATTCCCTTTTTAACATTTGCGACCCCGATTTTCTCTAACTCGAGAATGTCTCATCTCAAAGAATGAGCTCTTGAAAGCAAATCAGAATGTCATAAGAGTACGTCACATAGAGTTTCGCCGGCAAAATTAGATACCCATAATTATAGCTAGCTAGAGAAGAAGAGGCAGAAGCTGAGCAAAGGCAATTATGCACTGCATTTTCCAGCTCTTGTATAAGAACAATTGGTATTTGCAACCTCCTGAGCCCCAAAAGTTCCCCTAGTACGAGTCTAAACAACTTTCTCAAGCTCCCATTGCTTTCTTGCTGAATTGAGCTGTTAATATTTTCTCAGACATATACCTGGCATGGGCACAGAAGGGAACTGATAATTCAGAGATCATGAATGTGGATTGTGCTCGGAACAGCTCTCTCTTCCTTTCTTGATGGTTTTTTCCGCTTCTTCTCGGACTGGGGCTCTTTCACTTTAATTGCATTGGAGAAAGACCTAAGTGACACAGCTAGCTGCTCATTCCTGTGCGCTGAGAAGAAACACAAAATACAATAGTGAAAATGCCAAGTACGGAATTCCATGAGATGAAACGAAATTGCAAGAGAATATTGTTTAGCATGAATATTCATAGAGAAGTTACAGAGACAGAGAGCATTCTGATGAAAGAGCACTCACTGGAGAGGATGACATCCTCCATGTTCACTGACTTGCGACCAGCATGTCGTGCAAACAGTTCAAGGTCGACTGCCAACTGCTCTGTTTTGTGTAGTCAAAACATTGGTCAATGAGCAAGATCGAAGGCCAGGCAGCAGGACTAACGTAACTACATACACAACAAACATATCATCGATTGAGCTTTGTACTCCTTCAACCTCTCAAAGATATTATCTTTAACCATTACAGATTCCCTTGCGCCCCAGCAGCAGGCAACAACGATGCCATGCCCACATAACTTCTCATATCCAACCTTTCAATGGGAGTCTAATTTCCAGCATTGCACACACAATTTGCATAAGGACAGAAAACCTCAAAAACTGATGCTGCAACGACGCAAAACCAATTTGTAGCAGAATATGCAACATAAAGTAACCTAGTTATCGATCAGCAGCAGATGCAACATCTGGTTCGTGGACTAATGGCGTGCGTTAGTTGCCATCACAATCACCTCATCGCGACATGGCAAACATCTTTCAGGTAAAACCGAATAGGCCAAATAATGAATGAGCAACAGGCAGAAGAGAGGTTGAGGACAAGAGCTGAGTGAAAAGCAATTACCTGCATATTTGAAGGACAAGTCGGCAACGCAAGCCAGAATTGGATCGGAAATTTCCATGCCACCTCGAACCGCTGAATAGAAGAGTAAGATGTTCAGCTGAAATCGCTGATTGATCGGAGCAGTCGACAGAAGATGGAGACTGAGAGGGAGCAGGTGTTACCTTCGGCTCGGGCGATAGAGATGGAGGAGAGCCTGAGACGATCTCTGAGCAGCTCCCTCACTGACTCTTCTTCTTCTTCTCCTTTGCTCCCGTCCATCGCTTGGTCGTCAGAGGTGCCAGAGACTGCCTCTCACTGCAAACTCCAAGTGAGAGCTTTCAACTCAAAACCCTTTTAGCATGGGTGTGGAGGGAATTGTTTAATCTCCCGTAGAAATAGCGAGCTAGTCGACTTTTTTTTTTAAGTCTAATGCAAAACCTAAGTGGGTAAATTACATGAAAAGATTTAAATTTTAAAATAAAAGTAAAAACTATTCACTATGTTATCAAATGCTGACGGGATATATCTTACGTGGTATATTATATCACATGCCATCATGTAAATTTTAAGTATAAATTTAAAAATTGTAAAAATAAAAGACAAATGAAAGAGACAAAGGTGGTCAGTAGAGGCGGCTAGCGACCTTACTGAGGTTATCGATTCTCTAGATCGATCATGCACTCTTTGTTTCATTTTTCATTTTTTTAACTTTTATTTTTAAAAATTCCAAGTAATTATGGGATTACGTATGATATAATATGTCATGTAGGACAAGTTATGTTAGCATTTAAAGGTGGTGTTAACGATTTCGCTCGATATAGGAAAAAAATTAACGATTTGATTGGAATAATTTGTTTTTGAAATTTTTTCTTTTTATTTGAAAATTGAAATATTTTACTAACTCCAACTTGCCGACAACAATGCATACACACTCCTTGGAAATTCCTCTGAGATATCTCAATATCCACATGACAGCATTTCAATGCACTTTTCCTAGATCAAAGAAAACAACATGTTACATAAATAGAATGAACAATGTCTAGTCTATGCAAACCAGGACTACATTAAATTATCCACTGCTGTTTGTGTTTATATGATATAACTTCAGCATAACACTCGGGTTCTTCCTCGTCAGTAATTAATACATACTCATGAGGCGAATATCTAATAGAAGTTTGCCTTGCTCGAGTGGATCTCCTAGGTGGATTCTCAGTTGGCTCAAATTGCAGCTACTATTTAGGGCTATTTTTTAACATTATCTGCATGGGGAATATGATCATTGCTTGTTCCTCACACTCTATTGACACCTCATTCACTCTATTTTCATATTCAATCAATATCAGAATCTCGTCATATGTACCTTCTCTGGTCTTCTTTGACTTCTCCAAGTTTTCAATTTTCTGGTTCTTGAAAAACACATCTCTACTTTTGATTATCTTCATGTTGACTGGGTCCCATAGCTGGCACCCGAATTCTTCATATTCATAACCCATGAAGATACACTGCTCCACCTTGGCATCAAGTTTGATTTCTCGTCTCGAGGAATGTGAGCTGACGCTTGCACCCAAAGACTCTCACGTGCTTCTAGGATACATCTTTGCCACTCCACACTTTTTCAACTACATCTTCATCAAGCGGAATTGACAGGGTAAGATTTAATAAGATTAATTGCTGTCATCATTGCCTCACCCCAAAAGGATTTCGACAACTTTGCATGAGAGAGCATGCATCGAACTTTCTCAACAATTGTGTGGTTCATCCTCTCTGTTATTTCGTTCTACTTTAGTGTCTTTGGCACTTTATCCTCATGTCTAATACCGTGACTCTTGCAATATTCCTTAAATGATCCCCTGTATTCAGCACCATTGTCTACTCTGACATGTTTCAATTTTCATATCGGTTTCCCTTTCCGCTGCCACATGGAAGTTCTTATATATTTTAGCCATCTGATCTTTTGATTTCGTAGAATAAGCCCATGCGCTTGTTGAATGATCATCTATGAGAGTCACAAAAAAAGAGCAGCACCGATAGATCTATTAGACATGAAACAAATATCAATATGCATAAGATTAGGAATATCATCAAATCTGGAATGATAACTTTTAAGAAAAGAAACTCTCTTTTGTTACTGGCTAAGCAATGATCACAAGTGTTCAAATGTGTACCTTTCATGGTAAAGACTATTTCTTCGTGAGAATACGAATGCCTTTCTCACTAATATGTGCAAGCCTCTCGTGCCAAAACTCGATAGAAGGGTCCTCCGTGATATTGACCTAACCAGAATTGAACTTTGCATTGATACCATATAGTGTGCCATTCTTCTATCCTTGTACTGCGATAAGTGAGTCCTTGGAGAGTTTCTACTTCCCATTACTGAATTCATCAATGTAGCCTTCGTCATTAAGCTGGTCTATGGAGATTAGGCTAAGACGAACATTAGGAACATGTTTAACGCTCTTCAAAATTAATTTGTAGCTAGGCTCACCTTCCAAACCAACGTCACCAATGCACATGATCTTACAAGACTGTCCCTTACCCATCTTTACATTACCATAGTCACCAGTAGTATAAGATGAGAAGAAATCTTCATGAGGAGTAACATGGAATGAGGTATGCTATCCAAATAGATTCATGACTTGTGAGATTCACATAGGCTTCATCACATACGAGTAGGTCTTTTCATCAGATGCCACCACTTTAGTACCTTCTTTGTCATTACTTTCACTATTATCATCCTATTCTTTCTTCCAGATCTTGCACTCCTTTTTAATATATCCCGGTTTACCACAGTGAAAGCAAGTAAGTTCCTTTCTTGACGTCGATTTCGATCTACCCCTCGATCTATCTGACTTGCCATGTTTGAAGTACCCCCATTGTTCAATGGCAAGAGCCCCCTGATTGAGTATAGATGCCATGGCCTTTTCTCCCGGTTTCTTCATTAAACATGCTCTCTTTAACCATGACCATTGACAATTTTCCTTTAGGTGCAGAGTTGCTTAATGCTACCACCAATTTATCCCAATTGTCTAATAGAGTTCCTAGTAGTAGACAAGTTTGCAATTCACCAAGCAATACTATCTCCAAGTTCATCAATTGATTGACTATGTCCTGGAGATCGTTCATGTGCTCAGCCATGTTGCCTCCATCTTTGTAGCGAAGATAAACAAGTTTCTCATGAGAAATGCCTTACTCTACGGAGTCTTGCTTGAATAAAGACCCGTTAATTTGTCCCAGAGTGCCTTGGCATCGGTCTACTGATCATCATGGTGATAAATACTGTTATCTTTTCACGATTGGATCAATCTAACAGTCTTCCTATTCATATGTTCCCAAGCCATATATCCTTTTCTTTTGGTCTAGTGGAATCCCCCTCGATGGAATCGTGTGACTCCTTGCAGAATAGGAGATCACCCATCCATGCTTCCAAATATTGTAATTGGAAGCATTGCACTTGAACATTGTCCCAATACACTCTTCTATCTCAAAAACACTAAAAAGATCATGCCTTTATGAATCAGTGCTCTGGTACCACTTATTGGGAAAGCATGAGTTTGATTAACTGATAATGAACCAAAGAAGGTTGGCGCAAGTCGAAGGGGCTTGTGTCGCTTAAGCAGAGGTGCCGAGTTCGAGCCCCTGTGAACGCAGCAAACCTTCTTGGGAGGGGTCCCCGGGAAACTGCCCGACAGTACCCCGAATCCGGATTAGTCGGGCCTTCGGGTACCGGATACCGGGTGGGAAACCAAAAAAAAATTAACTGATAATGCAATGAATAAATCAAGATAGGATCTAATAATGAAAGTAATAATCAAAATGGATACAAAAAATTTTACATGGAAACCCAATGTGGGAAAAAGTAATGACACTAGGCCAGATCAACTTTTAAATATATTAACAGATATTACACAGTTTTTCATCAGGAGAACAATTTTGGATTAACCCTTAGTTTAAGAGCTACTCTCTTGGATCACCATAATTCGTCAATCCAAAAACCTATTTCACTAACGTGATAAAAAATAGTACTTACAGAACCTCCAAATCTGATATCCATCATTCATAATTTAGCCCTAGGAGTTTGAGACTGCTATCAAAATTTCGTCCTGATTGGAGCTCATTTACTCCTCTGTTTGAGGTTGGATCTTGCACTACTCGCCAAGAAAAATTGCTTTGTTCTTCCTCTGTTTTGTAAAACAAATTTGCTATGATTTTTCTTTGACCGCCCGTTGTTTTTTGTTGTTTTTCCATTGTCCGCAGTCCTCACTCGTTGCCGTGTATTTTGATCATAAGATGCAACCCCAATTGTTATTATTTTTATATTTTTTTACCGGTTAAAAACCCTCAAAGAAAATAACTCATGAATCACTTTTTTTTTAATAAATTAAGGCCCAGATTAATGATCTGAATTAACTGAATTCAAAATATCCTCCAAACCGGAGGGATAACCCAACAGTTAGCATCTACATGCGTCGAAGTATATGGCGGCGGACAAATACGGGAGGAATCCTCTGCAGGTTACCGCCACACTAAAGGGAAAGATCGAGGTGTTGGAAGTTTTGGTTCGGTTCAACATTGAGCTAGGCTGCTTGAAACGTTAACGAGAACGATGATAAAGTATTATGTATGTGAGCAAAGAGCAATAAGCTTGAGAGTATCAGGGTATTTTTATACTCTATTTGAGAATGATATTAGTATCGTGCACCTCCAGTTATTTAATATTTCATGTAATTTTCTAGGAATTGAAATAATTAAACTTTAAGTAATTTACTACAAATACTTTGTGTTACTTTGCCAATTGGTAATTTTTTTCCGGAACCGGGGAAATATTAAGTATCAGTAATGAACTTTGAAAAATACACATCATATGAGACATTTTCCAGGTAATAAATAATACCTTTACCGCAGCATATACCCTTTCATTAACCAAAATACCAATTTAAAGCAGCAGTAATATATATTCTTAATATAGTAAAACAGCGTTATAATCCTCTTAGGTTGTGACGTGACAATTTTTTAAAATTTTATTTATTTTTATTTTTTTTAAATTTTTTTCTATGCGGTAGGACCCACACAACCAACCAGACCGTCATCCTTGACTTTTGCTGACTATGAAATTTTATTTTTTTAAATTTTCTGTGCGGTGGTGCCCACACAACTCTCAACTCTATCGTCATTCACTTTTTATCTCTCTTTCCTTTTCTTTATTTTCCAATTTATTTTTACTTTCTGCACGAGGAGATTGAATATAATCTTTTACTTTTTACAAAACCTATAAAATAATTTATTTTCACATACTGTATGATCTATACTAGAAGTATATATACTTTTCACGTCATTGTATATTCTCTTCACTATTATTTTATTTTAACAAATTATAAATATTTATATTTTTGGTAATTTACATTCTCATTGCGAAGCGCGGGTTTTACACTAGCAATATTTGAAGATGATAATTCAAGCACAGAAGTGAGGGAATACAATGACAGCGATCCAATTAGAATTTCCCGTTTCCTTTTTCTTAGATTGTTCAATGCTTACTTTTATGATTTTAGTGTTTAACACTTGTTTATGTATATATGCGGTCTCCAATACCAAGCAAAGAAGAGAGTGTTGTGTGTAACAGTGCTGAGCCTACGTGATAATATCAACTAATAAAATTAAATCAATTATTTAGAAATTTTTTTTATAAAACCTAAAATAAAAAATAACCCTAAAAATATGTTAGGTTTATTGGTTTGTATCATCATATAGACACTGTCACTTGTAGATAGTATTATATACAAGACTTTCTCCCAACAGAGGTTATATATTGAGTGATTCGATACCTAAGTACCAAAATAAGATTCTGAACATGAGTTTTATATAAAAATGGGGAAATTTCATATTTGAAAAAGTTGTACCCTCTCATTAGATTGATTTATCTCCAACCTAAATTAATAATTATAATTCGTTAATCTTATCCATGAGTGTGCATAAATCGATCTAATACTACAATAGGGTGTTTTGTCACTGGCCATGCTGCTTTAGAATTATGATATCGACAGTCGTTACGTGCGATCGAGTGTTCTTGTTATACTCTGAACTCGACAAGCACAGTGCATATATGTTAAATTGAAAACCATATTATTAATTCCACATCGGTCATATAAAAAATAAATTTTGGATTTACATGAAAACTTGACACTATCATCTAAAAATTTAGGGTTTTATGTAAAAACGGGCTCAATCTCTTATATGGTACAATAATAATATAATACTCGAATTTCTTGACCTCGATAATTACTCACATAAGAACGACACGTTTGACATTCTCATCCTTGCCCAACTGATAACTAACTCTCTAACATAACTCCAACAATCCTGACAATCTTATGCTGTCCTAGCTGGTGGCACGCCGTCGATTTTGTTTGCAACAAATTCAACATAGTATCAGAGTTAGGGTGGGACAACACTTAACATGTTACGCATGAGAGAAGATGTTAAATCCACACCGACCGTGTAAGATACAAATCTCGGATTTATGAGAGAATCAGATACCAACACTTGAAAGTTTAGGATTTTGGGTGGAGCATGTTTAGCCTCTTATAAAGCTCAATAATAATAATAATAATAATAATATCCAACATTTTAACCTGATAACATTTGATATAAGCTCGACCATCCCGACAGTTTTACCTTGACACAGCTAACGGCTCTCTAGCAATTCACGGCAATTCCAGCAGTCTCACACTGACCCCAGCAGCCGACTCAGAACAAATTCAACACACACACACAAATTATCAGAGTCAAGTTGCTGGGGCTTGCCATCATAAAGGCAGGGGACCCCAGATGAGTTGTTGTGGCTCAAGAAATGTCTGGTATGTCTAACCGTATAGATCTGCTTAATGACTTATCGACACACGAATCGTATGGTGGGATTGATCAATTCAACTACTACTTCCCCTCTTGAATTCGACACTCACTGACACATCATCTTTGTTTGCGACGAAGACAACGATCGCCAGTGCCTTTTATGCCGTGTTTCTGAGAGTAGGGCTTGAACTGACTGAACTTTCAATTTTGCCAACTAATGGAGGACCGCCCACAAAATTGGAGGCTCCGTGTAGGGTCTGTTCGAGCGTTGTGGCCGGTGTCCTCCAACACTCGAGGTCAAAAATCCCTTGTAGTAATTTTGTTTGCAGTGGGAGTCGAATTTACGATCTCAACCTCACCATATCGTACGGGAGTGAATTTTGTACGGTTAGACTATCATTCTCAACGTGTTGCTCATTCTTAATAAATGTCTCTCCTATCTTTGCAGGGATCCTTTTAGTTTTCTCTTCGGGTAAACTGCACATTCGGTCCACAACCTTTTCTCCTTTTTTTGTTATTATTGCCCTAAACCTTTTTTGGGACAAATTAGGACGCTTTTCCTACATAACGGAGGGACTTCCAGCATGTCTGGACTGATTTCATAAGTTGTCGTCGGGACAATCGATTCATACTAATCGAAGTTGTCAATACAGGAGAAAATATGAGCTTTTACTCTTTTTTTTTTTTTTTTATATTGACACGAGATTAGAATTATTTAGATTCTATGCGTTCGGACAGATATAGTTAATATTCTTAAAATATCTGTGGAAGGTTTTAAAATATGTTTAGATATTATCGAATTAAGTCAGATGATCTTTTTCTTTCCCCATGTAAAATCCAACAGTACGTAGTTCATATCCGTAGGAATTTTTTTTTTTGTGAAATTTGAAATTTTTCTCATTTATTTATACGATTCTCGGCATTCCTTGAAATTAACGAGCCTTTAAATTTTGTGATCTTCGTTTCACCGCATACGCGTTGCATCGAGTTGTCTATCTGATCCCATCCTATTCAAAATCACATGCATATATCATGTGTGTCGTGATGGAAGAATTTGAGCAGACATGAACTTGACAAGATCAAGTCTTCTCTTCCTACAAACTTTTGGAAATTACATTAACCAATTAATTAATATGATCCGATACATTTTTTAAGTTCCGATATTCGACTCTTGTGAATATCTAGAGATCGACCCAACTCAAACTGTAATTAATATGGGTTCATCGATTTTTCGAATATCAAGCAGTCCGCAGCGATTTGATTTTTTTTTTGGGACAAGGTGGGTGTGTTAGAGGTGATGGGAGGGGGGGAGAGGAGATATTATGAGAGAGTTGTTTGGTGCATTTAATTTTGAATGGGGCTAATGGGCCAAAGTTGTTTGGTGAAATCTATGGATTCGTCCCGTAGCTTCCAACCCATATATGGGACACACTTCTTCTATCGAGGAATATGGGCCTCAAGTTTCTTCTTCGGAAACCCTACTGAAACCATAATATGTGTCCAAAAATCACATCATCATTTACCAGTATTAATACAGTGACACAAGATTTTGACTTGCAACATAGAGGTTTTGAATTCGATCGTCACCATATGAGTCACGTGTCCAATTGTGTTCTTCTTTGTTTCCTGGCATTGTACTACAATCGTCCCAATCTTAGGACTAATCGGATCCGGGTATCCTATATTTTTCACGATATTCGACTGCTTTGGAGCCTGTTTGTTATTTTTCATTTACCTCTATGATGCATATTATTTCGATATTTTCATATACTTAATAATTGTAAAAAAATCGCATTTAAGAGATTTTCATAATTTTTATTATTTTGTATAGTACTTTATCATAATCAAATATATTATAATTTAAGTATGTTTACAATGCATTTATTATTTCTTTATTGATTTTTAAGTTATAATGATATTTTAGATATGATATGTCATGAAATATGTACGATCACTAAATCAAATGAAAGTTCATCGAGTTAAGAATACAATGGTATGAAATACTTGAAAATTGAAGTCCAAATAAAGAAGTTATTAAAGATTAAAATTTACTGCACGAATCAATTTTATGACATGTGTCCAAACTAGAATCGACATAAACTGATTTCTTAATTTATTATCTGGAACTCAAATTCCTTTAATAATTCACTAGAATCAACCCAATAAGTCATTTTCGTTGGTTAAATTCAGGAGTAAAGAATTTATTTTTATTATGGTTATGATCAGCCCAAAGAATGATATATATAATTAAAACCTATCTATGAGCCCCATAGATCATTTAAACAAACAAATAGATAATCTTAAGATGTTAAAATGATAAATAACTTAATTGAGTTTGTACTGCGGTTAAATTATCATTTTAACGCGAACTTTTTTGTAAAATATAGAAAGGCACAAATATGAGACGGTTGTCTCGTTTAACACGACATTTATTTTTCATTAAAATTAACACATCAACTGTCAATTTTTTCCATCAAAATTAAGGTGCCACGTTGGCCAAATCTTTTAGGTTTGATTGAATTTGTAGTACGGTGATAAACGAGACAAATACCTAATAGTTTGTATCTTTCTAGGTCTCGCGAAGAGGTTCGGGTTAAAAATGGAGATTTAACCAAAATACAGATTCAGTTAAATTATTTACCCTAATAAAATAATATCTGAATATGATTGTAGAGTATCTTCAAAATATAACCCTAATGGATAGTAAGAAGTTATCCTTAACCTTTTTTCTACATATATATATATATATATATCTCTAACATATACATATAGATACATATAAATATGCAATGTATATTATAGGCATGACCCTGCATTTGTTCATGTAAGCATGGGTCATGGTGGGACTGTAAACCCTAGCCAGTGACCTCACAGGATCTATCTTGATTGATTTTGGGATGAACATGGTTCGGGATATCTGCCGTGTGAAAAGGGGGCCTTTTTCTTCCTTTCTTTTTTCTTTGTTTGATCACCGGTATCCAGTAGTCCAGTAGATCTTGATTGATTAAGTTCAAGTCAGGTCGATCCACCGAGAGTAAAATTCTCTCGAGATGAGTTTTCTCCAATTATAAAAACTCAAATTTGAAATCTCTTTTTAGGGGACACCTAATCGTCTCAGCCAACCCGCCTAAGTTGGGTCTTTTTCTTTCTTTCGTTCCTAGCCATGTGTGATGATGCGAATAATTCGGATTCAACAGCATTTGCAGAACACAGCGACATACCCTTTTGATAAAAAAAAAATATCGACCCATTGATCACAAAATGAAATTTTCGTAAAGTTGATTGTAATATAAAGTTTCTATATGCATATGACATAAACATCTTTATCAAATCACATGGTAAAAATTTAGCTCATGCAAGTATATGTTATAATGCCGACATGATGGCAGCAGGTGCCACCTCCTCCATGAATGCCATCCATCCAATTTCACAGCTCGAACTTCCATGCGAAAAAAGTATCAGACGCGTCAAGACACGAAATTTCTACATTCATGTCACTTGATCGTTTAATAGTTCAATCGACTAGTTCATGATTAACAATTCAAATCAAAGCGAAGAGTCTAACTTTTTTTAAAACTATTTTATCAGCCTACTTCACGGCTCGGTCATTGAACTGTGGAACTCCTCCAGCAATGCATACAGCTTCCCGTCGGAATGGGATAAGGGGATAAAAGAACAGTGAGAGACTCGGGTAAATGCAGTAACAAGTGACCAAAAAGGTTGAATTTCGAACAGGGTGGGGCCGGCAAGTGCGTGGTGGTCTTGCTAGTTATAGCAATTAAAACAAAGGCCCACTTTTTTTTTTCTTTTGTATCGGTGTATTCGATCTTCACCCGACTAATTCTGGCAATTATGTAGGCACGTCTACTAGCACAAACGACATCATAAATTTAGAGGTGCAAGATGGCTACAAGAGAATTTGAACTTTGGATGAGAAAGACATTTCACCTTGAACGTATTTCGAATTTGAATATTGTAAATGAGAAAAAATGGTGATGGTTGAGAGAGTCTTACTACTTTGTGAACTGATCGAACCTGAGTCTGAACTAGTTATGGTCTATTAGATTTTGGATGGGTAAAACAAAAAATGCTCCCCACTTTACCTTGCATACATTACTTAGTATCCATCTAAGCCGACTCGATCACCCACGATAAAACTTGTTCAACATAAATTTTATCATTTCATGTAACTCGAACTCAATACAGCAGAGAAGTGACATAGAACCAGCTTGGTTTGCCAGGTCGGTGGGTCCCACCGTACCCCAGGGTCCCGGTAGCCAAGGGTGACCCATCTCCACCGTGGGTCCCCCCCTTCTCTCTCATCGCTGCCATTCTCTCTCTAGCATGGAGCTTACTATAAGTCTGCTCGTGGCTTAATTCGGGAAAACAAGTGGGGAAGTGGTGGGAAGTAATAAAAATCCATGGTTGATCAGAAATAGCTCTCCCCTGTTTGTCCTTGCTGAAACCCAGAAAACAAGTACACGTTTTCCTCTGCCCCCGAGCTCGATTCCGAAGTACCAGCGCGAATGTCATCGACACGGATCTCGTCCTCTCTGCCATCGAGCTCGGGAAAGTACTGAATTCGTTACTGCTCTGCTTCTTCCTCTTCCTCTTCCTCTTCCTCTTCCTCAGGTGGCACTTTTCCATCGTTGTCTGGAAAGGTGTATCTGGAAACCGTTCTCTGTTCCTGCCCACTGGCCACAGGGAGCTGGTTTCAGGAAACGGATTTCCGAAAACTGTTTCGCGGGATTCTGGACTGTGAGTTGCTACAGGAAACAGCTTTGTTTATCCTTATTTCTCTGTTTGACCCACAAATAGACAACCAGTCCATCGAGCATCAATAAATTCGCCCTATTGCTCTGTTTCCCCATGCTTCAACTCGGGAAAGTCAGCTCAGCTTCTTAAGAAATATCGGATCATAGGGAAGGAGAGCAGAGCAAGCAACCCATCGATGGCGGAGCTGTCGAACTCCGACCAGGAGACGAGCTCAAACTCCCTCCAGTCCCCGCCTCCATCCCCTTCCTCGGCCACCGGCTCAGCTAACTCCTTGCTCCGAGCAACCTCGACAGCTCCGAACTCCTCCGCTGGCGCCGCCACTGTCACGACTCTAGCCAGCCCCGAGGCCGAGCCGGACACGAAGAAGGCGAAGCGGGGCCGGGACACGAGCAAGCACCCGGTGTACCGCGGAGTCCGCATGAGGAACTGGGGGAAGTGGGTGTCGGAGATCCGGGAGCCGAGGAAGAAGTCCCGCATATGGCTCGGGACCTTCCTGACGCCGGAGATGGCGGCGCGTGCCCACGACGTGGCGGCGCTCAGCATAAAGGGCAACTCCGCCATCCTCAACTTCCCCCAGCTCGCCGCCTCGCTTCCCCGTCCGGCGTCCCTCTCTCCCCGGGACATCCAGGCGGCCGCCGCCAAGGCCGCCCACATGAACGAATTCGATTCGTTGCCCTCGCCGTCGTCTTCTTCTTCTTGCTCCTCCTCGAGGTTGACCTCTTCTAGCTCCCTGTCCTCCCTTGTCTCAGCAATGGACCTCTCGGAGGAATCGGACGAGTTGAGCGAGATCATCGAGCTCCCCAGCCTCGGAACAAGCTACGACTGGGCTCAACCGAGCGCCGAGTTCGTGTATGTCGACCCGGTGGATGGGTGGATTTACCATCCGCCATGGCTGGAAGATCCTGCCAGTAACGACTTCGAAGACCGTACCCCGAGTGGCTTTGAAGGTTTGCTGTGGTAAAACGGGGAAATAAAAGGGAAGGAGGGTGTTTCTGAAACTTGTGAGAAAGTATTGTGGTCTCTGGGTAATTTTCACCATGATCAATCTCCCAACTGCTCTCTCCATTCCTTCGTTCGTCTCTCTGGCTTCTCTTCTTTATGACGGGCCCCTCATGTGATTTTATTTTCTTCATCGGGGCCTCAACTTTATGTTTGTTGGGTTAAGGTTCCCTCAACTTTTCTATCCGTCTCTCTTTGATCCCCCAACTAAATGTAATTTTAGCCGTGGCTTGTGTGTCAGTGAAGTTAAGCTGTACATGGAGCTAAGACCGCCATTAATCGGTTCTTTTTTTCGAGAACTTCTCAAGTGCATCGAATGTATCACATGACAATACTGAAATGGTATATCCATTCAATTAAAATAAAATTATTTCTATCTTACTCATTACCAAATTTCTATCACGAGAGCACCACCGGTTTTGATACTAGGAAAATTTTATGTCTAGTTCACTAAATATTAAATTAAGTTAAGAAAGTAATCGTAAACCGTTAAATATTTTTAATTTAAATCGCTGATTGTGAACCATCAAATTAACACGTTAAACGGTCTAATGATTAAAGCGTATAAGTTTGATTTCCGTAGCCACTATCTTCTTATTCTATTCTATAATGGACAAAGTGTGCAAATTGAAGATACACTTCTATGATTGCTATAAGCAGAATACTGACAGAACAAATTCCCCAATCATCATCTCTCGTCATTTATGTCAAATATCCATCCTAACTAGTAATGATGGGTTCCATCAATCTTAAATTGATAAAAGAGATCAATCTAAGGACAGTTCAAACTCATTCTCGTATTATTTGGTGAGTTTAATATTCCGTATTTAAATCTCTTATACATATTTATATATTTACGTTAAAACATTGGCTGAAAACGTAATCTTTTTGAGCCTAAATAGGTCCTTGATGATGTTATACTGGTCAGGTCAATATTAAATGCTGGTTTTTCAATTTATATGATATATTCGCTTCTAAATATGAAAATTGCGAGTATTATATAACGAGATAATTAAACCATTACCACTATACCCTTTTCGGACATTTCACTTTTTTTTTCTCTGTCTCTCTGTTTTGCCTTTTTTCATTAATAATTACGAATTGGCAAAGATCTTCTTCCACCACCAAAGGGGAAAACATGTATTAAAAGGCTTTTGTGGTAAAGTTGGAGATGAGGAGACAGCCCTTCTACATTGAGCCATGTTCTGTAATAAAGTAGATGGGGGAAAAAGAGAAAATTTTAATTTGTTGAAAAGGGCCAATTAAGGAGCAAATCTTCTATATAACAATTCAATCACATGATAGTATTTATGTGATAATAACAATTAATAAAAATTTATCTTTTTATATATTTATAAAAAAAATAGCTTTTTATATATTTTTTTATAAAATCGTAAAAATAGAAAATCGATGTAAAAATAATTGAATTTTATTGGTTGATGTTACTATATAAGAACGGTTACGTGACGATACTGTTACTATAAAACTATCTAGAACTAGAATCCAAAACTCACCTTGGCAAGGCATCTTCATCCACTGATTAAAAGCATTAGTTTTCTTCTTTAATTGACTGAACCGGTTCGACCAACCGAAACCAAGTGATTTGGTTTATCGGTTTGGCCCATATGGAAACCGGGTTCATGAGAACTGGCTGATTTTAGCCATCATACCCAAATGAACCAATTTATCTAATCATGACTAAATTAACTAGTTTTCTTAATGATAATTAAATGAAATTAAAAAAATTAAAAAACCTTAAATTAAAATTCACAATTTATGAGTTTTCTAAAATGATTTAGTTCGGTTCGGTTTCAAATTACCGAATCAAACCAATGGAATTTTATTAATTAAATTATACTTATTTTACATAAAATAGTTAATTGTTTAAGCGAATCGCAAGAGCTGATTGGTTTGGTTATTTCAAGGTAAAATAGATAAGATTTGAACATGATTTCTAGAACCAAATATTTGATTTAGTCCAATTCAAAGTGATTTTTTCAGTTTGTATCACTTGCATCCAGGAGACCAATGGGCCGTGACTAAATCTTATTCAAGTCGGTAGGGTCCACTAGGGGGATGCAAGGTGAATTTTTTCTAATCACAAAACTTGTACCCTAGATTTTATTTAAGGAGGAGAGACGCTTCATTACATCAACCGATCCACTTTGGTAGTTCAAAGTGGTTTTTCGAACCGAACTGCAATAGCCCCTGCCAATGACACATAAATACATAGTAAATTTATATAAACTAAAGTGTAAGGAGGTTGGCTAGCCAAACATGTATTTCAAGCAATTTAACTGGGCTGTATTACTTATCAAAATGAGACATGTGAACAGTAACTTTTCTGTCCGTTTTGTTTGGACTGTTCTTCAATTTTACAGCGGGTGAGATTTGGAAAACTGAAAACAACAACTCGTGTTTCGTTCTCCTGTGTTCTCTCTTGGAACTCACAGTAATTTTTTAAAAAAATTCTGATGTAAATCTCTGTCTGTGAAGGCACACATGTACATGGCAGAGGATAAGATTTTCGAAATAATCAGCCCGACAATTTTCTTATTATTTTCTTTTATATGTAATGTCATTTCCCTTTTTTTTTTCTTTGGATCATAAAAATAATTGATGTAGTAGCATTGGTGATTCAACAACTCTCCCTACTCGATATTTGTGCTTTCTCATTCAACTGCTAACATATCAGACATATTAAACAATTAATGGCTAACATTGTTTCTGTCTGCATAGTACAATAAAAAATTTTGGCATAATTCAAGGAGAAGATGTTTTTCAAGCACAGGGTCAAAAGCAAACTTCAAGCAACTTTTTAATATGACTGCATCGAAAGAATTTATATGAAAAGTTTTAGACTTACCAATTCACATGTGAGTAAATTTGAATCATTAAGCCACAACTCTTGGTGGTGAGCTTTCCCATTTTCTCTTTTCATTACAAACTGTTCAATAAGCCTTAGGGATTCAAGAAAAGGAGAATAAAAGAGTATGAGAATTTTATTGATGAGAATCAAATTCATAACCCCTTAATCTCATAATGAGGGCAATATTTAACGTACCAAACCATTTTTTCCATCTCCTTTTTTCTTTAACCATCTAGGATTTTGGTTCTGGTTAGAATCAAATAACTATAAAATGGATCGACTGCCATGCTAAAATAGTGAAGTTATTTCATTATTCAAGTTATATCAAAAGATATAGTGGGTTGTTCAGGAAGTCTCTGCAAGTTCAAGTACCTTCTTGAGAGATAGAATCCCACATGGAAAAAAGTTTTTCTTTGAAGTATAAGAGTGTTGATACCCAATGAAGGTGCTTAGGTGGTTCTATTACCTGAACTGATAGGCAAGGGTGAAAAGGTGGGAGTGAAGGAACTTCTTCTGAAGTAGCATTATAAGAAGGGCCGAGGTACTCATACGAGTTGTGACTTACTGTAACAGATAGAGGCTCTGAAAGAAGATCTAAGGATCGGTTCAGGAATAGTCAACTGGTCTTGAAGAGACTGGAAGGAAGGTTGAAAAGACTGGTGAGTGTTTTGTGTTCCAAAAAAAAAATGATATTTCTAGATATGCAAAGTCTTTGATAGACATGATTATAACACCTATATCCCTTGTGCTCTATGCCATAGTCTAAGAAACGATATAATCTAAAACGTGGTTATATTTTGTTAGATTCATGAGAATGCATGAAAATAAAACACATACAACAAAATATTCTAAGAATGCTATAATCAGGGTTTTTTTTTTTTTGCATATTCTAAACAATAGAACGAACCAAATCAAATTTCTCCTATGAAATGGAAGTATTTTTGGTCGAATGACAATGCCTTTTGTTTTGCTAATTGACGGGCGGTGCAATCAGGATATTTATTCTTAACATTTTCAAGAGAACTGCTAGTGATTAGATGCTGAAGTTTGACAAAAAAAAAAATATGACCTAAACAGCTGTATCAGGTGTTAGATGAAATTAAAGTGATTGATAACAAATTAAAATCGATTGTGACAGATGATTATGACAAACGATTGCTTTTAATTAGTTCTGTATTTGTGACTGTAGTTGTTCTAGCGAGTTCTAGTGAAGGATCGCCGAGTAATAATGTGTAGCAGATTTGAGAAATTCGTGCAATCATCCATCTCTTGGTATTGGCCATTGGAGAAGTGACAAGGAGACTAGGAGTGCACGCGTGCTCTGGTTGCAGTGAGTTCTTCCAAAGACAAACTCTCTCTCTCTCTCAGGAGTCAGGATTAATCAACGATAGGAGCAAAGCTCTTCACCAACCGATCGAAATCAAAATCGGCTGTTATGGCTCTGATATCATGGCAAATAAGAGAGAGGAGAATTGCATTCGATTGCAATTTATAGATTGAACATCATAATCAAGTTATGAAATAAAATTGAAAAGTCTTATCCAAGTATAAGGGAATATCCTACCTAATAAATCTAGACGCGATACGGAGTTTCATACACTAACAAAGAATAATACAGTTTGGTTGAGTTTTGGGATTTTGTGAAACCCTCAAACACAAGAAAGTCTTCGGTGGAGCGATTATACCAAGTGTCAATGCCGGAGTGGTACATCCGTGTAATAAAAACTTAACATGTAATTAATAATTATACAGTTATAATTGTTAAATCCTAAAAAATCAATAGGTGATGAATCCTAATTAGACAAAATGATGAATTCTCATTAGACGGACATACTACGATAGCTTTACTTACGTGGTATAACTGCTACACTGAAGACTTTCTCGTCAAACACAAGTTGTCCCGTCATTAGCTGTCATATGGTTCTTTAATTCAACAGGTATTTGACACGTCGATAGAAAGAAATGGTACCTCTGAGTTAAAGTTGGAGGTGAATGTACAAGAATGTTTTTTTAACTTATGAACGTCGTGGTACTCTAGATGATAAGGACATTGTGGACCGTTGCGTGGTACCACCATCATTTTGCCATCACGTCTATATAGGAAAAATAACATTGAAAGTCTTATATATACACTTATTGTTTTTAGCAATTGAATCCTATAAATTTAAAAATGACATATTCAGTCCTATAAGATCAATTCTCGTTGCACTTTCGGTCCAAATCATTACTATTCCATTAACAGAGTGATGTCCACATCATTAAAATAGCAACAATTTGGACTAAAAGTGTAACGGAATATATCTTATTGAGTTGAATTTGCCATCTTTAAACTTATAGGACACAACAATCAAAAAATACAAACATGTAGAATTTTCAATATTATTATTCCCATATATATATATGCAATTAAAAAAAAAAAAACCCTGACCACAAGTCCAGGTTAGATCACAGTATTCATCACGTGGGTAAATGCATGGTCAATAAAATGACAAGGAGATATTTCTCTTAACAGTAAATTGCACAAAAAATGTATAAATATTAATATGTCTATTGTTGATGTTAGTAGGGCGAAATTCGGATATAAGCGATATGAAAAAAGCTCAAATTAGTTTGTCATTATTAATTTTTTATTTCTCTCTCAAATTTCATACGGCTTGTCGGCTTTTTCCTAAACAAATAAACCTACTTCTGTAGATAAATTTTCGATATTCTCTTACGTCTTGCTTGCTGCTTAATTTTTTTGCAATCAGGATAAAAGTATTTTTCTTTTAAATTTTCCTTTGGATACAAAAGAGGCTAGTACGACTAAAAGGGAAATAGCAAAAAGAGAAAAATAAATGGGTGCCGATAATTTTACACGTGAAATCGAACTCTAGATCTCTTGGTTTCGGGTAAATGGTAACGTTAATACACAGAAACCCTTTGTCAAGGTTGCACAGTTTCGACACTAACTTTTGCAATTAGGTATTTCCCCATTGGTTTTGTTAGTAGTACCTTAATTTCAAATTTGGCATTTTTTTAAATTTGCCAAACAAAAATTATTTTCGACGAGACATTCTTCTTGAATTTGAAATAATACTCGTGCACTAATTAGTGTTGAATTTAAGCATAAAATTCTCAACGCAAAAATATGAGTTTTTAGATAATAATATAAAAACAGTTAGATTATTTTATAAATCAAATGATACCATAATGCGGCAGCATTTTTTAGACAATATGTTTCTCAACGATTATAGAAAAGATTCCGAATTTCACGCTAACGAAACTGAAGGAAAAAAAATATCTTTTTTTTTGTCAATTTAAATAATTAAGGACCAGTCAGAAATGATATAATAAATTATCACATACTCCATAAAACAAAAAAAAGAAGGAATTTTTAATTTAGAAAAGAAGCGTATCATGATCACATGTAACAAAACCGATCGTACAATTATTATATGTAATTTCTTGGTATGAAAGTGATGTGCAATTTGCCATTAATAGAACTTGCATTTTTTTGGATTTTTTTCGCTATAGTTCACTCCCTTAATATCCAAAAATTAAATAAGTTTTAATTAATTAAAACTCTATTCGGATCGATCCGCTCTCTCACAATCGGTCATGAATTTTTTATATTCGTAAAACTTAAATTCGAGATCTTATTTGGGAAAAAGATGCATCAAATTGCCACGACCATACCCGATTCATTAAATTTTTTTTTGGCTGTAATCAACTTGCCCTAATCAGACAGGCACGTGTGTCGAATAGTCATTATTCCCAAAAAAAACTTAAATCATTGCACAAACTATTTTGAATGAAACATACTTTTTTTTCCATTTCCTAATTAGGTTTTTTCGATGGTCCACCGCCAAAGGGTAGCGTTGTATGGCTGGCTGTCTTTATCATTGGTGTTATCTGCCATTAATTATTAAACTGGAGCATACTGGTTCGGTTGTATTTCGTCATATTATAGATTCTCTTCTTGACCACATTTGGCCAGTTTTCTGGGGAATTTTGCCCTTGTTCAATTAAAGGTCGGATATAATTAAAAATGGCTAATTCGAAGAACTAATTCAAAAGTTCGGATCATCTTTTGTTACCTTAATATCCTGCTCCACGATCTAATATTGATTGTGTGAGAATGAGATCTTGGATGCACGCGTGTGTGTGTATATATTTATGTGTGTGTGTAAGGTCAATGATATCGAGAGTACAAATATCTAGCACTTTTGGGTGATGGAGTCTTCATAGTATTAAAGCCGACTATGATCCACAGCCATAGGTAATTAGCGGGTGATTTATGTTAGGTTGACATGAGTCGGAATAGTGAGAAATAGTTTGGATACCGGTTCAAGCTGTGAGGAGTTATTCAAACCCAACCACCCAGGAGCCCGCGAGAACAGTGGTGCTTTAAAGGGATGCCCTGCGATTCCATATCTTTTATTCTTCTTTTTTTTTTTTTTAATCAATGAAGAAGGTAACAAGTAGTGACGACACAACCATCCTACTACATAACGTTCGGGCTTTCATGTTCAACCGCAAACATATCAAACGAATTAAACAATCGGTACTAACACTGGTTACATTAACGCAGTATCATCAAAGATCTAGTATAATTTAAGAAGTCGATATCCGTCAAGATACGAGCTCAAGAGCCTCTTTCTGACAATATTGTTCGGAGCGAGACTCGAATCTGTGACCTCAATCTTACCGAATCACATGAGAGTGAGCTTAAGACCACTAAGCCACCACCCTTAGTCCTTCCTGCGATTCCATATCGATTGTGTAAGAAGATCTTGAATACATATATAAGATCTAGTGATTTTAAGAATACGAATGACTACCACTTTTGGGTGATGAACATGTAATATTACACTTAACAACTTACTGGCATATTCTAAATATCACTTGCAGTGATAGTAGACAGTCCCGACAATAGGTACGGTGGTTTGAACATTAGCATGGCATTTTTCTATGGTTCCCATTGCCGTTGCCCCCACAAGCATATGTCTTGGTAGAGATCATTTCAATGTGACATACACATTCACTGTAAATGTATAAAAATCAATCAAAATTAATTTAAATTTAACATTTAAGATTGCAATCAGACCAGTTTCCATATAAATCAAATTAATTGACTCTTATATATTTATTGTGAACGTATATTTAAGCACCAAATATTTAGTGATTCACCAACGAAGGTTGGCGCAAGTGGAAGGGGCTTGTGTCGCTTAAGCAGAGGTGCCGGGTTCGAGCCCCTGTGAACGCAGCAGACCTTCTTGGGAGGGGTCCCCGGGAAACCGCCCGACAGTACCCCGAATCCGGATTAGTCGGCCAGCCTTCGGGTACCGGACACCGGGTGGGAAACCAAAAAAAAAAAAAAAAAAAATATTTAGTGATTCGGTGTCCACTGGGGACACTTAGACCGCTAAGCATGAGGACAGGCAGACAGCCCCACATTCAATTATGTGAACCCCCGACCATCTCAGTCCTCTACGTCACCCCAAACGTATATTTACATATACATACACACTAGCACACGACATGTCCTTTACACGGAAAGTATCATCAAGTATGGAAGTGAATAGAAAATTTGTCGATATGCGTACATTGGAGGCAAATAATAGAGTATAGAAAGTACAATCGAATATTGAAGGCGTCACAGCAATCGAAGGCAAATCGAATATGGTAAGGAGAGAAGGATACTGTCAGATTTTTTGAAGATGGGACATGGCGAGGAGATGAGAAGACGGAAGGAGGAACGGTTATTAGCAAAAGAAGCGGGGCAATGAGAACGTGAAGAAGTGGAAGAGTAAACACGAGGGAATAAGGAAAAATGTAACAGGATATATTAGATATCAATCAATACAGTAACTTATAATAATATTCTGTTAAATTTTTACTAAACTTATAAGATGTCACGTTAATGTCCAATTTAAAAATTTAAGTCGATAGATGGTATTACGAATTAAACCCTCTTACTATTAAGGAACTTATTTTTGTTAATCCAATAGAATACACATAAAAATAAACTATGTAATTTTGACGGACAACAACTTACATTTATATCTCTCCTTATGCATACTCTCCTTCACATGTT
This sequence comes from Lagerstroemia speciosa, assembly GCA_037672795.1. Classification (NCBI taxonomy): domain Eukaryota; kingdom Viridiplantae; phylum Streptophyta; class Magnoliopsida; order Myrtales; family Lythraceae; genus Lagerstroemia; species Lagerstroemia speciosa. The sequence goes on from CM075292.1 coordinate 2,119,221, forward strand.
TAATTTTCATATTTATGCAATTTTAACCTACGAACGACCACATTTATCTTTCTCTGTATCTCCACTCCCGCTCTCATGTTCCACTTTCAATTTCTTCACCTGTATTCCCAAAATTTTCTTTTCCTTCTTGTAGGATTATACTCTCAAGAATATGTACGCATGTGTACATATATCTGCGTACTTTCTGACATCTATTAAGGTTAAATGAATTCCTTCTCAGTAGTACATCAGCTCGGGTAAACAATTTAAATAGGTTTTTTTTTTTTAAAGAAATGGAGCTTAATGCCACGGTATCATCTCTAACACGTGATTAAGAAGTTCTAAGATCAATTTTTACCAATGAAATTTCTCACGTTCGATTATTCTCTTTCCGTATTATCTACTTTCTTTGAACACTGAAAAAATTAATAAGTTTTTCTTTTCAACCACTGCATAGAATTTGTTGATTGGTCAGCCTACTATTCCATGCTCTGGAATGCTCGTCGAGAGCGTCCTTCCTTGTACTTCAAACGTAATTTTCTCATTAATGTGGTCGTTTTTCTTGTCCAGCCATGATGTCTTGTGACATTTAATCCACCAAGATCATATTGCGCTCCTTGTAGGGTTAATCGGTCTGTTGCATATTATCAGTGTACATGTCTAAGAGTCAATAATTGATCCACTAAAAAGTAAAATTCTTCTAACCGTGAATTTTTTTCATTAATAATACTCGAAACCGAGGCATTCCTTAAGAAAAGATGTACTATTTACCCATCTCAATCAACCTTATATTAATTATTTTTCAGTAATTTCATTTCAACAATTTTCCACCATTGGCTATTGAATTCGACATCAAAAAGATGACCGATATAATCCCGATATGTTAAAAGAATTGAATATCACCATCTATAGAACTTTGACTTTTCGGTCAATCTCTTACAGGTCCAATGGGTTTGACATGGTACCATAGCAGGTTACCATATGAACTCATACCATGCGTATTACGGTAAACTCAAGCTAAGAGGAAAAGAGGGGGAAAATGCCTGGTGGGCAAGTGAGTGTTCAAGGACAAGTGTTAAGAGTTCAACTCCACGTAAAAAAGATAATAAAAATGAAAATTCGGGAATAGAAGAAGAACTATGCATCACTGCATATAAGTTTAACTCTTTTTTCATATATAAAGGAGACATAGTTTTTTAGAGAATGGTGGAATATATTCATTGAACTAATGATCAAATTTATATACATGTGATGAACCATAAGACTAGCTTATGTACTAAAAGGTTCTAACAAAATTGTTGCCCGAGCACCATGGAGCCGGTTTTCAAGTCAGGGTAGAGTGAAAATTTTGAGCTTAACAATGTCAATGATGATACGTGATAACTCCTCATTGCTTCAAGTCTTGTGGTCAAAGATTCGTTTGTTTCGTTCCATTCAGATTGCGTGCATGTATTGGGTCCACAAAAGTCGGCAAGCCATAGAATCAATCGACTTCCCTCGCCGCTGAAGTAGCCATCTACATTCGGTTTCCCAATTGACTCGATCACGACAGAAGCCCAATTAGCCAAGGTGAGCTACCATATTCTCCCTGTAGAAGTACAAGGGAAGAATAATTGATTCCGACTTTCCATCAGTTCCACAGTAGTCGCACAGATCTGACGTTAGTTGGATATTCCACTTCTTCAAATGCTCCTTCGTGGCAAGCCTATCAAGTCACGCCAACCAACCGATCAACGACGCCCTCGGGATATTGCTAGAAAACTAGATTCCCTTTGTCCATATATGCATAGAAGTGATTAGAAGAAACAGAGAAGAAGGGGACACGAAAAGTCCCATTGGCGATGATCAAACTCGAAATCGCTTGATCTCAAGTTGATTGCGATACCAACTGCATCAAACCCATTTCTCTGCCAGTTTAACTTTTAGATAGATGTAAAGTTAATTTTTTTATTGATGGAAATTTTACATCCACCATCACCACCAACAACAATTTCCATAGGATTGAATAAATCTTCCCTTCTCAAAATTTGAAATCCTACCCAAGCCAATAATTCTCTGTCCTGTTCATGATCGATCCTCCATCAACAGTGTCCCCACTGGCCACCGCCCATTATCATTGTCAAACACATACGTGTATGCACTAATAATGCAATTCACAACTTTTTGTGCACATTCTCTCCTACCACCAACATTACCAAGGGAAGACTTTTTGTTCATTTCTCCCCAACATGATCAATGAAAAAACTTTCTAGGGCACAATAATTGATACATAAAAGCTGACACATCAAGAACGCCCCTGTATCGATCTTCTTTCGTGTCGTCTCTAACATTGTCGTGGTCCGAAAAATCAAGCACGTGGGAATCGACGCGGATTGGTAAAGAGAAATTTCTTCAAAATGCATCGAATTCTTAGGTTCCGAAATGTACGATAAATATCTAACGCTCAAAAAATAAGAATGATTGAATAAAAAGGTGAAGATGATATTCCTGAACAGATAACGGTTCATACGTTGCTGGGTCTACGAATTATTCCAACATTGTATAGAATTAATTCTACTGTTTTCGTCACTGACGATACATTACAAGTCGATTTCTATGACCCATATGGTGATTCATTGGTACGGTAAATCACTCAAAACACCATCATGACCCCATCCATCCCACATAGCTGTGAACCTCAATTTTTCCCACTTCAAATCAAATCCAATGTGGACCCATCATCCCCTAGCTTCTTGGCTTTTCAAGCTCTTGTCCTCTCTTGAGAAGTGATTCATCTTTTTCTAAATTATGATGTGAATGGATGTTTCTACGTTACCATTTCGCAATAAGTTTATCTCAATGCTTCAATTTTTATGTTACGTTTGGTAAAAAAAAATCGAAAGGAATGGAATGTAGAGAGTTCCATGAAATAAATTATGATAACACATTAAGAAAAATAGTAATCCTTGAATTTATTTTTGACAATACTAAGGAACGTAATTATAAGAAGTGAAAGAACGAGCATTCCCTATCTTTTTTTCAAGAAAACATCATTCCATCCATTTGAAAGACAAGTTTGTGCTAATGTGATGCACACAACAACTTTTAACGGTGTAATATAGTAAAAATATGACATGTAACTTATATTCCTCATTCTATTTCTTTTAATTCGTTCGTATGAAACATGGCCATAGGTCCGCTTAGTTTTAGAAAAAAAATATCTTTTTTTAACTTTTTTTATTACTTTTTTCTCATTTTCTAAATTTTTATTATAAGAAGTCAAATGCATTTACCGATGTGTTAAATTAAAAAAATTTGCATTACATGATATAAAAGGAAAATTATAAATTAAGGATCAAAAGTAAGTAAATTAAAGAAGGAGGGCTTAGTACAATTGATACGACTCTCATCCAGTGACTTAGAGGTCTTGGGTTCGATCTCACTCATGGGACTTCCCGTACCTCTTTTACCTCACTTCTTTCTATCTTCTCTAGGTCTATGTGCCTCTTGTGAACATAAAAAAAGTAAGTAAATTATTTGATTAATAGAACTACCGAATGGTCGTAAATAAAAATATGACAAAAAATATAAATTGAAAGATAAGGCCCGATCAATTGATATCATCACGTAAGCTCTCTTACGTGATAATGTCGTTCGTACAGGACTTTACCTACGTATGGAAGAGCTAATAGGCCTAATAAATTCTTTTTTCATCCCTCCACTTGGTCTTTTTACAATCCAGTTACTCAACATTCAATCAATATACAATTACACCCCTTGTTACGGAATTTTGCTAGTTGCCAGCACAGAATCGAGAATCCCAGCTACCATTTTAACCGCTTTATTTGGTCTCAGAAGGGGTTCACAACCCTCAATCAGCCTCCTCAAACCTTGGCCGCCAGGAACCCGGGAATTTTCATTGGCGGACACTGAGCAATGCCGTGGAAGGTTCTCCGATCTCGGACGACTGTTGAGAGCAGGAAAGTCACGGGCGACACTTTGCGATCCATCAATCTCCGGCTTTGCGACAAAATTAGAAGCTTGGCTTAAAATTTGAGGGGCTTCATGGACCATTAATGTTACGTCAGCACACTGAATGATTAACGATCACTTCCAATTTAGCCTTGGTTGTAAACATAAACATAGTTTAGATGTCCAGAATCTGTCTAATCATTCCCCCTTCCGACAATTATCTCTTTCAAAAGTCATTAGTGGGTTAAGGCTGGCCCACAATAAAATGTGGAAACAAAAAAGTGAACAGTGCAATGTGTGCCATAAGCACTCCATCATTGATTTTTGGGAGCTTGCACTACAAACCTTCCTCGCAAAATATTCTTCTCCGCAGATTCTTCCGATCGGTGTTGCATGATGTTCATAAATCAAATCGACTTAGATTAATTTATATTTAAGTCAAATCAATTCACGAAGAGATAAAACTCTCTCAATTATGGATTAGAGAGTTTACTTTTACCTGGGACCTTACTTAATAGAAAAATCATTGATCCACCTTAACTATTTGGATAAGGTCCGTATCGAAACGTTGGAATTTCGAGTACCACAACAGCGGAAAGAATCTAGAAGTAAGAAGATCAACACGAACACTAGAATTATGTGATAAAATTCTTTTGTGAAGAAAATGTCCATGACGTTGAACAAATAATCTACTAGATCAAAATAGAAGATTAAAGCATTACATATATTTTTAATATCATACCAAAGCCCCGTCACAATCCATTTCATAAAGTAGTCTCAAATCCGATCTATCAAAGTCTCATGCCGTAATACAATCGAGAAGTTTATAAGATACTCTATTAACCCGTATATATGCCTAATACAAAAAAAAAAACAGATATTTTTTAATTATTTTTTTAATAAAATTCTCAATTTAATTTAGGATAAATTTATACCTAATCAGAATATTTCAAATTTAAAATAAAATATATCTCTTTCATTAATAGCTCCCACATAATTTCTGACTTGATGCAAGACGTTCGCAACATTAACCAATCCATATTCGTTCTTTTCAATAATTTTTCATTTGGGGATGGAAACATGAGTTGACATTTTGATAGTTCAAGTGACCGATTCTCAAAGACAACCACACTTTCTCGATCTCGTGCACTACAAGGTAAAATAGTCAAGATGATCGTGATAGATTGTCCGGTAGCACAACTGAGAGAAATTATCATTGATCTTATCTCATAATCTGATATTAGAAAAATATTAGCAGTGGAACTACTAATATAAAATGTCTGGTAGCACATCTATGGATGGTCTCATCAGACATGAAAATGATGAATGATCACAATTCTCATTATTTCATTACAAACTAATTGTCACTCAGTGATAGTCTTTTTTCATGACAGAACAATATCTGTAATTAGACGCTTGTCTTTAGTGACGATATATGAATCCCTTACTAAAAAGTGACATATACTGACAGATTTCATGATGGAAAATATTGTCAGTAAAGGCTTGTATTTACTAACGATTATGCTATCAATATAGACTAGACCATCGGGACCTGTATTGACAGCAATTTATGCCATTGGTGAATACTATTTTCCCTCAGTATAAAACAGAAAGCATTTACTAGTGAAATATTATAGTTTCTATGACAGAATTTGACTACTATTAAATGGCAATTAGTTTGCAATGATTTACAGTCAAGTACTTAATCTATTCATAAGCACCAAATAAGGCCCATACACAAAGTTTAGATTTAAAATTGCGTCGAATCATCATATCAATTGTGTGTTTGAGCATATCCACAGTGTCACGTCATGTTGGTTCTATCTGTAAATGCTAAAATTTTATAATATATATATATATATATATAGCATTTAAAATGGGATGCCAAAAGACAAACAAAACAAACAATACTCTCTGTTATACTATCCCTTTGGGCATGAAATTGGCCTTATCATCCAGAGAAAGTCTTACATGTAACAATGTTATCACATAATCATGTTTATGTGGTGATACCAATTACTAACATTTAGTTATCTCTAATTTTTCTTATTTTAAAAACTTTATAAAAACCTTTAAAAGAGTAAATTTTTATTGATTAGTACAATCAAATAAGAACTGTCACGTGATTATCATCTGATACTTGGGTAGTTTCTAGCATGCTTAATTAGTTAAGCATATTTTTATGGGACATCAAATGATAAAGTGCTTAATTCCAAAATCAGAATAGAACCAAGGAATGGAAACCTGCCGATCTTATGTCATGCCGACTGCATCCGTTCACATCGGGTTCAGTATATATCGCCTTTTGTCTAGAAATTCGATCAACTCTAATTAATTTAGGTTTGAATTGAGCTGTCTTAATGAAAAGCAAAACTCTTCAAGTAATATGTTTTCTCAATTCATATCACCTGAATTCAATACCGTGCGCAAGTCGTATTCACTTGAACTAACTATTAGGGGTTAGCATTTTCGATATTTTATTACTTCTCTTGATAGCTTATAATTTGCAATGTTTGCTACCATAAATCTTTAAGTAGTTTGACAAAGAATCATCCTTACTGCTCGTGAGTTCGACATTCAGATCACCATGTAATGTATCCTCTCCCAGTAATGTAAAATTTGTCAAAGAGCTTTCCCCTGTGCATGTCAATCCATCCAAACCTGGATTAATTTGTTAAGATCAATTACACGTATATATAAATAAGTTTATAATCTAGCAAAAAAAATTATATATATAAGTTTATACATACATACATACATATATATATAAAAGTTATGTAAGTAACTTTTAAAACTCGCATGCAAATTTTCATTGTCGGACGTCGAGATTTCCGACTTGAGAAAAAGAATAAGCTTTTCATGAGGCACGCACGAGGCCTAGCTTGGGACTTTGAATCGGTGTTAGATTGTAGTCGCCACTAAACCGTTTATTAAGGCCGTTTAGGCGCCTAAGTCGCTAAGTGATCATGATACTAACCACATAGGTTGTTGTTGGTCTTGAAACCGAGATTTGAGTCCGGAGGTCCTGTTACGTATCTTGAAACTCGAAAGCCAAAATACGCCCAAACTTGGTACCCGTCCCTAAGTCTAGGTCGTTTGTTTGCACATTTTAATTTGTCCAATTATTTCCTTGATCGAAGTTCGACTCGATGGCCCAGAGAGAAATTCGATAATTCGTACCACGACCCTAGCATGCCACTAACCGTCCTATTCTAAGTGCGGAAAGTAAAGATTTTCACTATATTCGGGATTACATACATACATCCATCATCATCTCTCTATCTCACACCCACTCAACTACATTGATTCACACAATACATTGATTTCCCCTTCTCACATACAATCGAAACAATACACATGAATAAAATATTTCAACCAATATTTACATCGATCAATTCAATCACGATAGATTTATTCGAATCGAAACAAAAATTATTTTTGGGTTCTATTACTTAAAATAAGAACAAGAGATATTGGGGAATGATATAAAAATTGAGTTAAATCGTTCAGGACCTAAACAAGTCTACCCTTGAAAGACTCAAAAGATATTCCCAAAAATCGATTTGTCTCATTTCAAAATACCCGAACTTGGCCCGGAATGTTTCGAAATTTTTAAGGATCAAATTCTAAGTCTTGGAATACACTTTAACCCACTTCAAAACACACAAAAATATGGGGACTGATCAGCAAAATTCGGGTAGGGCTAGAGTGAATTTTTCAAAGCGTGACGAAAACTCCGAATCGATCCGGAATAATTTTAAATTTTCAAGACACGACCCTACACCTTAACAATGCCTAAGAACACTCCTAAACACAGAAAATGACATGAGGAACAGATCTGCAAAATTCGTAATCAATCTGGACATATATAAAAAAAAAAGGTAAAAGACGTCGAATCGATCCCAAAACGATCCAAAATTTTCAAAATAGACCCCAAATTTACACAACATCTAAGACCGTTCTAAAACACACTAAAAGTATCAGAAACAGAGCTGAAAAATTCGAAATGGTGCTGGGCTGGTTCTTAAAAGACTGATAAAAGACTCCGATTCGATCCGAAATGATCTGAAATTTTCAAGGACTGACCCTAAACCTTAACAACACCCAAGACCACTCTAAATGACACAAAATACATCAGAAAAAAACCTGAAAACAAACCTGGAAATTTTCGGAACAAATCTGGGCTGATAAAAAAATAACAAAAAATGATCTCAAATCGATCCGAAATGATTCAAAATTTTCAAAAAATGATCCCTAACCCTTGGGAAATATTTAGACCCACTTGGAAACACATTTTTGACCCCAGAGCTGACCTAAATGCTTCGAAAAAGTGGTCGGGTTTATAAACAAAATTTTGGAACCCGACTCAGAACGATCATTTTCATCATTACGATTTTTGCACAACCCATTTTAGTCATTCCCCGATTTTCTTATATAAAAAATATTTTTTCTTGATTTTTTTGATTTTTCTATTTTTTCATTTTATCATTTCTTATATTTCCTAAAAAGATGAGCAATATATTCATTCTAAAAAACTATCTAACAAGTGTTCATTTTCAAGGATCCTCTTCCATATTTTCATGAAAACATGAATCCTAATTTTTATATTTTCTCATTTTTTTGTATTTTCTATTTTTTCGTAAAACATTTTGAAAAAGGAGAAAAGACAATAAAAGAAAACAAAAGAAATTATTTACAAGGGTAAAGCCTAAATCCCGATCAAGAAGTTATACCTACAACTGACGATGATGATGATGTCGAGGAATGAACAAGACTTCGGCTCGGTTGATGTCGAACCCGAGTACCTTCGGGATTTGAGGAAGACTCGTCGATTCACACGGACTCGGGCTTGGTCTTGATGATTTGCACGGGCTCGGCTCGGCTCGAATCGATGAAGAACTCCAAGTTGGTGTCGGAATCGGGCTCGGGTCGGCGGCGGATCCGAATTTGGAACGGGATGAAGGTTCTTGAATTTTTTTTTTGCTCAACACATGAGTCTAAGAATGGATATTCAAGAGAGAGTTCAATGTGTGTTTTGATGTATTCAAGATCTCCAAAAATCTGCAAATGAATGGCATATTTATAGAGGAAATGCTGTGGGGGCTGAAATGTAACACACCAGAAACTTTAGGGGCTGAAAAGAGAAACGAAAATAGAAGAAAAAAAAAAAATAAAATAATTAAAAAAGGAAAAGCAAATGTGCAGAGATCGTAACAGAGGAGCAGAGGACGGCAGCGACGGGGAGGGAGGCCGAGAAGTCAAGGATGACGGCCGGAGCAGGACGGCGTCGTACGGCCGATCAGAAGGCCGGTGCCGTGCACGGCAACCGGTGGTACGAATCTCGACAGTGAGGAGGAGAGATAGAGAGAGAGAGCCGGTGTGAAAACGATCGGGGAAGCTCGGGAAGGTCAGCAAGGGCGGCTCGTCGACGACTAGCGCTGGCGGATGTCAGAGGAGGTGGGTACGGCGCCGGAACAGACGATTTCGGCGCCGAAAGGTGGAGAGAGAATGAACGGAAGTGACCGGAGAGGGAGAGAGATAGGATCGGGAATGGACGGGGATGGATTCGGGGTGGAGCCGGGAGCTCGACGGGGTCGGCGGTGTGGCCAGAGGTGGCCGAGAAGGCCGTCCGCGGCCGGCGTTGAGGCTGGCCGTGACTCTCTGTAAAATCGCGGGGAGGAAGAAGAAGATGCACTGTTCAATCAATCAAAAAAACATTTTTTTTTTCATTTCAATGCGCAAATTTTTTGGTTGTTTTTTCGTATGAAATAACATAAAACAAAATGAAAAAATTAAGTTTGAAATAGGATTAAAATATGTGACCCTAGTAGGAACGAAACGGGGTTTGACCGGGTCAAAATCAGGCGTCCACAAACACTGTATTCACTATCCACTTAAAAACCCTTTTTTTTGTATTTTCAGTTTTTCCTTATTTGTATGCATGAAATAAAATAAAATAAAAATAAAGATAAAAATAGAAAATTAAAATTTTAAAATATGGGATACTAAAAGGAACGAAACGGGATTCGACCGGGTCAAAATCGGGTGTCTACATTCATCACCTACCTTAATTTTTTACTTCATTTCTTTCATATCCAAACAAAGCTTAAGCATGGCATATCCATTCGTCATGGAGATTTTGATATTCGAATAATTCCAAAATAGTATAGAAGTGTAGGAGTGGTATATGGTTAAGATAACATATAAAGGAGAGAAAGAGGACTTGCTGCTGTAATAATATACCGTTCTCGATATGAGATTAAAAGGTTCCGAATTCAATTGTTACCAGTAGAACGTAACTCTTTGTATCCTTTTATTCCATGTTCCTTCCATATTCCTTTTAGATTTGAATGTCTCCTTTGTATATCGAAAAGAAGAAAAGATAACATATATAAAGTAGTCTCGCATAGATTAATATTAGGGTCATTGACGTTAAGGGCAGAGAATCTCATTGATTTGAACCCAGACGTTACATATTAAGTCAGATTAAAGAAATCTGCATTAGGTATCGACACTCAATCCCCGACACGGTATAATATTGTTCAACTTGCCAATAATGGAAAGGTAAATGGGAATTAACAATTGCCATGTTGTCGTTGTTGTGGTTAATTTAACTGAAAGAGACATCGAGTAGCCACTGACCTAATGTGAACCCTTCAGTGGAAACGGATCATCATGCTTACGAACGCACTGTAATGAAAAATAGTTACTAAAAGTGTAATATATTTGAGAACAGATGCTTGATGTAGTTGATAACGATGAAGGAAAATTATAAATAAGGGTAAAATTTTCCTTGCGCTATGACGGACAATTCAATTTCCGTATACACCGACCAACTTGAGTATCGGAGGGTTAAATCAGACCGTCATCCTTAACCCCTGCTTCCTTTCCTGGTGTCCCATGCGTTCTGCCTGTCAATCGATGCATGTCAATCACTATAAGGTCAGTCGGGTCGCTCCAAGGCCAGCCGATATGGACAGTCTTACCCACACTTTTATGAATTCAACTTAGGTCAGTCATTCTGCCTTAAATAGTTTCTTCTTTATTAAGTATTACTCTCAACCCCTAGTGGTTGTGAGTTTGATTATCATAAGTAAAATTTTCTTTACCCTTTATTTCTCTTTTCGTCTTTTCTATTCTAAGTACACAGGATCGCTTTGTAATTAAAAAAAAAAGATGTTTTCTGTCGACCACCCTCCATTTTATTAATTAAACCGACAATGTGACACTCAATTTTATGTTGGAAAAAGTGTTTATTTTGATTCAAGGGACAACACCTTGCAAGCTCTCATACACAAATTGGTTTGGACGATCCTCATTTACAACGTTTGGAAAGAGGAACATCGGAATACTCGAAAATTCATGGACTCTATAGAGGGCCTGCCATAGCTCAATTCTAATACACTTAGAAGTAAATTAGCTTCTTTACAAGATATCAATTCTATGATCAGTAATAGCAGCTGGTGTGCTAATTACAGTTGCAAATCAAACCAACATTGTACAACGTAAGTTTCTTCTACATCTTAATGATAACATATTATAATAATGTAAATGCTCCTGCGGCATCAATAACTGACATGTCACTATCCATGTAAATGAATTCTTCAGTATCAATTGCATTTAACAACCAAGGCACGCACATATGTGAATAGTAGTACCAAATTTTTTCCATCAAATTTGCCGAAGAATAAATTACAATAACAAGTGCATCTTTCTCTGCTCCCCGAGCATAATTCTTGCTACAATTTCTTGTATCTGTTGTTCTTACAAATGAAATAGATAGAGCTTGTAGCATGTTATTTTGTTTTTTTTATTTTGATTTTGTTTTTTTTTTTTTTTTTTTTTTTGCGGTAGAGCCCTAGCAAAAATATCTTACATGGTCTTATCTCACAATGATGTGATGATATGGCAATTGTTCAGGTGATTAATATTAATTTACTCATTTATACAATTTGGTTGGTATTTTCTCATATCACGTGGTCAGGTAGATTCACCTAAGAATTTATTTGTGCCTATAACTTTTTCACTCTTTCTTTTTCTAGGTCTTTTCTTTAGAGTCTGATGCCAAGTTAGCATTCCCTACCCTTTCCTTCTTCACTATTTCTTTCTCCTCTTGCGCACAATGGTAAATGAGCTCAGCAAGACTCTTCCTCATTTTGGCAGTTGCAATGACGTTAAATTGATTTAACTGTGCAAGAAGATATGTCAAAATAAGAAAACAGATATCAAAATCATATGCACGAGCACATCCTCGGGCAGCACAAACCTGATTCCTTAAAGTTTTGAAGCAAGATTGGACATTTCCATGTTGTCCTCTCGAATGTTCCCCATATCTCTATACCTGATTGAGACATGATTTGCTAGAAACGTGCTTAATTATCCCAACCCTTTCATTTTTCTCAGAGGCATTTCTTAATAGCATCAGGGAATAACATGTCACCTATATCCTTGAATATAGTGCCCTTGAAGGATTTTGGAATCAGACGCTCAATAATCATAGGGCTCAGTCAATTAATTAGAACAATGTAACTGCCCACATACTTGAGCTACTGCTGGAGCCATATTATTTGAATTAAAGTCGACATTCAAACAAATGCATGAGGGATGATATCAAATATTACACCACTCCATTACGAGACAAAACCAATCTTTTAGAAACAATCGTAAATCCAACTGTTGTAGGACAAAAACTATGCACCTGAATTTCAATTAGCTCTTGTGATTCGGTTGGTTGGCATGGCATTATCGGCTTATATATTAAAATATGATAGAATGTTCGCAAAAGGCCGCAAGCATGACTCGGGAGAGGGTCATCACCAGTAAAGCACTAAAAACACCCTAAGAATATTAGGAAAGAAGAATGAGGACTAAACCATCTAAATATTAAGGGAGAGGGACTTAATTGTAATATTAGAGTGAATTGTCGATCAAAATTTCCATTTAAATGCCATTCGGTCATCACTCCAAATAACGTGTCATTTGGCGGTTTAAGTCGGTAACCGGATAGGGAGTAATGATGGGTATGAAGTGTCGATAGATACTTGGCCAACCCCAAGATTGCTAGTGGCTAGTTGGAGTGGGGATTGGAAGGTTACTAATTCGGGAAGGTATAGAAGAGAAGGAAAATAAAGGAAGAAAGGGGAAGGAAGAAGAGAGAAAAGATGAAGGAAGGTCGGGTGATGTTCTAACAGATTCCTGGAGTTCTGAAATAGCCCGAGAGGAAAGGAGCATTGGGCCAAAGTACCGTTCGCTGAAAAAAAAAAATCTTAAAATATGGTAATTTTTAAAATATTTACGAAAATACCGTTACTAAAACGCTACAGTCAATAGCGTTTTTACTTTTGTGAAAACGCTAGTAGAAGTGGCGTTTCCTAATGGCAAAAACGCCAGATCTGGTGGCGTTTTCCCTTGACAAAAAACGCTAATTCGTTTAGCGTTTTTCTCACAATTGTAAAAACATCAACCGAGTTAGTGTTTTATTTTAAGACAGTATAAACGCAAAAAGAGATAGTGTTTTTTTTACTAATATTACATAGTAGATATTTATTGTATTATATACAACAGTCTCATTTTATAAATTTCTCTCTAATTTTTATATATATAAAATTTTTACAAAATTTTAAGAGTAAATTTTATAATTTTTAACATATCAATGGTGATTTATACATCGAATCATAATATGTCATACATTGAGCAGCTGCTTTTTTTTTTCTCCGTTTCTCCGGAAAATGGATAACTCTCCGGAAAACTGTTGTGTATGACACATTATAATTCGATATATAAATTATTATTCGAGTGTTAAAATTCATAAAATTTACTCTTAAAATTTTATAAAAATTATATATATATAAAGATCTAATAGAAATTTATAAAATGAGATCGTTGTTATTACCTACTAAATAAGAAAAGCGGGAAGCTGGGGTTGGCGTTGTTTCTGGCTAAGTGAAAACGCCACAGCAAGTGGCGTTTTTGGTTGCATGAAACGCCAGTAAGTCTGGCGTTTTTGGATTGTAAAACGCCACACCCTGTGGCGTTTTTACTACAGTAAAAACGCTGCTCTTTGTAGCGTTTTATTAACGGTAATGCCGTAAATATTTTGAAAAGCACCATATTTTAAGAATTTGTTTCCCAGAGGGCAGTACTTTTGCCCATTGCTCGAGAGGAAAGTCTTCCCATTGGCCTAGCCTAGCCCTTAGCCATGAACTCGAGATCCAGCTAGAAGAGTGAAGATCCTAACTCATTTTTTATATATGCCCCGGACAAAATTATGGCTCTTAGAATCTATGAAAGAAGTTAACGTTTTGAGGGATGTCTCATTACACGAGGACCATGTCAAAAAAGTTTCAATACAGTGCACGAATGCTATCAGAATGCTAACACAATTCGCGGGATCATAAAATCCTAAGGAGCATCCATGGGAGTCAGGTTGGTAAAAAATTTGACTTATCACTTTCCTAAAATAGGATTTTCAATTTCTAGTACTGCATTAGAACTATTAAGAATGTTTGATGATTGTAAAACTGGAGCTAGGATTATATTGGGTTATAGGGCATTGGGATAGATATTCTACTTATGATAGTTTGACTGGTTGATGGGATGCATTGCATGAAAACTTATGCTTGAGCGCATCTCTTCTCTGCATATTTGGTTGTGCAAGATTTATTTTCTGCTTGCATATTGGAATAGGACCTGTGATGCTCACTTCTAAATTTCTTGGAAATTTTACATGAGAAAGAGATAGTGGGGTCAGTATAATGTCAAGCCTGATTGGTGTGCTACTTCTTTGCACCTTTCCAATCAAGTTCACAATTCCCTTAAAAAACGACTCTATGATTTTTTGAATAATGAGAGTCAAGATGAGCAAATGTGAAAAGCTCGCAAGGGCCCAGGTAACTGTCTCATGCGGTTCCTGAGGTGGAGACTCCGATTCTCCTTAACCTAACTTCATCGTGTGGCTCTAGGGCATTCCCTGGTCAAGTCAGGTATGGTAAATTGATATTTCCTATAATTGAAATATTTTATAATTAAATCATCTAGATAGAAACGAAAAACTCGAGCGCAATCAGATTCCAGCGGCCGGTCCTCCGTGCAGCATCTTTAGAGAAAGCAAATGACCTGAGAAAAAGGTGTTACCACTCTTGTCCCCGGGCATGGCAGGAGGCAAACTTTAAATTTGACACAGAAAATTATTGTTTTTTTTTTTTTCCAGTTAGCATCCTTCCCCTTACTTGGAGAAACAACATATACAAATTTCATTTGACTTTGCAATAAAGTTGTCTAAATTTGGACAGTATTCAAGTTAATTTCAAATAACTGATGGTCGTGTCGGTGCCGCATCATGTCACAGTGGATTATACTAATAGACAGCCCATTTTTTCTCTTTTTGCCTCAGGCTATGATTGAGATCTGATTAGTTTAGTTCATTGATTTTATGATCATGGAAGTGGTCGAAGAAAACATGATGACCTATACCTGGTAGAGGTGTCTCACATCGAATTGGAAATTGAAGACTTGAAAAATGAATTAGAAAGTCAATTTTAAGGAACGAGGACAGGCTACGGAATCGGTGAGCTGTGATAAATGAACGAGATCGTGATCGGAAGCATGAATTGGTCATTGCCACTATATGGCACGGCATTATCCTGATGTACTGGCTCTCGGGTAAGTTTTAGCAGCAAAAAGAAGCTGCGAATGTGACATATCGAGATGCGATCGTGAGATCAGTCGGGTATCTGGTGGTTTGTTCTTCCGGGAATTTCTCGGGGCTTTTCCATGTAAATTCTCACAGTTTAAAGAGGGAAAATTGAGAATTAATAGGTCAATTTCATCTTGATGAGGTTGGAAATAACGGGGCTTAGTTACAGTAGTGTGATAATCGAGTAATTTCTCACATTTTGTTTCCCCGGCCGAGGGTTTTGCAACTATTTCAAATGTAAAATTTCCAAATTTCTCGTTACATTATATAAAGTAGGATTTAGGTAATGTCTGTCTTGAGCTCAAAATTTTTTTGAAATAATGCATAAATCTCACACAACTTTACTTCTTTGTATTGAAATATATCATTTCGCCCAATTAAACTCGTACTTTCTTTCATTGAATTCGTTCCCTTGATAAATTTTCTTTTTTTTTTTCCTAAATCAAGCCTTGATAAATTTTCTAAATCTCTCTGATTAGCACATCCATATCTCCACCCGACTGCACTCATATTTTCTTTTAAATATAAAACAATGGGATTCCACGTTATTAAAAAAAAAAAAAAGGAAAGCGAAATCAAAAGGGATTTGTCATTCGTGACTCTGTCTGTGGACCCTCGATGAAGGAAAAAAATCTTAGATGATTTTACTCATAATAATATTGTAAGAAAGAACTAATCGAATTATTTTAATTGGTATTAATTATGATAATTAATCTTGTAATTATCACTAATTTACTCGTTTGTCATATTTTAATTAATATTTTCTCATGTCACGTGAAGGATCAAGAGTTTCTTCAATGGGAGTAAGAGATTATTGAGGTTTTATATCCTAATGATTATGTCAATTAATAGTGATTTTCATGGCATATCAAATCACGTAATTTGTCATCTTCTTCCCACCAATTTTTTTTTAAAATAAAGGAGACCCCCCGAGAGAGTACCTAAGCATAGGAAAGCTCGAAGCCACCCTGTCCTTTGCCACTATGTTAACAACCAGTAACCCTAAAGCACCAAAAAGGAAATTAAAGATGTGAGTATCATTCAAGGAGAAGGAACTTTTTGACCATCTTTACTCGGAGAGAGCATTGTATATAATAAATATATCACGTAACAGTATTGATATGACATCATGAGTTAGTAAGATTATATTATTTTTATGACTTTTATAATGAAATAAAAAAAATCATAAAAATAATTTAATTTATTTAGTTCGTGACATCATATAACACTGCTATCCTATGTATCTGTTATATACAAAACTTTCTCCTTTACTGGTTAGGGAACTAAATGACGCTAACCCTAAAAAGGGGTTGAGACGGGATTGAGGGAGGGTAAGCTTCCATTATTAAAATTTGAATCGATGTTGCATCTACCCTACTCCAAAGATGATAAAAATTCGTGCTTTTCGAGTAGCCCATCTTGTCAATAGATTTTTGGATTAAGTTGAATACATGATGATTTTGTCCTAAAATTGATTTGGTCACAAAATTTGTAAGACCCATATAAACGTTTGCTCACCTATGGCATAAACCCAGACCCATCTCAAGTAGTTCTTCACCGATGTAAACCTGCAACGGCAGTTCCCTCTCAGTCATAATCACCGACTTCGCCAACGGTTCGCTCATAACAACACATAATTCAATATAGTATCAAAGCTGGGTTAAGTGCCCTAACACGCTATGTGTGAGAGGGGGATTGGATCTCACATCGATCATATAGGAGAATAATCATGAATTTATAAGATAATTGAGTACCGCCTCTTAACAAGTTAAACTTTTGGTTGAAAATGGGCTCAGTATCTTGTAATGTCCATTATCAATAATATAATATATGGATGTCTGACCACGATAATCTCTGATGTAAATTCGGAGTTGTTGCCGGTAGTCTCTCACCGACGTAAACTTGTAAACCCAATAGTTTTCTCTAGGTCTAGTAGTCTATTTCGCCAACAGTCCGCTTGCACAACACATAATTCAATAAGGGGCGTGAATGACTGAATATTAAAATATTGGAGAATCGAGAAAATGAGGGATATTGTAGTAAATCTTACTATTGAGCAAATTGTGTAAATGGTATTTTTGAACATGGAAAATGAGTTCAAATAGAGGACCTACTCACGTATAATAGTGATATATAATAATGCTTAGAAAATTAATAACGTAGAGCCCCTGTATTCAAAATGTAGGGCCAATCAACTTATCTGGAGAACGCCTCCGTCGACCAAATCAGAGACGTTGCTTGTCCTTTGCAAATCCCAATAATTGTTAGATTTTGGAATCGAAGTAGAGCTACCAGTGAAAGGAGGTTCAGTGCACATGATATCACCTCGATTCAGTATTAAGAGATCCTAAGTTTCATAACCGTGTAAAACATCCATCGTAGTCTATAAGAGGTTGTGTCTATATATACCTAGGAGTCTAAATTATTACGTGGTGGTATCCAGCTCGCTTATAAACCAGCGATTGACCATTCAATATAGGTTTTATTCCTCAGCACCTGTTCTCACTCAATAACATATTTACACTCGACATGTTGTCTTAAATATACGCCCTTAGCAATTGACCTTAAATCGGGTATTTTTCTTCTGCACTCGGGTAAGGGAGATAACTAACCATGAAGCGGGCTTTCTCTTCCAACCTCGGATTGTATAACTGACCTCGAGTCAGGTATTTTCTTCCAGTCTTAGATTAGTGTGGTGTGAGTTCACATAATAATTGACTCTAAATTATTCATATTAACGTAATAAATTAAGTCCATTTCCACTTAAAATTTTAAGTTTTCAAATAGAGTTAGATTAGTAGTATTAGTGCACATGTGTGTGTGTATATATATTTATAATGTGTATTGTTATATAAAATGTATAATGAGGATTTGGGATCTGAATTTTTTTTTTTTTTGGGGAGCTATTATTGGAAGCAACTTGAAGGCATTGCGTGTCCATTCTCTACCTATCCAAACAAAGGTGTCGGGGCACGGCAGAGGAGCAATTCTATATGGCCAAGATATCAACTATTGTCGCTTTGAGGAAGAGATGGGAACCTGCCTTCCTTTCCCCATTTCCAAAGAAAAAACATATCAAGAGCCGTAGTACGGTGACATAAAATTTATTTTCGTACGATTCGGTGATACTCGGGTTCCATGTCATATCTCTTTCCATGCACTTATGTCAAAAATCTACTACAAATGTGATCTTTGAGCCTAAACCTTGACTGATATTTGCCTCTTACATTGTGCTAAGTCATCAACGTGGTTGTGGTACGTCACATGTCAAGTAGGATAATCAATGCGCAGATTAACTAGCAAACCAAACACTGTCGTTCCTGCCAACGGGGCGGTAGCCCCACTGGTGGGGGACTGGGGAGCTCACCTGGAGCTCCCAAGTTCAAGCCCCAGGAGGGGCACTTCTCCGTTGGTGGGGGCTTTCAGCCCTCTTGAGCCCGTCAGGTTGGCCTGACTTACCCGGCACACGTGGTTTGTAGGCTATTACGTGTGCCCCGAGGAGGAGGTGTCGCAACCACCGCTAGTCGGGTCCGGAAGGCGCTCGGATACCTCGGTTATCAAAAAAAAAAAAAACACTGTCGTTCCTGCTTGAAATCCATCGACTTAGCAACTGCATTTCAGGGCTCGATATCCTGCTATTTGACGGTGTTCTTGGGGTCATCATATCTCGTCATTGTACTTAATTTAGTTTATTAATGCATTACGGTTACAACCCTATATCTTACAAGAGAGTATTGTATGCAACAGGGTACATCATGTGTCGTATTGATATAATAATATCACAAATTAACATGATTCGATTATTTTTAAAACTTTCAATAAAATTCTAAAAATATACAAATAACTCTAAAAATAACTGAATTGTATTAATTTATGATATCACGTTAGCACTATTAAATGATATACCCGTTCCATACAAGACATCCTCATGTTTTACCCAAAAAAACACGTCTTGTAATAAATATGTCTTTTACCCTAAAACTGCTATTCTGAATGAAGATTTTATATACATAATTGATTACCCGCGAGGGCCAGCCCTAGTGGTGGGGGTTTGGGAGATCTTTCAATATATCTTGAGTTCAAATCCCCGGGGGCGCATTACTCGTGGGTGGGAGTTTTATATCCCTCGAGCTCGTCAGGTCTGTTTGACTTACCCGCCACAAGTAATTTACGGGCTATTGCGTGTACCTCGAGGAGGAAGTGTCGCAAGCACCACTAGTCGAATTCGAAAGACGCTCGGATACCGGATTTATAAAAAAAATATGCTGGATTGATTTATTTATGCTTTCATGCAAATTCAAAGTATTCTTTCTTACATATATAGTTGGCCATTTTAAGAGGCAACCTTTTCTTTAAATATAATTAAAAATCTTAAAGCCATTTTAACGTCCTAATAAAATACAACAATCTTATCTTCCAACGTACAATCTAAAAAAATTACCATAGTTAAAAAATTACAAGCACGGCTTTCCATTTATGCATTCGGAAGTTCCTACAATCTCGTCACTGGATGTCTAAAAACTTAATTCAACAGCTTCTAATCAAACATTTAAATTTAAAAAATAATCCAATAATATTATAATTATTTTTCCACTTACATATATAGCCGTCCAATTGATAGAATAATGTAGAACTTCTCTTTGCATTTTGACTTAAAAAAATCACCACATAGGAGTCTAAACGAGTTGAGCTGAGCCCGAATCTACCATATTCAAGTTTGGCTCGTTTAACAATTTGCGAGCTTGAGCCCGGGCTCGAGTTTGGGAAGGCCTAAGATCTCAAGCTTAGCCTTAACTTGTTATGGTAGACGAAGGCTCACAGAGCTTAAACGAGGCAAGTCGAGAAGGAGGGTGTAGGACGAGTGCCAGACAAGTCTATCGACTATCGAAGGTAAAGAAGAGAGCAGGAGAACACATTACGAATTAATGATTCATAAGTGAGTGAAAAAGAAGGAAAAATGGCATTCAAGTAAGGTAAAATACTTAAATTAATTTTTTTTAATTTTAAAAATAAATAATAATAATAACAATAATTATGATGCGAAATAAAATTCTCGTTTAGGCGGTGGATTTCTCGAAAGGAATATTATGGGGCTTAGCTCGGCTCGTTAAATGACGAGCCCGAGCCAAGCAGAGCTTGAGCTCATTTTAAGCCAACAAAATTCAAGTTTTCATCAAATTCCAACCCGAACCATTCCCGAATGATTTCATCTCATTTACACTTCAATTCTACCATGGAAGAAAATGTACGAAAAAAATTGAAAATGAGGTCGTAGGCTTTACAAATGTGGGCCCGACCCTAGAGCCAACAAAATCGAGACACTAGATTTTACGACAGCCCCCTGTTGACCAATCAGAACACGACAATCATCCCGTCCGGCACGAATTATTACAGCCATCAGATCAAAGCAAAGCTTTTTCGTGACGTTGACGTGTCACCCTGTGCACTTCATTACCGTACTGCCCCCCGGACCCACCGAGATTTTTTATCGAGCGAAAATTAGAGATCTCCAAGCCAGGCCCGTTTGCCTTAGTTTTTGGGAAAAAAAATAATATTTTATATATGCTATCAATTTTTAAGTGGAAAAAACGACGTGGCTTTGAGACCGCGACATTAAGTCCAACCCGGCAGGAGCCGACGTGATTTATCCATTTTCCAACAGGACTTCTAAGAAAACACGTACATGAGCAGATTGGTCAATGAATCTATTCTCTTTTATCTTCATTCTAATAATTTAAACTTCCAAGAGTACTAATCATTTACGCAAAATTTCGCACATTCCCAGTGACAGAATTCATGGTTATATAAGTATGGGAGTATGGAAGAAAATTACGTGACTCGTGAACAGTTATCTGAGATGTCGGAGTGCAAGAGAGAGAGAGCATGCCGTATGATCAGTGACTCTATGTCCAGAAAAATACCCGACTGCGAAATTTTTATCCCGCAGACAATTATTCAGAGTGAGAATTAAAGATACGATTTGCATGCAGGCATTCAAAGTTATTATAAGGTGGGAATTTATGAGATATGTTTTTTATCAGAAAAAATACGACTGCGTGAATGACGATTCAATCATTCCATTACATGATATTTGGGCTTTCGTATTCAGCAGCGAATAAATTAGATGAATTGAATAACACGTACTGATACCGACCCGTCAATGCAGTACACCACTAAAGCCTTGTACATATAATTAAAGAGAAGCTGGTGTTCACCGAGATTCATACTCAAAGAGTCCGTTCAAACAAGTACTCTTATATAAAGATTTGAATAGGAGATATCGATCCTGTCAAACTTCATGGGACCGAGCTCTGGGCCAAGACAGCACCGTCCTTGGTCGTGGAAAATTTTTACGAGATGCGTTGGCGAGTCGCCAAGGCTGTCCCTCCCCCAGACCAGCTGCCTAGCGCAATAAGTGCTCCCAACTCTAAGAAGAAAATGTGTGCTATAGATGATGCCAGCAGTTATCTTACTAAATCATAAAATAGATGATTCTATGATCGATTTTCAAGTTAGTAAGATTCATTGAAATTTTTTTAAAAGTCCTCGCCTGACTATAAATTAATTTCGATGTACTTCAATTGACGGGAACATTTCATGGTAAAAAAAAAAAAAGTGTCCTACAGACACTATTGTTCCGTCAGCATTTAAGTTATCTTCCTTATATTAATAGTACGAAAGCGAAAGAGGAGCAGCCACGCCATCGCCATCGCCATCTTTGTCGACAAGAGGATTCCTCCCCTAATTTCCTGCCCCTATAAAAAAGGAAAAGGAGTAAATATTTACACAAATTTTTTTACGCAAATTTACTTTATATTTTAATACGCGTAAAATTTTTACAGTTTATAAAAATTATTTACTTTACTCGTGTGGAGACTTAAATGATAATGTGTACAATATACTCGATCATGCCAGATTTTCTCATTGTGATGACAGCTCTACTTTCTTTGTCTTGCTCACACGAAGTTAAAACCAAACTAGGGCATTAATGTTCGAAAAGGGAATCCATCCAGGAGACAGTTCTCAAATCAGGAAGTCATGTGGAAATTTTATGGCTTCATCGGTCCTTATCCAATCCACCCGTTGATCTGAACTAAGTTTACATAAGTAGCCAGCCGACCTGATTTCCTTAACCCTCATATCGTTTTCATAACTTAAGCATCTACTAACTATATGACATATGAGCCGTGCACTCGAGTCGGACAAAAATATCTGGTTGCATTACTAATTGGGACAAAAAAATTCGACATCCACATATGTGTGTGTCTGTATCATGTATGTTTGATCTGGCACACAACATGAAACAGTGAATGGTAGGAGGAAGAGATGAAGGATTGAAACTTCATCCTCTCCTAACGTGCAGCAATCAATTAATGTTTGTACCAAGCAAAAAATTTCAATTAGTGTTTGTCTTTGCTCCTTTTTTGGTTGGATTTTTTCGTCTTCGTATAAAGAAGTTTAGTGGTTCGTGATTAATTTTAGTTTGAGTAAAGCTGACTCACAAGAGGGTAAACTCTCTATATGAATTTTCTTATTTATAAGACTCGAATATGAGATTTTTTCTGATAAATAAAAAAGAACAACAGTAATAATAGTGACCTTGCCACCGTACTGTGCAATGCTCTGAATTTTGTGCTCAATCGCACAAATATCAAACATACTGAACAATTAACACATATTAGTGATATAATTCAGTAAGCAAACATCCTCCAAATCGAGTTCAAAGAGTACACTTTTATAAGATATTTTGATATAAACGGATAAAAGGGATATGCATTCGACACCTTATATTCATCAAACTGCTTGAAGTTAGTTTAGAACTACTAGTTTGCAGACATTAATGGTCGAGATTCTACATGCTGAGATGACACATCAAATAACCTATTTATAAGATAGATAATGTTGATGTCTGTTGGGTGATAGAGGAAATAAAACAGTCAGTGTGATGTCAACAGCATAGAGGAGGAACCCTGAAGCAATCAGTGTGACTGCAGACTTGGGAATATTGGCATTTATTAACTCTCTCTCTTTTTCAGGACAAAGTATGGGAGGGAGGAGGGGAAGCATTGGATATGTCTGATGCAGATGCAGTCTTAGTAAAAAGAAAAAAAAAAAAAAAAGAGGAACATCTTGTCAGATCAGGGTCTCAGTTTCATGTTTCATCCTTTTTTTTCCCCCACTTTTCAAAGTAAGAGAAAATTGTTCCGTTCCACATTATTTTTTCCTTTTTTGTTTTGTTTTGTGTCTGAGGATTGTCAATTGTGCATTGGAGATTGGACCACTTGTGCTTTTGTCCACCACACGTTTGATAACTGGTAAAAAATCAATGTAGAAGTTGAGGTTATAGTCTTCGTTTTGGCGGTAACATGTAATATAACACCATGTTATAATGCACTTTATTATACATTGCTGTATTTATTTAAAAAAACTCATTTTAATTCGAGATTGTATGCTTGAAAATGTTACTAACCACATCCATCGGGTCTCATTCATTATTAGAAAAAAAAAATGCGATTTGTCGACCAACATTGCATCCTCTTATTCCATAACCACATCCATCGGGCCTCATTCATTTGTTGGCTTGTTACTTTAAATAGATTAGTTACGGAGGATCCCGTATCAAAATGGTGCTAACTGCCTTCTACACCGACTGTGTATTTTGTTATGGGCATTATCGAGACTCGGCATCACATCCTTTTACCTGCCACCAGACTAGGACCAAGGCTATATGAAAGGATATCTTAGCTACCCCGCAAAACATCCTCGCCATATTGAACACTGTCATTTTTAAGCCATCTTGGACTACCGCCAATTGAGGAAGACATTGGCTAGAGTGTATCTTCAGGCTTGCTTTTACGTGTGTTACATTTATCGTGTTTGAAGAGAACATAATTTGAGTGTCTTTTAATCAAGAGCTCATCCTTTTATAATTAAGATAAATATCCTAACTTAGCTAAAATACAGAGTAGCTTCCGGTTCTTTTTTAGTGCATAAGATAGCAAATAGTCCTCTTTTTCGAGCTCTAGACTCGCGAACCAGTCCTTGGAATGTATTTTTAATTTGATCGATGATACATATATATGTGACCCAACGTTTATTGAAAAAACTTGACATTATTATAGATACCACAATTCCACACGTTATTTAAAAAAAGCTTATTGTAGTTAAAATTTTTTTTTTTGTAATTTTAATTTTATCATAATTTAATAATACTTATAAAACCCGAGCGATCAAAAGTACAAATTTCAAATAAATGTAAAAGTTATTTTTAAAATTTACCAGCTACATAGAGTATATGGATAAAATTTTACTGCTAAATATTAGGGAGAACGCCACTTGTGACCCTTCGGTTGGTGTTCAGCCAAAACTGAGCAGCTTTTGTCTTTTGGGAAGGACAAGAACAATCAATGATCAGAGGGAACAACTGGGCACAAAAATTAGAAGTGGTTAGTGTAATTAATTGTCATGCGTGCGATTTTCGATTCACTCCGTTCAATTATAAGTGTGTGAGCGGACTTATAATTCCGATTCATTCAGTTGAATTACTGAACTTTTTTTTGGTAAACAAGGGAAGTAATATTAATCACGTACTGTTAACCCCGTCGGGGTAATTCTCCATGCAAGTCGGGACTGATCTAGGCGTACAGTGCCCTAGATTGTCCAACAAAACCTGATTTGCTACTAAGTTAGGCTCTACATCAAAATACACTATGCCACTGCAATTGCCCCTTCCAAAACGAGCCACGCTATCTGCAACCGCATTTGCCTCGTGGTAGATGTGCAGTAGGCGGCAACGGCTAAACCTCTCGATCAACTTCCTGCAATCCAAAATGATTGGCATTAGTTTAAGGTTGTATTGAAGTGGTTGGAAATCAAACTATGGAATGCCAGAGCATCAAGCTCGACAACAAGTGGGTCGCAACCCAAACATAGAGCCATGTTAAGGCCATCCTTGAGGGCCCAAAG
This sequence comes from Lagerstroemia speciosa, assembly GCA_037672795.1. Taxonomy (NCBI): domain Eukaryota; kingdom Viridiplantae; phylum Streptophyta; class Magnoliopsida; order Myrtales; family Lythraceae; genus Lagerstroemia; species Lagerstroemia speciosa. The sequence continues at coordinate 2,144,812 of CM075292.1, forward strand.
TTCCGCCAGAAGGCTAGTTGAGGTGCCAAGGGATCGAGAAAAGCCCTTGATCCAGTTGCCATACGCCCCTCTTATGACTCCTCCTGCTCCTGCAGGGCCGGGGCATCCTTCGTCAGATCCGTCCGTGTTCAGTTTGAACCATCTTGTCGGGGGAGGGTCCCATCAAACCGCTATTTCAGTTCTTGCTCGAGTGGTTCTCGAGGGTAAGGATGCAAAGTATTCTTCTGCCTTCTGCAAGCAAGCTGAGGCAGGATTTATGTTTAGGGAGGGCAGATTAAAGATAGCAGCATTTCGCTGCTTCCAAAGCATCCATAGCGCCTGGGGATAAATATAGGCCCATGGGATGTTGTGGGCTTGTAGTTCATAGGCCTCGCAATTAACTCTGATCCAGTCCTTTAGTGGGAGCCAAAAAGTGGCCTTCTTTGTTTGGGGGAGGCCCAATCTCTAGCATTTTACTGAACTCATTTTTTGATCAAGGCACCAGCTCTAGCATTTTAATGACAATGTCATGGATGAGTATGTTTGGTTTTACACGAAATCTAGAGTTTCTGCAGTAAAAAGTTTTCCTTTGCTGGATCAAATTTATAAATTTCATACTGGTAAGAAAATCTTTTGAAACTAACTGTGAGATTTAAAGATCCATAAAAGGTTAAAACTCGATCTTTAGAGGATGGCCTTAGGCAGCCTCCCCCGGACCATTTCAGGGGAAGAACCTCACTGCCCTTTGTTTAAGGTTGGCCAAGATAATATAGCTCATCTCTATTTTGATTGTACTTTCTTTAGAATTGTTTGGAGACAATCATGCTGGCATATTTGGAATTTGATTCCAAATGATATGAATTGTCATCCTTTGTATCTGGTTTCTTTTATCTATGATCCACCACATTTTCCTTTAAGTAAGAATCATAAGGATAAATTTTCCTCAAATCGTGCAACCCTTTGCTCTATGATTAGGAGTGAAAGAAACATGACTTTATTCACAGATTATCACCCAAATCTTTCTGTATTTCTAGAAAAGGTTAACGGAGCTTATGAGGAACACAACATATCAACCTTTTCAGATGATGGTAATTTAATTCCTGGGGTAGCAATTCAAACAAAGCTCGAGACCAATTGCCGCTTCAATGCCAAGACTATATCTCCATTTTTATAGATACTAGCCGGAGAGAATTAGGTGCAAGTATTGCAAGTGTTGTGATATCAAATGGCAAATGTATTACTTCATGGGCACAAAAATGCAGCACTTTGTCCCAGGCGCAAACAGAGGCAAGAGCCTTATTACTTGCAACTATCGTTGCAGTCAAGTATGACTATTCAATGTAAACTTCCTCTCGGACGCTAAAGAAATAGTTAGCTTCATTAAGAAGAAGTAAAATCCATCATGGGATTGTAAGCTTAGCAAGTGTATGATATTTGGGCTAATCTTAGCAAATTTACTTTTGGATTGTTTTTGGATATCTAGGGAGGAAAATAAAGAAGCCCATGATCTCTGTCAATTGGGGGCTAATTTCTTGTCCAGTTATGTTTATTTCTTTATCTGTAGGTGTATTCAATTTTCTCTATTAATGTATTATCTTTACTGATAAGAAAAAGTGTGTGAGCGGACTGTTGGCAAAGTAGGTGACTGAGTCTAGAGGATATTGTTGGATTTATCAACTTGCATGTGGAGCATGGAGACTACCTGAGACGGGGTCCAGACTTGTGTAAAAAAATACCATGATCTGACGCTCATATATTATATCATTGTTAATGGGCCTTAGAAGAGACCTAGTGTGTTTCCATCCAAAAGTTTAAATTATTAGATGGCAATGTCCAATTATCTAATAAATATATTGTTGTTTCTTGTTTTGATCAATGTAGGATCTAACACGTTTGAATTGACCCTCAATACACATATTTAAGCTTCGATATATATTCTCGAATTGCCTCGAACATGTCTATTTGGCATGAGTACTGTCTCTACTACTGATCGATATAGTTCGAGATTGTTCATGAACAAGCTACATGTGCAGCCAAAGTTGGTATTCACTGTATACTTTTCACTAGTCACCACACGCTTAGAGCCTCAACTTCGGGCGCAAGTGACAGTTCTAAGGAGAGAGTTTATTTTCTAATGAGTATATCACGTGACAATACTGACGTGACATTACACGCTAATAAAGTTCATTTATTTTAGAATTTTTTAAATAAAATCTAAAAGGAAAAAAGTCCTGAAATTGACTTGATTTCGTAGATAATGTCACGTGATAAACTCCTTACATACAAGACTTTCTCCACGAAAGTTGATCTCGGATTAACAAGATACATCCCCCAAACTTTGCACGAACCAGTTGTTGGACTTTACATGATCTCCTTTCGGGTTGGATTCACAATCATTCGATTCTAATGTCCAGCCTAAGAGTACCAATCAAATGAAGTCGTTGCTGCAATTTGAAGTCCCATGGCACCGTGACGGGTATATATAACGTGACAGTGCAGATGTTGTGCCACAAACCATAGAATTCAATTATTTCTACAGTTATTTTTTTTTATTTTTAGGATTTTAGTGAAGGAAATATGCTTTAATTAGAGGAAAAATGGTTTCTGATAATGTTCTTCTTGCATATGAACTATCATTCGAACGTCTCTCAAACCGACTTTAAAAGCCCTTAGGAAACCTACACTGGGCCTTCCCGAATTCTTTTCTTCCTCTTCAAGACTTTCAAGGCCCAGCCCGATGCTTGCTCATTCAGTGGATAATTTTTTCTCACATTATTTGACAAAAAATAATGGAAAAAAAAATAAAAATAAGGTGAAACTCTGCCTTCCTCCTCAAGAAAAAAAGTGAATAAAAATTTTAAAAAAGTCCGTCCTGGGACGTTGCTGAGGTTATTCTGAGCTGCGTTGCTCCGCTTGCTCGGCTGCTCATAGACTGATCCGCCTCTTCTCTCCCCGTTCCTCTCTCTCGGTGACCTCCGCTTTGGTGCCACGGCGTCACTGCCCAGCTGAAGTGAAAAAGAGGTGCTTTTCTTCATCCTAGGGTTTGTTTAAGCTGCGTCTTTCCCCGGCCCTAATTTGAGACTACTGATTCGAAATTGTTGTCCGATAGGCTTATATTTTGTTTCAGTTTCGTGGGTAGAACTGCCACCGTTCTTCCATGCTGTCTCCTGCATTGATACGAAGATCCGAGATCTGTTGTTGTTTGTGACATTATATGCTAGTCAAATGAAATTAATTGGATTTGTTTAAATTACAGTGCTTTTCTTGAGTTGGGCGGATTCCTTAGTCGTCTGTGAAAATGCCTCTGCGTGCCTTTTGATTTGGGGAATTTGTTTTTCATGGACCCGGAGATTTGGGTAGTAATGTCACCGTGGAAGGGGAAAACTGTTCTTGTTTAATATCATGTAAGACTGAATAGCTACTTAAGCAATCTACATTAGGACTTGTGTTCTAGCTTTCTTTTCTGTCAATACTGTACCCTAATCAATTGTGTTACCTCCTGAGAGTAGCAGCTGGAAAACTAAGGGTCATGGAATAATTTTTGAAGTGTAAACTCTGTACAAGTTTTATCTATTTAATATTATCTATCCTGGTTCTTCTGCCTCTTCAATACTGTCATGTGGATTCTGCAAATTTAGATGAGCTCCATTTTCTTCCATGGTTCAAAACTTCAACCAAGGAATTCTCACTGAAATCCTAATCTCTCTAGTTTCAGTTCTATTTATCAAATCACATGAAAATTAAGCCCAGTATCTGTCATCCCTAAAGGTCTAGAATTTTACTTCTGCTCTGTCAGCTTTCTGTACATTTTGAGTCATAAGTTTGCATTTAATATCGAAGAGCAATATATCTTGAAAGAAGATGTCTCATCGGTATATATTTAAGTTAGTTTAGTATTGATTAGGAACATTTTTGCAGTAAGCATCCTTTTAACTTGCTTAATTTAGCTACCAAAACGCATAACGTTGGAAATGATTTCCTCTGGTTATGTTTCTGTTAGAAATGTGTTTTCTAGACCTAAGGCTTCCGACTGACATGTTCATTTGATTCCTGAAGTTTTTGGATTCGGATTAGCTTCATTGGAAAATGACATAAAGCTCTGGAGAGTTTTAAGATATATGAACAATCATTAATTGTCTGGAAAATCCCGTTTAGGCACTTATCATAAATTTATTCAAATGAAATGTCTTTGATTGCATTATAAATAAGGTTGTGCTATATTGAGTAAAAAGAGCTTTTAACAATTTCCTGGCTGATACCTTCAAATTCTAGGTCAGTAAAACCTTAACGTGTCTGTCTATAAGCAGCTTCTGATTTCTGACCAGTTCATCCTAGCAACCAATACCTTGGAAACATCCGCTTTGCTTTCCTTTTCTGATGATATAGTTTAATTATAGTTTATGTCATGTACAAGATAAGAAGCATTAATTTTCCAAGAGAGAATCTGGTAATATTCTCTTAATGCTAGCGATTAAGGAGTCAAGAACTGGAAACTGTAGATCATGCAGAAATGGACTGTTGGTGTAAGGAATGAATATTGAGTATTGAACAGAATGTCTTTTAAGAGAATATGAAGAGTAGGATATTGTATCTTACACTTTCTCATGCTGGTGGGACTGTTGGAAAGCAAGGTATCAGGCACTACTTTCTCTTGGTTATCACTATTGGTGCATCACAGTTTGCAGGGTATTATTTCATGAGTAAATTTTGAAGTTGGTGCAGAATGTAACTCTTAAGTTTTTGCATCTTATGTGTTATTTTCTCTGAAGATGCTTTCAGTCTAGTTGTGATGGTGAATGCTTGTGTCGGATACCCAAAATACCACTAGATTTTTTGTTATTTTTTCAAATTTGTGGACTATAACGCGGCTCAAATTACCATTTGTAGGAGACCTAATTGCGCTAACTCTCCCCTGATAAAAAAGTATCTGTCGTCATAATTGTTAAGAGAACTCTATTCTTTGGACAGGTAGCAGAATTTTAAATTAGCTGATTGTTTTTTTCCCCATTTATCAGTATGGTTGAGACATAGATTTTCTAAGGTTTGTTCAATCGAGTTTCTGGTCCTTTTGCTTTTGTCTTCCAACTAGGAAGTGATAATCCCTGTTTATCTTCTGAATTTGTGTCGCTCACAGTCAACATGTCTCGAAGATATGATAGCCGCACGACAATCTTCTCTCCCGAAGGTCGGCTTTACCAGGTTGAATATGCAATGGAGGCCATCGGGAATGCTGGTAGTGCAATTGGGATACTCTCTAAGGACGGTGTTGTCCTCGTTGGTGAGAAAAAGGTCACTTCCAAGCTACTGCAGACCTCAACTTCCACTGAGAAGATGTACAAGATTGACGATCATGTAGCATGTGCTGTGGCAGGCATCATGTCTGATGCCAACATTCTCATCAACACGGCCAGGGTCCAAGCCCAACGCTATACTTATGCCTACCAGGAGCCGATGCCCGTGGAGCAGCTTGTTCAATCTCTCTGTGACACCAAGCAGGGCTACACCCAGTTCGGTGGGCTGCGCCCCTTTGGGGTCTCTTTCCTTTTTGCTGGGTGGGACAAGAACTTTGGGTTCCAGCTTTACATGAGCGACCCGAGTGGGAACTACGGGGGTTGGAAGGCTGCTGCGATTGGTGCGAACAACCAGGCTGCTCAGTCGATCCTCAAGCAGGACTACAAAGAGGACATCACGAGGGAGGAGGCCGTGCAACTGGCGCTCAAGGTGCTTAGCAAGACCATGGACAGCACCAGCCTCACCTCAGAGAAGCTTGAGCTGGCAGAGATCTTCCTGACCCCCTCCGGCAGTGTTAAGTATCAGGTTTGCTCACCTGACTCCCTGAATAAGCTGCTGGTTAAGTTTGGAGTGACACAGCCTGCACCAGAAGCTTGAATGCTCTGTAAGAGTTGGTTATTTCTTAGTTACAAGTCTCTATTTGAAGGGAACAGCCTAAACTGTTGCTTCTGGCTTTGCAATTGGAACTGATTTATCATGGAGCCCTTTTACTCGGTAATACTTACCTTCTGTTGCCTCCCCTTTACTTGTGCTCTGTTCTCATTACTTTACTTGAACTCTCCTTTCTCAGACTGTGTAGAAATTTCTGAAATGTTGGTGGGTTGACTGCATGAACCTAGAAATGGGCTGAATGAACGGGGGGAATAAAGGGGCGCAATGAGCTCAACTGACAGGAATTAAACTAGGATTTATTCGTCTAATAATTTTTGGGACTATATTAGTGTAGAAGGGGAATTTTTCACATCCCGGATTCATAACAATATTTAGTAGAAAAATTTAATATCATAGTAATTTCATTTTAAAATTTATCAAAAGTTTTCTCAAGAAATTGAATGAAGGGGTTCTTGCATGAATGTGGATTTCATATTTCCACAAGAGTCTAAGATCATTGCTTTTCGAGTAAGCTGTTAATTCAGTGCTCGCGTGTTTTGCACCTTGTTCACCACTTTCTTGATAATGATTAGAGCGCTATGTGGGGATGGATTTAAGGGTTGGGCCGGAACAATCGCGTCCCTTGAATTTGAGAAAAATTGTCGATTTGTAGTTTTCTTGTTTTGCGTACTTTGTGATTTGTTCTTTTGCTTTTCCTACAACTTACGTTGAGTTTCTATGGCTGGTGCTGTTTGGATGAAGAAAGATTTTCACTCTGTGGCTCGTCATGATAATACTTTCAATTCTGTTGGTGGAATGGAAATGTATATACAGAAATGAAATTATCAGATGGCACTAGTTAAATATAATAAGAGAAATTATTTTTAAAAAATAAAGAAATTCGACTACACTAATACGACACAGAAATATGAACAATGCGCAGAGTCGAGCACGTAATAGTCTTAATTTTCTTAACAGGTATTTGACTCCAGGCTAACGTGGATGTGTCTCCTACAATGAGTTGTAGAGCCGAAGTTAGCACCAGATTTCGAGCTATCTCAAAAACCCGAACGTATTGGAGAACATGTATCGAAAATAATGCATGTGGTGGAACTAGTCTGGCTTGCTTCCCGCGACTGTGAGCCGAATCGACCAACATCGTAGAAATGAAATGGTTCCTTAGGTTGTCCTCCCAATTTCCTTGAAGAAAGCAAAGGTAAAAAGTCGGCGTAGCACGAGTCCCCCACTTCCAGAGCAGCGGTCTTCGGAGGTCACAGGCTCGATCCCTGCGGGGGGCATGTCAGCGCAAGTATGGACTTGTCCAATCCTGTTCATTTTTCTTCCAAAATCATGATAAACGATTTTTTAATTACATGTATGTTCATGTCTTCGTGCAGCCTTTGAAGATAGGGGTGTGTGTAGGGTAGGTTTTGGGTAAATATTAATAAAAATAGGATCGGTTTGAATAACAAATCAAGGAATCAGTCGGTTCCAGTTTTGGCACGCAAGGTACCCGGAACAAAAATCAGAACTTGTTAACTTATTCGTGCTGTTTACTTGAACTTTAATTCATAAACTGTTTAAATTGTTGTATTCCTAATTTGATAAACTTTCATTTGGTGTGGTAATCATAGATATTTGATGAATTTTTATGTGTAAAATATTATTGTAACTTACAATTATTAATAAATAGCACTTAAATATATATTTGATTATGATAAAAAATTATATGAAACAATAATAATCATGAAGTTCCTTTGAATGTGATTATTTTCTAACTATTAAACATACAAAAATATTGGAGCACTTCCATTTTATAAATGTAAAAGAATAAATGATAAATACATTTCAACAGGTTACATGCTCTGAATAGAGTTCGATTCCAAGATTTAACATTCTCTGAGCGGGCACCGATTCGAAAGTTTGCCAGAGGTTACTCAAACCCAACACCATTATTTGAAGCTATGTTTCTCTAGCATTCTACTGAGTCGTTCGGCCTAACATCTACGCTCCTCGAGCTACAGAACAGGGGAGGATGAAGCAGAAGGGTGTAAAGAGCTCCACTCATCACAAAAATTGAATTTAGGATCTGTTAATTCTAAGCAATAGCAAGTACCATGATACTTGCGCTTGTTTTCTTCAACCGGGACACACCGTTGAACGGAAAAATCTTAGATGATCATACCTTACGGTGATGTAGAGAGGAAAAACTAATTAAATATCTGATTAGAGATAATTAAGATAATTGTTCAGGTGATTAATACTCATTTTCTCTTTCATCGCAATTTAATTGATATTTTTTCACGTCAAATGATAAGATCGGGTTATTTGATAATTTCTAGACTTGCCAATGCCATTCCGATTCCGTTCCATTTCAGATTCAGATTACACAGCGAAAATCAATTTAATCAGATTCGGAATCTAATTATATTGGTTTACTTCCAAAAGTTCAAGGCACGCCAAACATATATAAAGTATCTAAAAAAAAACCTAGAGCCATACTATACCAATCTATACCTATATACTTAATAATAAAATAATATATCAATGGGTTTTTTAGGTCTAAAGTGGACATGTGCTGCCCTTTATTATGCGACACGTGTTCCTTTTTATTATACTATTTATATATAATGTTTATGTAAAAGTAGAACTAAAATACGCTCTGGATTAACCGGTTTGCTATTTCAATTTCCATATACCGCATTCGAGTTCAAGTAATTTTAATTTAATTTTTTCACCCTTCTCCTCCATAGCCTACGAGCCAGAAGTGGCTCTTCAAACTTGTATAAGATGTAAAGCAGTTTCACTTTTGACTAGTGTTGGAATCAAGGGGGTTTAAACCTCGAGAATCTAAGCAATGTAATGTAAATTTCACAGTATTCATTTATTTATTATTAATATCCTTTTTCACCTCTTAATTTCGTTAAATTTATCCCCGTAAATTCGATTTCTAGATCTGCCGCACAGCTTAACGTTAAAGAACACAGGTAGGGATTGATTTTGAACCAAAACCCACTGAACCTGGGGTCTGTTCTCTCGCCATGAAATTTTAATTAGTTGGATTAAGACATCCCCACTAAGACTCCACAGTAGTCAACTGCCGACATGACAGAATATTGTTTCACTTCCACTTGCCAATAATAGAAATATTTAATCAGTAAAAAAAAGATTAGCCAAAGCTGTCGGTATAATTGCGATCATTGGAGCTATTATATTACTAAAATATAGAAACTGATGCAGGCTGGTTGATGTAGTTTGGTAACTATTTTTTTAAAGTAAAAATTTGAATTTTAATCTAAAAAACGAAGAGATTTTATAAATTATAAGAATTTACAAGAATATCGAGCTATTACTATGGAAAACAAAGGTTCATCGTGATATATAATTACTTTTCGTTACCAACTGTTTATCGTGATAAAACATATATGCCATGGCATTTGTCAGGACAACCTCGTCATAGACTAGTCATATCATGTTTCCCGCGACAAAATAAAATTTTGTTTAAATTGCAATAGGATTAGCTACATTTGTCACAAAAAATATTATTTTATATTACGAGTGAAATATTTCATCATAACAAATTATATTTGTCACAATAATACGAAGACAAAATAACTATTTTTATCAAAATATAGCTAATAAATTATTAAAAACAAAAATTTAAAAATCACGAGATTTCTTGAAGTTAAGAACACATGTTGGGATTGATTTAGAGCTTAGGGTTTTATTCTCTTGCCCATAAGATTTTTTAAAGATTAAGACACAGGTTGGGATTGATTTAGAATCAAAAGCTGATTAGGGTTTCATTCTCTTGGCCATAAAAATTGTTTTAGTTAGATTAAGACATCCCCACACTAAAGAATCTACACGCAACTGCCGACATCATGGAACTAGTTAACCAAGTTGTTGACTTAATTCCGACAACTCCATTAATCTCATTCGATTCCGCTTCTTTTTATTTCGTTGAACCAAATAAGACATAAGAATCTACACTGAAGTGCCGACAACTTTGTTTAGATTGGAAAAAGAGATCTACAACCTCATTTTCTACTGAAAAAATAGATCTGTACAATTGCAAGGATCGATTGGCATATTACGGAATAATTTGTTTTTCAAGGGTATTACAGAATAGCTTGCTATGAAATTTATTAAAATAAAAATTCTTCAATCTCTCACCTACAATTTTCTCGTTACATAGAAGGATCATGTTGAACTCTTATCCCTAAGAATTTACTGCCTCTTTCTATATTCCTTTCAACACGATAGTAACTACAAACAGATTCTCAGTAAAAACTAATATTTAACTGTGATATTTATTTTTGAAAAGTAGCTGAGTTACCATTTACGAAACATGAAAATTAATACATGGTCCAACTTTACAGAAGGCCATACTAATTAAGAACCTCTGAGGGAATATAAAACTGTTTTTTGAAAGCTGTCTCAGGAATTGAGGCTATTTTGGATCTAACTGATAAAAAGATCCTATCTATGACTGTCTGTACTAATGGATGACCTTTGAGCTCTTGGAACATGTGAGAATTCCTTTCCGACCAAATACAATATATGAAAGAGGTGAAAGTGAGCCTAAAAATGACTGAGTGAAGGGATTTGCCTTTCCATTTGTTAATGGCACAATTTGTCTTCATTGCCAGCTCCCTACTATCCTTTGGATGCACAACTTCGCAAGAACAACATGCCAAATCGCTTTTGAGAAGGAGCAAACAAAAAAATGTGTTTAACAGATTCATCAGTAGACTTGCAGAGAGTACAACTCGTGTCAAAAGTGTCAAAAGCCTTGTTAGATTTTATAATCTTGTCTGGAGTGGCTAGTCTACCATGAAATGTGAGGCAAACCAGAAAGGAGATTCTTGGGATATGAGAAGGGAACCATACTAGATTATACCATGGAACTCTACTTCTCTGGGGATGGTAGTCATTATAAGTTTCGGATATACTAAATAACTTCTTCCCTTTCCATCCCGGAGCATCAATGTGAGAGAATTTTTTGGAATCTTGAAATTGTTAAAAGTGTCATAACAACAAAATCATCATAGATACGGGACCAATTCCATGCAGCACCATTGAAAACGGATGACAATTTAGCAAATATTCCAATGGATGGCATGGAGTTAATTCCGTTTGCCCAGTAACTGCTCAAAGGATCAAGGTTGGACCAATTGTCATGCCAAAAGAAAATCTCTTCACCTGTCCCTACAGCCATCAAGATAAATTGGCGAGCCAGGAAATGCGCGTGCAGAAGCTTTCGCCAATTCCAAGATTTATGTGATATTTGATATGCCCCTAAGAAAGCTTTAAGAGAAATGGAGGACACAAAGCTTTGAATCTTTTGTGTTTTAATTTCAATGTTTCTTTTCATCTTTACAAGAGTCGATGTTATATAGGAAAATTATATTACAAGGAAGACAAGAAATATGCCTTAATCACTAACTAATCGGGAGGATTTTTTCTCAATTTCCACCTTCCATTGTCAGCCAATTGCTCATCGTCAGCCAATTGCTCGTCATCAGCCAACCTTTGATACTCTTTCCTCTTATGATGAGATTTCCTTTCATGGTGAGATTCATTTCTATCACGTCCAGCTGTAATATGATTGAGTGGTTCAATACTCCCCTTCAAACCGGTCGTCGGAGGAGACCAAAGGCCGAGTTTGTTCTTGAAGTTGGCAAATAAGTTTCGTGAGAGAGGCTTGGTGAAGATGTCGGCAAGCTGGTGAGATGAAGGAACAAACCGAGTAATAATTGATCCAAGGGCGACCTTCTCTCGAATGAAATGGTAATCTATCTCAATGTGTTTGGTACGAGCATGGAAGACCGGATTGGTGGTGAGATACAATGCTGAAATATTATCAGAAAATAGTAAAGATGGGCGTGGTTGAGAGACACCAATGTCACGAAGGATATAAGTGATCCAAGTGAGCTCAGCTGCAGTAGAGGCAAGTGCTCGATATTCTGCTTCAGCGGTAGAACGAGATACAGTGGGCTGTTTCTTTGCACTCCAAGTTATGCAATTTGACCCTAAAAAGGTGCAATACCCAGAAGTTGATTGACGAGTTAGCTTGCAACCAGCCCAATCTGCATCTGCAAAAGCATAAAGATTGAGACTGCTACGAGACAATAAACGAAGGCCAAGATGAGGTGTTCCTCGAATATAACGAAGAATTCGTTTGACATTTTGAAAATCGGAGACAGTGGGAGCATGCATTTGCTGGCAGACAGTGTTAACTGCAAGCGATAGATTAGGCCTCGTTAAAGTAAGGTATTGTAATCCTCCAACAATGCTGCGAAAAAAGGTTGGGTCCTGAAATGGTTTATCACCATTCTTGATATTTTGTGCCTTCAATGCTAAGGGCGTCGCAATTGGTTTTGCCTGATGCATTGAAGCTCGCAACAAAAGATCAGATGCATATTTGTGCTGGGATAGAAACATGCCTTCAGAATTGCGAGAAACTTCAATCCCCAAGAAAAAATGGAGCGACCCAAGATCCTTCATAGAGAATGCACGTGCAAGATCGCGAATAAGATCATCAATAAGAGATGAAGAATCACCCGTGATCACAATATCATCAACATAGAGAAGAAGAATAATAATGTGACCCAATTGGCGATAAATAAAAAGAGATGGATCAGCCGAGCTACAAAAGAACCCATAATTGATGAGAAATGCACTGAATTTATTGAACCAAGCACGAGGTGCTTGCTTGAGACCATATAAAGCCTTGCGAAGAAGACAGACATGATCGGGTCGAGTGGGATCAAGAAATCCAGGGGTTGCTCCATGTAAACAGGAACAGTGAGCTAGCCATGCAAAAAAGCATTACTTACATCAAGTTGTCGGGTAGGCCATTTACGAACCGTAGCAACTGTGAGCACAATACGTATTGTAGCCGACTTGACAACTGGACTGAAGGTCTCAAGAAAATCAATCCCTTCTTCTTGGTGAAATCCTTTTGCTACAAGTTGTGCCTTCAAACGATCAAGAGACCCATCCGCTTTGAGTTTAGTTCGAAACACCCATTTACAGCCGACTATATTCATTAATTCATGACGAGGAACAAGATCCCAAGTTCTATTTATGTGAAGAGCCCGTAATTCATCTTCCATCGCTGCTCTCCAACCAGAATGTTTAAGTGCCATAGAAATAGTACGAGGTTCTGACGGCAAATTAGAGAGCACCAAGAGCACCAAGTTTGCATACCTTGGATTCGGCTTCGAAATTCCTGACTTGCCACGGGTCACCATTGGATGATGATTAGTCATGGCTGCACTAGAATGACCTGAAAATAAATCAGATGGAATTTGAACTGAAGGACTTTGAACCGAGGCATCATCATGGTAGCCATTTGAATCAGTTTGAACTGGAGAGGTGGACTGAGCTTCGTCAAGACAAGGTTGCATGCATTGGGCTGGGCTGAAGTTTTTTGAATCTTCTTGGGCACATGGAGCAATAGATTTGTCACCATTGGGATTGAATTGGGCTTCAACAGATCGAGCAACATTGGGGGGCATTTGATCATGTAAAGTGCCATCAAATAACCTGGCAATTTCTTGATTGTTTGAAGTGATTTTAGCCCACCTTGTTGTATCCATCTGCGTCTCCTTTGATTTTGTCTGAGCACAAGGGAACATAGATTCATCAAAAATAACGTGCCTGGAGATATATATGCGCCCTGTAGGTTGATAAAGACATTGATACCCCTTGTGTCGATCACTATAGCCAAGGAAGATACATGGAAGTGATCGTCGATCAAATTTATTTTTCACTTGATCACGTAGATACGGATAGCATCGAGACCCAAAAACCCGAAAAGTGGAGTAGTCGGGTGTTTTACCGAATAGAACGGCAAAAGGACTTTTCATGCCCAATACGGTAGAGGGAAGTCGATTAATTAAGAAATTTGAAGTTGTAAAAGCCTCAATCCAATACTGTAGTGGCATGGAAGCCTAAAAAATAGATGCAAGTCCAAGTTCAACAATGTGGCGGTGCTTACGTTCAGCAATGCCATTTTGTTCCGGAGTGCTCGGACATGAGAATTGATGACGGATGCCACATTCTGTAAAATGCTCCTTCAGTTTGCGACTTGCAAATTCACCACCGCCATCTGATTGGAAAATTTTGATCTTTCGATCGAATTGGTTTTCAACAAGCTTTGGAAGGCCACAAATATATCAAAGAAATCAAACTTGTTTCGTAATGGATATAGCCAGCAAAATCGTGAGAAATCATCCACGAATATAACATAGTATCTGAATCCTTGAAAGGAAGAAATTGGTGACGGACCCCATAAATCGCAATGGATTTTATTCAATGCAGATAAACTTCGAGATTCAGACAAATTGAAGGGCAATTTTTGGCTCTTACTCACTTGGCAACTAGAGCACAATGTGGCAGAAGGCTTATTAATGGAAATCAACTGATTTTGCTTTAAGAAATGCAAGATACGATTATTGGGATGGCCCAATCTCCGATGCCAAACATCCTCGTCTGCAGATCTTTGTCTGTACGAGAAAAGTGCAACTGGTCCTTCATTATTTATGGTGTAGAGACCTTGGTAGCTAGGCCCCTTCAACAGTACCTGTCGAGTCCTGGAGTCCTTAACACAAAAGCCATTTCGGTTAAATTCAACAAAGCACGGGTTGTCCTTTGTAAGTTGAGATACTGAAAGCAAATTCTTTTTAATTTGAGGGACCACCAGAACTTTGTTAAGAGCAAGAGAAGAACCATGAATAGATTTATCTCCAAGTAATCCAGTGCCAATACGTGTGATAGGAAGAGAATCTCCATTTCCCACCATTACTGAATCTTTACCCATATAAGGAAATGAATGGGTAAGTTTACCTGCATCATTGGTTATGTGAGCAGTGGCGCCAGTATCAGGATGCCATTGTTCATCATTCGGGTCCGAGATATGCATGGCAGCCAACCATTCGGGAAGATAGTCATGCTGAAAACTATTATCGAATCGATGCCAGCATCGAAGAGCTTCATGACCACGTTTCTTGCATATTTGACATGTGGCAACATTACTGCCAGGATTTGCTACTGATTTGCCTTGTTGACCATGTTTCATAGAAGGTTCTTGGCTACTGCTAATTGCTGGAGGAAAACCACGTCCTTTAGAATTAAAGTTGCACCCGCGACCACGATTGTTGAGCCCACCACAGCTGCCACGTCCCCCACCACGATTTTGGGAGAAAAAGGCCATGGAAGGGTTGACACTTTCACTTAGGGTCCGTTTATTTCGAAGCTCGTAGCTTTGTAATTGAGGGACCACCTCTGCATATGTAGGGATTGGTGGTCGAAGCATGGAAGTCTTGAAAGATTCGTACTGATCTCCGAGCCCCTCGAGTAACCTGAACACTTTAGTTGTGTCTGAAAGTGGCTGTCCAATTGCATTTAGTTGATCACAAATGGCTTTAAATTCACGAAGATATGTAGCCAATGACTTATTTCCCTTTTCAACCCTTTGAAGTTGAGCTAATAAGTCAAATTCTCGAGCTATGGAGCTTTGAGTATAATGATCAGTAAGGGCCTTCCATACCGGGAAAGCGGTTTTTAGTCCTACCGCAAGACCGAGAACTTCTTCTGAGAGAGTTCCTACTATCCACGATTTCACCAAACGGTCGGTGCGAACCCATGAAGCATAATCCGGACTAGCAACTTCATGTTCTCCCTCTTTGATGGTTGGTGAAGGAGCCGGTGTATCACCAGTGAGAAATCCGACGAGATCTTGGCTTTCGATCAAGGACAGCACTTGAGTTTCCCAAAGGAGATAATTACTGTCGGTTAACTTCAACGTAACAAAATTTGCCACGTTAATTGATGAAGGGAATGGATATTTTGCTGGTGTAGCCATGAGGGAGTTTGAACGAGAGAAGAACTTCGTGCCCTTGAGGGCTCTAATACCATAAGAAAGCTTTAAGAGAAATGGAGGGCACAAAGCTTTGAATCTTTTGTGTTTTAATTTCAATGTTTCTTTTCATCTTTACAAGAGTCGATGTTATATAGGAAAATTATATTACAAGGAAGACAAGAAATATGCCTTAATCACTAACTAACCGGGAGGATTTTTTCTCAATTTCCACCTTCCATTGTCAGCCAATTGCTCATCGTCAGCCAATTGCTCGTCATCAGCCAACCTTTGATACTCTTTCCTCTCATCGTCAGCCATGAGATTTCCTTTCATGGTGAGATTCATCTCTATCACGTCCAGCTGTAATATGATTGAGTGGTTCAATAGCCCCGACATAAGATCTTTCCTGATATAATAAAGTGTATCTCTACCAAGATTTTTCTTATTGTAAACAAAAGACAAGTGAGCAGTTCAATACAATGTTAACTTTATTCTCGACTCACTTTTACTTTTTTTTAGCCATTCGGCATGTGCCAACCGTTCTTTCTAACCTTATGAACAAGATGCCACGTTGGCCAGCATGGCTAGTTTAGGCAGTTCTACATGTGCTCTAATTTTGGATTCGAATATCATGAATAGAAAAACACACAATTTGCAGCAAACAAGATTCGATCACTCAAGACTCTTCAATTCATTTTCTGAAGAGGAGGTGGATGATGTATCATCTTGTGGATGGACCAAGCCAGTGCATCGATCGACCTGTCCTTTCAGTGCTCTAGCCTGCTGGGGCATGGAGATAGCTAGAGGTTCTCGTTCAACATATGTCAGCAAGTGAAGAATTATTCCCTGCAGGAGCTTTAGAACTATTGAGCGGTGGTGCCAGGGCACGCGATATCAGGGAACCCGATGACTGAGGGCTGATATTGGGTGGTGGGCCTAGCAGAGAAAGCAAGTACGAAAGCTTGCCAGATAAAGTTCCTCCATTGTTTGGGATGAAAGGTTATTGTGGAAGATTTATGCCATATCCTTAAGAAAAAACTGTCTCAATCACTTTCCATCCCCCAAACAAATGGAGCAACTTTAGCAAGCTCCCGTGCACTCTGTCTGGGTAACTAGCCCCCCCACTCAACATCGAACATGAATCGTAAGATTCCCATTTTCCTGATGTTGTGTTTTGAGCACTGGAAGGAAAAGTCGATGATGCACCTCCATAAAACGATATATCATCCACACCTCCACTTCAGCAAATGAACAGAAGAATCTTCAGTGATCAAAGCGGGGACCAGTCATTTAGTAGTAAGAAACGGAAAGGAATGGAAATTATGATTTATAACAATACATGAGGGGTAAAACCAAACCGGAAATACCGCATAAAAAAGGGAGAGATGCTTGTTGTAATGATACCGACCAGTAAAATTAAGATATTTTAGGGTTATATTTGTTTAGATTTTAAAGAAAATTTTTTTTTATACAAGACTTTCTCCTAAACAATTTATGATTCCTTCTTCCAAGAGGAGAAAGTCTTCTATGAAACGGACATCACGCTGTAGTGCTGATATAACATTACAGACTGATAAGATTTAATTATTTGTAGGATTATTTTTCATGATCTTATTAAAAAAACTTAAAATAATTTAATTTTGTTTGTTTATGACGTCATTTTACTGTTAGGACATAGTATACATTTTCCGCACAATACTCTCTCCTCCAAGAGATGGCAGCAATAGTCCTTTCGTAGGTAAATTTCCTATTCTGCCCTTATTGATTAAACAAATTTACCCAAATAATAATCAAAGTAATTTTTTTATTGACATTTTCTGAAAGAATCTTGCCTTTTGAATTCCAATTTTCTTCATTTATATCATTTAATTACATTCCGTTTGTGCTACCAAACGTGAGCTTATGCAGTTCGGAGAAGTTAAGTGATGAGATAATAAAATTAATTAAGTATGAGGAAGTGAGATGAGGGAATTTAGTACGGAAACACCTATATTAAACTGAAAATAAGATGTTTCATGTCTCAATTTTCATCAATGTGATTTCTTATTTACTATTACTTTAAGGGAAGATATCCTTTTTTGCATCACTTTTTCTTTTCCATTTTAATGCATAGTGCATAAAAATTGAAACCTTCTAGACTCTTGGACTAGAATGAGATGTGACATAATCGTAAATTTAATATGTACAACTAACCATTTCCCACCTTTTTCTTTCCAACTTAAAAACTTCCCTTCTCTCTCTTCACATTCCTCTCTTCTTTTTATATAATTATTTTTAATTCTCATTTTTTTCACTCTTTTATTAGCAATCGGTACATATGGATTATGAATGCAGTACATTTTTTTTTATAGATATCTAATTTGAAAGTTAAATATATTTTACTCTCTTCAATTGCATTTGAAGAGATATTTCTAATAATTTTATTGAGATAACACATACCGTATTTGATACGGGTAAGTCTATAGTACTCTTTAATCCCATCTTCCTCGTATTATTTTTAAAAGAAAAGTTTAATTTTGATATATTAAAAGTAACAATAAAACAATTTAAAAGAAGTGAGGACAGCAAGCACCATTAAAGCATGCCTATAAATGTGTGGATAGTATGAGCAATAAGTGAGCAAAAGAGGATGTGTGCTAGTGAATGGAAATCCTACGTTTTGAAATGATAACAATATAAAGTTTCTTTTGTATCCAATTGCCTCCGTCCCTTCTAAATCACACACCACTAGTTTCCGACTAGCGGCTACATATTCGACCGCAGGTTCCACAATGGATCGAAAACAATGAGACCACATTGTAGAGTGCGTTAATGAACTAGAAAACCATGTTTTCTAACGAGCCAGTGGTGAAACCTCATGCAGTGTGCTTCCCGAGCCCGGTTCAGAGCCACATCAATGCAACCCTAAAGCTCGCAAAGCTCCTACACTGGAAGGGCTTCCACATCACCTTCGTCAACACAGAGTTCAACCACGGCCGCACAGTCCGGGCTCAGGGAGGCTTGAGCTTCCTTGATGGTCTCCCATCGGACTTCCAGTTCCTGACGATCCCCGACGGGCTCCCTCCTCCAGACGCCAATGCAACGCAGGACATTGATGCCCTGTGCGACTCCTTCAGGAATCTCATGAGGACTCCCTTCGCCGAGCTCATCGGATGCCTGAACCAGAGGGCGGCACTCGACCGGAGTTTCCCGGCAGTTTCTTGCATAGTGTCGGACAATCTAATGGCTTTCTCGACAGTTCCCACTGGTGAGAGGTTCGGCGTCCCGGTCGTAAACTTCCATCCGGTTTCTAGTTCCACCTTGATGTGCTTCATGCAATATCCTCAGCTCCTGGAAAAGGGTTTTATTCCCATGAAAGGTACCGGGAAATTTTCTTACTGTAGCTCATTCGATTTCGAGTTATCGTTCCATGCCTGAAGAGCAGGTCATCGTCGTGTTTCTGAAAGCAGGTTTTGGTAGTGCATCGAGTGAATACCTCGACACAGTCGTTGACTGGGTCCCGGGCATGGGAAACATGAGACTGCGCGACTTCCCGACCTTCGTTCGAAACACCGCAGACGACGAAAACATATTTCACCTCAGCATGGATGCTACAGAGAGGAGCAATGCAGCCGTTGCAAGAGTCATTCAGACGTTTGAAGACCTGGAGCGAGACGTTCTTGATGCTCTTTCGTCCATGCAGCCGGAACCAGTTTATGCTATCGGTCCACTGTCTCGACTTCTCGAAGGAATCCCGGAAGAAGAAAACCGAACTAAGGACATCCACTGCAATCTGTGGGAAGAAAATACCGAGTGTCTTCGATGGTTAGATACGAAGGAAACGGGCTCTGTACTTTACATAAACTTCGGAAGCATTGCATGTCTAACACCCGAGCAAGCGAGCGAGTTCGCCATGGGGATTGCTGACAGCGATCATTCATTCCTGTGGATAATCAGACCTGATCTGGTGAACGGAAAGGATGCAATTTTGCCCCAAGAGTTTGCTGAAAAGGTAAAGGAAAGAGGTTTTATGACGGAATGGTGCCCGCAAGAGGAAGTTCTCGATCATCCGTCGGTTGGGGGATTCTTGACTCACTGCGGATGGAACTCGACGATCGAGAGCCTGTCTGCCGGGGTTCCCATGCTGTGTTGGCCGTGCTTCGGCGATCAGCAAACCAATTGTCGATTTGTCTGCACTGAGTGGGAGATCGGACTGGAGATCGGGAATGATGTGAAGAGAGACGAGGTGACAAGCATTGTGAAGGAATTGATGGAAGGAGAGAAGGGAAGGAAAATGAAGGAGAGAGCAATGGACTGGAAGAAACTGGCAAGAGAGGCAGCTGGTCCGAGTGGTTCATCTTCGCGAAACTTGGAGAGACTCATCAGCGAGACCTTATTGAAATAATTAAATTCAGGTAATTATCCTTATATTTTTCGTCTTGGTTGGTCTTTGATTGGAGTTAGGGTTAAGTGTTATGATTCACCTTAATGAGGGCACGCTGGTACTTTTGTTGCCGCTTACCACCACCGGCCGTGTCTCCTTCCCTCTCCGCCTCAAGAGTGGTAAGGATCCATATCTCAAAGGACAATCACATTGAAACCATGCAAGTGGTCCACTCTTGACATATATCGGTAACTTCCCGAAGCTAGCTAAAATAGCTATTTTATAAGGCATGGTTCGATCTTGACATATAGAAATAATGCGAATCTATAGAGTTGTTCATTTCTTCTAGAATTAAGGACCGAGATCAGTTGCGAGGGCTTGTGTTACAGAGTTCTGATGCCTTTGTGGGCAGGTCGGGTTGGACGAAGCCTAGACATGGACATGCTCTTGCAGTTTACTCAACAAAGTAATAACAATGAGCAAAAAAATAATAAAAAAAATGGGTTGGACATGAATCTTGTGCCAAAATGTGCATGATATTCAAGCCAAAAAAAAAAATAACAATGCCAAAGTATGATAAACGTACAGATTTCAATTTCAAAAGTTTAATGCTCCAAAGTGAAACAAACTCATGTTAAAATACTTTCTTAAAATAATAATATATGTGTCCCAAGTGTCTCGAGTTTATTAATCATTTATTAAGTCCATAATCTATTATGTGAATTTAATATGAAAGATGACATATTGATGGATATGTGTTGGTTAAGAAAATTAAATCACAGGGATTTTAAACTTGAATTTTAAAGTTCCCTCTTTTCTATCTAATAATAGAATTAGATTTGTTTCTTTTTGAATCAACTGAAAAGATTTAATTTTATTCGAATTTGTCAAAAGATTTTGAAAATTGAAATAAGTGAGTGAGCTACCAGGGGACGGTTACAAAGAAAGGGCAACAGATACACTCTCGAATAGAGAGATCACAATCAGCTTTTGTCCATCAAAAGGTAATAAAACAAAGGCAGGAGGTGAAGAATCGATCGCAATTCATCACTCGCCGCAAGGTTCTGACTGCAGATTACGGAAAGTGTTTCAAAACTCATCTCAAATGCATGTGAAGTGCATGTAATTGGATTTCGGGATGTAAAAATGTGCTAGGTTTCGTGAAAGTGACATAGAACGCATGCTTTCCCTTTTCTTAATTGAAGGGCACGGGTCACAAGGTTGTCTTACAGTGTCTGTCCTGACATCACCACACCACTATTGTTTTGTTTGTATTTCTTAATTCTTGTAGTGCATATTAATCCCACTACTGTTTTGTTTGCATTTCTTAATTCTTATAGTGGCCAATTAACCCCACTACTGTTTTGTTTGTATTTCTTAATTCTTCTAGTGGCCAATTAATTAATCCCGGTATTTTCGGAAAATTTCGATGTTGCCACAAGTGAATTCAGCTATACTAGAATGGGTTGTTCTAACGATTGGAGGGAGGAGTGGCAATTGTGAAAGAAGAGAGGAGAGGTGTCTTTGGCAATTGTTTTATTACTTATTCGTTTTTTTAATCAGTTGATCCATTTTTTAAGCATATGAAAAGCATATATATTCTGAAAATTGATGATATTATGGGGGTTATGCTAGTCGAAATTAGTTTTTCGGGCGTTATCCGGCAGGTTGAGTTTAAACTCTTTTGCATGGATTATCTGCTCGCATTGTTATTGTACGCAATAAATTTTGTGTACGAGAATTTCATATAAGAAACAAATGCGACAAATATTTTGTATATTGATTTTGAGAAACTAGTTACTTCCTGCAAGACACTGAGCAATGCAACACCGATAAATTATGGTTGTAATTGTATTACTTATTAGAGGGGGGTACATGAGCAGCATCCAATAGATATAGTTCACAACAATGAGGCTAAAAAAAGGGTTGTCCTATACTATGAGCAGTATGATTGTTCTTTCTGCTAGCTCACTTAATGTCACACCTATCAAAGCAATCAAGCATGGCCCTGATATCAATAACTATGGTCTTTATCTTGGTTTCCTTGGCAAAAACAAAAGAGAAAAGAACAAAGCTGCCAGAAAAAAATTGTAATTATCTTCCAGTGATAAGAGATCATATGTAGAGCGAGACGTAGGTCTTTACTTTGGCATGAAGGGGGATGAGGCTAGCCCTCCTTGATACCATGCACTTTTGTTCATCTGCAACCCTAGCAAGTCCACTCCAGTCATTCACGAAGGCACCATCCACATGAATTCTAATTCCTTCCCCGTTCTTCCTCTCCATAAGTATACCTGTAAAATGGCCATTCTCCAAGTTGATGAAGTGAATTGCTTTGTTCAACATCCCTTGCCTTTGCTTGCCCCATAAACTCTTATTCAGTCTATCAAGAAAGCTAATCAAATCATGCTTCAAACTAGCATGTTTGATTTTATTTCTAGTGTCTTGCAAATGATAAAATAAAAGCATTGAAAGAGTTGAAATTCAAGTATTTTATCAATCCTACTTTTGACAAAAAAACTGATGGAGAATACATAAAACTGATTATATCCTTAGTGCAGTTACCAAGTAAGCAAACATTAGAAATTCTCCAACGCGATTTCCTCCGTAGAGATGCTTGTCATCATTGAAGTTGGTAGAGCACAGAGGACAAGTTTTATCCTCAGTGAAATATTAGGGGAGGATAGATCTCGTGAGTCTCCATAAGAAGACTTGATTATTTCATGTACTTTAAGTTTCCATATAGATTTCCAAAAGGCGGTAACCAAGTTTGAGTTATTACACCGGGACCTTTCATACTGATCAAGGTAATAAAAGGACTTTATAGAGTGTTTTCTAGTTTTTTTAGAATACCAAATAAATTGATTAACTTGACAGACTTGAGGTAAATCAATTTTAAGGATCAATTGAGCTATACTACTATCAAAAAGGTTGCTTACTCACTCAGAATTCCATCTTCTTGGAGTAACATCAAATCACTTACCTTAAGGGAGTAATGAAGATTAATATTACCCGCATGGAGAGGGATGCCTCTTGGATTACATGGGATTCAGGAGTCTGACAATACAAGTGTACTAGTACCATCACCAATAAGTCTTCGAATACCTTCTAGTTATGTAGGCTTGCATATTTGAAGCCTTTCCATATATATGAAATATTAGACCTTTCTATTTCCTTGGGTTTAAGGAAAGAGTTTTACTTGCTTGTTATGGCTTGAGTGAGAAGACTGCTTGGTTCATTTACCAGAAACCATGCAAGCTTTGCATGGCTTTTTTAGTACCTGCCATTCTTCTAAAGTCAACACTTCCCATTACCTCATGCTTGCAAAAATTATCCCATGCGATGGGTTCATAATACCAAATCTTGTCATCATTCTTACTCCACTAAAATTTTCTTACCATTTTATCCATTTTATCTACGTATAAATATGTAGGTTATTGATGACAAAGTTGATAAAGGTAGCCCTTGAAGTCCACGAGAGGGTATGAGCTTTCTAGGAAGCTAATCTACTCTTCGATTTTTCAACTAGAGATTGAAATGTTTCAGATTTCTTTTTAGGTAAAATAAGAGGGTCCTAAGTATTTGGAGTTCTCGCAACTTTTTTTCATCCGTAAATCTATGAACTATGTACTATCCTTCTATTATATATTGTGGTATTCTTTAAAAAATAGTCCTGATTTGTTAACATTAACTTTTATTTAATCTTTTCTCCACTCGAGGAGCAAAATTTTTCAAGGAATGACTTGACATGGTCTATATCTTTCTTAGTACCTTTATAAAAGATAATTAGATCATCGACGAATAATAAGTGATTGATTGTTGGTCTATCCCTACTTAATCTAATGCCTCTTATCCTATGATATGCTTCAACCTTTATGAGCATGCGTGACAAGAGCTCCATAGAGAGTATGAAAGAGGTAAGGAGACATGGGGTCTCCTTGCCTAAGTCCACAGTAAGATTCAAAAAATCCAATGGTGAGCCATTTATTAAAAAGTAAAAATGCTGGGGTTGAAATGCAATGATAAATCCAACTAACAAAGGTTTGATCGAAGCCACATTTATTCAGCAGGATAATGATAAATGGCCATTCTAATTTATCAAAGGTCTTTTCAGTGTCAATTTTTATGCCAACTCATCCCTTCCTAGCTTCAGATCTTTTCATTGCATGCATGATTTCTTGGACAAGGGTTCCATTTGGGTAATGAATCTTCCTTCTAGAAATGTGGCTTGATTTGGGCCAACCATTTTATTCATGAGTGATTTTAATCTATTAGCAGTTATCTTAGATATTATTTTATATGATATATTCATAAGACTAATAGGTCTAAACTCTCTAAATTAATGTATTGGCACCATTAGACTTAGGAATCAGTCTAATAAAGGTATTGTTCCATTTCTTTAGTATATGCTCGGACCTAAAGAAGTGAACGATTGCATCACAGAGCAAATCCCCTAAAATTTCCCAATTTTCTTGTATAAGGATAGTGGCATACCATCTGCGCCAAGAGCCTTAAGATTAGGCCTTTTTTTTAGGACATTCCATATCTCCATTTTATCAGGAATCTTAATCAACTATGTATTTTCTAATCCTGTTATAACAAGTGTTATAAGGTCATCAATACAATCAAGAGCAATCGGGTTCACCGTGGAGTATAGTTGAGCAAATGTGGTGTATTTCTTTCAGTGTTTAAAAAGAATTGTTGCCACGTATCGAACTGTTTTAAAAAAAAACATGTTACACATGATGGAAATGATCAAATTAACAAAATCTATGAAAAAAAAGGTGAACGGTGTTATCACATCGGGAGTTTAACTCATGGATTACTATGCAAAAAATCTCAGTAGATATGCTTTATTTCTGTGACCTATGGTAGCGGAAAGATCTCTTGTAGGGGTATACTAAATTAAATATAACTGTTCATGTTCGTTTTTATTGACCATCTGTTTGTAAATAGATGCTGTTAGAAAAACTTTTAGATGAATTCATTCCACTTTGTTTCTACTAGGTAAAGGCACTGATACTTCACTGTTAGTACTTTTGTCTAATTGTTCACAGTGACCGGGGAGAATTAAAATAATATGTAAAATTATTCAAAAAAATTAATGAGATATTTTGAGAAAGGGGTTATTGACTTGCTACAATTGGTATCACACTTGACTTGAAATCAAGAGGTCCCAGGATTAATTCTCACAAGTGAAACTCCCCACATCTATTTGTTCCTTATTCGTTCTATCTCCTTCTAAGTTTATGTTTTATATGTACGTTGAAGAAAAAAATTAATGAAACTGTCCAGCAACTTATGGTGTGTTAGTATCTAATGGGGATTCCTATTATGGATCGAGTCTCTATATTGTAGTTTGATTATTATTTGGATCCCTACTATGAATTTCTCACGGAATCTCTTATACATATTCATAAGTAAAAGGGATTACATATGATCCTATACGTCATTACAATTCCTAATGAGAATAAGGGAGAAAGTTTTTCCTGTAATGGGTATATTACTAATGTGGTGTCACAAAATAATTGGATTAAGTTTTTTTAGGTTATTTTTGCTTTGGGATTTTATTTATAAAATCTTAAAATTACTGAATTTTATTTGTTTGTGACACCATATCAACACTAGCATGAGATATACCCGTTACACAATACTCTCTCCCAAATAAGGTCAATTTACAAAATAATCCAAATTAACTTCTTAAAATTACAATTTTATCTAATATTGTTTAAAATATTAAATTCTTACCTCCTAAGAAATTAAATTTTCTTTACTTCCTTTACAATATATAAATTGAATTTTCTTTTTATAAAATTTTTAAAATTTTATTATAAAATTTATATAAAACTTCTTATAAAGTTTAACAGTAATATTATAATTTTTTTCTCCCATTTCATTGGTAGTCTTAAAAGTGGAATAATTTTTTTAAAGTTTTCAAATTATGTAAAACTAAATTTAAATGATACGAAATGAATTTTTAAATTTAATTTAATTTCCTTTATGTTATTTACAAATTTATCGTTATAAATAGATATATATCTTTATTATATATAAATGTTAAGGTTATTTTCGTTACTTTATTTTACATATTTATATTCCTAATCAAATTCTTATGATCCATTACTTATTATCAAACAGAGAATATTAATCAATTTGATTTCCCTTCAATTCCCTTCTCCGTTTACTTTTCTTGTAGGCCCTTCATTTTAGCTCGAGAAGAAATATTTAGAACCATGTCTCCAAGAAGATGGTCAAACTCATTCAAGGCACAGAATCTCCTCATAGAATAAAAAGTGAAAATCCGAGTAAGAATTATTGGTCTTAGCAACTAAGTGGAATTCAAAAACTTGACAATTGGATTCATTGCTGTTAAAATTGAGCAAATTTGGATTCATCATGAAGATCATTGAGTTAGCTTCGAATTGATGGATTTTGGACCCGAAAGTCATTTTGGAAAGGAAGACACAAGTTTTTGAATGAAAATTGCCCAACTTGTGAATAGTAACCGAGCTATGGTAGATTTCATAGGAAAAATCATATCTATTTATCGGTATATTCAATTTGATCAAGACTTATATCATTTGGACCTTAACTCAAGAAAGATCAAGAGAAAAATATAGTGAAATATTAAAAGGTCTAGAATCAGCCTGAGAAATTTGATCTTCGAGACTCAATGTGCAGTTCCTACTTGCACTGGCCAGTTGGATTCAAAAATTTGTTTCTCACTAATCCTAAGGTCTTTTTGAGGGATTCTTACTTTCAATGGTCATTGACATGATGAATATTTATAAAAAATTATTAAAAAGGAAAGATAAAATTTGTGCTCAACTGAGGAGAAGAAAAAAATGGTAGGTCCAAAATTGATATGGACTGATAATATTCTAGCTAAAAGGATTGAGTAAAAGTGGAAAGAAAATATTGCCGCAGTTCCATTGTTTCAAAAATTAGATGATATATGGCTGATTTTGAGTCCAATATCTTTCTTCTTTTCGGATTTAATTTTCGAATGAAGTATATAAAAGGAGGAATAGCTGAAGGCCATGGGGAATGGGGAAAAAAATACATTGAGGCACTTCACAAAATTCAAAGCAACCATCCACAAAAGACGACAACCACCACTCTTCACGTGAGAGTTGCTACAATTGATATTTCTCCCTCAATCAGCTTCTGTTCACGAGCAACCATTGAACCAACCAAGTCCCTCCTCTGCATCATCCTCAATCAAGCCCTTCATTGAAGTCTCAATGACCTTGAGTTCCCTTCGATCTGATTCAGGCTATTCGTAGATTGGTAAGGTCCTCTCAATTCCTTGCTAAACTTTCTTGTACCTAGCAACTGGTTAATGGTCATGATTACTATTCAGTTCGTATCCTGTCTTTCATCTAAGTTAGATGTGGTTCAGTCAAGTTTTGAATCCCGACCCCTATTTCTCATGATGCTACCTGACCTTATTTTCACTTCACAATATTTCTATTATCCCATTGGTTTATGAATGTGGTTATCCATATGTTCTATTGAATCGAATTACTGTCCTTCGATGTTTGGTGTTGATGTGTCATGATTGAACTATTTGCTTCGAGGATGGGTGCTACCACTAGCTTATCAATGATTAAAGTCGTTGAATTAATTCGAGTTTGTTGCTGATCGCATCCTTGATTTTAAGATGAAATTAAGGGTTGTCTTGTTTTCCTATCCATGATCTTCTTATTGTTCGCATTTCATGCATGAATGCATTTTTCCTTACATGTTGTACTTGATTTGTTTTAAAAGAATTGTTTTTGTTTTTTTTTTTGCTAGGTGTTTTAAAAGATGTATTAATTTTAACGTATAAAATTAAAAAAAAAAAACCAACAAACTCATTTGTTTGAGGCTTGCTCTATTTTTTTTTTTCAATTAGGAGAGTGACTTGCTTTAATGGTTATTGTAAGTCTATTTCTGTTGTGTTAGATTATTTAAGATTGCATGGAGATGGAATTGAGTAAGAGAAATTCAAATGAGTTAGGAAACTAACATCAAAATGCAAAATCGAATATTGGGAATAGATCATCATCAAGATAACAAGCCTCTTGTAATCGTGGCAAGGTATAATTCTCTTATTCCTTTGATTCTATTGGATTGATTACTTTATTTGCCATTGTATATGAATCCTTGTTGAGTCTAAAATATAATTTATGATGAGGGTCCGTTGTTTTGCTTGCATATGGGATTGGAAAATTCAAAATTAAGTAAAATAAGGTAAATTTGGAAACACGGTTAGGGTACTGATTTAGGACTTGTCGATGGGCTCGAGAGCCTTTCAAGTGTAATAGAATTCCTGGATCTAACTTTGGTTCAAGACTGATCAATGAAAGCCTAGGTGGTTATTATCATACTCTCTTAGGTGAATAATATGTTTCTAATCGATCTTACTATTACTTCCATGAATGATTAGTAGCAACCCATTTCCATTTTTTTTACTATGATATCGCGAACTCGTTTTATTTCGAGATTACAACACTTCTGATTGTCAATTTCTCGTCAATTTCATTACATGCTGTCAATCGTCCGTGAATCATAAAATTTTTCTGAATGCTAGTGTTCGTTTTCTAAAGAATTTTTTATTTAGTATTTAATTATAATTTATTATTCGTCTTTTTCTTACATGTCTGCCGATCTCATCCTATATTCGCGCTGCGGAGGAATCATATCACGTGGACAAGCGCACATACATCCAAAGGTGGCGTTAATTCACATGAAAAAGAAAACACGTAAATAGACACGTGCAAGTTAGAGATGTCATTTTTCATCGGGTGTCGTGTTGGATCGCCTCTCAACGTGTGCTCTCCTATCACCATTCAGATCGAACTCAAAACTTATAGGTCACAGGATGAAAGCGGTACCAACTGTATTAAATTCTGTTTCCCGTCATTTTTCCCCTTTCAAGTACATATAAATGCGGGAGACCATGCAATGGCATTCTCCATATTTCCCAGATTTACTTTCTTACAGGGTGTTGCTGCCAAGCTCAAAGCTCGGTAGGTGTCAAAGTGCAAGTGTTTGTTGACTCGTTCGGTGCTCTAGACATGACTCATCCAGGTAACCATAGTTGAGCCAACATCCCTTTTTCTTCGGTCTTAAGTATCTGTACTCCTACTACGACCTCGTGGAGAAGGTCCTGAAACATCGTTTGAAATGGTGAGGTAGGCAACTCTCTCTACACGCTTGTTTACCCCTCGATGGATGAGTCGGCTTATAGAGCCGTCCTGGGAAGGGTGGGCAGGCAATGGTTTATTTGAAGGAATTTTAAAATCGAATAAAATCACAAGACTCTCAGATCGTCAATATGTCATGCATAAGCATAAACGGAAAGATATATGAATCCATTACAGTAGTTGTGAAGTCCGATTCTGGGTCTACGCGGCTTTACTTGAGAGGATATGGAATTTTCTCTATTGCACATTATTATTCGAGATTTTATTAATTTCTAATTCCGCTAATTATAGAAGTAGAAATTACATTTTGATATTTGCACATTAATCTTCACATTTTATGAGATATCGTTAAGGTCAACTATTAAACTTAATTAAATCAATTAATTGGGCCAATTACTAGAATAGCACAGACCCTCGATAACAAGGGAGATTTATAGGTTTAATACAAGGATAAAAGGCAGAGAGGAATATATTTTCACATAGCTGCCATGGTGAGGATCAAATTTGAACCTCTCTGGTTGTGAGACAGTTTTATACCATTGTATCGAGGCTACTCCTCTTCTTTTATTTATTTAGACTAAGAAGGTCGTAATATGTTTCCTATTAGGTCATACTTTTACTCACGTATATATAATGACGCTTCATTTAAAAACTTATGTTGCACTATTTCACAGCAATGAAATTAATAGGAAATAGAATTGATAGAGAAAAAGAATAGTATGAGAATAAAATTAAATGATGAATAAAAATATGTTGTTTAGTTGAAGGGAATAGAGTAATAAATATAAGATATTTATAAATAAAATGATAAAATTGCCTTCAAGTATATATTTTTTTATTTATATTATTTTAATTATTATTTTTTTTATGGAAGACTAAATTTTAAAAAATTAAAAATAAAAAGTCGTGAATCGTGCATGGTGGCACCGTTCATCGTCTTCCTCCAAATCATGAACAATGCACATAGTAAAGAGATAGGTTGAGCCGAGCGCAAAGCCACCGTCGAGTCCTCATGATCTATCTCCGTAGTTGACCCCCAACAGTCGATCCCCGTCATCTAGCCCTCCTTGTCAATCCTCCCAAGTCGAGCCCCACCTAATGATCCTTGCGGTCGAGCGCCTATTGTCGGACAAGTAGAAAGAGAGGTGAATGAAATGGGTCGGTGCTCGACCCCGTAAGTGGAGGTGAAGGGGAGAAGATGATGTTGATCGAGAGAGTCACTGTTGTGCTCATCACCGGACGAGAGGCACAGCTGAGGCATGGGCTGCGCTCGTGACAGGCAATGGCATGGACAATAAATAATGAAAATAAGGAAGGATGTTTTTGACATTCTTGATGGAAAATTTCTATTCCGGATAATTTAATAAGAAATACAGGATCACTTTTATTCCCCATTCATTCCCCTCCGAAATAATCGGCCTTGAACCAAACGAGAGTTATGTCTATACGAAATACATGAGAAATATTCCGATGAACCAAACACAATGAGACAACAACCTTTCCAAGATATCTTATAGCAACACCATCTCATTTTCTCCCAAAAAAAAAAAAAAGTCTGTGAATCAATAATTTTCTCGTAATACTGTTGCATTTCATTATAAGTTCATTCCATTCCTCGTACTACGTGTAACATAAAAAACTGCCTTTTATAATATGATACTGTAACCTGCCCAAAACACTAAGGCCACATTGTTAGAGGAGAAACTCTTGTAGTATAATGCCTAACAATACTTACACTATTCCACGGACCAATCGGATCATTTCTACAGTTATCTATTTTTGTTTTGAGGATTCTTATAAAAAATTTTAAAACTAGCTGAACTTTATTATTTTGTAATGTCATATAAATACTGTAATGTGATATTTCCACTCTCTCCATTGTATAGTTTGCTAACAAACTATAAAACAGTGGCTTCTGACGAGCTGGCAGCGAAGCCACATGCTGTGTTCTTGCCATGCCCTGCCCAGAGCCACATCAGCGCAAACCTAAAACTCGCAAAGCTCCTCCACTGGAAGGGCTTCCACATCACCTTCGTCAACACAGAGTTCAACCACGGACGCATGGTCAGGGCCAGGGGAGCCTCGAGCTTCCTCGATAGCCTCCCATCAGGCTTCCAGTTCTTGACGATCCCTGATGGGCTCCCTCCTTCAGACGCCAACGCGACTCAGGATTTCAGTGCTCTGTGCGAGTCCTTCAGGAATCTCATGAGAGCTCCCTTTGCCGAGCTCGTCGGACATCTGAACCAGAGGGCGGCGATTGACCGGAGTTTTCCAACGGTTTCTTGCATAGTCTCAGACGGTCTCATGACATTCTCGGCAGTTCCCGCTGGCGAGAAATTCGGCGTCCCGGTTGTCAGCTTCCATCCTATTTCGGCATCCACCGTGACGTGCCTCATGCAGTATCCTGAACTCTTGAAAAAGGGTTTTATTCCAATTAAAGGTACCATCAAATATTTCTTACTATGTTATCTTATTCAAGTATGATTAAAAAAAAACCTAAGAAACTTCCGGGAGAAGCTTTGAATGTTTATCATTTATTACAAATGAGTTCTATTATATTTAAAAGTTGTAAATTAAGTCTATATGTTTCGCATTATAAAATGTTAGTCCATTCGGTGAAACGCCTTTAATTTGAAGCTGACGTAGCATAATTACCATCAATTTAATCCGATGTGTCCATTTTGAACGGTGATGTGAACATATTTAATCTTAAGTATACTTAATATTATTTCCCATTCTCAAATAAATGAAATCACTCCTTTACACCTCATTATTTATCAAATTTCCAAATCATGCTATTTGTTCATTCTATCCCAACTTAAGAATGAGTCCAAGCTATTTCGATTTGATGCTGAGACGCAGATGAGGTTCAAGATTCTATTTTGGACGATTAAGAAGCATAAATTTGATGAATAGTGAGGACTAAATGAGTAATTTCATCTATTTGGGAACAAAGAAATAATATTAAGTACACTTAGAATTGAAAATGTCAACATCAGCATTTAAAATTGACACATCAGATTAAATTGGTGGTAACTATGCCACATTGGTTTCGAATTATTGGCGGGTGATTTTATTGACTAAGGTTTGTGAGGGAGGGAGCATCTATAACTTAATTCGCCACTTTTAAATATATATGACTCGTTCATAAAAAATGGCAAACATATAGGATGACCCATGCTGTCATTTCTTGATAAAAAGAGTACTAGCTTACTCAAGTGACCATTCCATGCCTAAAGAATTTGCCATCGTGTCTCGGAGCGCAGGTGTTGATCGTGCTTCAAGTGAACACCTCGACACGATCCTCAACCGGGTCCCAGGCATGAAAAACATGAGACTGCGCGATTTACCGGCGTTCGTTCAAAACACTGCAGTTGATGAAGACATATTTCACATTTGTATGGACGCTATGAAGAGCAGTGAAGGAGCCGCGGCAACAGTTATTCACACTTTCCAAGGCTTGGAACAAGATGTTCTTGATGTTCTTTCGACCATGCAGCACGAGCCGGTTTATGCGATAGGTCCACTGTCTCTACTTCTTGAACGAATCCCGGAAGAAGAAAACCATACCAAGGGCATCCATTGCAATCTGTGGGAAGAAAACACCGAGTGTCTTCGATGGCTAGACACGAAGGAACCTAGCTCCGTCGTTTACATAAACTTTGGAAGTATTGCATCTCTGACACCTCGGCAGGTGGGTGAGTTCGCAATGGGGATTGCTGATAGCGGCCATTCATTCTTGTGGATAATCAGGCCTGATCTCGTAACCGGGGAGGGTGCAATTCTGCCTCGGGAGTTCGTCGAGAGGACAAGGGGAAGGGGTTTCACGGCCGAATGGTGCCCCCAGGAGGTAGTTCTCGACCATCCGTCCGTCGGGGGATTCTTGACTCATTGTGGATGGAACTCGACGATCGAGAGCCTGTCTGCCGGGGTTCCCATGCTTTGTTGGCCGTGCTTCGGTGACCAGCAAACCAACTGCCGGCTCGTCTGCACCGAGTGGGAGAACGGACTGGAGATCGGCAATGGTGTGAAGAGAGACGAGGTAACAAGCATTGTGAAGGAATTGATGGAAGGAGAGAAGGGAAGGAAAATGAAGGAGAGAGCTATGGAGTGGAAGAAATTGGCTGAAGAGGCAGCTGGTCCGAGTGGTTCATCCTCGCGAGCCTTAGACAGGCTCATCCGTGAGACCTTACGGAAATAATTATTTGGCATAAATCAACCTTGTATTTTTAACCTTGGTCGGTTCTTGCTTGGACTTAGAATTAAGTGTAGAAATATGTAGAGTCGTTTTGAAGAAATTAATAATATGTTTTCCCTTTCTTTGTCGAAATAATTTCTACTGTTCATTCATATGGTACTTGTAATAGAACAAATACAAAGAAACCATGGAAATCACACTCTCGATATACGTCAGTAACATTCTGTGGCTAGGAAAATGTATCTTGTATCACAGTGTTATTATATGGTGACACTGGCCAATATATTTTAATTATTTTTGTGATGTTTTTAAGAAAATCAGGGTAAACAAGGGGAAATTGCACGGTAGATGCATTTCTTTTTGGAAATGTTTCATATTGGTATATTTCTTTTCCAAACTGTTTCTTAATGGTACATTCCGTTAATTTCGGCTTGATGCCGTTAAATGCTGCAAACGTGGCAATCCAATGTGGACGCCACGTATGCATAAGTACTGATCTGGCATACCACACAATATTTTCAATGAAATAAAGATAAAAAATTTAACAAATATATAGAAAATAATAAAAATATATATAAAAAATATGAAATATTTCCAAAAAGAAATGTACCTCCCTTACAATTTATCCGGGTAAACAAAGATGTCCTGATATATGAGTCATAGGGACATGATCCTAATTGACAATGGAAGTTCTACAAGCGCGGTGTTCCCTGACATGTTTCGGTGGATAGGACTCGACGAGTCAAAGACATCGCCAACAAGGGCGCCGCTAGTTGGGCTCGGGGGAGTTCCCGTTATCGGTTTAATGTGGATGTCCCCTCTACATGTAACGTCATCCTAAGAAGACCAACTTTGGAGATCGTGAAGGCCATCCATTCTGTCTGTTACGCCAAATGAAGTAGACGAGGTCTTTGGGAGACCAAGGTATATCAAAACAATATAATCTCAGCTTTATAAGAGGCGAAGGTCTCGCCATCGATTCCCCGTGTTGCTTGAGGGCACTCTAATCTACACAAGTCATTCCTCCTTTTTTTTTTTTCCACTAGTGTGTATTACTATTACCTAGAAGTCTTCTAAATTATTGACTAATTAAGATCGAATCAGGCTAGGCAATTAAGGGATATACCCTCCTGTCGCGAGTTTTCTTCAATCACAAAGACTTGAACCGGGGATCTTTACTTAAGGGAAATAAGTGCATTACTATTTGAATCAGTTCATGTTGATTGCACAAGTTATTCTTCTTGTTGCTCGGTTGTCGAATCAGAGGTGACAAATGACACATGTTACGTGCTTTGATTGAGATATGACAATTCTTTTCTCTTCGAGAGCAACAAAAGCAATGGGGGACAAGATATAAAATGTGGCATGTTGCTATACAGATGAAAAAATCAAGAGCACAAATAAATATAAATGTATAACACTTGAGATTATATTTATCCAAAACCTACATTCTCATAAAAATTTTGGTGAAGTTGTCCCTGAGAATGGAGGAAAAGGGGAAAAAAGATGAAATAATTGATGAGGTAAGGATGTCTTTTGCCATTTTTGCTAACCACACATGGATTTAGGAGAGTGCGAGGAGGGCGATTATCCCTCCTGAAACTAGAAAAAATGTAAAACAACATTCAAATTTTATTAATTTTGTCTATATTTTTTTGTAAATTATCCTAATACATTCCATAAAATCTATCTATTAACTCTTCATCGAATTTCATCCCGACTAGGACTTCTGGACTCTTCCGTGTTGCCAACATAGGGCATGTGTAGGAACACACAGCGCATGGCCACCTACAAGTCAATATTAGAATTGTGGTACATTTTATCACCCTTAACTATCCGCACTCTCTCTCTCTCTCTTTTTTTTTTTTTCTGCGCACACTCTAAATTCTGACTTAAGTGCCAGAGGTTCCAATCGGGTCGTCACTACCGACTCGACTCGCTCACGTGCTTTAGGACTTGGAACCAAGAATTGAACAGGTGGAAGATCTCCATACATCAATGACTAATTTACCGAAAGTTTCATTTGATAGATTGATAGTGATGGGATCCAAAATCGTAGCAATTATAAATCCGTGAAACGTGCGATATCCACAATTGTAGCAGTTAAACCTATTATCTAAGAATCTCTCAACCAATTACATAAACAACCCACTATCCGAGAATCTCTCAACCAACCCCCTAATGGCTACAATAGCATTACAAATAGAAGAGATAGTTGTTAATGGAATGGTCATATCATATATGGAATAGTTGTTAATTAGATGTCTAGCATTAATTGAACAAATATAGCACGTCATCATTGACACCTGGTACGACTGTTCCACTAAAGACTTCCTTCAAATAGAGAGATGAGACTCAATTGTACAAGGAATTTTTTATATCAATCCCTATTTTTAATCTCCACAACATTGGCGTCGTCTGTGGGAATGAATAACAAGTTATGGCTCAAATAGTGCTAAGAGAATCGCAGAGGTGGCTATGTCAATAGTTTGATCATTGATTATGATTTGAACAATCTATTGGAACAAACGACATTTAGTGAATGAGAAATTGAAGAAATTTTGATTGAACTTAAGTCTATGAACTTAATGTTTATAATATAGTTGGGTTTAGAAAAATTCATGAAGAGCCCAAGCCCACAAGGGCGCATAGAGCCCATAGTGGGAATGGTGGAAACTCAATTTCATATTGATAAGAGATGACAACTTAAAAAAGTTTATAAACTAAGAGTGATTTTATGATGAGTAACTTCATTAGCTATAACAGACGACTTCATCGTTGTTCCCATGCCCCGATTTAATCGGATTAATGGCATGTTTTGTGCAATTAAGGGCTCTCAATATCCAATTTAACCCTTTTAATGGCCGGTTCATTGCATTTACAGTAGGTTTGGGCATTCAATTGTCTTGTTCTCTACCATTAAAACCACCGGTCCTTCACCTCACTATAAAAGGGACCTCAATCCTTGGGATTAGACACACCACAGCTCTCGAGCTATCACCTTCGGTAATTTTTTTCCCTCTTTCAGTAAACCGGCCTAAGATTCCTGACTCTTTGGATTCCGGACGATCTAAGGTAATTAACACTAGATTAAATGGTGTATTAAAGCACGGTATTAAGAGCTAGCCTTAATAAGGACATTGAATGCCCGGTTTAATCAGATTAATGGCCTATTCTGTGCAATTAAGGGCTCTCAATATCCGGTTTAGTCCTTTTAATGGTCGATTCATTGCATTTATGGCGGGTTTTAGCATTCAATTGTCTGGTTCTTTGCCGTTAAAACCACAAGCCCTCCACCTCACTATAAAAGGGACCTCAGTCCTTAGGATCAGACATGCCACAGCTCTCAAGCTCTAATCCCCAGTAATTTTTTTCCTTTCTTCAATAAATCGGCCTAGGATTCCTGACTCTTCGGATTCTGAGTGGTTTAGGGTAATTAACACTAGATTAAATGGTGTATTAAGGCACGACATTAAGAGCCGGCCATAATAAGGGCACTGAATGCCCTATTTAATTTGATTAATGGCTGGTTCTGTGCAACTAAGGGCTTTCAATATCTAGTTTAGCCCTTTTAATGGGTGGTTCGTTGCATTAAGGTCGGTTCAGGCATTCAATTGTCCGGTTCTATGCTATTAAAACGACCGGCCCTCCATCTCACTATAAAAGGGACCTCAGTCCTTACGATTAGACACACCACAGCTCTCGAGCTCTCACCTCCGGTAATTTTTCTCCCTTCTCAATAAACTGGCCTTGGATTCCTGACTCTTTGGATTTTGGGCGGTTTAGGACAATTAACACTGGATTAAAGGGTGTATTAAGGCACGACATTAAGAGCTGGCCTTAATAAGGGCACTGAATGCCCGGTTTAATCTGATTAATGACCAGTTCTATGCAATTAAGAGCTCTCAATATCCTGTTTGGCCCTTTTAATGATCTGTTCAGGCATTCAATTATCTGGTTCTCTACCATTAAAACCATCATCCCTCAATCTCAGTATAAAAGGGACCTCAGTCCTTAGGATCAGACACACCCACCTCCAGTAATTTGTTTTCCCTCCTTCAATAAACCGGCTTAAGATTCATAACTCTTCGAATTTTGGGCAGTTTAGGGCAATTAACACTAGATTAAAGGGTGTATTAAGATACGGCATTAAGAGTCAGCCTTTATAAGGGCACCGAATGCCCTGTTTAATCTAATTAATGGTCGGTTTTGTGCAATTAAGGGCTCTCAATTTTTTGGTTCTCTACCATTAAAACCACCAACTCTCCACCTCACTATAAACGGGACCTCAGTCCGTAGGATCATACACACCACAACTCTCGTGCTCTTGTGCTCTCAGCTCTCTCTGCATAGCATAGTTTTCTGGCGGTTTCCAGCTTCGGTTCCGGTTTGCCCTCCAACTTCAAGTTTCGTGTAGTTTCGAGCTCAGAAGTCGTTGTATCCTGGGAGAGGGAAATCCACGCTTCCTTAGCATGACCAGAGTAGAAAAATAAGTCTTAAGGAAATTGTGATACCACAGGTCTCGACAATCAGTAACAGATTTTATTTTATAAGTCGATCATTTTTTATTTTTGCATTTTTCACTTTATTCTTCTTCTTCATGGTAAAATCTTTCTTGCACAACTTCGTGCCTATAGAAAGAAACTGTTGAAACACAATAATCTATAATATTCATCTTCGAAGTGTTCGCCATCGAGATTTCATATTTCGAATTACACAATCTTCAGATCCGCCAAAACAGTAATGACAACGTCTGGTTCTCCGACGTTAAAGCACAACGATATGATCTCATCATACAGAGGACTGCAGCATCAACGAAGCTATAGTTCCATGTCATGAACCGCAAGTCAAGAACACAGGCTACGTAAGCACAGAACATCGTCACCTTTAACAGAGGTTTATCTTGCTCTGCTCAAGGATGTGGATGTCATCCGAGTGTTCCTTTCCAATTAGCAATACATAAACCTAAGGTACGATGTTTGAAATAAATATTGATTTCACCACATCTTATTCATGTTCGCTCTCCCTAACCTCCTATCCCTTTGATTTCTCCATGCATCCATGCAATAAAGGAGAGAGAAATAGAAGATTTTGCTAATTCTAACATGCCTGAAGTAAAATCCATTGATACTTTATAATGCTAATTTAATCTTTCTATTGTATCTCAAACTGATTTCAAACCGAAATCTAGATAGAAATATGAAATTTACCTTTTTTTTTGACAACTTTTCTAATGAAACCTTGTTATACAGATCATGAATTTCCTAACCATATTTCGGATAACTTTTTAATCATCTTACTCTTTATTAATCACGGCTATTTATGGAAAGCAATACCAAAATTATTTGCATATATAAATAAGAGATACCGCTCATTGATGTTAATCTAAATTTGAATTTTTTGATTTTCTATCATTTGGCAATTACATCTATTGATTACAGTTTCATCGTTGCTATATCAATTTCCAAATCATTTAGTTTAGCCCATTTATTTCACTGATTATCTCCTCAATTCGTACTAGTTTTTTTTTTTTCTTTTTTGTTATGTTTGGGGGACACCACTAGCATATTCGTCAAAGCTCATTTATGGGATACCACTATCGACTGTCATTAAATGTCTGCCGGGGCTCTGCAGCAAAGCAGACCTTTATTCTAATATTCAAGAAAGCTCAAGGTAGGGATACCCTCTTAGCTGCCCGCAGTACCGTGGCACATTCCCCAATGGGAACCAGTCTCGTCGTCATCATCCTGTACCCATCGGCCAATGCGATTGATATGTGAAGATTAGTGGCTGTCTATTCATTGTGGATCAAATAAAGCTCTTGAATTGGGGGCAACAAGCAAAGCTGGATGAGCAATCTTACCTCCACATATGCCCTGGGACTCCCCTCCGATTTCTTTGTGGTGACTGTTATTGTCTGATCGGAATCTTTTAATAACTGGACTCTAATCATCTGCAGAATGATCAGACTTTTACGACCTAGGAGCACATTCAGTGGTATAAAACCCATACGAACCAATGGTACACATAATGGTACAAGACTTCTATGACCCATAGTGATACAAGACCTCTACGATGAGGGGCACATATAATGGTACAAGACCTTTACGACCCAGAGCACATTTAATGCGATAAGATTTCTGTGACTCAGGGACACATTCAATGCTATAAAACCCTTGCAACTTGCGACCCAAGGACCATTCAATACTATAAGACCCATGTAATCCAGGGGCGCACATAATATTACAAGACTCCTATGACCTAAGGACGCATTTAATGCTCCAATACCTTTACAACTCAGGGGCACATTTAATGCTATAGGAACCTGCAACCTAGGGGCACACATAATGCTCTAAGGTCCCCATGACATAGGGGCACATTTAATGCTGCAAAACCCCTACGGCCCAGGGTCACACATAATGTCATAAGACCTTTGCAACTTAGACATAATGCACAATTACAGCACTGCTAAGGATCTCTACAACCTAGATAAGAAGTGTCATTCAAGTGCCGGAAAGACCCTTAACAATAATTAAGGTCGACATCGAATCAACAAACTCAATCATTAGGAAAACAAAGGAGTCACGACACATGTATAAGAAAGGTTCGTTTATTTAGCACATTTTCCCTTGCCTTTTGCTGATAGAAAAATCAGGGTAAATGATGGGTTATAGCCCACTTGATTCAAAATCATAACAGTTATAAATCCATGAAATGTGTGATATCCACAATCTTAGCGGTTAACCAGACTATCCGTGAATCTCTCTCAACCCTAATGGCTACAGTGGCATTACAAATAGAGAGATGGGACTCAATTGTACAAGAAATTTTTTACATTGATCCCTATTTTTAATCTTCATAATAGATAGTGTCCACTCTATTATAAAATAGATTTTGTATCGTTATTTATCTGATTTGGAATTTCCTATAAATAGATGCTTAGTAGAAACTAATATTTAACAGTGATACTTGATATGCCCCGACATAAGGTCTTTTCCTGTTATAGGTCACAAAAATGAGCCATCTTTATTGAGATTTTCGCATCCTAAATAAATAAAAAAGTGATCACTTTACTTGTCTTTTGCCATTTGAAACATGCAAAATCCTTCTTTCTAACCTTATGATAGTACACCTCGTTGACCAACGTGGACTCATTAAGGCAGTTCTACACCTCCGATCTAGTTTTGAATTTGAGTATTTGTGAGAGGAAATACGCAACCTGGGGCATACAAGATTCCATCGTTTAAGATTCTTCAACTCATTTTTTGAAGAGGAGATAGATGATATAACATTTGATGGATGGACCAGTGCATCGATCGATTTTTTTTTTTTGGCGCTATATCCTGCCGAGCCATGGAGATAGCTAGAGGCTCTCGTTCAATATCAGCAAGTGAAAAACTATTCCCTGAGCTATAGAACTATCGAGTGGTGGCATCAGGACTTGTAATACCGAGGAACTCGACGACTGAGGCCCGGTATTCGCTGGTGGGGCTAGTAGAAAAAGCAAGTATGGAAGCTTGCTAAATAAAGTTCCTCTATTTGTTTGGGGATGCAAGGCCATGCCCTTTTTCACTTTTTTTGTCTCTTAGTGCGGATAACCTAACCTTCTCCGCTACATCATAGCCGGGTTTCCGTGACTAGTTCCGACTGTATCGGGCAAACCAAACCACCATAGCAGACCCCAACAACCTCGTCAGTGTAACACAACTAAGAGGTTATTATATAGTTCACAAAAGTTAGTGTTTTTCAAGTACAAGCTCAGCTGAACACAATTCTAGCAAATGTTTTGACATAAATTGGTAGAGTGGATTCAAACTCAGGACATTAAACTTAGCAAACCATGTGAAAGTGAATTTGAACCTATTAGACCACTTCCTTCGGTAGTATACTAATTTCATTTTTCTTTTTTTTTACTTATTATTGATGTCGAAGTGTTGCATTGCTCAGTGTCTTGCAGGAGTATACACGACACTTTCCAACCCCAAACAAATGGAGGAACTTTAGCAAGCTCTCGTGCATGCTTTCTTACTAGCCCCACTACCCAACATAATCGAGCACGAGTCGTAAGATTCCCCGACATTGCATCATCCTGATACCGCCATTTTATCGAAAGTTCAAGGGAATCAATTATTGTTCACTGGCTGATATTGAACAAGAGCCTCTCCATCTAATTTCATGGCCCTAGTGGGTCCAGCACCAGAAGGAAAATTCAATCGATGTATTGATCATGTCCATCCATGAAATGATGCATCATCGACCTCCCCTTAAGCAAATGAACAGAAGAATCTTAAGTGATCGTCAAGACGGGGACCGGTCATTTAGTAGTTGTAAGCAACGCAGAGGAATGGAAATTGCGATTCACACTTGGATTCTGTTTGTTTAGTTTGATACTGCTATAGAAGAAAATAACGGAATGTTGACTGTGATGGAATAAGCATTCCGTCAAATTCGCAGAAAAATTCTTAGGTGAGCTAAGCTCGTCGATGGCGTAGTGGACTTAATTAATGAATATTTGGCATGTTAGCAAACATTTCGTATGATATTTAAAAAATGAATATTATTAATTGATAGAAAAATATGATGTGACACTTTATGATAATGTGTTAAATATTCATTGGTAGAGTTCATGAATGATGTGATCAATTGAGCCCATGCAAGAATCTCTCAAATTCACAAGTCCGTGATTCTTTTATTTCGGTAGAATACGGAGCCGAAAACTCGAAAAGGAAAGGAAAAATGAAAACTAAGCAAAACAAGAATCGCTAAAACTAACCTTGAAATACCGCGTAAAAGGGTTATGATTCTTTCCTCCAGATGGAAGCAACAGTCTTTTCGTTGTCTATGGAAAGTGAACAGGTAAATTTCCTATTCCGCCCTCACTAATAAACAAATTTACCCAAACAATGAGTAAATTAATTTTATTGACATCTTCTGAAATATCATCTTTTCATGTGAGTTTCATTTCATTTTATTTCATCTTATACGTTCTTTGGAGGAGTTAAGTAATGAGACAATAAAATTAATTAAGTACGGAGGAAGGAGGAAATGAGAAAGGAGATTTGATGCAAAAATATCTATGTTAAACTAAAAATAAGGGATTTTAAGTCTAATTTTCACCAGTGAGATTTTCCGTATCATTTATTCACCTCCTCCTATTATTTTTAGACTTATAAGCCTCCACTGTTAAAGAAAAACTAGAGGGCTTTCTGTACTATACATAGTATGTGTTATCTTAATAAAAATATTTATTCATACATGATTGAAGAGAGATTATATATAATTAATTTTTCAAGTAAAAATAATATACATTTAACTATAATAGTGGATTATAGAAATGAAATTGAAATTTGTAATTTACATACACAGATCTTTAATAAAAGAGTGAGAAATAAAACACAAGAATTAAAAATAAATTCATCAAAAAGAAAAAAAGAATATAGTAGAAAGGAGAGGAGAGTTTTAAGTAAAAGAGAAAATAGTGAAATAGTTATATATACCAAATTTACGATTATAACTATATTTATTCCATTCTAAGGGCCGGCAAAATTTTCACAAGCCGATGCGTATTCTTTTGAAGTGAACTTTTATTACATTAATATAAAGTACATGTACTTTACTCTAATAAGATGTACAACATTGATCGTCATGTGGTGCAACCACTTACTGAAGATTTTCTCCTTCTGACACCACCCCTACTGGTTTGTTGGTGTTTCCTTATACTGGGCAGCTAATCCCGGTATTTTCTAAACATTTGAATGGAGCTACCGGAAAATTTCAATGTTGCCACAAGTGAATTTTGCGACACATGATTGGGCTGTTCTCATGGATACGGGGAGGACTGGCAATCGTGGAAGGAGAAAGGGAAGATGTTCTCTACCTTAATTGGTTGTATCCAGAGAGCCTCTTGGAATATGTGTAGATTTCCTCTTATGACCTTGACCGACTGGTTAACTTTGTAT
This sequence comes from Lagerstroemia speciosa, assembly GCA_037672795.1. Taxonomy (NCBI): domain Eukaryota; kingdom Viridiplantae; phylum Streptophyta; class Magnoliopsida; order Myrtales; family Lythraceae; genus Lagerstroemia; species Lagerstroemia speciosa. The sequence continues at coordinate 2,188,256 of CM075292.1, forward strand.
TGGAGCAAAATGGGTAAAAATGGAAGGTGAATTGGTTGAGCTGATATGACCCGTTTTTCTCTTAAATAAGTTCTTGAATTAGAGTTTTGTGAATGAAAAGAAATTCATCTTAGGAGAACTTTACCCCAAGTGGGCTTAACAGGTTCGAACTAAATTAGTTATAATTTATTGAAGTTCTAGATATCAATAGTACAAATAAAAAAAAGGGAAAAGCAGTGAGAGAGAAGAGCTGGGAAAGACTGCTTGTGCAATGTTCTGAGAAATTCACGTACTTAATTCCCTGCACTCTCCCTCTTTTGCTTCTATTATTTCTCATAGATCCAAATAGTTTCTTGGGTTGAAGGGACTTTAGTGCATTCCCTAGCTCTAAGAGATATGCAATTAGATAGTGAAATTGCAAAGAAAAATCTTAATGACAGAAATAGCAATATTACCTCAAAAGTTTTACTAGGAAAAATTTGAAACAGAATGTGTTTTCCCTTTTTTTTTTTGTCAAAATGGTCATCAAATTTGTATAAGATCATTCGGACAGTCCTCAAATTAAATTTACCATCAAATTGATTTAAATTCATAATTTTATCATCAAAATAGTCCGGCTGTCAGCAATTTTAAAGAGGAATTCTGACGTCGTTATCCACATAGCATAATTCCATCAAAATAGTCATTGAATTTATACACAACCAACAAGTTAGTCCTCATATTAAATTTGTCATCAAATGGTCCAACATTCACAATTTTATCATCAAAACAGTCTGGCTGTCAAAGGTATTTAAGAGATAGAAACAAAATTTTAATATGATAGTTTACATGGCAAAATTTTATCTAGAAACTGAAGAATAATGATATTTTAGTTATTTTTATAAAAAAATTTGTATCCCTATATTTTGATCCCAAGTTATGCAAACATTTTGGTAAAAATAAGTAAAATATCATTGTTTATTAGTTTATAGATGAAATTTACTATGTGAACAATTAGATTAAAATTTTGTCATGATCACTTTAACACCTTTGATAATAGACTATTTTGATAGTAAAATTGTGAATGTTGGAGCGATTTGATGGAAAATTTAATTCCTATAGAAACAATATATCAATATTGTCACGTAATAAAGCGAACTGAGACTTTCTTACGCACAATAATTGAATTTTCTCAGTATATGTTTGCAAAAGAATCGACAATAATGTGCGGGCATTTTCTTCTGTTCAAAGTGCCATTGAATGGCTGATTTCCATCTTTTCTTCCAGCTGCCTAATTTTACAAACAACATACAGATACACAAACATGTTTGTTTTGTCTGTTTTTCCTTTCACTAAGAAAGAAGTCATTCCATCCTTATTGACATGTCAACAATTGCTATTTACCTTTTCAAATGCAAAGCCAATTCCTCCACCAATCAAAACTTCATTTCAATTACTTTCACGATATTGATTAAGCGATTCCATACTTGGTCTCTTCAATAAAACTCTCATATTCGAGTCTTTTAAATGAAAAAAATTTATACTTAGAGAGTTTTGTCTCTCAGTGTATCGAACCGGCTCAAACTTGATTCATCAAAAGTTGACATGGATTTTGAAAACTGGCCGTACACACCCAACCAAAAAAAATCACTTCAATTCTTTCTTTAGAAAATTTTAACGGATTTTCTTTTTCGCCAAGCAGCACAATTGACTCATTTGATTTTTCGACCGGGGGCTCGCGGAATTCGATTTGCCAATTGCTATTTTTCTTAATTTTTGTTCATTTCCTTCGCCATTTTAATTGAGTATGAGAAGGAATGTCATAGTGACGGACACTTTTTTACTAGTAAAATAACATCTACTAATTGATTGTTTTGTTAATTTCATTTAAACTTTCATTAAAAATTCTCTAATTAGGCTTAGGCCACAAATCAAAATTAATACCTGCTGCCATGACTACTCTCATGGTGCGAATTGCAAACATAATAACCGAGCAACTTTTAGTAACTAGTTTATGTGTAAATAGATATTTTGATTATGTAACGTATCGAGTCAAGTAGGCCATCTGGGTAAATTTTTAGTCACAGGACTCGGACTCAAAATCTTACTTAAGAGTATTGAGATGTAGCTCATATTATCGAGTTAACGATTCAAGGAACGAGGAGGAGATCCACATATTTAATTCTTCTAAAATTTAGGAATTTTAGAGAGTATTAATTTTTGTTATTTTCATTTCAATAGGATTTCCTTATTTTCCAATTTTCAATATATTCTTCGATTTTATGTGATTCTCTTATATGAATATAAATAAAGGGATTAGGCTCTTAGGGTCAATTTAATGACATCGATTGAGAAAGTGCATACCGTGACATAGTTGATACTTTGTACTCCATCTTGATACGGTACAGAATATCAAAACCACGTATATTGAGGGTGTGATCTTCCTTCTCCTCTTACTTCTACTATTACCTTCATTATTTCAAGAATCGATCGGCGCTCAGATATTGGTCCGAACTCCAACAAGGGGAAAAAGGATGCTCCACCACGTAACACATGAACTAATCCACTCTCGTAACGGTCAATTTAGTTTCATCCCTTGCTGGAGATCCTGCAAGTTAAGTCCGTGAGAGAATCTATCATAAGAATCGACCATATATAAGATGACACCATTACAATGTCCCATAAACATCTACCTAAACATTAGGACTCCTTAGTTCGAAAGGGAAAAAAGGAAAACATTGAGACCACATTCTACCGTGTGCTGTTAAGGAGAAAACCATGTCTGCCAACGACCAGGCGGCGAAACCTCATGCAGTCTGCTTGCCAAGCCGTGGTCAGGGCCACATAGCCGCGATGCTGAAGCTCGCGAAGCTCCTCCACTGGCAGGGCTTCCACATCACCTTTGTGAACATGGAGTTCAACCACGGCCGCATGGTCAGGGCGCATGGAGGCCAGAGCTTCCTCGACAGTACTCTCCTGCCAGACTTCCAGTTCCTGACGATCCCCGACGGGTACCGTCATTTGGACGCCGACAATCTCGACGATTGGAGCGAGTCTTACAGAAACCTCATGAGAGCTCCCTTCATCGACCTCATCGGAAGTCTGAACTGGAGGGCGGCACACAACCCGAATTTCCCGGCGGTCTCTTGCATCGTGTCGGACTGTCTAATGACATTCTCGACGGTCCCCGCTGGCGAGAAGTTCAGAGTCCCGGTCGTCAACTTCTGGCCCGTCTCTGCGTCCACCGTGATGTGCTTCATGCAGTATCCCGAGCTCTTCGTGAGAGGTCTCATTCCCATTGAAGGTGTGAAGAATTTTATCAATCTTGACAAAAGGTCTCATTCCCGTTGTTTGAAAAATTTTCACATTGAAGAGATTGAGCTGTTTTCACCTAAGTCAAAACTATTAGGTAGTAATAATCAATCTTTTTATGAAGTTTCTTCGTGAACCCATGAAAAATTTTCACTTAAGCCATGAGGTTACGAGTTGGACTTTCTTTGATATCATGAAAAATTTCCATACGAGTTTAGAAGAGATTGGACCCGTTTTCACCTAAAACTGTAAGTTATTAAATGGTGCTATTCAATTCTTTTATAAACTTAAGTTTTTTCATTAACCTAGTAGATGTAGATTTAACTGTCAACAGTTTTGATTCTGAAAGCCAGATTCCGATGGTCCTTCAAGTGGCTACCTTGACATGGTGGTTGACTGGATTCCGGGAATGAAAAACACGAGACTGCGCGACTTCCCGACCCTTGTTCGAAACACTAAGGCCGATGAAATGATACTGAAGCTTGTCCTCGATGCTATCAAGATCGGTGAAAGGGCCGCGGCAACGGTTATTCACACTTTCGAAGCCCTCGAACAGGATATTCTGAAATCTCTTTTGTCCGTGCTTCCAATGCCAGTTTATGCGATCGGTCCCTTGTCTCTACTTCTTGAACGGATCCCCGATGAGAAAAATCATGCCAAGAACATCCGGTGCAACCTGTGGGAAGAGAATACCGAGTGTCTTCGATGGCTGGACTCGAAGAAACCGGGCTCCGTACTTTACGTAAACTTTGGAAGCTGTGCTTGTTTAACACCTGAGCAGGCCATCGAGTTCTCCATGGGGATTGCTGAGAGCGACCATTCATTCCTGTGGATAATCAGGCCCGATCTGGTGAGCGGTGATGGTGCAATTTTGCCCCAAGAGTTTGTTGAAAAGGTCAACGAAAGAGGTTTCACTACCGAATGGTGCCCGCAGGAGGAAGTTCTCAACCACCCATCAATCGGGGGATTCTTGACTCACTGCGGATGGAACTCTACGATCGAGAGCTTGTCGGCCGGGGTTCCCATGCTGTGCTGGCCCTACTTCACCGACCAGCATACCAATTGCCGCTTCATATGTGCGAACTGCGAGATCGGGCTAGAGATCGACCATGATGTGAAGAGAGATGATGTGACGAGTCTTGTGAGGGAATTGATGGAAGGTGAGAAGGGAAAGAAAATGAAGGAGAGAGCTTTAGAGTGGAAGAAATCGGCAAAGGAGGCGATTGGTCCGTGCGGCTCGTCTTCAAGAGAGATGGATCGACTCGTCTGCGAGACATTGTCGAAATAATTAGTTCCCATCGTCTTTTAATTTAACGTTAGTTGTTTGTCCGATTGGACTTCGAATTAAGCAGCGAAATTTTTCAATATTTGAGAAATATCCACGTGGTTCTTATACATAGAACAATCACAATGAAACCATCACACTATCGACATATGACAGCAAAATCCCGAAACTAGACAGAATTGCTGTTTTACAAGCCTCGACTGCATCAACGAAACCTTGGAAAAGGAGCCACGGGATATCGATATTACATGATGGGAGTGGTCATTCCTCCAGATTTGCACGACCAAGATTAGCTGGGAGGGCTAGCCTTACAGAGTTGAGGGCATCTGAGGGCAAGTCGGTATTGATGAAGCCCGGATGAAGCCTCGCTGCGGACAGCTCTTGCAGCTTGTTCAACAAAAGGTTGGTGTTGGAAACGCTCAGAAGAGGCCGATCCTGCCAATTAAGTAGCTTCAACTGCAGAAAAAGCATACACAGAAGCAGCAGAAAAAACACGTTATCACTTCATGGATGGAACACATTCAACCCATAGCCTCAAACTCCTCCCAAGAACAAGCTTCATGGTTTCAATTTTCACGAGATATGCCTTAGCATACGTTGGACAATTACAATAGAATTAATTTTCCATTACAAAGTAAAGAGTGAGAGAGAGCTGATGTAACTAATTTTCCTAACTACTCTCTCGTTCTGCCTGTTGACATAAGACTCCTCAGAGACTATAAATATAAGAAGAAGAGCCTCAGCTGGTAGTTGACCTGAGAAAAGCTTCTCGCATATCCTGTCCTGCTTCTCTCTATTCTAGTTCTCTTCTTCTCTCTCTGTCTTCAGCTGCAAATCTGATATGGTATCAGAGCACTAACTTCAGTGCTGTGAACTCTGATCTCGATTCTTCATGGCGAAAGGCAATCATGGTCAGTCCTATGGAAATGAAAGCCAGAACGACAGAGCTGCAAATGTTCCGAATGCAATAGAGCAATATGCTCAAGCTGACATTCATAATCCATTTTTCCTACATGGCGGTGATCATCCAGGTCTTGTTCTCATTTCACATATTCTTACTGGTCTGAATTATAATACCTAGAGCAGAGCTATGAAGATGGGCTCTATATGCAAAAAAAATAAACTCAATTTTGTTGATAATACTCTAGAAAAACCTGTTGTAGATGATCCTAATGCTAGTGTTTGGTCACAATGTCATAGTATGGTCACCTCTTGGGTGTTGAATGCTGTTTCGAAGGATATTGCCGATAGCATTTTATATCTCGATTCTGCCAAGGATGTGTGGGAAGATCTCCATGATCGTTTCGGACAAAGTAATGTACTGAGAATTTACCAAATCAAGCAAAATCTAATGAATTTGTCGCAAGGATCTCTAGATATAAACACCTATTTCACTTGACTCAATATTCTATGGGATGAATTGAAGAACAATCAGCCGATTACAATCTGTGAATGTGGCGGGATGCGAGCTTTGACAAAACATCTAGATCCGGAGTATGTGATTCAATTTTTGATTGGACTAAACAATTCATATGTAGGGATTCGAGCTCAAATACTAATGCTTGATCCATTGCCTAGTGTGTTAGAGGTGTTCAATCTAGTGGTTCAAGAGGAACAATAGAAAACCATTGGTTTGAGTAGCTCAGCATTGTCCAATTCTCTCATAGTCTCAGTTGGAACAAAGACAACGCCTCCGATGAGGGGGATAGCTGTGTTTTCTATTGGTGGAGGTAGAGGACGATGTGAGAAGCCCATTTGTGTGCACTGTGGGCTTATAGGCCATAGAATTGGTAAGTGCTATCATCTGCATGGCTTTCCTCCAAGTTATCAAGCGAAAACAAGTTATCCGTTGAAGCCCAAGCCCATGAGTGGGTCCATTCCTCATCAAAATGGCCCAGGTCAATTTTTGCCAACTGCTGCAACAATGGTACCTCTTCTCCATCTTCGTCTTCCACTGAAAAAGCTTTTACCACTAGCCAAATTCCATCCAGATGGGACTCTAGATAGATATCAAGCTCGTCTAGTAGCCAAATGGTACACTCAGTAGGATGGGATTGATTACTAAGATACTTTCTCTCCTATGGCTAAATTGGTTACTATCAAATTGCTCCTTTCCCTTGCAGCTATTAAGGGATGGACTTTGGACCAGCTTGACATCACCAATGCTTTTCTTCATGGGGATCTTGAGGAGGAAGTCTACATGATGCTTCCTACTAGCTATTGCAGTAGCCAAGGGGAGTCTTATCCATCAAATTATGTATGTAGGCTTCACAAGGGATATATGGCCTTAAGCAGGCCTCGAGGCAATGGTTCAACAAGTTGTCTGATGCACTCTCAATTGAAGGTTTTGTTTAGTCACAGTCTCATCATTCCTTATTCATCAAAGGTTCTGATAATTCTTTTATTACCTTGCTAATCTACGTAGATGACATGATTATAGCTAGTAATGATGTTCGAGCAGTTGATTAACTAAAGGTTCCTTTAAACAAGAGGTTCAAGATGAAAGATCTTAGTCCTCTGAGATATTTTTTGCGACTCAAAGTTACTTGTAGCAAAGCAAGAATTTCATTATATCAACGAAGGTATGATCTAGAATTATTTGTCAAATTCAGGACAACTGAGAAGTAAACCAGTCTTAGTTCCAATGGAGCCAAATGTGAAGTTATCTCAATTGGATGGTGATTTGCTTGAAAATCTTTCCAGCTATCGAAAATTAATTGGGAGACTCATTTATCTGACCATTTTCAGACCTAAATTGAGTTACTCGGTGAATAGGTTAAGTCAATTCATGGCTGCACCAAGGACTGCTCATATGATGGCTTTGAAGAGAGTCTTGCAGTATATCAAGGGATCTCCTAGACATGGTCTCTTATTCTCTTCAAAGTCCTCATTATTATTAAAAGCCTTCATAGATGCGGATTGGGTGAGCTGCCCAGATTCTTGAAGATCTGTGATAGGTTTCTGCATATATCTAGCTTCCTCCTTGATCTCATAGAAATCAAAGAAACAACATGTTGTGTCACAGTCTTTTGCAGAAACAGAGTACAAGGCTATGGCAAACACGAACTGTGAAATTGTATGCATTCTGGGCTTGTCCAAAGACTTAAAGGTCGATCATCAAGGGCCAGTTTTACTTTATTGAATCAAGCAGCCTTTCACATAGCAACAAACCAGATGTTTCATTAATGAACTAAACACATAGAGTTGGATTGCCACTTTGTGACGGAAAAGATCAAAGAAGGAAGATTGAAGACGATCCATGTGTCCAGTGGAACTCTGCTTGCTAATCTGCTTACCAAAGCTTTGCAACCAAAACAATTTAAATTATTGCTGGGCAACATGGAAGTACATGACATATACTCTCCATCTTGAGGGGGAGTCTTAGCATATGTTGAACAATTATGATAGTGTCGCACCCTGAAATTGACAATTCTCATAGGCTGTCGCGACATTATAGTCATGAATAAATATATGAGAAAGGAGTCGCCACCAATTATTTAAGGAACTGGTCCTAAGGTCTATCAGGAACCTACTATTCACTTAAGGGAGCATGACACTAAACACCTAGGATTTTATTAGTCGATCTCGAACCAAAGTTTGGATCTTCTGTTATGTTCGAAAGACTCGCAAGCCAGTCGACCCGCCCTAAATTGGTTCCCTAGTGTTTCTCGATTTGCCTTGTTTTATTAAGTTCAATTCTTGCCCTAATCGAGGTACCGATCAATGGATTAACACACAATTAAATAATAAAAATCATGACCCTATCTATGTACACCAAATAAGTATTAATTAATTTAAGAAGATGCAATTTATTCAGCTTGGGGGAATGATGTGGAAACTGAGTTAAATTGGTCAAGGACTCAATAAAAATCCAAGAAAATATTGGATCCACTTTAAATGACTTAAAAATATTCCCAAGACTGATTCAAAAATTTCACAAGTTGGAGACTGATTCGAAAATCCAAGAGTATGACTAATATGTAAAATTTATAAATAGGCTCATTCATAAAATTCAGAAATTAAGGTATTAGTTTTGTAAAATTCACGGACCAAGGGTTTGGTTATGCACATTTCACCCAACTAAGAGATTAGTTACAATTTTCACAAATTGAGGAACCGGCTTGAAAATTTCATAATCCATAGAACTTATTTGCAAAAACCCCATAGATTTGATCTCGAGATGATTTATATGCAAATGAGAGTTTATAAAAACAAAATTTCAGAGACCCGACTCATCATCGCGATCTTCCATGACTCTTCCAAATATCCGCTTTTTGTCGACCAAGACTTTGAATGAGAAGGAGAGCTATTGCCTCAAGCAAATACCACAAGATTCAATCACAACTCAGCACAAGAGAGGACACAAGACACGACTTAATTGCTCAATGCCAAATGCAGCAAAAGGGCACAAGTGGTGTATTACTACCATCTAAGCGTTCAAAACAGCCTATGACAGTATGTTACAGCCCTTAACAACACTTACAGTGTAGAAAACAACAAAAAACTGTGAAAAATAGCACACAACAGCCATTTGACAGCAACAAAACAGTGATTTACAGCTATTATAGCAACAAATAGCACCTAATAGAGCAATATTACAGCAATGAAACAACAACTCCAGCATGCTATCCGCAAAAACAACATCACACAGTGAATTAACAGCATCATAACAGTGACTTACAGCAACTAACAGTACCGAAACAAGCCACTAACAATATCTACACCACACGAAAAGACAGCTAACAATAGCGGACAACAACAAAACAACACTAGCAAACACCTTGTAGCAATGAAACAGTGGCTAGCAGCAATTACAATACCTTGAGCAACAACTAAACTACATTGAAACAACGATTACAGCTTGCCAACAACAAATACTACAACAATCAGCCATTGCTACAGCAATGTAACATCAAAATAGCAACTAATAGCACATACTACTTCAAAACTGCAGCAAGAAGTAGCAATTGACAACTAAATAGTTTATACAACTTGCTGGGAGCAGCTAGGGCAGTATCACTATATTTAAGCGACAAGTAACAGTGATCACGGTGCCTAAACTGCAGCAAAAGTGACCAATAGAGCAAGAGAGCAGCAAGAAAACACATATCAGTAACAAGATATTCACTAACATCAACTAAAGCAACCAAGCAGCCACTAATAGCGCCTGAACCACAACAACATCAGCTAACAACAATAAACAACAGCCCAACCCCACTTAACAGCAACTCTGTAGCAGCAAAGTGGTGACTTGTAGCAACCATAGTACCAAAGTAGCCACTAACACCACCTAATCTATAGCAAAACAATAATTGACAGTAGCTATAATGGCAAAGCAATCTTGAATTTCAAACAAAAATAGCGAACAACAGTTAGAAAGCAGCTAACTAGTGATTAAACTATAGAGAAACAAGAAATACACCATACCCAACCATTACGAAAATTCAAAATAGGGTCCCTGCAATGCTGGGGTAACTACCCTATATATATATTGTAGTTATGTAGCTGTCTTAGTAACTGCTCCACCATTGGTAACCGCCTATAACTCCCTCAACAACTATTCCTGCCTATGACGGTTTTGAACTTCGAGGGTCAGCATGCCCTCCTAGGCTTGCTGGAGCCTCCTCATGTTATTTATGGGCTTTAGGCATTTGGGCTTCCTCTAGGCTCTAGGACTTTGGCCCATGGCCTAACATTTGGCCTCCCATCCCCTTTCCTACCTGTAGGAGCGGTGAAGGGTATAATGTCTTCGGTTATATTACAACTTTTCGAAAGCGGTAGTGGTCTTTCTTCTTCCTGGGTGTGTGTCTGCCAAACGATGAGTCATACAGCTGCACTTAGGACCTAAGTTTCAATTCGCTTTGCAACTTTTTGGTTGGCATTTGCGAACTTATTTGCTTTGTAACCTCTAATCGACAATATTGTAGTCATAGTTCCATGTTCCAAAGTTGATATCATTACTTGAAGATATATTTTGTTGATATATAAAGCTCTTTCCCCCCCATTCTCGTAGTCTTAGAGATCGCATGAGTTTGTCTATATTTTTAGGAGTTGCTACCCAGTGAATGATCATGCTTCTCTCTGCACCTTAGCACACATGGAAGTGCTACCAGTTGAGGAGCCGCCCTTAACCTTTGTCAAGGACTTCATTATGATGTCATGGCGTTTAAGTCCAAATTTTGACTTTATATTTTGCAAGCCTACTTGGTTGACCTCTCTATTTTGTAGATTTATCTATAGATGTCCGATCAACGAGGGTCCTTTACCCTTTTGTGAGGTCTTGGCCTTTAGTTGACATTCGTAGCTTTCCATTGGCTTTCACAACTCGTAACTTTCAATGGGTCTTCATTGCGTGTAGCCATCAGCTGATCTTCATAGCTTACAACCTTAGCCTTTAATGGCATTCATGGCTTGTATCCTTTAATTGGCCTTCATGGCTTGCGGCCTTTACCTGCTTTCAACAACCATTGTAACCTTGGTTAATTAGCCTTTAATTGGCTTTGAACCTTCGTAACTTTTAATCAATACTTTGTTGCATAGATCTTTGCAAACAACTTTGCAATCTTTGAGAGTTGTCTTTGCCATCTATGGGAGTTTACTTTCTCGAGTTTTTCCTCATATCTTTTGAAGGTCAAGTATGTTTCTAGTATGGTTATAGAACACTTGCCCCTCACTCTCGTAGTGTGTATAGACTGCGAGAGTATATTGTTGTGCGTAGCATCTTTGAAGGTGAAGAGGTTCCCCCAGCCCCTTTAGCACTGATAGGCGGTAAAATGGTGGTTAGGTTATGTTTTTTGGGTGCCACTTCAACTGGCCTCTACCCAGGATGTGACCCTTCACTTTCTCATTAGGCTTGAAAGTGCAATTTCCCTAGGTGTCTTTAAATGTACAGATTAGGAGGCCTAAAGGGCAATAATGGTGGAAGGTTATGGAGTAAATGTCGGTCGCCTTTAAGAGAAAAGCTCAAAGGGGGCGTCGGCCTACGGGGGGCAAAATCCTTGGAGTTAGCTGGATTAGGAAGACGAACCCCTAAATTTTTGGAGCTAGCAGAATCGCCCTTTGTCTCTCGTGTAGCGGAGATTACTGTCTTTCCTGACCAATTTGTTGCTAGTTTGAGGTGGCCGCTGTCAGTGGAGGTGATCAACCTCTGCGAGGATTTAGGCGCAGCCTTTCTCAGCTTTCTTCCAACTCTTGGCGCGCTTGGTTTGCTTTGCTGATATGGTGTAGGGAGAGAGAGTTATTTTTCTCATCTAAGATTTTCCAGTATTTCAATAGACTAATATCTTATGACGAAGTTGGATTTCGCTACATCACCCACCCCTAGCCTGGTTCCCCTATGGTTTGGGGTGTTTTAGTAAAGGGAAAAATGGCTTCTAACTCTGAATGGAAAAAGCCTTTCTTTTTCATAAAAGATGATTGGCCATGGTCCTATAATTTGTTGCCTAGAAGGGATGAGGATTCGAAGGAGTTGTTGTCGGACCTCGAGGTGAAGACTGTTGCAGCCTTGGAGGAGATAGCAAAGGAGGGCAGGTTTTTACGCATTTAGGAGAAAGTATTGAACCAAAATTTGAGAAAGCACATGTTGATGCTTCCCAATCCAGGGGCTTCACCATCGGTATTTTTTTATCCTTTTGTATTTTGTTTCAGATTCCAGTATCGCAATTGCGAGCGTAGCATTGATGTTTAGGAACTTGCAGGTGAAGCTAGAGGAGGTTCGTTGCAAGTGGAAGGTTACAAGGGTTTTTTGAACAAGAAGCTGGGCACTTTCCCGCCATCAGGCGAACTAGAAGGTGATGTTGTGGAGTCATTTGACCCTAAACCAGAGAAAAAGAAGAAGGTGGCCTCACAGCCTGCTTCCTCTGGGTCCTTGCTGAGGAGGTTTCACAGGTTGCAGCCTCAGAGGCAGTCTCAACCATCCTCTAGTCCTGTGGAGGTGGATATCTTAGAAAGCAAGAAAACCCACAACAGCTTTTCTGAGGATCTTCGTAGGACAAAAAGAGATAGTGAGAAAGGAACAGGGACTTTGGAGTTTGCTGGCCAAGCCACGAGTTCTAGAGCGAGGAGTGAGAAGGTGAGCGAGCAAGTGGAGGAAGCTTTGGACATAACTGGGAGCACCACTAAGTTCATGCAGCATAGTTTTGTTGACCCTGCAGTTTTGAAGAAGCTCATGGAACTAGTTTCCACTATATCTGCGAGATGCTTCGATTGGGGGATCTCGACAAGTTCATGCCAACATGTGCCTTAGGAACTTGGCTTCAGTAGGAAATCTTTGACCTCTTTAACGGGTTGCATGAATGTAAGATTGACTATTCACTTGCGTTGCTATGTTTGCCCATCTTGTCTCAGGAGGATCTGCGCCGAAAAGAGCGAGAGGTTAATGCCACCCTCTCAGAGGCAATGACAAAAACTGTAGCTGAGTGCAAGTCTTTAGAGAAGTTTTAGCAACATCTCACCTCCCAAGGTCAGGCTGCGATGATCGCCATGCTATCCAAGGTTTGAGCCGAGATTCAGAACTAGTCCCTTAGCTTTCCCTTAGATCAGCTTGAAGGTCTTGAGCTACTACACATTTGGGAAGCTGTATATTTGGCGATCTTCTTACTGATGCTTCAGTTCTTCCTCCTACTCTCGGTGATGCTACTGCTGAGCATGTGTTTTAGTAGTTGGTCTTGACATTTTGTTTGCACTGGCTTTTATTATCTTTGTCTGTTGTGAATTGCAGTGTTGACGTTGTCGTGTTGCCATGTATACGTGCCCTCCACTCTCGTGGATCTTTGCGTTTACAAGGAAGGAGCTAGAAGAGTACTTGTGTGTCGGTCTAATTGCTACAGCGAAATCGATGCTCGCATTTGGAGCATGTGAGTATGGCTTATGGGAGCGTCCTTATATGTAAATAACTCCACGGGGATGCGTCTCTATTACGGGAGGGCTACCACTGTCGAAGGATCTGCAAGGTGGGGATACGTCCTTATAGATATGGGCCGCCGCCACCAAGTTGACGGTTATTTAACACTAAGTAATTGAGGAGCACCGCTATTGAAAATGCCTTTGGGGATACATCTCAGTATGGTGAGGGACACCACCTTCAGGCGTGGGTCAGATCTCGGCGGAGCATCGAGGCAAATGCTACCGACGAAGAGAAGTCATAACAGACATCATCCTATAAGGCATAAGGTAATGATATCGCAAGAAGGAACGAGCTGACATTGGTGGTGGTTGCACACACCTTGGAGGACGTCTGTGTTGGGAGGCGACTCTACAACAATACTATAGGGTCTTGCTCTTTGAACTAATGGCTTCACAGGACATAGTCTCCGATTATGAAATGCCTATGCTTGATCCTGGTTTGCAAATTCTGTGATTACTTCAATGGTTCCGTCATCTGTGATTGTGTTACCACTTTGTAGCAAGGTGTGTGCGCCGCTTTGTGGCAGTCCTTGTGTCTTGCTTAGTAGCAAAGATATTAGCGTAGCGAAGGTGTTAGTGCCGATTCGTGGTAGTCTTTGTGCCTTGCCTTGTAGGAAGGATCTTGACATAGCAAAGGTGTTAGTGCTGCTTCGTGGTAGTCTTTGGCATAGTAGAGGTCTTAGCACCGCTTCATGGCGTTTTTCATGCCTTGCATCATAGCAGAGGTCTTAGAGCTGCTTCGTAGCAGTTTTTATACCTCGTATCATAGCAGAGGTCTTAGCGCCACTTTGTAATGATTTTTATGCCTTGCCTCAAAGTGAAGGTGTTAGCGTAGCAAAGATGTTAGCACTGCTTCATAGTGGTCTTCAATCCCATGAGTTTTAAGCCTCATGTGGTTTAGTAGTACATTTGCATCGCCTCTGTCATAGCTTCTTGCTCCATAGCTTCTTTTCTAGTGTGACTTTTTAAGTTTTGAGACCGTAGGTCAATTTTGACCTTCTATCTTCTGCTACCATTCCTCGAGCTTTAAGACTTGTAGGTTAGTTTTTCTTATGGCCTCTGCTGCATGTCCTCAAGCTTTGATGCCTGTAAGTTTGTTTTCCTTCATAGCCTAAAAGTTGCGCTCCATGGCTCGCAGTCTGATTTCTTGTTGTGCAACCTATTGCACTTCATGATTGATAGGCTGATCTTTTCCTTTGCAACCTAAAGGTTGCATTCCATGACCTGTAGGCTAACTTTTTCCTTTGTGACCTAAAGGTTGCGCTTCATAGCTCGTATGTTGCCTTTTTATTTTGCAGCTTTTGGGTCCCTTCTTCGATGGAAGAAGTTGATGCGTGTCTTTGTTTGACATGTAAGCTCATGAATAGATATCAAGATATAAAATTTTGAATTTTAACAATAGCAAAGATAATTCTTGAAATAAAGAACCATATAAATGATTATGAGCTTAGTGCCAATATTCATCATACGTTAGGTATGTTTTAAGTTCTCATGATAACATACGTTTGTCATCATGGATGTAAAAATCTCAGTCTTAATTTGGTCAAACTCAATTGCACAATAATTGAAGGCCAACTAGTTTATGTTGGTTTTAATGTAAATCATACTAGTAATTATGCTATATGCAAAGTGATTTTTATGGAATGAAAAATTCAAAATGTCATCGATCATTCATATTAAAAGAGTAATTTTTCACACAAATGAATTTTTAGCCAAATCTTATTTGTATAAACCGAAAGAAAATAGATTGTTCATGATAGATATGCTTTCTCCATGCACGAACTGAAATGAAGAGTTGAGTTAGATTAAAGCAAACCGTCAGGTTTGAGGCGATTTCAATTGGTTCATCAAACTGTGATTTGTGATTTCATTCTCTTGCGGTGGTAGTTACTTCCACTTGCAGTAGTGGTGGTTACTTCCTTCTCCGATGGTAGTTGTTACTTCGCTTGTGGCGGCGGCTTGCGCTCTTTTCACGATTTTTTTACGCAATCTTCTTCTGGAGTTCCTGTCTTGCATCATCTACATTTTCATCATTATCTCATCGATTCTCTGGATTGTGATTGAGCAATCTCTCTAATGCAACAAACCACCAAAACCCAATTCACGAGCTACAAATTGATTCACCATGAGATGGTGCCGACCATCTACTGCTCCTCCAAGATTTGTTGGTGCCTAGTCCACCAATTTTTTTCCCAAATAGCATCAACCTTCATCATTCTTTGCGTTGAATTGTTGATTTTGATTCTCAAAAATTCTTCAGTGATGCTGAAAGCACAAATTTTGCAAACATTGCCAATCAACAACATTGGTTTCTTGAATCCTACTTGATGGCTTTTACCATCATGGATTAAGAGAAAAATAACATTTCCATGCATGGATTGTGATAAGTGATTTCCAAGCACGAGGTGGTGATGATCCTTTTCTTCATACGATCACTAATTTCCATGCACGAGGCGGTGATGAACATCCTCCTTTTCTTTGTACGATCGCATGACCTTTCTTCGATTTTCCACAGATGGTGCCAATATTACAGAAATTCAAAATGGGGTCCCTACAATGCCAGGGTAACTACCCTCTATATATATATATATATATATTGTAGCCCTGTAACCATCTTAGTAACTACTCTGACATTGCTAACCACCTATAACCGCCTTAACAACTGTTCCTGCATACGAAGATTTTGAACTTCCGGGATCAGCATGTCCTCTCGGGCCTGCTGGAGCCTCATCATGTTACTTCTAGGCTTTAGGCGTTCAGGCTGCCTCTAGGCTCTGGGCCTTAGGCCCATGGCCTAACACCAACATCTAATACTCCAGTAACATTGCAGCAAACAATGAATAACAACTATTAAAATGTCAAAACAATTGCTAACAACACCTAAACTGACTTACCGAGAAGCTGGACGGAGAATGGTACATTTGAGCTTGCACCAAGAGAACTTGAGTCAACAACTAGGCACTTAAATCATGCGCAAGATGGATCAAGCTAGTGTTGTTAGCCGGGCCGGTTCATGAACCGGCTGGGACGGGCCCGACCCGGACCGGGAAGCAAACGGTCCGGTCCGGTCGGGGTCGACGGTTCGGGCCTGAGTGACCCGGCCGGGAACCGTCACCCAGACGGGCCGGTTACGGTCCGGTCCGGGCTGAACCGGCTATTTTTAAATTTTTTTGAAATTTAGAATTTTTTTATGGTTTTACGATTTTAAAATAAAATAAAAGATTTCATTATTAAGATTCGAACCGAAATCTTCTACTTGAAAGTCAAGAATCTTAACCAATTAGACTAATTATATTTTGTTTACATTTTTACATTTAATATCATATAACTAATTTTATTAAGGTATGTTAGATTTTTAATATTTTTAAATAAACTCGAATTATTTATTTTTAAATAATATTAAAACAACAAATATTTCAATTTAAAAAATTACCAATTGGTAGATATGTTGGGTATTTATAATATTTTTAAATATAATATAAATTAAATAATATTTTTAAAAAATATTTGCTGTGGGTTGGGGGCATGGGGCCCACTATGGGGTTGGGGTTTGGGGTGGGGTGGAGTGTGGGGCCCACTGGCCAGTTTGACTGTTGGCTTTTTGCAAGTTTTTTTTTTGTTTTTTTTTTTACGGTTCAAGGCCACGGTTCCGAGCTAGTCCGGTCCGGTCCGGTTACGGTTCCGGGTCTATAACGGTCCGGTCCGGGTCCGGTTCCGGTTCAACGGGTCGATTTTGTCGACCCAACCCGTAACCTTGCCTCAGCCCGCAGGGGGCGGGCCGGTTACGGTTCTTGACCTGGCCGGTCCGGTTCACGGTTCATCCGGTTCGGTTCCTGGCCGAACCGGCCCATTTAACAACACTAGATCAAGCATTTCGACAAACCTCTTGTTGGCTCTCTTCAGCAACACGGCCTGAGGGATGCCTGCACAACTGGAAGTGAGGCCTCTATGTCGAGGTGCTACGCAGCAACTCCATCAGAGTGCCCAGTGTCAGTGTTGATCGATGACTTGAAGGGAATGCACAAGATGTTCGGACTGAGCAAGGAGGCACGAGAGGAACGACAGCTTGGGAACCTGTGGAGGACAATGACTACAGTTGGAGTGCGGGTGAATGAAGGATCTATTGTAGCAGGGGAGCCTTGAGATGGAGGTCCAGGCTCAACAGCGACGCTCTGTTATGAGCGTGAACTAGCAAAATGAATGTCGGGGCTTGTGCGCGTGTGCTGGTCAACGATGATGCATAGGTCTAGGAATGTTCAAGTGGCTGAGGTGGTCCTCTACGTTGCCCGATGGATCTAGCGGTGATTCAGTGTGGAATGAAAGACGAGTCGTGGACTTCAAAGCTTTGATGGAGGACGTGATAACTTGGGACAGAGGAGAGGTTTAGATGACACGATCTCAAACCAAGCAGTGAAAAGGCTGGGCAGGAATGATAGAG
This sequence comes from Lagerstroemia speciosa, assembly GCA_037672795.1. Classification (NCBI taxonomy): domain Eukaryota; kingdom Viridiplantae; phylum Streptophyta; class Magnoliopsida; order Myrtales; family Lythraceae; genus Lagerstroemia; species Lagerstroemia speciosa. The sequence continues at coordinate 2,206,153 of CM075292.1, forward strand.
CCTGTGAGGGCTTGGGCAGGGCTAAGGAAGAGGAGCAGGGAAGGGTCACGGCTGATTGAAGGATCGGGCATCCAAGTCCCCCCTTCTTGATTGAAGCTTCCTCTTTTTTAAGGGAAGAAAACAATGGAGACCGAGAAGGTGAAGCTTAAGGCAGGGAAGGTGAAGCAGGACTGGCGGCTGCCCTGGCTGCTGGCGGGTTGGGAGAAAACTAGGACCCCCGTCCTTCTCCCCTTCACTTCCTTTTTTTTTTTTTAACTATTTTATACATTTTTTAATTTCTTAGAAAGTCTAATAAAAAATAAAAGATAAAAAATAAATAAATAAGACAATAAAAATGATAAATTTTATAATGAGAGTAAGAAATTTGTCATGATTATTTCAGGACAAAATTGAGTGTCTACACAAAAAATTAATTTTCTGTTACAAAGTAAAGAGTGAGAGAGAGCTGATGTAACTAATTTTCTTAACTACTCTCTCATTTGACTCTTGTACACAAGACTCCTCAGAGACTAAATATAAGAAAAAAAGCCTCAGCTAGTAGTTGAGATGAGAAAAGCTTCTTGCATATCCTTCTTGCTCTTCTCTGTTCTTATCTTCTCCTCTCTCTATCTTCAGCTGTAAATATGATAATATGGAAGAAAGCGCTTGAGGTGAAATATGTAATCTTTGAGTGGCCAATGGTTCTTATCAGGCTCCCAAGAATGTAATGTTGGAGGAAATATATTAAATTGTCTTGGATCTCGATCGTCACAGATACAAAAAGTTACAGAACTTCACTACTCACAGTCGCACTAAGGCTACGAAAAGTAAGAGTAGAAAATCAAACTACAGAATCGTAAAAATTACTAAATATTGAGGCTGTAGATTCCACAATGTCCTGAAGATTAATTCCTCCTTTCTTCTATGTTGAGGAAGCTTGGACGTTAGCCTCCTAGGGTATAATGACAGTTGAAGTTGAAGCAGCACTGAACTTTGACTCATTCGAGAACCGAACAAATGCAAGCAACCAACACAAAAAATGATGTAGAACAAGAAGAAGAGAGGATGCTATGCGAACGATATGCAGCTTAATACAACGTACAGTACGCAAATGCATCTAAAGCCTTCTATAGTGCTTATGGGAGCTGCAGGCACAAATGACCCAGAACCAGGAATTCTATGCTTGAACCGGCCAAATTTAAATTCTGAACAGGCTAATAAATAGGACGAACTAGTAGTCAAGGAAACTAATCTGACCCATCAAGTGACAGATTTAATTTGCCCTCAATTACCCTTTAATGTCAAGCTTAAATGTTGATTCACAATCACAGCTGTGACTTGAATGTTGACTACTACAGTCAACTCCCTAACTTAAATGCCGCTTGTCGTAGCAAAAAAGAATCTATGCATCACCCGGTGCAAAAATGAAGGAGAAAATTTGACCTTGCACAAAGGGCCACAATCAAAACTAACGTTCGCGGCCCCTGCCGCCTGCGCATACACGAATTCAACTAAATCAGCCTCTAACAGCACCACACCCCCCCCCCCTCCCCCCCCACATAGGCACGTGAGGTAGGCACGGGTTGTATAACATGGCCAACATGTTTACTCCACGTAAGAGTACAATTCTCTTATAAAGACATCCAATTTCCCTTCCCTCTTCCATGTGCGATAGAACTCTTCCCATTCTCCACATGGGCTTTTTGGGCCTGCATGTGAGCTCTAACTTGGATTCACTTATTTTCGCCCTATATAACTTATTTAGGCCCAAATCTTTTCCTTCATTTTATGGGACCAATTTCCCATTCACGTCATTTTTCCAACAATCCCCCACACGAATGAAAATTGTTTTGTTTTAACTTTGTGGTGGTTTTTAACACGTGAATCTTGAATAGGATAGATAGGTGTTACCCTTTGAACCTTCCATTGTAAAAGTATACTTACTTTACTAGATGTCCAATAGAAACGATGTCCTTGAACTGTCCCGCTTTTTTGTATAAAAAGTCATATACCTCACACAGGAATCCACTGCTCATCTATTTAGTTCTTAAGGTTGTATTCATTTGGCCATGAACACCGTCCTGGTTTTGTGAAACCTTCTAAAGAATTAAGCCCTAAATTCTTCTTTGAAGCGATCCCACTTCTCTCTCACATAAGTGAGTTATAAATTCCAAAGTATTCAACTTACTCCTTTATAAAATATTAAAGCATTTGAAATGCTAACCTCATCTATTTAATGCCATTGTTTCTTGTCAAGGAATAGGTTGAGGAATAATCCCCCATATTGACTTCATCAAGTCTTATGAGTAGGTTATCCCTTTGAACCTAAATCTTGGGATCTCTAGTCAACTAGGTTTGGTTTTCTTCATAAAACTTTTCCTTTCATGGGCTTAAGTTCCATTCCTTTTGACATTTTCTCAACTAGTTCTTTGTTTAACCCTTTGGTTAGCGGATCTGCCAAATTATCATTTGACTTTATGTAGTCAATAGGATAATTCTTATCCTTGGACTTTACATAATCAATAATGATAATTCTAGTTGAGAGTAATTATTTAATGGTATTATGTCTACGACGTATATGTTTAGACTTACAATTATACATTTGACTTCGTACACTTCCAATAGCAGACTGACTGTCACAGTGAATGCATATTGGTGGCACTAGCTTTTCTCATTTCCTTGAGAAAATGACATAGCCATTCAACCTCTTCGCCACATTTATCTAAAACGACAAATTCAGACTCCATTGTGGATCGAGCTATCATTGTTTGCTTTTAAGGACTTCCATGATACAGCCACTCCCGTGAACGTGAACACATATCAACTTGTAGATTTCGAGTCTTTTATATTATATATCCAGTTTGCATCACTGTACCCTTCAAGTATGATTGGATACTTGATATAGTGCAAGCCATAGTCCCAAGTGTACCTAAGTTACGAAATACCCGTACTATCACCTTCCAATGGTTGGCACTCGGATTACTCGTATATGTACTCAACCTACTAACTGTGTAGGCAATATCTGGTATAGTATGACTCATTAGATACATCAAACTACCAATAACTCTTGAGTATTCCACTTGTGAAATGCTCTCCCTTCTATTCTTTGATAGATGGAGACATGTTTCTAAAGGTGTTCTAGCAATACCAGAGTCATTCTTGTTAAATTTCTCAAGAATTTTATTCAAATAGTGTGATTGTCCTAGTATAAGTCCTTCTGATGTTCTTGTTATTTTAGGAATTAAAATCACATCAGCAAGGCTCATATTTTTCATGTCGAATCTCGAATTCAACATATTCTTGGTAGATCTAATTATTTTCTCATTACTACCTACAATGAGTATTTCATCTACTTATAGACATAAAATAACATAACTATTTTCCATCTCTTGTATGTGTATACACTTATCACACTCATTGATTCTGAAACCATTGGTGATCATTGTTTTTTTATATTTCCCATACCATTGTTTTGGAGCTTGCTTTAAGTCATACAATGACTTTACCAATTTACAGACTTTCTTTTCCTTTCCTGCAATCACAAACCCCTTGGGTTATTCCATGTAGATTTCTTCATTTAAATCACCATTTAAGAAAGTTGTTTTCACATCCATTTGATGTACGTCTAAATTCCATAACATCGCAATTGCAGGTATCATCCTAATGGAATTTATTCTCATCATAGAAGAATATCTATCAAAATAATCAAGGCCTTTCTTTCACTTGCTTCCTTTGATAACAAGCCTAACATTGTATTTATCTATGGAGCCATCTACTCTCATTTTCCTTTTAAAGATCCATTTAGAACCCAAAGGTTCAAAACTAGGAGGAAGATCGACTAACTTCCACGAATGATTTTGCAAAATAGGATTAATTTCACTATTAATTGCCTCCTTCCAAAGAGGTCCTTCTAAGGAAGTTACAGCTCCCTCGTACATCTGTGGTTCCTTTTCCAACAGATTTCCAAATGATTTCTCTACTCTTGTCCTTTTGCTATGTCTTGGCTCAAATTCATGATCCGAACTATGATCTCATTCATGATTTTGATCATTCATAGCTTCGGCAGTTTGTTTCGACGAACTTGATTCTTTTTTGGATATATACGGAAATACATCTTTGAAAAACATATATTCGTTGATTCCATTATCATCTTGTGTATATCGTGAACTTTTTATTCATACACAAGGAATCAATATGCGTTACTACTATGCACATAGCCAATAAAGACATAGTCCAACATTTAGGACCTATCTTTACCTTTTTCGATGCTCAAATTGCTACTTTACCAAGACACCCCCACACTTGTAAGTGTTTGTAGGATTGTCTCCTACCATCCACAGCTCATATGGTGTCTTTTCCTCTTTCTTTTGAGGCACCTTATTTAAAAGTTAATTGCTTGTTAAAATAGTTTTCCCCATGTTCTGGGGTAACCCTTAACTCAGAAGTATCACATTCATAATTTCTTTTAGTGTGCAATTTTTCCGTTCAACGACACCGTTTGACTGAGGAGAGAGAGTTACTTCATGTGCTATTCCATGTTGTGCGCAGAAGTCGCCTATTACTACTTCATATTCACTGCCTCTATCACTTCTCAATCTTTTTGTTATCTTGTTGAGTTGATTCTCAATTTCATTCTTATAGAGAACAAATTTGTCTAAGGCTTCATCTTTGCCTTTAAGCAAATACACGTAGTAGTATTTCGAGCAATTGTCGATAAAGGTAATAAAATACTTATTACTGCCTATTATTTGTACCCACTTTAAGTTACAAACATCACTATGAATAAGCTCAAGTGGTTCGATACTTATTTTAATGGTTTGAAATGATGACCTCATTAGTTTTGTTTCGACACAAACTTTACATTTGTGTTTAGCATCAACTTGAAATGCCAATATGTGTTCCATGTTAATTCGTTTCCGAATGGAATCAAAATTAACATGTCCCAGTCTACTATGCCATAAGCTGGAAGACTCAATCAAGTAAGCAAAAGAGGAATTCTCATTGTTGACCAAAGTCATTACATTGAGCTTGAACAGCCAATTACATTCTATCCCTTCCCCACATACATTCCAGACTTAGATAATATGACTTTTTCTTACTCAAATACCATATGAAACCCATGTTTATTCAATAACAAACCGAAAACTAGTTTTTTTATGTATCTGGGGCACGTGTAGCACTTTATTGAGAGTCAGCCATTTCTTGGAGGTTATCTTCAGCACCACTTTGCCTTTGCCTTTGCCTTAAATCTCAAACGAGGTTGAGTTTCCCATTTAGAGCTTTTCTCCACTAACTGGCTCAAAGGTCATGAAGGGGCCTTTGTTGTAGCATATATGCCGCGTAGCTCTACCACTCCTTTGGATTTGACCCTATGAGGTTCACCTCTAACACCATCGCTGAAAGGTTGATCTCACAACCATCCTGGGCAGTGGCATTAACAACATTAGCCTCTACCTTCTTCTTCTCAAGAAGTTGACACTCAGTAGATCTATGGCCCTTCTTGCCACAGTTGAAGTATTTCCCCTAGGACTTTGGGTTGGAAATGCCTCCCTTAGACCTGTTATTGGCCTTGGCTTTCTTGGCCTTTGAGCTTTGCCCATGCTCCACCACATTGGCTTTGGCAACACCTACAAGACTGTTCTTCTCGAGCCCTCTATTATCTTTTTCAATGCGAAGCCTAACAATGAGGTTCTCTAGCGACATTTCCTTGCGCTTATACTTCAACTAGTTCTTGAAATCCTTCCACCCCAATGGTAACTTCTCAATTAATGCAGTCATCTGAAAGGTCTCATTGAGAACTATACTTTTAGCATGAATCTCATGCAAGATTGCCTGAATTTCTTGTAGTTGACTAATCACTATTTTGGAATTCACCAACTTATAGTCGAGGAACCGTCCAATGATAAACTTCTTTGTGCCGAAATCCTCTGTCCTATATTTGTGGTTTAGGAAGTCCCATAGTGCCTTCGATGTCTTCAGTATACAATACACATTATACAATGAATCATGCAGCCTATTCAGAACATAGTTTCTGCATAAGAAATCAGAATGATTTCAGGCATCAACAACTTGAGCAGCCTAGACATTTGATTGTCCCTTAGGAAGCTTCGATGCTTCCTCAGTTAAGAACCTGGCGAGGTTCAAGGTGGCCAGGCAAAAGAACATTTTCTGCTGCCACCTTTTGAAGTTCAAATCATTGAACTTCTCAAGTTTCTCACTGTGGTTCACAGGAACCACAATAGGCACAGAGCCTATGCCTCCCAAAGGCGTAGCAAGGGCAGAGCCCGAGCCCTTAGCCATAGATGTGGTGGCGTCTGTCACAGCTATAATGACAGGGTAGAATCAAAAGTCATCTAAGGTCACAAGACAAGCAAATTAGTCTTAAGATTATCGAAGGAAATATATTAAATAGTCTCATATCTCAATGGTCACAAACACAAAAAGTTATAGAACTTCACGACTCACAATCGCATTACGGCTAGGGAAAGTAATAGTACAAAATCAAATTACAAAATCATAAAAATTATTGAATGTCGAGACCTATGGATCCAACATTATCCTTAAGACTAATTCGTCCTTCTCTCTTATGTGCTAAGGAAGGTTGAATGTCAATCAATCGGAACAAACATTCGATGCATCCACCGTCTGGCCATACAAGAGTTTAACTAAATCTGTCTCCGACAACACCCCTTTGTGTAGGCACGCATGGTTGGCATGGGTTGTATAGCTTGGCCAAGATGTTTACTCCACATAAGAGTACAATTCTCTTATAAAGACTTCCAACTTTCCTTCCCTTTTCCATGTGGGATAGAACTCTTCACATTTTCCACAGGCTTTTTAGGCTTGTATAAGGGCTCGAACTTGTATTCATTTATTTTAACCCTATATAACTTATTTAAGTCCAAATCTTTTCCTCCATTTTATAAGACCAATTTTCCATTCACATGTCATTTTTCCAACATTTAAATGGTACAATACCGAAGATCTTAAAAGATTCGTGGGAGATGAGTCGGAGGGACAATGAGGACAAGAGCGGGCATAGAGATGTAAGCAGTAGTTTAGCAATAAATCGCTCCTTGATTAAATCGTATTTTGAAATTTAACTTTACAAATGAAGTGTTGCATTGCAAGCTCTCGTGCATGCTTTCTTCCTGACCTACTGCCCAACAACATCGAGCACGAGTCCTAAGATTCCCCGACGTTGCGTCATCCTGCACCGCCACTTTATCAAAAGTTCAAGGGAATCAATTGTTGTTCACCTGCTGATATTGAGCAAGAGCCTCTCCAGCTAATTTCATGGCCCTAGCGTGCTCGAGCACTGGAAGGAAAAGTCGATCGATACTGATCTGGTCCACCGATGAAATGATGCATCATCCACCTCCACTTCAACAAATGAACAGAAGAATCTTAAGGGATCATCCAAGCAGGGACCGGTCATTTAGTTGTAGTAAGCAATGTAGAGGAATGGAAATTGCGATTCACGCTTGGATTCTGCTTGTTTAGTTTGATACTGCTATAGCAGAAACTAACGGAATGTTCACTGTGATGGAATAAGCATTCAACTTGTAGATGATGTGGTGGAAGCAATCAATGAATACTTGACATGTTAGCAAGCATTTTAAACCATATTTAAAAAATGAATATTATTAATTGATGGAAAAATATGATTATGATAATGTATTAAATATTTATTGATAGAATTTACGGATAACGTGATGAGTTGAGTTCTTGTAACAATCTCTCAAATTCACAGGCCTTGATTCCTTTTGTTTTGATGAAATACGGAACCGAAACCCTAAAAAGAAAGGAAAAAAGAACACTAAACAATACAAGAGTTATTAAAACTAACCTTGAAATAACGCCTAAAAATGTAGTGATTCCTTCCTCCAGGTGATGGAAGCAGTCTTTTCGTTGTCTATGCAAAGTGAACAGGTAAATTTCCTATTCCACCCTTACTGGTAAAACAAATTTACCCAAACAATGATTAAAGTAATTTTATGATTTTTTTCTTCTCAAAAATCATCTAAGATTTTTCTTTTCTTTTGAATTTCAATTCGTTCCATCTTTCTTCATTTATTTCGTTTAATTATTGCATTCCATTGCCAAACGTGAACTTATACGTTCTTTGGAGGAGTTAACTAATGAGATAATAAGATTAAACCCGGAGGAAATGAGAAAGGATATTAAATTGAAAATAAGAGATTTTAAGTATGATTTTTACGAGCGAGACTTCTGACACCCTTCAATCCCCCTCCTATTATTTTTAGGCTTATAAGCCTCTACTGCTAAAGAAAAATACACGCGCACAGCTTCAAAACTTTGCTAGGAATAATTTGGCTCTAAAGGAAAAGTTTAATTTGACTTTTGATAAATTAAAAGTAATAATAAAAAATAATAATCAATGAAACGGTGCAAACACCGCCAAATCATCCCTATAAATATGTGGATGCTCCAAAGTGTATAGGAGTGTAAGCTTACTAACGATCCTGTAAAATTGCCAATATGTGGGCAATCATTTTTTATTGATACCTCAGAAACAATTACAACAGATATATATATTACAAGGTATAAAGATTTGCCTAGAATAACATACATAATATATGGAAAGTATAAATCTTGTATATTACATTAATATCTCCTGTATATTGTGTGATATCTCTAATACTCCCCCTCAAGTTGGTGCATGAATGTCAATGATGCCCAACTTGCGAAGAAAAAAATGAAAGCGATCACATCCAAGAGCCTTGGTGAAAATGTCAACAAGTTGAAACTCGCTGGACACATGACGAGTAGTAATATGAGCTTGTTTGAGATGATCATAGATAAAATGGCAGTCAATTTTAATATGTTTTGTCCTCTCATGAAATACGGGATTGGTGGCAATTGAATGGTAGCCTTGTTATCACAAGCAAGTTCCATTGAATGATTGACGCCGAGTGACCTAAGAAGACTCCGCAGCCACAATAATTCAGCTGTAGTGATGGCCAAAGATCGATACTCTACTTTTGCGGAAGAACGGTTGATCGTGAATCGTTTCTTAGTTTTCCACGAAACCTGGCAGCCGCCTACATGATGAAGAAACCCGAGATAGATCGTCTTGTCATAGGATAGCCAGCCCAATCAGAATCACAGAAGGCTTGAAGAGTCAAGAAAGTAGGAGTCTGCAAAAGAATTCCTTGACCCCGGACAACTCTTAATGTATCGAAGGACTTGGACTAAGGGCTTGTAAAAATTGTGAGAGAATGTGAACCGAGCAACGTAGCTCCGGTCTAGTGATCGTTAAATAAATCAATTGACCAACTAGCCAACGATATTGATCAGGATTAAGAGTAGATCACCTGAATCATCCTTAAGGAAATGTTGTTGCCCCATAGGAAATGAGATGGGTTTACTACCAAGCATTCCAAATTCAAATAAGATGTCCAAGACATATTTTCGCTGAGAGAGATAGATGCGCGTGGGACTCCAAGCAACTTCAATTCCAAGAAAATATTTCAAAGAGCCCAAATCCTTGATCCAAAAGTGAGAGAAATAATTTTTAAAGCTAGAGGAAGCATACGAGTTATTACTAGCCAAAATAATATCATGAACATATATGAGAATAACCATGAAATTAGCAGCACGATAATATGTAAAGAGAGAGTGGTCCATAGTAGAAGTAAGTGATAGCGATAAAGATTACATTGATGAGGAAAGAAATAACAATTAGTTCCTTCCTTGTATATTCACTCTATTCTTGTACAGTTTATGTGTATCCATAGTTAGATAACGGATGTACTATATATATTCAAATACAATATACATACAGATTATTCTCTCCAAAAATCCTCTTCTACTCTTTAGTAAGAAAATTGTAAGTGACAAGAGCATATGTGAACTTAGTATGTCAATTACGGGACGCCTATCGAAGACCATAAAGGGACTTCCGAAGGTGGAGGACCATGTTAGAATGTAAAGATTGAAAACTTGGAGGAAGGCACATATAAATCTCCTCATCCAAATCGCCATGCAGGAAGGCATTCTGGACATCAAGCTGATGAAACTCCCATTGACGAGCGAGTGCCACAATTAGAAGACAATGGACCACGACTAATTTAGCCACGGGAGCGAAGGTTTCATGAAAATCTAGACCCTCAATCTGAGTATATCCCTTAGCAACAAGTCATGCTTTGTATCATTCAACGCTGCCATCAGCATTTCTTTTAATCTTATATACCCATTTACATCAAATAGGCCTCTTCCCTGGTGGTAATGGCTTAAGAGTCCACATGCCATTGTCCTCTAGAGCTCAGATTTCCTCGGACATTGCTGCCTTCCATCAATCGTCTTTGATAGCCTGAGAATACGTGCTATGCTCGACATCATCGTCGAGGGAGGCTAAAAAAGCTCTATGAGAATGAGAGAATTGACAAAAAGTGACATGATGATCAGGTGGATAAACCGTACCTGAAGATCTGATGTGGCGGGTTGAAGAGGGGGGAAGTAGAATTTGATAGTGCTATATGATAGACATAATCAATAAAACAAGCTGGTCGATGTATGACTCATGTAGACTTTTGTTGTTGCGGTTGATCAGGTACTATCTCAGGCAAATGATCAATATCATGTGACGAGCCTATCTCGAGCAAATGAGATCCATAGCCTAACAATTAACCCAAATCAATGGGTTGGGGGCTTAGGGCAGGTGAACCTTAAGTGCCCAAGGGTGGGTCCGGTTCTACTGCTGTGGTATCAAGGGAATGAAAGGGCCTAGATGCAAGCGTGCCAGATGTAGACAAGGCAGATGCAGTGGGTGTTGATTCCAGGATGGGCTGGGAACTACCTTATGCATCTGGGAAGGCCAAATTAGAGGAATCCGGACTACTGAGACTATGTTGACCAATTTCCACTAGTTGCATAATTGGTGTGACATTATCATACTGGCAAGTGTGCCGCTCCAAGAAAGGAAATCTATCTTCATAGAATAGTACATCTCAAGATATAATCAACTCTTCTAATTCTAAATCAAAAGCTTTCCAAGCTTTACGGCCAAAAGGATAACCAAGAAAAATTCCCTTTCTTGATTTTTTATGAAACTTATCCTTGTTTCTAGGTTTCTAATGAACATAACATAGACATCCGAATACTTTCAAATGATTGTAACTAGGAGGCTTCCCAAATAAAATCTCATAAGGTGTCTTTCCTGACAATAATGGTGTGGGCATGTAATTGATTAAGAAAGCTACCGTTAAAATGCACTCTCCCCAGAATAAATCAAAAATCCTACCTGAATAATCAAGGCCCTAGCCACATTGAGTATATGTCTATGCTTTCTCTCGACTCTTCCATTCTGTTGAGAAGTACTGACACATGATCTCTTATGTAAGACTCCATTATCAAAATAAAATTGACGAATTTTAGCATAGGTAAATTCCGTACCATTATCACTCCTAATAACTTTAACAAGCCTGCCAAACTAAGTCTATACCTTCTTGTGAAATTCGACCAATAGATTATAAGTTTTCAACTTGTCTCATAATAGATAAACCCAAACTCCTCTATTACAATCATCAACCGTGGAAAGCAAATATTGTGCACAAGATAAAGATGACATGCTATATGGTCCCCACAAATCTTAGTGTATCAAATCAAATATGTCAAATGCTCTTTTGCCACTGATAGGAAAAGATTTCCTAAATTGTTTGGCTCATAAACATGTATCACAAAAAGGATTAGTTTTATTCATCTCAATAACTGGAGAAAGTAGTTTCATTGCAGAGCTTGATGGTGCCATAGCCGTCGATGCCATAAATCTCCATTCATATCCTTTGCCATCAAAAAATTGTCTTTGGTGGTGACATCATGTACCCCCCACCCCCAACCCAAATCTGCTTAACATCTTGGAGTTGAGGTCCTGTATGACACAAGAATTGAGATACATAGATACTGAGCATTGCAATCCATTAGTTAGTCTCCCAATTGAAATTAGATTATACGTAAATCCTGGAATAAATAACACATTTTTCAGGATAAAAGTTGAACACAATCGAACCTGTCCTTAGGAGCTAGCGCACACAATTTCTCCATTGGGCAGTGTAATCGAGATCGGCCTTGTCAACTTTCTCCTCTTTTGAAGAATACTCCAATTCCCAATCATATGTCTCGATGCCTCTGTGCCGAGAATCCAAGTAATATCATTAGACAATAATCTTATACCTGACAAACGTTCTACTGGATCTTTTAATTTGTTGATAAAATCCAAAAGCTCCTAGTATATGTCCTCTGTGAGTCCCGAGATAGATGTCGTGTTCTCTTGGCTTGATGAGAGAACCGGATTTCTAGCATCTGCCTGATTGTTAGGGCCCAAGCCCATCACGCTCCTGCTGTCTCTACCTAACTGGAGTGGGCTGGATATGAGGCTCGCTGACTCATCCGATTATTGAATCTGGTCGGTCCACTCGGTCTGCTGAGCCCACCATGATAATTGAATCTACCTCTGCCTCTGGGCTTTGGTTTAGGTTCGGAAGATCATGATTCCCAGCCCAAGGGCTGCCCATAAAGCGTCTAGAAGTTGGACCGATCGTGGCCCACCCATAGGCAACAGTCGCAGCTTGGTCTCCCCCTTGCATCGAGACTTATGCTTTCGAGTTCGATTGTTTGAACCCTGAAAAATGCAATTCCTTCGATTTTATCATCTTTTTTCCGAATTGTCTTTCTCTTTTATTCTTGATTAACAATCAAGAAAATCGAGAAAGCCTTGCTTACAGAGGGATGCGGCTCGGTGTTGAGGATCTATGAGCATATCGAACCATATATATCAGTATCAAGTCCCATAAGGGATTGGTGTAACTTTTCTACCTCCTTGTCACGTGCTTGTTTTCCAGTGGATGAACATGTGCACTTGTGTACGTCTATGTATTCATCAAGCTCATCCCATAAGGCTTTTAATTTTGTATAATAAGTCACAACACTATCTCCCCTTGTTCGAGACGACTTATCTCCTTATTTAATTGATGAATTCTTTGGGGGTTGCCTTGTGAATATCCTCCTTCAATTCGATCCACATCTCCCATGCGTCATCTTCATATGTCAGGCTTGCCTGTAATCCTTTATCAAGAGAATTAAAAATCTACGAAACAATCATTTTATTATAAATATCCCATAAATCAAATTCGGGAGATGATAGATCACGCTTCTCCAGGGATCCATCAATGAATCCTAACTTATTCTTCACTCGTAAAACTTGTTTCATTGCCTTTGTCCAGGTTGAACAATTATCGCCTGTCAGAATAGATGTGACGAGTGTCACTCCTGGACTGTCAGAAGAGCTAAGGTAGAATGGAGAAGATGTGTCGATCGGCCTCTTCGCATCAAGCTACAATCCTATCGTCATGATGGTTGAATGTTTGAGTCATCAAGAACTCAGCTCTGATACCATATAAAATTGCCAATATGTGAGCAATCGTTTTTTTATTGATATCTCATAAACAATTACATCAGATATATATTAAAAGGTATGAAGACTTGCCTAGAATAACATACATAATATATGGAAAGAATAAATCTTGTATATGACATGAATATCTCCCTATATTGTGTTGATATCTTCAATGATTTATTTGGACGGAGGAATTTGGGGATAGTAGCAAGAATTTGGAGGAATTCACAATCACTCCGAATCCCACCAAACTTCACTTTTTTAATTCCTCCGATTTGGAGAATTGGAAGGGATAACAAATTTTTAAACAAAAATATCCATCATAACTTCTTAAAAGAAATCACGGTTATGCCATAATTCCGCATCATAAAATTACACCACGTCCGGCTTTCCTTACTCGACCACCACCAGGTAGCAACCACCGAGCCTTCCAAAACTATCACAAAACTATAATTTTGTTTGAATTTCAAGATCATCATGAAACCATTATATCTCTCTTATCCCTTTCTCATGTTCGATTGGTCTTCCAAATTAGAAGGGTAAAATGGTCAAATTAACTTTTTTATCCCTTCAAATCATTTCTCTAATAATAATATTCAAATGAATAATTTGAAGAAATATACTATCCCTGCAAATCCCTCAATCCAATCCAAATATAATATATCAAATGACAAAACCTCACGCAATGTGCTTCCGACCCCCGTTCAGAGCCACATTAACGCAACCCGAAAGCTCCTCAAGCTCCTCCACTGGAAGGGCTTCCACATCACCTTCGTCAACACAGAGTTCAACCACGGCCGCACGGTTAGGGCCAGGGCCAGGGCCGGCTCGGGCTTCCTCGATGGCCTCCCGTCGGACTTCCAGTTCATGATGATCCCCGACAGGCTCCGTCCTTCGGACGCCGACGCAACTCAGGATTTTGGTGCTCTGTGCGACTCTTTTAGAGAACTCATGAGTGCTCCCTTTGCCGAGCTCGTTCGATGCCTGAACCAGAGGGCGGCACTGAACCTGAGCTTCTCGGCTGTTTCTTGCTAGTGTCGGACATTCTCATGGCGTTCTCAGCAGTTCCCGCTGGTGAGAAATTTTGTAAAATTTTCCACCCGGCCCATAAGATATTGGGCCCATGTCCATCTCAAAAGTTCAAGCTGATCCTCACGTGGCAACGTATTCACACGTGACACGTGCCCGTAAACACCCACCCTCAACAACCGACCTCGAGGCGGGTATTTTGCTTCCAGTCTCGGGTGAGGGGGGACAACTACCACAAGGCGGCCTTTTCTACCGTCCTTGGGCTAACAACTAGTCTCGAACCAGGCATTTTTCTTCCAATCTCAGGCATACGGGCCACGAGCTCCACACTCGAGCCTGATGGGGTGTGAGCTCACACAGTTAGCTCTGATACCATGTTAAATTTTCCACCCGGTCCATAAGAGATTGGGCACATGTCCATCCCAAAAGCTCAAGCTGATAGGATGGTGGTACCTGCTCTCTTATAAACCAGGTTTCAATTGTTTATTTGTCCGATGTCGGATTGACTCCTCAACAAATTTGGCGTCAGCTTCCATCTTGTCTCGGCATCCACCGTGATGTGCTTCATGCAGTATCCCGAGCTCTTCGAAAAGGATTTTATTCCCATGAAAGGAACCGAGAAATTTTCTTACAATAGCTCGTTCGAGTTATCGTTCCATGCCTGAAGAGTGGGTCACCGTCGTGTTTCTAAAAGCAAGTGTTAGTAGTTCTTCGAGTGAATACCTTGGCACGATCATCAACTGGGTCTTCGGGCATGAAAAATATGAGACTGCGCGATTTCCCAACCTTCGTTCGAAACACTGCGGATGAGGAAAACATATTTTAGCGCTGCATGGATGCTATAAAGAGGAGCAATGCAGCTGTGGCAACATTTATTCACAATTTTGAAGACCTAGAGCGAGACGCTCTGGACGCTCTTTCGACCATGCAACTAGAACCGGTTTATGCGATCGGCCAGCTATCTCCACTTCTTGAACGAATGCGGAAGAAGAAAACCGTACCAAGGACATCCGTTGCAATCTATGGGAAGAAAATACCGAGTGTCATCTAGGGCTCGACACGAAGGAACCGAACTCTGTAGTCTACATAAACTTTGGCAGCATTGCATCTCTGACACCTCAGCAGGCAGGTGAGTTCGCCATGGGGATTGTTGACAGCGGCTGTTCATTCTTGTGGATCATCAGGCCTGATCTTGTGACCCGAAATGGTGCAATTCTAACTCGGGAATTTGCCAAGAGGACAAAGGAAAGAGGTTTCACGGCCGAATAGTGCCTGCAAGAGGAAGTTCTCGACCACCCATCTGTCGGGGGATTCTTGACTCACTGTGGATGGAGCTCAACGATCGAGAGCCTGCTGTGTTGGCCGTGCTTCGCGACCAGCAAACCAACTGCCCACTACAAGAAAACTAAAGAATACCGATAGATATTACTGACAGAACAAATTCCGTCGGTATTTCCGATGGATATTGCCGACGGAAAAATTTCCGTCGGTATTCCGTCACATTTTACCGACGGATGATATTATTGATGGAACAAATTCCGTCGGTATTTCCGATGGATATTAATCCGTCGGTAAAATGTGACGGAATACCGACAGATAATCCTTCACAACTCTTCACCGAGATGCCCGAATGGAATATCCGTCGGTAAATCCATCGGCGAAAAATGGAGGGAAGCACGCGGGAGATTTACCGACGGAACATCCATCAGTAAATTCGTCAGTAAATACCAACGGATATGTCCATCGGAAAATCCGTCGATGATACATGCCAGGAAGCACGCAAGGAGAGTTTCCGATGGACTTTCCATAGGTATTTCCATTGGGATTTGAATCTATTTGGCGGGAATTTTCCCGCCCTTTACCGACGGAATTGTCCGTCGGTAAATTCCATCGACATATGTATTGAGGTGTGAAATTTTCCCGCTCTTTACCGACGGATATTCCGTCGGTAATCCGTCAGTAATATCAGTACTATAAATTTGAGCCGTGTCTTATTTCTCATTCATTGTCTGATTTTCTTCTCCCCATTTCCTCTCTCCTGTGATTTCACTCCATTGGAACTTGAAAAAATAGGTTCAATTCCTAATTCTTGGTAAGTAATATTTTTTATTATGATAGTTATGTTGTAAATAGATACTTGTTGATTATATTGTATTTGGTTGATTGAATATATTAATTTTTGTGTATATATGTTGTAGATGGATATTCCCCGCATAGAATGTGAATGTACAATAGGTTAAATTATAATCGCATGCTCACAAAAGAGTTTCTTGAAGGTGTTGAAAGCTTTATTAATTATGCATGTTCATTACATCATTTTCAGAAGGAATGAAAAATTAGGTGCCTTTGTGTCAAATGTCGAAAGTTTGGTTATCTTTTGACGCCGGATGAAGTGAGATATCATTTATATAGTCATGGTTTTAAAAGTAACTATTATTATTGGACTGACCATGAAGAGATTCGACCTAATGTTGGCATTGCATCCACTAGTAATCAACAACTGCTTGAACCTAATGTATTACAAAATTACCGGTCAATGGTCTTGGATGCTGCATATGGGCAAGGTTATGAGCAGTACTTTCATGCATGTGAGAATGAGGAACTAGTAGAGGAAGAACCAAATGAAGAGGCACACCATTTTTTTGATATGTTAGAAGAGTGCAATAAACTGTTGTGGCATGGATGCACTGAGCACTCCGCTCTTTCATTTTCTATGAGAATGATGAGCATCAAATCTGATTGGAATATAGCACACGATGCTATTGATCAGATCTTGCAACTGATTCGGGAATGCACAGTGTCTGAGACAACTGTTCCAATGACATAATATGAAGCAAGAAAACTTGTGGGAAGGTTAGGTTTAATCTCGGTTAAGATTGATTGCTGCACGAATGGATGCATGTTGTACTATAAGAATACAAAACATCTAGATAGATGCACATTTTTTGACCATCCGAGATTTAGGCAACGTGCTTCCAGACGAAGTCGTGGTGATAAGTCAGTCCCATTCAAGCAAATGCATTACTGGCCCATAATTACAAGGTTGAAACATCTTTTTGCTTCTATCAGTTCTGCACAGTACATGTGATGGTATCATGACAATCACAAAGAAGATGGATTAATGTGTCACCCATCACATGGGTCTGCATGGAAGAATTTCAACCATAAATATCCAGATTTTTCATATGAGCCTCGGAATGTCCGGTTAGGTCTTTGTGCTAACGAATTTAGCCATTTCAACCAGTCATCCACACCTTACTCATGTTGGCCAGTTATTGTCACTCCGTACAATTTGCCGCCGCAAATATGTATGACACAACCTTATATGTTTATCACGTATATTATTCTTGGGCCGAATAATCCAAAACAAGGCATTGATGTCTACCTTCAACCACTGATTGATGAGTTGAAGTTATTATGGGAGAGCGGAGTAGTAACATATGATGTCTCAACAAAGCAAAACTTCATTATGCGTGTAGCACTTATGTGGACAGTGAATGATTTTTCAGCATATGGTATGTTATCTGGATGGTCAACTGTTGGGCGCCTTGTGTGTCCTCATTGTATGGATCAGACAAAATCATTTTGTCATTGATATGGTGGGAAGTAGGCCTGGCAAACTGTGTCGTGTCGTGTTTAAACGTGTCGTGTCTAAACGTGTCCGGGTTAGAAACTCCAATGATCTGGATATGACACATTTATTTTTCGTGTTTAAACGGGTTCGTGTCTAAACGGTCGTGTCTAAACCGTGTCTAAACCGGGTTGACCCATTTAATGTAAAATATCGATAATATATAATTATACTCTAATAATATATGATGTAATTACTAAAATAATAATATTTATTGATAATTAGTACAATAAATAAGTAAGATTAATTGATTATTGATCATGTAATGCATGTAATATTTTATATATCATAAAATTTTCATATATAAATATATTAAATGAGTCAATATATGTATAAAAATAGTTAATACATTTAATAAACGTGTTTAATCGTGTCGTGTCGTGTTATACAGGTTCAAACCCAGTTAAACACGTTTATTTATCGTGTCTGTACAGGTTCGTGTCTAAACGGGTTCGTGTCTAAATAGGCTTGACCCAAACCCGCCTAACTCCGTGTCGTGTCGTGTCGGGTTACCGTGTCGTGTCAGTAATTGCCAGGCCTAGTGGGAAGCAGTGCTGGTTCGACTGCCATCATCATTTTCTTGATCCGGACCATCCATATCGACGTAATGCTATGAACTTCTACAATCGAAGGAGGGTGGAAATGGATGCCTCCACTGAAACATATTCTTCAGTTGAAGTATGGAATATCATAAAAGACTTTCCAACGTGCCGTGAGGTTGGTCAGCTTCCATTAATAACTCGTTTTGGTTTGAATCACAACTGGAAGAAACAAAGTATTTTTTGGGAACTTCCTTATTGGAAGGATAACGATCTTCGGCATAATCTTGATGTCATGCATATTGAAAAGAATTTCTTCAATAACATCTTCAATACAGTCGTGGATGTGAAGGACAAGACGAAAGACAATGTGAAGGCAAGAAGGGACCTTCAAGAATATTGTCGACAAAGAGAGCTCGAGCTCATGGAGAAAGGAAACGGTGCGTGGGTCAAACCGAAAGCGAAATATGTTCTATCTACTGAACAGCAAATACATGTTATAGAATGGATGAGGGCTTTGCATATGCCTGATGGATATTGCTCGAACATATCCCGACTAGTTGCAGGGGCGTCGGGAAAATTTACTGGTTGGAAGAGTCATGACTGTCATATTTTCATGGAACAATTGCTCCCAATTGCATTTAAGGAATTACCGGATCATATATGGAAGCCATTAGCTAAGTTAAGCAAATTTTTCAAGGATTTGTGCTCGACAACTATACGCATGAAGGACTTGGAGAAGATGCAAAAGAATATTCCGATTATTTTGTGTAAATTGGAGAGAGTCTTTCCCCCTACATTCTTCGATATTATGGAGTATCTTCCAATTCATTTAGTAGAAGAAGTTATGAGTGGTGGACCAGTGCAATTTAGATGGATGTGTCCTTTGAGAGGTACGCGGTCATATATTCATTACGATTATATACATCGTAATTATTACGACACTAAACCTAGCTAATAGTTGTTTTATTTATTTATCCACAGATATATTGGTAAAATTAAAAGATCTGTCAAACAAAAAGCACAAGTTGAGGGTTCAATTTGCGAGGCTTATCTTTGTCGTGAGACAATTAATTTCTACTCATTTTACTTTCAATCTCACGTGTTGACATCACGTACACGGGTCCCTCGCAATGATGATGGTAGAGCTACCACAGAGTTGCCACCGATCCTTTCAGTGTTCAACTTACTTGGGCGCCCATCTAGTGCTAGTTTTACAAGATGGTTGAACGATGCAGATCTAAGAGCTGCTACTTTGCATGTGTTACTCAATTGCGATGAGGTTAAGCCATATATCAAGTAAGTTATCTATGTCACACTTACATTTTACATACATATGAAGTTTAATTTTCTATATTTTTAATGATAATAGATTTATTACAGTTTGTACAATCAATCACGAGAGGTGTGCGGAGAAGAAGATTTTCCAAACTAATTCAGAGAATATGTAAGCATGACATTCACGTACTTTAGAATATTTATTACGTGACATACAAATTTTCATAAGTGTCACAAATATTTCTCATGTGCTAGGTGCATGACCCTAGGAATGGTGTTACTAGCCAGATTTTATACGACTTTGCTAGTGGGCCAGATCGACAAGTTACTGTATGGGATCGATATTTTATTAATGGTTTCAGCTTCCACACTGAAGCGTATAGCAATAGCCGCAAGACCATCAATAGTAGAGTTTGGGTACATGGAGCATCTACTAATAGTGGGGAGAATGATTTCTTTGATATTTTACATGAAGTGGTTCAATTGCATTACCCGAGCCAACCTATCAAGCGCGTTGTGTTATTTCGTTACAAATGGTTCGATAATACTCCAAAACGCGGTACGCGAATAGTTCATCCAGAGTATAAGACAGTGGAAGTTAGATTGGGCGGCATATACAGAAATTATGATCCATTTGTTCTTGCACAACAATGTCGCCAAGTGTACTTCCTCCGTTACCCTGGTCAAATTAAGAGTAAGATTAATTGGCTAGCTGTTGTGAAGACAAAAGCAATTGGTAGAATTGAAGTGGATGAGTCATTAGAGGTTGCTTACCAGAATAATGTTTATTCACACACGCGAGATGTGACAATTGAAGATTTTGACGAATCATTGGTTGACGATGAAATCCACCTGAGCCAGTCAATTTCGCAGATGTTGCTCACGTGCTAGGTGGAACCGAGTTACAAGATGCTACTGACGAAGAGGAAGATGACGATAATGAGCTTAACCCAGATGATGAATCCAGTGAAGAGAATGAGTCCGATATATTCTCTTTATTGAGTTTTTAACATGTCATTTCTATATGATTCTCAAATATAGCATATATTAGGCCTCAAAATTCAATATGGAGTGCCACCCGATTTTGACCCGAACCATTCATATTTTTCTACTTTATTTCTTATTTCCTATTTTATTATGTTTTAAAAAAAAGGACAAAAAGATCAGAAAATCAGTGAAAGGTCACGTCCTCCTGCATCCTCTTCTCCTCCTACAACATGCCATGTCTGTGCCCAGCTGCTCCCGCCGACCTCGATAGCTTCTGCTGCAACTCCCGCCGAGGCTCCAATCTTCATCTGCGTTCTCCGCTGGTTGGTGCCCACCTCCTTCGCCAACCTACCTCCCTTTAAAGTCAACCCTCACAACTCCATCGGGGGAACTTCTCCGTTTTTTTCTTCTTGAACTCACGCCAAGCAGCCAAGGATGAAAGCTTGGTCTCCATCCTCCACCGATCTGCCCCGACCGGCCTCAGCTCCATAACAGGCACCATGTCAAGCCGATGCATGCATCATTGAACCCCAAGTCCCCTTCTCCATCTCGTCTTTCCTTCGAACTATTTCTCGCCATCAAAAACTCTGTTGTTGCACCCCTTCGTCCTAGTTGAGCCTCACAGTCCCAAGGTGCAACCAGTCGGGGCACGCTTGTGAGGTGTTTGATTAAGTGAGCAAATGATTTCACATGCCTGAACTGCCGATCCCTCCACTGCCAGACGAGTCTCAGCTAGCCCCTAAGCCCCACCAAACTCGCCTCATCTGCTCGGCCCTATCACTGTCGCGTCCTCTGCTCCACATTCGAGGCATCCTCCTTAATCGACCTTGCCGCATTCGAGCCATCCTCTGGTAAGTAGGTGAGGTTCCCTTCCCTTGTGACACGTTTGTTTGCCCCGTGGAATACTAAGGTCTGTGATGTTATATGGTTTCCCTGTGGAATATGTAAACACCTTATTTTGCCTCAGAAAGGTTTCAAATTTCATTTTTGAGAAAATGGGTAGATCCCGATTTTGGCTCAGATCGATCACGTTTCATTAAATTTTGATTATTTGTCCTTGTGGCTGATCTTTATTTCTATAGAAAGAGGGAAGGAGAGCCCCCCCCCCCCCCCCCCCCCCCCCCCCCCAAAAAAAAAGAAGAAAGGTTAAATAAAAGATTAAAAAAATTAGAAAATGGAAAATCGGTCAGAGGACTTTACGTCCTCTGCTTTCTGCTGAAGTCGGTCTTCTCCTTCACCTCCTCTGATCCAGTGGTCCCATGGCAGCTACCTCAGCCCTTGCTTGCCTTGCACGGCTCCATCGCCTAACTGGGACTCGCCGCTTGACACCCGTGTCTCCCACCGGCCTGTCTCCTGCTCGACTTTCCAGTTTCCTTTTAAGATCGAGGCTCATAGCACCAGGGGGGATGAAAGTTTTGGAACGTCGGACCACCACCAAGAACTACAAAGCTTCTGCCCATTGTCGTTCCCACTCGGATTCTACAGACGACAACCCTAGCAACTCCTCCTCCTCCTCCTCCTCCTCCCTATCACAGCCTCCATCTGCTGCTCCCCAAACTCCCTATGCACTAGAATCACCGCCTCTATCCCTGTTCCGAGCATCGGTCGTCCACCGGCAACCACCAGCGCCGACGATTATCTGTGTTGGCTTTCCCCTGTCTGCTCTCTGGTTCAGATTTCTCAATAGGCTATTGACGAACCGACCTTCTTCATTTCTGGTAAATTCGATAAGTAATGGGATTGTCTTGCCGATCTAATTGTCAATTTGGCTGCTGGCTAACCTTCGTGATGATTGATTAACGAACTGCCTTGCTCGATTTTAGATGCCTGTTATTTGCTGCTTCCTTAATACGACCGATTCGCTCTCTAAATGTATTGTTGAATTTCTCGGTTATTTTGAGTTCACCGCCCGGTCAAGGCTTGTGGGTATGATGTGGTTGCTTGTAAGGTCAGCTCGTTGCTCGCAATGAATCACTTAATGCTGTTGGGGTTTGGTTACAGCCACTTACTTGGTGTTTTTACTTGATTTCGATATCGATTTTGATGGAAAATGGGGTTGTCGAGCCTTCGAATTACTGCTGCAATTTGCTGTTTTATTGTCTGACTATTGATGTTAGCTACTTTATGTTGTAGTTTAGGCATTATTAGTTAATGCCTAGGTGCTATAATTGTTGTAGAGGTTGTTTCTTCACAGTTTAGGGGCTGTTGATGTCTGGTACTGCAACTGGTTGTTGCTCAAATATTTCTCACGACTTTGATGCCATTTTTGGTGAAAATAGGGCCCTTACTTATTTGAATTCATGGCTGCTCTTTGCTACATCTTTCTTCTTTGCTTCCATGGCATTTTTGGATAAAAAGGAAGCTGTTTAAAGTTCATAGTTGCAGCAACACTTTGCTCAATGGTTTCTTCCTTTATCTTGGTGTTTGAACTTGCTAAGTTGGGCTAGACTTTAGGTGAATGAATGTGGCTTGTAGCTACAACCTTGTGCTGTTTGATCCCGAGTCTTAGTCTTCTGAATCGCTGCTGCTCCTTGCCTGATTCTCCTATGAATTTTGACGTCCTTTTTGATGGAGAATGGGCTGCTCAATGGCTATAGTTGCACCTGGTGTTACTCAATGATTTCTTGCAACTTTGGTGCCATTTTCAATGAGAATAGAGTTGTCATTTGGCCCTAATTGTAGCTTATCCTTACTCAATGGATTTTCATGATTTCAAGGATGCTTCAATGGAGAATGGGGCTGCTTTTGTTTCTGTTGCTGTTGATGGTTTGCTCAATGATCTCTCATGACTTTTATGCCATGTCTAATGAGAACAGAGTTCTTTATTGCCTGTTGTGCAGCAGCCCCTTATTCTGTTTTCCCTTCGATTTAAGGATGAATTTTTATAGGAAGTGTGACTGTTTAAGGTCTATAGTCGCTGTTGGCCTTTGTTCATTGATTTCAACCACTTTCAACACCAGTTTTAAGGAGATTAAAGTCTTGGTCTACAGATCTGTGCTGCTGCATTTTGCTGCACTGTTACCCTTTATTTTCATGTCATTTTGATAAAAATAAAGTTGTTTAAAGTTGAGAGTTGTAGCGGCCCCTTTGCTCGATGATATCTCCCACTTTCATTGTCATTTTGAAGACATTAGAGCCTTAGTTTTTTGGTCATTGCAGCAGCCCTTGCTGGGAGTTTATCTTTGATTTTCGATGACATTTTGAGAGAATTGGAGCTGTTCAGCTGCTGAAGTTGTGGCTGCTCTTTGCTCAACGATTTCCCTTTGTTTTGATGTGTTTCCGAGTGAAATAGGGCTACCCGCTGTCAGTTATTGCAGCAGCTCCTTGCTTGATAACTTGCCATGATTTCAATGCCATTTTCTATCAAAACAAGGCTGTTTTGTGTCTGTGGTCATAGCTGGTGCTTATGCGATTATTTCCCATTATTTCATTGAATTTTTTATGACACTGTAGCCCTTGCTTGCTTGTCACTGTAGCAACTCTTTGCCGAGAGTTCTCCCAAAATTTTCAAGGCATTTTCAATGGGAAACGGAATTGTCTCTACCTATTAATGCCATTTAGCTGTGATAATTCGAGTTTTGGAGGCTATAGGTGAAGGCAATAAGTGATCCACAATGTCCGACGCACCACGTGACAGAGGGACTATAGGTAAGGCCTGTAAGGGTAAGAAGAAAGTTAGGAGAGGCACCATAGATCCAGCAGGTGGCTCGAGCCGACCCACTGTGTCCAACCAGCCTCAACAAACACATGATGGGAGCGGCTCTCATCAAGCGAGCATCCTGACAGTTGACTCATCTGCTGGGGTGAGTTGGCCGGTCTTTCCCCCTTGTGATGAGCACCACGAGGGGTCACCGGCCTCCTTCGCTACTTCTGGCGCTTCCACGAAGCCATTTATATAGAGAGAGGGCACTAACGGGTAAGAATTAATAATTTTATATTTTAAATAATTATTTTGCTAATAATAATTATATTAATATTTTTATTGACAGATTCAAGCCGAATCTTCTAGCTACTTCGATCATTACATCAATCATTCGGAATCGGCTGGATACGTTCTACGCTACTTGGAGCAAGATCTCGGAGAGAATGCAGTGGGATTGGTTCAATGAATGGAAGGTAAATTGTTAATTAAAAATTATATTCCTTATTATTAATATTTTTCGTCTACTAACATTGTAAATTGATAGATGCATGTGGATTGGGATCCAGTCGATGATGATCACGTGTGGGCCGCCTTCAATTTCAAGGGAGGTGCTCGCTTCCACAACATGATGAGCGACGTACGAAAGATGAAGAAGAGGCCACACTGGATGGGGGAGAATTTTTACGAGGAACTCCTACGTCATTCAGAGTCGTCAGCATTCTTGCGAATGTCGAAAGCAAACAAGGAGAATAGGAAGTCCCCTATTGGTGGATCTTTGTACGCTGGTGGGAGTGTATTAGCGGGCACTCATCGGAATCGCCTGGTAAAATATCATAATTTTGTACATTTTATGTCATAATTAATTTATGTACGTAAGGAATTGTTCCTCTCATGGCAGGGAAAAGAATTAGGTAGGAAGCCTACAATTTTTTAGCATTATCGACGCACAAGGTTCTCTAACAAGAAGAACAAGTGGTTGGAACCACGAGCGGAGACTGTTCAGGTAAGTGAATTTTCAATTAAATAATATGATTAAAAATAAATAATTAAATGCTCATGCATTACTTGTTTTTCTCTTACGTAATATAGGAGGTCGTCTCTGAGAAATTATGGGGGTTCGCATCATCACAAGAGAGCACTGCCACGGCACTCCACAACCCCCTCCAGAGAAGATGCTCGATATTTGGAAGGAGGCTGCTGGAGGGAGAAAGAAGGGACACATCTACGGCCTTGGGTACATACCCGAATTGGGTATCTCCCCACCGCCCCATGAGAATATTGGTTCCTCTAGGGCATGGGAGATAGAGATTAAGGAAATGCGAACTCATGTGCATCTGATGAATGAGGACTTGCAATCACAGGTGAATCTGAGGCTTGATCGGATGGAATCTAAACTGGATAATTTTCTTCAGTTATTCAATCAGATGGCTCGTGGCCCTCCAGCACCGCCGCCACAGCAAGACAACGATGGTCTGAACGACGACGAGTATGACGCGAGGATGACGCAGAACATGTTTCCGCGTTAGGTTCGGAAGTGGAATAATTAGATTGTTTTATTTTCTTTTCGTTTGTCGTAATTTCTTGTAGAACTTTTTAAATATTTTAAGTTAATGATAATTTATTTCTTGTTCTATTCTAGCAATAATTATAAATTATTATGAAATAAATTAAATAAATATTAAATGAATTTTATTATAAAATAAATTAAACATATAATTCATAATTATAAAATAAATTAATCTATAATACGGAAGCTGTGTGAGCCATCGGGAATCCGTCGGTAATCCGTCGCAATCACCGATGGATTACCGATGCACACCTCCTTTGGCTATACCGACGAATTAGGGACGGAAATATCCGTCACTTAATGGTGATGGATTACCGACAGACAAATCCATCGCTAATGGCGATGGATTACCAATGGACAAATCCATCGCTAATTCCGATGGATTACTATTGCGACAAATTAGGGACAGATAATCCGTCACTGGTTCGTCTCTGTTGCCGATGAACAGATCGTCGGTAATCCGTTGCAATTAGCCACGGAATGCTGACGGATACAATTTCCCGACAAGGGAAAACGCGACGGCTCTTATCCATCCGTAAACCATATTATCGACAGATTTCCGACGGATATGTCTGTCGGTATTTCACAGTTTTCTTGTAGTGGCCGGCTCGTCTGCACTGAGTGGGAGATCGGACTGGAGATCGGCAATGATGTGAAGAGAGATGAGGTGACCAGAATTGTGAAGGAATTGATGGAAGTAGAGAAGGGAAAGAAAATAAAGGAGAGAGCTGTGGCGTGTAAGAAATTGGCTGAAGAGGCAGCTGGTACGAGTGGTCAACCTCGCGAGCGTCAGACAGGCTCATCTGCGAGACCTTATGGAAATAATTATTTGACATATAAATCAGCTCGTATTTTTTAATCTTGGTCGGTGCGTGATTGCACTTAGAATTAAGTGTTGAAATAAAATGTAAAATCGTTTTTGAAGAAACTAATAATATGTTTTCCTTTTCTTTATCGAAATAACTTTCTACTATAATCTATTTGGTACTTGTAAGTAGAACAATCACAGATAAACCATGGAAATCACAGTCTCGATATACATGGCTAGTACTATCCTGTAATTTGGAGAAGGCATCACGCGTTACAATATTATTACGTGAATGTAGCGACCAATAAAATTTAGTTATTTTTTTAATTTCTTTATAATAAAACCTATAAAAATTCCAAGAATACTTAAATTTAATTGGTTGATATTATTATGTCAGTACCGCCGCGCTATAAAATCATTCTAAAATGCTTTCTCCTTAGCAAAAGGGAAAAGGCTATTTACAATGTCAGGCTCGAACCATATATACGAAATAAAGGAGCCATAGATATCCATATTACACGGTATGAGTGTTCATTTCTTCTAGAGCTATAAAGACCGATATCAGTTGCGAGGGCTCGCATTATAGGGTTTGTGAGCAAGCGGAGTTATTCAGTAGTAGTAGTAAATAACAATAACAACAACAACAAATAATTAGGGTACGACATGAATATAATGCAAAGGTATGATACGAGGAGCACGATCCAATATGGTTTTCAGGAGATAGTCTTATGTGTAATATATATATTACGTGACAGTGCTGATATGATATCATCAGCTAATATAATCCATTCATTTTTATTATTTTTAATAAAACTTAAAAGGAGAAAACAACCCTGAAATAGCTTGATTTGATTAGCTCATGATATCACATTAGCACTGTCGTGTGATATACTCTTAAATATACAAGACTTTCTAGGATTTTAGTTTTAAAAGTTTAATAATAGCAAATAAAAGACGTTTTTAATCTCCAAACTTTTACACATTTATTATTTTCATCCCAAATTTTATTTTCTATCATCCACATTCTCAACCTTTATTTATTTTGTTACTTTTGATTCCACCGCTATTTTTTTCATAAAAAACCAAATTCTATTTAAAATATTTTTCAACAAAAAATATCTTTAAAATAAAGAAAATATGGAAAGAACAAATAAAAAGGAAAAATATCGGTAGATTTTGTTAAATTGGAACATATTCTCTATTGAAAATTTATTGATGGACACTACTACAATAAATTGTGAAACATTCTATACAAAATTAGATCCTAATTTTGAAGGAACACTTGGTAGGAATCAACACTTCATTAATTAGGAATAGTCCTATTATACTCCCTACTTCTTATTTGATCTTTTTAATTTTCATAAATATTTACATTTAAAAAATTATTTTTAGATGAAAAATATTTTTGGATAGAAAAAGTAACGATAAGATCAAGATAATAAAGTACAAAAGATCAAGATAATAAAGTAAAAATTCGAAATGTTGAGAATATAGATAATAAAAATAAAGGTTCAAGATAAAAATAGTAAAAGTACAAAAGATCGAGGATTAAAAGTACAATCAAGTTTATATCCTGAAGAAGAAAGTGGAACTTTTGCATGCTTCCACTTTTCCTTAAGGCCACAAGTCATAAAGGTTCCCTGATATTGTCTATGCTAACAGAGAAAAGTCTTCAAGAGAATCTCCCGCACGAGCTGATGGGGGATTACTTCTGATAGCAAGGTATATTTACTTTTGCACAAGTTGATGTGCTATTCTTCTGAAGTGAAATTTTTATTGTATTATTACAAAGTACATGTACTTTACTCTAATAAGATGTAGAATGTTAATCCCATGTGACACAGCCGCTTCATTGAAGACTTTTTCATCTTGACACCACCCCTGCTGGTTTGTTGGCATTTCTTACATTGGCCAACTAATCTTGGTATTTTGCAAAAAAATTCAATGGAGCTACTGGATAATTTCAATGTTGCCCCAAGTGAATTTTGCTACACATGGTCGGGTTGTTTTGCTGAATGCGGGAGAATTGGCAATCGTGTAAGAAGGGGAGAGTGTCCCATTCCTTAATCAGTTGTATCCAAAGAACCTCTTAGGATATGTGTAGATTTCCTTTTATGGCCTTGATCGACTGGTTAACTTTGTATTGGAGCAAAATGGGGTAAAAAATCAACGTGCATTAGCTAAGATGATAGCTTGTTTGGATTGAGAAATTAAGAGGTGAGGGATTTGAAGGAATTTAAGGGATTTGGAGGTGAGGAGAGGGGAGGCATTTAAAGGAATAGTTTATTCTTTCAAATTACTCATTTGAATATTATTTTTGGAATAAGAATTTAGAGGGACAAAAAAGTTAATATGACAATTTTATCCTTTTAACTTGGAGGACCAATGAAGCGGAAGAAATGCATGTGAGGGGTGAATTTGTAGTGGTCTTGGAACTCAAATAAAGTCTAACTTCATGGTGATCTTGGGAGGCTTGGTGGCTGGCCCTTGGCAGTGGTCGAGCAGTGGAAAGCATACCGTGGTCATAGTTTAGTAGTGGTCGTCCAGAAGACAGACAAAGTTGTGTAGTTTTGTGATGATGAATCATGTGTGTGTAGGGCATCTTTCATTAAATTACAACTGATGCTTTTGTCTAAAAATTTATTATCCTTCCAAATTCTCTTAAATTAGAGCAATTAAAAAATCGGAGGTTTGAAAGGATTCGGAGGAATTGTAAAGCCCTCCAAATATTCAATCCAAACAAGTTATTAAGTAAATTTTTGAATTCGAGTTTTGTGGATTAAAAAAATTCACTTCGGGAGAACTATACACCACTGTAAGCCTACCTCGAACATATTGGATTTCTGAATATTAGTGGTACATATTGAAAAATAGGAGCATATAACATATATATCATGTGGCAGTGCTTACGTGTTATCACGATCCAATAGAATTCAGTTATTTTTATGATTTTTTAATAAAACTTAAACGAAAAAAATAACGATAAAAATAGTTTGACTCTATTAGCCCGTGACGCTATATCAACACTACCTTGTGATGTACTTCTTTTATACAGGACATTTTCGAAAAATATGGGGGAAATAGTGAGAGAGAAGAGCTGGGAAAGATAGCTTGATCAATGCATTGAAAATTTCACATATTGTTCAATGCTTTGAAAAATTCACATATTGGACTCCCTGGCCCTGCCCTCTCTTTCTTTTCCTTCTATTATTTCTTATAGATCCAAATATTTTCTTGAAACAAAATTAAAATTACAGAGAAAATCTAAGTGACAGAAATTACAGCATAACCTCAAAAGTTTTACTTGGAACAAAATTGAAACACAATGTGTTTTTCCTTTTTTTTTTAAATGTCGAACCCTATATATTTTATTTTGACCAAGTCGGCAATAAAATATTAATTCTTTTATCTCTATCTTTATTACTTTAAGGGAGCATGTAATAGTTTCGATCTCTTTTTTAGATTCCAAAACTACCATTCAATGCTCCCGCCTAATTTACATATTTTCAAGTTTTTAATTAAAGAACATTAGATTTATGAGGATTAGATTGTCTTTTACGCAATTGTTTACGCAGCTCTTCTTGTCCTTAGTGTCCGTTTCTCTCTCTCCCCCCCCCCCCCCCCCCCCCCCCCCCCAATTTCGATCTCTAAACTACCTTGCTCTTCTTCTCGGGCGGTCAATCACTCATATCAGCAACTCCGGCCAGCCCATCACCCATCTGATGGGGTTCCTCACTGAGCCCCGGCTGAAGGCTACTCTGAAACATGCGTTCGCATCATCTACATGGAGACGCCCCGCCTTAACATCCA
Source organism: Lagerstroemia speciosa (assembly GCA_037672795.1). Taxonomy (NCBI): domain Eukaryota; kingdom Viridiplantae; phylum Streptophyta; class Magnoliopsida; order Myrtales; family Lythraceae; genus Lagerstroemia; species Lagerstroemia speciosa. Next base: position 2,236,841 of record CM075292.1, read on the forward strand.
CTTCCACCACATCCACACCTCACCGTTGTCTAGAACCCATTTTCTGCTCGCCCACTACTTGTTCGACATAAATACTCAAACAAATAATTGAACAAGGTTCCTCTTATTGTCACTCCCTTCCTTATTTCAATCCAGTTGGATATTCTTAGATAAGTTTCTATAATTTGATTTCCATTCATTTCTTTTAAGGTTTAGGCTTTCTTGATAATATGCGCAATTGTGACATCTTCGTTCTCCTTGGAGAATCATGATCATCGTCTCTGGAGTGTCCCTTCTTCCTCAGGATAAGATAACCATGTAAATTTCATGATCATCGTCCCTGCAGAGCCCTTCTTTCTCAGGATAAGATAACCATGTAAATTTTTAACAGACTTGTCTTTTAAATAATTTATTTCTTAATCATTTTCCTTTTCACAAACTTATTTATCTGTTATAGCAATTTTTATTTTTATTCTTTTGTCACTCTTTCATAAGTTACTTCAATCGTATTGTTGCATCTTTCTAATCATGATTGTTGTCGTAATTGACTTCTATAAGAGTCATTTCTTTAATAGTCTTTCCCATTGTAATGTTTTCAGTTCAATAGCCTTGGCTTAGGATTCCCACAGATTAGTGATATTAATTTTGATATATAATTTGGAATTTGATGCAGCTAGCAATCATCATGTTGCATTGCCCAGTTGTGTACATGTATACTTCAATCAGGAGGTTGACTTATGTATGAGGAATGCGAAATGTGTTTTGGCTTATGGTGATGGCTAATTGATGTTGTTAGTGCATGATGAGCATACGAGGTGTTTTTCGCTTCTCTTCTACTCGCCAAATTGGATACGCACATTGAATTGAGTTAGTGCAATTGCAGATTTTTTTCTGTTTAATAAATATTCGACCATATATCCAACTTATACATATCATTAAGCCTACCGTTCATTCAGTGTTCAATGATGCTTACCGCACATCACACGGGTCAGGTGGCCAGCATTATTTAGTGCGTTCCATGACGGATCCTTCACCGATGGCTAGCCCCGAGCCATAAGAGGCCGGGGCTATTTTCTGCCTGTTTTGGAACGGATTGGGCATCGGTGGAGCTTCAAGGAATCCTTCCCCTGGCCGTGAGGAATGGTTGTTCACCAAACACCCTTAAACAAGGTGAAGGGCAGAGGATAGAGGGTTTCGCTTCGAGATCAATGATCATGTAACGAATCAAACCTCATACGACTGAATTAATCAAACCAAAACAAAGCATATAGGACTCATATAGGATTTTTATCGTTTTTTTCTCAAATAATATATGATGGTCTCACCGATATGCATCAAAACAGCTAGACATAAGAACCTAAAAGAAAAAAGATTAAACTATCGAAATGGTCCTCCAATTTGTGCACGACCATCATATTAGTCCTCAAATTAAATTTGTTGTCAAATTCATCAAAGATATGTAATTTTATCATGAAAATAGTCCAGTTGTCAGCCGTGTTAAAGAGGAATTCTAACTTCATTATCCACGTGGTAAAATTCCGTCAATATAGTCATCAAATTTATACACAATGATCAAGTTAGTTCTCAAATTAAATTTACCATCAAATTGGTCCAACATTCGTAATTTTAGTATCAAAACAATCTGGTTTTCAGAGGTGCTAGAGTGATGGTAACAAAATTCTAATGTAATAGTCACATCCAAATTTTCGTCTATAAATTGAAAAATGATAATATTTTACTTATTTTTACCAAAAATTTGCATTGCTAGATTATGATATCAAAATATAATATCAATTTACATATCACAACCACTGAAACAACATATTTTACTTGTCCAAATTTGTGAATTTTAGATAAAATTGAAATTTTTTAAAAGATCATAATATTTTTTAAATATTTTTCTCTACAAATTTAGAAAAGTAAAGCATATTATTTTAGTATTACCACATGGGTGATGAAACTGTTGAACTTTAGACTTTCTTTACACGCGATAATCGAATTTTCTCGGTATATGAAAAAAAAAAATCGAGAATAGTGTGCGAGCATTTTCTCCCGTCGAAAGTTCCCCTGAATGGCTGATTTAGCTGCCTTATTTTCCAAGCAACACGCAGAGACAAAAACACTTTTTGTCTTGTGCTTTTTTCTTTCTTTGACTCTGGAAGCAGTCAATCCATCTTGATTGACTTGTCAACACTTGCAATTGACCTTTTCGAATGCAAAGCCAATTACTCCACCAATCAAAACGCCATTTCAATTGCTGTCACGGGATTGCTTAAGCCATTCATTATTTGGTTCCTTAAATAACCGTCTCCAATTCGAATATTTTAAATGAAAAAATTCATACTTGTATAATTTTTTAATATATTAAATTAACTCGAACTGAATTAATTAAAAGTTTACATGATTTCGGAAAATTAGTGATACACACCCAAGCAAAAAAACGTCACTTCAACTCTTCTTTTTTCTTTTTTTAATTTTAACAGACTTTCTTTTACGCCACGCTTTTGATTTTTCTACCGGCGGCTCGCGGAATTCGATTTGCCAATTGCCATTTTTTTTCCTTAATTTATGCTCATTTCCGAAGGTGTTTTAATTGAGTATGAGAAGGAATGTCATAGCGACCGATACTTTTTCAGTAGCAACTAATTTTTTTCCGACATAAATCACTAATATTCAAAAATTCAACAGACCCTAATTAATCAAGTTTGAATCGGGAGAGCTCCCCAAGGGATAAAACTCTCCTAAAATTAATTCTCTCTATTCATAATACTCGAATCTAATACTTTACTTAAAGAGAAGAAATATCCTATTATCTCAACCAATCCACTTTAATAATACCTACTAATTGATTATGCTTGTTAATTTCATTTGAACTTTCAATAAAAAAAAATTCTCTAATTAGACTTAGTCCACAATAGATATTTTGATTATGTAATTAATCGAGTCAGGTACACTAATTTGGGGTAAAATTCTACCGAGATGGATTCTCTTTAGTCATAAGACTTGGACCCGAAACTTTATTTAAAGGTGTTGAGATGTAAATAATATTTATCGAGTTATTGATCAGAGAAATGAGGAGGAGATCCACAAATTTAATTCTTCTAAATTTTAGAGATTTTAGAGAGTATTTTCATTCGAATACGATTTCCTTAAATGCAAGATATTTCTCAGGTATATGAATTATATTTTTAATTATATCCTCTAATTTTATGTGATTCTCTTGTGTGAATATGAATAGGGGACTAGGGCCCTAAGGTTAATGTAATGAGGGTGATTGAGAAAGTGTAGACTGTGACAAGGTTGATATTTTGTCATTCATCTTGATAAAGAGAAGAGTACTTGCTAAGTCTCCTTAACCCCTTACTCTACGGATATAATTATTCAGAACTACGTATATTGAGTTTGTTTATCGGTAAAAGGGGGGCAACAGTAGTGAGCTAGCCATCCCCTTTGTAATGTTCGGACTTTGGTATTCAACCGCGAATATATAAGATGAACTGAATAATCAGTACTAATATTGAACCCGTCAATATAGCACAACCAAGGGTCTAGTATAGTTTAAGAAATCGATGTCTAACAAGATACATGTTTAAGAGTCTCTTTTGACAATATTACTCAAAACGATATTCGAGAATGTGACTTTGACCTTACCAAATCACATTTGAGTGAGGTTTAGATTATTAGACTACCGCCCTTGGTGGTATCACGTATATTGAGCATGTGGTCCTTCTTTCACCTTTTACTTCAGCTATTGTCTTAATTGTTTCAAGAATCGATCGGTGCTCAAATATTGATCGGAACCTCAACAAAGGAAAAACAAACACTCTACCACATAAACCAACCCACTGTCATGACGGTCACGGTCAAATGAGTTTCATCCCTTGCTGCAGATGCTGCAAGCTAAGTCCGTGAGAGAATCGAACCATATATAAGATGACACCATAACAATGTCTCACAAACATCTACCTAAACGTTAGGACTCCTTAGTTCGAAGGGGGGTAAAAAAAAAAAAACATTGAGACCACATTCTACAGTGTGCTGTTAAGGAGAAAACCATGTCTGCCAACGACCAGGCGGCGAAACGTCATGCAGTCTGCCTGCCAAGCCCTAGTCAGAGCCACACAGCCGCGATGCTGAAGCTCGCCAAGCTCCTCCACCGGCAGGGCTTCCACATCACCTTCGTGATGACGGAGTTCAACCATGGTCGCATGGTCAAGGCCTGGGGAGGCCAGAGCTTCCTCGACAGTAATCTCCTGCCGGACTTCCAGTTCCTGACAATCCCCGACGGGCGCCGCCGTTTGGGCAGTACTGATGACCTCAACGATTGGAGCGAGTCTTACAGAAACCTCATGAGGGCTCCCTTCACCGACCTTGTCGGAAGTCTGAACCGGAGGGCCACGGACGACCCAAATTTCCCGGCGGTCTCTTGCATCGTGTCGGACTGTCTCATGACATTCTCGACAGTCCCCGCTGGCGAGCAGTTCAGCGTCCCAGTCGTCAACTTCTGGCCCGTCTCTGCGTCCACCGTGATGTGCTTCATGCAGTATCCCGAGCTCTTGGACAGAGGCCTCATTCCCACTGAAGGTATCAAGAATTGTATGTTACTCAATAGCTTATTCTATTAAATTATCATTCCTAGTGAAAGGCCTCATTTCCGTCGTGTTTCTGAAAGCAGATTCTGACGGTCATTCAAGTGGCTACCTTGACACGGTGGTTGACTGGATTCCGGGCATGAAAAACATGAGACTGCGTGATTTTCCGACCCTTGCTCGAAATACTGAAGCCGACGAAATGATACTCCACCTTGTCATCGATGCTATCAAGATCGGGGAAGGAGCCACGGCAACGGTCATTCACACTTTCGAAGCCCTCGAACAGGATGTTCTGAAAGCTCTTTCATCCATGCTCCCACAGCCGATTTATGCTATTGGTCCATTATCTCTACTTCTTGAACAGATCCCAGATGAAGAAAATCGTGCCAAGAACATCCGATGCAATCTAAGGGAAGAGAATACTGAGTGTCTTCGTTGGCTTGACTCGAAGGAACCTGGCTCCGTACTTTACGTAAACTTCGGAAGCATTGCACGTTTAACACCTGAGCAAGCGACCGAATTCGCCATGGGGATTGCTGAGAGCGACCAGACATTCCTGTGGATAATCAGGTCCAATCTGATAAATGGAGAGGACGCAATTTTGCCCCAGGACTTTGCTGAAAAGGTTAAGGAAAGAGGTTTCACGACCGGATGGTGCCCACAAGAGGAAGTTCTCAACCACCTATCAATCGGGGGATTCTTGACTCATTGCGGTTGGAACTCAACGGTCGAGAGCCTGTCCGCCGGGGTTCCCATGTTGTGCTGGCCCTACTTCACCGACCAGCAAACCAATTGCCGGTTTGTCTGCACGAACTACAAGATCGGGCTGGAGATCGACCATGATGTGAAGAGGGACGAGGTGAAAAGCCTTGTGAGGGAATTGATGGAAGGTGAGAAGGGAAGGAAAATGAAGGAGAGAGCTTTGGAGTGGAAGAAATTGGCAGAAGAGGCGACTGGTCCATGCGGCTCGTCTTCGAGAGACATGGATCGACTCGTTTGTGAGACATTATCAAAATAATTATTTCACTTTGTATTTTTAATTTAATGTTAATTGCTGGTTTGATTGAACTTAAAATTAGTGAAATTTTCTATATTTAATAATAATTTAAGGAATAGTCAGATGGTTTCCAACGGTTCCCAGCATAGTGTCGGACGGTCTCATGACATTCTCAGCAATTGCCGCCGGCAAGAAATTCGGCGTGCCGATTGTCAGCTTCCATCCTACTTCGGCATCCACCATAATGTGCTTCAAAATTTGATGAATAGTGAGGAGTGAAAGAGTAATTTTATCTATTTGATCACAGAGAAATAATATTAAATATACGTATGATTAAAAATGTAAATGTCAGTATTCAAAAAATTGACACATTGGATTAAACTAATGACAATTATGTTACGTCGGCTTCAAATTAACAGCGGTTAATGGAATGGACTAATGTTTATAACGAAGGAAATATATATGGCTCAATTTTTCACTTTCAAACATATATGAGTCATTCATAAGAAATGACAAATATAGAGGACTCATATTGTGATTTTGTCGATTAAAAAAAAGCACTATTCAAGTGATCTTTCCATGCCTAAAGAAATTGTCATTATGTCTCTGAAAGCAGGTGTTGGTTGTGCTTCAAGTGAATACCACGACATAATCCTCGACCGGGTACCGGACATTAAAAACATGAGACTACGCGACTTTCCGGCATTTGTTCAAAACACTATACTTGATGAAGACATATTTCACATTTTTATGGACCGTTTGAAGAGCAGCGAAGGAGCCGTGACAACAGTTATCCACACTTTGGAAGACCTGCTGGAGCAAGATGTTCTTGACGCTCTTTCGTTCATGCAGCCGGAGCTGATTTATGTGATCGGTCCAGTGTCTCCACACTTCTCGAACGAATCGCTGAAGAAGAAAACCGTACCAAGGACATCCGTTGCAATCTGTGGGAAGAAAATACCGAATGTCTCCGATGGCTGGACACGAAGGAACTAAGCTCTGTAGTCTACATCAACTATGGGATTACTGCATCTCCGAAGCCGTAACAGGCGTGCGAGTTCTCCCTGGGGATTGCTGACAGTGGCCATTCGTTCTTGTGGATCACCAGGCCCGATCTCGTGAGCGAAAAGGGCGCAGTTTTCCCTCGGGAGTTCGCCGAGAGGATAGTGGGAAGAGGTTTCACGGCCGAATGGTGCCTGCAGGAGGAAGTTGTCGACCATCCATAGGTTAGGGGATTCTTGACTCACTGCAGATGGAACTCAACAATCAATAGCCTGTTCGCCGGAGTTCCTGTGCTATGTTGGCCGTGCTTTGACGATCAGCAAACCAACTGCTAACTCGTCTACAACGAGTGGAAGATCAACAATGATTGAAGAAAGATGAGGTAACCAGCATTGTGAAGGAATTTATGGAAGGAGAGAAGGGAAGGAAAATGAAGGGAAGAGCAATGGAGTAGAAGAAACTGGCTAAAGAGGGAGCTGGTCCGAGTGGTTCATCCTCGCGAGCCCTAGACAGGCTCTTGGTCGGTGCTTGTTGGACTTAGAATTCAGTGTTGAAATATGTAAAATCATTTTGAAGAAATTAATAATATGTTTTCCTTTATTTTGTCAAAATGACTTTCTACCGTCCATGTGGTTCTTATAAGCAGAACAATCACAAAGAAGCCATTGAAATCATACTCTCCATCTAAGTCGGTAACATCCCGTAACTAGGAGAATGTATCTTACATCACAGTGCTACCACGGGTGATAATAGTCACGTAATGATATCGACTAATGAAATTTAGTTATTTTTATATTTTTTTAATAATATCCATAAAAAATCAAAGAATACTTACATTTAATAGGTTAGTGTTATTAGATAAGTACTGTCATGCTGTAAAACCATTGTATAAAATACTTTCTCTATGGCAAAAGAAAAGGCCATATTTACAATACAGAGTTTGTGAGCAAGCCGAGTTTATTCAATAATAATAATATTGTTATTATTATTATTCATCACAAAAAGTTAGGGGACGGCACAAATCTAATCATAGTTTTAAAAACTGGACCAGACCAGCTAGCCAACCGGTTGAACCTGGAACCGGCTCCCAATCCAATCCGATTTTTAAAACTATGAATCTAATGCAAAGATATGATACGAGCACGATCTTGTACAGTTTTCAATTTCAAAAGTTTAATGATGAAGAAAAATATATTTTTAGTTTCCAAATTTCTACACATTTTATATTTTGGCTCTAAATTTTATTTTTTTATTATTCACCTTCTTAATCTTTCTTCTTTTTATTACATTGATTGTACCGTTACTTTTTCTATAAAAGAAACCATATTCCATTTAAAAAATTTTCAACAATTTTTTTTCAAAAAATAGAGAAAATAAGGAAAAAATCAAAAAGGAAAAATATCGGTAGATTTTATCAGTGGCCAAATCCCCCACTAAAATTAGAATACATTCCTGACTGAAAGTTTATCGATGCTACTATCACAATAAAATCACAACACATTATGAACAAAATTGATTCTTAATTTTAAAAGGAACACTTGGTAGTAATCAATCCTTCTTGAATCAAGGATAATCCTACTATACTCCTTACTTTCATGTTTGATTTTTCTTTTATTTTCATAAAATTTATATTTAGAAATTATTTTTGGATGAAAAATACATTTTGGATGTGAGTTCAAAGTGGTAAAAGTTCAAAAGGTTGAGGAAGTGAATGAAAAAGATAAAAATTTAGGACGAAAATAACAAAAGTACGAAAGATTAACGATCAGAAGTATCATTTATCCTCTATTATCGACAATCAACTTTATATCCCCAAGAAGAAAGAGGAACTTTTGCATGCATCCACTTTTCCTTTAAGGGCACAAGTCATAGTGGTTCCCTGCGTCCTGATAGGCAACAGGCTTAGTGAAGCTGCCACATGAGCTGATGTGGTATTACTTCTTATAGCAAAGTAGATTTACCTGTTCATGAGCTGATATGATATTCTTTTGAAATGAAATTTTATTGTACAATCATAAAGTACATGTACTTTGCTCTAACGAGATGTACAACGTCGGTTGACATATGGTGCATCCATTTCACGGAAGATTTTTTCATCCTGGCACCGCCCCTACTGGTTTGTTGGTATTTCTTATATTGGCCAACTAATCCGGGTTTTGAAAAATTTCAATGGAGCTACTGGAGAATTTCATTGTTGCCAGAAGTGAATTTTGCTACACATGATTGCGTTGTTCTGGTTAATGCATGGAATCGTGGAAGATGAAAGGGAAGGTGTCCCATTCCTTAATTGGTTGGATCCAAAGAACCTCTTAGGATATGTATAGATTTCCTTTTATAACCTAGATCGACTGGTTAACCATGTATTAGGGCAAAATGGGTAAAAAAAAAAATTAAAGTAAAATTGGTTAAGATAGCATCTCTTCTACTTAAATAAAGTCTCGGATTCGAATATTATTAATGGAAGAAAATTACCTTATGAGAGGATTACTCCCAAGTGGGCCTCATTCATTTCGAACCGGATTAGTTAAAGTTCATTAGATTTCTAAATATAAGTGGTAGATATTGAAAGTTACAGAAAAAGTTTTACTGGGAAAAAAATAATATCAGGAAAAGGGCAATGGAAACCATAGTTTTTAAAACCAGACCGGGCCAGAAACCGGTCAAGGTATAGGTTCTTGGGTTCAACCAGGGTTTAATGGGTCTAACCGGGTTTTTACAAATAATACTTATAATAATATAAAATTAGTAATATAAATGTAAGATTGCTATATTCTATACATTAATTTATAATTTCAACTTTACAAATAAGATTTTTATATTTTATACATTAATTTAGAGCTTAGGTTTCCTTTTTTTCTATTTTTGACTCTTGTTTTTTATTTTTTTATTTTTTTGTTTTTTTCATTGACCGGTTTTTTTACCGGTTCTTATGGGTTCAGTGGAAACCCAGTCAGACCGGCCGGTTCACACTGTCCAACCCGGTCCTTGATGCAAACGGAGTAATTAGTGAAACCGGACCGGGCTGGTGTCCGGTTCCCGGTCCAACCGGTCCGACCGGCCGGTCCGGTCCGGTCCGGTTTTTAAAACTATGATGGAAACACAACCCGTTTTCCTCTTTTCACATTGAATCCTATGCATTTTATCTTGACTAAGTTGGTAATATAAAATATTAAAGGTGAAGTGATGATGTAACGAAGTAGATAAACAACCCAAGGATTGCTGAACCAAGGTGCAATACCAGCGGGAAGCAAACATCAAACGGAGTACAAAAATCTAAAAGTCAAAAAAAAAAAAAGGATATGTCAGGAAGCCAACCCAAACATCACATTTTATAGACAACCCAGACAGATAGACAACCCAAGGATTGCTGAACCAAGGTGCAATACCCAGTGGGAAGCAAACATCAAACGGAGTATAAAAATCTAAAAGTCAAAAAAAAGAAAAAGGATATGTCAGTAACCCATTGATCACATTTTATATAATTTAGAATTTAAAAAAAAATGGAAATTACACCTACAGAAATTGTGAGATTATTATTGTTATTATACTCGTGGTCCTCCGATGAGAAGCTCAACGGATGTCCTTTTGATAGTGACCTGCCATCCACCCAATGAGAAGCTCTCAAGTGCAGCTCCTCGGCCATGTCACATTGTTTCCATGAAATTTTAACTCATAACCATTATTTATATAGTTGTTAGAGAGTGATCCGATTTATGCACAGAATTGTCAATTACTCGTTCTATTGTAAAAATGTAAGGTGAATAAAGAGATTTGGAGTTAATCAAGGAAAAAAAATAAGGTCATAGTAGATTAAAATAGAACAGGAGGATTGGCAGAGCCTTTTGTGAATAAAGTAGATTTTTCTGTAGAAGTTACTGACGCCTTAAAGAGTTGAAGAATTGTAAAATAGTGAAAGGAGATTGTATAGTTAAAAGAATCGTGGAAACAATTGAGAAAATCATGAAGATAATTAACAAAATATAAGAAATTAATAAAATGGATAAATATATTGAAATTATGAAGGTGATAAAGAAATCCTTTTTATATCTTCTTTTATTTTGTTCACAATTAAATTTGACTAATTACAAACTAAGTTTAACTGATAGCATTTTCAAAATTTGAGAAGGAGATTAAAATGTTTTGAGTTTACTCAAAGTAATATAGATAGATACATAATTATGAAATCTTAAAAATCTGAACAAATCATTTTAGGAAAAAAAAACCTAACAAATTTCAATTCTATATAAACCCTAAATTAACATCGTCACGTGATAAAGTGACTGCACTTGAGACTTTCTTACACGTGATAATCGAATTTTCTCGGTATGTGATTCCAAAAAGATCGAGAATAACGTGCTGGCATTTTCTTCTGTCAGAAAATTCCATTGAAGGGCAGTTTTCCGCCCGTTTCTTCCAGCTGTTTCATTTTACAAACAGCACACAGAGACAAAAACACTTTTGTAATGTTTTCCTTTTCCTGGGGAAGAAGTCAATCCATCTTAATTGACTGGTCCACAATAAAAATTTTTTTTTACCTAAGCTGACTTCACAGATGATATGTGCAGTTGATTAATAATTGATGGACATGAGAGCAAATATTTTAAATTATAATTCAAAAATAAATATTACTAATAAATATAAAAAGCTAATTTAACACTCAATAATAATATATTAAATATTTATAAATAGAGTTTACAGATGATATGGTGAGCTTTACACATAAATCTCCCGACCAGACAAATTGCAATTCACCTTTTCAATGCAAAGCCAATTCCTCCACCAATCAAAACGTCATTTCAGCCACTGGCTGACTTAAATCGTTGGATACTTATTCTCTTAAGTAAAAGTTTTGAATCCGAGTTTTTGTGCATAGAGAAAACTCGTGCCCAGAGAGTTTGCCTCTTCGTACGTCGACTCCGGCTAGAACTGAATTAGTATACCGGTGATACACATCCGACTAGAAAATGTCATTTCAATTCCCTTTTCCCCCTTATTTTAACACATTTTCTTTCTCGCCAAGCAATACAGTCCAGTCCTCTCTTGATTTTTCGACCGGCGGCTCGCGGAATTCGATTTGCCAACTGCTATTTTTTCTTAATTTCTGTTCATGTTTTTGATATTTTAATGAGCATGAGAAGCAATGTCATAGTGATGACACACTTCTACAAGCAAAATATCATTTGACACTTTTAATACTTGATTATTCTTGCTAGTTTCATTTAAACTTTCAACAAAAGTTATGTAATCAGGCTTAGTCCACAGATCAAAATCGATATCTGTTGTCATGACTATTCTCACAGTGGGAATTGCAAACACACCGTTTTTACTAACTAGAATCTATGTGAATAAATATTTCGATCGTGTAATTTTCGAACAAATCAGGGTATGAAAGATATGTCAAACTCCATATATTTATTTATATGCATCTAAATTCTTGAGTAATTGTCTAGAATGGATATGAGACGCTCTTTTCTAATTCTTATCCTATTTCATGACATGGATGGATCTAGAAATGTTGTTCAGAGAGGTGCACGTCTATAAGAGAGTAACATGACGAATTCAATGAGGCAAAATAGGATAATTCAACACAAAATTGGATAAAATCAAGTGCAATATATATACAGTATACCGAGGATTTTTTTGAGTTCAGGGAGAGCAGTCGTCCCCATATTCGCCTCCTAAATCCTTCCATGTTTCTCGAGTCAATACTCGGTAGAAAATATAACTCATCCTCTACTCAAATTGAGTAGAACAATTCAGGAATGGGTTAAAGGAGGGGCGGAGCATCAACATCTCCTTGAACTCGAAAAAACTTGTAAAAATTTATAAAGATTGTACCGATTTATCGGTACTTTAATTATAATCTTACTTCTGTCTCTCAAAATCTATCGCTAGATACACAACAAGTTAAGTCGTCACTGTTGAGAGTTAAATTTCACATCCACTAGGTTGAAAAAGAAACTTGAGTTTATAAGTAAATTAAGTACCGCCACTGAATAGTTTAGACTTTTCAGGTAAAAACAAGTTTAAGATTCTTGTAAGCAGATGTAGATATTTTGCAGTCCGAAATCCTTCATAAGAATCGACCATATATAAGATGAAACCTAACAACGTCGCACAATTATCTACCTAAGACAATAAGAATCCTTGGTACGAAGATAAGATGAAAAAACACTGAGACCACACAAGTGTGCTCTGCCGTTGACGAGAAAACCATGTCTACTGACAACCAGGCAGCGAAACCTCATGCAGTCTTCTTGCCAAGCCCTACTCAGAGCCACATAGCGGCGATCCTGAAGCTCGCGAAGCTCCTCCACCGGCAGGGCTTCCACATCACCTTCGTGAACACGGAGCTCAACCATGGGCGCATGGTCAGGGCACAGGGAGGCCCGAGCTTCCTCGACGGCACTCTCCCGCCGGACTTCCAGTTCCTGACAATCCCCGACGGGCTCCATAGTTCGGACGCCGATGACCTCGATGCTGTGAGCGAGTGCTACAGAAACCTCATGAGGGCTCCGTTTGCCGACCTCATCCGAAGTCTGAACCGGAGGGCGAGGCACGACCCAAACTTTCCGGTGGTCTCTTGCATCGTGTCGGACAGTCTCATGACTTTCTCGACGGTTCCTGCCAGCGAGGAATTCGGCATCCCGGTCGTCAACTTCTGGCCCATCTCTGCGTCCACCGTGATGTGCTTCATGCAGTATCCCAAGCTCTTCGAGAAAGGTCTCATTCCCATTGAAGGTACCGAGAATTGTAAATTACCTGCTAAATCGTACATCAATCAAATCAATAAATAATATGAATTTACAAGAGAATTGGATACCATCCACCTGATAATTTAGATTTTATGAGAATAAATGAGCTCAATATCTTATTATAAGGCTCACAAATAATAACATAATATAAGAACGCATAATCAGAGGATCTATCTTCCAGTAACACAAGCCTGGATCCATCTTCAGCAGTGCCCTCTGGACCTGATGGCCTAATTCGCCAACACTCTCACTTATTCGATTAAGTTATCATTCTTGAAGAAAGTTCTCATTCCCGTTATGTTTCTGAAAGCCAGATTCTGATGGTCCTTCAAGTGGCTGCCTCGACACGGTGGTTGATTGGATTCCGGGTATGAAAAACATGAGACTGCGTGACTTTCCAACCCTCCTTCGAAACACCGAAGTTGACGAAATGGTACTCCACCTTGTCCTTGATGCTATCAAAATCGGCAAAGGCACCGTGGCGACCGTCATTCACACTTTTGAAGCCCTCGAACAGGATGTACGGAAAGCTCTTTCGACCATGCTCCCGAAGCCGGTTTATGCCATCGGTCCCTTGTCTCTACTTCTTGAGCAGATCCCGGACGAAGAAAATCGTGCCAAGAGCATCCGGTGCAATATGTGGGAAGAGAATACCGAGTGTCTTCGATGGCTGGACTTGAAGGAACCGGGCTCCGTACTTTATGTGAACTTCGGAAGCATTGCATGTTTGACGCCTGAGCAAGCGATTGAGTTTGCCATGGGGATTGCTGAGAGCGACCATTCATTCTTGTGGATAATCAGACCCGATCTGGTGGATGGAGACGGTGCAATTTTGCCCCATGAGTTTGCTGAAAAGGTTAAGGAAAGAGGTTTCACGACCGAATGGTGCCCACAGGAGGAAGTTCTCAACCACCCATCAATCGGGGGATTCCTGACTCACTGCGGTTGGAACTCGACAGTTGAGAGCCTGTCCGCTGGGGTTCCCATGCTGTGCTGGCCCTACTTCACCGACCAGCATACCAATTGTCGACTCGTCTGTGCAAATTGCAAGATCGGGCTGGAGATCAACCATGATGTGAAGAGGGACGGGGTGACAAGCCTTGTGAGGGAATTGATGGAAGGTGAGAAGGGAAAGAAAATGAAGGAGAGAGCTTTAGAGTGGAAGAAATTAGCACAGGAGGCGACTGGTCCGTGCGGCTCGTCTTCGAGAGACATGGATCGACTAGTCCGCGAGACATTATTGAAATAACTAGCTCACATCGTGTTTTAATTTAATGTAACTTGTCATGTCTGATTGGACTATTTGGTAAAACTAAGTGCTTGGTGGAAATCATTTTCTACTATCCATGTTCTTATAAAAAGAACAAAAACAATGAAACCAAGGAAGTCCCCCCCTCGACATTTGACAGCAGCATCCTGAAACTAAACAGAACCGCTATTTTACATGGCTCAACTGCATCGATGAAACCTTGGAAAAGGATTGATATTACACGATGGGAGTGGTTATTCCTGTAGAATTGCACGACCAAGATTAGCTGCGAGGCCTGGCCTCATGGAGTTGAGGGCATCTGAGGGCAAGTCCGGTTTGACGAAGCCCGGATGATGCCTAGCTGCGGACAGCTCTTGCAGTTTGTTCAACAAAGGGTTGGTGTTGGAAGCGCTCAGAAGAGGCCGATCCTACCAATTAAGTAGCTTCAACTGCAGCAAAAGCATACATAGCAGCAGCAGCAGCAGAAAAAACACGTTATCACTTCATGGATGGAACACATTCAACCATAGCCTCATCCTCCTCCCAAGAACAAGCTTCATGGTTTCAACTTTCAGAGATATGGAAGAAAGCACTGTAGTTCATCTGTATTCTTCCAGGGCCCAGTGGTTCTCATCAAGCTCCCAGGAATGTAAATAGTACAATAACCGAAAACCTTAAAAGATTCGTGGGAGAAGAGTTGGAGGGACAGCGGACATTCCTGGTAGAAAGGATGTGGCGATGTGTGGATATTTGTAAGAAAGAAGCGAGGGAAACTTCAGGCCGGTGAATGAAACTTTTCAAAATATTTTGGCACTATAAATTAATGCGAGAAACTGCTGTCGGATCCCCATTGAAGATTTCGGAAAATTTCGAGACAACATCTCTTAGGTTTTCCATCAAAAGTAAAGAAGAATTCGACAGCAATATCTCATATTTATCTCTCAATTTTCATATTTATTTTCGCTAATGTAATATTTTAGTATAAAATTTTTTTATAACTTCGTAATACAAAATGTTTTTAAAATATAACATTTTGGTACAAATTATTAAAGTTTTACCAACATCGTTAATTGGACTGATGTGGTCAATACGATGTGGATCTAGTGTGAAAATGTAGATAAAGTGACACTATAAAATAAATTTAAATAATAATAATAAGAATTTCAAAATAAAAAATCAATTTTAAAATAAAAATAAAAAATCAATTTTAAAACATAAAAAATTAGGAAGTGATTTGAAAAATTTGGAATAGAACTGTATAGGTTTTAAAAATCAATAAAACATTCCAAATCGATTTGAAATGATCCGAAATTTTCAAAGACCGTTCCCTAAACTTTACCAATACCTAGAAACATCCTAAAATGTACAAAACACATCAAAAACAGAACTGAAAAAATTTGGAATAAGTGATGGACATATTTTAAAAGGTGGATAAATGACCCGAATCCATCCAAAACGATCTGGAATTTTCAAGAATCAACCCCTAAAACACACAAAACACATCAGAAACAAAACTGCAAAATTCAGAATAGGGATTGGACAGATTTTAGAAAATCGATGAATGACCTCGAATGATCCGAAACGATCTAGAATTTTCAAGAACCAATATTTAGACTCTACCAACAATAAAGATCATCCTAAAACACACAAAACACATCAGAAATAGAACTAAAAAATTCGGAATAGGGGCTGGATAGATTTTAGAAAGTCGACAAATGATCCCGAATCAATCTGAAATGATCTGGAATTTTTAAGAACCAATCTCTAGACTCTACTAATATCTAAAATCATTCCAAAACACAAAAAATACATCAAAAATAGAACTAAAAAATTTAAAATAAAATATCTTTATGTTTTTAGTTTATATTTTTATGTTATTTTATTTTTATTATTTTATATTTTACATTTTAACTAAAAAACTAAATTAAAATTTCAAAAATTAGGAAAAAAAAAAACAAAGAGAGGGGGATAATGGGAGTGAATTAGGACATTGTTCATCTTCTCCCCATGCCCCTCACGATTTTATAAGGAGCGCAGTACCCCTGCCAACCACCATCGCCTGGAACAGTGGCCACGACCCGCTCTCTCTTGAGCTCGTCTCCCTCTCCAATCCACTCTCTCTTGACATCTCTCTCTAATTTTTTAGTTCTGTTTCTGATATATTTTATGCATTTTAGAATGGTCTTAGATATTGGTAGAATTTAGAGATCAATTCTTGAAAATTCTAAATCGTTTCGGATTGATTCGAGGTCATTTATTGACTTTCTAGAATCTGTCCAGCCACTATTCCGAATTTTTCAACTCTATTTCTGGTGTGTTTTGTGTCTTTTAGGATGGTCTTAGTTGTTGGTCGAGTCTAGAGGTCGGTTCTTGAAAATTTCACATCGTTTTGGATTGATATTTATCAACTTTCTAAAATCTATCCAACCGCTATTCCAAATTTTTCAATTTTTTTTCTGATGTGTTTTGTGTGTTTTAGGACGGTCTTAGGTTTTGGTAGAGTCTAGGAGTCCGTTCTTGAAAATTCTAGATCGTTTCGGGTCATTTATCATCCTTTTAAAATCTGTCCAACATTTATTCCAAATTTTTCAGTTTTGTTTCTAATATGTTTTAAGCGTTTTAAGATGGTCTTAGGTTTGGTAGAGTCTAGGGATTGGTTCTTGAAAATGTCGGATCGTTTCAAATCTATTTCCGTCATTTTTCGACTTCCAAATTTTTCAATTTTGTTTTTGATTTTTTTTCATGTGTTTTGTGCGTTTTAGGATGTTCTTAGGTGTTGGTAGAGTTTATGGGTCAGTCGTTGAAATTTTCAGATTATTTGGGATCCATTTAGGATATTTTATCAATTTTTTAAAAACATATCCAATTTTATTCCAAATTTTTCATATTAGTTCTTGATTTTTTTGTGTTTTAAATTGGATTTTTTTATTTTTCATTTTAAAATTCTTATATATATATTTGTTATTATTTTTATAATTTAAATTTATTTTATTGTACCATGTCAAATAAATTTCCACTTCAGCTTCCAGATCACATTGTCACATCAGCCCAATTAACAGTGTCAGTGAAAATTTAATGGTTTATATCAAAATATAATATTTTGAAAATGTTTTAGATCACAGAGTTATAAAAAATGTTTTATACCAAAACATTATATTGGCGAAATGTTTTACACCAATAGTACAATTTTTCCATATTTGTACATTATTTTGGTCTCACGCCGTTTTTTGTACAATAATTCATCATCAGCATGGACGTGCACGTGCATAGGAATGAACATAAAAATAACTGCAACATACATGAAAACATTTATATTAATTAAATTGAATTATTACTTAATTTTTTTATAGAAAAAATGACACCAAGAGTGGCAAATTAAACCCTATATATTCCTTACCGTTATAATATCAAGTTTTATCCGTTAACAGCCGTTATAATTCAATGATGTGGCACTAACACCGTAATGTGGGTGTGATGTATTGTTGATATGGATGCTTATGTAGACTTTCTTATCTGACGTGTGCAAAAATATTAATTTTTTATTCTCAAATCAATACAATCTCTCTTTTAGCCCTCACTGTTCGTCAAATTTTCAAAATATACCATCCAAACCCAAATTTTCAAAATCACTCCACAAGCACATATCTTCCCGAATCATTAAATTAGACGTCAACAGAGAGAGGGTTATGTCATGTTGGGTGTATGGAGTTATACGTGCCATCCGAGTTGAGCCATGGCATAAGGAAGGCCGAGGACGCCGGGGCCGACCTTGGCAGTGACACTGTTGAAGACGGAGTACCGTCAATTGCCGCCCCATGAGCCCGTGACAGCGAACCACTCGTTCAGCTTAGCCTCCTCCTCTGCCCCCGCGCCGACAATCTCATCCATCTTCTCCACGGAACGACTCATGGTTGATGATCGATATCATGGATTTAAATCGTGGTCGCGGGTCGCGTAACAGTCGTATTGCGATTGTAACGGTTTCAGGTCGTCGCTGCATTACATAACGGCGCCGTAGGTATCGCGGTCCGAATTTTTTTTACGCATCAAAAATGAATAAAAGTAAATATAAAATATTGTCAATGTCACTCTCATTATTACATCTAAAACAAATTACTCAAAATGGTGAATAAATTATCACTGTACATGGTTTTTCACATTAAGTTATGTACTTTCTTAACAAATAAATGTGAAGTAAATATCCAATGTATAATACAAAACGATTGTTTTGGATAAATCTCTAAAATTTTTGTTGCAATTTTCAAGAATCAAATTTATACATGTCAAGATATGGATGATAAATTATCCGAGTAATTTATTTGAATATTCACTCAAGAAATATAACATATCTCAGCATATTTGTACATACAATGTCAATATAACTTCGTATCAACATGTTTTCCGATAAAAGAATATGTCAAATATACATATTTTCGATAAATTTAAAATAGAAAAACATGTAAATGTGTATAAAAATATGCATAACGGTTTAAAAGTAAAGGAAAACGGCCATCGTGGCTGTTACGGCCGATTTTTGGCCCGTTACGTCGTTATGTAACGCCGCGACGGCCAGCGATTTTACTTTTGGCCGTGATATCAGCCCCTAACGGTATCGGAAGGCTCCGATACCGTTACGTAACGGCCGCAACGGCCCCGACGGACCAATTTTTAAATCCTTGATCGATATCAGTTCTCCGATGGCTACATGAACGAGTTGTTTAGCCAGATGTAGAGACACAAGAAAACCTAGCACGCGCTCTCTGTCTCTTGTCCTAGTTGTTCACCTCATATATATATATATATATATATATATATATATCTATGTACCCGCCCACGGATATACTAAATTTAAATTTAAAGGCCACAGAAGTCGAAGATATGTGTTTGAGGAGTGATTTTAAAAATTAGGACTTTGGATGGCATGATTTTGAAAATTTGATCAATAGTCAGAGCTAAAAGGGTAATTGCACTGATTTGAGAATAAAAAATTTTGTACACGTCAGATAAAAAAGGTCTATGTAAGCGTCCATATCAGTAACACACCACAACGATATTACGATATTAGTGCCACGTCACCAAAATGTAACGGCCATTAACGGAACGGACTCGATATTGTAGGGGTAGGGAACATGTAGGAATTGATTTTCCGCTTTTAAATATATAGGACTCACTCGTATGAAACGACAAATATACGTTATTTCCGGTGTCACTTTCTCATTTTTTAAATCTTTCCGAATAAATTTTTTAAAGAATAATGTGAAATTTGTTTTAAAAGGACAATAATTGGTACTTTTATCACGAAATGCCTAAAGAAGTTATCAACTCGGCAAATGATCCGAGTGGTTTCTCTCGGATTTCTTTTAATCTGGAAAAATCCGGGAGACTTGTGAGAGCAAGCCGGCGCATAGAACCTTCTCCCATTTCCGACCTCGCTCCTCACAATAAGTCGCCGGTCTGTTCGACCAATTTTCCATGAGTATCTCTCGCATTTCACCTGCACGAATTTTCGATAGTCATCCATCAGACCTTCCTCAAATTATATCTTGGCCTACGGTATTCTCTCAAATTTCTATCATTCCATTGCTCAACCCACCACTCTCTCGAAAATTAACGGGGCGTTTGGTTCGGATAATGTTATATTACGGTGGAAAGTTAGATTACAGAGAAAGTTATTAGATTACATAAAATGAAGTTTGTAAAATAAAATTGTTACATTTGGTAAATATTTTAGATTTATGGGAAAGTGATTGGGAATGTAATATAATAATAGTTGATGCCTTCACCCAAAAAATAAAAAGTTGATGAAATTTCATTTTCCGGTAATACCCTTACTTGCCATTGGACAGTACACGTGAGTACCGGAGGGAGGAAGGCGACAGAGAGGGGTAAAACGGGGTGAACTCTTATGGGTCCCACATGTAATCCCATAATACTACCCTTACTCTCTGCAATCACTTTCCTGGAATGTTACTTGGGCTCGAGAAAAAGTTTGCAAGCCCGAGAATATCAAAATATGTCCAATTTCTTTCCGTAAAAGACAATGTAAAATGTCAATTTTCCATAGAACCCTTTCACTTTACATTGAATCAAACATGCCCTAAAGAAATTCTTGTAAGTCTGTAGAAAATTCCATTGAAGGGCTGATTTCCATCTTTTCTTCCAGCCGCCTTATTTTACAAACGCACGGAGACGAAAACACGCGTCATTTTTTCCTTTTACTGAGGAAGAAGTCAATCCATCTTTATTGACACGTCAACAATTGAAACTTACATTTTCCATGCAAGCCCAATTCCTTGACCAGTCAAAACGTCATTCCAAACTACTGTCACGACGTCATTTGGTACATGCTATTTGACTCGAGTGAAATGAGGAAATCCCATGCTTAAAAATTTTTGTCTTTTTGTGTGACGATTTGACTGAAATTCAATTAGTAAGAATTATGGAAATCTGTGTTACATGCTCAATTAAAAAACGTCACATCAGTTTTTTTTTTTTTTAATTCTAGCATATTTTCTTCTTCACCAAGCGACACAGTTAACCCCTCCTTTTGATTTTTCGACCGGCGGCTAGCGGAATTCGATTTGCCAATTGCCATTTTTGTTCATTTCTTTGGTATCCTAAATGAGTACGATAAGGAATGCCATAGTGATTTATCCAATTAGGCTTAGTCCATTAATCAAAATTCACATCTGCTGTCATAGTGAGAATTGTAAACAGAATGACCTCGGCCCTTTTAGTTGCCAGAATCAGTGTGAATAAATATTTCGATCGCGTCATTTTGAATAAATTTGAGTGTGAAAAAAAAGTCAAGCCTCAAATATTTATTTATATATCTAACTTCTCGAGTAATTGTCTCGGAAATGGATGTAAGACTGGATAATTATAGGCGGAAGTCCTATATGTTTATCGTTTTTTCGATTGAGTCACATAAATTTGAAAATGACTAACTTGGTCATATAAGACCGTCACACTTTCGGTCTAAATTTAACTGCTCCGTTAACGAAAAGTGACGATTCTGACTAAAAGTGCGACAGAATTAATTTTATAGGACTGAATTAATTATTTTTAAAATTATAGGACTCAATCACAAAAAAAAAATGTGAAAAATCTCCAATATCATTTTCCCCATATAAGACACTTTTCTAGTTCTTATCTATTTCCTGACAGTGATGGGTTCACAAATTTTGTTCTAAGAGGAAAAGTTCATAGAAGAGTAAAATGATGAATTATGGGGCGTAACAGGATAATTTATTATAAGATTGAATAAAATTAAATGAAATATATATATTATTAATGATTTTCTCGATTTGTCCCTTAAGCTCGAGAAAATATGTAAAATATAAAAATTATACTGATTTCTTTGTACTTTGATTAAATTATTTTATTTCTCTCTCTAAAAATCGTCGCTACAAATACTACACATTATTTCTTGCAAGTTAGGTCATGCCGAAAAATCAGAAGACTCAATCATGTAGAAGATGGAACCCAGCAACGTCACACAATCATCTGCCTAAGACATTTTAGACTCCTCAGTTCGAAGGGAAGAAGAGAGATTTTTGAGACCACATTCCAAAGTGAGCTGCTGTTAGGGAGGAAACCATGCCTACTACCGACCAGGCGGCGAAACCTCATGCAGTCTGCTTGCCAAGTCCTCCTCAGAGCCACGTAGCCGCGATGCTGAAGCTCGCGAAGCTCCTCCACCGGCAGGGCTTCCACATCACCTTCGTGAACACGGAGCTCAACCACGGCCGCATGGTCAGGGCCCGGGGAGGCCGGAGCTTCCTAGACGGTACTCTACCGCCGGACTTCCAGTTCCTGACGATCCCCGACAGGAGTTGTCGTTCTGACGCCGATGATCTTGACGTTCTGAGCGAGTCCTGCAGGAACCTCATGAGGGCTCCCTTCGTCGACCTTGTCCGGAGTCTGAACCGGAGGGCGGCGCATGACCCGAACTTCCCCGCGGTCTCTTGCATCTTGTCGGACTGTCTCATGACATTCTCGACGGTTCCAGCCGGCGAGGAATTCGGCTTACCGGTCGTCAACTTCTGGCCCGTCTCTGCGTCCACCGTGATGTGCTTCCTGCAGTATCCCGAGCTCTTGGAGAAAGGTCTCATTCGCATTGAAGGTACCGAGAATTGTGTATTTCTCAAATAGCTCATTCGATTAAGTTATTATTCTTGAAGAAAGATCTCATTCCCCTTGTGTTTCTAAAAGCCAGATTCTGATGGTCCTTCAAGTGGCGGCCTTGACGCGGTGGTTGATTGGATTCCGGGCATGAAAAACATGAGACTGCGTGACTTCCCAAGCCTTGTTCAAAACACCGAAGTCGATGAAACTCTACGCCACCTTGTCCTCGATGCTATCAAGAGCGGCGAAGGAGCCGTGGCGATGGTCATTCACACTTTCGAAGCCCTCGAACAGGACGTACTGAAAGCTCTTTCATCCATGCTTCCTAAGCCGGTTTATGCAATCGGTCCCTTGTCTCTACTTCTTGAACAGATCCCGGACGAAGAAAATCGTGCCAAGAACATCCGGTGCAATCTGTGGGAAGAGAATACCGAGTGTCTTCGATGGCTGGACTTGAAGGAACCGGGCTCTGTACTTTACATCAACTTCGGAAGCTTTGCATGTTTATCGCCTGAGCAGGCAACTGAGCTTGCCATGGGAATTGCTGAGAGCGACCATTCATTCCTGTGGATAATCAGGCCCGATCTGGTGAATGGAGACGGTGCAATTTTGCCCCAAGACTTTGCTGAAAAGGTTAAGGAAAGAGGTTTCACGACCGAATGGTGCCCACAGGAGGAAGTTCTCAACCACCCATCAATCGGGGGATTCCTGACTCATTGCGGTTGGAACTCAACGGTTGAGAGCCTATCCGCCGGGGTTCCCATGTTGTGCTGGCCCTACTTCACCGACCAGAATACCAATTGCCGGTTCATCTGCGCAAACTGCGAGATCGGGCTGGAGATCAACCATGATGTGAAGAGGGACGGGGTGACAAGCCTTGTGAGGGAATTGATGGAAGGTGAGAAGGGAAAGAAAATAAAGGAGAGAGCTTTAGAGTGGAGGAAATTGGCACAGGAGGCGACTGGTCCGGGCAGCTCGTCTTCGAGAGACATGGATCGACTAGTCTGCGAGACATTATCGAAATAATTAGCTCACATCATGTTTTAGTTTAATGTCAGTTGTCTGTCTTATTGGACTATTTGATAAAACTAAGTGCTTGGTCGAAATAGAACAAAAACAATGAAATTATATGTTCGCGATTTTACAATCGAAATATGCAAGTGCACGTGTCAGAACAAGTAATAAAGTGATGAGACCGAATATTGCACCCAAAGAAATCTAATTTTAAAATTCGACTAATTATTAAAATTAAAACAATTACCCTTATTCAAAGAGATAAAAGTGAAGTCAATTAAATATAAGAAATCAACCAAAAAATCAAATAAGGAGAATTCAGATTATAAAAATCTAAGGATCGCACTTCTCCTAGTCGTTATTCTAATTTCGATCTATCTCTACTTATGCTGCCAATTAATTAATATTACTAACTTAGGATTCGATTCTCGCTTTACACAACTCTCACTTGTAGTAAGACCATACTCTCAAAATAGTGTTAACTTACTTTTATCTCTAGGTGGTTAATCACGTGAAAGTCCTTCAAGCTTCAACCCTGATAAATTACCTAGGGTAATCAGGTATTTCTCTATCCCTCTCACGAATAATCATGTCTCTCGACTCGAATTAACCTAAGTTATATTTTACCTGATTTAACGTAATATTCCTCTCTCGAGTTCAATTAAATTTCCACTTCAGCTTAATTATTGATCAGGCAATTAAGTTATATTAAAAACAGTAAAAATATAAGCAACACAATTAATCAATAAGCATAATTGAGATAAACATAAAATTAAAATAAACAACTAAGTTTCATTGGTCACCTTAGAATGAAATGCTTAGTTCATGATGGAATTAAAAACTAACAACGTCAAAAGTAAAGAAAACATGACTCTAATGATAATAAGGGAAGAAATAAAATTATGCAAACTAATTTGGTGTCTCGTCTTCCCAAAATGTCTCTTCGTCGACTCCTGAACGTCTTCAGCCAAGGGATCCAAGGTAGTTTTTTTCACTCTGGTTTCCTATTCTTTAAATAGAAATATTTTTCTTCGCTAATATCTCTCGAAATCATGTTCCCTCTAAATCTCAGTTCCAAAATATCTCTAATAACAAAAGAAAAATATTTTAATTGTCTTGTGAACATTCTCAAGGATTCTCTAATGATTCTTCATCCTTCAGTCGAAAAACTTGATACTCCTATATCCAGCAGATTATGACAGAGTGTCGTGACACCATGTTGCGATAATATGAAACAAAGAAAAATAGACAAAATGAAATCTTCTCTGATTTATAATAAAACATTGTCATGACATTACTGACAGCATATAATCATTGATTTCCTCTGTATCTTCTCAGGTGCCGATTAACTTATAATCTGTAAAATAATCCCAACTCAATACCTAACATCACAAAATACCCATAGGTACAAGAAAATATCAAAAAGAGACCAATGAGCATTCTACCGAAAACAAATATAAATTTGACTTCAACTCAAGCTTTCACAATCATTTAATATTCAAAAGTGACTTAATAACTATTTTTCCTAAATTATCGAAAAAAAAAACTCTATTTTTCCTAGAGTTATCACCATGGAAGTCCCACCTCGAAATATGACAGCAACACCCCGAAACTAGACAGAATTGCTATGTTACAAGGCTCAACTGCATCGATGAAACCTCGGAAAAGGAGACAGAATATCGATATTACATGATGGGAGTGCTCATTCCTCCAGAATTGCACGCCCGAGATTAGCTGCCAGGCCTAGCCTTACAGAGTTGAGGGCATCTGAGGGCAAGTCGGGTTTGATGAAGCCCGGATGAAGCCTAGCTGCGGACAGCTCTTGCAGTTTGTTCAACAACAGGTTGGTGTTGGAAACGCTCAGAAGAGGCCGATCCTGCCAATTAAGTAGCTTCAACTGCAGAAAAAGCATACACAGCAGCAGCAGAAAAAACACGTTATCACTTCATGGATGGAACACATTCAACCCATAGCCTCATCCTCCTCCCAAGAACAAGCTTCATGGTTTCAACTTTCACGAGATATGGAAGAAAGCACTTTAGGTGAAATCTGTATTCTTTCAGGGGCCAATGGTTCTTGTCAAGCTCCCGAGAGTGTAAATGGGGCAATAAACGAAAATCTTAAAAGATTTGTGGGAGATGAGTCAGAGGTACAAGGAGAAAAAGAGCAGACACGGAGATGTAAAGCATTAGTTTAGCAACAAATCACTTCTTGATTAAATTGAATTTTTGAAATTTAACTTAACAAATGAAGTTTTCGCTTATTCTATGCTTAGATCTCTCATTTGATATCACTATCCTCCCCGGTCCCTTGCGTTTTCCACCATTAGTTAATCAACACTGTCATCCAATTATTAAGCATGTAATCTCAGCCAAATACTTTTCAAAATGTCATTTGTCCTGCATAGTCCACAATTCAATCTCACACAATTGCAAGGACTTACGGAATCGTTAAGAAGAGGCAGCCAAAATCGCTGAGGTGTTGAAGGGTTCCTCATAAGCTGCAGATAGATGAAAAGATGGAACATTACCAATCCATAACCAAACACAGCTCCCTCCTTCCAAGGGGAGATACATAAATAAGGGTTAACCCTCATAAATCACTCAATGCAGCAACGCCCTAACCTGATGATAACTAAGACCAACTTATTTTCGAACATATATTTATGGCAAATTTAGATAGTATTCTTAGAGAATAGGCCTTGGAAAACTCTGACCTAACTTGAATGATGAAGCTGAACAAAAAAAAAATACGCATAATAATGACGTACCGACATGAGAGACTCAACAGCTTGCTGAGCAGCAACTGCATTCTTCCCATCACCAATCTTCTGTAGCGACCTCTTGAAGTCCCTATACCTGTGATCATAGGACAATTTAAGTTTGGGATATGAAACCCAAATTAGGAGGGAAATGTTGAAGGGAGAGATTTACTTGTGCAGAAACTCAAGGCCACCAGCAGCTTTAGATTCAGAGCCCAACAACTCGATTAGACCTTCCCATTGCTGTCATATATCAAGGGAGGGAATACAAGTGATGTAATTCCAGGGCAAGATCAAGGATAACTGATCAAACGAATACTGGAAGCATCTCATTACCTTGAAACTTTCATCTGAAATTGATTTTCCCACAGATGCGAACAACTGCTGAGCAATTTTATTAAGACGGAATTCATCCTGAGCTTGTTGAAGCCAGTATACTCCAGAACCCTTTCGACCATGCTTCCAATGATACACTCCAGCCATCTTTTACATCAACAAGGAATGTTCTAAGCAGCAGTTCTGAAGCATATCCAAGCAATGAAGAGAAAACTACCAGTGTACTTCACATGAAATTTTCGGCAGTGTAGGGTGAATTAATTGCGATCGACATGGGTATAGGATAGAAATGAAACTGGTAATAGGGTAGGTTTCGGGTAGGTACCAATAAAATTAAGGTAGGTTCCATGTAAGAAATCAAAGAGCCGTCTGTCCGGTTCTAGTTCCAGTGGACATGGTACCCGAAACCGATACCGGAACCGGCTATACAAAAACTGGTTTGTGCAGTTAATTTCAATTCGTTAAAACTCTAATTCTCAAGTTATTTGAACCATTGGATTCCTAACTCAACGAACTTTAATTTGACATAGTAATTATGCATATTTAATGAATTTATTATATCCAAAATACCACAATAACTTAGAAATCAATATTAAGAACAATCAAATATACGAAAAATATAGGGAAAATTTGCCTCATGGATACAAAATCTTGCAGATGTAACACCCTTTTAGAAAAAAACTAAAAAAATGTTAATTAACAGTGCAATAACTTTGCAAAATATAACAATTTTTGTATAAACAGTGAATTTTTCTTTAACACCATTAATTGTTGCGGGCGTGGCGCTATACCATGAATGCTGGTGTGGTGCTATGCAATAAAATTGCTCAAGTGACACATCCAATAATTATTTTTACTTACAATTTAAAAATAAATTAAAAATAAAAAATAAAAAAATTAACAATTTGTACCAATAAGTGACATTTTTTAGTTTTTATACCAAAATATTACATTTTGCAAAGACTGTGTACTCTTAGGGTGATTTTCCCTTAAAAAACCTAAAATGAATTGTAATATATTGAATTATAATAAAATAAGTCAGGTAAATTAATAAAAATTGTAAGAATTCTCCACACCCGATTACTCAATGGCAATTAGACAATGAAAGACGTGAAAATAATTATGTATAAATAGTAGGAAGAAAAAAAAAATAATGAACAAATTCTAACATGTGAAACTTGTGGTAAAATACAAATTCTTTCTAGATTCAAAAGGTAAGGTAGGAGCCGGATCCAAAACTTTGATCCGGACTTAAATATGGTAGGGTTCAAGTACCATAAAAAAAACCAAGGACCTGAGCCCAATCACCCCCAGTAATCAATTCAAGCTTCAAGGTAACTGAAGAATTTTAATTCATGAATGGCATTCACACATGCACTAAATGATTTTATATGTTAAAACTATGAAAGGAAATCAGACAAAATTCAAATTTCATGAAAAAAGTGTATCCGGACCTATCACCCCTAGAATCAATTCAAGCCTCAAGGTAATCAAAGAATTTTAACTCATGAAAGGCATCCACACATGCACTGAATGATTTTATATGTTGAAACTATGAAAAGATATCGGACACAGAATTCAAGTACCTTCATTATATTAGAGCTGCAGTCATCAAGATCATACAAACGGCAAATCTCCAGATTCTGCTTTACCAAAAAGAAGCATGAATCACAGAAAGTGATAATAGTCATGATAAGATAAACAAAACATTAGTGAGCAAAAGCAAGATATGAAATGATGAACAAACTTTCCAAATCAATTACCTTGAGCAGCAGTTCTTTATGTTGAACAGGTTGCTTATACAATAAAATCTCCAACAGACCCACTCCATGCTTCATGCATGAAGATAAATAAACAGGAGCAATCTGCACAAATAAGAGCATCAGGGTTAAAGAAACTTTGTCCTTTTATGGTTTGGGGTGGGGGGGAATGGTTGTCCTTTCCAACATTACTCAATACCAAATAAATAAGAAATATGTCAACAATGAACAATTTAAATAGGATCCCATGACATAATCCGACTAATAATAATGACCTCTTTCATGGATAAAATTGATAAAGGCAGAAATAAAATGGAATTGGACCATTGGCTCTTGCTCTAATTCAATCTAGTGTGTTACTTATTTTTTATAGGTTTGGTTCAACCTTCCACTGTACTGACATAACAAGAAAATGCACCGGGAATTCATCAATGCAAGATGTTCCATTCTTCACAATGGAAGGAACTTTCATATTATGTAAGGAGCCGCCTTTTATTGTCCACAGCTCAAAAAATCACATTACACCATCATATTATCTTCACGAACATCAAAAAAGTTACTTTATGAAAAATTAAGGCATTACAGAACCCCTGCTAATATTTTTATTTTCCACAATCATATATTGTTGGGATTCTGTTTCATCCCAATATGATTAATGATACTACAGTATTGTGACAAACAAGCATTAAAAGTACGATAAGATAGCTTCCATCCAGGCTTCAAAAAACATAGTCATATCACAGAAAATTTAAGCAGAGAACCCTTCAGGTTATTAATTAATAATTTAAATACACATGAAATTTTCCAATAAAACAAACTGCACTCACCTGCCAAGTTAAAGCATGAGACGAGAGAACTTGTGCATAAACAAGTCGATGGAGTTCCTCCATACTAATTCCACCTAAACTATAACGCTCTTCACGCAAAAGAACCTCCGCTTCATCGCTTCCAGCAGTCAACAATTCTATTGCATGCGCGACCATCCTAATCATAAGTGAAATAGAAGTTATATTGGCAAAATAATCTCAAAATTGGTTTACTGAGAAAGTCTAGCACATTAGTCTCAATTTCGCCACAAACTAAAAAAAAAAAAAAATCTTCAATAGATGAACCGCGTAAATTGGATAAAAAGATGCATACAAAATTCTATCAAATAAGAGTAGGTATTTTACAGCTTACCAAGGGCCAAACTCCTTCGAGCACTCCGCTAGCACAACCTAAACCATTACAAAATGAGCATGAAGTTCGCATGGAGCATAAGATTTAAAAGGAATACATACATATACAGCTCAAACCATAATCATTACCTCAGTGTTTTCTCCAAGAATTCCAATTATGACTCTCATTAACTTGTGAGAACTGGACATAGGTTTCAACTGGATACACTTCTGGGCTAGGCTGTACATGCTTTCCAGGCCCTGAATTTTGGAAGAATAATATGTATTAACGCCAAGAAAAATTAGAGCCTAGAGCTAAGAAAACATCAGCATGGAATTTGTAAAAGTCAACTGTAGTCTGTCAAAAAGAAAATTCATAGAAAGTTACCACTGTAACTGGCTTAATGTAAAGGAAGTGAGAAACACACAACTCCAGCCAGTGAGAGGTTGCTGCCGAGAGGCTATTTGTGCTTCCCAGCAGGACTTGAAGCAAATTCTTTAAGCCCACCTGAGTCTGGACATGATGGCACTGAATCCAAAATGGACTACAGTCCAGCTTGGTGATTTGTCCCCTCCACTTCTCCCATGCCTAATCAATTTGAAGGTATAAAGGGAAAAATAAACAGGACTATACCAAAAATGATTTCCAGCTTACTTTCTGATTGACAATACCTTGATGAAATCAGGCTTAGCTTTGTAGCATTCCCCTAATCTCCCAGGTTCTAGTTCTGGGCGCATGCGTGGCATCTTTGAGATTAGAACAGCTACAGTTTCTACTAATCCATTTTCTGTCTGTCAATTACGAATAAATAAATTCAGCATCAGTAATATTCACACAGATTTAACTCATTTCTCCTTCAAATAGTAATATGTTAATTCTAGAGTTTCATTTAAGATGATATCAGGGTTTAGCTCACATGAAAAAGGAAATGGGATCATTGGAAACAAAAGAAACAAGAACCTAAATATACAATATAAAAGCAGGTGTATTAATAAGCTAGTTGTGAAACATTAGAGGCATTGCACTCACTGAATTTCCATAACAGAAGAAGAAGCATAATGATAATAGGGTGACTACCAACCTCACGATTGCTGAGCTGATCCAACTGGTAAGATCCGTGTAAGCGTAACATCTTTACCTGTCCAAAATAAAGATGATAATATACTCTATTCACTAATAAACACTATGATAAGCACCATCTATTCTTGTATACACCAGTGATAAGAATTGAACCACAAGCTCTTGGTTCCATTTTAAGGGCAAGGGCCACTACAATGGACATTCCTTCTCAAATAAAAGGATTTTTAGTAACATGAAAGTACAAACATGCAAAGCACTAACCACAATCTCTAGCCAGCCAACTGCTAATGCCGATGCTATCATCTCCCAGTATTGAGGATCATCCTCAATGACCTGCATACAGTTGATCACCCCTATAAGTATTCGAACAAAGATAAGGTTTAGTTGAGAATTACTAGGTTTGCGAGAACAGTTGCATGAACAACAGAGCTGAGTAGTTAAACTGAGGTAAGAAGTCTTATGAAGAAAGAAATCACAAGCATACTGGTAAATTGATGAGCTCATTCTGAAAATTCATGAGCTTCGAGTGGACGGTCCCGTATACACCTGCGAAGAGGCCATCATAGTCCTACCAAAAGCACCCATCAGAACACATCCGACAAAGTAGAGCATCAGAAACATAAGACTCTGATTCCACAATATGTAATATTCAGGCAGATAAATACAACAGAACTAAGAAAAATCATACAGCTAGCCAATCAACAAGACGCTCAGGTAGCCATGCTTGAGAAAGCTTATCTGCATAAAACATCTCCATCAACTCCCAAGCAGCCTTTAAACATGTTGGCTCCTCACTTTTCTACAATCCAAATTTCAACTAAATAAGCAATATTCATGAAGCAATAGCTCATGGCAAGAGCACTGAGATATTGTAACGGCATATATAGTGGTAACTTACCTTCAGAAATGTTTTCGGGTCTTCAATTAGACTACTAATGGAGGATTTTGTATTGCCAAGAAGCGAGTTAATGTCCTTGCTATACTCCATCACATATTCCCACCTACAATTTCACGATGAAAAGTAGTAGTAAGATTTGGAGGACCCTCATCATGCTTCCCATCATCTTTTAGTCAGAAATCCTAAAAATTTTCAGAAACATTAAAAAAAAAAAAAAATTGGAGCTCACTATGGCATGATGTCACATTATCATCGGTATAAAATGAAATTGAAAAACAATTTCTTTTCGCTGAATGAAAGTGAAACAAAATTATATATAGCTGAAACATGTTAAAACATGGTACTGCCGAAGTAACACAAGTGACATCAGCTCAGACAACATCAAGGCTGCAAAAACTAAGTTATGCAACAGAAAATCAACGCAAATCGCCACCTTCGTATGTAAATTCACAAGATTTAACATAATAAGAGCGTAATAGCAAATTGTACTAATTAACGAAAGCCAACGGAAAATTGATCAGAAGTATTCAGTACTTCCCAGTGAAAATTGAGACTACCATTCAAGGTGGTAAGGCGAGTGGCCAATCTTTGAAAAACTCGACACGGAATTCCTCCGATTCTGGAGCATCGCGAATGGCGAAACTGATCCGTACACGATCCTCCGCCACTGAGCATTGCCGATTTCTCCATCTCCACCGTCGCCGAGCTTCACCTCAACAACTTCGCCACCGACTTCGGCTTCCAAGGAGGGCTGAGAGAAGAGAGAGACCCGAAGAGAGTTGCCGCGGGACCAGCAGATAGAGATGCAAGGGGAGAGAGGCGAGCGGAGAGTGTGGCGGAGAGGGTATATAGGAGGCTGCCTGTGGCCTGAGGACAGCGGGACAAGCTCGCCGGCGGTTGGCGCGGTCTCCGGCATCGGTGGCAGAGCAGCGGCTGTCTTTCCTGGCGGAGGGTTTAGGGTTTTGGAGAAGATTTGAAGGCAGTGCAGAGCTAATACTGACTGACTGCCCGCCCTGTATTAACTGGAGGAGGAGGAGGAGACCTATTGCAGACTGATTAAGAGCGGGAGACTGAAGAGTGGAGATGGTAGACGTGCTCTCTCTCTCTCCCCCCAGGTACAATCTCAAATGCAAACACTACCATGTTAATAACTTTCGCACCATAAAAAATAGCTTGATCAAAGAAACTTGTATCTGTCAAAATTCAAGTTTAAAGAATCTCTTCTACCACATTTATTGAAACTTCGACTTCATTAAATTGTATAAAAGTGAATTTTGAATTACCAAACCATTGTATTTGGTGGCAGTTGGTGCCTTGACTTGGAGGACAGTTTCCTGAACTATGTATTTTATTCAGTTTATCCAAAGTGGTCGTGATTAAAATTGAACATGAAAGTGATATTAGGATGGTAAACGATACACACATAACCATTTTTTTTTCCCTCATTTTCTTTCCATCGCTTGTAGTTGTTTCACTTGGCTCGTTTCCTGTCTCACCTGCCCTGAATGTGACCCGAATCGGACCGTTAGCGGGCTACCAACCCTCTGAATCTGGGCAGGCAAGGTTGGCAGTCCCAAAATCCCTAGTTAAGAGCTACATTACTACAGTTAATTGGTCAAAAAGAAGGTCGTGAAGAGAAGAGAGAATAAGTAGGCATGCGAAGTTTCACAAATAAAAATTAAACTCAAAACATCTTAATATTATATTGATCGTAAGATTTCTTGCAATTAGCTTGTAAACTCACAAAAGCTGAAAACGGAAAAAAGGTAGTCAATGCGCGTGTTGAGATGCTCTTGAGGGTTAAAATGTAGTTTGATTGATTTTGGAAGCAGCAATTTCAAAACCCAGAACACATACTTAAAGTTGTATCATAACTCAGATCATACCATGTCATATAACCGATAGCCATTCCTTCCACCTTTTCTTCTCGCATCACAATCTATACATCTCCGGAGATTCTTCTATAAAACAGGTCCCAGGATGTTCTTTCTAGACCAAAATACCCGTTGAGTTCTTGTATGAGCAACCGTGATCAACCTGGGACCGTCATCTTGTTGATTTGCTACTTATTCACCGAGTCTAAAAGGGGTACCTCTTGCTGTAGACACCTGAATCCATACCCAAGGAGGTGGCAGCATTAGGACATCAATTTCCAGGACCCGAAGTGCGGAGACAATCCTTGATCAGCTCCTCAATCCTCCTCTTCATCAGCTTATCCTTGACACCAGCGAGCATGTTCCGATAAAACATCTCCAACCTCACAAGCTTCCCCCGATCAGCCGACTCCAACATGCTCTCCCATTCTCTTGCAATGTCAAAATCCCCAGAACCTCGCAGTGAAGCAGGAACATCACTCTCCTGAAAAGGTCTCCCAAAAATCGCCCCATGAAGGATACCAGCATATCGCTCCATGGAAGAGAGCTTTGACTGGAGAAGGTTGATCTCCTCTCTCGCTGAAACCAACTTTTTATCCATCTCAGTGGCATTTTCTGAGCTTGCCTCGTTATCTTGCTCTTGCGAAGGTTCTGGTTCATCTTTGAAGTCCTCAGACACAGGTGGCCACAGGACAAGGGTCGGAGCAAAGAAGTCGATCATTTGCCCATTCCCTAGGACCCCGCTCTGTCCTCGGCCCCAAGCCCAGATCGTATACCCATCATTTGCAAGGAGGACCGTGTGGGCAGCCCCACACGCAACCTGCACAGCGGCCGGGAACTT
This sequence comes from Lagerstroemia speciosa, assembly GCA_037672795.1. NCBI lineage: Eukaryota > Viridiplantae > Streptophyta > Magnoliopsida > Myrtales > Lythraceae > Lagerstroemia > Lagerstroemia speciosa. The sequence goes on from CM075292.1 coordinate 2,271,264, forward strand.
GGGGCCACGGGGACCACCACAGGGTATCAAAATTGGAGAAACCGCATCACCTGTCTCAGTTCCTGCAAAACAGGCACTAGGACATAGACCAAGGCCCTTCTCCATTCCCCATGACCTCACCTCCCCTTCCAAGGAGACCACACTCGTGTGAAACAGTCCACAATCAACAGATACAAGGTATAAATCCTCAGGCAGCTCCTTCACAGGCTCCGGCACTGAAGAGCTCTGGACCGTTCCATGCCCAAGCTGTCCATTCTCCCCCAGTCCAAAAGTCCAGCAAATACTTTGCAGATTATTACTCGACCTCTTCCTATGCGTCAGCAAGGCTGTATGAAAAGCCCCACAGGCAACCTCGTAGACTGTCCAGGGCGAGTCCGAGGTAAAACTCTGCACAATCTCAGGACGAGCTCTGCTTTTGTTATCTCCAAGCCCAAGCTGCCCATGATTATTGTTACCCCAAGAGTAGCACAACAGGTTGTCTCCTTTGTATATTTCTCCAACACTAACTAAAGCCATGACATGCTCATTTCCACAGGCAACTTTAACAACTGTGTGCCCGTGAAAATCCAGGACAGGAAATGGAGTTGGAGAGCTTATGAAAGAGAACTGCCCTTCACTGGTGTTTTCTTGCTGGGGGCAGTTCCCCCACATCCAAAGGACACCAAGGTTGTCCACAGCAAGTGACATCATCCCTCCTGCTTTCAACAAGCAGACCTGCCGAAGACAAAAAAGGATAAGAGGTCTAAGGTAGCTTCTCGAGCAACTAGAGGGATGAGATGCTTGTCGTTTAATAATTACCTTTGAGGGAACTCTGCTCTTTGGTTCAGAAACTTCTTCCAGAGAACCAGGAGAGCCCAGTTCATTGAACCCATCCATCAAATGAGGAACCACACTGTTCTCTCCATCATAACCAAGCTGACCATCCATGCAAAAGTCAAGGATGGGCTTGTATTAACATCACGGCAATCATGAAAGATCAACAAAGAAAAAAATGTTGGTTGACAAAGGATACAGATGTTGCAGCCCCAGCTCCAAACCGATCCATCATCTGCCATAACATGACATAAAAGAATAGCGTTTAAGTAAACTTTCACACCTAAAAAAGGAAAGCAGAGTGATAGAGAGAGCAGTTTGGTCTAATAGTATACCTTATTTGACCGAATTATCATCCCTAACTGTTCTTTTTGTAGTAAGAACACACATTAGCAACCTTAATGTCCAATTACTTGCTAAGCAGAGCATCTTTCCACGATTTCTATGCTCTTTCGTTCTACTGTCAATCATTGAAATCTTGCTCATGCAATAATGCTCCATCCTATTAGCTATAAACATGAGTTTCATTGTTTAGCCTCAAGATGCATGTCTCAAAAATGTGGAGCTGGAGGAAACCTCATATGGCAATGAAAGTAAAGAATATCTAGGAAATGGAAGATGGTTTGACTAAAAATGCAAACTTGAACATTGCATTCCATTTAAGAGACATTATGATACCAAACACTTCTTCATCATGTTCGATGATATTCAGGTAAGTTTCCATCGTCTAATCAATCCAAATTATCAACTTGTTTAGTTCTTATAAAAGGGGCAGTTTTCTGTGGAGTTTATTCGCCAATGACAGATATTTGTAGCGCAGAAAGAGAAGACAGATAACTTGCAAAATTAGTAATAACTATAAAACTAACAGCAGAGACTTAAACTATTTGAATCCAATTAAGTTAAAATCTCAAAAATTGTCTGATAAGAGATAGAACCTTAAAATACATTGAAAATCAACATTAGAGAGTTGAACAAACCTGCAAGTGCAAGACTATGGTAAGAGCCAGCAGCAATCCCAACAAACTTGAGCCTCTTCTCCTCAGATAACCTGAAATTCACCTGAACTGGGGAAAGCTCATCTGACTCCGATCCGGTCCCGAGCCGCCCAAACATCACTCTTCCCCATGAATACACACGGCCATCCCCTGCATGGTTCCCACGTGACTTGAGAATTCGAAGGGACCATAGCTAACTCCCTCGATAGACAGCTTTCAATTATTGCAGAAACTCAAAGGAAAAGCCCGTCTTCAGCTGGACTAAAATACGTCAAATTTACCCACAAAGGGGTGCCATTGCAACTGCGTTAGAAACCCCCAAAGAATTCAAAAGTTCAGAAATTCAATGTCATAGCAGAGTTCAGTCACAAGTATTATCAGTTCGAAATTATAAGAGGCACTTCTCTGGTTCAAGAAACAAGTATGACCAATGGGTAGTGCTGCCCTGAGTTACCCGACAGGGCGAGAGTATGAGCTTCCCCGGCGGATATGGCAGTGATTTTTCGGGACAAATCACTGGAAACTGAGGGAATCTCTGAGCCTTCCATGGTCACGTGCTAGCAGATGGAGAGAGGATTCATATGCTGTGTGTTCGATGATATGCCGAGCAGCCGCGGAGTGAGTTTCGGTGATCGTCTCGGTGCCGCTGAATGAATGACATCTTGCCGGTGCCTCTCTGAGTGGGTTAAATCGTAATTATCTGCACATGCAGAGGCAAAGAGATAAGACGAGTTATCCTTTGCTCAAACTCCCAGGAGAAACACAGAGGGCAGATTGCAGGTGGCATAGCCGTCAGGTCTTGTATGCTTGAGATACCGAAATACCGTACTATGAAAAAATAATTTTTTAAAACTGTTTTATACTATTAAGGTATCACAATTTTAATATACGATCTCATTTTTATACTGAGATCTTGTATTGAAGATGCGATCTCAATACAAATATAAATTTAGTTGACAGAAAAATGAAGATTGACTGTAAAAGCGGAAATTTTATTTATACATAAAATTGCATATTGAAGATATAATTTCTAGGCGATTTATATTTGTTCTTTACTAAAAAATACATAACAAATATGAACTGTTTATATTTGTTAAGAGATCGCATCTTGAAAATATGATTTCTTTACAAAATTGAGTACGATCTCTCAATTGTATATAAACGAAAATAATTTATAAGCAACCATTTTTAAAGAACCTTTTCCTTTAGCTACGGTATTTTCGCACATTCCTCTTGTACATTTTATGGTATTTGATCCCATTTTTATGAAATAATTTTAAATAATTTTATCTAACAGTAATGTAGTGAAAAAATTAGCTAAATTACTCTAACTATTAATAATTAAGGTAATTGTTCGGTTTATTAGCATAAATTTATTATTATATCACAATATGTTCGGCATTTTCTCATGTTACTTAGTGATGTACGATCATTTGAAAAATTTCTCATTTCCTACATATATGATCAATATTTAAGTTTTGAGTTCGAAAATTTCCCTGCTTAATCTAAAAATCAGACTTCGTTCGAAATATGTATTATACCTCAAGTTTCAGATACTTATTCTTTATTGCTATTGAGAAATACAGTTAGGATGATTTTCATATTCTTTTATTAATTTGCTCACAAACTTTATTATAATTTAGTATATTGCAGTTAATTAAATTTATATTTTAAATATGATAGACTCGTTAAATATAAATATTAAGTATTGAGTGTTAATTGAAAGTTTGTCTAGGTAGGGGTATAATAGTACAAACAACTTTGAGAATTAAAGTTCACCAACGATTGAAGTCAGTGGTAGGGACTAGTTTCATTGTGTGTTAATATTGCAGGAGAGGGAAAAATGAGAGACGGAAAAAATACTGTATTTTTAATTTTTTTTAAAAAAAACTATTTGCTGAAATACTGTCAGGAGATTAACATGTGATGAAAAATTATAAATACTTTAATAAATACAATAAAAAAAGAAAACAAAATACCAAAACATCGGAGCCAAGTCTTCTAACAGGATAGAGCTCTCGTTGGTTCGTTATCTCGCCTTTTTTTTTTTTTTTTGGCTTTCTCTTTCGGTGGACCGTTTCGCCAATTTCATGGAAGTCCTGGCAACCTTCTCCACCTCTCCTCCTCTATCGAGAACGCACCTCTTTCGTCCTCCTTCCACCACAAGAGTCTCCTCCGCCGAGGCTCCCAATTTCTATTCTCCTCAGGTTCCCAACCCACCCTCTTCATCTTCCTTTCGTTTTTCTTTACATAGCAATTATCACCTTATTTGTTTATTAACAGCAGAATCTCTATGATGCATTAGACTGTGGTGTTGATGTTTCCTCTCTTAATCGTCCATCGCCAGGCAGTGTCAGTATCATGGAGGCTTCGTCTGAGTGTTGGAGCAGTTGCACCTGTAATGTGTATTGGCAGAAATGGCTGTGAAGGGGCGAATGGTTTCGGCGTACGTGGAAATTCTGGGCAGGGACTTTGGTTGCAGAAAATATGGAGGACCGGTGACAGCTTGCAGCTAGATGATTTTAAACAGAGATTCTCCGTTACATTTGTCCAGTTACTTGTTTGGGTGATGATGTTCACGTCACTTTCGTTTGCCATTGGCAGTGCCCCCTCATGTAAGTTTTTGGGTATTAGACCGTTCAACTGACAGTTACTCAGTTGAGGTTTGTCTGAAGTTTCGTAGGGCTGGCTGTTCATAGTTGTAATGATATTGTTATTCTTCGTCAATGGTTCTACACCCTGGCTGCTGTCTGCAGTGTTGCAGTTTGGTAAGCAAGCAAAAGATCTAGATCTCAATTGACAGCGATGACCAATGAGTTGTGCCAACAATATCTGTAGTTTGATATAAGATAGTTTCCCGTCTATCAGCTTATGAAAAATAATGATAGTTTCCTGTCTAGCAGCTTATAAAAAATAACATTGAGAATCTTATGCTAGTATATTGTTCATGCCATGTTCTTGATTTTTTTTTTTGTCATAAAAAACATGGCTTGGCGACTACTGCGCCTATATGTTGTATTTGGAGTGGGCCTGTTGCTGTAATTCTGGATGTGGATATTGTGCAGGGGCACTGACTGAAGAGAATTTGCTATTTCTGGAGGCATGGAGGGCAATTGATCGTGCATATGTTGATAAGACCTTTAATGGACAGAGTTGGTTCAGGTACAGAGAGAATGCTCTTCGTAATGAACCCATGAACACAAGAGCCGAGACATGTATGTACTTCTTGTTGCTCTGTGATTTTCTTTCCTTGATTCCTTCTCTTGGCCTTTAAGGATTTACACTGAAGTTTACATGCATTTAGAACTGCACAGGTATAGACTGTTGAGGTGGTCACTTGCAATTTGCTTTTCCCAATCAACTTCACTCTGATTTGCCACATGTTACAAGGTTTAGTTGATAAATGGATAAGATACATTTTTAATTTCAATGATGCCGGCAGTTTACTAATAAAAAGTGCAAGGCTTAAGGACAAAACACGCAGGACTTACAAATAAGGCAATCTCCCAATTCTCACATAGAGTTTCTTCTCTCTGAATATTAATATATTATATATATTTCAGATACAGCTATAAAGAAGATGGTTGCAACGCTAGATGATCCATTCACTCGTTTTTTGGAGCCTGAAAAGTTTAAAAGCCTGACGGTATGGAGCTTCTTCTACTTAGTATGGTGTATTCAAATAAATGGGGAGAATAGCTGTATTTTAAATAAGCATTATACTCATTGGATGCTAAAATAATCAATGTCTTGAATTTGCTGAAGGCAGTCTGGAACTCAAGGTGCTCTCATAGGTGTTGGACTGTCAATTGGGTATCCAGCAGGACTGAGTAACTCGTCTTCAGGGCTGGTGGTAATCTCTGCAACACCAGGAGGTCCTGCTTATAAAGCTGGAATCTCGTCTGGTGATGTTATACTTGCGATTGACAATTCACGTACAGAGAGGATGACCATTTATGATGCTGCTGAGCGATTGCAGTGAGTACTTTTACTGCTTTACTATCTTGATTCTTATTCCATCTTCTTCATCTTTTTACGCTGAATAATGTTACATGCTTCTGTAACTGTGGGGATTCTTTTGGCAAAAACTGTTTTTTTTTTTTTTTTTTGCCACACACTGGGATGCAGTTCATTCACATAAAGATGTCAATAATTCTGTCTTTTTTTAGTATGGATTTGTTGTGAAGTTCCATTTTAGCATAGTTTGGCATGGCTGCTTTGGTTTCTTTTTAGAACGTAGGTACTAGGCTCTATCAATCAATCTTGGACAATACGAATTTCAGAGAAGTGAATCCTAATATTCACAGCAAAGTTGGATCTGCGTTCTATTATGTAGTTGATAAACAGTGTTACATCAAGAGAAGCCGGCCTCCTAAACTGTAATTTATCTGAAGAAAAAGAGTAACACTTGCTGTTTGCTCCTCATTGATACGGCAAAAGAGCATGTGATATGCGATTAGTCTCAGATCCATCATATTGATAAATGGAATTGAGTTGTTCCATTATGTGTTTTCTGTCCATTGTCAAATTGGGTTTGCTCTTTTTTTCCATCAGTTTATCTATCTGAAGAATAACCTGAAAAATTCATAAATAATTAACAAAATAAAAGGAAAACAAAAAGAAAATGCACAAATGGTGGCCACTGCCTGCACCAACCCCAAGTCGGTGAGTCTAGGTGTCATAAAATGCACACAAGAAAAAATGTAAATGGGGATAGTGGTCACCACCTGGACCACCTCACTACTGTGGAGTGCAGGTGCCACACCAAAAGTGGAAGTAAGTTGCAGATCTTCTCATTTGGTACAACATTCCATGCACTGTTTCTGGTTTGCTTGGGAGCTTTTAATTCCCCTGGGGCTTGATTAGGTGATAATCTTGGACTTGATGTAAGTAGAACTCCTTTGAGCTGCTCGCTGGGTGACATGTTGATCTAACTGATGGAGAACTGCCCCTTACATGATAAGAAGACTGGCCATGTCCTGCTATGGTTGTCATATTTAAGACTGCATTTGGATAAAGTAGAGTATTTTTAAATATTTTGATATTAAAATCCGATGCCAGTGATTAAGTGAATGTTGGATAAAAATGGCAAATTGAGGAAAAGTGAAGCTTTGAGAATGCATCTGCTGCGTCTTATGACAAAAGTTTTAAAGCTGGTGCTTTTCTTCATTCGACACCTGCTGTTTGGCTTATTCCATTCTTCAATTTGATGGTTAAGCAAATATTTATCTCACTGTACTTTCACATTGAGAGCTTCTGTTCTGAGAGAATCCTTAAATATATGGCTTCATTGACTACCTTAGGATTCAAATGATCAGTGGCACGGTTGTGCATGTCAATAACTTATTTTATATTGGTTTTGTCACCTTTGCTATCATTTCAGCGGGGAGTACGTGTCCCCATTTTTTTCTTGTGGTGATAGCCTGTTCTTATAGCCAAAGCAGTAAAAACTTAATGTTTGCTTATGGTATCCAAGTGAGGAAAGATCAAATTTTGCCTTGCTGTACAACTCAGCCTTCAAAAAATTGATGTACTCTCCAACATAGATCGTATTGAAATTTCATGAATGATAATTTCCAGTGGATGTTATTACAACTTATGTCATTGCTAGTTTTAGGAGGGTTTTGATGCTAGATTTTGAGGAGGATATGCAAATGCCCTTCCCTTCAGTATGCTATGTCTTGTAACATAGAAATGCTGAAATGCTGAGGGCTTCTTTCCACTGCAGAAGCCAGATTTCAAGTATTAGAGAAATCTCTTCCCCACCCCCTACCCATGCCACTTATCTGTCTCTCCATGCAAGAAAGAAGCTTGCTGAGAGTATTTCTGGAGCCGAGAGTATTTCTTTGAAGGAATCTATCGCAGCAATATAGAACTGTGTAAAGCAATTTGAAGCACTCTTATAGCACATTCTTCTCTCATAATTTGGCCCTTGTGTTTCTCCTCTTTTTCTAAATCAGAAATTTGCTGGAGAATTTTTATTAGTTTACTTGATGCAGGAGAGTTGTTTTGTAGTAGTTAAATGTAATGTATGTACTTCTTTTCAGCAGTCTCATCCATATTCTTCTATGATATCAGCGAGGCCAACTACTTCTGTTCTTTCGTCCTCCAAACTCCATATTGGATTTCACTTAAAAACGTTCTAGCTTTTGAGAGGCACATGTTGGTGCTGAAAAGTAGTGGAGCCATCTCCATATCACTATCGTTCCTCTCCCTTTTGTTTTTCAGGGATTTACTAAAAATGATGTTGATTTTTCATTTGCACCAATTTCTAAATGCTTAAATCTTACATTGCTTATTAGTACATACTATATGTTTTGGACTTCAGGGGTCTGGATGGAAGTACAGTCAAATTAACCATTCAAAGTGGACCTGAAACAAAACACCTAGCATTGAAGTAAGTTGGAAATTTAACTGCCTAATTAAACAATTTGTCCATTCCCTAGTGTTGCTTAACTATCTTCAATTTTCTTCCCCAACATGACCTAAAGCCTTCAACTGACATATTGATACCATGTTGCAAATTGCAGAGTGATCTTTCTGTTGATTCTTTGGCTATATTAAGTGGGATTTGTATGACAAATTACTTCTCTGCAGGCGAGAGAAAGTATCACTTAATCCGGTCAAGGCGAGGTTATGTGAGATATCAAGCTCAGGAATTGATTCCCGAAAGATTGGTTACATCAAACTAACATCATTCAATCAAAATGCTTCTGGTACGCAAGTGTAGTTAGTGCATGATCTTTCTATTTGTTCATTTCTGAAATTAAAATAATTTATGATTTCACTGGCTCAGCAGTAGCACCAAAATCAACATGGGGGTAAGTGACAGAATGGAGACCTCCATCTTGATAATTACACAGCTCTAAGTTTTCTCAAATTTTTAGCCATATTGATTTTAGAAAAGTTATATATGGAATTGTTCTGTTGATAACTAGGGCATTGTGAGAAGATATGTGCAAGGTTTATTAAACTCAGATAACATTTCAACCAATAGAAATTATTAGCAGACCCTTCAGATGAATTTTATAATGCTTTACTTAATCTTTATTTGAATTTATAATCATCTATTTATCCATGTTATGTCAACATATCCATGAAGTGTTTCCTGGAAGGAGAGAATTTTCTCTTGATAATTTAAAATAATTTCTTAAGAAGATTTTAGGAATAAAGCCATTCATGCAAGCACTGAAATCCTTTTTAACAGAAGTATTTAAATGGTAAATCTCTGTGCTCCCCTAGCCCCAACCTAACACATTGTTCACTTGTCCTCTCATCTATGGATATCTACACGAGGTCCTTATAGTTTTCCTAATTTATACTATTTAGGTGCCACACTGTTGAATTTTTTGTGCAATTTGTATAATTTTGTACATCAGAAATTACAATAGAGCCCTTTTCACCAATTAATGTTATGTTATAATTCTATATTTTTGATATGTTTGGTGAAAATGTGTTGGTTTTCATTAATTTTTCTCAGCCTATGTTGCTGTCATTAATTAATATGTTTCATAATGTTGCTGTTCATTCTCTAATGTCTGATGTGTGTTCTGTCATCTCCGCTCAAATATTCTGGGGTACTCAACTGATTTGTTTTCCATGCAATGGTGACTGGTGAATGCTTTGGAATCCAATGCCATTTGTAGGTGCTGTAAGAGAAGCTATTGAAACTCTAAGGAGCAATAATGTTAATGCCTTTGTCTTGGACCTCCGAGATAACAGGTAACTGATTTTCCAGATGTATAATTTGAACATGGTTTATTACATTCAGAGTTGATGATGATTGTATTGTTGATGCAGTGGAGGCCTTTTTCCTGAAGGAGTGGAAATTGCTAAATTGTGGTGAGCATCCTCGCTTCATTGGAGTTGATTTGACAATTTTATATTACTATGGGCATAATAAGGAAGAAAGGAGAGAACTTTTGGTCTGGTAAAAATATGAAATGGTTACTAAAACTTAGTATTGAATATCAGAATTATGCCTCAAGACATCTTTTCGTCACGTAGACTCATTTTGGTTATTTATTTGCTACCAAAGATCTTCAAAACTCCCTGATTCATACTACCAGTTGACATTCTATATGGAATTGCTTGTGTCACTCACTCTCTTTTTTCAGTGTAGCATTGCAAACATTATATGTCGAAAGAATTAGTCGAATACTTGATGTCTGGAAGATTAGGCCTTTACTATCTCAGTGAACTTCATATGTTTGTATCCACCAGGCCTTAGAGGAACAGTTTATTTCCTGTTTTCTCTTATAGATCCTAATTTGATGTTGCTTTTCCATTTATATCAGGAATCTTCCTGATTTAGGAGACTGTTTGATCCCTAGAATATAAGGCTTTTGAATAGTCGTTACATATTTGTTTTGTCAGAGTTTTTATCTCTCTAATAATAAAATATGAGATTTATTATCTGTTGCATCTCTCAAGCTTGAGTGGCAGCATCATTTTTCGCTTTCCTAGGTGATGTTTTTTCTTCTTGTTTCTTAGACCGGTGATTTTGTTCTATAGGATTATGTTTCATCTAAGGTTTTCTTCTTCTGAAGTTCGTGAGATATCTATTTCAAGTCTCTGGCCCCATCAAGCATCTTATGCCCTTGCCTGTATGATTACTAGTACGATTTTGTTGAATCCTTGGAAATGCAATGCCACTCCCCAACATCAGTTTTTATAGAATGTCATGCCTCTCCTGATTGTCTAGCATTTGAGGGAGACAGGGACAGAGAGATGCACTGCTTTTTAGGGGGATTCTCATTTGCCGTTCCTTTTTTTTCTTTTTACTACCCAAGTGTTACTTCTGTTGCTTGCGAATAAGCTCAATTAGCTAGAGCCTAGTGTTCGTGTACTTTGTATGTTGTATGTTTCTATTTACATACTAAAATACCCCAGTTTTCTGTGATTATGCCAGTTATATTTTTCCTGTTATATGAATGTCAGAACCTTCCGGAAAATGAGCACACGAAAAAGAGTGCCGGTTGTTGTGTTGGCACCGTGTGACGATTTTCTTATTAACTTTATCTGCTGTGTTCACCTTAAATTGTTCCATTGTTGGTAGTGGCTTGTTAGTTTTCATCAATTTGTTCATTGAAAATTATTCATTGGCAAGTATTGTTCATCATCATCTCTCATTCAGGCTGGACAAGGGGGTGATAGTGTATATATGTGATAGCCGTGGCATACGAGACATTTATGACACTGATGGAAGCAGTGCCATGGCATCTTCAGAACCATTGGCTGTGCTGGTACATCTCTTCATTTCCGAGTTTCCCTTTTTCTCCTCCTTTCCATCTCAGGGTTCTGGATGTTACCATGACAATTACAATGCATCTAAGTGATTTGGCTGGACTGTTGCTCTATCTCCTTATTGTATGTTATAATTGGCTTGATCGATGTTATTCATTATATATGTTAATGACATATAATTACGTGAAAACAATAAAAATTCCAAAAATTTTAAGAGATTGTTTACTTTGGAGTTTTTCAGGAAAGTTTTCTTAACTTGCATCTCTCTCCTGTTCTTTTTACTTTTTTGGTTGGTGATTTATTTGCTTCATGGTATGGAATTCCTCCAAGATTTGACTGAATGTTGTTCTGGTCAAATTTTTGGGACTACCTGGGAGCTGCTTTCAGGTGAACAAGGGTACTGCTAGTGCAAGTGAAATATTAGCAGGAGCATTGAAGGACAACAAACGGGCAGCTGTGTTCGGGGAATCGACCTACGGAAAAGGGTACGTCATCTTTCTAGTAATGGTAATTTCTGTCCATGCTTAAAGACTTTTCATTCACAGTTAGATAAGCATTGCTGTGTTTGGACAAATATTGCAGCAAAATCCAGTCGGTTTTCCGATTATCCGATGGCTCTGGCTTAGCCATTACAGTTGCTCGTTACGAAACCCCTGCACATACTGATATAGATAAGGTCTGCCTCTTAAGCTCTCATCGCCGCCACGTATCTCGTTATGGATGTTAATACATCTATGTTTGATGTTCTCCAGGTCGGTGTGATTCCTGACCATCCCCTTCCTGCATCTTTTCCCAAGGACGAGGAAGGATTTTGTGGTTGCCTTCAGGACCCTGATTCAACTTGCTATGTCAATAGAGAACGGCTGTTCTCAAGATGACTGACGACTTACGGAGTCCATGCCAACTCCAGGGATGCATTCTTTTCTGAAGTCTCTCTCACATTTCTTCTCAGGCAATCGTCTGACTGCGGCTTGTAATCCAATGCGCACCAAACTGCATACAAATTCTCAAGGTTTGTGTGAAAAAAAGTCAAAACATTTCAATTTTTGAAAACATGGTGACATTTCAAGATTTCTCAAATTGAATTAGATCCTTGAATTTTTCTCATATCAACAAACTCTTAATTCCACAATTTTTGTTTGGATCTGAACTACTGGAATCTAGAAGTTTTTTAGTTTAAGTTAGGAGATCCACTGGGGGTAAAACTCTCCTAAAGTGCTTTGCTACCTCAACCAATCTACTTTGGTCGTTAATTCTGCAATTAGCATGACGTGTCTTGCATTGTATAATTTGTCACGTGACACACTGTGATTGGTGAAAAAAAATTAAGCATTAAAAAGCGAGTAAAATAAAAATAAATAAATAAATAAATAAAGGGAGGAGCTGTTGGAGGCGGCCACCTTACTGCATGGCGATGCAGACCTTGGCATCCTCTGGCGACTAGCGACCTGTGCAGACGAGGGGAGCCTTGTATACTTGACTTGCATTCTCGAGTCATGCCAACTTGACCTCGTCGATTTTGTGGATGGGAATGTGTGAGACGATTGGCCTTGCATGACAGATTGCCACATTGTTTTCCTTTTTTTTTTTTTAGGTATATATGGTGATTTTTAAGAATTTGACAGAACCCGATGGACAGTTCCTCGCCTTTGTGGGTCGGCCTGATGATACCCTTCCCGTGGAATGAGCACTTGTACATGTATTTTTCCCAAGGTTACTCTTCACAATAGAGTTACGGATTGTAGAAGAGTCCTGACAAGCCATTTGAGAGTTGTTTCCTATTTCTTGCCTTTACATAAAGCCATAAAAAACAGTGCATGAATCAAGTCCACATATCATCCTTAGACATCGGATCAATTTCTAGGGAAGCCTCGTGAGGGTCAAAATTAAGGCCGATTAACAAGTATGTATACACCCAATTTTTGTGAATGATTGGAATGTGTACTAAATTCGTTGAGATGCGCAGCAGCGTAGAACAAAATTCTGACGTGCGATCACATGTTCATGGCGGAGCCTTATAGCCTGTGTAGTTCACTCATCAGTTTGGACTATCAAAACGTTCGAAGAGTCTTAAAGGAGGACACTGGCTCAACACCACTTGAAAATGGTGTTAGTCTATGGATGACGTCTACCAATCTTGATGTCCTTCGAGGCATACGGAGCTTTGAGAGGGTACTAGCATGAGGTATGATGATTGGAAGCGATGTTTCTGTTCTCGTGCATAGACACATGGACTGCTAATTTATATTTTCAAGTGTCAACTAGTAGACGAGATGTAATCACAACCGGAGACAAGGAACCTGCCACCATCAAGGCTACTAGCGCTACAACTCCTCCAGTCAGTGGCCTCAATATGGAATGTCTAATGGTGATCAAACCCCACAACGACCATCAAGTAAGTTGTTCATGCAATTATTTTTATAACATCATACCTTAACAATGAAATTTTACTTATTCTCCTCATCTTTGTAGTCACAACATTAGAGGAAGATATATCCAACAACAGCAGTGAAGTTCAAGATTTTATGAGGAAGAAGTGAGGACCTCAAACAATCAAAATCTACACTACTCATTTCCTCCTATACCTAACAATGTCAAGACTCTGGTATGCACTTTTTACTTTCTTTAAAATCCCTCCTCTTTGAGTTTATCTTTTTACTTTTAACTAAGTATTTTTGTTATTATCTGTGTACAATATTTAGACCTGCATATGGATGACATCTTGGAGACTACCAAGTTATTAGTTTCCAAGTCTTACTCTTCGAATTTACACGAGAAGGCAAACAATGACGAAAGCCAGGGAGAGGGTACGAGTTGGAAACTGATAACTTGTTGATCTCTAGGATGTTGCCAACATTCAGGTCCATATTGATATATTTTACACAAACAATGCAGAAATACTAAGTCAAAGTTAAGTAGATAAATTAAAAGAAAGAAGACATTGAAGAAAGTAAAAAACTCATACTTAAGTCCCAATATGATCAGGTACTGGGGAAATGAGCAATGCAAATCCTATTGTCTTACTTGGAATCTCGAGATCCTCACTTTTTCCTCTTGAAATATTGATCTTCATTGTTGTTATCAGATACACCCTCCTCTTGTGTTGTGCCTACAAAGATGTAAAGGATAAGCAAAATTTCATTATAAGATGTGATGCTATAAAATAATTGCACAAACACTTTAAATCGATTGTCTCTTTGGGGTTTTAGCATGTCTATCAGCTGACACTTAGAAAAATAAAGTAGCAACTGATGTGTCTATCTTCAAATCACAAGGGTTGCAATGTCACTTCCAATCATCATATCTCGAGCTAGTATAACTCTTGAAGTCCTCTTAAAGCTCTGAGAAGTATGCCTCAAGGAACATCAAGCTTGGTAGATGTCATCCATAGACAAACACCATATTCAAGTGATGCTAAGTGAATGTCCTCCTTTAAAACTCTTAGAATATTTTGACAAAGTCCAAACTGGTTTGTGAAATACAAGGATTGCAGGGACCCACAATGAAACAGTCGCCACTCCTTAAGATCAGGTAGCATGAATAGCACATATTAGAAGGTGGTGACATGAGGAGGCATATCCTTATCCACAAGATGAAAAGGTCTCTTGTAAAGTGACCAGTAGATAGTTGATTCCTCATGAATAATCTCTCGTATATTACTTTTAGTGCAGAATTTTGCACCACCTTCACCAAAATATTGGCACATTAATTAGATCGGGAACCTCAACCTCGTAAGAGAGAGGGAAGTGAGTGGAAAAGTAATGTCTAGCCACCAATAGACATAGTGAAAAGGAAAACATACCGTAGTTTTTCTTGCAATAGGGCCTTGCGCTACAGTATTCAACCCTCGATAGATTTGCACAAGGCTAAGAATGGCAAGGCAAAAGAGTTAACCTATGCTAGCAAGCTAGTGACCTTGAAAGTGCTAGAACAAATAGTTCCAGCTGGAGTATGAGAAAACGCAAGGATAGAAAGCCAATGGGTGGCGAAAGTTGCAAGATAAGTCTTTGCACGTATATGTGTTTTTACATCTAACTCACCGAAGGTGGCTTCTTTCTCACAATTCCATTCCTCTATCAATAGAAGATTGCCGGAGAGGTTATATGTCTCAATAGAACGAAACTTTTGCACTCACATGCATGGGGCTTCACATAACACATTCTTTTCCACTGTACCCAAAACTTATCAACTTGGTGGCAAGGATATGCTAACTTTTGCTTTTGCACCCACAAAGAGTGTAAAATATTGCAAATAAATTTTCACAGATCCATGGTAAGAACCTTTAGTCAATTTTTGCACCTATCAATTTGTTGGGCACATCTAAAATCTCCTCATACAATTTCTCAGTTGTTGGATGTCTCCCAATTTTTCTAATAACGTGAAGAGATATTAAGAAGAACACTTGTGAGGTCTTTACAGTGTTACTATTCGGGCACAACACCTCACAAAACACTCTAATCACATGAATGTTACCATCACATGTATACAGTAAACGTATGATCGAATGTCGAAGCTAACTTCTACTTGTTACTCATCTGAATGAATTAGGACACAATCTAGCCAATTCTAGAAATTGAGAGAATATATAAACTCGCCAATTAGCCTAAAGTTTGACCCCCATGAGGTCTCCTCAGAAATGATTCGATGTCTGAGGGTGATACGTGGACTCGTTTCATGCAACGTTTTATGTAAAGGCAAGAATAGGCACCAAACTTTGACTTGTCAAGATTCCTCCGTGAGCTATAACTCCAATGTCATAGGTGATCAAGGCATCCAAGGTTAGGGGAACCATGGGAAAATAGTCCTATATGTGCTAGATCGATGGGAAGGGTCAAGCATCCTCAACTTCATCATCAAGACAATCTACAATGGCGAGGCACTATCCATTGGGTTTTGTTAAATTCTTAAAAGTCACCATATGTACCTGAAAAAGATAGGGAAATAGACAGGAAATCACGTCAAGCAACAAAATAGGAGGTGCATTAGAAACAATTGGCTCGCTGGGAAATCAATGACTTGAGTATATGTCACGAAGTGCAACTCTGGGACGACTCCCACATCCTAGTCCGCTGAGATGATGAGGTCAAGTTAGCTTTCCTTGGAAAACCACGAGTCAAGCATGTGAGCGCAATCGTCTCACACACCCTCATCCACCAAGTCGACGGTTCAAGTTAGCATCGTTCGAGAATGTCGAGCCAAGCATGCGAGGCCAATCGTCTTGTACATTTTCACCCACCAAGTCAACCAGGCTAAGTTGGCATCATTGAGTCACGCATGCGAGGCAAGGACAAGTAGAACACCCTCGTCAACCGAGTCGACTGGGTCAAGTTCATGGCAGGCAAAGTATATGGCTGGTTTCTTTTTCTCAGTAATAAACTAGATGCATTTATTCATAATATCGGGCATCGTTTCCCTGAAAGAATACAAATCAGCAGACAACATGTTCCCGCTTGAGATTGTCATGGAAATAAGAAAATCATGCATGTTAATATAACATGAAGAGTCAAATCAAGGGACAAATGACATAGACCCGCATGAGGTTGTCGAGGAAACAAGAAAAGAATGCATGTTAACACAACATGAAGAGACAGAAGACAGATCCACTAAGAGTTTGGACATCTGGCGAATTGAAATTCTATCGCTCAAATAAAAGGACAACGATGGAAGGGAATACGATCTTGCTTACAAACTCGGGCAGAGTCTTGCCTACGATCTTCAAAGACGTCAACCGGAACCCTTGAAAACAAGCCGAGCAAGATTTCATCTCAGACGGCTGCCGAGTCACAGGAAGAAACCATGTCAATGGACGATCGCCTGACAGAAAGGAAAGGAAAAAAAAAATAAAAAAAAAGGAATCAGCTTTGGGTGATTTCGGAAACAGGTATGAGAGAGAGCCGATCCCAATACAAGTTACTTACACTCCCAATCAAAGGCGATAACAATTCTTCTCGTATAAACCGACAACCCGATTTGGAACACTGACGAAGCTGGTGGACTGTCTTCAAATCATGAATTTTTAAGGCTCCGATTTCGCCCTTCCTACTTAGTTTCATATGGACGGAGGTGGCTGGTCATGAACGGGGAGATGCCAGTGTGCCACAGTTTTGATCAACCACGCTTTTGATCTTTAAGGAAGTGGCGGTGCAATTCAATACAAAGATATCATTTTCGAGCTTTTGTAAAAGAAGAAAACTCATATCAATTGACCCGATTTAACTCGAACTGTATTAGTACGATATGGAGGGGAGGAAGATTGAGAGAAAATTTAGCCAGGCTTTGATGCTTAATTCATTCGTCAAGATTCGGAGGAGATGCTGTTGAATTTATGGGGCAAAGAAATTGCTTGAGTTGATGAAAATAAAAATCAATTTAGCTTGTGATAACAAATCAAATTTGACTGGAGATCAGATCTTCAAAAACAAGATCGAATTTGATATCTTGCTTGATATCTGAAACAATGATTTTCAGGGGATAATCCAACAGATTGTCTCTGAACTTTGAGGCGACCGATGAAATTCGAAATCCAGTTCTAAACAGGGGAAAATATTATCTTTGCTGGCACCAAAAAAATAGTTACACCAAATTGTCGGAAAGCTTCTCGGGAGCTTTAATTTGATCCGAAGTTAGATTTGCCTCTTCGTACGGTGAAAGAATGTAGAAAGGATATGAGTAAAGGTCCAACCAAATCTCGAAAACATGGGCAAGTCTTGAGGGGCATTCGTAGAACGTGAAAATATACAAACAATTGAAATTGCGACCTCATTATTTTTTTTTTATGTCAGGCATCAAAATAAATGACGTACTAATTTTTCAGATAAGTTAGTCATCTTATATATGATGCGGTTGGTAACCGAGAATGAAATCGACGAGTATTTGATGATGAATGTAATGGACATGGAAATGAATCGAAAAGGAATCAAATTTATTAATATCTTTTATTTAGTTGTAAGGAATGTTTTATAAGAATTTAATTAGGAATACAACTATGTGAAGCGAAATACATATATATATATATATATATATATATGAGGAATAGAATTTACATAAATAATGCGGATTGCAAATCTAATTAGCAATCAAACTACGCAATAGAGATTTTACTCAGAAATTCATCTGTAATTATAATTTCTATTGAATGCTACCAAACACACCATAACAGTATTAATAACATGTGTCATTAATATTTTGCTTGACACATTAATATATAACACGTGTCTGTTAATAAATATTTGTGATTAACTGGTATAGTTGATACTAACTGAAACAAATAAATATAATTCAGCAAAAAATTGAGAATTTGCACAATATATCGATTAATATATATTATTTAAAATAAAATTAGATAATTATTTATAGCAGTTGGGGTGAGAAATAAGGACCGACTCTAACCGAACAACCAGGCACGAGCACAAGAATTAATACATCATCTCCTCTTCTTAATAAACAGTGAGACCCTCTTTAGAAATGAGAATGTAAAATAATGTGCAAAAGTATTGGAAAAATTATGCAGAAATTA
This sequence comes from Lagerstroemia speciosa, assembly GCA_037672795.1. Taxonomy (NCBI): domain Eukaryota; kingdom Viridiplantae; phylum Streptophyta; class Magnoliopsida; order Myrtales; family Lythraceae; genus Lagerstroemia; species Lagerstroemia speciosa. The sequence goes on from CM075292.1 coordinate 2,289,837, forward strand.
AGACTGTCCCGACTTTCTCAAACTTTTGCAGAAATCACTACTCTCCCAACCTTCTGAGAGCCCTGCCAGACTAAAGACTCGAAAGAAATGCATTATGAATCATTGAATCAAGTTAAAGAAATCTAGTGATTTCATCTCGATCGAGAACAAGCCGCTCAAGTTCTCCCACAATTTCACATTTGACGCTCGACCGAGATCAAGTTTCACAAGCCCTCACTCGAGAAAATGGTGGACTCGTCGAATCAAGGTCAAAAGTCTCGGTGCACTCATGGCCTCCCTCGACCTAGAACAAGTCACCTGCCCTCATTCGAGTCCCAAAAAGAGATAGTCTTCCTTTGAAGGCACAGAAGCTAATTAAAATGATATATATGTGTGTATATATGTATATATAAGTGGTTTCTCTTTTCAGAACAAAAAAAATGTAGTCTTCCTTTTAAATTTGAGTTTGGCATAAAGAGAATATTTACAAAAATTTTATTGTCTTAATAAACTAATTTTAACTAATTTAGTCAGAATTAACTCGATTTTTTTTACAAATAATATGAAACAAATAAAAAAAAGAAATTAGAGAAATGGGTAACATTATCCTCTACCCGTGATTAGTACGGTTGTAAATCTGATTCTCCTATTGGAATCCTTTTATCCATGATTTTCCTTTCCTTTCTACACCTTCTAAATTCAACATTCTTCTTTTTTCGATATATAAAGCATACAAAATTGGAAGAAAATAAAAAGGAGAATGAATAAACAACACGAAAAATCTGATTTATAGTTTTGAACACATGATCTCTTAGTCTCATATCGAAAACGGTATCACCGAATCAAAACTTGTTATGTCCGGGCTCCTCTCTTAACCGAAAAAACCAATGGCAAGCCTCGTTAATATTTTGAACAATACGTTAATATACATCAATCAATTCTATGCTTCTACGCGTGTATAAATTTACAGTTACCCGTCGACCAACAACATTAAGTTGTGTCAGAGAGAAACATAAACGACGGACCGATGAATCCTTTCTTCATCCTCTGTCTTCTTCCTTTGTATTCTAGAACTTAACCACCACATGAACTGCCTCCTCCAGCGTTGAGATCGCCATTAGCCTTGTCATCTTCACTCACGTAAGCAGCTAAATTCACGTACTTCTCTTGTCCCACTATATCCCTCCACCTTGCCCTGCATATCACACAGATCGCCGGCCTCCTTCCCCGGCTCCTCTTCCACTTAAAAAAGCAGTCCTCGTGGATCGGGTTCCGGCATGTCCCGCACGCCACGACCCCCTTCACAGCGGTCTCCGGCCCCCCAGAGGCTGTGATCTCATCGAGGCAGATCGGGCAGATGGAGCCGTCCTCAATGTGAACCATCGCCGAGCGCTGGGTGAGCCCCTGCCGGGACAGGTAGAAGTGCCGGTGGAACATCTCCCGGAGGCTGGCTCCGGCGAGGGCTCCAGGCAGGGACTGGGTGACGAGGAGCCGGTTCACGTGGCAAGGCCTAAGGGTCTTCCGGTGGAGGCACGGGTCGCCAAGCGGGATGCCAAGCACCCGGATCAGGACGAAGAGGATGTGCTTGCACGGGGCGGTGCGGTCAGGGCAGGTGCACGAGGGCGCGACCGACAGTGTTACATTGTACACGTTCCCGGTCGCGCCAAGGACAAAGAAGCTCGGCCCAGAGCGGTGCAGCAATAGCAACCGGTTCTGGATGGCCCGGACAATACGGCCGGCAACAGGGTGGGGCACCCTGAACCGTGGGTTGCTCGGTCGGCGGTTGTGGTGGTCCTGCGGGGTGGAGTTGGACCCGACGGACTCCATTTCGGGATGTCAAAGCTAGGGCTAGCTGGAAAGAGAGGCTTGTGCCAATGCTAAATGGGGGTGAAAGGGAGAAGTGATGAAGAATTGTTGGTTTGGTTTGGTTTGGTTTATTTCAATTTGGAAGGGAAGCTGACGAGGAGGCGGGGGAAGGGTTATGTGGATGAGATTCTTTGAGTGAGTTTGAGGGGCACGAGAGGGATAGCGGGAGGTTAGGGGAAATTTTGTCTCTGTCTTTGTTTTGTAAGCTTCGAATTGGCCGGCAGACGGCAACTTCGGGAGAGATTTATCCTACCGGTAGTATACCGATAATACTAATATAATATTATGAGTCAATATGATTAAATTATTTTTAAAATTTTTTAATAAAATATAAAAAATTAACTACAAAAATAAATTAATTTAATTAACTTATGACACCATATCAATACTGTTACGGCTCTCTCCAGCTCCAACTTCAGAAATGTTTTGTTTGCCTTATGGGGGAGTGTTTTGGTCTTGTGGTTGACCACAAGGCAAGTTATTGCCATGTGGCGCTTTATCTGTTTGCTTTTCTTATGGTAACCGCATTTCCCCATTTCAAAAATAACAATTATTGTATCTATTTATTTATCTCTATTATTTTAAATAAATTTAAGATAGTTTTAATCTAATTTTTTAGTTTTAAAAATACCATCAACCTAATTTAGTTGATAGTTTACTAAATTTAATTAAAAACAAAATAATAGAATATATTAAAATTAAATTTTTTTATTATTTCCATAATTTCAGTATATTTATCTATTTTAATAGTTTCTCGTATTATGTTGACTATTTTTCATTATTCTCTCAATTGTTTTCTGACTATATATTCTCATATTCTTGTAAAATTCTTAAACTCTTTTTGATATTCGCAACTCACACATAAATATACTTTTATTCACCAGAAGCTCTCAAATTCATTTTTATCTGATTTGAATAATTCATTTTCTTATCTACTCTAATATAAAATTTTACTTTTTTGATCAGTTTCGTATTTCTTTATCATCTTATTATTTTCTTGGGAGGTAAAAATTTTCCTAGCACCAATAAAATGATAAGTTTTATAACTAGAATCACTTTATAACACTTTTCAAAATTAGCACTATTGTATATATAATAAGTTTTATAACTAGAACCACTTTATAACACTTTTCAAAATTAGCACTACTATATATATTTCTTTTACTAATTTTTTCATAATTCCCTAAATACCCATCATTTTCAACCTTAATCTCTCTCTCTCCTCTCCTTCCCGGCCCCTTCCTCTTCTTTTACAACCCACCCTCCCTCTTCTTCCTCTTCTTTCTTCTTTCTTCTTCTTCATCCTGCTGAACTGCAACCCATCGCCCGCCGCCCGCCGCACCAGCTCCCAATACCCGATGCACCGTCGCCCATCATGCGATGCTTTGCTCTCGGTCATGAGGTGCTCGTTGCCGACCGCCGATCGCTGCTGCCCGTCATCACCGTTTATCAATGCCCATGAGCTTCTGCCATGGAGGAGAAAGGCAGAGAGGGAGAAAAGAAGAGATGGAGGGATTTTAAAACAAAGGGCAATGTGGTTTTTTACTATAATGTGGTGCTAATAGAATATATAAATGACAATTTCATGTACAACACGAGTAATAAATATGTTGTAGATGAGAGAAGTTCACTCATTGGTATCTTTTTCACCTTCCTAAATTACTCGTTAACACATAAATTCAATTTTTAATAACCATAAAATTGAGAAAAATTAAGTAAATTTACTAATATATCACTATTACTTTAGGGGACTAGGAGATAGTTTTTGGTCTCTTTTCTCATCTCCAAAACTGTCATCCAATGAAATCAACTTTGTAATCTCTTTCTAAGGATTTTATGAGCATTTTATATTTTGATGTGGTTACTTTAACACCGTAATACCATCACGTTCCTCACCAAAAAAGGAAAAAAAATCTCTAAGTTTCTCGAAGTCTCTCTCATTTTCATTTCACCATGTGTTGTTTCTTATCGTTGTGATATTCCCGATCATTGTTGACATCTGCAACTTTGTCAGAAAACACTCAGATCTCTAATTTGCAACTTCATAATGGGTTGCAATTTAAAAACATTTATTGTTGCCACTGGTTTTCCCCAATTTTTATCATATTAGCTCTGCGAAATTCTCTAAACATTTTGAGGTCATATTTTTTTTCCGGAGGAAAACAAGGATTTGATCACAAAAATTTGCAACTTCTAAGTCATTTTCCTTTAATTAGTTCCCCAAATTTTCGTTGTATTAATTTCACGGAATTTTATGAGCATTCCGAGGCCGTATTTTGCAAGGTGCATGGGGGGGTTGATCATAGACACACAGTGTTGCTCTGTTCCAAATTTCACTTTAAAAAGAAATTGAGGTTTGCTTTCCGACGAGGACCAAAGAAGTGATCTACCCGGTGTTATGACTATCTTTATACTATGTATACTTCAATAATATGTCAAGTAATATGTCATTTAAAATGTCATGAATAGTTCGATTGATTTATTTAGTTCGCGTATGGTAACATTTTTATCTTTTTTAATTATATTCGACGATGGTTACCGTGCATAGAAGGGCCTTTCATTAGTTTTTTATACTGGACATTGAAAAATACATCTTTGATGTTTATAGAGACATGTAGAAATTTTAAAACAGCAGGTTAACACTAGACTAATATGGTGGTAAAATAGTAGATATTCAGATTTAAATGTTAGCAAAGAAAATAATAAGAATGAAACCGTTGGTTCGTCCAAACATTAGTTACTAAAGCTTAGGTTAACTCGTCAACATTGTTGTTAAACTAGCAAGAGTTAACTTGTAAACCCAAAAGAGTTTAATAGTTTGACTCATAGAATCAAATTAACTCGGAGTGGAATCGGAAATTATAGTAGAATCAGCAAACTCGAGAGTTAACTTGGTAAACTCGTAAACATTAAATCGTTAACTCAGTGAATAAGATAAACTAAATTTTTTAGGTCCAATAGACTACTTAAATGCTTAGGACCCATTCTTTAAGTGATAAATGAGCTAACCCAGCCCATTAAATAAGTCAAATCACCTCAGAATTTGAGACATAACTCTACCTTCGTTTCGCAGTTTTTGTATGCTCTGCCCACTTTTCTATGTTTTACCCACTACCTCCCCTTCTACATTTTTTCTGTCATTAAGTCCATCCACTGCTTTGGTATTCAGTTCAGGTAAAGTCGATCCTGACATTAAGTTCGATAATGACGACAGTACAGATGATGAACTTAGTAATCATGATCCTGCAGCGGAGTTCCTCGATTGAATTTGCTTTGAATTTGTTTGCTATTGTCTTGTTATTAAAGTTGAATAATAGACTTTGGATTGAATTTATTTGAATCTTAATTAGTTGAACTTGTTTGGATTGCACTTGCTTCATGATTTTTATGTGATAGTTGTGGCATGATGAATATAGATAATTATATTTGCTTGGTACATAAATTCTACGAATTTACAATATGACTTTATGTTTCGAGTTTATAGAACTGCCAATGAGTTTACATAGACACTCAAACTTGACAACCTTACTCGTCAATTTTTGAAGTAAGAGCAAAACAAACAATTTAATGGGTCTAATAGGTGCTCCTGACAATTAAATCCCGTATTAATTGAGTTAAAATATCAACTTAGACTTATGAAAAACTTAGTACCATCACTAATATTTCAGGTTTTGAGTGGAAATAAGCTCAATTTCTTGTAGGTCTAGATATAAATTGTACATGATATAAGAGCGAATTTCGTGTGAGCTTACAGCACACCAGGCTCGAGCATGAAACCGGTGATCGATTATGCCTGACATTAGAAAAAAAATACCCTACTCGTGATCGGTTTATCGATTATGGAAAAGTAACAGACTCGTACATTAGCTCTAGGATAGAAGAAGAAGGTCCGCCTCGTAATAGTTTGTTCCCCACCCGAGACTAGGAGAAATGTTGCTTGACTCGAGATTAGTCGTCGAGAGTAGATGTCTAAGGTCAACTAACAAGTGTAAAACCATGTTATTACGTGAGGATGGATGTTGCAAATCCTCACATTAACTGGATCAAATGTATAAAATTTTAATTTATATGAGAACTAAATATCATCACCTAATAGTTTAGGTTTTTGAACCTCATATCAAAATTTTATTGTCGTAAAATGAAAAACAAAACAAACTATAATAGAATGTGATAATTCTTCATCGGTATATGGTGAATTAGTATGGACTAGGTCACCCATCGACGCATTCATACGAGGAAGTGGAGATTCATCGAACAAGCTCCAGAATTGTTTGTCGGGTTAACGCTTATTGCTAATGAATGAGAGGTACGATGAATAATTGTTTATCGGGTTATTTATCTAAAAAATCATAAATTATTCAAGAATTTTTTAATTTATCACTAATTATTTTTTTCCTCAGAAAATCATAAACTATTTAAGAATTTCTTAATCTACCATGAACTATTATTTTATCTAAAAAATCACGAGTTATACTTCGTTTTTTATAATCTACTGCACCGTTAATTTTGTTTGTTAATTACTGATATGTACTGTTAATTTTACTGATTGTACAAAATGAGTCTAACGTAGCATCATACATGGCGTTCATCTGGTCATAAAAAGTATAAATTATTGTCAAATTCTTTATTTTATCATGAGGATAAACGTGCAAATGGAAGTTTCTTATTTTTATGAACAGATGGATGCCACGGGTAATGTTACGTTAGATTCCATTTGCACAATTAACAAAAATTAACAGTATACAGTTAAAATTAACTGTGTGATATATTAGAAAAAATGGAGCATAATTTATGATTTTCTAAATAAAAATAATTCATGATAAATTAAGAAGTTCTTGAATAATTTATAATTTCTTGGATAAAAAATAATTCATAATAAATTAAAAAATTCTTAAAAAATTCGTAAAAATCTTTTACGTAAATAACCATTGTTTGTCGCATGATTTTTAATCATATATTTTAAGATGATCGAACATTCATTAGCGGAACTTGTACGGTGATCCTGCTGAATCAAGATGTGATTCAGTATTTAATATGTAATTTTAGTATACATTTTCAAAATTCGATTTGAAACGTCATTTAAGAAAACAGTTTATCATATCCGTTTTTTACAGGTTATTTTGAGGGGGTTTTAAAATCGAGAGATTGTTGCACAAGTTTAACTCACTATATCATCCGTGAACTTTCAAAGAATATTTAACACGTCATCATTAAATATTATATCACATATTTATATTAATTAATAATATTTATTTTAATTATAATTTAAAATATTTACCTAATAATAATTTAAATTTATTACATTATTCGTGGACTCGGCCTAAGAATTTTCCTTTTAAACCCCATCCTCAGTTTCTCACTGTAGTCTGTGCCTAAAGCTCTTTTATCTTTTTTTGGCTTTTTTTTTAATGAATGCCACAAGCAATCATCCGAAATGAAAAAAACGCAGTTCACTAACTTAAGGGAAAATAAAATAGGCACCCGTTGTCGTATTCTGCGGTTCTTGAAACTGAAGCCAAGACCCTTCTCTGGTTCGTCCCCTTCTTCCTGAATTCACTCCTTATCCACTTAGCGTAGCTGCGGAGGAGGAGAAGATCCTACTCCAAGGATGTTCGGGTTGTCTGAAACTGAGAGGAAGGTGAATTCAATGTCGTCCCTTCAACGTCTAATATTCTAATTCAGGGCTCTCTTCCTGTTTTGCCGTCGAAAAGTGTAGGAGAAAAAAAAATCAACCCATCAAGTGGATATTCTGAGCAATACGCCGTGTGCTGCGTCTTCTGGCCTCAGGGTCGAGTTGCCTCATTAAGTTTCAGGAGATTCGTAGAAAAATTTGATCTTTGTATAGGATTGCCCTGCTAGGTTTCTTGAGGATTCTGGTCAGTGTTCAGTATGCCTTTCTTGCGTTTCTTGTCCTTCTCTCTGCCCCTGAATTGCTCCAAAGCTCGCCCAACATCGTGATCAGCAGCCCTGACCGTCCTAGGACCATTTTCTCTGTTCTAACTTCAGAATCAGTCTTATTCAAGAGCAACTTGGGAGGGCAAAGTTTCCTTGCCCGTTCTTAAATCCCTTGACTGGTCCTGCTTCCTGAGGCTGCTTGCTATGTGTACGTTCTCAACAACTTTACTTTTACTAGTAGACATTGGCGGAGATTGAGTCACTTTTTGATCCTCAACTGTTATAGCGGCATTATGGAATTGAGAGGGTGTTCCAAAAGCTTCCTTAGGTCCTGTGACGACAACCTCAAGATTATTGGCAGAGTGGATATCCTCAACTACTTTTCCTTTACTCGAAGGCTTAGGAAGATATACAGCCAATTGATCCTCAACTGTTAAGATAACATTCACAAAATTAGGAGAATGTTTTGAAGTTTCCTTGAATCCTGCAACTACAACCTTAGGAATATTCTCAACTCTTTACCCTTTGTACAACAGTTTCAGCAAATTCTGACTCAACTATTTAGCAGCATTTACAATTTTATGAAGATTTTCCTTTTTTTGCATTCGATCCACTTCAACAAGTATACCATTCCTATTTGGTGTGGTCTCCAATAAAATATTCTACACTTTTCAGACTTCTCAGGTAGCTATGGCACTTCCACCTGAACATCCACAATTCACAGATAACACCTTTGGTATGTCACTATCCATGTCAACCTCCACAGAGACTTAAGTATAGCCCAACCTTGTTCAAAGTGGTAACTATATCAATGTACAGGGGTCTGCGATTTGCACTAGCTAGATAATTAATACCTTACCGATAAAAAAAGGTGAAAGATAAACTTGTACCTCTAGCATGATGATATTTCGATGCTATTTTTCAAATATTTATCAAAAAAATCTTTATCCAAATTGGCATTTTCTTGTAATTTTATTAATCCTCTATATGTCAAAGATACTATTTCTCTAGAGCAAGAGGTTGTTTATGTACATGCCATGACTTAGCCTCAAATCCCTCAATCACTGCTAAAGAGTTTCGTCATTGGGGAGTCGGAATGTAAACAAATCATCTGTGAAAGTTTCTGGATTCTCCACGTATAAATACAATACAGAGTTACAAAAATTTGTTTGCAGTTTGGTTACTATTCTTAATTTTTGTTCCCATTGAAGCAAGAAGTGCAGCAGAATTTTGTCAATTAATGACTATTTATAGCTTCTAAATAGTCATTAATTGAATTTTGTTTCTAGAAAAGAAAAATTTTACTTGAAAGCAATATTCAGAATTTGAACAAACTTAGGTACTGATACTGAACCAGCAAATGAGTTAGCAAAATCCTTTTGAAGATTGTTGCAACCGAATAGCTTCCTTAAAGAGCATTCTGCTGTTTTACATCACGCTCACTGATTTTATTCTTCTAAGCTTCATTAATACAAAATTATGAGTCTGCTCAACAGGAAAACAACCAAGAGAAAAGACTGTTTGCTGTGAGTTTCAGGCCAGAGAATTTTATTCCTGGTGTCATCATTGGTTTCATTTTCGGGCTGTTCTTTGACATATCAAAGCCAGCTGGGTATCGCACAAGGAGGCGAAATTTCCTGCCGGGAAAGCAATCAGATCAATGCCTTCTACCTAGCAACAAAGACAAGGAACTTAAAATGGTTTTCCCCCCCTTTAATCCATCTCTCTCTCTCCTTCCTATAATGCACATTATGGTCTCTTCCATCCTTGTCATCTTCAGTGCCTTATGTGCAATAAGAAATTTCAGCATGACCGCTTTTTTGTGTATTTTCATTATTAAATGTCCACTTGGAAAAAAAAATTGGCTTTTACTTTCACTCTACTTGTTGACACTTTTGTTTTAATTTGAAAAGAACTTCTGTATCAGGTTTTGGTCGTGAGACAAGATCTAAAGATGGGATCAGGAAAAATCGCATCTCAGTGTGCTCGTAAGATGCCCTATCCTTCTACACCATCCCCATCGAGTTTTTTACCTTATCATTTTGGATTTTCAGATGTCATCATGTTACATTTTTATTGTATTACTTCTGAAGTTTTTTCTTTTATGAAACTCCAGATGCTGCCACTGGCATGTACGCAGAACTGATGCAGAGGTATGTAATAGCTTGAGTTATGGTCCCCAACTATCTGTCTCTTGGTCTCCCCTTGCAATTAACAATGGACTTCTTCTGGGCCCAATTGCTGGCCACTGCACCATCCAGTAGCTCCTTAATTCAAGCAAGTCTGTACCTCTTCATGAAACAACATAGGTATCTAAGTTGCAGAGAATGAGGGTCAAGGGAGTAGGATATGAGTGGCTGATTTAGGCTTGAGCAACTGGACTGATCCGTATCTAATAGCTGATGGACTTTGCTTGGACCTGCTTTTCAGAAAAATTTCCAACGGATTTGAGAAAATTGTGTTTACACTCAGATAAGCTATTATCTGAATCTTGATATCTTGATTTGTATGATATTCGAAACCATGCAATGTCTTTGTGTTTGAAAAACACATGTTGCTCCTTACTGTAACAAGCACTTGTAGGAGTCTCACTATTTTTTGTTTCTTGCAGTGATCGTTATCTGCTAAGAAGGTGGGAACAATGCGGTCAACCTAAGATTGTTTGTACATGCAAGAGCCAAGAGGAAATGTAAGCAGGAAATTTCCATGTTTCTTGGCATAATTGTTCATATTTATGTCATGGACAGCAGGCAATATCTCGAGTATTGGTCCCTTTCATTACAGGAATAGACTAAGAGAAGCAGCTGATAATATTGGGCTTGCTACTTTTGTTGTTGCTGATGCAGGACGAACACAGGTATCGTAATCTTATGCCTTGATGAAACTCAGTAATATGGCTGTTTGAGGCGAAGATCGTAACCTTTCACTATTTCGGATTCTTTTTGCCCATCAAGTTTCTGCCGTATCCCCTTCTGGAACTTTAAGAAGTGGTAGATGTTGGAATAATCAGTTTTGAAAATACAACGAATTAGACTAGTGTGTGAGCCTAGGAAAATTATTTAGACTAGTTTCTAAGGTTTTAGTAGATGACAAATTATTTCCTTGTTCTTTATTACTTAAAATTAATGGGAAAGGAGCTGAGAGCCTGTAACATCCTCAGGTTGAAGCTGGGTCGAAGACTGTCCTTGCTGTTGGGCCCGGTATGCTCCTCTTTTTTAGGATTACTTGTCTTGTTTAGGTTCTACCTATCCAAATCAAGCTGCAAATTTGATAACCTGTCTGTGAACTCTCACGTCATATATATTGATATTTTTCGAAGCGTTATACATGCACTGAATTGAGTTGTGTGTTGCAGAAGCACTGATTTTACGGTTTCCATCTCATTCTTCTTGGCAGGACCAAAAGATTTAGTGGACTCAGTAACAGGAAAACTGCGCTTGCTCTAATAAGAAAGAACCTCAACCTGCAGTTGCCATTTGCATGGATTGTGCGACTGCCCCGGCTTCATACCGGGGAATTTAGCAGGGGAAGGAAGCTAAGGTGAAGCCGAGATGTAGAGGATTAGGATTGGCTCGGAAATTCTTCATTATCATTCGAAGGATCCCATGTAGGTGCATTGACCCATCCATGTTCAAGCACATTCTGACTTGCTATTCATCCAATATTCACTACAGGAATCGGGAATTGTAAGTTCGGGTTTCTGTAGGTTTTGATTTTCATTCATCCATACCAGTGAGCCTGTAGATCGCCTCGACATCGAGAAGGTGGATGGGAGAAGGATGTTCTTTGGATGGATGGCCTTTGCTGCATGAGTAGTGTACTAATGGACACTTAACTTATCTTTCTGAGTATCATTATCATAAACCTGTCTGGGGAATGGCCTGAGCACTACTCATCCAGTGTGCCCAAGTTAGGGAGGAAGTCTTGAAGCCTTTGAACGTAACGGTTTCACTATGTGCAATGTTTATGTGGTGACACACTAACCAATGGTATGAATTTTGCTTTTTTGTTTTTAGGTTTTTATTAAAAAATATATATAATTTAAAAATTGATGAATTTTATTGGTTGGTTTCTCGTGGTGACACGGTTATGCAGAGGACTTGCTCTTAGGAAGGGTGCATGTCTAATTCATATTTAAAATACAACCTTATCGGGGGAGCTCAGGGATAGATTTAGGGAAGTGCAGGGGTGATCGCCTCCCTGAACTCGATAAAACCTGTAGAAATTTATATGAATTTTACTAATTTTATTTATATTTATATTTTTATTATTTCGTTCTCTTGAAATTTAACATTTTCCTTCATATTAAGTTTCGTTCCTTTAGGTTGATTTTCTAGATTTGTCCTAAGGAAACTCAAGGCTCCTTGAAGGTCCACATCAAGATTATGTGCAACGTAGACAAAAATAAATCTAAGCAGCGCGGTGACAAAGACAAGTTTCCATGTTCGAATCCTCTGTAAATGAAATCGCCAGAATGGCTTCTTGAAGTTGAGCATTAGCGGAAAACGATTTTTTAGAACAATATTAAACTTTTGGTAGTGTTATATTGATGGAATCAATGTTAGTACTATCAAGTTTTCATGTTTGAATCTTCTCTAGCTAAGATAGTTAGAATGGGCCGTTGAACTTGAATTTTAACGGACACTACCTTCTTTGACTGTACTAGACTCTCAGCAGCATTATATTGATAGAGTTAATATTAGCACTATCAGTTCAAACTTAATTTTAATTTGATAGTATTCCCAGTTTTCATATTTACGGACTAGTTCTAATGGTTCCGGCAAACGGTGCACCCGAAATCAACTATACAAGAAACTTATGCACACGGTTTTAATCGTTTATAACTTTTTTGTTTGGACTCCGATTCTCGAGTAGTTTAAACTTTTATTTTTCTGATTCGGTAAACTTTCATTTTACGTTGCCATTATACATATCTAATATATTTATCGTGTCAAAAATATTATGAAAATGTAAACCTGATACTAAAGAATAATAAACATGCTGAAAATATACAAATTTTAAGTACTAAAATATGACAAAATAAGTAAGGTAAATTAATAAAAATGAAAAAAAAAATCTGTAAACCTATTGCTCAGAAGCACTTAAAAATATGAAAGATGTTGACAAAAATTTTGTACTAAAAGAGGTAAAAATAAATAAATAAAAAATAACGAACATGTTCAAAGAGAGTACATGTTTAGGGTCCGGGTAATATCCGAATCCTAACTTTAGTAAAATAGAATCCGAATTCAAAATTTAAAAACGAGTTTTTGTTTTTATTTTTTATTTTTTATTTTTTTTATAGAGAAGGGTCAGGTCAGGTCATGTGAAAAATAGAGAAGTACCCGGAAATCATAAGCAAGCAAAACCCCAAAACTCGCTCCGCTGTGCAGCTTGTCCACTAAACCCTACAATACTGCAACATTAGCAGGGCATCGATGGCCTCCCGGTGCAGATCTCTTGCAAACCCATCGGTATCCCTCCTCAAGTCCACCTTCCGCAAGCCCGCTCCTAACTCAACGCCCTTGGCTTCTCTCCTCTCCCAGCGTTCTTCTCTCACTTTCCAAAGGTTAGCTCTTCTCTAGCCACCCGCTTTGGAGAATTTCTATTCGCGTTTTCATGAGAGCTTTCTGGTGCTATGTGGTTGTAAGTTTCGTTGTTTTTAGTCTAATTTCTTATGGGGTTTATTGTATCCTCATAAAGTTGGGCTTTTGATGGTTGGGGGTTTCAATTTCAGGACAGCTCCTCAACTGGGCAGCCTCTACTCTCTGCTCCCACTGCACTCGGCAGTGTCGTCAGCTCGGCTCACTTCTTGCCTTGGACTTGATCCGGGGAGCTCGAGGTCAATGTGTCAGGGTATGCTCTGCAGTGCGAACCCAGGAGTTTGATTTGTCCCCAAAATGTTTTGTTTTAGTATCTGTAAGCAACCTTTTCTACTATCCACATTGCCCCTTGTTTTCTTGCTGTTCTCGCTAATGATTTCAGTTTAATAATCCCTTGTTCCGGAGAAAGGCCATCATTGCATCATTCTGTGCGTGTCATTAACTTGAGCATATTTAAGACTGGACTCATTTCAGACTAATGCTTATGGGAAGCTAGCTGTCAGAATTTGACATATAATGTGTCATTCCCAAAGCAAATGCAGGAGTGGTGAAGGCAGGCCTTTGCATTCCTGTCCTTGCAGCTAAACAAATTGATTTTGATAGCTAGTTATGAGGGAAGGAAATTGTTGAAAGACATCTAAAGCACCAGTCTAGTGGTTTTAGCTTAAATCGTTGTTTTGAACTTCTATTGACATGCCTCCCTTCCCTTTCTTTGTTCATTGTCAAACCAACATGGCAGCTGACTTACTCTCTTAACATACATCAATAAGCTTTTTAGTGCAAACTATGATGATTCTGCAACTGTGAAAGAATGTGTTGCATTGAACTGATTGGTTTCTCGCACCGCCTCATGCAAATAAGGCTCCCAAGATGGCATCTAATATGTCACTTTTATAGTCCTATGAACATATTTGTTACATGGATAGCGGCAGCAGTGGTGTAAAAATATAATAGAGTAGAAAATATTGCAAAAGCTACTGGTTGTCAGTTATGAAATTTTGTGCGGATATTCTCTTCAGGTTGTGCAATATCTTCATTTGTGAGCTGCTTAGTTCCTAGTTTGTTTTCTGGCTTATTGGCCTTTCAGAGTTTTGTGATGCGTGGCTAGCATGGGGAGTCTAGTGCACATATCAATTATTTGCCACCAACAATATTCGATACTCTTTGGCAGTTTACCTCTGGAATTCATCACCGAAAGCATGCACTGTCGTAGAAAATATATTGTGAAAACTTTCTTTTTATTTTAGAGCAGAAAGGGAGAAAATAGGAGAGTGGAATGCTTTAGTTACTTAGTCGATGCTGAGATACAACAGGAAGCCATCTGTCTTTTGGTATAAGGGTGAGAATTGTGGAGAGATTTTGAGTGGGAGGAGGAATTAATGAAGAAAGTGTCGGTTGCTGTCATAAATGTTGAAAAAAAATGCCATCTTTGGTTTAATCTTATTCTCTTGTTATAAACCTCTAATAGGAAGCATTTGACCGATTCATTACTATTCAACTTGAACCTGTTTTGAAAAAGTTGAGGCATTTCAAAATTTCATCTTTTGATGCTCCAAAAGATGCAACTTATGTTTGTTTTCCCCCTTCCTTCTTGGGTGTTTCCTACTTGGATTCAATGAAGATGTGCACTGATGTCCTGCGGTGATCTTCCAACTGCGATTTTTCTTGAAGCTTCAATTGTCATAACATCTTCCACTTGCAACTTGAACTGCCTTTTCCCATTTCTGTTGCAAAAAGTGATATTTGGTTTACTTGAAAAGTAATAATATTAGGTTTTAGAGCTGAAGTCACACTAATTTGGCATTTTCATGCTAATTCATTTTGATAATACACGATCCGAAGTGGATCAAGTGTCCCCTCCTTTTCCTTTCTCCTTTTATGTGGCCTTTGGAGGGAGAAAAGAGGAAAACATGACTCTGTTTTCCATCATTTGTTCTTCTGTTAATGTTTTGCTTGGCATGAACATGTCATTCAATTTGGGTTAGAAGCTTCGTGCAGACATGTGGTAACTCTAACCCATAAAATCATTTGATGCAATTGTTACTCTTTTCTTTTTCTCCTTGACTGACTGATGTCTCGGAGAGTTGAAATTTTTCAGAGCAGAACTTTCACGCAAAACTAGATTTTGCTGTGTCACTTTTCGTATGATGAACCAAAAGGGGTGGGGCAAAATCATGAGATATAAGTGGTGCCAAATTTTAATGGAGATTCCATTTTGAGAGTTTTCCAGATTGTGCCGATCATGATCTTGTACTGCATTTGACCTCATTTGTTTTATATTTTTCTCATCACAGCTGGCCTTTGGATTTCTTGAGCATTCTGAAGAGATCATGAGCATATCTTAAAGTTTTATGGCTAAGAGGTCTATAAATCTAGTCAAATCTTAGTTACAAGGATATGGATTATCGAACCTTTTAGCTACCTGGTCAATTATCATATTTTCATTCTTCCAGAAGTACTTTCTCCATCAAAGCTGATACATCATCTCTTCTATCAGCAACTTCTGATTCTGAAGCCTTTGCTTGGTCAATCCTACTCTTTAACTCTTGCCGACTGTCTTGCTATCTTGCAGAGTTAGGTCTCAGCATTCCCCGATAAAGATTCCAATCAGACAAAGAGTTGGTTGAGTTGGTCTGATGACACACCGGAAGTTTGAGTCTTCAGTTGTTGAACTCGGGAAATAAATTTTCATCTTCTGTTGTTCATTGGAATTATTTGCTCTGGCCCCAGATTGCTACCCTTTTTTGTGGCATAGCTCATTTGCATTGTTAGATTTGGTTGATGGGGATTCTAGAATCCTTCGCTGGTTGCCTTCCTCAACCATTTGTTCGGATTTGGGACTAAGGGAAGCCGGAATTCAGTGGTTGGTGATTGAATCTGTTTACTTTATGGGATAGTTTCAAGATATCTCAACTTTGACCTGCCCTGAAAGCGAAATTGTTCAATTCTCAAGTCAATGGCGGCGCAATTCCTGGATGGGTTGAAAGCTTTTTGGATTCTCAATAACGATGATGCCTTCTCTTTGAGGCAAGAGGTGAATGCAGGCAGGTAACACTCTTATGGACATCGGCTTCTATGCGGTTCCGTTTTAACGTAAGGAAAGGGCTGCATGCACGTGACATAGTGGCTCATGGAGGTGGAGGACTCGAGAGGAAAATGGGTAGATGGTGATATAGTGACATACATGGTCAAATTCATCCGGTGCTTTTTGGTGTCTTACATCTGTCATATTTAACTTTTTCGAATCTTACGATTAGTAAGCTAATACGAACGTTTCATATGGCGAGAAAGACTTGTATGTCATGGATATACAGTATACTATGTTAGTATTGCTTGATGGTGTCATAAGATGTTAATAAATTTATGAGGGAAAAATTAGGTAATGAAATACAAATTTGAATTTTTTTTAAAATAAAAAATAAAACTCTAAAAAATTTTAAGAAATCGTAACATTAATTAGAGAGAAGGGGAAGTGGATGTTGAGCATTATGGATGATGAGTTTGCTTAGGGTTTCATAGGTTATTTTTCTTAGGTGTTTTTTAGAATTTTATTTAAAATTTGAATTTATACTTTACTGGTAATAATTCATGAATATACTAGTATTGCTAATTGCTATTAGTTTGTGATATTATCAAATAGTGATAACGTGATATACTGCTCATATACAAGACTTTCTTGTTCCTTTTAATTGTGGTGTTCTCCTACTCCAAGGAGGTGTATCACATTAGCAAAGGTGACATCACGAGCTAATGGGAATTAGTCAGCATCTTCATGAGAGATAAATTAGATAGCAAAACATAAATTTAAATATGTAGAAAAATAAAAAGAACCCTAAAAACTTAAATAAAATCCTAAAAAATTTGGTATGAATTGTGGAGAAGGGGAAAGGATATCGAACATAGGCACAAGTTTTTAAGGATTTTTTAGGATTTTTAAAATGGTCATTTAGAATTGGAATTTTTATTTTATTATCTAATTTTTCTCTTATAAATCTGTTCATATGACTAATTTTTAGGTCACACTAACCTACGGTGTGACGTGGTATAGCGTCACATACGAACAAGACTTTCCTCAAGGAACGGGGTGAAAGAGTTCGAGGCGAGCCAAAAGGCCTTCGGGCCCAGATTTTTGAATTTCCCCAGCGGACGTATCCAATCTCAAGTTTATTAATTTACTATAGTTATTATATTAGAATTTAGTCGATTACAATTAATATGAGGTACATTTTCATTGTGTTTAACTATTTTTCAATTATTAAATTATTATGAAAATTTGAATATGATAAATTCATGAATTATGCAGTACACTATGCCAGACAGAAATTTATTGACTTAGGAATAGAGAGTTGCAAGGGGCTCGAGAATTGGATTCCAAACGAGTTATCAACGATTCAGGCTAATTTTGTGAACAAATTTCCTATATAGCTTGTTTTGATTTTGGTTTCGTATAAGCAGTGTGCTAAAACCGGAATCAAAACTAGTTCTGATCTGCTCCCCACTTTGATATGCGGAATCTACTCCAATTTCGTCGGGATCTACCCCTGACATATAATATCGGACAATTTCATACCGATTCTAGATTTACCATATGCACACGTTCACACATTGGTCATACTATTTACACATTTTTCTCTTCATTTCATCTGATTCCGCACTCCCATGACTTTCTTATAGAATGGAAAAAAAATTAAAAAAGAAAAGGTCAAATGGGTTTCCTGAATTTAGAAAAAAGTTATGGGGAAAAATGGCATCGCATCAGCTACCTGGCCCCTCTGACAGAGAAGAAAGTCTCCGATATGAAGAATATATTATATAATAGTATTTATATGGTATTATAAAATAATAAAATTAAACTATTTCTAGAGTTTTTTATTTTTAAAATTTAATAAAAAAATCTTAAAATATTTAAATTTTATTAGTTCGTAGTATCGTGTAAATATCATATTTAATGTACCGGTTACGTTACATAGAAGACACCGTCTAGAGAGAGAGAGGGGAAAGAGAGTTCCATGTGACCCCCGCAATGATTGCTCCTCTTTTCCCTCTCTTCCGACCGAAATTTTAACTCTGTACCAATCATTATTATTTTTTCTTTTTTTCGGATTTTTCTTCCAAATTTTCCTCTCTCTTTTTTTTTTTTGCTTTTTCTTTCAAATTTCCTAAGCTTGACTCAGTGTGGGTAGTGAATATTCAAAGCTAGGCTTCTTCTGCATTTTCTTTCAGTGTATGTCATTTGATATATCGAAAATCTAATGAGTTTCGACTATCACAAATTTGAGGAAGTCAAGAACCAAAGAGTAGACTAATTTTTTTCTATTTGAAAGACTCAAATTCGAGACTTTAGTTTAAGCATTAAAGCGTCAAGCAGTTTAACCAAACCATGTCATCAATTTTTATCCCTTTTTTTCCAGTGTCTACCCCTATATTTGGAAGGTCCATATGTCATGATTAATCCAATTTCGAGCAAGATTTACATGTACTATGACACAAGACTTTCATAAATCATGAATTTTCTCCATTTATAAAATTTGATTTTAAAATTTTACTTTAAAAGAAGTACTAACCCACCTCAACCAACCCATATTTCTATCACTTTTTTCGGTGTATTACACTGGTATTTAGAAGGCCAACGAGTTTTGACTAGTCTAGTTTGAGTCGAGTAAGGTTAAAATACTCTCAAGATAAATCCTCTCCGTTCGTGAGATTCGATTCCGAGACGCCGTGTGTTTCTACCATTTTAAATAGATCTCCTGCCACGTGATACGGAGAAATGATCATTACTTGTTATTTATTAATTTCTGATGAAAAATTACAATAATGTTGCCCGCAGAAGATGTCTTTTTCAACCATATTTTTATCGAAAAATTTATTTATTAATTATTTCATTAAAACAGGCTTAAGGATTAAATTTTACCGCCTTGGATCACGCGACGAGAAATTCGGATGAGTCATATAATAATAATGCACGAGCACCACCTGAAAGCAAAGAGTATCGACTTTCGAGCACGATGATGGTTAGATAAAATCAAAGGTGAGACATCTAACAACATTTCGCAATCCATTAAACTCGAAAAAAAATCTTGAAATACATACGTGAATTTTTGCTAATTTTATCTATGTTTTAGTTAATTTATTAATTTTGCATCCCTTAAAATCTATATCGTTTATCATTTCACTAAGTTTTCGTCCTCCTTATATAGAATTTCTAGATCTGTTCCTGGATATTACGAAGAGAAAGTCCTCTATATATGTAATGGGCACAGCACATGTCAGTATTAACATGGTGTTATAAACCAATATGATTCAGCTATTTTTCAAGTAATTTTTTTTTAACTTTTAGGGTTTTATTAGAAAATCTTAAAATGGCTAAATCTTATTGGTTTGTGATACTATGCTAGTATTATCATGTAGTATGCCCGCTTTCATACAATACTGTCTCTTACTGTGAATGATATAATCGGCAATTATTTTGTTGGCATTTTTATCCATCTGCACTACATGATATCCAAACAAATTAATAAACCCCACTTAATCGTATCTGAATTGGATTGGATCATTAAAAGTTTCAAACTTTTTCAATCGTGAATTTTTTTTGTCAATGAGATTCAAATCTAAAATTTTACATAATAAAAAGGTATGTTGAATTACCCAAATTAACTCATGCTATTTTAGTGAACGGTCAAATTCAACTTGCAAATGCGTAGTTATTATATGTATTATTTCTTACTAATTTACTGAAGCGGTAAAACTCTTATAAATGTAAGATTTAAACACAGAATTTTACTGAAGGTAAAAAATGCAGTGATCTACAGATAGATATTATACCACGTGGATTTGACGGACGAAATGCATGGGATGGAGACGCGCGGGCGCGTGAGGATGGGGACCTGTTCCCTTCGCCTTTCTCGGAATAATGAAACGAAGATGTGGCCCAAAAAAAATATTGAAACAAGATAAGCGGAAGGACGACCGCCCACCAGATCCCAAGACAGGGAACCGATCCCAAAGTTTCGGTTTACCGGTCCTCATGTCTCACGTTCTCTGTACTTTGAGGCCCCGTCATTGACCGGCTACAGCAGGTTTCGTTGACACTGAAATTCATGTTGATACTGCACTAGAGGTAGATGCCTAAGTGTACTGTACGGAAAATTAAACCCCCAAAAAATTGAGGATTCATCGACATATTTAACGGCCATTTTAGTTGAATAAGATTTTGAATTTAAATAATATAAATAAATAAAGAAAATCAGTAACTAAAATATTCATTGTGTTGCAGTGCAAGGTACTCATTCTACTTGTTATTGATGTGAAATTTATAATTTTTCAATATTTCTCACTTAGTTTATAAATCCAATCGGCTCTGACAAATGCATGTTTGAGTCAGATCATACCGATATTAAGGAGTTTACTTTGTGCCAAGCGCGGTTTTTCTCCATTAACAAAGAGAAGCATGAAGTCAGCGTATTCACGTCAGGATGGTAAATGTTTTACCTCTATTTCCAGCATCCAGAAGTCCAATAACTCATACTAATTCAGTTCGAGTCAGGGAGGCCCACTAGGGGGTGAAGTTTTTCCAAGGTAAATTTTCTTCATTCACAATGCTCGAACTCGAAACATTTCTTAAGTGAAAGAGATGTCTACCACATCAACCAATCCACTTTGATACCTTCATTTCCATTTGCCTCCATTTAAAAATTACATTTAAGCAATATCAACTGATTCTCTCCTTTTCTTTTCACCTCTATTCAAACAAGAAATTAAATTAAAAAATATTCTACATTATATTATTATAGTTTAACATATCGAACCGTGTTGTGACAGGTTATATGGTAAAACGAAGTCCACGGCCTAGTCCGTACAGGGGATGGGTCATAGTCCAACCTGCTCAGACATGAGTCGGATTTTACTCGGTCCAAATTAATTCGGGACAGATCGGATCATAACGATGGCTCAAAATTAACACCCCTACCTTAACCCTATCATATTTGTTGAAACTTGCATTTTCTATTTCTGGGCGCACGTGGAGAGCAGCCTGGTGGATCAGGTTCATGGCGAGGGAGACATGTCAAATGCTAATATTCGAATCCTAATTGCATTTTTCTATTAGAGATAACCTAGTTTAGACCAAGAAAAAAAAACATTATTTGACTTAACCAATCGGTTCATTGTTAGGGCTCTCACGTGATAGTCCCCTTGATAATATTTATCGGGTTATCAGTCGATCGACTTGAGTTCGTTTGACAGCATGTATGTCTTAATATTTATGTATTATTGCATCCAAGCCCTAATAGGGAGAAACCAAGAGCAAGAGTAACCGACATAAGCAGGGATGGATCCAAAAAATTTGCTCAAAGGAGGTGAAACTCTATGAGAAAGTAACGTGAAGATTTCAGGGAGCGAACTATGTACATAGTTTAAAGAAAATAGACGAGATCAAGTAAAATTTGTATAAAATCTCATGGAGTTTCCCGAGTTGAGAAGGCTATCGCTCCCGTGCCCCCTAAATCCATCCATGAACATAGCTTAGTAATCTAAGAGGTTGGTCTGATGGTAGAGAGAATGCTAGTAATTTAGCGTTATCCCCGTCCAAAATTCAAATTCCTCGAGGTCAGCATGTACCTGTCCCCCTGTGGTTTATCAGCAAGGATTCATGTATAAAAGAATTTTACTCTTTAATAGGTCAATCTAATTCGGATCTAAATTATGCAGAAGCTATCGGGTTTGCTAGATATTTGACGATTTAGAACGCAAAACTAAAGATAAGATAAAAAGGGTCGGATTAAAGACAAGATACTCTAATAAAATAAACTTAATAAAATTTGTAAAATATTTTATTGTTGGAAAAATAATGCAATCGAATAGTCCATGTCAATGAATCTTTGCCACGTGCTGCCCAAATTTCTTACAGCCTACCCATTTTCTGAAAAAAAAAAGAAGAAGAAGAAAATCACGTGCGCAGCCCCGAAAGTTATGACTGTCATCAAGCATGGTGAGGTTAAACCGGTAATTTTTGTACATCCGAAAATATCTCTGCACTATACAGCTCTCTATGTTTGAGGTTGAAGTGCTTGTTCTTTTAAATTTAAAACGAGTCTATTCTCCTCAAGTTCTAGGTAATACACAGACTCATGGATTTAAATAAGTCTCAGCATGGGTTATTTGGTCAATGATATATAGTCGGACTTAATATCACCGAGAGATTCCTTTTCTTCGACTTGGCCAAGTACTAACTTCTTATACTGTGGTACTGATAATTATTCGGATTATCAGACATGTTCGCAGTTGAATATAAAAAAAATTACGAAACAGAACTGATCGGATCGCTACTATTATTGTTATCCTTTTTTGTTAATAAAAAATAAGTATTTTTTTAGTAACAGTGAGTTAATTCTCCCGATCCACTAATAACACAAAAATTTACGGATTTAAGATAAGTTCATGTGCAACTACGTATATGAGAATCTCACCGTGGATTAAACGGTCGACGGAAGAATCGGACAGACTATTACGAGATATACGTGCGCTCTATTCGTTTGAGTTAATTAACCTTTGGACCAACATAACATATGTTAAAAATTGTTAGTGCGCAAGTGCAACATTTCATTCTCAACGGGGCATGTGACAATGGAAGTGGTGGAGGGACCCCCACGAAAAACGACAAGGCGTTATCCAAAAAGTGGGCGTCCTGAAAATGGAAATTGAAATTAAAATTAAAATTTGTCTGAACGTATATGTATATATGAGAGAAATTGCAATTCGGTCCTTCATTTATGAATTATTATCAAATTGGGGGTTGCATTATTAGAAAAGTGATTGATTTGTGCTCCTCCTGGGCATTCTGTGACTTAACACTTTTAAGCAACATTGTTCCGTGAACGGATCCAGAAATTCGATCGGGGGTCGAAACTCTATGAAAGAGTGGCATGACGAATTTATGGGGTGAAATGGGATAGTTCAACAAAACAGATAAAATCAAGTGAAACATATGTATATGTATTATCTCACAGTATCAAGGCAAGATGATCGAGCAAACTGGTGATGTGATGGCAGAAGCTCGGGTTTACCTCTTTCGGTCTCTGAAGTCAACAAAGAAAAGACTCAGGCCGATATTTTCGACCTCTGAAGGTAAGAGGACCCAAGTCAACTGTTATTTTTGACCACTGAAGTAAAGATGCTCAAATCTAAATTAATGTTTTTGATCGTGCAAGATAAGCAATTCGTGGTGCTGCGTGCCTGTTTTGGATGAGAGTGCAAGAGATACTAATTTCTCATAATAGGAAATGTAATATTTCATAATAATAATAATATTATATTTATCATTTATTGATATTTACTTTTAAATTTGACTCTTCAACTGGGGCCTACCGAGCGAGTTTGCTATATTTCTACGAGTTATTTTAGAGAAATTGATTTAGGGTTTTTTTGGAAAATAATTTAATTTTGGGGGTGGAAAGAGGAAAGCGCGGCGATTAAGAAAAATTACCTGAATTAGGAAAATACAGTTTTCCAGGAAAGGCGAAGCTCATGTAAAAACGAAATTGTTCAGCTCCGAATTTCTAAAAATAAATAATGGGAAAATTCTATGAAATAATAAATCCTCTAAAACTGCGAGAGAACTAACTTGATTAGCATATAAGTGTCTTGAATCAATCTAAGACCTCCGATCGAGTCTCCTACTCTAACACCGAGCCGCTAGATCAGCTGCCGGAAATCGGGGCCGACGTACTGGTGGATCAGGTGATCGTCATTATCGGACATGTCGAAGACCACGTTCTCTGCCCGGAGACCGAACTGTTGATGCTGCTGAGCCCTGAGAAGCTCCTTCTGGCGCCGGAGCTCGAGGACCTTGCGGTGCGAGTTGGAGTGCTTCGTGAGCATGAAGGTTGGGCTAGCAGCGGGCCGGTACTCGGGGACGAGCCGGCCGGACTTGTACCTGACCCCGCAGGCATTGCACAGTGTCTTCGGGCCCATGGGCCCGGTGCGCCACTGGGGCGTCTTGTCGGTGGCACAGTGGAGGCACTTCCGGGAGTCCCCGGCCGGTGCCCCCTCCGGTCCCACAGTCTTCCTCTTAGGCCCGGCCCGGGGGTTCTTTTTCCCCGTGGGGGCTGGATGCGGGACTGGAGCAAGATCGTCGGGCTCGGTGGGGGAGGAACTGTTATCCGGCTCAGTGAGGGCAATGAGCCGGGAGTCCCAGTTGCACGGGGCGGCCCGGGACCGCTTGCTCCGGGCCTTTGCAGGGACGGAAACGTCTGATTGGAAGATAGGGCTGCTGATAGCGGCGCTGTCGTGGGGGTGGGAACGTGCCGGGTCGGGCCGCAGCTCGTGAGTGGATTCGGGTTCTTGGTCGCGCTGGGCTTTGATACCCGATAGAAGCTGCAGCTTCTGCAAGTCCTCGCTGGAGAACGACTCCTCCACGAAATTGGAGAGCCACTCGAGCTCAGCTAAATCATCATACTGTTTCAAATTCAAAATAAGTAAATTAATTAATAAATAAATTTCATTGCTTTTATTTAAATAAATAAAAATTAGACGTAAAAAATTCAAAAATTAGCACATAGCCTGACGTAAACCTAAAGTATCTCAGGGTTTACTTTAGTAAAGAAAACTTATAACATAATAATAATAATATTTCCTTTTCTTTTATGCATTGTTTTGACTATTTGTTTCTATGTAAAGTTGGAAAACAAATGGGAAACGAGTTTCGAATCTACTTAAGAACGCTTTTATGTTTTCTCTTTAAGTGTACAACTGAAAATTTAACTCTTTCAATCGTAAATTTCTCACTATTTATCTTTTCAAATTATGTGATTTTTTGTTACTGAGTACTGATTAGACGAGAAAATTAACCCATGAATTCTAGTTGCAGGTGACAATTTTCTGGAGAAAAAGAAGTAGAAAACAAATTCCTTGTTTTCTCCGTTTTTCAAATAAAAAAGGATAAAAAGTGGCAAAAGCACATCCAGCGCATTGGTTTCATGCAATAAATGAAAAGGAAAACAGTGGGGGCCCTAAATTTCTTTGAAGGGTTGAAATGGAAAACACAGAGAACAAGATGGCTACGAGAATATAAAGCTCAATTTTAGTGAATTAAATCGATTCCACATTTGAATTAATGATAACTTTGTAAATTTTTTGGATATAAATTGCTAAATATTAGAAAAAATCAAAATTAATTATTTTTGGAGAATCATTATATAAATCTCAATACTAACGCGAAAAAGAATTATCCCATGTTAATTTTTTTTTCATAAAATTAATCCTCGTGATTTCATAAAATCCATTCTTGAAAAATTGCCCTCAATTTAGATATATCTGTACATACATACACACACGAGAATATTATATATATATATGTATGTATAAATAAGTTTAGATAATTTACCGGAACACAGAGCTCGCCGGAGAAGTGGTCGGTATCACCATATCCCATGCGGCACGTGACATCCCCTCCCCCTCCGCCGGCGGCGTCGGCGGCTGCAGCAAGCCCCGGATTGCAGCCCGAGAATGACGCCGAATTACAGCTGTCGACCGCCGTGACAGTGGACGAGTCGGTGGAGCTATCACCGGCGGTGCTCTCTAGTCCGCTCGCGACGTCGTCCCCGTCCATCCCCACCACATCTTCGTCCTTGGAGAAGTCCAGCAAGTCCTCGACTGCGAAATGCTGCTCCTTGTTCTCGAGCGACGAGGAGTGGTTGTGGCGCTTCTCCGGTGTCATCTGGGAGGAGGCAGCGGCGCAGAAGCCGCCATGGAAGTACAGGTCGGGCGTCTCCATCTAGTTTCCCCTGTGGCTGTCGGAGCGGCGGGTGCTGGCAGGAGTGAGCGAGTCGATTAGACAGCTGAAGGGGCGACGAAGATGAATGTGTGAGAAGCGTTCAGGAGGGAAGGAGAGAAGAGAAGAAAGTGCATGGAGGGAGGGTGTGGGTTTGTATATGGTGAAGGAGAGGGAGAGAGGAGGAGTGGGAGAGAACTGCGGAGAGAAGTGAGAGGTTTTGTGGTCTTTTGTGAAAGTCAGTGTAGAGAAAGAAGGAAAATTTTTTTCCTTTTTCTTTTTTTTTTTCCTTTGGGCGTTTGAAGGGGACAAGGGGGGACAGCTGGAATGGTGGTGGGTTTTGTTGAAAACAATTTGAGTTTTTGAAAGAAAAAAAGTGAAAAAAAAAAAGAAATGGAGGATGTGCTTTCCCAATTGGATAAAATTGTAATTAAAATGGGTTGGTCCAAGTAATTTAACACTTTTTTCTCTAAATAAGTTTTTGGACTAGAGTTTTATAAATAAAAAAAATTTATTAGAATATGAGTTTTACCCTTTAATGAACTATTGACCTCGAGCTTATATTAGTCAGAATTTTCTGGATTTTTAAATATCTGGTAATATACACTAACCGAAAGATATGATTGAACACCATGATTTAGTAGACATATGGTTCAATTTTCAAAATCATTTTTCTCTTAAATAAGGTGTCGAATTTGAATCTTGTGATGAAAAAAAATTCACGATTGAGATAATTTTACCCCTTATTAGGCCAAGTCGGCTCGAGCATGAATGAATAAGGGTTAATAAGTATTCGGATATCCGGCGGTTACATAACATGGAAATGAAGTTGAAGAGTTAATTAGGGGTAAGGAGAACCACGATACTAGAAAATCTATATGCAAGGAGGCAAATTTACTATTGTACCCTTTCGTTCTGGGTTTATTGTGTGGTATACCGCACATGGCTCTTATTAATGTGGTTTGTATTGCTAGGGATGGAGAATTGGGCAAGCTAAGGTTGCCCTTTCTCATATAGGTCTGTGGGTATGGTCTACCTAGAGTTGATATGTTGGAGCTAGTTCGCTATACAAACTCATTTCCGAATCAGATTCTTGATTCGATTGAAGGGTCGATGCTAGGTCGATGAGTTAAATAAGACTCAGAGAAATGGCACAATTCACACGTAAAACCATCGAACGATATCCAATAGTTCTAAATATTTGTTAACAGATCCAGTTTATAAATAGTCTCTTCGGAAAGAAACCCTTACCTCTTCGTGAAGCCTCGGTCTCGAGCTGCACTGACCTCGAGTGCACGCCAAAAAATGTGCTAGTGCAAGAGTGAGTCGAATTTGTATGTGTCAGCAGGAGACAGATGCGTTCAACAAATCACCCAAGAAATACATACAGAGGTTAAATAGTTGGGAAGGGGCAATCTCTTACGCGTTATTTAGTGAATGGCCATAATTGCTAGATATGATTGCGAAATCTGAGTGTCATTGCTTCTTATGGCATTCTCATTAATCATTTTGGCACCCACATAAGCACACGGTGAGAGCTGTAGTCCAGTGGTTTAACATCCACTCATGTGCGGTCCAGTGAGTTCAAGATATAGGTTTGAATCTCTTTCATGCATTTGTAAAGAATATTGATAGAAATATGCTTTTTGAGTCCGGGCTTGGAGGACACCGGTTCCTTGAACTGCAATAGAGTTCTGGTTGTGCTACGTTGACGAGTCAGTGCTGAGCGCTGGTTATTCAGTTCGTATCGTATGCTCGTGGTTGAAAATAAGAACTCCAACATGTGATAAGAAAAAGGCACATGAGACATTGATTTTCCAACAAAATCAGATATTATTACCTCGTAATGGTATCGTGAGAAATTATGGATAAAATTATTTTAGGTAGAAACAGTTGTGACAATTGCAGGGGATGATTAGCACCTATTCGCTCATTTTACGAAAATTTGATATTGTATTTTCTCACATCAAGTGATGTGATAAAAATTACCGAAAAATTGCTTTTCACTGTTAACCAAATTGTTGACATTTGAGACTTTGTACATTTCGAGATCTAATCGAATGCAAACACCAATTATCAAAAAACAAATTGTTGACATTATAACAAGCATAACATATGGGGGGCTACTTTGCATTTTTTTCCTTTGCCACAATTGATATGATTGACATCTCATATGAGGCCATTTTCACCAGACATGCAGTGGTAGATCACAACCCACATTTAGCATGTAGAATCCAACCCATACCAAAATATTCGGATCGAACCGCCGTGAATATTCGAAACGGCGTGGAACATGCAAGGAAGGTTACGAAGTGTTATGACAGAGAAGATTTCATTTATCGAATTCTACACATTTCAGTATGAAGTGCCTTTTCTTAGTGTGAATTGAGTATCTTTTGACATATATGAAAACTGTGTCAAGCAAGAAATTCAAATCGACGCACGTGCATGGTATCATTTCATGTTCACTCAGGCTCTACAGCATCCGACAATGCGTGTTGGCGTCACACGGTCCATTATCCCAGTGCACACCGAACCCTATACCGTCGGTCGGCACATTGCTTAAATCAGCAAGAAGACCAATATGAGTTGGTCGAGATGGTTCGTTATCGCTTCTCTCAATCAAAGTCTCGGATTCGAGTATTTGAATGAACAAAACTTATGTTAAAAAGTTATATCGCTACAGTGGACCGACCCTATTTAAACATGAATTAATCAGGATCATTTGGACTATTAGATGCAAGTTGATATGGACGGAAAAAAATTAGTAGGCAAAGGAATCTTGGAAGATTGGGATTGTCTTTTGCGCGTACTCCTTAGAGACTCTTCAGGTCAAAAGTTATCAAATGCATTTTTTTTTAATTAACATGTTAGATAACAACATCATTTTTTATTTATTACTAATATTTTCCCACACGTGTGGGATACATTAGTTTTTAGGGCCCATCACGTGGAATTTGTTAATTAGGGATTAGTGCATGCATGGTGGCTCGATCCTGTACATTGATACTGTAATAGAATTGGAGGTTGTGGCCATTGTTTGTTCTAAAAACTTAATAAAAGGTATTGTATATTATTTGTTACTTATATGCTGTAAAATTAGTTGTCAGTTACAGGAGTCTGGACCCATATTCACTAAAAGGTCTAAACTAATAAGTAGTGGGATTGATTAAAGTGCATAAATCGATGCGTAGCGTGAATGTTGAACAGGACGCAGGATAGCACGTTGGCTTGTGGCACAATGTCAAGTGTTATACTCGATTCTGATATCATATTAGATTTTATCGTGGGTCAACAAAAAACTGGTATGTGTCCAACAAAGCCACAATGTCAAGCATTTTATTTGATTTTGTTAGATTTTACGGTGGATCAATAAAAGAAATTGATTTATTTCCAACTAAAAACATTTTAACTGATAAATGATCATACTGATCCTTTTTATATTTTCGGATTTTATTTGTAAGTATTTTAATTTGGATTTAAAAGTACTTTGGTTAATGTAAGAATAATTAAAAGCATGCTGATCAGAAATAGAGAATAATCAAAATTTCAACCCATAGGAACCGATCTCGCTGCTTTGACTAGTCCGAGAGAAATTCTTAAGTAATCATACCTCGTCACATGATATGAGGAAGTACCAATCAAAATGTGACAAACTGGTAAATTAATATTAATCACCCGAGCAGTTGTTATAGTTAATACTAATAAAAATAATTTGATTGACTCTTATGTGATCCTACCTGAAATTGCATGCCCTAACATCATTTTTATAACTTTCCTTTTCCTACATTTTGATTTTAGTACAGTTCATAAATTACATGATTTATTTATTGTACTGTATACTTACAATTTAGAACCATATCGTTTTATTAAATACAGAAATACCTTCCTTTTTGATATCTTTTTCACATTTCTAAATTATCTATTAATATATAAAATTTAATTTTTTAAAGGCATTAAATTAAAAAAAATTAAAATATGATACTAAATTCACTAGTGTATAACTAATTACTTTCTCCATCTTCTTTCTTTCCCTGTACTCTTTTCATTGAATACAATAATTAAATTATTTCCTAATTTACTACTTAATTTTCTTTGATTTACCAAAAAATTACTTACTCGAGACATCAGTAGCAATTAAGATTTTTGTTAAACCATTTATTACATATTCATTTTTTTCCAATTTCATTAAATAATAAATTAGTATGCAATAGGGTAAATTCTAGTTTTATTAAACTAGAGGTTTACTTTTTATCGTGTATCACCTAACACCAAAAAGATCAATAAGTTCTCGTTAGTCTATATTTGATTTTGGTCATTACACTAAAGAGTAACTCTCCTCTCATGAATTTACTCATTTACAATATTAGAATCTAAGAACTTACTTAACTGAAAAAATAGAGAAAAAGATCTCAGGAATTATATATATTTATTGATTCTCATAAGTTAATCCTAAATATTTTAAAGTGATAAACTAAGTCCCATATGTTGTTGTTGTCATTACATAAAATCTTTTCCGTCACATGCTATTATTTTAAACTAACGTGTGTCAATGTCACGTCAATTTAACTAACAATAGATGACAGAAAAGTCTTGATTTTATAACGACAACAATATATTGGGCTTGATTTGTCAATTTGAAATATTTAGAACTGACTTGCGAGAATCGATAAAGATATAAGATTTTCAGTATCTTCCTCTCGAAAAGAATATCAAATCACCTCAATTAACCTTGATAAATTAAATGCTTATTTGGTTAGGCCAGTAAACACGATGTTTGCAGCTAGACATCACATTTGCCAAGGGACAACTCGTACTTTTTTTTTTAATCAGTAAAAAGGAGGGGTAGTAGTAGCCACTTAATCATTCCCCGTTATGTAATATTTAGACTTTAGTATTCAACCGTAAACATATCAGATGAACTGACTAACTCACGCTCAACGTTAGCCCCGTCAATGTGGTACCATTAGAGATTTAGTTTGGTTCTAAAAGTGTTCTCCTCCAAATCCAAATCCCAAAATCATATTTCTACCAAATATTTTTTTATAGATACAAAGAAGAGACTCGAATCTAAGACCTTGAATTCACAAATCGTATGAGAGTGAGCATTAAATCATTAACTCTTGATGAGTGATTCTATAGTTTTTACTGAATCAGGTTGGGCACTATCATGTATTAGCTGTATATTACATGAAGAATCATGATGGGAACCTACGAGGCATGTTTAGTTCACGAGAATAGCTATTCTTGAATGGAATAACTATTCCTATATTTAGTTGGCATCAATAGCATCATCTAGAGCAACTATTCTAGATACATGAGGAATAGAGGAGGAATGAGTAATATCACTTCTCTCGTAAACTATCACTTTAAATATTTAACTTGATTATTTTATTTATTTACCTCAGATTTTATTTTTGAAAAAGATTTTTTCAAAAATATCTATTCTATTCCCTTTTCACAATTTCTATTACTTCCATGTTCTAACCAAACATTATAATATCAATTCTAATCCCCATACTATTCTTCATTAGTTTCATTCCTCACAACTCTTTCCCTGTCTCTCTTATTCCTGCAAACTAAATGTGTTGTAATTGTATGACATGCCTATCTTGATATACATAGTAAACTTTAATATTAATAGCAAATAACTTAACAGAGCCTGTATTTTTACTGAATTCTTACTTTTAACACAGTTTTTTGCATGACTTGAAAAAGGAACAAATCATGAGATGTTCATCCCGTTGTGCACGCGTCAGTTATTCAATTTACCCTAATATTAATGTCTAACAGTTTCTGACCAAAAGGAAGGGCACTTCCAATGGTGTTCGAGGCTTCATTGATGAGCTGCGCCCCTCCCCCATGGAGTTTATGGTGCTTCAGTTACACACTTGTATTCGACTGACTAATAGACAGTAATACGTACCCTATCTTCATCAAGACAAAGTCGTCTTGTATGTAACGAGTAGATAACGTGACAATACTTATACGATGTTATAAACTAACAAGATTTAACTAATTTTAGGATTGTTTTTAGGGTTTTATAAAAAAAAAAGTTAAAATGATGGAATCTTGTTAGTTCGTTATACGATATGATATATCCATCACAAAAGACTCTCTCCTTCATCAATGGTTTTTAACTTTATCTTTCTTAATTATAAGTATGCTCGTGAATGTTTAAGAGAATAGGAAAATGTAGGAAATAAAAGAGTACAGAAGAATTAACATAAATTGGTTGAGGTGGTAAGACGCATCTTCCGCTTATGAAAGGTCTTGTGTTCGAGTTTTGTGAATTGAGAGAATTCACTTTGGGAGAGTGTTACTCCTTAGTAAGTCTTCCTATCTCGAATTAGATTACTTAATACCTATTGGATTTCTGAATACCAGTGGTTCAGACCAAAAAAGAGTACAGAAGATTTACACTAACGTAAATTGAACCCTTGATTTTTTAGTATCAAACCGAGGATTCCTTGACTACATCGACCACATCGCCAGCTCGTTGCATGCGTCGAAGTGAGAGCTTGGAGCCTGGTTTCAACATCTCAGCACTTTCTTTTTTAATCAATTAGATTTGTGCCACTCTCTTGCAAACGCAACATAGTCGAATAAAATCCTTCTACGCTTAACATACTCTAAAAAGTCCAACTCTAACAAAATGGATTCGTTGATATGGCAAAACGCTTTTTCCTTTTAAGTAAGGTATCGGTTCGAGTCTTTTGAATAGACAGAATTTATCATGAAATAATTTTACTCTTTAGTGGGTCCACCTATCTCGAGTTGAATTAGTCAGAATCTGTTTAAATTCTATAAAGATGTGGAAAAAGTTCAATTCTAGGAGTTTTACCACTATATTTGAAGTGTGTTGTTCGATACCGCGAGGGAATAATTATCCATGGTATCCATTTTTAGATCGGTGTGTTTTTCTGTACATTCCCGTTATACATATCAGGTAGATAATCCTGACCATCATTGCTCAGCTTGCAACTTCACTAGCTTCAATTTGTTTCTTATCCCATATACAAAAAATTCCAAGAACCATCTTATAGTTGGTCTCTCCATTATGGGAAAAAAATCTTCAATAAAACGGTCATACCACGTAAAATTCATCATTTATATATTTATCTAATTAAGGTCTACAATTTATTAGGTTTTTAAATATTTTATTACCATTTATATATTTTTATCAATTAGGGTTTTCATTTATTTATGATTTTTCATATTTTTAAAGATTTTTTAGGATTTGGTAATTATAACTGTATATTTATTAATTATTTATTAAGTCATAATTGAATATATATACCACATCAATATTGTTCATGTGACACAGCCGCATCACTGAATGTTTTTCTCCTGGAGTCCAATTAGAAGAGACTGCTGATGTATTTGTTGGGTTTCGGTGGATGTCCCAGGTTAATCATACTTTGTAAAATACTGAAGCAAGTCAGAGGTAGAGAGAGAGAAGATATCATGCACGAAATCGGCAAAATTTCGTACAACCACTGATTTAGAAGTTCGGCCGACGTTTTACTATTGACATTAGTGCGAATGGAAGGACGACATCCTCAAAGAAAGAGAGAGGACCACAAATACCGTACACCTAAAAAAAATTATAATACGTTACATTTCAAATTTTTTCCCAAAATATCATTGAAAAATCGTACATTTAACATGCATTTTCAAATTTAATTAATTTTGTGAAGATATCAAATTATTTCTTTAACAAGGAGATTACATTTACAAATATAAATAATTTATATTTGTTAAGAGATTGTATCTTGAAAATATGATTTTATGTTAAAATAATATGTTCATTTATACCTAAAAATATTTTATCCAAGGATATGCAATCTCTTAATCATAGTTTTAAAAATCGAACTGGATTGGAAACCGGTCAAGGTACTGGTTCCCGGTTCAATCGGGATTCAATGGATCGAACTGGATTTATTTAAAAAATAATAAATATATAAAGTACATGTAATTATTTAAAATACACAAGTATTAACAATTTAATATCTTTTGTGCTAAATCCGGTTCCATAGAAACCAACCGGTTTAACCCGGTCAATTCCAGTTCCTGCCGAGTCAATGTGCAAACTGAGTTAACTATGCAACCGGACCGGACTAGTCATTGGTTTCAGGTTCAACCTGTTGGACCGGCCTGTCCGATCCGATTTTAAAACTGTGCTCTCAATACAAGTTAAATACACGATCTTTTGAGAGTATTAAAAGAAATAGTTTTTAAGAAATAATATTTTAAGAATATTTTTTTCCAAATGCGGGGCATTTGGCTCGTTTCTCACTAAAAAAAAACTTAGAGCCACTCATCTCTCACTCTGATTACTCTTTTGATAAATAAAAAAAGAAGACAGCAGTAGTAACAATCTAGTCACCCCATGCTATGTAATGTTCGGGTTTTTCTGTTTAACCGTGAACATATCAGACAAATTGAATAATCAGTACTGACACTTGTCCTGTCAATATAGAACTATCAAAAGTCCGGTATAGTATAAGAAGCTGGCGTCTGTCAAGGTACATACTCAAAAATCTCCGCAGTTAATATTGTTCAGAGCGAAATTTAAACATGTGATCTTGACCTCACTAAATCACATGGAAGTGAGTTTTAAATCACTAGACTATCATCATTGTTCATGATTACCCTCGTACTGTATGTCGAACCATAAAAAGCGATCCCCTAATTTAAAAGAAATTCTTAGGTGATCTTACATCACCACATGAATGATAAAATACTAATTAAAAAATATAACAAACGGTAAATTAATTTTAACAATTCAAGTAGTTACTATAATTAGTATTAATCGAAATAATCTAATTTATTTTTCTCATTATATCATTGTAAAGTGTGATCATTTAAGATTTTTTTTCATAATTATATTACAGTAAGAGGTCAAATAACATTTGTGAATGTTTCTATTGATAATTTAGAGATATATAACTTACAGGCAAATCCAAATTAAAGTATAAGAAAATCAAATTTCCCTATAAAATAAAATTTCTAGATTTGTCCCCAGCTTTCATGAATCCAGAGAGCAGGGTGCAACACAAACGCTTCGTGCAACGACATGAACTTGTTTAATGACCTTTGCCGATTTGAAAGAATCAAGGTTCATGTACTGCTTGCGGGTCGGTGGCCGACCACTCGTTTCATCTACGAACTCGGGACATGAACCTTCAGCTTGGTTTACCAAAACTACGGTCAAATTTATCGATGTTCCCTAGTTGATTGTATAAACCTTCACCCATCCGAAATTGTTCCTAGAGATCCAAAAGCAGACTCGATCAAGCATGCGCTTCTTGTCTTTCAAAACACGAACCGATTTTTTTAATCTCATCGATGAGATCCCATTTAGGATTACTGGTTGCTTTTCCAACCCTTGAAATAGAGGGAGTTGCCCCTTTCCGGTTTGCTGGCACTGCCATGAACCGAGTGCTGTCTTCTGATGAGTGGGATTCAGCTAGTTCGCCTCCTTAGCCTTGCGTTTGTTTCGGGGTGAGCAAGTTCCTCTTGCTGGTGTGGATATTACTTTAGGCACATTTAAAATAGTTTTGATCGCATTTTCGAACTTCAAAAATATTATCAATCAAATTTTAGTTTATGACCGGTCAAATTTAATTTAGGATAAAGTAATTGAATATATGAAAATAACTTTTTTTTTTTATCATTTTCATGATTTTGGTATACTTATCAGTTTTATTAACCTCTCATATTCTATTAATTATTTCCACGATTCTCTTAGCCGTATTTCACACGATCCTCTTAGCCATATAATCTCCTTTCACTTTTTTAAAATTCTCCAACTCCTTACTACGTTGACAGGGGCTATTGCTAGTACTATTTATTTAATTCGTCTGATATATTCGCGGTTAAACACGAAAGTCCGAATATTATGTAATATAGTGATTGGATTGTCATTATTGCTACCCTCTTTTTACCCAACAGCAAAAAAAAAATCCAAAAAAAAAACTACTAGAAACTATCCCACTTCCCAGCATTTGCTTCATCGTTATTTAATTTGAATTGGTCATCTTTTTATCAACTTCAACCTTAAACTTTATTTATTCAATCAGTTTCGTACTTCTTTTATCATCGTATTATTTTTTTATTTACCTTAATTTTTTATAATAAAAAGTATATATGATAATTCCTTCTGCATGACGATGACCATCGAGTGTCTGCCAGCTCGTAGTCACAAGGGGGAACTTGGGAAGTTCTGCTGGAGAGCACGAGCGAGTGGTGTCGCAGTGGCGTGGATGGTTGCCGTAGGCGTCGGGGTCGGGATATGGACTAAGTGGTGCAATGTTCGCTTTCCCGATTCCTTGTTGGAGACCTAGCCCTTGACCTTTTTTTTTTTGAAATTTTTATTTTTTTATATGTGGCCAAGACTGAATGATCGGAATTGTTCGTGGTTTGATGACTTTTGACACTGAACGATAGCACCGACACGACATGTCTTCCAAGTCAAGTCTATTGGAACGGTCGATCTTCTAAGTAGGGTGCAAATGCGGGTGGATCCTTCAGGTAACTAAAATAATTTCGATTTCAAACTTAATCGTCCCGATTAATTCTCCGATACTTAAATTACGGTAGATTAATCAGAAGCATATTCATAGGATTTAGGAATTTCCATCTCAATCCAGAGGATTTCCGGATGTTGTCTTGCCATTATTCCTCGGGAGCTCGTTCTTCTCCGAACCTCTGGTTTGCCGATCCCATCGCCATGAATAGAATTCCCTTCTCTCTGGTTAATACATGCGCATGGTGCAGGCATACTATCGAGAAATTCCTTGCGATGGAGTCGCATCTCTTCGAATGTCTCGGGTAATTTCGAGTCCAATTGGTATCGTTTCCCCGTCCAGGTGCTCAGATTTCCTCTTGCAACTACGAAGAACAGAGAAGAGAAAGACCTTACATCCAAGGGTATGCAATCTCTTAATGTAAGTTAAATATACGATCTCTTGAAAGTATTAAAAAAATAGTTAAATATACGATCTCACTTAAAAAAATGTTTAGAGACACTCATCTCTCACTCCCGATTACCCTTTTAATAATAATAACAATAAAAGACAGTATTAGTAACAACCTAGTCACCCTCTGTTACGTAACGTTCGAGTTTTCGTACTCAACAACGAACATATCAAATAAACTGAATAATTAGTACTAACACTTGTCTCGTTTATATAGCACTATCAGAGGTCTAGTACAGTGTAAATAGTTGTTGTCTATCAAGGTAGATGCTCAAAAATCTCTTCAATCAATATTGTTCAGAGCGAAACTCGAGCAGGTGACCTCACCCTCACCAAACCACGTGAAAGTGAATTTTAGATTACTACGCTACCATCCTTGCTTATGATCATCCTCGTACTATACATCGAACCATAAAAAGCTATCCCCTAAATTAAAATAAATTCTTAGGTGATCTTATATATTTACGTGATGTGACGTGACGAAATACTAATTAAAATATGACAAATGGTAAATTAATGTTAACAATTCGAATAGTTACCAGTTACGATAATTAGTACCAGTCAAAATAATTTAATTGATTCTTTCTCATTATATTATTATGAAGTTGATCATTTAAGATTTTTTTTCCTAATTATATTGGGTAAGAGTTCAGATAAAATTTGGGAATATTTCTATTGATAATTTAGATATATATAACTTACGGGTAAATCCAAATTAGAGTATAAGAAAATCAATTTTCTCCATAAAATAAAATTTCTAGATTTGTACCCCGCTTTCATGAATCTTGAGAGCAGGGGGCAACACAAACGCTTCGTGCAACGACGTGAACTTGTTTGATGACCTTTGCCGATTTGTGCCACGGCAAAAGGCTTCCATGAATTGAGGAAGGGATCTTTAGTCGGTGGTAAAAGATTTCGACTTATAACCGATCGTGCAAGTTACGTGTCTCATTTATTTTTCTTTATCTCATATTTTTATGTTAGATTCATATATCTTATCACCGAAAAGGGAAAAAAAAAAAAGAGCTCTTGTGAATTTATGAGGTGTTACATCGAAACCTACTTAAGGAGAAAGTCTTTGGTGGAGCGGTCATACCTCGTAGGCGATACTGACGTGGTATACCTGTCCAATTAGAATCCACCATTTATATATTTTTCCAATTAGGTTCACCATCTGTTAGATTTTTTAATTTTTTTTTACCATTTATACTTTTTCTTTCATTTATGGTTCACTATTGATTTAGGGTTTTTATATTTTTAATAATTTTTTAGGATTTAATAATCATAAATTATATAATTATTGATTGCAAATCAAGTTCTAATTGGACGGATATACCACGTCAGATCGCTTATGTTGTATGACCGCTTCACCGAAAACTTTCTCGTTGGACACCTTGTGTCAAAACATCATTTAATATATAGAGAATAATTGCTAATAAATCCTTCACTATGGAGTCATGAAAAGCATATAAATTATACCACGTCAGCATCACCTACGTTATATGACCACTTCACTGAAAATTTTCTCGTTCGACACCTTGTGTCAGAACATCATTTAATATATAGAGAATAATTGCTAATAAATCCTTCACTATAGAGTCCCGAAGTGTATACAAATTATACTACGTCAGTATCGCCTACGTTATAGGATCATTTCACTGAAAACTTTCTCGTTAGACAACTTGTGTCAAAACATCATTTAATATATAGAGAATAATTGCTAATAAATCCTTCACTATGGAGTCCCGAAGAGCATACAAATTATGTCTTCTTTTGTTTTGATCAGAATAAGTGCTCCATGGGAATCTGGTTGCAACCCGAATCAGCCATAGCTCTGCAACCGTTTTAACTTCAAAACTTTGAAAGAATCAAGGTTCATGTACTGCTTGCTGGTCGGTGGCTGACCACTCGTTTCATCTACGAACTCGGGACATGAACCTTCAGCTTGGTTTACCAAAAACTATGGTCAAATCTATCGATGTTCCCCAGCTGATCGTCTAAACCTTAACCCATCCGAAATTGTTCCCAGAGATCCAAAAGCAGACTCGATCGAGCATGCGTTTCTTGTCTTTCAAATAAAAATCGATTTTTTCAATCTCATCGATGAGATCCCATGTAGGATTACTGATTGGTTTTCCAACCCTTGAAATAGAGGGAGTTGCCCCTTTCCGGTTTGCTGGCACTGGCGTGAACCGAGTGCTGTCTTCTGATGAGTGGGATTCCGCTAGTTTGCCTCCTTAGCCTTGCGCTTGCTCCGGAGTGAGCAAGTTCCTCTTGCTGGTGGAGATACTAATTTAAGCAAATTTAAAATAGTTTTGATCTCATTTTCGAATTTTAAAAATATTATCAATCAAATTTAGCTTATGACCGGTCAAATTTAATTTAGGATAAAACAATTGAATATATGAAAATAATTTTTTTTATAATTTTCGTGATTTTAGTATACTTATCATTTTTATTAACTTCTCATTTTCTATTAATTATTTCAACAATTCTCTTAGCCATATAATCTCCTTTCACTTTTTTAAAATTCTCCAACCCCTTACTACGTTGATGGGGCTGCTGTTAGTTCTGTTTGTTTAGTTCGTCTGATATATTCGCGACTGAATACGAAAATTCGAACATTATATAGCATGGTGATTAGGTCGCTACTGTCGCTACTGTCGCTACTCTTCTTTCACCCAACAAAAAAAAAAAACTTCCACAAAAAAGTCTACTAGAAACTCTCCCACTTCCCAGCATTCATTTGCTTCATCATTAATTTGAATTGGTCATCTTTTTATCAACTTTAACCTTAAATTTTATCACCATATTATTTTTTTATTTTACCTTAATTTTTTGTAATAAAAAGTATAATTGATAATTCCATCTACATGACTATCACCGTCTAGTGTCTGCCAGCTAGTAGTCAGAAGGAGGAACTTGGGAAGTGCTGCTGGAGAGGACGAGCGAGTAGTGTCGCGGTGGCGTGGATGGTTGCCGTATGCGTCGGGGTCGGGATCGGGATATGGACAAGTGGAGCGAGGTTCGCTTTCCCAATTCCTTGTTGGAGACCTAGCCCTTGACCTTTTTTAAAAAATTATTTTTTACGTGTGGCCAAGACTGAATGATCGGAATTGTTCGTGGTTTAATGGCTTCTGACTCTGAACTAGAGCACTGACACGATGGGTCTTTCAAGTCAGATCTATTGAAGCAATCGATCTTCTAAGTAGGGTGCAAATGCGGGTGGATCCTTAAGCTAACTATAATAATGTTGATTTCGGACTTGATCGTATCTATTAATTCTCTGGT
The DNA here is from genome assembly GCA_037672795.1 of Lagerstroemia speciosa. Lineage (NCBI taxonomy): Eukaryota > Viridiplantae > Streptophyta > Magnoliopsida > Myrtales > Lythraceae > Lagerstroemia > Lagerstroemia speciosa. The sequence goes on from CM075292.1 coordinate 2,330,222, forward strand.
ACTTAAATTACGGTCGATTGAAGAGATGAGGAGGAAGGATTATATATATATATATATATATATATATATTAATGGTGGATTTGAGACCCAATAGGTTATCTAGTGTCCATGTTAATCAGAAGCATATTCATAGGATTTAGGAATTTCCATCTCAATCCAGAGGATTTCCGGATGTTGTCTTGCCATTATTCCTCGGGAGCTCGTTCTTCTCCGAACCTCTGCTTTGCCGATCCCATCGCCATGAATAGAATTCCCTTCTCTCTGGTTGATACATGCGCACGGTGTACTATCGAGAAATTCCTTGCGATGGAGTCGCATCTCTTCGAATGTCTCGGGTAATTTCGAGTTCAATTGGTATCATTTCCCCGTCCAGGTGCTCAGATTTCCTCTCGCAACTACGAAGAACAGAGAAGAGAAAGACCATCTTGTCATGTTGATCTCGACATCGAGTTCAATGACGACGATGACAGTGAAGACGATGAGCTTGGTGATCGTGATCCTGCAACAGGCTTTCTCGATTAGATTTGCTTGAACTCATTTGATGTTGTCTTATTTTCTCGATCGAACTTATTTTATGGGACGATTTGAACATTGATAATTATATCTAGCTGGTACATAAATTCTACGAATTCACGATACGTGCCTACTATTCAAGTTTACAGAGCTACCGGTGAATTTACATAAACTCTCGAACTCGAGAACCCTAGTTTGATCTCTTAAGAATTCTCTCGAGATTTTTTTTTAATCCGTAACTCTTGAGATTGAAGTGAGAAAGATGAGAAACAAAGTAAATTAGACAACGTGATCCGGTACATCTTTTCCTTAAATAATGTCTCATATCTTAAGAATTAAGTTACTCACGTGGAGAGCGTAGATTGCCTCCATGCCATTCCTCGACATTAAATTTTCCAAATTGTTTTCCGTTATTATTTTTTGCCACCTACAGATATTATATATTATTCAAGAAATATAAAAATATATATAATTAAAAAATATATCCAAATGTGTTGTGGGCCCGAGTCACACGTGATGGAGCTGGAGAGTGGTGTCAGCAGCCCCATGTGAGCAGTTCTCTTTCCTTTGCTGTCAAAAAGCCGCGGCCGACGGTGGTCAGTGCCACGTGGCCGAGTGTCCCGCTTTCTTGATCTTTTCCACGATGCCCCTTGTCTTTTTTTTGGTCGCCAGCCACGGTATCCAAGCAGGCCCCACCAGCGGTGAGATGGCATCTTTCAGCCAACCATACTTGACTAATCCGTTGGTCGCCCCGGGTCGCACGCCTGGCAATGGCGGGTGAGGCTCCCAAGAGGGGTGTCTGCGTACGTGAGGTCTCGAACCTGAGACCTCCTTAAGCGGCACCGAGCTGCTTACCACTCGGCCCAACCCCTCTTGGTCACGATGCCCCCTTGTCAAGATAACGTAGCCTTAGGTGAAGGCATTTACTGGGCAATTTATTTTTCTTTTCCCTTTATATTTGGCTTTTTAATAAATAAATATAACAGTTAACATAATAAAAGGAGAATTTTAGGAGATAACATGAGGGCACGTGCCAGAAGTCACGTGCCTTGCACGGACAGTTCTTGGCTTTCTTGCCCATATACAATTCCTTCAAGCGGGCAGGCATGTGGGATGGATTGGATCTCTGCAATATTTGCTTTTAGTATGGAATCAAAAATTCAATTTCTTTCGGTTCACTTACCTGATGATGTTTTATTAGATCCGTATTTTCCGTTTTCAATAGCTGGTACAGTCTTATCTTTAAAAAGTCGTCTCTTGTGAGGAAGAAAATCGAGGCTAACATTGTTTCGATGCAGGATCGTGCACCGGTGCCTATCATTTTCATCATTCTTGTGATGAGGGTTGAGGGTTCGACTCTTACTAGGAGCACCGATCGTTAAAGTTAGAGGGTTTAAGGAAGGACAAGATTACCCTTGGATGTCAAGCGTCAAGGATATCGACTCGAGCATCTTTGCGGAGCACATGGTTTTCAAGCCTCGAGCACATAAGAGAAAGTCAAATTAGAGGTCATTTGACGAGCACATTAAAGAGCTTTTATAGATAAATGATATGCACCGCAAAATAATCAAGTATATGGTTATTTATAGGGAATGTAGAGAGTCGGCCTCAGATTTCTTACCCGTACAAAGCTACAACATGGCACATGTTGTGTATCCAGTGATGGGAGAAAATGACGGATGTGCCTTTATTATTTGTATTCCTTATCACTACTACCATAGAAATTTACAAAATTTATCAATTTTTAACTTAAATTGAAAATAAAAATCTACACAATACTCATAAGTTTTATATAAAAAAAATGTTAAAGAGAGAAATCGAGCCAATATCTCTTTCAAGATTTTGGCGTCTCGGACCTAATTGATCTAAGAAAAATAAGAACAATTGTAGTTTCACATCACTCCCAGTTGATTGATTGTCTTGGATTGAATTAGCATGAGGAAAATATGTATAATTGGAGGTATTGATTGTCGGAGTCAGGGCCCTCCCTCGTCACCCCCAATTCTAGCTTAGATAATCTGTACAATTGGACGGAGATCGTTCGGGCAACTTGGGTCTTAGATCGATTTGAAACAAATGGGCCGGATCAGGTGCAGTAGGTCAATCCAAGACCTTGCTGCTCCCGATAAGGTCAATTTGTCACATATTGATATGAATGGGCCGGATCAGGCGCAGTGCGTCAATCCAAGACCTTGCTGCTCCCGATTCGGTCAATTTGTCACATATTGATACGAAGGGGAAAATTGCACTGTAAGTACATAATCTTTCACCAATATAATGTTTTATTACAAAACTTTTTTTTATAACTCCGTGATACAAAATATTTTCAAAATGTACATTTTGGTACAAACCGTTAAATTTACACTAACACCTTTAATTGAGCGATGTGGCACTGTGTGTGGACGCTGACATGGCAACTTAACTGACGTGATGCCATAAAATAAATTTAAATTATAGAAATAATAATAAATAAAAAAAATAAGAATTTTGAAAATAAAAAATACATTTTAAAACATAAAAAATTAGGAATTAATTTGAAAAATTCGGAATACGATTATATAGGTTTTAAAAATTGATAAAACATCCCAAATCAATAAGAAATAATCTGAAATTTTTAAGGACTGACCCCCAAACTTTACTAACACCTAAGAATATCCTAAAATGCACAAAATACATCAAAAACAGAACTGAAAAATTTGAACTATGGCGTGAACATATTTTTAAAAAACGAACCAAATCGATCTGCAATTTTCAAGGACCAATCCATAAACTCTGCCAACACCTAAGATTATCTTAAAAGGCTCAAGATACATCAGAAACAGAATTAAAAATTTTGGAATAGGTACTGGACAGATTTTAAAAAGTCAATATATGACCTAAATCGATCCGAAACGATCTAAAATTTTCAAGAACCCATCCCTAGACATTATAAAAACCTAAGACCATCATAACGCATACAAAATGCATCAGAAATAGAACTAAAAAATTCAGAATAAGGGTTAGACAGATTTTAGAAAGTCGATAAATGACCCAAAATCAATCTGAAATGATCTAGAATTTTTAAGAACCGACTTCTAGATTCTACCAACACCTAAGACCATCCTAAAACACACAAAATACATTGAAAACAGAATTAAAAAATTCATAATAGGGACTTGATGGGTTTTAGAAAGTCATCCGAATCGATTTTAAACGATCTGAAATTTTCAAGAACCGATTTCTAAACTCTACCAACACCTAAGACCATTCTAAAACACACAAAATATATCAGAAACAGAATTAAAAAATTTGGAATAAAATAATTTTATGTTTTTAATTTATATTTTTATGTTATTTTATTTTTATTATTTTATGTTTTACATTTCAACTAAAAAACTAAATTAAAAATTTAAAAATTAGGGGGAAAAAAAGGAGAATGGGAGTGAACAATGCTCGGGACATCGTTCATCTTCTCCCCAAACCCCCCATGATTTTACAAGGAGTGAAGCACCCATGTCAACCACTGTTGCCTGAAACGGCGGTCCATGACCCGCTCCCTCTTGATCTTGTCTCCCTCACCGATCCACTCTCTCTCGGCACTTGTCCCTCTCTAATTTTTTTTAGCTCTGTTTCTGATGTATTGTACATATTTTAGAATGGTATTAGGTGTTGGTAGAGTCTACAAATCGGTTCTTGAAAATTCAGAATCGTTTAGGATTGATTCGCGGTCATTTATCAACTTTTTAAAATTTATTCAACCCTTATTCAGAATTTTTCAGTTCTGTTTCTGATGTGTCTTGTATGTTTTAGAATGGTCTTAGGTGTTGGAAGAGTCTAAAGGTCGGTTCTTGAAAATTCCGGATCGTTTCATATCGATTTGGGGTCATTTATCGACTTTCTAAAATATGTCCACCTTATTTTGAATTTTTCAATTCTGTTCTAATGTGTTTTGTGTGTTTTCAGATGGTCTTAGGTTTTGGTAGAGTTTAGGGGTTGGTTCTTGAAAATTTCAAATAGTTTCGGATCGATTCTAGTTATTTATCGAGTTTTTAAAATTTGTCCAGTACTTATTCTAAATTTTTTTAATTCTGTTTCTGATCTATTTAGAGCTTTTTAAGATGGTCTTAGTTGTTGGTAGAGTTTAGGGGTTGGTTCTTGAAAATTTCAAATTGATTTACGTAAAATTTTGACCTTTTAAAATATGTTCAACTCATATTTCAAAATTTTCAGTTCTGTTTCTGATGTATTTTGTACTTTTTAGGATGTTCTTAAGTATTGGTAAAGTTTAGGGGTCAGTTCTTGAAAATTCCAGATCGTTTCAGATCAATTTGGGGTGTTTTACCAATTTTTAAAAAATTTATTCAGTCCCTGTTCCGAATTTATCAGATGAATTCCTAATTTTTTATTTTTTAAATGGATTTTTTAATTTTTATTTTAAAATTAATTTTTTATTTTACAAATTCTTATTTTTATTTATAATTATTATTTTTATGATTTAAATTTATTTTAAGATGTCACGTCAGCTAAATTGCTATGTCAGCATCCATGTCAATGTCCACACACATTGCCACATCAGCACAATTAACTGTGTTAGTGTAATTTTAATGATTTGTACCAAAATATTATATTTTGAAAACGTTTTGTATTACAGAATTATAAAAAAATGTTTTGTACCAGAATGTTACATTTGTGAAAGTTTTGTACCTACAGTGCAATTTTCCCCGATACAAGTATGCCGAATTGGGGATAGTAGGTAGTAAGAGTTGTTATTGGGGTGTCACGGGTCTGATAAACTGTGTCGTGTCGTGTTTAAACGTGTTGTGTGTAAACGTGTCATGTCTAAACGTATCCGAGTTAGAAACCTTGATAATCTTGACATGACACATTTATTTGTCATGTCTAAACCGAGTTAACCCATTTAATTAGAAATATCGACAACATATATAATTATACTCTAATAATATATGACATGATTACTAAAATAATATATTTATTGATGATTAGTATAATAAACAAGTAAAATTATTCAATTATTGATCATATAATATCATTTTTTTTACAATTAGATACATGTAATACATGTAATATTTTATATATCATAAAATTTTCATAGATAAATGTATGTATTAAATGAGTCAATATATATAAATAGTGAATATATTTAATAAACGTGTTTAAACGTGTCGTATTATACAGGTTCAAACCCAGTTAAACGCGTTTGTTTATCATGTGTGTACTGGTTCGTGTCTAAACGAGTTCGTGTCTAAATACGTTTGACCTAAAGCTGCCTAACTCCGTATTGTATCGTGTTAGATTATCGTGTCGTATAAAAAATTGCCAGTTTAAGTGTCGGGACTGTCAGCAACCCCCCTTGGGTGAGGAATGTCGCAATCGAGGTCGCCATCCCCTCAATTTTTTTGGTCCACAAAAGGAAGATTTTCGAAATCTAAAAATGAAATTTCACTATAAATGAGAGGGCAAAATAAATATTTTAGCTCAAATTAACAATAATTGATGATGCTAATATTTTGAATGGAAAATATACAGTATGGTAGATTTGGTTAAAAAAAGAAAGAAAAGGAAAGTTGCGAATCATTCCAATAAATGAAAAATCTTGTATAGTGTATGTATCATAAGATTATTTGTAAAATATGCATACATGCATATATATTTCATTTACCACTAAGGGTGGTATCCTAATAGCTTAAAGCTCACTTCTATGTGGTTTGATAAGATTGGAATCTAAATAAAGTGGTCGAAGTTAAAACAAACATAACAGCTGTGTGCGGAAAATTTCGAGTCCAAACTATGTAGACAAGAAAAATGAACGACAAATTATATTTTTATTGATTGAGGGGTACAATTCTCTAGTAGGAGCCTTGCAAACAATGAGCAAGAAATATTCCCTGATTCTCCTTCTTGAGTTTGGTCTCAAACGAGGGCTTGGGCTTGCTCTCGATCGAGAAATAGTGTAGATTCGTTGGGGCCTTTGGGCTTGGTCCAACGAGTTCGTGGAGATCTCGGGTGAGGGTGTTTGTGTGGCTGGATCTCGCACGAGCATCAATTTTGGAGTCACCGGGGCCTATGAGCTTGATCCGTTGAATCTGCTTTGTGGGCGGAATCATCGGGGCTTGTGGGCTTGATCTAGTGAATCCGTGGGTTTCGAGAGTTCTAAAGAGTCTCAAGTTTGACAGAGTTTCTTAAGGTCTTGGCACCTTCCCTTCAAGTCAGTTGTCCCTATTTCTAAAGGGTAATCCTCTATTTATAGAGGAGAGGAGCTGAATTGTTAATCCCCATGCTTGAATCCGATTGACTGATTAGCGCCGATCCTGACCGTCCATCTTGATTTTATAGATAATTATCTGATTTTATTTATAGAAAATATTTATTTGTGGAGATATTCTGTATCTCCCAGATTCTATTAGATAATATCTATTTTTATTTTAGATAATATCTATTAATAGGGGATATTTTGTAACCTCTAGATTTTCTATTAATATAATATCATGTATCTATACAAGATATTATACATATTATCTGAAATTGTATTTATTTGTGTCAATTGTATCAGCTATCCACAGATATTTTACTGTAGATTATCAAACATTGTCGATCACACGTGTTGTGTATATACATATCGAGAAAATAATGAAATTTAATTTATCCGAGACATTAATACCACATTTAATTAGACATTTAATATATCGGATAAGTGAGGTGGCTATTTGTGATTGGTTGTAAATTTTCGAGTCCTACAGCAGGACTGTATTCTTTCTACCATCTCGTGTCTGGTATTGCATTGTTCCACTCTGGAAGAACTCCGAATCATTCTCTTGAAGCTCATCCTTTGCATCACAAATGATCCGCTTGCCTCGAAATGACCTGGCCTAATCCCGGCTCGAGCACTAGAAGTATGCCATGCTAATGTGCCTTGGTTGTGATAAGATACACTCAATTTTTTGTACTCTTGCTACAATTAAGCGATCCTCTTCGGATAATTTGTCCAACTCGAGCAAAAGCTGAGGTGATACAACTCCAAATTAGTTCCAAACCAATGAAGATGAACTCCAAGGCGAGAGGGACTTTTCGAATCAAGAGGAGCATGAGGGAGATTTGCACGTGCCAGCTGGACCAGTCACAAGATCGAATATCAAGCAAGTTCAACATATTGTATGAGGCTTGACAATTCGTATTTTGGAAAGGTAAGCTATGGAGCTACCATTGGAGTAAGGCCAAATGTTTAATATCATACAAGTCCATCCTAAAAGTGGACCAATCACCTGCTGAACTATGGACAAATATGATGGAGCATATCCCTAGCCCAATATCATATTGGAATGCAAGTATTAAAGTGGGAAAACATGTCATTCATGTTGAATTAGTGTGTTATTTAATGCCACCTACATTTTGGATGAATTCTTAGAGATGAAGGACAGATGTGTTCCATAGAGGCTGAAGGGCTTGTGCATTAAGACTAACATTAAGTGCTTTCTTGTTTCCCATACTTGGATAGTTGTAATTTTTAGTTTTTGAGTTCTATATACTGTCTTTAGTGGTTAGAAGCAGAACTTTAGCTAAGTTTCTATTTCTGAGAGAGCTATTCTCCTATTGTTCTTCAGTAACTCTGTGAGGATTACAAGTGCATGTCTTGTGATTCTACACTTTCGTATAATATTGGTTCTTGGTTTAGTATAATCATCGGGTCAATATTCTTCACTCCTTTATAATATTGGTTATTGATTCTTTATAATCAATAGGTCAATATTCCGCGTCCTGAAACCTCCTTTGGGTGATCCCTGAATTCTGACTTCCATCTTCTTGTTGCCGGGTCTCGCGGCTTTGTTTGTTGAGATTCGCATCATTTTGGTATTAGAGCTTGGCTCTAAATCAAGTTTTGTCTATCTTTCATTATGATTGCATTCATCTAATATCCAAATCAGTCTTGACTCACCTTGCAGTCATCTTCATCAGGTTTTAATTTTTGTTTAAAAAAAAGGAAAAGAAAAGAAAAACGAAAAAAAAAAAGAAGAGAAGAACAAAAAGAAGAATAGAAAGGAAAAGGAAGAACAAAGATTGTTTGATTGTTCTGACTGCATCTAGTGGCATTTACCCCGTATCATCTTGTGCTACCTTGATTTCATTTCTGTTTCCATTGCTCTTGTGTTAGTTCCTTTATCCATTTCCATTATGCTACCTTGAATTCCATCTGCCTTGTCATATTATCTTTTCATTGTTCATCTTCCTTGTGATCACCTTAAAATCTTTGCTTCAGTAGTCATCTCTCCTTGGTCTAACTAAATCTTGAATCGGTGTTATATGTTTGTGGGCTGAACGAGTGACTGTCTTGTTTTGAATTACTTAGTTTCCCAAGAACTTCTTGCAGAAGAACAAAACAAGCATAGAAGGAATTTAATTTTCTGAGTGAGTAATTGTGTGATATCCAACAGAGTGTAAACACGTGAGGGAGTGAGTGAGGATTTTCCCTTGTTCTTGATATTTCATTGCAACTTGCCATGTCTCAAAGGACTGCTGGCAGGACCGATTCAAATCATGGAGGGGCTGATCAGAACATGATCATGCGGGTTATGCAGTAGCAATTTGAACGCATGAATGTGGTGTTCAATGAGATTTGAGATTGGCTGGATAGGCATGAGGATTGGTTTGAGCAATTTCAGCAAGAACCATTGCCTAGGCGTCGGAGACCCAACCAGCGGCCACACTTTGCTCCAAATGTTCCAGATGACATCTATACTGATGAGGCGAGCAATGATGAGGATGAAGTGGCCTCAAATGCTACTTGGAGAAGAGTGAGGGCTGTCAGGCCGGAAAGGCCAAGGTATGTTTAAAGGCAACACCGAGAAAGAGAAATGGTAGATTGTAACATGGGAAACCATCAAACTGTCCATTCCCTCATTTCAACGTAAAAGTGACCCTGATGTTTATATTGAATGGGAAAGGAAAGTTCAGCTGGCATTTGATTGTCACAACTACTCGGAGGAGAATAAGGTGAAGCTTGCTGCGATGGCCTTTACTGACTATGCCATCATATGGTGGGATTAGTTGACTTTGAGTAGGCGCCAGAACCGCGAGTCTCCCATTGATAATTGGGATGACATGAAGGCTATCATGAGAAGAAGGTTTGTCCCATCTCACTATTATCGAGACTTACATTTGAAATTGCAAAGTCTCCATGAGTGTGGGGGAGTACCATAAGGAGATGGAGATAGCCTTGATTAGGGCTAACATTGAGGAGGACTGGGAGGCGACCATGGCTAGGTTCATTTGTGGTCTTAATCGTGAGATTGCCAACATCATTGAGTTGCATCACTAAGTGGAGCTTGAAGATGTGGTACACATGGCAATGAAAGTTGAGAGACAACTCAAGAAAGAAGTGCGATCATCTTCCAAGCATGACGCTTCGAGTTCATCCTCTTGGAGCAGAAGTGGGGATCATCAACAAAGCCAATTGAGAAGGCTATTTCAAAATCAAAGGGAGAGATGAATGTAGCCAAGATCCAACCTAACAACAAGGATAAGGGTAACTCATCTTCCCAAACTTAAAGAAATCGTGATATTAGATGCTTTTATTGTTTGGGATCAGGTCATATTGCTTCACAATGCCCAAACAAGCGGGCAATGATCATGTCGGATAATGGGGAGATCGAACTTGAAGAGGCAGGAGAAGGAAACGAGCCCATTCCATTGGGTGAAGATGCTAGTGATGTTGGGCTTGTTGTTGATGGCCAAGCTCTAGTTGTACTGAGAGCTCTCCATGTTCAAGCCAAAAAAGAAGATGATGGGATGCAAAGGGAGAACATCTTCTACACTCGTTGCCATGTGAAAGATCGGGTATGTGGCTTGATTATTGATGGGGGCAGCTATGTTAATGTGGCGAGCAAATTAATGTTGGACAAACTTGGCTTGCCTACTCTAAAGCATCCAAGGCCTTATAGACTCCAATGATTGAACGACTGCGATGAGATGAAGGTAACCAAGCAAGTTATTGTCTCATTTACAATTGGAAGGTACATGGATGAGGTTTTGTGTGATGTTGTTCCCATGCAAGCAAGCCATCTGCTTCTTGAAAGACCATGACAATTTGATAGACGGACCATACATGATGGACACAAGAACCGTTAGAGCTTCAACAAGGATGATAAGAATATTACACTTGCACCATTGACACCTCGTCATGTGTTTGAGGAACAGCTCCAAATCAAGAAATCTGTTGCAGCAAAAGGAAAGAGTGTGGCTGAGATACAAAAGGAAAATGAGAGTGAAAATGAGAAAAAAGATGGTGGGTTGAGAATAAAAAAAAAAAGAGAGTGAAAAAAAGAAAAGAGAGAGAGTTCAGCCATGAAAAAGAAAGAAGAAAGAAAATTGAGTTTTTATGCATAATGAAGAGAGATCAAAAGTGCTTTTAATTCTGATAGACCGATGATCTTATTTTTGTACAAGGAGGTCTATCTCACTTTTGTTGACCATAACACTTCTTTGCCTAGTGCTGTGATATCTCTTCTATGGGACTTCAAGGATGTTTTTTCCCGAGGTGATACCACCCAGGTTACCACCAAAAAGAGGAATTGAACATCAGATTGATTTTAGTCTCGGAGCTTCCATCCCAAACCGACCAGCCTATCAAAGTAGACTAGAAGAAACCAAAGAGCTTCAAAGACAAGTCGATGAACTATTGACCAAAGGGCTTCGTGAAAGCATGAGTCCCTGTGCTGTACCCGTGTTACTGGTTCCAAAGAAAGATGGGACTTGGAGGATGTGTGTCGATTGTCGAGCTGTGAACAAGATAACGGTAAGATATCGTTATCCTATTCCTTGATTAGATTACATGCTGGATGAATTGCATGGTTCCACTATATTTTCTAAAATTGATTTGAAGAGTGGATACCACCATATTCGAATTAAGGAAGGGGATGAATGGAAAACATCTTTTAAGACAAAACATGGTTTATATGAGTGGTTAGTGATGCCATTTAGATTAACTAACGCTCCTAGCACATTTATGCGTCTCATGAATCATGTGCAGCGTGCATTCATTAAGAAATTTGTTGTTGTTTATTTTGATGATATCATGATCTATAGCAAGAGTTTGCATGACCACATTGATCATTTGAGTTGTGTGCTAAAAGCTCTGAGTCGTGAAAAATCGTATGTCAACCTTAAGAAATGTAGCTTTTGTGTAGATAGGTTTATTTTTCTTGGATTTGTCGTTAGTTCTAGGGGAGTGGAAGTTGATGAGGAGAAGGTGAAAGCCATCAAGAAATGGCGTACACCGAGCACCATCACTGAAGTAAGGAGTTTCCATGACGAAGCTAGGTTTTATAAGAGGTTTGTGTCTAACTTCAGCACCATCACTGCTCATTTGACGGAAATCATCAAGAAGAATGTTGGCTTTAAGTGGGGGAGAGAACAAGATAAAGCATTTAACACATTGAAAGAAAAGCTAAGTTCTGCTCCTTTGCTTCTTCTACCGGATTTTTCTAAAGCGTTTGAAATCGAATGTGATGCTTCCGGTATTGGTATAGGTGTTGTTCTCATGCAAGAGAAAAGACCAATTGCCTACTTAAGTGAGAAGCTCAGTGGTGCAGTATTGAACTACTCAACCTATGACATGGAGCTCTATGCATTAGTACGAGTTTCGGAGACATGGCAGCATTATTTGTGGTCCAAGGATTTCATCATTCACATAGACCATGAGTCATTAAAGCATCTGAAAGGCTAAGGTAAGTTGAATTGTAGACATGCACGTTGGATTGAATTCACTGAAATGTTTCCTTATGTGATCCATTACAAGCAAGGGAAAGAGAATGTGGTAGCAGATGCCTTGTCATGAAGGTACACCCTTATCTCGACCTTAGGATCTAAATTTCTTGGATTTGAGCATCTAAAGGAATTGTATGTGCATGATGCTGATTTCGCTTATATCTATAGAGCATGTGAAAAAAGTACATTTGAAAGGCTCTATATGCATGAAGGTTACTTGTTTCGAGAAAATAGACTTTGTATTCCCCAAAGTTTTATGCGCGAACTGCTTGCCTGGGAATCTCATGAGGGTGGATTAATGGGGCATTTTGGGACTGCGAAAACATTGGACATCTTGAAAGAACACTTCCTTGGGCCTCGTATGAGAAAAGATGTTGAAAGGATTTGCACTAGGTGCATTTCATTTAAGAAAGCCTAGTCTAAGGTAAAACCACTTGGACTTTATATGCCTTTGCCTATGCCTAGCCATCCTTGGACTGATGTGTCAATGGATATTGTGTTAGGTTTGCCTAGGACTAGGAACTGTCGAGATGCTACTCTTGTGGTTGTGGACCGATTTTTGGAAATGGCACACTTTATCGCTTGCTATAAAACTGATGATGCTACACATCTTTAGGGAAGTGGTTCATTTGCATGGGGTCGCTAGGACAATTGTTAATGATCGGGATGCGAAGTTCCTCAGCCATTTTTGGCAGTCTTGTGGGAAAAACTTGGGACAAAGTTGTTATTCTCTACCATCTGTCACACACAGACTGATGGGCAAACCGAGGTGGTTAATCGAACCTTAGGAAATTTGCTGCATGCTGCCATTAGGAAGAATTTAAAAACTTGGGAAGATTGCATACCTTTCATTGAATTTGCATACAAAAGGGCTACACATTCTTCTACTAAGTTTTCACCTTTTGAGATTGTCTATGGTTTTAATCCATTAACTCCATTGGATTTAATTCCTTTACCTGTGAATGAGATTGCTAGCCTTGAAGGTCAAGCGAAGATTGATTTGGTGAGAAGGATCCATGACAAGGCAATGCAGCACATTTGAGGAGAAATGAGCAAATTGTAACTCGTGCCAACAAAGGAAGAAAGCTGGTTATCTTTCAACCTGGAGATTGGACTTGGGTTCATTTTCGAAAGGAGAGATTTCCGAAACAAATGCAATTCAAGCTTAACCGACGTGGTGATGGACCATTTCAAGTGCTGGAGAAAATTAATGACAATGCATACAAGTTGGATCTCCCAGGTGAGTACCAAGCGAGTTCAACCTTTAATGTTTCTGATCTTTCCTCTTTTGATGTTGGCTCAGATTTGAGGATGAATCCTTTTGAGGAAGGGGGAATGATACAACTTTAGATCAGTTCCAAACCAATGAAGTTGAACTCTAAGGCGAGAGGGACTTTCCGAATCAAGAGGAGCACGAGGGAGATTTGCACGTGCCAGCTGGACCAGTCACAAGATCGAAGATCAAAGATCAAGCAAGTTCAACATGTTGTACGAGGCTTGACAATTCGTATTCTGGAAAGGCAAGCTATGGAGCTACCATTGGAGTAAGGCCGAATGTTCAATATCATACAAGTCCATCCTAAAAGTGGACCAATCACCTGCTGAACTATGGACAAATATGATGGAGCATATTCCTAACCCAATATCATATTGGAATGCAAGTATTAAAGTAGGAAAACATGTCATTCATGTTGAATTAATGTGTTATTTAATGCCACCTGTGTTTTGGACAAATTCTTAGAGATGGAGGCAGTTGTGTTCTATGGAAGCTAAAGGGTTTGTGCATGAAGATCAACATTATGTGCTTTCTTGTTTCCTATGCTTGGGTAGTTGTAATTTTTAGTTTTTGAGTTCTATATAATGTCTTTAGTGGTTAGAAGCAGAACTTTAGCTAAGTTTATATCTCTAAGAGAGTTCTTCGCCTATTGTTCTTCAGTAACTCTATAAGGATTACAAGTGCATATATTATGATTCTACACTTTCATATAATATTGGTTTTTGGTTTAGTATAACCATCGGGTCAATATTCTTCATTCGTTTATAATATTGGTTATTGATTCTCTATAATCAATGGTTCAATATTTCGCGTCCTGAAACCTCCTTTGGGCGATCTCAAAATTCTGACTTCCATCTTCTTGTTGTCGGGTCTCGCGGCTTTGTTCGTCAAGATTTGCATCACGGGGGCTAGGGTGAGCTGAGGGGGACAATGTGAGTCAGCAAATGTGTGAGGCTCATATCCTTGAGGTCATGGGTTCCATTCCTGTCTTTGCAATATTTTTGTGAGCAAATATTGTCAGAAGAAACTCTTGAATTTATGTCTTCACAAACATCGGCTTCTTAAACTGCACTAGATATTTGGTTGTGTCCGAACTTCTAGTAAATTTTCTGCACGTTAGCGTAACACCACCAAAACTCTAGTATAGTTTAAGAAAGATAAATCAAATAAAACTAATTTTAAAATATATACTAATCTGATATAATAGGACTGGACAGGTTGGTTAGAAGATAGACCGAGACCGGTCTGACCTGTTCACGGGTGGTTAGACCCTTTCCAAAACGGATCGGGTCGGGAGGATGGGCTTGACAAAAGCCATGTTGAGTGTATTAGTTGTCTACTGGGCCCACTCGGGATTGAGATGGGCTTCACAAAAACACCGGCCCGCTAGGCAGCTCCATCCGCTGTCAGCTGTCGACTGTCTCTGAAGTAGCGTTGAAGAGGAAGAAGAAGACGACGACGACGGTGACGCCGACGGAGAAGAGGAGTGGTTGCGGATACAACGATGGAGGTGTTGAACGCCATCGTCTCGGAGCCTTATTACCTCTGCCATCTCCTTGCCTTCTTCTCCTACATCCCGATCCGAACCTCAGCCTCCCTCGTCCTAGCTCCCGACATCACTAGTCTCCTTCTTTATCGGGTATATCTCTCCCTGTCACTGTCCATCTCTCCTGCGATTGATTGCTTCTCAACTGTGATTAGCTTCTCCGGTGAAATTTCTGTTGAGTCTAAGCTGATTGAGTGTGAATTGGCGATGTCGTGCAGGAGATTCAAGCGGCACTGGCCTTTCTTGTGCTGACTGCTATCAAGGTACGAATTTCATGTTAGTTAGAGACTGGGCACGTTCTGCTCAGAGACCTTTGTTGCGATTGGCCATGGATGTTTTCCCGTGCTAAGTGAAGTCCTGTTTCAACATTTTCTCGTTGAAAAGTGTGAAGAAATTCTCTTCACTTTCTCTTGGATGGGAAAGAAAATTTAATTTCATGGGAGGATTATTACATACTATACTGAGTTAGAACACAAACGGGTGAAATATGTGAAATTTAATGTAGAAAGCAAGGACAAGGTCTCAGATATGGGAAGGGAGAGGTGAGATTGATAAGTGGCAAAGAACTTCTTCCTCCACACAAAGAAGATGGTAAAAAATAATGAACAGGGGAAACTCCTACACAACTAAACATGGAACTATGTCTGTTTAGTCGAGATATACATACAAGTGAGACATGGAAAAGAGCTTCGTAATGCTTGTGTTTAGGTGATTGGACTCTAATCTTGTCAAATAGTTGAAATCCTGAGAGGTTATGGGATTGTTTGCCTGATACATTAGTGGTGCTTTCATTGTACCTAATCAACATAGTTCACAATTATTATTATCATTATGATTGCTTCTGATTTCTAGATTTTTTTTCCCCACTGCTTCTGATTTCTAGATTTTTTTCCCTATTTATGGTAGGCTGTGAGGAAAGAAACATGGGAAGCCTTTATTGCTGATACTCTGTTTTTTGGAAAGGTGATTACTATGTCACTTTCTCCGCTTAGTTTTATAATAAGGTCTACTGCAAGTGTTGTACATGTAAACTAGATGTCATATTTCTTCTGCAAGTATTAAATATTCTCTGTTCATCTAGTTCTGTCTCTCTTCTGTGTGTTTTGATTCCTATCTTTTACCTAACTGGGCTTATTTATTTGTACAGGTTTTTCTCATTGTTGTTTCATTAATTATTGATTATCACCTCGCCCTCTGGTACATAGTGTCATTCCTAGGTATGAATTTATTGTTTATTCACATGAAAATTGCTCTGTGCATTTTTTTGGCTTCTTAGTTATATTGGTTATATCTAGTCCTCCTGTTTAGGTGCCCCTGACGAGACTGCAGCAGTTTCTTTCATCTAGCTCTCGTTCTTGTTTTAGTATTCTTTCTTTTTTATTCTTCGTGAAAAATCTTTTGTAAAAGAACAATATTTTATCATCGAATTGGTTGTAATTCATTTTGTGCTGCTTATGCATGCTGAAAAACCCAATCAATCCTCTGAGTCTTAACTTTTTCTTGTCGTTTTCTCATTTTGCAGTTATATTTGCATTAACCCTCCAACCTGCTTATCAAGGATTAGGTATTTTAAATTTACCTTCTTCTCATAATTCCCCTCCAACTTTATTTTCCCTTTTGTGTTTTATATCTCCCTATGAATATATAAATTAAGTCTGAACATATGATACTGCTTTTGCCTGGTCCGTTGTCTAATAGGAACTGCAAGCAAGCTCACTCCTCTACAATTGGAGACAGTGTTGACGGAAGGGGGCAACTCAAGGTTCTGGCTGGTATGTACGCATATCATTATTCATGTTTTTAACAGTTACTTGTAGTTGACTGGTTTCATTAAATATGTGACTATTGTGTACAGTGATAGTAGGATTAGACAAGCTAATCTCTCATGACCAATCTTTCTGGATATGATTGGTTTTTGCATGTTCATGAGGCTCTTTGCGTATTTTGGCACTTTTGGATATGCTCTATATTTGTAACCTCCTGATGCCTTTTGATGAATCTTCTTTTGTTACTATAGAAACTGATCTGTGATTCAACTACTGATCCTGACATGTCACCATCCACCCTCTACTGCAGAGCAACAATTTGATCAATATGATGTTTACATTGTTGGTAATTACACTTAAGTTATACGGATGGCATGAGTCCTCATTCGTTCAATGGAAAAGATTGAATCCCGAATTGCTGCAGTTCAATGAGGAATAAGATTACAGGGAATGAAATGGGAGATGTCTAGTGAGTACATGTGGTATTTAAGGATTTTGATTGTAGGAGCGAAGTAAATGAAATGTCTCAGATTTAACTTAAGATCAGCACTCTCTTTTTAGATGACTTCTTTGTGAGGACATATCTTGGTGTGCCTGATGCAGGGTTTCACTAGATGGTCTCGGTACCCTTGCACCTCTTGTTTTCCAATATCCTTAGCACTCCTGTGTGCCAATCTTCTATGTCTCAATCAATTAGAAAAAGATGCATATCATACATTTTCCGGCCAATTTGCAAATTGCTCACTAACACTTGCTCAATCATGAATATTTCATTAAGTAGCATGGATGCCAAGATTTTTTTAAGGGAAAGAATCTACTTTTGGCAGGTAGAATTTCGTTCTTCATGTTCATCCTCGTGCATATGTGCTAGTCGATGCTTTGCCGAGCTCTCCGTTACGTATGCTTCTCATCTTGCAGCTCTTTTCTTAATCAGCTTGCCATCTGATCTGTACTGTCTCTCTTAACTGCGATTTTTTGTTCACACTGATGCACCATACTCCCATTTCTTTGACAGATACTCGAACAAGAATTTGTCGTTTGGGATTATCGACCTTGGACTTTTTCCAAATGTTGCAGAAAAATTTGGAATATCTCTTGGTATATGATTGCGCTGTTTTCTACTTTTCCTTTTTCAACATTGAAATTGATAGATAATCTTTTTTTCTATTTCAATTCATTCTAATTGAGCCATTTCTTGTTGGATGTTTGTGTACTCATAGTGATGACTTCCCAACTTCCCACATACATCTTATTTGAAAATGCGACCGAGGTTGCTCGCTTCCCAGAGATAGATTTTGAAACAAAGGCTACTCATCCTCCTATAACCAAGGTAATTATCTCAGTTAACCTTATAACCTTAGGTTATCTTAGGAGATGGTAGTGCCTGTGTTCTTATCCACTCGCTCTGGTTTCAAGTTTCATGCAATGTAGTATGCTACTATTTTTCATTTCTATGCCCGATTGCATGCCTTTCGCCTGCAAATCTGATCCATGCCAGATCTATTCAGGAGTTGCACTATACTTTGCTCTGCATTATCACAAGTATCTAAAGTGAGTGTTTTGCAGAGACTCCTCACACGGCACTTTGAGCTGGACCGCCTGCTCCTTGAATATGTGAATGGGAAATAGGTAAACCGAGAAAACTGTTTACCTGCAGTTCCAGTTAAATAATATTCCTCATCAGTACAACTATTTTTTAGAAGTCAAACTTGGTGTTAGCAAGTATTTCCCATTGAAATTAGTCAATTGTGTTTTTCTAATACTTTTGTTTGTTCAGGAAGGTTGGCGATCTGAAAGCTGTTTTCTTCGGGCCAGTTCAAAGTAAATGTTGCAACAACAGAGGGAAGAACTTAGACACTGGTTTTGCAGCTAGCGAGTTGAGCCTTTAAATCCATTCCGATGAGCTCGGCCCAACGCCAAGTTCCCAGTCACAAAGGGCATACTTTTGCTTCCGTTTTTCCTGTTCTCTTAAAGCATCATGGCGTTGTTGCTCTCTCGATTCTGAGACTCGTTATACAGAGATCTATGGAGATTTTTGCCACTGATAGAATTGACAGTGGCGATATCTTGGCGTCCATGGGCTTCCTTTGCCTCTGTGTTTTTCTTCATTTTCTTCTTCAAACTGACTGATTTCCTGTGCCAAATTGTTGCTTCTTTTTGTTCATGCAGCACAAAGCGAAGGAGATGCATAAAGGAAATGACAAGATCAGAACTGAAAAATCGAGGTCGCATGTTTTTTTTCCCAGTGAATTGGACCGCAGCCAAGAACATTGCTAGTGTAAAAATTGCTTGGCAGATTCAGTAGTGTGAGTACACACAGGTTTGATACTACTAATAAGATGGTATAGAAGAATCATGTTATAATTTCTCGATTTTTTTTTTTGTTATAAAAGAGGTGTTCGCCTAAAAGTTAGGAGGAACGGCTTAAGGGCAATATGGGAATTTCACGGATGAGTGTGCTAAGTATGATAGTAATTATGGTAATGTTATCATTCCGTCGCGTTATTTTTGTGCTCCCGTAATCAATCATCAATGTATCATATGATCTGAACAAGTAGCATATACTAGTTCTACCAGCTGTAACACCACTAAAAGAGAGTGTATTTTATATAAGTCGGTGCTCTTTTGGTTCAAGTCCAAAGAATGTGTTTTTAGCAAATATTTTAATACAGATATGTAGAAAAAATTCGACTGAATTTAAATCTGAAATCTTGTACTCGCTTCCAAGTGCATGGGACTGAATTTGCAACTGCTATACCACTTCCTTCGATCTGAAGGCAAGGGAAATCTCCTCGCTGTCTTTTTTCCTCCCTTCTTTTGTCCTTTTTCCTCTTTTTTTTTTTTCCTTGGGTGGGTTTGCTTTTCTTTCATGTATCTTTTAACACTAATGCGGATGGAAAAGAAAAAGGGTCAATGCATGATTGAGAAAAGAAATGGGCAGGCAGTACAATTGGCAATGGCTGATGGTTGACTTCTGGGCCAGGTCTGGCTGCTCCGACCTGTCCAGGGGGAAAGGAAAAAAGGGTAATGCTTAGAGGACAATTCACGGCCCCGCCTCCCTCCACCTCCATTTTGTTAAAGCAGAACACTCCCATCCTTGCTTCCACAAATGGACTCTCCATCAGGAAAAGAAATGGAGGCAAACCATTTTTTTTAAAAAAAAAATTTCAATGTTCAATTTTTCTGAATTTTTTATAATTTTAAAAAAATATTCTTCGATATTTTCCATATTCTTCTATCAATTCAGAATTTTCTTTTTAATTTTAATTTTTTTAAAAAAAAATTGCTGATGAGGCGGGATAAGTGGGGCGACGTGTTCTTTTGAGGGTCTCACTTAACGACTATTAAATCCACATCGGCAAGTCAATGGAAAATGTCAGTGGAGTTGGACAGTGGGATATACATGGCTGAAATGAAAATCAGTCCATTGTTACAATGTAAAATGAAATTTGGGATAAATTTGAGATTTTCGATAGAACATAGGCTCTTGTTGAATAAAATTTACTGATATTATCTTGTTTCATCCCATTAACATTCGTTATTTAACTTTTTCTTAAATTTTGTTCCCTTAATTGGATCTTCTGCATCCACTCCCAGTAATAAACGTGATCCTAAAGTTTTAAGGAGAAGATTATCATTCGCCCCTAAACAATTGGTTTCGGACTCATTTGCTCCTCGGTTATTGCCAGATATTTGGTATATCTCGCATAACAAGTTTACTGTGCTATAGACAAGGAGACGGCGACGGCGACGGCGACGGCGACACGTGAAAAGCACTACCTCTCCCAACTAAAGTAAAGTTAATAGATAAAGTAAATTAAAAAAAAAAAAAAAAAAAAGCTAAAGTAACGTTGTTAAGGAGCAAGCTCCCTCTCTCTCCTATTTACTTCCTCCAAGCGCAAAAAAGCAGGGCTTCTTTTCTGTAAAAGTCATTTTCGTAAAAGTTATTTTTTAAAAATATAGTACTTGCTATAAGAATAATATCAAAAAATTAAAATATTACTTCTAAAATGTGTTAATGTACAGAAATTAAGAAACGGATCGAGCTTATGATTTTTTAGCAGAAGAGATCTGTTGGGAGTTGTCTCCAAAACTACGAACTCGGCTTCGTATATTCTGGGAGAAAAGAACTCTATTTTGTTTTGTGAAGAGAGGGAGAAAAGCAGTTCTCCTTTTTTTTTTTTTTCACTTGGAGGAAGTAAATAGGAGAGAGAGAAGGGAGCCTGGCTTGGTAGGAAGTAAGAAGGGAGAGGGAGCTTGTTACTTAACATTACTTTATCTGTTAACGTTATTTTATTTGGGGAGATAGTGTTTTTCACGCGTCGCCGTCTCCTTGTCTCTACCACAATGAACTCGTTATGCAATACATACCAAATATTTGCTCATGAAAAATGTGCTTCACTGTCAAGAAATCTACCAAAATGATTAAAAATAGTGATGATCCCTTGCATGTGACTTAGAAGTAAATTTAAAGAATTAAAACTTTTGAATTAAAAGGAGAGAAATTTATTGCCCAAGAGTTAGGCATGGCCAGGGTGAATCCCTTGCTCCTTGGATAGAGATGGGCCCAAGTCGAGCTCTCTCCGTAAGGGGTCAAGAGAAACAATGCCAGCCACCCTTACCCCCAATCTATGTTTGATTGAACCTCAAGACACCAATCCTTTGTAGAGCAAGAGAGATCGAGCTTGTGACCTCTCTTAGGCTCAGGGTCACTGAGGTTGCAGGAAATCATTGTGGACGTGAACAACCTGGCAATAGGTTAACCGTGTTGAATTTTACATCGACTGTGATAAAGAGAATAATCTTGGATTTACTAAAAAAATTGGGTACTATCATCTATAAATTTAGGTTTTAAGGTGGATATACGCTTATTCTCTTATAGATATGGTAAAAATTTCACGTTGTGTCAAAGTTAATGGTTCTAGAGTCTGAACAAAAAAAATCGTTTTTAGTTTGAGAATCCGACCATGACTGGATGCTCCTAGCAATCAAGCCTACCTTGATCGAATCCTTCTAGCCACCCCTTCTTCAATTCTCTCTTTCCACATATCTGTCATTGTATATGACACAAATATGCTCCTAACGGTATGCCCTTAGCAGCGCTCTATTGCTGGGAAAGGACCCTGTCACCATCTAAGGCACATGAATGTCCCTTTTTGAATACCCTTATGGCATGTTTGGTTGGGCGGAATAGGAATAACTATTCCACCGTTTGGTTGGCCGAAATAGGCCAATTCGGAATAACTATTCTGGGTCCACCCGGAATAGAGAAGGAATAGCCATTCCTCCCACCCGGGACGGGAATAGAAACTCTCACCCGGAATAGGATGCCAAATTACGTATTTGCCCTCGATTGTTCATCGAATTTTTGCTTCATGTCATTGCCTCTGCCGCCCGTCTCTGCCACTGCACCGGCCACTCGCCGCTGCCATTAGACTGCCGTTGAAATAGTCAAGCCTCCCCGAACCTTCTCGGGCCTCCTCCGAGCCTTCCTGTGCAAATTCGTCTCCCCTCCCATGCTGCCCATGTCTCTTCCATACCACCTCGTGCCTTCTCTAAACTTCTTGAGCCTTCCCATGCCCTTCATTTCATCACGGATTTGACTGTTGAGTAGAGAGAGAAATCTCTCTCTACTGGTTGCTCGGGTGAAGAAATGGAGGGAGGGAGGGAGGAAGGGGTGGCTCGGCATCTCCGGTCTACCGGTGCTGGTTGGGGTTGGGTTGGCCATGGCTGTGGGTGTTGTGGTTGGGGGTGGGTGGGGTGGGGAAAAAGACAACTACCTCTCTCCTTTTTTTTTTAAAAAAAAAAAGTATTTTTAATATTATTTTTGTATATTTTTAAAATACATATAGTAAGGTAATTTTGTCTTTTTACTTTTAAAAACCTTATTTCATATCATTTCATTCTCTTCAACCAAAGAAAAATATTCTTTTTCCTCATTTTACTTATTCCCCTTTATTCCTTTTCCCATTCCATTCTATTCCCACTTTATTTCATTCCAGTGGACCAAACGTGCCTTTAGCAATCTTATATGGTGAGCGGAGCCCTCTATCACCCTATGAATTATAGGGATATCTCTTTTTGAACGTTCTCACACCCTCTATGACATGAGGAAGGGATGCATGACAGGATACCCTTAGCGACCCTTTGTGGCAAGAGGAAGCCTCTGACCCCTGTAAGGCATATGGATGTCTCTCTTTAAACATCTTTACAACCCCTCTGCGACGAAAAGAAGCCATTGCAATCCTCTGAGGTGCAAGGATTCCCCTATGGCTTAAGGAATCAGTCGACAAATATTTTCACCAAAGACACATCCCCCAGCCATTTTCATAGTTTAATTCGCAAACTATAGACGGTGTTTGCTGCACCCCTCTTGAGTTTGATGGGATGTTAGTGTATAACATGTTGCTTTGTGTTCAAATGTATTAGACATTATGTTCACTATGTATTCCTCTGCATTTCTAATAGTGTTTTTCAATCCCATTTGTTGATTTGATTTTGAGATCCAATTTGTAAATTAGAGTCTTCCAATGTATTCTACATGCACATATCATCGATACACAATTTTCTCCTTCAATTTCCCCTTTGGTATCATAGCTAAGCTTAACACACGGTTGTGAGATGAGGTGTTGAATCTCATATCGATTGGGATAAAAAAAATTTCATAATTTATTAAAAAAAATTTGGGTATATCATCTTCAAATTTAGTTGGTTATAAGTTTAATGTCTTATAAGACGATGGAAATTTCACAAACTGAACTGAACGCCACCAGCTCGCTACGTCACATTTATTATTATTATTATTATTATTATTATTATTATTATTATTATTATTATTATTATTATTATTATTATTATTATTATTTGCTTTTTATTTTTCTTTAATTCATCTGCATTGCATCTGATTGTCCGGTTAAGTTTGACGGAATGAGTCAAAGTAGGGTTATTTTTGAAAATAATTCGCAAAAAATAACTCATTTGAAAGTAATTACGAAGCTAGTGTTTTTTAACTGCATCTTAAAGATGCAATTTTAGTTCTTAATGAACCGTATCTTGAAGATGCGGTTCTATTTGTGTCTTGCAGGAATCGCATCTTGAAGATGCGGCTCCCTCTTGCCTTTTTTTTTTTTTTATACAGACAACGTGGAGGAGGGAAGATTAATTAAATATTTAATGTGTAATATACAACGAATTCGTTTTAAAAATTTATGTCAGATTTTTATATACAAAATTATATATAAATTTTATAAGTATGAATGCTTAAATGATAATTTATACAACGAATTCTTATATATCATAATATCTACTAAAGATTTCAATAAGCAGAAGGCTTTGACATAACTTTTCAACGTATAACACATAAGAATTCGTTGTACAAATTACTATTTACATATTAATACTTATAAAATTTACTCTTAAAATTTTATAAAAATTTTATACATGTAAAAATCTGATAAAAATTTATAAAATGAACTCATTATATATTACACATTAATTTTACTACAAGCTTGTTTTGTAAATTTTTGTCAAATATTTACATGTATAAAATTTTTATAAAATTTGGAAGAATAAATTTTATAAGTATTAATATCTAAATAATTTATATAACAAATTCTTATGTGTTATATGTTGAAAAGTTACGTCAAAGCCTTCTGCTTATTGAAATATTTAGTAGATATTATGATATATAAGAATTCGTTGTTTAAATTATCATTTAAGCACTCATACTTATAAAATTTACTTTTAAAATTTTGTAAAAATTTTATATATAAGGATTTGACATATATTTTTAAAACGAATTTGTTGTATATTACACAGTAAATATTTAATTAATCTTCCCTCTTCAACGCTGTCTGTATTAAAAAAAAAAGTAAGAGGGAGCCGCATCTTCAAGATGCGATGCGGTTCATTAAGAATTAAAATCACATCTCTAAGATGCGCTTAAAAAATATTAGTTTTATAATTATTTTTAAATGAATCATTTTTCGTAAATTATTTTTAAAAATAGCCCTACGTTGTCTCATTTCTCGAATTTTCACGGCGGTGCAGACTTTTCCCGTCGGCAGTGCTGAGGGGATCCATGGGTCAAAAAAATAGTTCAGGGGGCAAATGGGCTCCGAGCCCATAGTTTTGTGGGGGAGAACAGTAATTTCCCAGCTTTGAAAGAACAAACAAGCATACAAAAATATAAGCAGCAGCACGATATTCCACGCCCCGAGACAAGGCGCGTGAAAGACGCAAGCAGACACGGGGGGGCCACCATCTCTTTCCCCCGAGATTTTGTATTTCTGGGCCCCGCCGCCGCCGAATATTCTCCGTCCAGTCCCAGGAAAAAAAAAAAATTCTTTGTTTAAGATGGACGTGACAGCATGGAATCATTGCCCAACAGCTGCGCCTTATCGGGCCCACTCCCTCTATTCCTACGCCGCTCGGTGGGGCCCGCAACCCCTCTGTCGGCCCACGCCCAGGCCGCCCACTGACAGCTTTTTTGGGGGGCACTTCCACATTAGCTTGCTTTGTGCTTGGTGGCGTGGCTCTCCTCACCCTTTTTTCTCTTTTTCTTTTCCCTCTCTTTTTCTATGTTATGTTGGTTTTATTTATTAATAAATCAAAATAAATTATCTTGTGGAGGGAAAAAAATAACTATTGTATTGAGAAAAGGAAGAATGCATAGAGGCATAGAAAAATTGTTAAATGAATTGAGTCACCTCATTATCTATCATTATTGTTATATCTGTCAGTAAATAATGTTTCACGAATCATAGTAATTTGATGATATATAATTTGGTCTCCTAAGATCTCGGGCTCAAATTCATTATACGCCTGTGTCAGAACATATGCTAGAAGCATGCTCTTTATGTTTGGACTTAAATGACACCCTTTTTTTAAAAAAAATTATGTTAAATATTTGCTGGTGCTACGCTCGTAGGGTTGTGAAGTTTTTACTTGGACGTACAAAAGTAAAGCCTAATCTAATAGTTTGTGGTAATCATCTTTCTTATAAATCCAAGTTTCTTTTTTAACCCAACCAATTTTGGTTTTATCTCTTAATATTTGCCATCACATGACAATATATTTATACTTGACATGTGCGCTTAAATATTCACCCTCAACAACTAACACCGAGCCGAATATTTTTCTTTTGATTTCGAGCTATGGGGGATAAAATACTACGAGATAGGCTATCTTTTCCATTCTTGAGTTTAATAGGTCACTAGTTCTACACTCGAACTTGGCATGATATGAGTTTAGCATCAATCGGCTTTGATACCATATAAAATTTTCACCAGAACATATAAGAGTCTTAGATCCTTTTTCACCAAAGAGCCTAAACTTATAGGTGGTGGTATTCAGTTCTCTTAAAAACTTGGATCGCTTCCCCTCATTGTCTGATGTGGGATTCATTCTCAATACTAACTCTCACGTAGTAATGTTTTTACACTTGAGTCGAACATTTTTCTTTTGCACTCGAACAGAGGGGCAACTAACCACGAGGTGACTCTCTCTTCTACTCTCGGGCTATACAACTTACCATGACCTGGCCATTGTCTCCTCTATTCTCTGGCTTAATCCTACGCGTTCCATCCTCGGGTTTAATAACTAACCACAAGTCGCGCATTTTTCTTCTAGTCTTGAGTTTACAGGCAAGAAGTTCCACATTTGAATATGACATGGTGTGAGTCCACACGATAACTTACTCTAGTACCATGTAAAATATCCACATGACTCATAAGAAATTAGGTCCATGTCCAACTTAAAAGTTTAAGCTGATAGATTAATTGTACCAAATCGCTTATAAATAAAGTTTCAATCTCTGATTTACCCAACGAAGAATTGACTACTCAACACATGCCTCACCTGATAACGTGTTCGTACTTAACGGATGCCTTTAAACCGGAGTTAATGTCTATGCTAATTATTTATTACACCTTATATATTCACAGTTGAACATAAAAATTTGAACATTACATAGTGGGACAATAGGGTTACCATTACTGATACCGACCTTCTGTCAAATAAATGACTTTTCATCTTTTAAGATGGTTTCACACATTTTTACTAAAATATCAAACTACAATTGGTAAGTTCACTAAATCTTTAAGTTCCACGAACACTTTGCTCAGATTTTAAAATCTATAGTCTTTATTTTTTTATAATGAAGAGTTTATTCTCCTTGGTTCGTAAAAATCCTCACAAACCCATGATTTTGAATAAGTTCATATATAAAATTATGTGTGAATAGTCTCATCAAAAGTTACGCGCTTTATGAGGGAATCAAACCTCTGATCTCGTAGATTCTCACACGAGTTACATACACGAATCAAACCTCTAATCCCATGGATTCTCACACGAGTCGTATGCATGAATCGTGCCTCCGATCTCATGGATTTTCACAACCGTCTTTAATTTAAGCCATGCTAACATTGCAATAGCAAAGCCATGGTTTAGCAAATTCCTAACGCATTTGGGACTTGGAAACAGGCACGGGAACAGATAATACGGGAGCACGCGAAGGAGATCCAACATTGACTCTGAAATCCTACAAAAGCCTTGATGCTATATAGGTAATGACGGATTTAAAAAATCTATTCAAGACCTTTAAGTAAGAGTAAAATGATAGATTTTAATGATGCGGATTAAGATAGTTTAATAAAATAGAGACAAAAATTAACAAAATTTACGTAAAATTTTCAAGATTTTCCGGAATTCAAGATGACATAAATCGTCCCTCGCACTCCCTCTTAAACTCATCCCTGCTTCAGGGTTGCTTCAGGGTTGTGGATAACTCATGATCTAAACCCTAGACAAATCCCTAGCTGTTTTCAGGTTAGGTACAATAGCGAAACCTGAACAAAAGAACAGAAAGGAAACCTACAAAGAAGTTCATCGTGCGGGGTGAGACAGCCCCCCGTTAATATCTCGATATAGAATCGTACTCATCTCGGGAGGACGAACTGTCCAAGCATGCCACACACATAGACACGAACCATTCTGGCTATGTTTCATCTGTCGCAAACAGAATTATTCAGCTTTTTTTTTTGGGTCTAAAAATAATTCCTATGGTTGTACAAATCTGAAAATTTGATGAATCCAACAGAAAAGGAACTTTTTTCTGTGTCAAAGGGCATTAGTGTTTCCATGCGTAAGCATGTAATATGCTCCCATGTGCGACACGAGAGTTGAGGATGGTCAATGATTATCGTGTCCACTTTCTTTCTCCTGTTAACGGGACGACCGTCGACAAAAGAAAAAAAAAGGCAGCCAAATGTAAATGCACGAGTCACATTTTTTCGAGTTAAATTAGTCAAAAGACGATATAAAGATTTGGTATAATAATCATACACTCTCGATTTAAAATTAAAAAAAAATCCCTAGTTGGATTTTGGTTAATAATCACCTCTTCATTTCCCTATTTTTTGGGAATTCCTGCAGCTGTCGATTTTCCTTCAATTTTTGGGAATTCAATTGGACCGAGAGGATAGCAAAATCCATGAAAAATACTTCTGCACAATGAAATGAAATCAAAAATAGAATCTAAAAAGCGATTTCAAAATATAGGAAATGACAGAATGATCAAATTAACTTTTTAGACAACTTCCAATAATTAATATCCGGACAAGAGATTTGGAGGGATAGTCTATTCCTTCAAAAGCACTCCCCTCCTCACCCTTCGATCCGAATAATAAGCCGTAAGTGATTATATGATATTTAAGAGTAAAGATGTGTCCTAAAATAGAACATGTTATTTCACCCATTTAATTTTGTATATGTATATGTGTGTGTTCTAGCATATAAATCTGCCATAATAAAAATTGGTTAAGCTGCTAATTTAATTAAAAAATTTTAATTTTTGAGTTTCTTCAAGCCAATTGAATGTGCATATAACCCAACCACAATTTTTTTTTTAAATTATCGATCAATATTTCCATTCATTTTAAACAGAAATGCTATTTTCGTTCAATTTTCGACCATTTATCCCCGTTTGCTGTAACATTGCAAAGCAATCATGTTACTTACAGTATGCCTAGCACCGGGAGCACTAGTTTCGTAATCCAAAACACACTCTCATGTGATTTGATGAGATCGTGATTTCACGTTTGAGTTTAGACCTTGGCGGGCAAGGGCTTCTTGAATTGTATTCGGCCTTTGGTTGTGCTGAAATAAATGATCGTCATTTATTTTATCTTATATGTTTGCAGTTAAACTGAAAAGTCGGAATATTATGAGAGTCTTGCGTGTAACACGTATACCATGTAATAGTGTTGAAGTAGTCTCATGAACTAATATGATTCGGTTATTTTTAGAATTTTTCAAATAAGACCTAAAACAAAAAAAATAACCCCAAAGGTGACCTAATTTGTCCCGTTTGTAATATTATGTAAGCACTATTACATAGTATACTTGCTACGTACAAGACTTTCACGAATATTATGTAGTAGGGTGATTAGATCGCCACCACGACTCATTCCATTTTTATTATAAAAAAAATACTTACAATTTGCCTATCCTATTTTCCCGTGTATCGCTCCATCGACAATCAGGTGGACGCGTGTTTTAGGGAAGAACTCCATTGCTAATGGTTTGGTCGGTGTCGGACGACAGTTTACAAGAAAAATAATAACATTTCCAACTACAAATGTTGTCGAAAATTGATTGGAAATGACCGAGAAAGTATTGGGTACATCGAAGGTACTGTATAGTAATAATGATGTGTTATATATATCAAATTAGATTTTAAAACTTAAAGAATTATAAAAACAAAATCCCAACAAATAAATTAAATTTATGATGGAAAACCAAATAAATTCTTGTAATATAAATTTTTTCTTTCATTTTTAATGGGAAAAATGTGTTTTTCACATTAAAAAAAATCAACGATAGGCAGGCCGAGTTCTATGACTGATGATGGGGTCAAAGAATGGTTGACCTGACTGTCGATGATAATGGTTTGGTAAACCCTAGATTTTGGAGAAATTCTTCAGTGATCCTACCTCGTCATTTGATTTGAGAAACTGTCAATTAAAATATGATAAATGAGTATATCAGTGTTAATCACATGACCAATTAACATAATTATAATTAATCAAAGTAATTTTATTAAATTTTTTTACCATATCACTGTAAGGTACTGTGTAAGATTTTTTTCCCCAAGATTAGATATAATTAGTCAAAATTCAGTTGGAATTTGACCGAAAATGCTAATTGGTCTGTCTTAGCTTTGAATAATATATCAACTAAGAGCAATTAGTGGGATAATTTCCGAGATTAATCGACAAAGTCACCCTGTAAAATGTCAAGAGGTTGGGTGAGCAACCACATTAGACTCCTCCAATAATGCGTTGGAATCGCCAAAATTTTCCAAGCCTACATAATCTACGATTCGGAAAGTTTTACCTTTCACTAAACTGACTCAGTTCGATTGGATTTTCGGATCCGATGGCGTGCATCTCGAAATAGAAAAAAAAAAATCATTGAGGCTCGAGCATACATTTTATCTCGTTTCACGAGGTCCATCTCCCCATAATAATTGTTGGAAAATAAAATCTCATATCATCACTTGATTTATAAGAGAGCAGATACATTAACGTATCGGCTTAAACTTTTGGACAGGACATGTGATCAACCTCTTATAGACCAGGTGAATAATTTTTCATGGTATCATAGCTAACCATGTAGGGCGGTGCTAGCAAAACACAAGACCGGAAGAAAAATATCCAACTTGTGATCAATTGTCCCTCTTACCCGAGTACAGAAGAAAAATTGTCTGGCCCGAGATCAGTATTTTGAAGACGGCCATTTAAAAAAACGTGTCAAATACGAATATGTTACCAAGTGAGGGCATGTATTGGATATGAACTCGACCTCTTATTATCATGTGGACAGTTGTACAACAATAAAATATTATTTTAAATAGTTCATGCAGCAGGGGAAATTCTTATACGTAAGTTAATGAGTGCTTAATATATTGGCAAAAACAATAAAAATATGGAACAGATGACAGATCATATTGATATATTAAATAATAGCATATATCAAATTATATATTTATTAATGGAACAACGCGTTAATTAATGTGCGTGAGTGCATTGGATTTGTACAACAATTCAGTATCGTTCCCTTTTAAATCCATAAATTTTCAGAGAAATGCCCAAAGGAAAAATAAAAATAAAAATAAAATCGAGTGTGCAGTGGAGTTGCAAGCTGGGAAGGAAATTTGGTTTATCCTTTCCATTTGAGAAAAAGATACGACAAGTTCGACTCTCGTTATTAAGATTTACAAGTATCCTTTGTTCGCATATTTCTTTTAGGAGTGGAAATGGTGTGTTCGACTGGATTTTCTTGTAAATAATTGAGGCGAGACCTTTTTTTTCAAACTTAAAAAAAATCATTCAAGAACCATTTGGAAAAAAAAAATAAAAAAAAAATCCTTTTAAGTTTTTTTATCCCAATTTTGATATAATAATTTAGTAAATACAAGAATATAAAGCATATGAAATATCTCAATATATAACTAAAGTCTAATAATATTAAGAATGAAATTATCTTCAAATTGATAAAAAAAAAGGTCATACTTAAAATTTAATTTTTTCTGGTAACAATGAAGCATATTCTTTCAGAAGATGTATGGGTGGCCTCGTCGATGATTACAAACTTAAGGAAGGAATCGAGCCTCTGATCTCGTGAACTTGCTTACAATTTAAACGCACGTCCTATCCACTTGGACAAATCATTTGGATTAGAATATTCAGATTTGATATTTAAAAAAAAAAAAGTAAACGTGACAAATACTTTGGTTAGGTACAGGTTGGATCGATTTTTTTGTTGCAGGCCCCCTATTTCTACGTGTTAGTTTTTATAATCTTGAAAATTACTCGAGGAATACCTTTAAACTACAAAAGTCGGGATTTTCGAGTCAAGTTACATCGCATTTTTCGGTTATTTAATTTTTAATTTTTTTTCCACTTACACTAATATTTCATTCAACTCCTTTCTAAATCCTGCAACTGTTATTGAGTTTTAAGAAATGTTAGACAGGATTTGGAGAGTTCCATGACGACTTGGAGTTGCAGATGGGTTGGCAAAAAGTCCGTTACGTCGACGGAATTGATGGATCCGACACGCTCCGTGTCCCGAAGAGGGTGTTTCCTTGATGCGCCCCCGACAGCCCAAGCTTTCCAGCCGGTGGCGATGACAGAGCGACACGCGTCACACCGTCAGTGGCCAGCTGGGTGATACGCAATATTAATAGAAAAATGCATTATAATTTTTTTTAAAAAAGGACAAATAAGTTAATTACGCACATTCCGTCGAAAGTAACAGTTGTTTGCTGACATCATCAGTTAATTTTTTTGAAAAAATAAACGACTTATTAAATAGAACAAGCGTTTTATAGTTTGTATATTTTCAAATTAGGTGAAAAAATTTATGTTAAAAGTGAAATTCAGTCAAAGTACACAGTCAATTAGGTTATTTACCTTCTTCAAAAACTAGTGAAAAGTTTTCTCAATAGCTTCTATTATATGTTTTACATGTTCAATTAGATTATGACTCTTGGTTTCTAATATATATTTTACAAAATTTTCTTGTACGAGGGTTGAAATTCATGGCAGTTGGTTACCGGTAGAGACATTTCTCAATAATATTTGGAGATTTTTTTTTAGTTATTGTGCTAAATAATTTGATTAAAAATATTAAGCTTCTTTGCTCTTAGACATGGACCAAACAATGTGCATTAACGTTAACCAATTTCAAATTTGGTAAAATAGCACTTTTGATCCTTAAATTTCTATATCTTTTATTTTCGTCCTAAATTTTATTTTTTATCAATCATATCCTTGGCCTTTCAATTTTTTCCACTTTGATCTTACGATACTTTTTCCATCAAAAAGCACTTTTTTATCTAAAAATAAATTTTCAATAAAAATATTTTTATGAAAATATAAAAACAAATGGGAAGTGAGTGGTACGGTTAGACTGTCCTAATTAAGGAAGTGTTGATTATGGCAGTGATCTCTCTAAAAGTAGAAGCCGTTCTTACTTAGAATGAGTTGCGATTTTGTAATGGTGGTAGCCACCAATTAATTGCCAATTAAGAATGAGTCTCAATATTGGAGGGGTGTGAAACCGGCAACATCTTCCAATGTTTTTCCTTTTTATTTATTTGTTGTTATTTTATTTATTTTTTGAAAATATATTTGTTAAAAATTTGGGTGGAATATTTTTCTTAGATGAAAAAAATAATGGTAGGATTGAAATGGTAAAAACTCAAAATCATGATGATATAAATGAATAAAAATAAAGATTTTCAATGAAAATGATAAAAATACGAAAGATTAAGAATCGAAAGTTTTTCCCCCTCATATGAAATTATATTGTATCTTTTCTTATAAAAATACAGACAGAATAAAATAAAAAAAAAAGGAATATTTCAAAGAAAGTAAATCATTTTGGTTTTGGTCCCAGCTTTTTCTTTGCTATTTTTCTTTTATCTAAAATATTTTTGATCAAATTTAATTCTCATTTTTTCTTTTAGCTCGCCTTCATTCTTTTTAAATATTATTATTTTATTACTAAAAATATTAGAAATTACTAAAGTGGACTGATTGAGGTGGTAAAGTACCTCTTCTCCTTAAGTAATGTCTGGGGTTCGAATCTTGTGAATGAAAAAAATTCATCTTTGGAGAGTTTTAATCCCTACTGGGTCTTCCCGACTCGAACTAAATTAGTTAGGGCCCATTAGATTTCTGAATACCAGTGGTTTAAAAAAATATTGGAAATGATAGTACAGAAAATATAAAATGGTAAAAACTTCAAAAAAAAAATACAGTAAGTTTAACCGAATGGGAAAGAAAGAGGGGGTGTCACTTCCTCTTCCAAGGTCACCCAAAATCCTATCGGATGCTGCTTCAGTAGGCATGGCTGATCGATTCTTCCCTCCACTTCTTCCATTGTCTTTTTCTCTATTTTTTAAATTTTTCATTATTTTAAAAATTTTTACCCTTCAAATTTTTAATAATAAAATATATTAAGTAGAATTGAAAATGAATATAGATAGAGAGAGAAGGTTAACCACTAAATTCGACACAAAAGGAAGTTTAGGATCAAAATAGAAAAATAAGGATAGGGTTAGGATCAAATTGAGAAAAGAAAAAGTGAAAAAGAGAGAGAAAATAAAACTGTTTGACAGCCTCTTTGGGTGTAAAGCTAGCAGCGAGTCCTCTCGCGTGCCGGTGGGGCCACACATGTGGACCACACCCACTACACCGCCAGCACCAGCACCACCAGCACCGGCTTGGAGATACTGTCCGCTGTCGTCGAGCACAAACTACTAAGCATGGTCCAGCACCTGTCAGCTTGCTACCCGTGGTCGACCAAAAAGTAAAATTAGACCAATTAACTTTTTTTTTTTTTAATTTCCGGCTTTCGGTAGCAGGGGAGTCGTTACCCTATCGCCGGAAATAATCACCCTTACTACAAAAATTGTTACATAATTTTATCTCATCACGTAATATGAAAAAATATAAATTAAATGACAATGAATGAATAAGTGCTAATTGCCCAAATAGTTGTCAGCGTTATTATTAGTCAGATCAATTTAATTGATATTTTCTTACTGTATTATTGTGATATATGACCATTTAAGATTTCAATATCACCTTGGTGAGAAAGGTATTTTCGATGAGTTTCGAAACCTTATATTATGAGAAATTTTTTAGATGATTTTATCTCACTACGTAGCATGAAAAAATACCTATCATATTGTGATAAACGAGCAAATCGATGTTAATCACCCAAACATTTGTTTTAATCATGAAAAAAATCTTTAATGATCCTACATCACAATTACCTGGTGATGAAGAATCAATCAAATTATTTTGATTAGTATTAATTATGGTAATTGTTCGGATGATCAATACCAATTTTTTCATTTGTCACATTTTGATTGGTATTTTTTTTTCACGCCACGTGACGTGGTAGAATCACCTAAAATTATATGATAATTTAAGATTGCTGTCCTTATATAACAAGTAAGATTCATGCACCCTAAAAGTTCGATTTACAGCTAAACCACATTCCGCGTGGCCTTTCCCTTTGTTAGTGGCACCAAATCTGTAATTCACTGGCGGAAGTGGCGGGGCATGCTATCACTTTTACCATCCCGTGTCACCGTCAGAGCCGTTGACACTTACTTTAAAAAGAATTCTTTTGTTAAAAAAATTAATGAAAATAATAGTGATAAAGACACTGCGCATCTTATATATTTATCGATTCTTGTAATTAAGTATTAAATATTTAAAATGTTAAATTAAGTCCTATATATTATTCGTATTACAGTATCGAATCCTTTCCGTCATCTACTGTTACTAGTTGACGTGACACTAACACACGTCAGCTTAAGGTAACGACCGGTGATGGAAGGAATATGATATTGCAATGCGGATAAATATATAAGACTGCCAGTGTCATTTTCTCGAAAATAATATAATAGATCTCATGAAAAAGAAAATGAAGATAGACCAATCACAACCTAGTGAACAATAATTCAAATAAATAAAACATGTATGTATATTTTATGATCTTACAAGTTGGATTTTTAATCTTACACGCACAGTTTTTAACGAGGTTGTGTTAATGGATGGATTTAGGGGTATTTCTATTACTTTAAGGGAGAAGTGAAAATTTTTTTAATTTTTTTCTATTTTCAAAACTACTCTTCGTTTTAATTTAGTTATATGATAATTTTAGATTTTTTTATTATCGTTTCAATTATTTCAAAACAGTTATTTTGCCAATTATTCCTTTTTCCCACGGCGTTTTTTGTTTTAAAAATGTGTATGGATCAACCGCAATTAGCTGAAACTATTTATTGACGGGATATCATTCTATAATTATATTTTAGTATATTTTATCATTCGAAAAGATTTGATACATGAGAGTAGGGGCAATCTGAGTAATTTATTTAATTCGTGCATAATATTACTTTTATCTTTTCCAATTGTGTTTGATGATACCCACCCTATGTAGCATGGGTCATTTACTAGTGGACTTTTAATGTTCTATATAAATTTTACTAATTTTTTTCAACATTTTTAGTAAATTATTTTATTTTGCTCCCTGAAATTTTTTCTCTAACTCCCTATTGAGCTTCGCCCCTGTGGAAGTCCTGGATCCGTCGCTCATTGTCATCAGGGATGATGGACTTGGGGGTGTGCGGGGGGCGATCACCCCCGAACCCGAGAAAATCCACATAATTCTATATAAATTTTACTTTATTTTTACCTAATTTTTCATTAGATTATCTAATTTAGCCCCCTAAACTCATGATATCACCTTCCCATTAAGTTTCGCACCCTTGAACGAGATTTCTGGATCCATTTCTGATTGTCATCACATGTAGCTTTTCATAAACTTAGATTAAAGTTGCTCAGAAGACAATTTATGGATCTAGAAAAAAAAAAAAACAAACTTCCATCTTATAAAAAAGACATCACTCTTTTTTTTTTTTGTTTTGTGTGGGGGTGTGTTGTCTTATGAATTAAGCCATCGATGCTGCTCGCTGCCTTGTCTTCTAAGCTTAGATTATCAATGATGCCTTAGTAAATCCCACTCGATAGGGGAAATCCGCAATTAATTTGATTTTTTTTAAGATTGTACCTCTTAATTAATAAATTTGAACCTGTATAATCTAACCGAATCATATTATCTTTTGATTTACGAGCGAAATCTCGATTCTTACCACTATTCAGTCGACAGCGTGCTGTATTATCATGGGCAGTTCTAGAGAAGATTAAGCCTTCATTGTTTCACGAGATCGACAAGCAATTCTTTCTATTTATAATTCCGAATGAGGGTTTTTGGTCGATCCATATATCTCCGCAAGTTAACTAGGTAGCATAACATCAACACATATATACTGTTAAATCTCACATCAGTCATATGAGAAAATAATAATAGGTTTATAAGATAATTGGGTACTGCCATTTGATAACTTAGACTTTTAGGTGGAAACGGGCTCGTGACTCTTGTAGGCTCATTATCAATAATATAATATGTGAGCGAGTGACCACACGACACTATTTGACGTAAACTCGAATTTGATCTCCGGTAGTCCCTCATGACGTAAGCTCGAAATTCAGCAGTCTCCTTGTGGTCATGGGTTCGTGTCCTACGGTGACAGTCCGCTCACAACATATTACAATAATTCAGCATGTACTAGGTAAATTCATGTAATTCGGTTCTGTCATGAATGCACCAAGTGGTAGACTCCGACCCTCCACTTCGACTACAACTTAGCCAAATAACATGAATTTGAAAATTGAATACTAAAATAGATTGGTTGAGGTGATAGAACGTCTCTTCCCCTTAAAATAAAGTTTCAAGTTCGAGTCCTGTGAATGAAAAGAATTAACGTTGGGAGAGTTTTACCTCTTAGTGGCCCCTTCCGACTCGAACTGAATTAGTCATGACCGGTTTGGATTCTGAATACCAGCGATTCAGAATCTAAAAAATTAAAAGTTCCAATAACATAAATTAGTTGAGATAATTCGATATTTCATTTTTTTAAATAAAGTCTCAGGTTCAAGCAGGGATAGATCTGAAAAATATATTTAAACAAAGAAGTATAAAGAAATAAGAGGAAGAGTTAAAGTGTAAATATTAATATTGAAAGAGTTTTATCTGTTAGTTGAATGATATGGCTCAAAATTGAACTTATTAGGAGCAACAGGAGTTATAGATGTCAAGTGGTGCGTATCGGGGTAAAAGTGGAGGGTTCGGTGGAAAAAATTGGCGTTGACAGGTGAAAATTCCATTGACTTTTTGGTTATTAATATAATCAATTAAAGAAGTGAATTAAAAAGGAGCGACACTTTTTGCTGGGTATCCTATGGTTAAAGTTGAAAAAGAATGCTTGGATTAAAATTCAAGTGTGGTACACGTCCCCATCTCATGTCCAAAGTTACTTTTACATGATTAATAATGCTATCCCTGGGAATTGGATTTGAAATTTCAATACCCATTCACTTTCTGAAACGAAGCAAGTCGAGCGTAACAATACGACTCGTTTACCCCCAAGAGTTAACTCAAATGAATAGGACGCGCTTACTGCTCTTATGAAAATTGATGAGATCTGATGTTCGAATCTCGCCGAATGTGTAGTTTTTTGTGATACCACCCACATATGCACTTGGTACATGGACTGACTTGAATCTATCCGCTTATGAGATGTTATTGCATTTGGAGAGGATCAACTCCTCGTTATTTAAAAAAGATACGAGTTGTCACTCAAAAGTGCTGATTTAAATGTCTCTAAAAATCACCGACCCTTGAAAATGCGTCTGCGACCTTCTCTTGCACAAGATTCTAACATGTGGTAGTATCTAAACACAACTTACCCACAATTACACATGTTTGTGGGTCACGGCAGGGTCGACTTTGACACACTTCTGATACCACGAGACCGTCGCTCACGGGGAGCAGCCCCCCTGACCGGGCACCTAGTGAGGGAAGTGGAGGCTTTATTGTCATCGAACCCATTAGGTTCGCTTGACCTATGCAGAACACGTGGTTTGCGGGTTATTGCATGTGTTCTAAGGAGGAGGTGTTGCAACTACTGCTAGTCGAACCCGGAAGGCGCTCGGATATCTTGGTTATAAAAAAAAAAAAAAACCACGACACCGTCACAAAAATATTAGGTTTTATGCTCTAAATTTACCGAGTCTTGGAAATATATCCGAAGCCTCCCTTTACACAACCGGCGCGGCATTGTAGAGTGTGACGCGCATCCAGCCAAGATTTGTTAAGCGATTAGAAGAATTAAGAGGATAGTGCTATTGACACGGTTCAGCTCCACAAACATGACTCTGTTTTGTGATGGAAATCCTCTTCAGTATGTCTCATTTATTCTAGGAATACTTCCAAGTCCTTAAAGGGCACTTAGGATTAGGCTTGACCCCTAGTCGGTTAGAAACTGGAATCACCCCGGATTTGAATTTGTCTAAACCGGCTCTGGATCGGTCAAATATGGAACTAAGCTTGAACCGGTCAAGAACTATGGGGAGTCTGTTTTGTGCCCATTCCAATTCAGAAGCTAGCGACTTTGATTCCAATCCGTCATTTTTTCAAAAAAATGGATGAAAATAAATTATAAATATATAAAAAGTTAAATTGTCAAATATTCTTAATAAATTTGATATAACAACTACTTTTTTTGAGTTTTTTTAATGAAAATTTGTATTAAACGTATATTTTATTTTTTTTTATTTTATGAAACCGATCGGAACCATAAACTAGGACCAAAGCCAGCCTTGACTGTCGATAAGGCTACCTAAGATGCAGCGGGCATTTTTCCAGTTGAAAAGTTCCTTTCTTCCGTCATGGATTGGTTTGGTCGGCATAACTTCAAAATTTTGAAAGTTCAGGGAGTAACATGTATAGAAACAAAAGTTTGGGGATAGATTGTGAATTTTGCAAGTCTAAGGAGTGACGGAAACATCGCGCGTTTGAGGTGCACGCGCCAGAAATGAGTACGGGGAACAGCAATTCCTTGTCCGGGGGGGAGACAGAGAGTCGATTCTTCCTTTTTTTTTTTTGTGGGATAAACTATTTAAAGGAGACTTAGCAAAATAGGTGGAATGAGAAATTTGATGACCCAGTAATTAAATTATTAAAATTCATGTCGATAGAATTTTAATTTTTATGGGTCAATTTGATTAAAATTAGATTAGTTAGAGATTCATTAGAGTTTCGAATAAAAAAATGTGTTAAATAAGTGATAGAAAAGGGCATACGCTATTGGATTTTTCATTAATTGAATTAAATCAACAATCGTAATCCATTGGATTAAATTGTTAAACTCCGGGAGATTATATAATGAAATAATGGAAGAGTAATTGATTAATTAGACAACAGATCCTAAGAAGCAAATAGGAAATCATCAACCACTGCTCATCCATGGCAGAAAAATTGCATGAGCTAACCTGGTTGTTTCAATTCTCAATTTTTTAGATAGTAAAAATTTATAAATTGAAAAATTTTATCTTTTAATGGACTAATTTAATTTATATCTTGATTAATTACTGCCTGTTATGCACAGCATAAAAAAGAAAAAGAAAAAGAAGAAGGAACATCAATCATGCAGCATATATGTACACATAAAGAAGAAAAAAAAGGAAGGGCTAAAGCAAAGGTGGAGATATTAATTTAACCAAATAAACAAAAAAAGAATTTTAAGCGAAAAAACAAAAAAGAGAAATTATGTTAAAAAAAAAAAAAACAAAACAAAACAAAACAGAACATCCTCTCTGGTCCTCTCCCGTCCTGTTTGGTAGTTGGCCCTCCTCTCGCTCTTCTCAGCCCCCTTAAAATTCCAATCACCAGTAGTCTATCAGCCCCTCTCGCTCCCCCATTCAGAACGTTTACACTGAATCCCGTTTCCTCTGTCTCACCTCACCGCCTCCGATGGCTGGCTGTTACTGGGCAGCTCTTGTTTCCCGCTCAGTTTCATGCGTAAAGGATTGAACTTTGACAAGCCGAGCTCAGCTGCCTGCCCATCAAGAGAGGCTTTTGGTTTTCCTGTTGATTGGTGAAAGGGTCGTCAGTAAATAGTGATGAACCGGATGGTCTCTGTCTCTCTGGGTTTTGGGCACTGAAGGCGACTCTCTGATCGATTCTCTGTGAAGCTTAAGGTAGCAAACTGTTCTATGCAGTGGATGTTCAGCTTCTTTTGACCACTCGGGATCGGATTCTGGCTCAACTATGCTGCTTTTCTCTTAATGGAAATCTTCTTTTTCACTTGTTTTCGACCATTTCTGTAGTGGGCCGAGGGGTTCTTGGATCCTCTCTGACCATGCAGAAGTTTTACAGTGTTCTCTTTAACAGTTTCCTGACGTGCTACTGATTTTCTTTTCCTCCATACAGACTCTGAGAAAAACAACGATTTTCTTCATTGGATCAAGGATTTATTCTGGTATTTTCCTGTGTGAAGAGAATTCGTTTCTGCCAAATTAGTTGACCGGATGTTCTTTTCATGTTAACTGGTTGAGTTTTCAGGACTTTGATCCGATGTATGATTACATGTTTTACGTCTGTATCTTTATATTTAGTTTGATTTTTTTCTTTATTTGCTCTCATAGGGAAATGGAGGAAAAAAAACTCAAATTTAGATCTATACCATAGAAAATCTGGAAAACTAAAGGCAGGAAACGTCTGTAACTAACTGGTCATGTCTATTTCCTTCTGAATATTGTTCCACTTCAAGTAACTGCTTGCTGTGGAGAGACATCCTGGTTCATTTTTTTTTTTCTCTTTTCCTTAGTAAGTCTGTCTTCAGAAAATGTTATCTTCACGTATAGTACTACTTGGGGCTAATTTGTCGTAAATTTTTGTGGTTTTCTCACATCACAACATCACATGTTGAAGAAGGTTGACGGAAGAATTTCTAGGTTTCCTTTGGATATTTTAACCGTACCTCCTGTTCTCTGAAAAAAAAATTGAGAAATTTGCATATTTGGTTGTCTAGAACTGTCCCAGTGTCAATCTTCCTTACCTTAAGGAAATACTAAAAAGTTTGGGTGATAAGTATGCATTTGCCAGTGAAATAATGAGAACTTAACTTAATCTTTCCAGAAAATTAATGAAAATTTGACCTTTTCTTTTGAGAAAATTGCAGCAAAAAAAAAAAAAATCGTATGCAAGTATGAGCTTTGAAAATGATTTGTTTTGTTGGTTGACTTTGAGAGGATGATGGCGGTGACTTCAGCCTGCAAGGATGGTGGCAATAAGATGGCAATGGACAACGGGAAGTACGTGCGTTACACTCCTGAGCAGGTTGAGGCCCTTGAGAGGTTGTATCACGAATGCCCAAAACCAAGCTCCCTCCGAAGACAACAGCTTATCAGGGAATGCCCAATCCTCTCCAACATCGAGCCCAAGCAGATCAAAGTCTGGTTTCAGAACCGAAGGTATATTCATAAGTTCCAGAATCTTGTCTGTTTGAGCATCACATGAATATCTCTGTTAAGAGCCTTGAGGTTATGGGAGACTGGGAAAAAGTTTTCCAGTTTTCTGTTTTTTCACCTCACCCTTTAGATGAAATGAGGAAATAAGGTAAAAAGCGGGTCTAGGTCTTCCGCCCTTTACTTAGTTACTGGAGAGGTGTTGGCCTAATGGAGAGCAAACATCTTTTCCTTAATTTTCTTCTTTTCTCGATATGTGATGAATGAAAGCCGTGAAATCTGAGAATGATTTTCGAGAAGCTGAATATATGCAATAAACAGTCTAGTTTTTTCCTTTTAAATTCTGATTGTCTCATCATTTTACGCAAATTCAGTAGCTTCTCAAATTCGCAGCTTTGTGTTTTTTCCAATTCGCGGTTTTCAGTGCTTAGCAACCTGAACGTTATGGGTTCTGTTTAAACTGTTTCGTGCAGATGCCGAGAAAAGCAGCGAAAAGAGGCTTCACGTCTCCAAGCTGTGAATCGGAAGTTGACAGCAATGAATAAGCTCCTGATGGAGGAAAACGATCGATTGCAGAAGCAAGTTTCACAGCTTGTCTACGAGAACAGCTACTTCCGCGTGCAGATGCAGAAGGTAAGACATTTCTTTAAAAATCAGTGTTTTCTGACAATATAATTGTTCTCTTCTGTTCTTTCCAAAACGAGTATTTCACAGATGTCTCAACTTAAAATTAATAAGAAAGCTTTGAATAATGATCAGTTTTGTCATACTGATATCATCGAGCAATTATACATGTAAAGCGACCACTTAAAGACTTACTTTTCAGATAGAATTACACTTATTTCTCTAGAAAACGAAATAATTACATAACTATCAAACAAATCGCTGTAAGACGGGTTGTTTCATATTGCAATTTCCCCTTTGCTTTTGTTTGACACCATGTCACCAGATCACGACATTCAGACAAGTACATTTGTCAATAGAACCTTGGCTTGTTATCGGAAACATATCCTTAAAATCTCATCTCCTTTGTCTTGCAGTCTACTCTCGCTACCACAGACACGAGCTGCGAATCTGCTGTTACAAGCGGTCAACACCACTTGACTCCTCAGCATCCTCCGAAGGATGCGAGCCCTGCTGGGTTAGTTCGCATTACCATTGCTTCCTTGGAACTGATCAAGTCTCGTGCTTTCTACATTCTTTTTTCTTAAGTTATTGTGTCCTGGAACTGTCTCATGACACCATCTTGTGTTTTGTGTTTTCTAGGCTTGTGTCCATTGCAGAGGAGGCTCTAGCAGAGTTTCTATCAAAGGCCACTGGAACTGCTGTTGAGTGGGTCCAATTGCCTGGGATGAAGGTAAGCTAGTTGTCGGCTTTTATCTCATTCCGAGATAAACATCGGTCCTTTCCTTTTTATTGTCCAATTTGATTTAAAAATCTTTATACTGTCTTCATTCCCCTTGAGCTCTTGGTAAGCTACAAAGTGAAGCATGTGCATCTTTGGGAAACTACATAGCACTCTGTCTTGCTTATTATTATCATATGCAAATGAATGTTTTGTTTCTCCTTTCCTCGGAGAATGAAAGGGAATGTTGCACGCTTTCTGCGAATGCCGTGCATAGAAATTTTAAAATATGGGATTTTGAGAAGCCCCAAGTGAACACTTCCAATTGTTTATGCTGATATCTCTCTCCCCTCTGATAACCCAACATATGCTTTCAACAGAAATAAATAAATAAATAAATAATTTAAAATCTAAAAGAGCAAAGGAGGTGGAAAAAAAAGAATTTGAACATTACATATTTTACAAATGCATGTTTTTTCCTTATATTATTTTCTTTTAGATAGATTTGCCATATATTGTCATCATATTACAGTATTGTGATTCTAAGAATCAGACCTTTGCAGCCTGGTCCGGATTCCATTGGAATCATCGCTATTTCTCACGGTTGCACCGGAGTGGCAGCACGTGCCTGCGGCTTGGTGGGTCTTGAACCAACACGAGTAAGTCCTCACTCAATCACTTCCTCACATTTTTTTAGTTCTATTTGCCTCTAATCGTTCCGAACTCATCGAGGTTCTCCTACAGGTCGCAGAAATCCTCAAGGATAGGCCCTCATGGTTCCGAGACTGCCGAGCCATGGACGTCCTGAATGTGCTGTCCACTGGAAGCAATGGAACCATCGAGTTGCTCTACATGCAGGTATTCCATCAGTACT
Source organism: Lagerstroemia speciosa (assembly GCA_037672795.1). Lineage (NCBI taxonomy): Eukaryota > Viridiplantae > Streptophyta > Magnoliopsida > Myrtales > Lythraceae > Lagerstroemia > Lagerstroemia speciosa. The sequence goes on from CM075292.1 coordinate 2,374,255, forward strand.
GCCTCCTTTCATTTTATGTACGAACTGCTCATGAATTGTTTTTGCTTATTACATTTTGGTTTCTCTGGTTCATTTCGTGGGTATAGCTCTATGCCCCTACTACTCTTGCACCGGCTCGCGACTTCTGGATGCTTCGATATACGTCTGTTATGGAAGATGGAAGTCTCGTGGTATGTGCTTCTTTGCTTCAAAGATCAGGGAGTCATTCTTTGTGTTCCTTGTTTTCTGCCATCTTTTTCACTCGGAAACTTGAGATTTTCCTGTCCTCATTTTTCGGGGAAATTTATGCAATTCGAACCCCATTCACTCAATATTACTGATGCTGTGCTGTTACTTTGGATGGGTTACCTCAGGTCTGTGAGAGATCGCTGAACAATACTCAGAACGGTCCGAGCATGCCTCCGGTTCAGCATTTCGTGAGGGCTGAGATACTGTCAAGTGGGTACCTGATCAGACCCTGTGAAGGGGGTGGGTCCATCATCCACATAGTTGATCACATGGACTTGGAGGTCAGAATTACAGGCCTCGATTTTCCCACTTTTGTATGCATTCACATTATTGTACTCGGCAAATTGACTTTGTTTTTATCCTTTTGGGAATAGCCATGGAGTGTACCAGAAGTGTTACGCCCACTTTACGAGTCATCGAATTTGCTTGCTCAGAGGACAACAATGGCGGTAAGCCATCCTCCCAAATATCTGTCAATATCCACTAATCGTTCATGCCTTTTCATAGAAGTTTATTCCTTATTACTATATATTGGCAGGCTCTGCGCCACCTGAGGCAAATTTCTCTAGAAGTCTCGCAGCCAAATGTCTCGGGTTGGGGGAGGAGACCAGCTGCTCTACGGGCGTTGGGACAGAGGTTGAGCAAGTATGTGTTTCATTCTCCAACTCATATAAAGACTGGACTCTGAACCAACTGAGAACAACTTACTCGATCGTTACAAAAAAGAAGTAAAATCGTACTTTGAGATCAGTACAATGGGTTTAGTTGCTGAGTGATCAGATTGGTCTACCATTGAGCTGCATGTAATGTGCTTAATCTTCATGCAGAGGATTCAACGAAGCTGTTAACGGGTTTACAGACGATGGGTGGTCGATGTTGGAGAGTGATGGCATCGACGATGTCACCTTGCTTGTGAACTCATCACTGGGAAAGATGATGATGGGCTCTAATATTTCTAATTATGCCAATAGCTTCCCTTCCATGACAAGTGCTGTTCTCTGTGCCAAAGCTTCGATGCTTTTACAGGTAAAAGCACAACCGTCCTGAAAAAGCTCGGCAAACTTTTTTTCTAGTCGCTATAAAGCCGGAAATTCATGTCCATGTTTGCTTTGGGAACGCTTTTTCCACTTTTGCTTTCCTCCTATGAAGTTCAGGAGACAGGCGAAAGATGGACCAGTTATATTTCTAATCAAAGACAGCTCTTTTATTCTGAAAAATCAATCGACCAAGTAATTCATGGAAGAAAAAAAAGTTTCCTACGGATCCCCAGAAAGTCTGATTTTATGCTCTTCCTCGAGCATGTGCAGAATGTGCCTCCACCAATACTCTTGAGATTCCTGAGAGAGCATCGCTCAGAATGGGCTGACAGCAGCATCGATGCTTACTCTGCTGCGGCCATTAAAGGAGGTCCCTGCACCCTACCCGGGACCCGACTCAATAGCTTTGGGAGCCAAGTTATTCTCCCGCTCGCTCACACAATCGAGCATGAAGAGGCAAGTTAACCAACTTCTCCTTGTCGGGATTGGAAATGAAGAGATTCATTTGCTGATTATTCACTGATTCAAGTTATTTTGTTGGTTGGGAACAGTTTATGGAGGTCATCAAGCTTGAAAACATGTGCCATTACCGGGATGACATGATCATGCCTACCGATGTTTTCCTCCTGCAAGTACGGCAGCATAAGCATCCCTGTCTCGGTTCTTTTGGGAAGTTAAAACTCCCCCCTTTTACATGTTCTCAGAAATTTGCTTACGTGTGTTGTTTCTTTTAGCTATGTAATGGCGTGGACGAAAATGCCATCGGCACATCAGCGGAACTCATATTTGCTCCGATCGACGCATCGTTTTCTGATGATGCACCCATCATTCCTTGTGGCTTCCGCATCATTCCTCTCGATTCAAAAATGGTAAAGAATCTTCAGCTTGGAAGATTAGTTTGGCATGCTCTTTTCATGGAATTATTTTCCATCAAAAGGGGGGGAAAACATCAGAACAAAATTTTTTAGTTGAACAGTACTGTTCAGCTTCAAACAGCCTCAGTTCCGGTTGAGAAAAACTGTTTTTGTTTTATGAGAAATTCTTTGGTGATCTTACTTACATGTGAAATACCAATCAAATTGTTACAAATAAGTGAATGGATAATCACCCTACCAGCAGTTGCGACATAATTTTTACTAATAAGAATAATTTAATCCGTAATTCCTCAGTTGATCATTGTTAGTTAAGACCATATAAGATTTTTCCTGTTTAGGGAAAGAGGTAATTAGGATCCCTTTCCATAAAAGCTCGGAAAATTTTCTCTGCTTTTTGTGAAGGATTGACTAACATTAGCCTTTACTAGTTCTCTATCACTATTGAATTTTTAATAATTCTTGAAAACCAAACAGATCTTGTTGTGCATATTTTCCTCTGCTAACCCGACTTCTTAATTTGAAATATCCAGGATCCCTCAAGTCCAAACCGCACCCTCGACCTTGCTTCTTCTCTCGAGGTCGGGCCCACGGGAAACAAGACATCAGGAGACAGCTCTGGCAATGGCAGCGGCACCACAAAGTCTGTGATGACAATAGCATTCCAATTTGCTTTCGAAGTACACCTCCAGGAAAATATAGCGGCAATGGCCCGTCAATATCTCCGAAGCATCATAGCATCGGTTCAGAGGGTGGCGCTGGCTCTTTCCCCTACGAACCTCGGTTCTCAAGTTGGTCCGGGGCTACCTCCTGGCACTCCCGAGGCTCTCACACTTGCCCATTGGATCTGCCAAAGCTACAGGTCGGTTGCCTTGATTGATCAGATCTAGCTTACATTTCCCTCGATCTTTCTTCATTCTGTGAATCTCTCAAACTTGTCCCATTCAACGTAGTATGAAGGGCTTGCAACTTGACTGGTTAGTTAATCAGTTGATTTTATACCCGTCCCTATGTACAACTGTACAAGTTATGTTGACAATTCACGAATGTTTGACCTGTCGACCAGTCTTAGATCTAGATTTACGAATAACCAGCGGGTCAGCTATAGTTCTGATACCTCCGCTGGGACATGTTTATGTGAAACAAATAGGAGGGCTCTTGAGTTTTCCAGTAATTTTTGTCGTGCAAAGTAAGAAAATACGAGGTTTATGGCATCTTTCTTTTCATGTATTATTGTAATCTTAACCCTAGCAATCCTGGGCAGGTGCTATTTAGGTGAAGGGTTACTCAAGAACGAGACGGGCGACTCATTACTCAAAACGCTCTGGCATCACTCGGATGCCATTCTGTGCTGCTCTTTAAGGGTAATCTTACGAACGTTTTTCCTTCAGTTTACAGGTTGTCTCATAACCGTCTGTCCTGAATCTCTCTCCAAATCGTCCAGGCGTCGCCGGTCTTTATGTTTGCAAATCAGGCGGGGCTTGACATGCTCGAGACAACCTTGGTCGCACTTCAGGACATCACGCTGGAGAAGATCTTCGACGAGAATGGAAGGAAGACACTGTGCTCTGAATTCCCCCAGATAATGCAACAGGTGCAGGCAAAAAATGGCCCGTCTGATTTCTCTCATCATACGCCAACGGTTTTGTTCATTTATCTCCGACGGGACATCTTATCCGAACATCTGGCTGTTATTTCTTTCTCGAACAGGGTTTCATGTGCATTCAAGGTGGCTTATGCTTATCGAGCATGGGAAGGCCGGTCTCGTACGAGAGAGCCGTGGCATGGAAGGTCTTGAACGAAGAGGAGAATCCCCACTGCATCTGCTTCATGTTCATCAACTGGTCGTTTGTCTGAAACTTTTGCCCTCAGAGAAGGACTAAATTGTTCTTGCCAACTTTTTCTTACTCCCAATTTTCCTGTCCAGTTGAGCATGCCCTACATTTTGCTCTCCATCAAAAGGTAATCTTTTATTTTCTGCGCCGACCCATCGACTCGTCTCATCAAAATCTTTTCTAAGCTGAACAGTGGAATGGTTTTTTTCTGTGTATACTTATCTGTATCCATAAATCAAACAAATCATTACTAATTCAGGTCTGAGGGGTGAAGTTACTGTAATATAAATTTTTTTTTATTAACAAGACTCGAACTTAGGATTTTGTCTGAAAGGATATCAGCTCATCTCGGCTTGCTCATGTCAGTAAGATAGTTTTTAAAGCTCGGAAATTGAACCTTATGCGCTTTAATAACATGTGAAGTGAGGAGTAGTTGCAGCAAAGCAAACAAAACCAAAAGCATCTAATGCTTCTGTGCCACTGGCTCAGCCATTGGCTCGAAGCATGTCGAGGATTGGGAGACCTGGCTAGCTAGACGCTTCCACACCATTGACTATACGCTAGTAGTGAGACCAAATCCTACGCTGAACCTAGCTGGGTTCCGGTGATGGGTTAAACTATATGCATACCGTAGCGCCAAAGGCGTAAACCTACTCGTAAATCGAGTACTCAACGAGGGCTTATTCGACCATTGTCTGTTCGACGTCTTTGCGGACAGTGGCTGGGATGCAACTGGAGCTTCTCATTAGGCTACCGCCCAGCTTCTTTGAGCCGGTCCCTTTCGGGCTGATGGAGTTGGCCCTCTTCTTCAGGATCTCCCTCATGGCCCCGGCCTGGGATAGGACCGGATATGCCCTCCCGATCCGGTTGAACCTCATGCAGGCGCTCATGTGCTCTTCTAGGGCTTCCTGGATGTTCCCTCCGTTCCTCTTCATTCCCTCCCCAACGGCCTCCGAGCAGAGCCCGCACACGAGCCTCCCGGAGAACTCTTCTCGAACTCGGCTTATGTACTCAGGCGTGCACTCCTCCGACATGCCACAGCACTCGCACTTGGCATCCCGGACCTCTGATACCAAGGCCAGTTTCCCGGTATCATCGAGCACTTTCATCTCTTTGCTCAGTTCCATGGAGATGTCCGATATGGTTCTCTGCAAACCCTCGAACGAAAGCCCGGGGGCTTTTGCACGGGAGGTATCGGCATGGTGATCTTTACTATTAGGGCTGTACGGGCAACTCGAGGTTTCCCGGTTCGGTGCCATGGACCCAAGTTATAAGCTTGGATGCCAGGTCTGGTGTGGAAGAGCATGTAAAGGAACAAGAGGGACTACTTATAGTGTTCTTGACTGATTATAGACAAGTCCTTGAGTTAACACTTAGCCACAAAAAAAATAATAATAAAGAAAGAAAGGCTGGAGTAAATATGTGGCTCATTGAGAAACCGAGTTTGATCCAATTGATATCGTTCTCAACCTGATATATATAGGAAAAAAATTTATACGATCGTACCTTGCAGTAACATGATGAAAAAGAACTAATTAAATTGTTCTAATTAGTAGTAGTTAAGGTAATTAATTGGATGATTACTACCAATTTACTCATTCTTCACAACCTGATTGGTATTTTCCTCACGTCATATGATGAGATAGGGTCATCTGAGAATTTCTCTTACGCATAGATTCTAAATTTGATTCTCATTAGTAAGATTAGTATAAGTTGAACGATCAATGGGCATCTTAAATAAAAGTATTAGGCAGAAACCGACAGATGCTAGATTCAACTATCCTTAGTGAAACTCCATATATCCCTTTATATTCTCATTCTTCTATTCATTTCTAAGCTCACAAGTTTCTTCTGTTAAAAAAAAAAAAAGAGGAGATTATTAAGGAGGCATAGATTCTGATGAGAAAAGCCTCAGATGTTTCGTCTCATTGTAATGCGGTAGGAAAATACTAATCAAATTACTCTAATTGATAATAATTATAACGACCATACGGATGATTTAACACTATTTACTTATTTATTTTAATTTAATTAGTATTTTCGTATATCATATGATAAGGTAGGATTAGCGGAGAATTTCTCGGACTCCGACGTTTAGCAGCGGCATGCATCCTCCGCGAGAAAGTCGATTATTTGCTCGAATATTCGTGAATTTCGTGAGGTAATAAAACAAAGGGAACTTTGTCTTGAAGAAAGTCAAGAAAAGTATTTTTATTTCTTATCATGTTTCCCGATGAAAGGGGGAATTGAGATTCACGGGATGAACATCACCCACCATGCAAAATTATATATATATAAATTGATCGAAATGATTATGTAACACTTTATCTCGTAAATACGATCCCGAATTTTAATTCATTCAAATAAACTGAGAGAATTCGAGCCGTTATTTGATCTAAAAACTACCAACATATCACGAGAAACATGGGATCATGTAATCGAAAGTTGTCTGCAACGGTACTTCACAGGTGCCATGAATAAAAAGGGTGAACTTGACAGCTCTCTTTTCGTTTCATTGCTTGCATTGGTTGAAGAATTGGAATCCACGAGCTCTTTTGATGGGGGAAGTTGAAAAAGGCAATGGCACTCTCTAGCTTTGTGGAAGAAGCATGCTGTTGAATGCCCAAGATGAGAGGGAATACAGGCAGGTAGGTATTATTCTAAGGAACTACAACCCCTTTTTTTATAAATATATTAACCAACTGTTTTCTAAAAATTTAATGGATTTTTTTTAGCGGGCTTCGAGTTCGAATCAGATCAATCTATCGAAAGGTAAAGTTCTTTTGATCGTGAATTTTCTTCATTTATGGAACTTGAACTCGGTACCTTCATTGAGTAGAGTAAAAGGCGTCGAACAGCTCCAACCAGCCAATCTTAATGATTTTTTCGGTTTAGAACTCTGATGAGGAGGGGACGGATTTAGGAGATGCGTGAGGAACAACTGGCTTCCAAAACTCGAGAAAATCGTGAAACATTGTATAAATTCAACTTGATTTTATCTGTTTTTCAGTTAAATGATCTTATTTTATCCCTCTAGAACTCGTCATCTTACTTTTCAATTGAGTTTTGTCCCGGTTGGATAAATTTTCTGAACCCGTCCCTCTTTGACGAGTATCTACCAATGGACATTACTGACCTAACATCAATTCCACATCATCCTTGAGTTGGGCAACTTTTTTTTTTTTAAAGTTAAGCAATATTACTAATATAAAGCTTTGACATTTGCAAAAGGCATCTCAGTGCGTCAACTGAGGGCAATCTACTGTTTTGGATTTTTGGTCCAATATCATGTATTGTCACTAACCTACTTCTAAGCATGTACAAAATGCAACTGTGTTGAAGATGCAGAATTCTGAAAGATCTAAAAATTCATTTCTCACCATATGGTGTATGTGTATAACATCCATGAGAGTTTCAACACCGTTGCCTCGATCCCTCTTCCTTTCCACTTGGTTTGCGCGTATTCAAATTACTCTTCCCAGGAGCCAATAGGTCGAAGCTACTGCAAGGAGAGCTAGAGTTTTTCAAAAGCCATCTTAGTGTATTGACAAGAGAAGAATAAATGAACTGGGCAAGTTTAGTTAGTCCTTGATAAATAGTAGTCTACGGTCCATGTCGAAAGGAGAGGAAATCTTAACGTTAACCGTGCATGTTACTTCAAAACAGGCAGTACATCTCAGTCGGTTCTTCTTATGTCATCGACTTTGAATCAGCATGACAAATCATGGTAAGGCCACACTGCCCTTGCACAACGAGTTATGAAGCTGTAAGGGGATTGCAACGATTAACAGATTGATTAGTTTATAAACTTGCATAAAACATATCAACGACAAGAGGGCAAATGGTCCGACTTGCTTCACTCTCTACCACGAATTTTTTTGGTATATGGAGCAGTCAACGACGGTCAATATCTTGTCACCGAACTGGAAAATTGGCGGAGCCTGGAGCAAATACAAAAATAGAGAAAAATATCTCGGAAGTCCTATATATAATTTATCGTTTCTTATAAATGAATTATATATGTTTTCATGTGACAAACCTAATCTTATATGTTACCTACCGTGTTAGTCCATTCCATCGCCTGCGATTAATTAAAGGTGATGTGGCATTAGTTCTATCAGTTTAATATGATGTTCTGACTTGTACGTTTTTTAATCCTACAAGTATTTAATGTTATTTTTTTTAATTTCCAAATAGATGATAATTACTCTTTATAACCCCTCATCATTCATCAAATTGTCAAATTATACATACCATTTACCAGTCAGGTCCAAATATGCCCCAATCCAAACCGAAAAGTAGAATTCCGGCATCGAAGAGCTCTCCATGTGTTGAAGAGCTCTCTGTCGATTGAAATGGCATAATTTAGGAATTTGATGAATAGTGAGGGGTAAAAAAGTAATTTTATCCACTTCAAAATAAAAAATAATATTAAGCATATGTGAGATAAAAATTTGACAAACATCGAATTAAACTAACGGAATTAAAGCAACGTGAAACAAGGTCGGATTAAATTGCAATATTTCCGTTTTCTAAATCATAAGTGCAAGTCCTATCAACTTATAAATACTCCTACTCCAACTTCTAGTACAAAATTACACCGAACAAAGAGTTATTATCGAATCTTAGTAATGGCAATGGGTCAGGACATGACAGGTGTTAGACGGTCCGGTTCTGACCTGGGAGTCGACCCATCAACCAGACCTGCTCCATGGACCATGACCCCCGCCGAACCACCTGTTTGACCTAACTCCATAGTTCAAAACACAGTGAACGTAATTTACAGAATATAAACATAGTTAGCAAAAGCAAGCCTAGTTATAAACAGAATACAAAAGATATATATATATATATATATATAGTTAACACAAATAACAATAGCTCAACATGACCGAAGCTGAAGTCGGTGCGGGAAGTTCAAATAATGTGAACTTTGCAAAATCGTGGCTCAGTTGAGTAGTGTGTATCACTAGCGTAAACTCATCATTAAAGTTTTCTTATTCTAATTAGCCTGTGAAAGAGAGAGATTTAATTTATTGCATACCAGAGAACAACTAGAATCTCTCTCCTGCTTTTGTCCCTAGCCTTTTGGACAATTTATCAAACACGTAGTAAATTTGAAGCTGAATGAAGTGCCTAAATATCCATTATTATATTGAAGGAGTGAGATACTTTTTTCTCACTCTTAATAGTAAATTTACCTTATTCTCCTATTTTTTCCCCTACCATTTCATCCGCTCTCCCCTCTCTCCCTACATTTCTTATCCCTTTTATACTTATTTTTAATTCTCACATTTTTTTACTATCTCTTTTAATATTATTGTATAACGATTAAGTATGAATAAATCAGTCATTCAAAAAATTAATTGTAGTTACTTTCTTAAATTATATATTAACATTTTCAGTCGGTTTGAGTAAGATCGCATGTATCGTGCACAACACAAGTTAACGTCTAATATATACACACACACACTAGATATATCTCGTGAGCAATGAGTGAAAATAGGGTTAGTTTTGAAAATATTTCGTGAAATGCCGTTCGTTTGAAAATAATTATCAGATTACCTTTTTTAACTGCATCTTGGAAATGCGATTTTATTTTAATGAATGCAGTTCAATTTCCTTTTTCCTTTTTTTTTTTCCATATCTAGCTAACCGAAGATGCGATTCACTTTGTTTTTTTAATTTTTGGAAAACACGGACAGGAGGAGAGCTAAAATAAATATTTAGTATGTAATATATAACAAGCTCGTTTTGTAAATCTCTATCAGATCTTTATAAGTGTAAAATTTTTACAAAATTTTAAAAGTAAAATTTACAAATCTCAATACCTGAATAGTGATTTATACAATAAATTTTTATGTATCATATTGTGTACTAAAGATTTTAATACGCTGAAGGGTTTCACGTAAATTCTCGATGTATATGACATAAAAATTCGTTGTATAAATCATCATTAAGATGTTGATACTTATAAATTTTACTATTTAAATTTTGTAAAAATTTTGCACGTGTAAAGATCTAATAAAGATTTACAAAACGAGCTCATTGTATATTAGACATTAATTTTACAACGAACTCGTTTTATAAATCTCCGTGAGTGCAAAATTTGTACAAAATTTAAAAGTAAATTTTGTAAGTATCAACATTTAAATGATAATTTATATAATGAATTCTTATATGTCAACGAATTCTTATATGTTAGGATTAATTGTCTAGAAAGGCATGAACTTAAATAAAATTGCCACTTTTGGCATGAACTTTTTGGGGTGACCTAGAAAGGTATAAACTTCAAGCTGTTAGTCCCGTTTGGCACGCCCCTTCAAAAATAACATTTTTATCCGATGTGACAAGTTAAATTGCTTGCTTGGCAAACGGTTGGTGATATGGACATGCCACATGGACCAGAGAGATGCCCAATTGACCGAGCCTTCTCTTTATATCTCAAACTTTCTTCCTATCTTCGCCCACAAGGTTAGAGACTACCAAAATAAAAATATTAAGAATATAAAAATAAATAGATAGGAAGAAGGAATCTTACATTCATTAAAGGGGAGCTAGTCGAGAGTCGAGGTCTTAGATGGAGAGCGGTATGGCCAACGGCGATGGTGGCAGAGGAGCAGGGGAAGTGCAGTATAGGGGAGTAAGGAAGCGGTCATGGGGTCGTTACGATGTGAAGATCAGGGACCCCAACATGAAGAGCCTCGTGTGGCTTTGAACATTTGACACGGCCAAAGAGGTCGCCTGAGACTACGGTGCAAAGGCGGTGGAGTTCCGCAGCTCCAAAGCCAAGACCAACTTCCCCGTCTCGCCGTCAGTGATTGATCTCAATAGCATCATCCTTGATTGATCTCAACAGCATAATCCTCAGCAAGGCCAGCATCGGTGGCGGTCGCAGCAATGAGAGACCCAGCCAGAGCAGCACTGTCGAGTCTTCCGAGAAAGAGCCAGCAGCGATGGGCAATTCCTTCCTTCTGGATCTGAACATCACCTACCCGACAGTGGCTTTCCAACGGCACGTGAGATGATCTCCTTCAACTCGATCGTGAAGGCGATGAACATGAAGGACCAACTATACCATCAGCTAGCCAGTTTCGACAACAGCAAAAAGCTAGAGGTGGTAGCGTTCTCCCAAAGCGACTTTGACTCATCCTCAGTTGTTGATTTGGGCGACCAGGACTTGAAGCAATCGTAGAGACAACTGGATTTGGGTCTCAGCTGATTGGACATCCCCTCGTCCATGTGGCGTGTCCATGTCAGCGACCGTTTGCCAAGTAAGCAATTGAATGTGCCACATCGGATAAAAACGTTATTTTTGACCGGGCGTGCCAAACAATGCCAAACACACCGAAAAGTTCGTGCCAAAAGTGACAATTTCATTTAAGTTCAGGTATTTCTAGATAATTAACCCTATATGTTATACATTGAGTAATAAAAATGTTAACATGTCGAAGGCTTTCGAGTAAATAGTCAATATAATATATATATATATAAGAATTTGTTGTATAAATTATCATTCGTGTACTCACACTCATAAAATTTACTCTTAAAATTTTATAAAAATTTTACACGTGTAGAGCTCTGTTAACAAAAAAACAAAGTGAACTGTATCTTGAAGATGCGATTCATTAAAAATAAAATCACATCTCCAAGACACGATTAAAAAAGATAGTCTGGTAATTATTTTCAAAAGAACTGTATTTCGCGAATTATTTTCAAAACTAACCTTATTTTCATTCATTTCTCTGCATCTATTTCTGATGGGATCATCGGCCCTAAGTTGTGTAGGTTATCCTAAAACCGATTTGTCTCATTAAATCGGGAAAATGGATTGAAGCTCGAATATAAAAGTACTCTTCTTCTTCTTCTTGCATTTTGTAGCTTATTTAATTTTTATCAGGTTGGACATAAGAGACCAGCAGCTGCTCCTAGCTACTTTAATTTTGACCAGGCTACTTTGGTTTGGAGTGTCCCATCGACCGAAGGAAACTCAGAGAGACAAGGTTTCTTTTCTTTTCTCTTTCGAGAAGATCAAGGTTGATTTTTCTTAGTGCAGCAGATAAACCCATTTGGGCCTATCATTTGGCTGCATTCTTGCATTCAACACGAATTATTTCGCGTGATCTAGTACTATAAACTATGAAAATTTATTAGTTTTGACGCAATCTGTAACACCATTTTAAATGGGACAAAGACGTCTCGTAATTTGTCTTCATAGTTCATGATAAACGTGAGAATTTACCAAAGTAAAGAGGCAACAGCAACGCCAATCACATTTTTTTCAATGGTATCACTCGATGAACCGATGCATCTGTTGGTACATGTCTGCGATCTCGAGTCTCTCAGTGTGAATTGCTCTTTAATGTATTAGAGTGCTTTGACTAGCCGAAAGCACTTGTATCGTTCCAGTGAACTCGAAATACACTGAGGGGTGTAAAGTGTGGTGTAATCTTATATTACATTGCACTTTACACCATAAATTATAGCGTTTGATTGTGAAGTTAAGTGAGTAATATGAGATCACATAAATTAGAACTTTACAGTGTGGTTGGTAAAGACTTTATATCCAATACAGAGCAGCATCCTCATGCTACATCATTTTTTTAGCCAACTTTGTAGCCCTTCTACTAGTATCCACCAGACACTATGGCCGTCGACTTTACGTTTTTTTCAAATACCACAATCTCAAATTTCCAATTCATATGCCAAGAAAATTTTATCATGGTTCAAATTTTCTACATTATCTTGACTCTCCCTATAATCTAACCACACTCGAACTAGATGCCTCGAAGAGGTTTACATGCCATGCGTGGGATCTGTGGTGCCTTTGTGATATCGTAGAGTCTCCTTGTCACAGAGCTCGTGAGATGTTCTCTCTTCTCCGGAGCGAGAAGGAAAACAACACAGGCAGGAGACACTGTGGCATCGTAGGCAAACATCTTGTTCAATAATGAGCAAACACATACATGGTTGGTTTTGTTCGGGAATCGATGAACTCTCTTTGCTCGATGCTCGAATATGCGAAATGTGATTCTCTTCGAGTTCACTGCCCTTTAAAGTCCTGCCTTGGTCCCTCAACTTTCGATAATTAGTTTTGGTTAAATGGAATTCCTGGCACAGCTCATGACCGGCACCATGCGTGCGAGATCAATAATGTTTTGAATGTTGTCGAGCCAGTGCAGCCAGTTTTACAAACTTAACTGACCATTTGCAAATGATTTAGGATACAAGAAGATATTTGCAGACCCTGTCGTGATCTGAATTATCTGAAGGGGCTATTTTTACTATATTGTACTGGACAGTGGAAGTGGAAGTGGAAGTAAGGGTGAGCGAGTACCATGTACTTCTCTTGTTTTTAGGATTCTATTAGTTGAAAAGCTCGATGTGGATAGCGGGGCAATTTGAGATTCAATATACAAATATTTTTGTACTAATAATTATTTTCAAAACATTTTTTTTTAAATTACATTCGAGCAGGTAGTGATTGCATTCAACAATAATAGTTTTATATTCATATTAAAACAAAACAATAGATATATACATTTTCAAAAATAAATAAATTATATAGACAGTACATAACCCAGATTTTGGGATAAATATTTAGTGTGTCATACATAACGAATTCGTTATGTAAGTTATTGTTAAGTTCTTGATACGTGTAAAGTTTACTCACAAAAATTGTGAAAACATTATATATATGTCAAAATCTGAAAGAGATTTACACAACGAACTCGTTATGTATCACACACGGAATATTTACTCTAGATTTTCCTACTTGCACTCCCCATCGTCCATCGACGTTCTCCTTTAGTATAAGTATATACATATAAAAACCGGTTCTTAATTTTGGAACCCGATTTGCCATTCTTGAATACAGAAATCGGATCCTGTGTTGATCCAGTATTATACCACATAAGTTTCGAGGATCTTGTTTAAATCTGTTTTTTTTTTATTTTTTATTTTTTTTTCTTATCACAAGAATAGCTCTGTGAAAATGTAGTTATTTCGACATCTAAGTAATCGAGATTATGATAAATTTCCATAATTTCAAATCAAATTTTTTTATTAATTTATACAATTTTTATTTATTCTTTTGTGGATTTTAAGTTTATATAATTATTATTTGTTTTGGGTCACTAAGCTTTATCAATATTTAAGTGTGACAAATTTATTAAATTTGTATAATTGGAGCCAAATCAAAGAGGTTATGACTGATTAAAGTTAATTATGTAAATTAATTTTTTTTTAAATATAACCAGTTTTGATTCTGATACTGGTTCCGGATACCGTGAGTTGGAATTGGAGCCGGAATCGATTTTAGTTGTTTCCTTAATGCATCATTTGATCTTTCCAAATTTCACTTGTGATCTATACCGAAATTATCATATTGGGAATGTTCTAACTTATTTCTGCTCTATTGAAACTGTCATACCGACTGGTTAGTTTTACGACAATCTACCCATTTATAAATTGGTTTATTCTGAATGTAAATGAAAAACCGATGCAACCCGCCTAGAAAATTCAATTTTTAAGGTGTATGAAAACCGATCCCAGAAATTCGGACTCCGAACCGAAAGCCTGGTGGGACTTGAGATCGATAGAAATCATGCAAAAATAGAACATCACATTTGATATTTGTCTCCATGTTGAATTTTAACAATAAAAAATGACACATTTGATGATTTTAAACTTGAATTTTGATTGACATTTATGTTATTTAACTTATCAATGTACTGAAAAACCACATGAGTCAGTTGCTCGTGCATCACTAGCAAGTGGCCAGAAGAGTAAAGAGAGCACGATGATTGAGATTTGGTTTTTACAGCACCGGCCTTTGCACAAGAGACCAAGATGTGTTTAAATCAATTCTAAAAAATAAAGCTTTAATCTCATGTTCCTCCCGTTAAATCCACGTTGGTCATCAAAGACATAAATTATGGGTTTATAAGAGAACTGGGTGTAATCGATAATTTAAATTTTCAGTTGAAAACGAGTTTAGTATCTTATAAAACACACTAATAATATAATATGTGAGCGTCTGACCGCAATATTTTCAGATGACAAAGAAATTCAGAATAGTTCGGTTCATCCGATATATTTGTGTTTGAATAGAAAAATCTGAACATTATATAATGAGATGGTCGGATCGTTACCGCTACTACTACTGCCTTTCTTTCTGTGTAGCAAAAAAGAATATAACTTTGTTCGCATGTTCCTTCCGTTCTCCCTGGACGGCGAACATCCTTTATAAAGAAAAAATCACAATAAAAGATTTTTATGTTTTAGCAAATCCAACCAGAGGACTTGATTGTAAAGTACTTAAAAGTGCGAGGATTGAATTTCAATAAAGAAGAGTACCACAGGTAAGAGGTTACTCTGTGGCCCTGCCGTCCCTCGTCTCCCCCTTCCCAACCAACAACGGGGACGGAAGAGTAATAAAAGTCTCCTATGCTCCGTCGCACTGTCCTCCCTCCATTCTCCTCCTCCGCCACCATCATGGCGCGCGTCCTCCTACGCGCCGCCGCCTCCATCTCCTCCTTCCAACACACTCCCGCTTCCTCTGCCCACATTCAATCGCGGGTGGTCCAGTTCGACGCGTCGCCGCTGAAGAAGTCCTCGCTGTTAGGAGGGGGAGCCGGAGGTCTCTGGGGAGGAGGAGATGCTAGGGCTTTCGCTCGGGTTTCGGCATCGCAGAGAGGGTACAGGAAGGTGAGGAGACATCCGGCGAAGAAGAGCAAGGAGAAGGAGTTGGAGCTCAGCGTCAGCATTTGCATTGAGGACGACTTGCCTGACGATCCCGAGATTCTGGTAATTCCACATCAATGCTACGAATCTGAGCTGTTATGGTCCAGAGGAATGGTTTTTAAGTGTTTATTCTCTCTCGTTTAGAATATTGCGGAGTTGCTTCGTCTTGATGTTCCAATGGCGATGAAGTTAGCATTTGATGGATTGAAAGATTCGAACTACAAAACGAGGGAGACTGCTATAGAAGATGTTGGTGGATATCAAAGCATTGAGTTGTCTGTACTTCTGTGCAATGATGAATTCATCCGCGAACTGAATAAAGAGTGGAGGGATGAGGACCATGCCACTGATGTTCTTTCCATGTCACAACATGTTCCTGAGCTTAAGCTCCCAATTGTAAGCCTTTATAGTTTATACAATTTCAAAGATGACTAATTAGCTTCTTTCTTTATTGGACAAATATCAGGAAAGAAAAAGGAAAACTTTCAGGACAATCAATTATGAAATTTAAAGCATTTGTCTTTTTTAAGTTAATAATGTTTCTTTTGTGTTGTAGCTTATGCTAGGCGATATAGTGATATCTGTGGAGACTGCAGCAAGACAAGCTGAAGAGAGAGGGCACACTCTTCTCGATGAAATACGGGTTCTACTGGTAGGTTAGAAGTCACACACTTTGTTTCTCCTGCTAGGTAGACTTGTTGGTTACAATTGTGCTTTGGTGAAACTATCACCGTAGAATGGCTAGTTGTTGGAAGTGTCAAACTAAACCAATAACTTCAGCTAGGTGCCATTGGCAACTTTCAATATACATGGCTCATTTCCTCCTAACATTTTTCTATAGGATTGAGGAGGAAAAGGGAGAACAACTCGTCCAACAAAGTTTGTATCTGGATTAAAGTTTCAGAGGATATATTTGGAATTTTTATTTCATTTAGGATGACAGACAATGCTGTATCTTTACATATTCTTGTTTTGTATGAAGAAGAGAAAGATAATCTATAAGAAATACATTGTGAAAGCCTCGCATATTGCAGGTTCATGGATTGTTACATCTTTTGGGCTTCGACCATGAGCTTAGTGAAGAAGCTGAAGCTGAAATGGAAAAGGAGGAGGAACTTCTTTTGAAAAGTCTGAGGTGGAAGGGAAAAGGATTGATTCAAAGTGCATATGATTCCCAAAATGGTACAGGTCCATATAAGGAGAATCCAAATGGTAATTCTCTCTCAGTCTTCTCACAATCTTTCTGTTTGCGACATGAGATAATCACCTATCCAAAAAAATTGACAGTCAGCCATTTGAATGCATTTTTTTTTGGTCAAATACTTTTTTTCTTTTGTAGCTAAGGTTCTTTGTATTCTACTTGAATATTGGTTGGAGAAAATCTGACTGGTGATTTGTTAACAGACAGGAAGAAAGAAGGCAGTCTTCGTTTCTATAAACCGAAATTCAGCTACATCTTCTGTGACATGGATGGTGAGATTTCTCACTATTTTTTTGTTCTCTACTTCTCCAATTCTATGGATGACCTGTTATTTATATTTTTCTGCAAGTTGACAGGTACACTGTTGAACAGCAAGAGTCAAATTTCTTCAACCACTGCAAAAGCCCTCAAGGAGGCCTTATCGAGAGGTGTAAAAGTGATCATAGCCACTGGAAAGGGAGGGAAAATCAATTGAGAATATAACACTTCCATCTTGCGTATTTTTGTTTTTTACTTCTTTCAAGGAAACAGAACATCTTTTTGTAGTGAACATGCACGTGTCCCTTTCTTTAGTGTTTCTCATGTAGCTAAATAAATTATTCTTTCGACTTTGCAAACTTAGTATATTTGGCTGGGTGCGTTGCTGGATACTAATGCGAATATTTTCATGTTATGCAATATGATTTTTGGGGAAAGACTCGCCCGGCAGTAATTAATATCATGAAGACGGTGGATTTAGCTGGAAAAGATGGAGTCATTTCGGAGTTTTCTTCTGGTGTCTTTGTTCAGGTTATCTTGTCTTTGTTATTCTGGTGTACCTGTAAATTTACTGTGTTTTAAAGGATGCCATCATTATGAATTTGACCACATTTTATTGCTAGATTTCATTTTTTTTTTACTGCCTATTCTTGCTTTCAGGGGTTGCTTGTTTATGGTAGACAGGGCCGAGAGATTTGTAGGAGGAACTTGGAACCAAGTGTCTGTAGAGAGGTAGGCACATAAGTCTTTCACTAGTCTGTGGGTCAGCAGATCAAAATGATTTGAAGTGCCATTTGTACATATTCAGTTTTCTCGCATAACAATAGAACGATCAATAAAGCAGGGAGTCTTGATCTTTGTGGTAAAGAATTGGAAAAGACGAAAACCAATGTTTAATGTTTAAAGTTTAAAGGTCAATGCTGAGACAATAAGTTTAAGAATGTACTTAACTGGTTTATGCAAATTTTATATTTTTAGTACTAATTACATACATTTGGTCCTTCTCCCTTCAAAATGGGAAATTGCAGGCGTTTTTGTACTCTCAAGAGCACAAAGTTCCTCTTATTGCATTTTGCGAGGATAGATGTTTGACTCTTTTCGAACATCCCCTTGTTGACTCGTTACATACAGTATATTATGAGCCAAAGGTGAATCCTCTTAGAACTGTACTGTCTTATGGTAGCTCGAGCTTACATTTCAATATACTTATTTTTCTTTTCTTTTTGCTCCCTCTTTAGGCAGAGATTATGCCATCAATTGAGCATGTCTTGGCTGCTGCAGACGTCCAGGTATGGAAAAATTATATATACCTATCTTGATTGCTGAAAAGCAATGCTTCCCTTTAAAGTATGCTGTGTTCTAGCGGTATCTTTAGATCATTTTGTGCAATTCGAGCTCTAGGAAAATCAGATTATGACTTAATGGAGCTCCGAGTGGAATCATAATTAGTGTCATAATCTAGTTCTCAACGTTTCAAATTTCATAGGCATTCTGCAGAATCTTTAATAATGTGCATCAATGTCAAGGGGAAAAATAATTTTGACAAGGTTAACAAGCTTAATTGAGAGTGAGGCATGCTGATTTTGCTGCATTTGAACAAATCACACGGTTATGAACATGATGCTTGTTCCACAAAATTCACATATTTCATGAAATGACAAATATCCATTTGAAATAAGAATTTCTCTGAGTCTTGAACATGCTCGGTCTGCATTACCTCATGATCTCGTGAAAGTATCGCCCAACTGACACGGATTGGGATATACAGAAAATGATCTTCTTAGATTCTGCTGAGGGAGTGGCCACAAATTTGAGACCATATTGGTCAGAAGCTACTGGAGATAGAGCTAACGTTGTCCAAGCGGTGCCCGATATGCTGGAAATTGTTCCCCCAGGGACATCCAAAGGAAGTGGTGTAAGAATGCTTCTTGATCATTTGGGTGCTAGTGCTGAGGAGGTAGTCCACCATTATACTGTCCTTCGGTATTTCATTTGGTTCTGAAGTTGTCCTGATAATGCTTTTAGTATTGCATATAATGCTGTGTCTGACGTTTCAAAAAAATATAATGCTGTCTGATATGACTGAATGGAAAAGAGGCATACTGATTCCACGCTATTCTTGTTTCATTTATCTCTATGAACTGGGCTTAAATTCTTTAAATAGACTGCAATTACCCATCAGTGTTCATGGCTATGTATTGTGCTTCCCTGAATTCTTTTAAAATCAACGGTCTGACCCCTTTCCAAATAAATTCTTGTTGAGAGACGTACTCTGAATGGGTCAAAAGACTCGAAACATAACCTTTTCTCCTATCTTGTGCTATTGCTTGTACTTTTCCAGGCAGGTGTTTGTAATGTGTGGGACTCATGGTTTTAATGGAATGGTTTAAGGTTGTATTGCCAAACTTAAAAGTGAATTTGGTTTCTTATCCGTAGAAGAAAGCACATATTTACCAATAACGAGTACTAGTTACTGCATGCAATTCAAGTTACTGCTTACCGGTGAATGCTTCTCTTTTGTTAATCTCTTTGCTCTCTCTCCAACCTCCAATAGGTAATGGCCATTGGTGACGGGGAAAATGATGTGGAACTGCTTGAGCTGGCTTCACTTGGAGTCGCTCTAAGCAACGGCTCAGAAAAAGCGAAAGCAGTGGCTGATGTGGTCGGTATTAGCAACGATGAAGATGGGGCTGCCGATGCGATCTACCGGTACGCATTCTAAGTCTCCTCCCAAAACACAAGATTAAAATGGGAAGGAGGGTAGTGCACACACTACTCACAGAGGAATATTTCTCTGAAACACAAAGTTGGGTTTCAGAGGGATACCAGAGTCCCTACAAGATGTAGAATAGGTGCATTCTGGTGAGAACCAAGGGCTCTGATTCATTTAGAATTATGGAACTTAAACTACAATTTATGTTGGTAGAAATTTTTCGAACTGGGGAAAAAGTCTGGGTCACGACCAAAAAGAAAGGGTCGGCAATTCAATTGAAAAATAAAACTTCAGACATTTGATTCTCTTCTTTTTTCTTTTAACATTTTTGTCATGCGGGAGTATTGTTGTTTGTTCTCTGCAATACCTTGCTGGTACGGTGACTATCCAGCTGTATGATTTGGAAATTGACTCATTTAATACTCTATACTTTGCCTTCGGATGAATGTGCTTGCCGGACGATTTCCGTCCACGACGTTCATGGGAGGTCTTCATTTCGGCTAGAATCAATTCCATGCGATTGCTCGTTATGGTCTTTGTATTTTCTAATCATGGTAATGCAGCTGTCTGAGCGGATGGAATCAATTTCAGGATTTCAGTTAACTGCAGGTCGTGCAAGATTAAGTTGAGATGATGTGGAATATGGTGTTGGTTCTGCTACTTGGACGCGCAGACGGGGTTGGGCTTCGATTCCACCCACCGTTGCGGCGTGGCCCTTGGGTACAGCACGGTTAGGAATGGCAAAGGGGAGGGGGCGAGTCGGGAATTCAAAGATCCGGACTCTCTGGGTACGGATTGGCCTGGTTTACAAAGATATATTAATAAATATTATATAAAATATAATTTAAAGTATGGTATAAGTTTACATATTTAAAATAGTGTAGTTAAATATATTTAAAATAATTAAAAATTTATACAATTTCAGAATGATTATTACCCAATTAGTTAAGATAAAAAAATTTACAAATTAAATAAAATATATAATGTTATAATATTATATTATACAATGTGCTGAGGTGGGGGCCGAGTTGGGGCATGGCGGGTCAGAAGGTAGTTCTAAACTTGCTCTGATCCGAGCATGGGTTGGTTTGGATTTCGCGGTTTTGATTCCAATTGTCATTCCTAGCCTCGATAAGAGTCTGGGCCCGAGTATAAAACATTATCTTATTGAGCCTGATTTTTCTTTTTAACATTTTTGTATTTTCTTATTTAAGGAAAATGTTTTTATGATAATTTTACATTTAAATTTTTTTTTGGGATCCTGTTGGGTCAAAAAAAAAAAAACTTGAAACTGGGTACAGAGCCTAACAAGCTTATCTGGCCTGCTGGGTCCTGCTTGAATAGGAGGGGCCTGCCTGGGTTGAGCTATTAGATCGAGCCCAAATTTGCTGGAAGTAGACCGCTACGACCCAAGTTTGAAGGCGGTCTGGTCAGGGCGGGGCGTTGGCCACAGTCAACTTCCACCCTGTACTTCACCACCTCTCCAGTCTCAACCACAAAGCATTGGGAAATCCATTGTATACCGATCCCTGAGCCTTTAAGCTCGACCTTATTCTTACCGTCCCTCATTCAGTACATAGTAACTTCCCTCAATCACGGTTTCATCACTTTCCCTTTCCAAAAATTGCAGTCAGTCATGGATAGCAAAATCCACTGCAAACCTGTCATTCTCCCGGTCGAGAAGGTTTCAAATATATCACGTGACAGTGATATTTCTGTTCAATCAAAATTTGACTTAATAAATTAAAAAAAAAAACTGACAAATAGAACTTTAATTGAATAGATTACCACGTGGCAACAATATGGTATATTCGATGCACTTGAGACTTAGTCGAGTGTGTGATGCCAGTAGGATTCCCATGAGAAAAGAATTTGAATGGCAGCAAGTGGTAAGGTATGTAGTACATACAGCATTATGGCATTAAGTGGTAATAAGGAATTCTAAATCATGTAAATGATAACGAATGTATTACATACAGCATGAGCTGTCCCCAAAAGCGAGATTCTCAGACCCTTCCATGGAAAAACCAGATTTCCATGCCCATAGAAGATACTACTGAAATACAATATGAAGTTGTTGAGGTCCCACAGATAAAAGGAACGGTGATCAAAACAAGAGGAAAGACCAATCGAGGGGGAATAAAAACACCCACATATATAAAATCTATTTCCAGAGTGCAAACAGCATTTTCTCTTTTAAAATCTTTTGAGGCCTCCATGGCCTCAAATTGTATAAGCAACACTAGCAGCCTGCAAGAATTCCAACTTCATGCAGGCAGATTGCAAAGCCTCAAGAAGGAGAAAAGCCCAACCCCGAAAAGAAAAGGAGAAAACAAGGACACATACAGAATAAATGACTAGAGACCCTGTTCGATGAGATAGTCACCGAGCCTCTCGACAATCATATTGCACTGACCAGGAGTCATTGGCTCGTCATAGATGCCAATGATCAAGGCTTGGTTTGTCTTCTTAACAGTAACACCACCAGGTCCCTGGAAATTTATCATGACCAATCAACCAGGCTAGTGTAAGCCAATTGAGAATGACTGATAGAGTTAGCATATGAGTAATCTGTTTGTACAATCTAGAACGATTTTAAAAGCATGGGCTTATGCACTAAGAAAAGGTGGGGTTATCTCTCAATCGCAAATTCAACTAAGTCCTTATGTAAAGACAAGCACATGACAAAAGTCAAACATTAAATATACAGCTAAAGAAACCTCAATTCTGCAGGCTTCCCCCTTTCCTCCACCCTTTGTCTCGGATATCAGGATAATCAAAGGCCTCTAATCTCCCGCGAGAATTAGGCCAAAATAACATTCTCCACATAAGAAATTCTTAAAAAGTGGTAAAACTTTAAACTATTTTTGTGAATACCGCTTTAAAAGCACATTTTAAACTTGCACTTTCAGTTTTGTATAGAAAGCGCATTTAGGTTTAAAATGCGCTCTTAAAATGTATTCACGGAAATAGTTTAAAGCTTACCACTCTTTAAAGATTTGTCAAGGTTTAAAATGCACTCTTAAAACGATATTCACGGAAATAGTTTAAAGTTTACCACTCTTTAAAGATTTGTCCATGAACGGACAGTATTTTTGTCCATTTCTCAATCCCCCTCCCCTCTTCCCCCTGCCCACCAAAGAATACATAGTCCTAAGAACTAATCCACCACCCAACTAAAAGTTAAGCTGATACATAAATGGCCTGCATCTTCGTGCTTCTATCTAATGCTTCCACTCACATTGTGACAGAGAATGATTTAAATTCAACTCTTGGAAATAAATTGAGTAAATATGATGCCAACAAGGACAGTACGATGTTAACATGACCAAGCCATTTGCTAGTGTGTAATATGATATTTATCATTAGAAAATTCCGATAGCATGTAGCATGATCTCAGATGTCAAATATGATTATATGAATTTTATAAGAATATATTTGTTTACCTTCTTTCCTCGAATGACAGCACCTGGTTCACCTTGGATCACCATGTACTTAGTTCCTCCGAGAAAAAGACCAGTTGGTGCGAGGGTCCCAGGTTCAGTAAAGTCACTCATAATAGCAGTTATTTCTTCAGGCTTGAACTGCAAAACCAAGCACATATACAGCAAAGAGGATAGAAATGCAAATGTCAGCGACAAGACCCAAAGAGGGGCATAACATGATCGTAACCATCCAAGCCACAGTTCGATTATCTGCACAATTTGCAATATACTGGTAGGTCCAGATTAGAAAATGATGATCCTCATATTATAGAGCATATAAATTCCACATCAACATGCTTAAATTACACATTGTCTATAAAATTCAAATCTTAAGGGCAGACAAGCTAACTCAACTATTAGATGAACGCAGAACTATCTGATACACCATACAAAAATTGAAGATGATTTTACATGGGTCTCTATTTAATCTGAAGCAACTCAATTCCCTCAACTCCCACCTAGAACTATTGCTCCGATAATCGAGTTAACAGTCAGTCCAGGAATTGATGACCGATCACGTCATTCACACACGACAGCTGATCCAAGCTAACCGAAAATATGAATCTACGACGAATTACACGAACACAGAGTAGATTCTACCACCAACTGGAAGAAGCAGCAAAATAAAGTACAAATTTCTAAGAGAGTCAAATGATCGGAAGAGGGCAGGCTAGTCAGAAAGAGAGAGGACCTGAGGGAAGGAGGAGCTCTGGGCCCAGACAGAGCCGTCCTGCCCGATGATGGCGGCGGAGGTGAGGTTGTTCCCTTCTATTTCGCACATCAAGTGCTCGTCCACGTACTGCTGCCACGACATCTTGCGCCGACGATAGCCTTCTGCCCTGTTCGAGAGAGAGAGAGAGAGAGAGAGAGAGACGCGGTGGCTTCGATTTAGATGAAGCAGCAGAAGAAGAGAGGAAGAGATTTAAGGGTAAATTGAGAGGAGGCTGCGTTAGATTTAAGCAGCCAAAATGACAGAAGCTTCCTCTCTCTCTCTCTCTCTCTCTCTCTCTGAGCACAGAAAATTCTTATCAAATGTAATGACGTGATGACGTGGCGATGTACAAAAGATTAAAAAAAAGGGTTTTCCTCGTCAACCTTCACTATTTTTGAAAAAAATCTGAAATAGCCCTATGTCAAGGATATAATGATGTAATAAGAAACACTTAATTAAATTATTTTAATTAACGATAATTATAGTAATTACTTAGATCATTAATACTTATTTACTCTTTTATTATATTTTAATTAATATTTTCTTGTATCATGTAATGAGATGTCATCACTAAAAAATTTATCATATTTTTTTATCATTTTCATCTTAAATCTTTATTTTTTAATCAATTATCCTTGACCTCTCTCTTTTTGTCACTTTTGTTCGGCCGTCAATTTTTCAGATAATGGATGCTAACATGAATTTTGGAGTCAATAACAGGATGACGTGTTGCCCAAGACGGGTAGCCCGGGTGTTCGGGCACTGGGTGGTTGTCCAAAACCTCCCGAATACCTCGATTATTAAAAAAAAAAAAGATGACATATTATTTAAAAATCAAATGTGATCCAAAAGTTCTCCATTTGCAAAGGGCATGTTGAAATTCATTATGGGCCTTTTTTTTATTTGCACCACATAATATTTCCGGACCATCCCAAACGTTTCTTGAGACTAATTTACAATCAGATCGGGATTCCTGAGAAAATTCCCATCAACCCTCCCAACTTGGAATTCGATAATGAGATCACTCATTTGGAGGTTTAGTGAGGCAACTTGCATTTTTTTTTTGTTTGTACCACGCAGTATCCTCAGGACAGTCGAAACACAAATCAAGACTAATTTGCGATCGGGTCGGGATCTCTGAAAAAATTCCCTTCGACCCTCTCAACCAAGAATTTGATCCTGAGATAACCAATTTGGGGGTATAGTAAGGGAACCACTATGTCAACCCTAAGTTGGTGCAAGCTTATCATTTTAAACTACAAAAGAACCACCAAAGAGCGGAGCACCTACTGCGAAAAAAAAGTATGGCAACATTAGTGGTCACCTCACTATCTCTGCCATGTGATAGTTGAATTTCCGTATTCAACTAATAATATATATCAGATGAATTGAACAACTAATATTAATACTAGTCTGTCAAAATAGCACCATAAAAAAACTTGTACATTTAACAAGCTAGTGCTTGCCAAGTATTGAGAATAGATCTCACATCGGATAAATAATAAAAAAAGGAAGTCTGGTTTATAAAAAAATGGGTATCACCATTCTATCAGCTTGAGCTTTTGGAATGGGCATGAACCCAATTTCTTGTAGATCAAGTAGATATTTCACATGACATCAGAGCTAACCATATGGCTCACACCACGCCGGACCCCAGTGTAGAACTCGTGGCCCATTAAAAAAAACTCGAGACTGAAAGAAAAATGAACAGCTCATGGTCAATTGTCCCCATCGCTCAAGTACGGAAGAAAACTACTCGACTCGAGATCGGTTGTTGAGAGCAGGTCTTTGAAGGCACATGTCAACACGTTGCCACGTGAAGGCGGATGCTGAGAACAAATCTCACTTAGGATAAATGATTAAAAAAAAGGTCCAGTTTATAAGAGAGCGGGTACTGCCATCCTATCAATTTAAACTTTTGGGATGGATATGAGTCCAATTTCTTGTGGATACTGTGGATATTTCACACCAAGACACATACTCAAAAAACTCCTCTAACAATATTGTTAAGAATAAGATTCAAATATGTGATCTCGATCTCATCACGGGGTTTGGTGGTTCTGCTACCCATGTTTACCAGCTACAACCCCCTGGACAGGTTGCTAGAGTCTTCGCATTAAGGGTGGTTAGCATCATTACAATGTGAGGATATCAAAATAAATGTTATTTTAAATTGTTTTAAAATGTTATTTAAAAACTAAAAATGATATGATTTATATAAAAGTTTTTTACTCTCAAGACAATAAAGGCGAGTGTGACACGGGGGCCATCTATCTATAGAGATGAAATTATATCAAAGGATAAGAGGAGAAGCTTTACAAAGGGATAAAATTAAGAAAAAAATTATATAATATTTTACAAAATTTCTCAAATCAAATGCATGATCCTCCAAATTCATCTAGTAATAGATAAACTCTTCTTTTTTTTAATAAGCGAATGAGGGCAGCAGTAGTAACGATATAGCCACTCCAGCTATATACTTGTGTTTAACCGTGAATGTAGCAGACAAACTGAAAATCTAGTACTAATACTAACTTCGTCAACGAAGCATCACTTAAGATCATCTGATATAATCTAAGACGGTGGTGTCCGTCATGACACAAGTTCAAGTGTCTACTGTAGCAGTATTTATGACAGTGAGACTCATACACCTCGATTTTGCTCAACCACATGAGAGTGAGTTTTAGATCACTATACTATCACCTTTAGTGGTACCAATACATAAACAAGAAAATAATACCAGAAGTTTTATATATTTATCGATTCTTACAAATGAGTTTTAAATGTTTCAAAATGTTAAATCAAGTTCTATAGGTTATCCGCATAACAACATCGAGTCATTTTCATCATCTACTATTACTTTAAGTTCTATATTTTATTCGCGTTATAATATCGAGTCCTTCCGTCACACATCCTTACTTTAAGTTTATGTGTGTTAATGCCACGTAAACTTAAAGTAACAATATGTGAAGGAAGGACTCAGTGTTGTAACGGGGACAACATATATAACTTGATTTAATACTTTGGAATATTTAAAACTCACTTATAAGAATTGACAAATATATAGAACTCTCGATTTCTTTTTTTCATAGATAAACTCATTTTTGTTATCTTATCTCTTTTTCTAGTTACCTGAGCTACACACCTCCAGGGGCAACGGCCCAGTGGCAGGCTTCTTGAGTAAACTTCAAGAGCGCTCGGGTTCGAAACCCCCTAGACGTCGGCATCCTGGGTTTAATGTGAAGCCTAGGGCTGTAAATACACCCTCCGGTGGATTAGTCGGTTGTTACGGTGCCGGACACCATCAATATCAAAAAAAAAAAAGTCACCAGGGCTACACCAAAAAAAAAAAAGTCACCCAAAAAAGAAGTCACTCAAGCTACTCTATTACTTTAAGCAAGGACGGGCATTCACCAAAGTGGATTTATTAAGATAGTATGGTACTTCTTCCTTGTACACAAAATCTTAAACTTGAATCTTGTGAATGAAGAAAATATTCACAAAAGCGGATTTGTTAAGATAGTATGGTACTTCTTCCTTGTAGGTAAAATCTCAAACTCGAATATTGTGAATGGAGAAAATGCTACACTCTGGTGAACCCAACTAATTCGAGCTGAATTAATAAGAGTTCGTTGTACTTTTATATACCAATGTTACATAGCATAAAGAAAATAAGTAATTGGTCATGTTTAGAGATTTCTATAAATACTTATAAAAGATATAAAACAAGTATCCTTAAAATTATCGTTACCGCCGTAATTTTCTCTAACTCCTCATCAATGTTCTTTTTTCTAATTATATATTTACTTTTGTAAAAATTCAGAATATTATTAAAAATTAACACTTAAAAATCAATTTTTTTTTTTTATAATTGACTATAAATGAGGATTTTGTGTGTAACACGAGTTAGTGCATCTGCTTTTTTTTTAAATTAAAATCTCATATTTGAATTATATGAATTTTAAGAGCCATAATAGCTGACGCTCGAACTTGACCGATTGAATCTCTTGTTACGTGCTGTGTAATGCAAATGCAGAATGATCTCTTATCCACGAATACTTTTAAATAATTTTAAATAATGATCCCCACTATTTGAGATGAGAAAGATCCGATGATAAAAGAGGCGAAGGCAAGGTTTTTTTTTTCATTTACACCATGCAGTATCCCGGGTCAACCAAAGCCTACCCGAGATTGATATGTTATCAGGCCAAGGTTCTTCAAAAAATTCTCGTTGATCTTAAGATCACTCAAATAGGATCTGGAGAGGGAATCATTAGGCCAACATCAGCTTTGGGAGGTGAGGTGAAGAGAAGCTATCATTAGATATCACATAACATACTATTTCTCATACATAATTACGTAATATTATTACATTATATTTGTTTAAAAGGGCAAAAAGGGAAACCCGAACAAAAGAAGATTCAGATACTGCACCATAACTGCCAATCGACCGACCTGGCGCAGCCGCGCAGTCCACCGCGATCAAGACATCAAGACCCAGAGGTGTTGGTGGCGGCCTGGTGCGCCCTGTGCTGGACATAGTCGCTTACATCCCTCGCCTTGTCGGCTATCCTCATCCTCATGTTGTCCAGCCGGTCGGCTCCTGGCGGGTGCTTCCCTGCCGCGTATCTGTATATCCACGACAGCGCTGCCACCGCCGCCACTCCGCAACCGCTGGAGAACAGCAAACCGGCTGTGATCAGGAGCAGGGTTATCCCGGCCGGAACAAGGACAGGGCTGAACAGGACCAGGATGGGGGTAGCCAGCACCAGCGCAATCACCGTGCCAGTCAGGATCAGGCCGGACACTGCCAGCAGGACCACGCCGATCGTGGCGGCCGTCACGAACTTGGCTGCCTGGCTGGCCGAGGGCGCTGACTCGTACGGCATCTGGCTCCACGGACGTCGGTGTTCAGCCATTATACCAGAATCAGAACTGGGCTTCTCAACTAAGAGAGGTGGATAAGAGGGGAGAGACCTTCCACAGCTTATATGCTTTGACGAGCTCGAAATGTGTACTTTGAATTTGACGGGAAGGGGGTTGAGGTGACACGTGGAGGCTCCACGTTGAAAGTGCTGTTCGTGGTTCAATGGGTCGGGAGGTGACTGTAACATTGTTGGTCGTGTACGTGTACGATTATGGATCGACGAGTTTTGTCTGCATGGACGAGTGTCGATGGTAGGTCAACACGTGGCAACCCACAACGTGATGAATAATGCACGAGAAATTATTTTTCCAAATCTTTCTCAAATTTTAATGTTTACAATTTAATTAATTGTTAAAACTTTATAAGCATTAAGATTTAAAAAAATTTTATATAACAAACTGGTCATATATTATATATCGAATATTTACCGCAAAGTGACTCCCGTTACTTCACCAAGTCCTGGAAGGGGGGCCTCGTGGCTAATCAAATACGAAAAATCAAGTTCGAGAAAAAACTGTAAAAAAAATTTAATATGATAATGGAAGGAGAATAGTAAAGATATTTTTTGATTTGAACGACAAGTATTTAAAAATTTGATACATCCTTATTAATTCAGTTCTAATCAGAAATGCCCACTAGAGGAAACATCAAATTAATATATAGGAGGACTTGATTGATATTTAGAGGACCTAATTAATATTTATAAAAATCTAATTAATGTTCATGGGACTTAATAAATATTTAACAAGCAGTTAACTGAGAGAATCATCGACTCGATATACAAAATACAATGTATGTGTCAGGGCCGACGTCGTCTATTTCCTCCGGTTTTTAACAGTCCTAAACGATAACTTGCCCGTCGTTTTGCCGCCTCTTTCCTTTGCGCTGAAACGGCCATCTTCTCCGCCGGACCTGGTGGCCGACAATGCACCCTGACCCGCGCCCGGAACTCGCTCTCTCCTCTAAAGAGATTCCAAGAAATTCACTCTCCTCTACTGGAAATTGATCTTCCATTGAAGCACCAGAAACCCTAAGCCGACCACTTGAGGGAGGAGTCCTTCGGGGGCATCAGCTTCAATTCAGCACAACAATGGTACTGTGATTCTCGCCGATTGAGCGATTGAGCTTCATGCACGAGTCTATCTTTATATTCATTGTAGTTATGCTTCCATATTCTTCTAATAAATGTGATTGTTCGTGGCTTCAGTTCTCAATTGCAGCTATTAATGACACGGACTCTAAAGCCCAGTGGGAACCCTTGGCTCCCTCTAAGGAAGCCCAGGTCCTTTGTCTCTTCCTCTCCCCTCCACACCTTCTTTTTCTGTAACTTAATGTTTTGATGCGAGCAGAGATTTCATGTGAACTGTGGGCATATTTTGGTGCAGTAGTCATTATGTGTGCTTTTGGGGTGAGATTACTGATGGCCAACCGTTGATTTTACTGCCGAATTGATCATTATTTTCGAGCCAGTTCTGTTTTACAAAGGAAATCTAGATTTGGGTACAGTTCTAATCCATAAAGTTGGTGACAACTGAAATCAAGATCAATTGAGGGATTATATCAAATGCTAAAGCAAAATTTGGTTTGTAGTTTTAGGTTCTGTGAATTGTATACCAGACTTTAATATTCTAGTCATAGTTTGAACTATTGATTTGGAGCATCTGAAAAATTTGAATATGACTGTAGTTTATGTCCCATTACCGAGTAATTAGTGGGACAGGGGCCTGTGGGGCGGGATAACTGGGAATTTCTGTAGCAACTTTTTGTTAGGTTGATAAGTAGGGTGGATCGTGCTCATATTTACGAGGAGCTCTGAAGTGCTGCTTTCTTTTTCTACTCTCTTCCCTGTGAAATGGTATTCTACAGTTAATGTACTTTAAGTTAATCAGTTATGGATAAGGCCATCTGGGAGAAAATCAGACACTTTTATGGCTCGAGGCTGTTGTGGGGTTATTGTACTTTTATCTTCTAAATCAATGTTGAAATGGGTCATGAATATGTGCTAGAGAGTGAACTTGAAGAAGGATAAATGACATAGAGTAGATCAAGTGAAGTTTTTATCTTATTTATCCCTGCAATAACATAAGTACATTTGGATGAACTTATGCTGGGCTGCTTGGTGCTTCTTCCAGGAATTTCATCTTTCAAAAACATACCATGAAGGACTTCATAAATTACATGCTAAAGAGTACGAAAAGGCCCGTGAACTTCTGGAATCAGTCTTAAGAGATCCTTTGATTTCTAGTGCTCAGGTATCATTCCTTTCATAAACTTTTTTAAGCTCTAGCCTAACAATATTAACATCAATTAGTACCTCGTACCAGGTGGATAATATTTCAAGCGATAATCATCTTTTGCAGCTCAGGTTAGTCATTAGATGAACTATATTATTCATTTTTAAGGTTTCTTCTTTCAGAGAGCTCAGCTGTTCCTAAAGAGGACATGATGCCTATAGAGCATACGAATTATGAAGGATCTTGCTTATTTTAACTGTTCTGTTGGACATATACTTTTATGTTTGTTAATTGATATCTGATGGACACTTGAGATTAACATTTCTCTTTCTATCTTCCTTCCCTTTTTTCAAAAAGAGTAAAGGCGTTGCTACATTCTTCCTGCTTTACCTACTACCTAGATATTTAAAGTCAGATTGATTGGAAGTCAAGTGTCCTGTCTTTGTGTTAAAGGATCATTTCAGTTAGACATGTGTCCATCCACAACTTGATTTTCTGGAGCATCCTTTGATGGTTTTTAAGTATTCTTTATTTAATGAAAATCTGTTGGTGATTACCATGCTTGAACGATACTTCCTGAATTCCCGATCTTGTTGCAAGAATTGTCTTTGTTATTAAAAAACTAAGCACAATCTCTTAAACAAACTGCAGGTTTTTGGCTCTGAAGAACCTTGCAACCACCTTCTTGCAGCAAGGCTCTGCTGCATATCATGAGAATGCATTACAGTGCTATCTTCAAGCTGTAGAAATTGATGGCAAAGATTCTGTTGTTTGGAATCAGTTAGGAACATTATCGTGCTCAATGGGCTTACTCAGCATCTCTCGCTGGGCATTCGAACAAGGGCTTTTGTGCAGCCCTAGCAATTGTTTGTCTCTAAAAGCTCCTTCTGGATTTGTGCTTCTTTCTCAATTTCCATTCATTGTTCCCCTCAAATCATATGAGATGTTTTCATTCTTTTCCTGTCAATATTTGCAGGGAATTGTATGGAGAAGCTATTGGAGGTTCTTATTGCTATTGGTGATGAAGTTGCATGTCTCTCTGTGGCAAAAATGATTCTGAGGCATTGGCCATCACATTCTCGTGCGTTACATGTTAAAAATGTGATTGAAGAATCAGAGATCATCCCTTTTGCACCCAGGGGAATAGATAAGCTGGAACCGAAACATGTCCGCCTTAAATTTCCTGACAAGAGAAAAGCTACAGATGAGTTCGCTGATGAGGATGCTCCTCTCAAGAGACCAAAACAGAAGATAGAGCTGCTTCTTGAAGAAGTTTCTTGGCGTGCTCTCATTGACAGTCTTTTGGGCATTTTAGCCCCGTTGAATGATTGTACTTCTGACATGACCATGAAGGACCTAAGATCTGGAGATATCCAATTAGATATAAAATTGCCCTGTTCTTCTGAAAATGTAGTCTTGGCTTTAGAAGATGGAGGGCTTAGTACAGTTCATGCAAGCGAAGATATGTCTCATGTTGATTTCAGTGCTGAAAGAGGAAGTGTTTCAAAAGACAAAGCAGCGGCCTTTTCGGAGGAGCAGCCACAGGAAAGGCGGAGCACCCGGCTGAGAAGTCGTAAACCAGGAAAGGAAGAGTCAGATTACGCTGCCACTAAGGATCGAGCAGCCGTAGTCAAATTTCTAGAACCTTTTATTGCCAATGGATTGATGGGAGATAAAGACACTGGTGTAGCTGCTGGAGATTCTTCTATATGCCATGAAAACACTAGTTCATCTGGGGCAGAACACTGTATTGTTGTGAGATTTGTGCATGAAAATTCAGGAAATTTTGGTGCTTACCATGTTGCGCACTTACTTTTAGAAGAGGCTGCAAGAAGGAAGCTCTCATACCAAGATGCATTCATCAAATTGTTGGACTTGGAGAAGTTGACTAGGAACTGGGGGCAGGAGAGGACCCCTGAATGTAGTCTTTTTCTGGCTGAACTCTGTTATGATTTTGGCTTGACTTCTTCTGAGGCTTCTAAGTTTTCTGATTTTCTATTCGAAACATCTTATCATCTGTGCAAGGTAATCGAGTCAGTTGCTCTTGAGCATCCCCTAAGCTCTTGTTGGCCTGTGGATTATGAGAACCATTCTTTACTTCGTAATCCAGAAATGAGCAGCTCATTTATAAGCAGTAAGGGCCCCTTCTGGGTTAGGTTTTTCTGGTTAAGCGGACGGCTCTCTGTCATGAACGATAATAAAGCTAAAGCTCACAAGGAGTTCTGTATTTCCTTGTCAATTTTGTCTGAGAAGAATGATAAATGTGATCCATTGTCTGTCCCTATGCCTCATTGCAAAACTATCAGAGAGTTAACCCTTGAGAGAGTTCTGTATGATATTAATATGCTAAAGATTGATATTTTGATGGAGAAAGATGCTGTTGAGATGATGGGAAGAGGGATGTACAAAGAGTGTATTAGCTTGCTCACTCCCCTTCTGTTCTGTACAAAGGATGTCTACCCAAATGTTTCATTATTACCTATTACTCAAGTAGCAAATCTGAAAACGTTGCATCTGCTGAGCTATTAGCATTGGATTTGCTGGTCAAAGCCTGTGAGAATACAGATCCGCAGGATCTTGAGCTGTGTCTGAATTGTCATCAAAGGAAGCTGCAGATACTCATGGGTGCTGCTGGAACTGGTGAATTTCCTTTTCCAGAGAAAGTCCTTTGTCAGCAATTGAGATCTACACCATCAGAAATAGAAGTAAGAGGGAGTTCAAACAAGCAGTGGAACTGCTTGGTTGCTGAGGAAGTAAAGGCGATCTCTCAATGTGTCTCAAAAGTGAAGAACCAATTCGATCAATCCGGAGATCATGTAAGCTCGAAGCTCCAAATTGATGTCCTTCCATTGAAGCTTAATTGGTCATGAGATGCATCATACGTGATTATTTTTTGGTTATGTTATAATCAACTGTTGCATTTGTTGACAAATGCCTGTGCCATCTTTAATTAGCTACATGCTTGCAGAATGGGAATATCATTCCACCAAGGAGCATTCGAGATATGCAGTATTTGCTGCTAGTAGCCATGTGCAAAATCGTGACAATGCTTTCAAGTAAAAAGTCTGCTGGGTGTCTACCTGCTGATCTTACTGAACAAAAGCAACAATGTTGCTTTGTTAGTGCAGCCATTGCATTCTTGAAATTTCAGCAACTCGACCACACTGTACCCATTAAAACTCGAGTGAGTAAATTGAATCCTTTTTTGTCATGTGGTAAATTTGAAGTATGATCAGTATTAAGGTTCCCATATTTCCTCCTGATATGATGCCATCTCTAAGTCCATGGTATTTTCTTTGTCCTCCTCTTGTATGTAGGTTGAATTAATAGTGGCAATTCATGATTTGCTAGCTGAATATGGGCTCTGCTGTGCGGGAGAAGGCATTGGTGAAGATCAGGAGGGAACATATCTTAAATTCGCGATAAAACATCTCCTGGCTTTGGATATGAAGCTTAAATCCACTACTCAATCTTCTAATGGTGATGTAACTCAGTTAAATCAGCAGCCCTCTGAAGATGCTCATTTGGAGTCAAACTCACAAATACTAGACCTAGAGATGGTTCCCTTGGAAGCTCAATCTCTGGAAAATAATGCTCCTGGTGTAGTTGTACCTAGTAGTGACCCATTCTCTAAAAATGAGGAGAAAGATCATACAGAAGTTGGATGTAGAAAAAAGGATGGTGGTAGGCATGGCGGAAAGGTTGGAGTAGAGAATAAGTTGGTGGAATGTGGGAGTGAAATGACAGAAGATGAAAGGGAGGAACTTGAATCACAGATTGATAATGCGTTGGACCAGTGTTTTTTTTGCTTATATGGCCTAAACCTAAGATCTGATTCAGCCTATGAGGATGAGCTAGCCAATCACAGGAATACCAGTCGCGGAGATTACCAGACAAAGGAACAATGTGCTGATGTTTTCCAATATATTCTTCCATATGCCAAAGGCTCATCTGTGAGTGATGTTTTAATAATTATCCTCTCTCTTGTGGAGTTTTTTTCTGTTATGTTGAACTGTTAATGTTGCTTGTGACAGAGAACTGGACTCATGAAACTTCGCCGAGTTCTAAGAGCAATCCGTAAACATTTCCCTCAACCACCAGAAGATATTTTAGCTGATAGCATCGTAGATAAATTCTTGGATGATGCTGACTTAAGCGAAGACAGACTCTCGGAGGAAGCAGGGTCTGATGGATTTCTTCATACCATGATAAAGATTTTATTTTCTTCCAGAGGAAGCATAAAAAACTACAAGAAAGCATTAGTGGGAAGGTGATCCTGTTTAAGTGTTCAACTTATGTCTTTAGAATCTTAGTCTTAGCTTTTTAAACACTAAATCCTTGTACTGTATTTTTGCAGCTCTGGGCCATATATGGATGTTTATAGCAACTTGTTCTTTTATCTGGCCCAGTCTGAGGAAATGAGTGCCACTGACAAATGGACAGGCTTTGTTCTTACTAAGGAAGGAGAAGAGTTTGTGCAACAAAATGCAAACCTGTTTAAGTATGACCTATTGTACAACCCTTCACGTTTTGAGAGTTGGCAGCGGCTTGCAAATATCTATGATGAGGTCAGGTTTAAATCATGTGATCAATCTTAGTGACTTAAAAGAAAAGAAAAAGTAAAGGTGAAACACCAAATTTTGGCGAGTTAGAGTTGTAGCTGAACTCTTATCCTAAGGAAATCTTTGTGGTTGGAATGATGCAGGAGGTAGACTTGTTACTAAATGATGGCAGTAAGCATATAAATGTTATGGGATGGAGGAAAAATGCTTCATTACCTATGAGAGTAGAGACAAGCAGAAGAAGAAGCAGGCGATGTCTAATAATGAGTTTGGCTTTGGCCAAGACACCAGATCAGCAGGTTATTCTTCCTTCATGTTTCTTAATGAATAGGGCTGAAGTACTTTTATATCAATAACTTGAAAAGTATGATCCCTATGCTTGTTTGTGCTCTTATTAAGTTTGTAAATGTTATGATGTGAAGTCAAAAACATTATTATGGGGAGAAGAAGGAAAATTGATTTATCTTCTTTTCTAGTAGAAAGTTTTTTTGTTTGATCACACATAAAGAGGATAAATATCTGGCAGAAATTTCTTATTTTTCGAGACCCAACTTTAAGTTCTACGCATATATGTTCTCTCCAACTAATATTGAATACAGCATTTTATGAGAATTGAGAAAATAGTTCAAATGGATTTCACTGTCCTTTTTTTAAATTATTTCTGAAGTAATTCTCATCAACTAGCTCCATTTTGATGCAACTCTCTAAGAGAGCAATTGCTGAAATTGGTTAGGGCCAAAATAATAACATTCACTTTATACAACCTCCCATAGATATCTGCGTCCATATTGACACATTGGTTTTACATTTTAGATATCCTCTTCGGTTCCAGTTTATCTTGGTGATGTGGCAACAACCAGATTGAAGCATCATTTTATCGTGTTCTATATATTTCTTTTTTCTATAATATTGTTAACAGCAGCATCCCAACTTAAATAATTTATTATGTTATCTATAAATTTATAATTAAGCATGCCCTTTCTTGGTTTCAGGTATAATAAGTTCCTTTTAGCGTGGTAGAAGGTGCTGCAGAATTCTGATGTTAATAACAATAATGATGATTCATTTATCTTATTTCTGCTTGATTCTCTTTTTGTACCTCAGAGCCAAATTCATGAGTTGCTGGCACTAGTTTATTATGACAGCCTTCAGAATGTGGTGCCATTTTATGATCAGCGATCAGTTCTTCCGACAAAGGATGCAATATGGATGAGATTTTGTGAGAACTCTCTAAGACATTTCCAGAAAGCTTTTGCAAAGAAGTATGACCTTTCCTTAAGAAGATTTAATCTATCTTTTAGATGTTCCTGTCAGTTTAATGCCTCTTCTCCTGCAGGGAAGACTGGTCACATGCATTTTACATGGGAAAGCTCTCTGAAAAGCTTAAATACTCACACGAGGTGTCCTTATCTTATTACAATAAGGCCATCTCTTTGAATCCATCAGCGGCAGATTCAATCTACAGGATGCATGCTTCACGCTTAAAGTTACTCTATAAATATGGAAAAGAAGATCTGAAGGTCTTAAAGGTTTGTAATTCCTCTTGTAGATTCTTCTTACCTCCTGTTGCAGTACCTTTAGTTCTTGCGATGTAGCGTTGACTTTTGCAGCTATTGATTAGAAGTTAATAATTATCTCCCCACTTCTCTCAGCAAGTCCCCATGAAGTTGATGGTTAAGCATATTATAGTGTAAGTTCTATTTAGTTATACATCTCATCTATACATTAACCAAACTCTTATATATTTATGGTACAGGTTGTTTCAGCTTATTGCTTTAGTCAAACAGCGAAAGCTGCTGTTGATGATATTCTTCTTAAACTTGGTTTCGAAGTTTCACCCCCAGCAATAGAATTGGAAAATATGACTGCTCAGAAGAATATGGAGGAGATATGTAAGGAACCCAAACAGCTGGAAGAAGTGTGGGAGATGCTTTATGCAGACTGCTTATCTGCCCTTGAAACCTGTGTTGAGGGAGATCTAAAGCACTTTCACAAGGCCAGATATATACTTGCCCAAGGTTTCTATAGAAGGGCTCAGAGGGGTGATCTGGAGAGGGCAAAGGATGAGCTCTCTTTCTGTTTTAAATCGTCTCGCTCTTACTTCACAATAAACATGTGGGAGATTGATGGAACGGTTAAGAAAGGAAGGTATTGCTTTGTTCCTTCTCTCTAAACTAGATCATTTTCGTAGTGAAATTGTCTATGTACTCTTAAGAAAATAAATAAGATGTCAGAAGTAGATTCCTATCTTTCAAAAAAAAAAAAATCTAATTTAGGGGACTTTTTGTGGATTGCCATATTTTTTTGGATAATTCATTTATGTAAATTCTAAATTGGGCTGACCATTGATGGAGAAGAGGCAAATTTTAGGAGAGAAGACCCTTGTTGGCATGATGAGCCGTAGAAAAGCCAATGTTGATTTGATGACATGAGAAAGCTTAATGTAAGGAAGAAAATTGTCCATTACCATTTTGCAGAAGTAATTGATATTGCAAATTGCAAAAATTCATCCAATTTTTTCCTTTCTTGTTAAAAAAAAGGATCAGAACTGTATCTTTGAAATCCTTGTTTACGTAGAGGTTGACTACTTTAGGCTATTGGAGAATATAGCTGATCTTCGCCATATGTTTTGGTGGATGGAATGTTTGATTGAATATGGCTTTATTCATAAAACACACTGTTTCAGTAGAAGTTTCTTTTTCCTTTTGTTTTTTTCTGGGAGTGCCAGACGCAAGACACCTGGTATGGCTGCGAACAAGAAAGTCCTTGAAGTTCATTTGCTGGAAAGCTCTCGGAAGTTCATTACTTGCATCAGGAAATATTTATTGTTCTACCTGAAACTATTGGAGGAGGCTAAAGATATCCATACTCTTGACAAGGCCCTTATATCTATAAGAGCAGATAAAAGAGTAAAGTTCCTCTTTAATTATCTTTGTTTTAATAATATTCTGGTATAGACATTTCAAACTCTTTTAAGCTAATATCTAAATTATTGTTTTCATATATCCTAGTAAAATTACGGTTTTTGCATTTGAATCAGTAGGGAAGCCTTTGTCTGTTAGGTGAATATTCTTGAGGTTAATTTTGTATCAGGATCGTATATATTTGGTTAATGGAGTGGCACATGAAGGATAACCTTTTCTTTTTCTAAATGAGACATGAAGGATAGATATAATCTTCTAGATATTATGGACTCTGCCATGTTCTTGAGGTTTTCTCTGTCTGTATATTTTATGTTATATTTTCCAGTTTCCTCAGGTATGACTTAAATTATTTTATATTTCAGTTCTCCTTGTGCATTGAGGATCTAGTTCCAGTTGCACTTGGAACATATATTAGAACCTTGGTAGCATCATTGCTTCAACCCCAAAGTGATGCTGGAACCAATTCAGAGAGCACACTGGAAAAGCTGTTTGCTTTGTTCATGGAACAAGGAAATTTATGGGCTGATGTTTGCAGCCTGCCAGAGATGAAGGGCAGGGTATCAGAGAGCAGTCTATATGGGTAATTTGTGCTAAAAATCCCAAATTTTACAGTTATCTGTTGTGTAAACTTTAATATGTAGTTTATGAGGTCGTAAATTCGAATTTCCTCTTGATTGTAACTGTAACCCTTGGTGAGGCCACCCACATTAGGCTTAGCTAGATAATGGGCTTGTGGAGTGTCATGAAGTGTGGAATGAATAAACTCCTAGTACTAGTAAAAGGAGATGCTCACATTAATATATACGTAATATGTATATAAACACTATGAAAAGACCGGAAACGTTGGCTTTGTTCACTGATACACATTTTTGTCAACCTAGTTGCTTTACTAGTGAAGACTTATGAGCAACTCCACAGTTGCTTAGCTGTAGGATGAATGGAGAATCTTGACTATGTTTTTTCTCTCAACATGTCAATCTTTCACCAAATTCAAGATGATGATGTCTGTCTGTTCGTTCAACACTGCTCTTACTCTTGTTTGCTAATCCAAATAGTTCATTAGCCATCACTCTTATATTCTCAAACTTTTCAAAATCAAGAATCTGCTCTCTCTCTCTTTCCTTGTTGCTTTGTGTTAGATGGACTTCCCTGCGTTCTCTGTCAGATTGGCATCATAAGTAACATCCTTTGTACTTCAATACATATGACACTGGTTTTACTTTTTCTTCTTTTCTTCTCCTTAGGTATCTGCACCAATACATTTATAATCTAGAGAGACATGGAAAGCTTGAAACTATTGAAACAATCAACGAGAAAGTTCGGAAGCGTTTTAAAAACCCGAAGCTATCAAACAGTAGCTGTGCGAAAGTCTGCAGGCATGCTTCTGTCTCATGGTGCCGATCCCTAATTGTCTCCTTGGCGCTAATCACACCATTGCAATCTGAGCATTCTATTGAAGCAAAAAACTATGACATGTTAGAAAATGCATCTGAAAACACCCAGCAGCTCCTATTTGTTGATCTTCAAGTGGAAGAGCTTTGGAGTTCATACGAGGACTCAACCCAGCTGAGGGAAGTGGAGACAAAGTGGATTCCTGTATTGAATAAAATTAAGAATATAGCCATTAGGAAAGCTTCAGTTCAGAACCTAGATTCTGCACACAGTCTTCTGAAGTGTGCTTACAACTTTTTTAGGGAAAGCTCTTGTGCAACTCTCCCAACAGGGGTTAAGCTTTATTTGGCACTAAAGAGGGTGGTTTCTGAAACTCAGTTTAAACCGGCCATGGAAGGAGTTGAGCTCCTTGATATCGGTATTCAGAGAAAGCTTCTGTTGTGGGCCTACACGTTGGTCCATGGGCATTGGACCCACATCTCAGCTGTCTTGAAGTACTGTGAAGAAAATATCAAGGTAAGTGAGCTGAAGTATTTCACCTTTGTTTTTTACTTTTGCATGTGAACATGCCAACAAGTTCTTTCAGATTTGTAAGAAAAGCTGTTTGCCAGGGCTGATCTCAATTTCCCCTTTAATTTGAGGGTGGTCTCAAATTGCATGAGTTGCCAAAGCTGTCTCAGTTTTGTCTATTTGCTCGATATTACATTTTAATTATTTTATGTTTTGAACAGTTAAAATATGGGGAAATTGTTTGGCTGGGTATTCTAATATACAATTCCAGGAGTTGTTTTCGAGTATTTTTTTTTTTTCAGACATAGTCCTGGGGATGTCAATCTTTTCTGTAAATCAGGAATTGCATGACGTAGTTTGGTTCTTTGTTTTGCAGCCTAAGATGAAGAAAGGAGCAGTTGCTACTGGCACACACTTAAGTGCGAGCCCACCATCAGTTGTTGCCACAAGCATGCACCCAAGTGCAAGCCCACCATCTGCTGGAACCGCATCTAAAGGTTATTCTTTAAAATGCTTATGCTATCCACCCTCTCTCGGTTCTATGTTTGGTTAATTATCTGAGCCACAAAACAATGAGGTGCTCTGTAGGTATGGAAAGACCTGCTTTAAGACATAGCTATCAACAGTTTCATGTCTCATCCCATTCGTTTTTTCAGTGTACCCAAAAAAATATATTTTATATTTCTGTTAACTGCCTCGTTGGTTTCTCTTAGATAATAGGTATTTAGAAAAGAAAATCTTGAATAGCCCAAAAGTTTCAGCTTCTGTCCTTGTAAGAGGTCTTGAAGTTCTGTCTTTATATTGTGGTTTAAACTCATTGAAAGAGTTGATTTGCATCTGTTTATGAGTTTTGTTTTTCCTTGAGCAGATGCATACAGTGATTCATTTTGTTGAATGCCATCAACGACTAGGCTAATCTTAAAACACCCAAAAAAAAAAGGAAAAATGAAAAAAAAATTATTAAGCTGTTTGTTAAACAAATTCAGTGAATGTGGTTTCAGAAAACCATTTACCAGGAACAACCTTATTTTTATTAAACACGAAAGTCTTCCGACTGGTCCTACGTGGACTAAGAGTCAATCTGAAATATTTCTTGTGAACTTCAGGTGCAGGAAAAGCTGGTGCTGCTCTTGGAGGAGGCAGCGAACCGGAGCCCGCTCCAGTTACTACAGCTTCAGCCCCTGGAGAAAGGAGCGGTCTGATATCATCTCGCGAGGGGGAAGATCGAGAGCAAATTTCAACTTCCGGGAATCAGATTGCTGTCAGTGACAGGAGGATGAGCTCACTGGTAGCTCCAGTGTTACAACAGTGTACCAACTTGGCCGCCGAAAACAGCTCTTCGGTGGCACCCGAAGGAGGTTCTAACGAAAGGTGAAAGAGGTACTACAATACTAACTGTCAGTGGAATGTTTCATAGGAAAATGCATGGACAGACAGCCCTCGCAACCTCGGTTTTGCCTTCCCCCCCTCCTTTTCTGCATGCTCGGTGTTTTAGATGTAAATTGCATTTTGTGGGGAAGTGCGAGATCCCGTCTTAGAAGAGCATTAGGCTTGTTAGATGGATACACTAATTGAAATTCAGTCTTGTGATGTCCAAAGCTTCCAAGCCTTGTCTGATGAAGCATAGATGTGATTGACATACATAGCGTCAAGGTGGACTGACTGGCCTCTCTAGGTGGCCAGAGCTTTTGACCCGGATGACTTTCTTGGACTTTACCGGATTTCGGCACTACTGGACCTCTTGCTCGAGACATATAACCATCTTCGACCAGGCGTCCCGTGAGTTTCCAGGTATGCAGACTCCGAGCAGGCAGCTTTTTGTCGGTTTGTCTGAGAACCCGAGGAGAGGAGAGGCAAGGATTTGAACCTCTGGTGGTTAGTTTGCACGAACTGTGCCGGCCTTCAAGACTCGGGCTATCGACCACTCGGACATCTCTCTGGAAGATAATTTAACTTATATATGGGGATAGTTTCTGAAGACAGGAAGCAAGTGCCGATAAGAGTACGAAAGATTGAGGATTAAGATTATTTTTTCGTCTGGATATGTACGACGCCACAGTGTAATGAACAATTGAGCGACGACGATCGGTTCGAGTACAAGTACTGTTACGTTACAAAGATGTTAAAATTACAGATGCATTTGAGTTGCGTTAGAAGAAAATGTAAAATTTGTTGTAAAAGTTGGTAATTATAAGTAAAATTGTTACAAATATTCTAAGTTGATAACCCAAATATATTCCTATTTTTGGTGATTATTTATTTTAATATTTGAGAAAACGATCTTTTGGTCCTCGACTCCATCATTTGAGGTCCAAATTTTTATGTTTTGTCATAAGTATTGTGGTTTTTTTCCATTCAAAAATAATTTTTTTTAAAAAAATCTATTTTCTAGAAATAAAGAAGAATAAATGAAAATGAAAAATATCGGTAGAATATTATAGGTAGTCACTACTCATTCCTGATTAGAAATTAATTGGTGGCTACTGCTAGTACAAAATCGTTACTTATTTTGAGTAAGAAAAGAGTTAATTTTAGAGAGAATACTTATTAGCAGCTAACACGATTTAATCGTGGACGATCACATTGTGCTCTTTACCTAACTTTGATTTTTTTCCTTAAGTTTTTTATTTTTATAAATAATTTATTAAAAATTATTTTTTGGATGAAAAAAGTGATGACATGATTAAAATGACAAAAATTCTAAAAGAGAAGGATACGAATGAGAAAAGTAAATATTTATGATGAAAATAATAGAAAAAATGAAAAGTTGAGAAAGAAAATTGCCATTTTCCCAAAATATTTTTATCGAACACTGATAAATTTTGATTTTATGTAATCTTACTGGAATTCGGCTGGCAATATTCATAAATTTTGTTATTTAATAAAATTAATAAAGAAAGTGAATATTTAATACATGATTAAAAAAACTCTTGCAATTAACATTCAAAATATTTTTTTTTGGTAAACCAAAGATAATTAAGTAACAAAATGTAGGTCTCCCTCTGTTCGTTTGCCCTGGACAAAGAGGATTTGGTTTCCTAGACATATTCCTCGTGTTTCATTTATTTGCTAGCTTATTTCGCTTGGCTGGCTACCCACGAAGGACCAGTTGCTTCGATGGAATGTCTCGATTTCATCGAGTTTGTGTGGATTTTGCAGGGATCAGGCATAATCACGAGATCATTTATTTTTCTCTTGTTGCTTCACTAACCGTGTTTGGAGTGCGGTCCTTGCTCGATTGGGCCACACTCGTGTGCCTATTGACTGGACTTCTGATTCATCTGCTTGGCTGATGGAGCAAAAGGGTAACTCACTCGCTGCGGTAGCTTATGGACTTGTTTGGACGCAATATGCCTATGCTATTTTGATTGAAAGGAACAGGCGCATCTTTCTGAGAGTATCCTGTGGTGAAGAGGATTTAGTACATGACATTGTGGATACAGTGCGGTTGAAAGTGTCTTTCCCTTTCCCATTTAGCATTTTGAATTAGCAGATCCCAAGTTGCTCCACAGTTGGACATTCTTTATACATAGTTTGGGTTGTTTTGTAAATCCTTTTTAGTTAGAATAAATTTCACCAATTTTCCAAAAAAAATTTAAAAAAAAAAGTGTTTTTTTTTTATAATGAAAGGTAGAGAAAAAATAGGTAGGTATTAATAAATTTATGACCATGCCTCCAGTTTTTTAATCTAATTACTATTAAAAGTAATTTTTATATATTAATAGATAATTTAGGGAGTGAAAAAGACCAGAGAGAAGAAATATAGACGGAGATGCGAGCACTGGTTAATCAAATGCCGAATGGAAGGACTAAGGAGGATGAAGAACCGGTGGTGGAGAGCAGACAACAGACGTAAACAGCCCAACATCATCATCAAAAAGACCAGGAAGGAAGGCTCTCTGCTTTTCTCTGGTTCTGAAAATTCCCTATATATAATAATTTAAAGGATTTGGTCAGATCCGTTTTAATGGACACCATTGCTCTCTCAAACATTGGA
Organism: Lagerstroemia speciosa; assembly: GCA_037672795.1. Lineage (NCBI taxonomy): Eukaryota > Viridiplantae > Streptophyta > Magnoliopsida > Myrtales > Lythraceae > Lagerstroemia > Lagerstroemia speciosa. The sequence goes on from CM075292.1 coordinate 2,418,887, forward strand.
TTGCTACCGCTACTGCTCCCATGCGCATGGGTTTCAGGCTGAGTCTCAAGTGGGATTTTCCCTTTCATCATCATCATCATCATCAATCCATTAGCAGCAGCACTAACCCGAGACTCAATGTTTCTCCTTCTTCTACCTCTTCCTCTTCCCCTTGTGGTGAGTCTTAGTTCAGTTCCATTGCTCAGCAACTACTTAACCAAAATTGTACATTTCTGGCACGAGAGAGATTCAATAGGAAAGGAATTGCTTCAAATTATAGTTTTTGACTGCTTTGTGTTATTGGGTCATGAAGAAGAGAGGGAAAACGACACTTATGCAGCAAAAGCTGCAAATTTTGCCCCCTTTTAGTTTCTTGGCTTATTGTGGGTGGGAATTCTGCATAGAGGGTTATCTTTCGCTCATTGTAATAGAGACGCTTCTGAAGAGATTGAATTACATAGATGTGATGAAACCCCGTGTGCATATCATATTTTTTGAACTGCGGTTCTTTAGTTCTTTGCATATGTTCATCAATATCAGAGCATAGTGGTTGCATTTTCAAATCGCAGTGTTTAAGTCTGGGAAGTGTTGAAAATATCGGTATGCTTATGACGGTATTAAATTTTATATGAACTAGACATTCGCCTTTTTCCATAGGAAGTGTTGCCACCAGAAACTACATCTGCATAAACCCAAGATTATTTACAGTACAACTATTTATGTTGGGTTAGAAGATTTTGGCTGACAGTGTGGACTCTCACTTGACCTGTGCTGGATAGGCTACATTTGTGCATCTGTTCACTCTGATTCTATGTCTTGAATTATTTAGGTAGAGGCAAGGGGACTTCTTTTAACTCGTCAAGGCAATCATTCCTTTCAAGTACTGTCGAGGAGGGTGAGATTATCCACAAGGATCCTCTAAGGGTGTGCACATGTTCATCTGTGTCTCTCCCGACTCTAGAATGTGATAACATGGAAATGGAGAAGATGAAGGTTTGTAGTTGCAACTGACAGTCATTTTTTTCTGATTTCCTTTTTGTAGTTGAAGCTTCAAATTTTGTTCTATATTGCAGGTAAGCACAGGAAAGAGATCGTACAGTATTCTAAATAATAGTGATGGTGGCGGCAAAATATTTCATGGAGGAGAAAAATTTGCATCTGCAAAGGGCTTACAAGTTGCCTCTGCTTCTCACTTTTCTTTGTTAATGGAGAATCTCGATGCATTAGAGGCAACGATTTCTGCTACGGATGTGTTAAGGCTGGAGAGAGAGATCCTGCAGCATCTAGGAGGACTCGGAGCTTTAAAGTTATTTCAGAGATGTCTGTCTAAAACTCTAGATGACTCCATGAACAAATCCTATGAGCTGTCTTACTTGGCTATTGAACAAAATGATGAAGAAAAAGGAAGTGAAGAAGCAGAAAAAGTTGCCGAAGCAATAGTTCGATCAGGAAAAGGGAGGGTAAGAAAAATGAAACAAAAATGTGAATCTAAAAAGGTTGGCCGAATTTCTGAGCATTCCTTGCCTTCATTTGTTGGCCGTCAACCAGTGAATTCTTCTGCAAGACGGTTCTTGAGCTCCAAGAGAAGAAGCTTGATGATTGCCAAAAGTGAAGCTGAAATGTCAAAAGGAATCAAGGTAATTCTGACTTCTATGATGCATTAACATAGACAATAAAATGAATCCAATGTTGGTTTTCATCATGTACAAAGACAATAACCTGTCTATTTCCCTTTTAGTTTTCCCAAAATAGAAAAAACTCCTTTGCCTTGCTGGAAGAACAACCCTTTTTGTAGTGCAAGATGGCATAGTTCCCATATCAATTGTTCTTTTTGCCCTGGAGAAAGCGAAGAGCAAAAATTAAAACATTATTCCTCTAAATACAGGTGATTGCGAACTTGGAGAGGATAAGGACAATTTTGGAACAGGAGACAGGGCAGGTTGCGAGCCTGGCCTGCTGGGCAGAAGCAGCCGGAGTTGATGAGAAAGCTCTGCAGCAGTCTTTGCGCTTTGGGTGGTTTTGCAGGGATGAGATTCTGAGGAGTACTCGCTCCCTGGTTCTGTTCCTGGCAAGGAATTATAGGGGTCTCGGGATTGCACTTGAAGATCTAATTCAGGTAATGTCACTCTTTCATAAATTCATTAATCCTAATTATCTGTTTTCTTGCTTATTGGATATCTCATTCGATGATAATGGTAACAGTTCATTGTTTGTCGTCTCACCCTTGGATATCTAATTGATTTCAGCCGTGTTGGGTAGAAAGGAAAATAGTATTAAGATAATCTACTTATGTTTAAGTTATTCACTGGCACTTTGCTATTGAGCTGGCACATAATGGCATCGCAACTAGTAAATTGTTAATAGATATCCAAAAATTTAACTATTTACTTTTCTCTATTAAGAGTGAACGTTGGCAATGCCCTTAGTACTGTTGGAACGTCATGACTAACATTAGTGATAGAACCATTTATTTGCTGAATAGATAGACTGACTGAAAGTATCACCGAAACTAGAGTGGACCATCAACCAAAAACAGTGTTTGAGAACTCTCTAATTTTTTCCTGACAAAAAGAAACCAACCAGTTCAGACCAGTCCTGCAGATAAAGCAATAAACCTTTTCAGCTTGTTTTCGCATTTCCATCCACACTTGCCACACAAGATTTTATGTGCTTTCCATTATTGATGCATGGCCATATACTTTTTTTTTATCCTGGTCAAACTGGGTTTTGGTGTGGAACCAATGGATTCTTGGACTTCCTGAGTGCTCCTGCCATCCAACCCCTTGGGCTCTACGCTATGCGTCACTTGAGCCTCAATCCATATGACTGATGTACACACTTCATCTCCCCTTTTCTTCTGGCGGATGTACATCAAACCTGAGAACTTTTCAGGAGCAATCTATGCTCTACCTTCGGCTGACAATTGCTTACAAATAAATTTTTCCCACCTCTTCACCATTTCAGTTTACAAAGCCAATTTTCTTGGAATTCCTTCTTTGTGCTACTGAGTATTTTTTAGGTCTAATCCTCTAAGAAGTCAAAAGAGGAGAATGATGGCAGTGATAAAGGCATTTTCTTTAACTTCATGTTAGGAACTAGTTGTTATTCAGCTTTGATGAAATTCAAGGGAGATAGATTTTAACTTGATCGTTCCTAATATGTCTTATATCTTATTGATAGATTTCTAAACTATAAATATCTATGATATTTACTAACAGGCAGGAAATATGGGAGTCATCCTTGGGGCAGAAAGATTCGATCACACGAGGGGCTACAGGTTCTCCACTTATGTGCAATACTGGATCAGAAAATCCATGTCAAGAATGGTCGCCCAACACTCAAGAGGGATAAGAATTCCTGTGCGTAAAATCTTTTATTTCTTAACTGGAAAATCCCATCTTACATACATCCTAGAAGAAAAGATCTATTTCAATTGGGTTGATGATAGCTGGTGATTGCTACAAGTCACAAGTGTTCATAATTGTTTCCATCTCCAGAATCTTTTCTTGACAGTAGTAGGTGATAGTATACATATCAATACAATTTCCCTTTTCCTTATCTTTTTTGTTTTTTGTTCATCCTGTTTCACAGTACACCTTAAGCAGTGCAATAAATCAGATACAGAAGGCCAGGAAGAGCCTGAATTATCACAATGGGAAATACACGGATGATGAGGGAATTGCTAAATTTACAGGATTATCTGTAGCAAAGGTCAAATCGGCTAGCAAATGCCTCAGGGTTGTGGGGTCAATCGAGCAGAAAGTGGGAGATTGTATCAGTGCAAAGTACATGGTATGAGAAACTTCCTTTCATTGGTCTCTCTTTAAGTCATCAAAAATTTGGTGATAGGCTAGTTTTTATGCTCTTTACTTTTGCTTTCTGAGTATCATATCTTGGATCTGTGGCTAGAGATTTCTGTTAAGACCACAATTTTCTGAACTGGTCCAGACAGAGAAAGAGCCAGGTTCTGAGGTCATTGAAGTGGGATTTGTAGTAAATGGTATTAGGAGATCCTTTGAATATGTACATTTCATGACCTTGTGGGAGAGGGATCATTTAAATGCCATAGCCAGCTGGATCATTGGAGAACAAAAATGGACAAATATGGCATCCCTTTGTTTCTAACTTTTACCTAATATTTTGATAGGTATTCCATTTGTTTGATTGGGAGGATTGACGGATAGAATACAACATTTAACTCTGATACGGCATTTACATCTATTCGCTTCATGAAGAAGTTGTGTTGTCTTCGAATAGCAACGTTATGATCATTAATTGCTGTGCAGGAACTCACACCTGACCATACAATAAAGAGCCCTGAGGCGGCTGTAATGGGCCAACACATGAGGAATGAGATCCATGAGCTGTTGAATGGCTTGGACATGAGGGAGAGGCAAGTCATTGTGTTACGGTATGGGCTCAGAGATCACCGACCCATGTCTCTCGAAGAGATCGGGAGGATATTCCAGGTGAGCAAGGAGTGGATCAGAAAGATTGAGAAGAAAGCCCTGAAGAAGCTCAGAGATCCAGGAACATGTCAAAGGCTGAGCTATTATATGAATCTCTAGTCTAAGAAAGAACGCTGCCTCCTGGTGGAAGTTGGATTTTCAACCCTTAAGGTGATTACCGAGAATCGCAAGTCGTAGAAGATCCAGGGGAAGAGATTGACGCACTCGGAGCTCATCTCCAGAACGACACGGAGGAGTTGGTACTGATTCATTGAGCACATCAAGTTCAAGATTGGGAAACCCTCTGTCCTTCTGCTAGAAGGAGAGGAATACGATGTGACTAGAACTGACAGTAGGCCTGGAGATTTCGGCGACAACAGAGCCTGGGGGTTAGTTTGCATATAAAACTGCTCTTATTGTCAAGTAGTTAAGATTTTTTAGAAATTATAGAATAAGTTCGGTACAGCTGATTAAATGATACGAGGAAATAAGATCAACCCCAACTAGATCTGGTAGAGACCTATATGCAGAACATCATGTCTGTTGAGATGAAGCTGATGCAGAACACAGCTAATGGAGCAACTGAGCATCTCTGGTCGACTTCTGGACCCAATATTTGTTAAGTGATACAAATGGATCCTATCACTATTATTCGGGGACTACAAGACGATATCAGGTTATGCAAAAAAAAAAAAAAAAAGATCTATGCATTTAGTTATTTACTAGTGTAATAATCTAAAAGGTGACAATATTTATGTGGGTGAGCTGGGTATTCATTTTGTACGCATTGCAATCACATGTTTGCAATATAAGAGTAATGGTTATACCTTTTGGTCAATCTGTGGAATGCTCTTCCCTGTCATCATCATGGAAAGGGGGATTGCATTTTCGGGAGGAACCGGGCTGTTCATGGTGCGCACTTTCCATATGCACGTCTTCGATTATTCTCCAAGTATGCCGCGTAGAGTGGGTTGAAATCGAATGCTGGCTAATGAATTATTCACTCTCCAAATGGCTTATTATGGAAATGCAGAAGCAGCACGCCTTCCCTTACAATGTTTTACAGTTGTTTCTTCCTCGGCTCCAGTAGTGGACTGGCAATCATACTCGAAGTATCATGAAAATACGGCCAACATGAAAGTAAGTTGATTTTCAGGCCGAAGTTACCGATAGAACTCGACGACTTGCATCACTTCGGGATAAAGTAAAGCAGGAAAATCAGTGCGTTCTATATGCCTAAACACATGACAATGATACCTGAGACTTAACTCAAACCTGAAACACAGCCTTAATCGACAAAAGTCGCATTTCTGCTCCAAGTTTTCCATCGGCAGCCCTTGACCTGACTGAGAGACTTCAGACAGCCATGAACTAGAAATTTCGGCGAAGAAACTTGCAAGAGATGTGTTTAGGCCCATTATTGAAATGATGATGCAGGAAACATGGTCAACTACAAAAGACCCAACATCACAAGTAAAGGCTGATCCAAATGGTTATTTAAACAATCCTTGTTTCCTCTGCACAGAGAACCATAGCAGAATGATAACCTTAGCGAACAATGTAGAAACGGGCAAACCGATGCAGAACAAGAAGATATCTCCAAAGCTTTCAGCAAGGAGAGGTTTCGGCTCCATCATGGAGGGCACAGCATGTCGTGGCTTTATGATGCCCCTGATAGACCTTCATTTCTTTGCCATTTCCCATGGACCACAACCTTGCAGTTGTATCAGACGAAGCTGCAGAAAAATAGACAATTTAGTACAGTGTCTTGAGGTTTTTTGCTGCAAATTTAAGCTCTATTCTTTTTTGGGCTTGAAAAGGGAAAGGGGAACCTGTTACGAGGTAGGCGCCATCAACTGAGAAAACACAGTCCCAGACCCATCGTTGATGACCTTGAAATTATATAAGAACATGCCTACTTAGTTTTTGCTTAATTGCTTTAGATGGAGACCATTTCACCTGATAATAATTGTACAGATAAAAGGGAAGAGTGAGGGACGATAAGTTCCTGTAATTACCAACCAAAGTCTTCTCCAATGTGAAGCCATCGATGTTCCAGATCTTGACGGTATGGTCAGAAGAAGCAGTTGCCAGGTATCTGGAATGTGATTAAATGCTAATTATGCAACCAAACAATTGTGTGGACCTTTCCAGACCAAAGAGGCCTCTGATCCAGTCAGGTTTCAAAAACTGACTATGTAGAGCTAAATCATGAAAGGATGTAAGGATCTGCAAAGTTTTAAAATACGAAACCTGCTGGGTTCACAGAACTCGGGTGAAAGAAGACACTTGAGGATGTATCCATTATGCGCCTGAAGCTTATGAAGCGGCTCGAAGTTGGTCATGGTCTGCAAGAGAGAGCACAGTCTCAGCGGCAGACTGCGAAACAAACATCAGGGACAGAATGTTGCTTTGACACTGCAGGAATCAAGGATACCTGGTTCCCTCTTAACAAACGCCAAACATAACAAGTCCCATGATTATTTGCAGCCACCACCAAGCTCCCATCCCACATTACAGTCAAAGATCTTACTGCTGTATCCACCTCTGGAACCTGAGTTTTATACACAACAAGTTCAAAAGACCATCACAGTTCGCTCAGAGATAGGTGTGAGATCATATTTGCTGCTGAGCACCAACATTAAGATGAATGTATATCTGAATGTTCTAAACACTAGCTCAAGCAAGGAGGCATGCAGGTAAAAGGCAGACATAGTATCGAGCTTGTCCTTGTGTTAGTAAAAGAGTGCTGCTTCACCAAATTTAACATCAAATTCGAGGCTTATATATGCCCTGATTTCCGAAAAGACTTGATGCAATGGGCATCGTCAATAGATACAAATTACAAAAGATGGGGAATATTTGACTACAGACAAAAATAGATATAAGGACATGATACATACAAGCTCGCAGCTGCATGAGTTTGCTGTCAGATCCCAGACGCGAATATTTCCATTTTGGTCGCCTGATATTAGTTCCGTCTGGAGGTAAGTTAAACAATGAGCAATAAGAATCACTTTGCATTTTGTAATATCTTTTTTTAATCATCTGTATGTGTTTTTTGTAATCTAAAATTGCATTTAAAAGCCCATATAAAATATATACATACATTGACTTCTTTTTTTACTTTCGATTGATACCAAATCTATTTCCAAATATCCAAATAGAGGGCCTCTTCACATATGCATCAATGGTGCAGCAGACCTATGAACAAATAGACCTGATTTGGGTGAAGAACAACAGTGTTCACAGCAGCTCGGCTTTCATATTCCCTTTGACAACCCCCAGGAGCCCTGTTGTTTGAAATTCCTCAAGATTAGACAAGAAGTTTGATTTCACTACCGCATAAGAAAACTGACTTGTAGCTATATCTGAACCATCTATATCTTCAGATCCCAAATACCTGAGATCCCAAATTTTTACAGTGCCATCTTCTGAGCCTGAATACATCCAATTTCCATCACACTGAAACCCCACAGCTATGACATTATTGGTATGTGAATCAAAACTTCTTACCTGCCAGATCATATGAAAAAAAAATTAAGATCAACAAAACCATACAAGTGCAGTTTATTTTACAACAATTTTGCAGGTTAGCAGAGACATACTGGCTGGGGTCTGTTTGAGTTGATATCGAAAAGTCTAATATGAGGATTTCCAGCTGCAGCAAGGAGGCGTTTATCTGGAGTTATCTCGAGCCGATTAACTTGCTGGGAACATTATCCACAATGAATCAATTTGCAAATGAAAATCTTATGATTTATGGCATTTCTACTTATTTCAAGTGTAAGAGTTGAGTAAGCAGACGTATAACACGAAGCACAACATTTTCCCTAAATGCATCGGGTAATAACTTGTACAAAGTTTAATTTGAATCCTATTGTCAATCTTTCATCAGTTATCTTTAGAACACAGAATAAAGCAACAAAAGAAAGCACAAATTACAACCGTACCCAAGGACACACCACAAAGAGAGGCTTGCCAACAACTGCTACATGCTTATTTACAACAAAACAGTGAAAACAAAACAATGTTTTATCATCCAGCTATTATTCATGCAACATACTAGCTCAATATCATGCAACAACCAAAGAGAACTCAAAAAAAAAACCCAACGATTAAAATGAAACGAAAACACATGAAATGGTATCCAAGTCTGTTACATTTGCAATGTAGGAAGCACCTCCACCAGCAGCTCAAAGTTGGCAAAATCGTTAATGCACGAGAGAGATCAAGATACCAAATTTAAGCGCAAAAAAATCACAGGTATCAGTGATAAATTAAATCAAAATCGCAACAAAGGGCTTATCAGGAATCAACAACACATACCGAATCTGGGTACTGAATCGTACGGTAGCAGCGTCCGCTTTCGGCCTCCCAAAATTTAATCGTGTGATCATAGCTAGCAGTCGCAAGGATCACAGATGGCTGTTGGCTCATCGTTCAATCCCTCACCCCTATCAAGTGGATAAAGGGGAGTAGTCGATGACGGGCAACTGATTCAAGACCATGAATGCCATAACATAACTTGCGACTAAGGAGAATCAGCGAGTGAGATTCAAGAGAAATCATCACTGTAATCAGATCAAGGTCGGAATTTCATCAGCGAATTAGGGTTTTTCAGGGGTTTTTGGTTGACACACAGGAGAAAAATGGATCCTTTCCTTTGTTTCTATTGAAACGAGAAGACGCCACATGTTGCAAGAGGGAGCAACATATAAAACTAATAAAATTATAGAACCAAGAGCACAGTTGGAAATGCCTTGCGAATCTGCTAGTAAGTAGAATCCACAATTCAACTCACCACGGCCGATATCTAGGAATTAATAGTGGATTCTAGGCCGCATAATAATATCGTCCAGTGAATTTATCGATTACTACTGTGCCAGATATTATCAATATTTAAAAAAAAAAAAAACACAGTTGGAACCACTATTAATTACCCTTTAATCTGAAAAGCCACCTCTCACTCTCTCTATTCTCTTTTTGGTAAATGTCAAGCTTGAAAATTCTGTGATAGACATGCTGAAGGCTTAGCTTGGAACTTCAATCATGTGTAGAATTGAAGTTGTCATTAACCGTTTAAAGACTAGTCCTAAGGTCGATTAGAAACCTACGTACGCATGACACTAATCACCCAGGTCATTATTTGTTGGTCTTGAAGCCAATCAATATGCACGATATCGGTACCCATCCCTAAATCTAAGTTGTCTGTTTGTTTGCACTTTTTAGTCTGTCCAATTGTTTCCCTAATTAAATTTTGGTTCGATGGTCGAAAATCAAAATTGATAATCAAGGTACGTATCCTAGCATGGAACTACACGACCTAGTCTATGCTCAGAAAGTTCAGTTCCACTATAATTACATGGATTTGTCACCTCTCTCTCACAATACCCGTCCCGTTACAATTATTCACTCAAATACATTGAAATCCCAAATTTTACCTAAACCAGACATGTGCAATCAGATTGCTTCAGAGACTATAAAATTCTAGAAGTGGCATAAGGGCAAAATACCTAAAATTGCTAGCCTAGCATGCAGAGTCTAAAATGAAGGATCAGTATGCAGAATATCTCGAGCAATGTATTTGCATGCAAGATTCCTAAACTGATGGATTAATATATAGAACTTATGAGATGAAGGTCCACGTATGCGTATCCAATCGTGAATACCAAATCAACATTTGAGATCCGGGATTAAAAGCTAAAGAGTAGCTAGAAACAAGCCTTAAACAATCACAAGAATATGCATTGAGTGACAGCCTTAAAAAGACAAGGTTGACAGCTAAATAACGGCTAGAAACGGGCCTCAAACAATTGCGAAACGATGCAGCAAGTGATAGCTTTAAAACCAGGCATTAGAAACCTCTAAATGATAAGAAGCACACAACAAACAATCACCAAATTGCAGCAGTTTTTGACAGCCATAAAACCCAAGTTTAGAGGCTAAAACAAACTAGAAATCAACGCTAAATGACCACAAGTGCAATAGCATTTAACAAAGAGTCAACAGCCCTTTTCTTGATGAGAAAGGATGCCGAGATGAACAAGAAAATTGAGCAACGACCAGCTGCAATGATAGAAGGTGAACAAACTCCCATTCACCACAACATCAGCATTAAAATCAAGAGAACATAGCGAGTAGTGAGCAGCTGCATTATCAAAGTGTGCGCAGCCCTTTTTTGATGAAAACAACACTCAAATCAAGAGGAAATATCGATCATGAAACTGCTGCATTATCGGACACTAAACAGCCCCATTTTGGTTGAAAATGCCACAAAAGCAAAAAAAAAAAAAATCCAGCAAAGAGCTGCTGCAATCACCAGAATACTACGGCTCTAATCTCCTCAAGGACAACATTGAAAATTGGAGAAATCATTGAGCTACGGACCAGCAGCAACTATGAACTTTAATCAGCCTGATTTTCATCATAAATGCAATGAAGATCGAGGAAAAACAACCAACAAAGAGTTGCTGCAAAATTTAATAAACATGGGCTCTATTCCCTTGAAAATCTATTGAGAAAAAATGGGAAATCATCGAGCAAAGAACCAGCAGCAACTTTAGAAATTACTCTGCCCAATTTCCTATCGAAGATGTGATGAAAATGAAGGAAAAAACTCCCGACAAGGAGCTGCTGCAACAACAGATGAAACATAGCTCTATTTCCCTCGAAAATGCGTTGAAAATAAGGGAAAACACCAAGCGAAGAGTACCTGCAACTAAAGCCAACAAACAGCCCCATTTTTCCTTTGAAATGTCATTAAAATTGTGGGAAGATATACAACAAAGAGCAGCAGCAGTAATGGGTGTATGACAGGCATCCAAAACAGTAAGAAGATCAAGCAAGAAGCAGCAGCTGTGAAAAATCTCTAACCACCTTATACTCGGCAAGAAGGGGCATCCAAATCGAGAGGAAAATTCATTAAGAAATGGCAGCAATAATAGAGCCCCGTTCTCGATAAAACGGCACCAAGATCAGTTGAGTAACTAAATGAAAAAGGGCTTGCACATCACAATAGAATTAGGGATCAACAGAACAGCATAGCAGCAGTACTAAAAGGCATCACATAATAAAGTGGTTATTAGCAATGGGGGCACAAACAATCAGCAGCCAAAAGAACACCGCCATACAATCCACCAGGATCCACACAGCCAGAATTCGATCTACTTAATGGAAGGACGATTGAAAAACGGCCAGCAACACCATCGGTAGGAATGACAGGGGTTGAGAGCCTTCTTCCGCTGATCAACAACGGACAGCAACAGAGACAAAAATAGGCATTCAATCAAGTCAACGAAAGCATGCAGCAACAGCAGACTAAGCAAAGAAAACCTTGACTCATCCGTAAAGAATCAAGCAACCCCCAATCAGTCAAGACAATCACGAATCAGTGAACTCATGCTAAAACAGGCCCGTGCCAAACTTCAAGCTAATAATAGGATGGGCAGTGCAGACAAGGACTCACAGTCGGCGGCCTTACCTACTTACCAAACACGAAGCAGCTCGGGGCAACACAGGATGAACTCGGGTAGTCAGAAGAAAGCCAAGGCAGGACAGACAGCAACTGGACCTGGGTAACCTCCAGATGCGGATGGGACTCAACGGGACTACAGCTATGGGTTTCGGAGATCGGTGGTGAATGGCTCGGAAGATCGTGGAAGGAACTCAATGGAGAGGAAGGAAGAACGGGAATGGGTTTTCGGAGAAGGTTTCGGGTCAGCCAAGCAGGGTGGTTCCTGAAAAGGGAGCTCGGTTCGGTGGTGGCAGAGCTTGGTGTGGAGTTCCGATGATCAACGGTAGCGGGAGGAAGATAGCAGCGTGGCTCGGCAGCAGCAAAGGTGCACGGGAACAAGCAGGGTCGGAGGAAGAAGATGGTCGAGCCGAGGGAGAAAGGAGAACAGGCCTGACGGATTTGGCTCGGGGAACACGGCTGTGCGGTGAGGGTGGACGAGTCGAGGTCGTATGTTGAGGAACTGGAGGTGGTAGTGGCGATGGGACTTGGAGGTCGGTTCTGCTCGGGGTGGCGATGACGATGCTCGGGCAGGTCCGGACGAGGGGAACGCCACCGAGGGAGAGGATGGCTCGGCGAGATGTGAGGCCGGGAAGATAGTGGCGGGCTTGAGTCAGGTGGAGGGCAGCCGTCTGCAGGCTTGTCAGAGGGAGGATCACCCAAGTCAGCGACGGCGGCCGAAATCTGTGCCTGAAGGTGCTCGGTAGTGGCGGCGATGATCGTGGAGCTGGCCGGAGCTCCCGCCTCGTTTTCCTTTTTCGCCTGAAGGTTCTCCCGAGGAATGACCAAAAGCACGGTTAATTTTTTTAAAAAATTCTTAGAAAACAGTACCTTATGAACTATTTGCAGGAATATCTATATCTATATTTAATAGACTAAAGGAGAGCCCCTTGGGGCTCTCCCAGCTTATCCACGTGGGTAGGCTGTATTTTTTTTTTCCTTTTTTAATTTATTTTATATTTTATATTAATAAATAATAGAATATATTATTAAAAATAAATAAATATCATCAATAAATATAATCAATATTTATCTAAAAAAATATTAATATATAAGTTATTATAAATTTTTTTTTGAATACAAGAATAGAACTTATGCATTTTATTTTATTCCGGATTTAATTTTATAAGTATATCAAGAGAATAAACTTCTTTCATTTAGGAAAATCGAGTCCCCTATTTAGAAATGAAATGAAATTATTTATTAACCTATATAAAAAATAAATAATCTATTAATATAGTGATTAGACATGAATATAATATATCATTAATATATTGTTGTGGGAAAGAGATGAATATTACATTTATGTATTAATTTTTAATGTATATTATTTCTGCACTGGTAATTAAAAAATTATAAAATATTCACATTATAAACATACGAATAATAACATAACTCTTTTTAAATAAACGACATTTGTTTGTAAAAAAGATATTTGAGTGTGACTTAAATGACATAATTATTTTTTAAATATCTCTATACTTTAAAATAATTCATTCAGTTCGTTATAAAAGATATATCGAACCGCAGCGTGGCGCGGGTTCTTTTTCTAGTTATTTCTATAACACTGAAACAAAGTTTTTGATTTAAAAAAATATCAATTCAATTAGCATTTTATATTGAACTGAAAACATGAACTTAGTTGGCTTTTTTTTGATACAGTAAACACATAAAAAGTCAAGTGTTCATTAATATCAAGGAGAAATGTTTAGTGTATATAATACACAATAATTTTATTTTATAAATTTCTCTTAAATTTTTACACGTATAAAATTTTTATAAATTTTTAAATGACTTAGAGAGGCAAAACTTGCTAAGACTTCGATCTCTTGCATGACCACATGCTAGGTGGAAGATTGGAGATGGGAGTCAAATTTCATTTTAGCATGATCATTGGTAAGAATTTGGCCATCTCTCTATCTATTGCCAACGCGAGCAAGCCTACTTTCCATCTATTAGACCACGAGCAAAGCTCTCAGCTGTCCTCCTTGATGGAGCATGGACATGGTCGAGAAGCAGTGATCCGCAAGCAAGGGAAATATCAACATCCATTGATAAAAAAAACAGTCTGTGCACATATAGATTGCTTATATTAGGGAAACCACCCTAAGTTCACTCTCCAAGTCGCATGGAAAGACCTGCAGCCTATGAAACAGAAAGTCCTATGGCACATAACAATCTGGTTCTCGGACCACATCCCAAGATACTCCTTCATTTCTTGACTTGCGATTTTGGATAGACTTCCAACTAGTCCCGGCCACGGGTCGGTTTGGGCCCGGGGCTGGTCTGGAACCAGCCCGGTCAAAATTGGAACTGGCTCAAAACCGTCCTCAAACCGTGAGGCCTAAGGTTCAGGGGCGGTTTCAGTAGTCCTAGAAACCGAAACCGGCAGAAAATATTTTTTTAAAAAAAAATTTAAATTCAAATTCCCCGCCCCTAAGTAGGTTATATATATATATATAAAATAATAATAATAATAATAATAATATAGAGTAACTAATTATTATATGATATAAAATATAAATAAGTTCGTTGTGTAAATCACTATTTAAATCTTAAAATTCGTAGAGTTGACTATTAATAATTATAAAAATTTTACACGTATTAAGAATTTAATTGTAATTTATATAACGAAAATTTTTTCAATGCAAATTTGACACAAGATGAAAGAAATCCCTATTTCGATTTAGAATTTCAAAATTTGAATAATAAATTAATTCAATTCAATAAGAGTTCCACCATCAATATCGTCAACTATATCCTATATAGTTATCGGGAAGGAATATTCCCGGCTCTCACAAAATAAAATCATTTTTTTTCAATACTAACTCCTTCGAAATTACATAGGCAGTTATTGGTCATTCCTAATGCAATATTCCAGTATCTATCTTTTTAGTCATTCAAAAGTCAGTTTTAATAGCAGAACAGAAAAAGAAATATATATTCTCTGCTCTATCTGCGTATCGTTTATACCCACAAAATACCGGAGGAAATAGAAAAAGATCTTCGAAAGGAAAGGATATAATGAAATTCTTTGATTGTTTTTTCCAAAAAAACGATCCGTTTTATTTGACTGATGGGGCCAACAAACAATTAATTATAAAAAACAAATAAAAAGAAAGAGTGCTCTTATTCGAAACGTCTCGTGATCTTCAACCAATTTTGCGCTTCAATATAATTACCAGGCGTAAGCGCTATAGCTTGTTTCCAGTTTTACGCGTCAAATGAAATAGTAGGTTCATTCATTCAGTATCTCAAACGAGAGGTATTATAAGGTCACTTTTTATTCTAAAATAAAATCTAATCGATGCGATTTAAATTAAATTTTATTTTATTTTAATAGAAATGGAACCAGTCGGTTCGGAACTGGACAAAACCGTAGTTTCCAATCGGAACCGTCCCTAAACCGTCCAAGTGAAGGTTGAGGGCCGATTCCAAGGGGCCACAGAACCGAAACCGGCGGTTCCAAAACCGTGGCCAGGCCTACTTCCAACTGCGCAAAGGATTGTTGCTTGGGCAAACCTCTAATCTCCCCTTTGTGTGTTTTGTAATGAGGAGTTAGAGGACTCGAGGCATCTATTTTTCAACTGCAGGATTACGAGTGCGATTTGGGACAGCATCCTAACACCACTCCAAATCACTCCAGTAGCCGGCCCATGGAATTTGGAGCTTCAGAAAGCCATCAGAATTAGTAAGGGAAAGGCCTTGGACTCAATAATCTTCAAGTTATTATGGACAGCATATATCTATTTTGTATGGGTTGAGAGAAACGATCGTATCTTTAGGAATTCCAACAACCCCCCTTGCAACTTGCACGGAAAATTTTGTACAACATCAAGTGCAAAATGTTTACCATCCATAGAGTAGAAACTAGGGTGCAAGGTAGTAGAATAGCAGGGTCCCTAAGTGAGCTAAAGCTCATGTAAGGGATAGTACAGCTTTTGTCTATATTAATGCAATTCACAGAATTATCAAAAAAAAATTTACTACATAATTGATGATTTATACAATGAATTTGAATATGTTATAAATTAACGGTGGTTCATACATTGTGCTGAAGTATGTTTTGGGTAGGTACTCAATGTATGACATTAAAATTCATTAAATAAATTATCATTCAAGTATCGATGCTTGTAAAATTTATTTTTAAAAATTTATAAAAATTTTATACATATAAAAATCTGAAAGAGATTTACGAAACGAGATTGTTGTGTATTACACACTAAACATTTACTCTTAATATTAGCTGATAGTTGGAGCTTTATATAATTGCATTGGCACAAAAAAATGCCAGCTTTCAATCCAACATAAAATACCAATTCAATTGGTGTTTTCTTCTTTACTAAAAATGTCATTTTAGATAGCGTTTTAAAAAAGTATTTTCATAAATAGTTCCAAAAATACTTTTTTAAAGAAATTTCTTTAAAAATGAATTGTACTTTTGCTCGTTCCTCTTTCTTCCCTACCTTTTTTATAGGTGGCTGCTATGTTGGTTCATATGAAATCCCTAGAATGAGTTTGTATTTTATTTATTTTTTATTTTTTTAACTAAAATTTACTTAAATATAAAATTTTATTGTAAGAAAAATTTCAGAAAAAGGCCCTTAATTATATCCCATAAAATATTTTAAACACATTTGATTTCTATCAGTATTTATATCTCTATGGGGCATAAAAATTATTCATTTTTGAGTTTATTCTCAAGCCCCTGGACCTTCTGTTTTATTTTTCTTTCTAATCTTTCATTAGTTAAGATCTAAAGACGCTAATGTTGCTTAATTTGGACATCTCAATAATTAGATACAACTTTTTAAACAAAGTTGTCCAAGATAAATGAAAAGGCAGATTCGGTCAATTTTCATTTAAAAAATTATATCTTCTTATCTATATCAAATCCTGGATCCCATGATATGTCAAATCGAAGATAATTCAATGTGCTTCACGATGACTCTAAATTTGCCCTATTTAGATCTAATTGGTTTCTCAATTTTAATCTCGAAAGTCATATTATGTTTGATATGGCGTGCGTGCTCACCTAAGTTCCTCAAGATCCTGATTCAGTTACTTTCTGGACCAAAATAAGGGATTAATAGTAAACATTAAATATTGCGATATAAAATTACAATATTAGATTTTATTTGAGATCAACCTCTGTGATTTTCATACAATGCAGGAGGCTAAGTCACCCGACCCGAAGTACTGCTAGAACTTTGTAGCTCGCACCGGAGAGTGAATTTGAGGAGGGGAAACTTTCACAGCTGCAGCGAAGAGAATGCGATTGTGAGAGTGTCAACTCATGGGAGTCTGTATTGGGTTTTGCAAAATTATCCTTATTCCTCCATTACAGGTTAGGCTCCTGAGTGTGTTTCTGACATGCTTCTGGATTCATGTTCGCGTAGGCAGGGCCACTAAAATTAGGTTTTTCAAGTGTTATAAGCAAGCAATGAGAGTGCCCCTCTTTGGGCTGGCACTCATAGAGTGACTGTCCCAAAGACGAATAGAAACCAATTTTGACCCGGTGCACCGTTGTCCTTGAAGTATGAGGTTGATGAATTGAGAGCTCCTGAAGTTTTGCAGAATTTGAACCAGCTTGCCCATATCATGTGATCCTTGAGTTATGCTTCAGCTTAGGCCTGCAATTTGGAGAAGAATCAATTAGCAAGACATGCATAATAATTCATGTGCATTCGAAATTAAAAGGATTCTATGGGATGTTTCTATTGTATTCAGTTTTACGGAACGTTTCCATTGAAGGAAAACGGATTTACAAGACGTTCCCACTGTATTCAGTTTTACGGAACGTCTAAACCGAAGGAAGGCAGATTTACTAGACACTCCCACTGTAATCAGTTTTACAGAATGTCTCCACTGAGGGAAGACGAATTTACAAGATATTCCCACTATGTTCAGTTTTACAGAACGTCTAAACCAAAGAAGACAGAGTACAAGACACTCCCACTGTAATCAGTTTTCCATAATATCTCCACTGAAGGAAGATGGATTTACAAGACGCTCCCACTGTGTTCAATTTTACAGAACGTCTAAACCGAAAAAGACAGATTTGCAAGACACTCCCACTGTAATCAGGTTTACAAAATGTCTCCACTAAGGGAAGACAGATTTATAAGACGCTCCCACTGTGTTCAATTTTACAGAATATCTAAACTGAAGAAGATAGATTTACAAAACACTCCCACTGCAATTAGTTTTACAAAATATCTCCACTGAGGGAAGACAGATTTACAAGACGCTCCCACCGTGTTCAGTTTTACAAAACATCTAAATCGCAGAAGATAGATTTACAAGACACTCCCACTGTAATCAGTTTTACAGAATGTCTCCACTGAGGGAAGACGGATTTACAAGACGTTCCCACTGCGTTCAGTTTTACAGAACGTCTAAACCGAAGAAGACAGATTTACAAGACACTCCCACTGTAATCAATTTTACATAATGTCTCTACTGAGGGAAGACGGATTTACAAGACGTTCCCAATGTGTTCAGTTTTACAGAACGTCTAAACCGAAGAAGACTTTTCTCAACTAATCCTGCGATGGTCAAACAAATGATGAGGGATCTTGATCCTGATCATGATGTGGTGATCGTGCTTGAAATTGGTGTTCTTAGTGCTCCTTGTTGTCGAGACATCCAACTCTAGGTACGCCTTTTGAGAACTTTCTCTACTAGCCCTTGATGCTTCCTGAAATTCTGAACCCATAGAATGGAAAGTGAAGGTAGTCACTGGATGCGACCCTTGTTACTCCTTCGCCACGCCACATGGGGATTACTCCTTTAGTAAACATCTCCAGGAGCCCATGATCCTACAAACTGCAAGAAAGATTTACTAACCAAGCTTTTCGTTAGCTCACTTGCAACCCCTCATAACTCAGATGAGTAAAAGAGTTCATGAATAGATGTAAAGGATACATAGCTTGCAGCAGATTCAGGAATTGACCGAGGTCCTTGGATGTCCAAAATTTCAAGAAAGTATTTTTATGAGGTATGAGACAAAGAGGGAACTCAGATGGGCTTTTGAGATTGCCTCAAATTTCAAAGGATACATGTAACTCGGTTCTTTTCCAAGTGACCCCCCTTTTGAGATCATGTAGGCCTTTGGCAACTTCCCGAATTACGCGCTTAGACTCCTTCTATCATGGCGTGATGCAACAATAATGGCTTGCTTGTCCTTGAGGCATTTTGTTTATTGCAGTAATTCAAGCCCTAACTTTTGCCTAGAATGGGCAGAGTACCGCATCCCAACGGGCATGTTTTATTTTTTTCTCTCCATAGCTCTCCTTTTGCTACTGCTGTTTGTTCAGATTCGGCCGCACCACTCAATTTCCCTAACTTTTGCCTGGGCCGCCCTTTTGGGTGTTCGACCTAGCGGGAATATTTCACTCCCCTTTTGCCACGATCGCCCTTTCGGGTTTTCAACCGCACCGCTCTTCCCTTGTTTTTGCCTAGGCTGCCCTTTCGGGTTTTCAACCTAGCGGGATTTTTTTGTCCTTTCTCTCATTCTCCCACAGGACTGTGAGTCACATGGGTTCTTTATCAAGAATCTCTTTCTTTCTGTTTCTTTTCTCATTCTAGGATCACACAGTAGATGGCATATGAAAACATGTGCCTTGTTAAGCACAATATTTCTTTACAGAATCAGCATTGACAGGGCTTGGGAGCTCATCCCCATCCATATCAGCTAAAATCAAGGCACCTCCTGAGAAAACCTTCTTGACTATGTAAGGTCCCTCGTATTTAGGAGTGAACTTACCACGTGAATTTGGAGTTATGTGCAATATCTTTTGGAGTACCAAGTCCCCTTATTCAAGCACATGCGGGCGCACTCTCTTATTGAATGCCCGAGCCATGCGCTTTTGGTAGCATTGGCCATGGCACAGTGCAGTTAGCCTCTTTTCATCGATCAAGTTCAACTGCTCATATCGTAATCTAGCCCATTCTGCTTCTTCAATCTCTGATTCTGCAAGGACTCTCATTGACGGGATCTCGACCTCTACTGGCAAAACTGCTTTAGTCCCATATGTAAGCGAGTAGAGAGTTGCCCCTGTCGATGTGCGGATAGATGTCCTATATGCCATGAGAGCCCAAGGGAGCATCTCATGCCAATCCTTGTAAGTTACTGTCATCTTTTCGATGATCTTCTTTAAATTCTTATTTGCAGTCTCGACGCACGATTCATCTGAGGTCAATAAGGCGAAGAATTGCGGTGCTTGATCTTGAAATACTCGCAAACCTCATCGATCGCCTTATTGTTGAAGTTCTTTGCATTATCCATGATGATGGTCTCAAGAACACCATAACGAGCCATTATGTTGCGCTTGAGGAATCGAACTACCACCTTAGCAGTCACTAAGGCATAAGACTCGGCTTCGATCGTGAAGTAGTCAATGACCACCAGGATGAAGACATGTCCATTAGATGCCTTGGATGAAATAGGACCAATTACATCCGTTCCCCACATGGAGAAAGGCCAGGGTGAAGACATTGGTTGCAGTTCGCTTGAAGGAGCATTAAACCGATTCACATAGATTTGACAATGGTGGCAATGTCGAATGTGCTTGATGCAATATGCTTCTATGGTTGACCAGAAATAACCCATTCACATGATCTTCCTTGCCAACATGTGCCCGCTCATGTGAGGTCCACAACTCCCTTCATGGACTTCACTCATCAAGTGCTCAGCCTCCTTAGTGTCCAAACATCGTAGTAGGGTGAGTGTCGAATGAGCGACGATAAAGCAATTTCCCGCTCAAGAAGTAATGGCAGGCAAGCTGACAAATAGTCTTCTTGTCATTTTTATCTGTGCCATCCGGGAATTGACCGAATTCAAGGTACCTCTTAATATCCACGAACCAAGGGGCTTCTTCTCCTTGTTCGATCATGCAACAATGCACGGGACGATCGTTGACGTTGATCTCGAGAGGGCACACCATTGAAGCGAGTGTTGCTAAAGCATCGACGAATTGGTTCTTGGTTCATGGAGTGTAAGAGAAATTAATTCGATCAAACTCTTCTGATATCCTTTCCAGGTATAGGTGATATGGGAGTAGCTTCCCATCCTTTGTCTTCCACTGTCCCACTGTTTGGAAGATGATAAGCATTGAGTCACCAAACACTTCGAGTTCACGAATTTCCATATCTATTGCCGCTTGTAAGCCCAAGATGCATGCTTCATATTCCACCACATTATTTGTGCAAGGAAATGTTACCTTGGCAACTACTGGAATATGCCAACCTCGTGAAGAAATCAACACTGCTCCTATCCCATATCCCATTGAGTTAACTGCCCCATCAAAATACATCTTCCATCCTTGTTTTTGCTCCGACTCTTCTTTCATAGTCAAGATCCCGTCATCTGGGAGTTCATCCCTAAGTAGCTCATCATCCTCAATTGGAAATTCGGCAAGGTGGGCTGCCAAGACTTGCCCTTTCATTGATACTCTAGGCACATAATGGATATCATACTTGGCCAACTGAACTTGCCATTTCGACAAATTCTGAGTTGACATAGGCTTCTCTAGTAGATATCGAAGTGGATCTGTCTTGGATATTAGGTGTATGGTGTAGTACAATGTATACTAACGTAAACGTTGGACTACCCATGCAAGTGCACAACACAATCTTTCCACTTTTGGGTATCGTGCTTCTCCTTCAGTGAACTTCTTGCTTAGGTAATAGATAGCTTGCTCCTTGTATCCCGCTTCATCCACCTGCCCCAACATTGAGCCTAACGATCCTCGTCGCACAGTTAAGTAAATGATGAGTGGCCGACCTGGAGTAGGTGGGACTAGTACCGGAGGACTAGCCAAGTAAGCTTTTACTGTGTCAAAGGCCCGCTGGCAGTCATCGTCCCAATCGATCATGGCATTCTTTCGTAGTAACCGAAAAAGAGGCTGACACTTATCAGTGAGATTGGCAATGAAACGGGCTATGTAATTTAATCTCCCGAGCAAGCTTCTTACTTCCCTTACTGTAGCTGGTGGGGGTAGACTCATGATTGCTTTCGCTCTATCTGGATCGACTTCTATGCCCTTCTTACTGGCGATGAAACCCAAAAGTTTTCCCAAAGCGGCTCCAAAAACACACTTTGTTGGGTTGAGTCTGAGCTTATATTTCTGGAGGCGCTGGAATAGCATGCGCAAGCTCACCGGATGGTCCTCCTCTTCATGTGACTTTGCGATCATGTCATCCCCATAAACTTCTATTTGTTTGTGCATCATGTCATGAAATAAGGTGACCATGGCACGCTGGTAAGTGGCACTTGCATTTTTGAGTCCAAAAGGCATGACTCGATAGCAAAATGTCCCCCACATGGCTATGAGGGTTGTTTTTGACTTGTCTCCTTCCGCCATTCTTATTTGATTGTAACCCGAGAAACCATCCATGAAGGAAAACATGTCATGATGCGTTGTGTTATCAACGAGCACATCAATGTGAGGTAGTGGGAAGTTGTCCTTTGGGCTGGCTTTATTGAGATCTCGATAGTCCACACAAACTCGTACTCTTCCGTCCTTCTTCATGACAGGGACTATATTGGCCACCCACTCTAAGTAATTGCTTGCCTCCAAGAAACCAGCATTAATCTATTTCACGATCTCTTCCTTTTTCTTCTAGCTGCGTAAATGTTGCCTTATAGGAGGGAATTTACTGGTGTCGACCAGTAAAAAGTGCTGCACTATCTCGGGATCAAGTCCAGGCATGTCAGCGTAGGACCACGCAAATACTTCACGAAATTCCTTCAACAAATCGATCGTTTGAGCACGTTGAATTCCCTCTAGGCCAACTCCGATTTTAAGCATACATGGCTCCTCCTCTGTGCCAATATTGATCACGTCAGTAGTTTCGGCAGTCATAGGCTTGTTTTCTTCGAACCGCTCCCAGCTTTCCACGATCTCTTTAGGGGTGTCATCTTTACATGACTCTTCCCTGTAAAGTATTGGGTTAGAGTCATCAAGAACTTCTTGAAAAAGGACTGAGTTACTGCATCTTTTGTCATTTAGGTGTCTGGAAAAGAAGTGCTAGAATTATTCGAGATTAACAGATAGAAGGAATAGGAGAAGATCAAACTGAAGCAGGAGAAGATTAGATTGAAGCATGTGATATTTCATAAAGGGATTTCTTTATAAAGGTAAGCCATAGGAATATCCCTTCATCCGTCACGGGCTCATGGCAAACCACGTGCGGGTAACATCATTTTCCGAACTTTCTTACTCATCACGAGGCATAAGTGGAAGCCTGGGAACTGCAGTCCAATTGTGTAGCTCCCCATTTCCTGCAAGCGGGCGGATTAGGGGCTCCCATGACATCTCCTCCAGAATAGCCCCGACATGGGACGCAACGTCGGTTGCTCCAGAAGGTTCAGCCAAGACCTCCTCCACATTCCCTTCGATGATGAGTAGTAGCTTTTGGAAGGAGACGGGGCTAGTCAGTATCATGGTGTCTTCCAATGAGCTATGAATGTGGGCACTTAGACTTGAGCTGCCGAGGTGCAATAGGGATGCAACTACGTTTGCTCTTAATGTTCTCAATCCTGTATCATGTTCCAAGCTCACATGCGGGTACCACTATCAACCGAAGATTCAGTAGTCGCACCTGCATGAAAAGAAAAAGAAAAGCAAAAGAAGTGAACAATTGGAAAATTGAATCAGAATGCATGAGAAAACTGCTAGCGAGTTGCCATTCTTATCGGTAGATTGGTCCTGATTATATATCACAAGAGGGAGATGAGATGTGCTCCTTTACAGGGTATTTAATCAAGGTACCTCTCGAACGTCCTTAAGTTGCCTGATTCGTGCCATCAGTTTGTTGAGCACTTTCAATGCTTATTCCTTAGTTCTTACAAAAAATAATGACAAAATATTTTGGAAAATTTTTTTTGAACCCTTATTATTATTTTTTTAAAATTTTCCATGAAAGTGCTCAATCAAACTATTTGTTTGCCATGGCTTGTGCTCTTCTTGTGGGCCTGAGAGCGCTCCTTGTAAGCTGGGTCTGTATCACGGCTCATGGGGTGCATATTGTTTGACTCCTCGTCTGGTAGACTGATAGATGCTTCTACTTCTTTGGCCACATTCTGAATGATTGAGTATCACTTGCCTAATGACTCCTTGATGCCAATCAAATCCCTAGAAAGCTCCCGACACTCCTCCGATATTATAGCTATATTGATTCAAATGACTATAAAGGCAACACATCTTCTATCAGCTATAGCTTCTAGCAAGCTCCAATCCCTTCGAAATCAATTGATGTCATTGACAGCGCATGAAAGATGATCAATATCGGGGCAAGCAAATATGGGCTCCATCCCCATTTAGACGGATGAACAAGCGACTAAAGGATGGATGGCAACTCTACTAGGTTTTATTTTGAAAATATCATGCAAGTTCGAAAAATAAAATTAATCCACTAATTTAATCATAGTTACATGTACATCAGAATTTTATGAGCTATCTAACCTAAAATTAGCTAACCTAGGAGCTCTTACCAAAATACAAGAAAAAGGCCACCCTATCCCTACATAGGCTAATCTATGAGCCTCATCGATAAAAAATACAATAAAATCTCAATACAAAAGAAATGCTCGACTAACCTAAGATGAGCTAGCCTATGGGCCTTGAAAAAATTACAATCGACAAGAATGCTTGGAGGTTTAATGCTATGCATGAGGCTTGGATCTAGGGGTAGGTGCTAAAAGGCCCTTGATCAGCAGCGTCCTCGGTTCCCCTTTCAAGGTACTTTGGGCTTACGAATCAAGCGGAGGTGTTTCAAAGCCGTTTCTGGTGGGAGCTCCCACGACGGGCGTACTTCTACTGACCCCCTCTTAGAGAAGTTCCTATGATCCAGATTCGATCGTTTAGGGCATGCAATGCTAAAGTAAAGTGCACAAACAAACGACCGGGGATTACGGGGTGCGGACCCTAAAAAAAAGTCCCCAGCGGAGTCGCCAAGCTGTCGAACGTCGAAACATCCGACTTGAGAAAAAGAATAAGGATCATGAGGCAAGCACGAGGCCTAACTTGGGACTTTGAATCGGTGTTGGATTGGAGTCGCCACTAAATCGTTTGTTGAGGTTGTTTAGATGCCTAAGTCACTAAGTGATTATGATACTAACCACCTAGGTTGTTGTTGGTCTTGAAACCGAGATTTGAGTCCAAAGGTTCTGTTACGTATCTTGAAACTCGAATGCCAAAATACGCCCAAACTTGGTACCCGTCCCTAAGTCTAGGTCGTTTGTTTGCACATTTTAATTTGTCCAATTATTTCCCTTATCAAAGTTCGAATCAATGGTCCGGAGAGAGATTCAATAATTCGTACCGCGACCCTAGCATGCCACTAACCTCCTATTCTAAGTGCGAAAAGTAAAGATTTTCACTATATTCGGGATTACATACATACATCCATCATCATCTCTCTATCTCACACCCACCCAACTACATTGAATTTTCCCTTCCCACATATAATCAAAGTAATACACATCGATGAGAATTCCTCAACAATTATATACCGATCGAATCAATCAAAACAAGTTTTTTCAAAAAAATGAGAAAGTTAAACGTACGAAAAATTGGATAATGACGTAAAAATTGGGTTAAATCGTTCAGAACCTTAAAAGATTTTTTAAAAAAAATTGCAGCTTTAAAAGACTTGAAAGTATCCCGAGGACTGATTTGAAGCATTCCACGACGTTCTGGGGCCATATAAAATTTTCTGGACTGATTTGAAACCTCAGGGACTAATCTGTAAATTCGTTGAAGTTTTAGGTTGACCTGGAAAGTTTGGTAAAAATTTGTGGCTGATTTGTAAAACTTTGAAAGTTCAAGGGTTGCTCCCTAGAGCCTACCAACACTTAGGACTGTTCTAAAGAAAACAAAATTTCAGGGACAGATCTAAAAAGTCGGAATGGATGTTGGACTGATTTTTTTAAAGATGATAAAAGACTTTGATTTGATCCGAAACGATCTGAAATTTCCAAGGACCGACCCTAGACCTTAACAACACCTAAGATCATTCTAAATGACACAAAATACATTAGAAACAAACCTAAAAATTTTCGGAATAAATCTGAGCTGATAAAAAAACCAAAAATGATCCCAAATCGAGCCGAAATGATTCAAAATTTTTAAAAAATGATCCCTAAACCTTGGGAAATATTTAGATCCACTTGGAAACGCATTTTTTGACCCCAAAGCTGACCTAAAAGTTTCGAAAAAGTGGTCGGGTTTGTAAACAAAATTTTGAAACTCGACTTTGAACGATCCTTTTCATCATTACGATTTTTGCACAACCCATTTTTAGTGATTCCCCGATTTTCTTATATGAAAAAAAAAATATTTTTCTTGATTTTTATTTTTTTCAATTTTTTATATTTCCTAAAAAAGATGAGCAATATATATTCATTCTAAGAGTCCTAGCCAACAAGTTTTCATTTTTTTCAAGGATCCTTTTCCGTGTTTTTCACAAAAACATGAATCCTAATTTTTTATTTTCTCATTTTTGTATTTTCTATTTTTTGTAAAACCTTTTTGAAAAGGGGAAAAGAAGATAAAAGAAAACAAAAGAAATTATTTACAAGGATGAGACCTAAATCCTGATCAAGAAGTTATACCTACAACCGACGATGATGACGATGTCGAGGAATGAACAAGATTTTGGCTTTGTTGATGTCGAACCCGAGCCCCTTCGGGATTTGAGGAAGACTCGTCAATTCACACGGACTCGGGCTCAGTCTTGATGATTTGCACGGGCTTGGCTCGGATCGATGAAGAACTCCAAGTTGGTGTCGGAATTGGGCTCGGGTCGGCGGCGGATCCGAATTTGGAACAGGATGAAGATTCTTGAATCTTTTTTTTTTGCTCAACACATGAGTTTAAGAGTGGATATTCAAGAGAGAGTTCAATGTGTATTTTGATGTATTCAAGATGTGTGTCTTTTGCAAATGAATGGCACATGTATTTGTAGAGGAAATGCTGTGGGGGCTGAATTGAAACACACCAGAAACTTCAGGGGCTGAAATGGAGAAGCAGAAAATAAAGGAAAATGAAAAAAAAAAAGGAAAAGAAATGAGATACACAGCATCAGAGAATTGTGGGCAATGATGGGTGGTGACGATGTAGGGCTGATGGAGGTGGTACGGCCGGGACGGGAGAGGTCCGGGTAAGTCAACAGAGGCGGCCGGAGCAGGTCGGCGACGTACGAACGTCAAAATCACGGTGTTGTGCACGGCAATCGGCTCGGTGATCTCAGGCGGCGGCCGTAAGAAGAGAGAGAGAGAGCTCGAGGTAGTGTGAACTCGATCGAGAATGTCAGCAAGGGCGGCTCATCGATGGCTGACAACGGCAGATGTCCGAGGAGGCAAGTATAGCACCGGAACAGATGATTTTGGCACTGAAAGGTGGAGAGAGAATGAATGGAAGTGACTGGAGAGGGAGACAGATAGGATCGGGAATGGACGGGGATGGATTCGGGGTGGAGTCGGGAGCTCGACGGGGTCGCCAGTGTGGCCGGCAGTGGCCGAGAATGGCTGGCCGTGGTTGATTGTGGATGCCCGTGACCTCTCTGTTTGAATGTAGGGGAAGATGACAACACTGTTCATGCAATTCGACAAAAAACTTTTTTTTCATATTTCAATTTGCAAATTGTTTCCTCATTGCTTCATATGAAATAAAATAAAACAAAATGAAAAACATTAATTTTGAAATAGAATTTAAATATGTGACACTAATAGGAATGAAACGAGATTTGACCGGGTCAAAATGGGGTATCTACAGAGAGCTTCTGTTAAAAACAAAATTTCGAGAGTCAAATACCTTTTTTTAATAATTATCACGATCGAATATAATAAACAATACGTTTGAATTTTTATATACAATTTAATATATGACCATCCGATTAGAAAATATTCACCCATTGAATTTTTAAATATCAAATGACAGTGGTGATACACTCTTTAAAAATATCGTCTTTTACTTATTCAGATAAAAGTAAAGAGAGTCAGACAACGTCGGAGCTGAAAATGTCGATGTTGCAATTCCACGATCATTGTTAAACATGTCTCTAAATGTTCTACATATGTCCCTCTAGCATTAGACTAGGAGTGTGCACGGGTATCCGATAGGGTAAGTTCCGCGTAAATTCTAATAGGAACATAGTAGGTTCCCAGTAGAAAAAATGACGAATCGGTTAAAACAAATTTCGATTATGATTCCATTAAATGTGTGCTCGGGTACTTATGCACACCCCTATATCAGACAAACTGTGAGAGGATGCACTAAAAGGGGTTGATGCTTGAATGAAGTATAAACAACATGGGAAACCCATTTCCATCCTTTGCTATGTACAGCAAAATTCTAAGGTGAGCTAAGTTTATAAATGACATAATGAATTTAGCCCATTAATATTTGACACATAAGCAAATATGTCAAGTCGTGTATAAAAAATGAATTATTATTAATGAACAGAAAAAGAATGTGTTACATATTCATTGGTAAAGTTCATGGATAAATGATGTGACGAGCTAAATTCATATAAGAACCTCTCCTATATATAATATGTGGAATGATGTGAGGATTTCAAGGGGTTTGGCTTGGTGGTAACTCAGGAAGAGAGGTATTCTTACCATCACAAGTTCAAACCTCACAGGGACAGTTAACATCTCTAGGTTTACCCTACCTGTGCGTTTATTGGCATGCATCTAGCGTCGTGAGGATTAGTCGGACAAAACCCGGATACCCCGTGTAAGGAGTTTTTCACCTGCTGCTGCTTGTCGGGTCCTCGTGTGTAACAGTATGCTAAAATTGCACACACTTTGCCATATACACAGCTACCACTAATCCAGAAATCAAGAATGCCCTGCATGAAGCCTCAGCAACATACAAATTTGAGGCTGTAAATCGGAGGAGGTACTTACCATTTGAACCGAAACAAATTGCTACCACAGGCACAGGCAGGAACTGACTTAGATAAGAGAATTGGCTGCACTGGAGAGCCAACCCACAAGCATTTTCTTTTCTTCTGCGCATTTTCTTTTTCAGCACTCATTTTCCGCTATTCAAAGTTCCAGCAAATCTCGACTAAATCAGGTTTGACATAGGACAGCTAGTGGTCTCAAAGAATTCATATTAGATGCCAAGACTTGTGAGGACCAAATCAGTGCATTAATCATCCATTCTCAGATGATGGTTGTCATCCAAGCTCTGGACGGGCTGAGTTCGAGTTGTAGTTCCCTTGTGTATGTATTGAAGGTTACGAGGGGTTAGGAAGGAGTGAGATATTAAGGATTATTAGTCTGTCTCTGGAAGCATGTAAAAAAATGATGACCCACAATAACGTAACTCTCTATATAACCACATATCCTTCAATCTAAACAAGTTGTTGTCCAGTCAGTTCAACCTGACATGAACCAAATGACCCGAATTGTTCAGCCCTTTATGTTGCAAACTAGGCCCACTTGAATACACAAAGGAACTGAACCTGACTGAGCTGAAATATTTTGGTGTCCACTTGAACATACAAAGGAAAAGGATTGAATAAAAGGAAAATTCCAATTGCTTGAATTAATCAATGACAAAGACAAGACTTAAAAGCAATTTCATCCTATACTCTTTCATGCCTCCAGTGGCATTAAGATTCAGAAAGAGGAAGATTTTCCCGGTTTTTATTCCTCATTTTGTCAAAACTAGCATTCAGCCACAGAGAAGTACAGAGCAACGCTTTACGGACAGAGAAAGCAAGCTTACACCGATGAAATAAATTACTCCTTGCTTAGAACTTTGGGAACTTTGATATATGGCTCCTCATAGCTCGGTACAGCTGAAATCATGGCTTCCCTACATGCAGAAAAAGAAAAGCTCAGAGCTTATTCCCACAGACATTCCGTCGGAGGCAATGCTAAGCAAATAGGAACATAAAGAACATCAACTTAAGTGCTTGATTCACCTGTTCTCAAAAGTCTTCGGGATGTCCTCACGCAGATTGTCACCTTCCATATCTATTCAGGTTCAGCAGGTAATTTTAGTGAGTGAAGAGTAAGGATTTTCAGTTAAAGAGTGACAGATGCAATAAATTTATGGCAAGCCACAGCAGAAGCATTATCCTATGTGAAGAATAGAGACATACCTGCTCTTAAGGCTGGCTCAACACTCTGAAGCTCAACATCTTGTAGTTGTCCGAACCTGCCATCAGCAAACAGTGAAGAACCCTCAGGGAAAACATATTCTCTCATCTAATAAAACCAATGCCTCCAGCATGCAGGCCTTGCCACCACTTGAAGGGGAAAAGGAAGGCCTTAATGACCATTATTCCAGTCAAAAAGATCTACAGATCCAGGCATTATAAAGGCAACAAAAATATCAAGTGTCAATGAAATGTAGAGGAAGGGGGCATACCAATCAATCACTTGCTGAATTTTGGGAGTGAACTCCTCAACCTGAAAATGAAGATAGAACTTCCTTACATAAATGCTGAGCAACTCACGCTACTTTCACACATCCAAACCAATTATGGACTTAACACACGTGTACCTCAATGGGAGTGAGAGAGATACGAGCAGTTTCAGCCAATTGTGCCACATCTGGAGTCTGAAGAGAGGACCCATTAGCGCCAGCTGAGTAGTTTCGAATTACCCTTCTGCTTTTGGGGCAGGCAACAATTTTCAAGAAGCTATTATTGAAGCTGAATATGCAACGGTTCATAGAAATCACTCCTTCAAGCAGAACCAGAGCTCTGCTTCCCATTGTGCCCTATCCAAAAAAGGTACCTGCCAAGTGCTACAAGTTAAATTAGGCTTGAATGGCTTATGGCTTGCTCTTTTATTTTGAGTCACAGGGAAAATTTTACAAAGAAAAGAGTTCTCTTTAAAACTGATAAGTGCACTTCATAGCACCACTTAAACTCAGTTGTCACTAATTAAAAATTTGCTATCATGAGACCTACATGAATATTCTCCCATGTCTATATTTTCATTCGAACATTACATGTTCATATCAGTTCTTCTTCCTTATTTTCACCCTAAAGACAAACTTCAGATGACAAAGTCCAATCACCAGGTATCCCATATGAATCGGCAGCAAAGAGTTTCCCAAGCTATGAATTGACAACGATGCTGCACCCTATGCACTTCATGACAAAACCCCAGTAATACTCTAAGCTCCCTACAAACTATTCAACAAATTGATTTCGTAACGCACAGTGAAAAGTCATGCAGCATCAGCAAGAGATGGAATTTCATCCTGTAAATAAAGCTGATTTTAAATCACAATACTCTTCAACTGTTCATCAGCCCCTACAGGGACTTGCTCATCCCATTATTCGCAGTAGCTTGTATTAAACATCACCTCCGTTAACCCCCACAGTGACCTCTTTTCAATCCGAATGTAAATGGACATAAAACGCTCGCCTTGTTCAGGAAACTAAATTTTCAAAGTTAAGTATACGAAGCAAATTCTGTTTCTCCTACACTGCAAAATATAATCAATGAGAAGTCAATCTCCAAGCCGCATTATTAAAATGAGCAATTTGCCGCATTTTATCAAACAGGTGGTGTGCTTCCCAAGGGTATCCACCTCGAACCACGTAACCACCAGTTCCATTAGGACTAAGCGGAAGCTTCTGCCTTCTACGGAAGAATGCAATATCGCCATGGAAACAGCATCTCATCAAGCACTGAGTTCATGTGTCTGCCTCCAACCGAGGAGAAGAACCAAACAGAGATACCGAAAGGGAAGGCGGGGGGAGGAGATGGGATTACCAACTGAAGTGCGAAGCTCCTTGATCGAGCGAAAATGGAGAAACAGCTGAGAAGCGAGAGATGAAGCTCCCTTCACTGGGGGTGGCGCAGTGGAGCCATCCAATCCACATGAGATAAGGGGGAAAACCCACCAACGACACAAAATGCTTAACTAATATTATATTAATAATTTAAGGATTATTTGTCTAAAAAATATAAACTATTAAAAAATTTTCTAATCTAATATAAATTATTTTTTACCTATAAAATCACGAACTATACTCAATTTTTTCTAATATACCACACCATTAATTTTGACCATTAATTGCTGATATTACCCTTAATTTTATTAACTGTGCAAATGAAATATGATATGACATCACACGTGACATCTATCCAATCATAAAAAATCATAAACAATTGTCAGATTTCCTATTTAATCACGAACCATCATTGACTTCCCTATTCTATGATAAATTATTGTCGAATTCCCTACTCTATTATAAACTATTATCAGATCGTCTATTTTTCCACGAACTATTATCATATTCCATATTTTATCACAAACAATTATTGAGTTTTTTATTCTACCACAAATTATTTTTACCAAAAAATTCATAAATTGTGTCTCATTTCCCTTATTTACTACGGTATCAATTAAATGAGAGAAATTATTATTTTTTTATATCTTACTCTCAATGTTGTTTGAGGTGCTTTAATTCATATTAGAGTCTTACACATTACCCTATTATTTTATATTTTCTTTTTGAAATAACATTAATAGGACATAAAAATAATTTATATGCTATATTGTATCATGCATTCTTCAAAAGAACATCAAGTATGTGTCTGCATCTTACAATACGAGGACACCAAATAAGTTATAAAAATTTGTTGATCATTTGTAAATACACATCAAATTTTTTTATGGCTCGAACTTACATTAGTCGGGGTCATTGGGTTTTCGCATACCAGGTATTATTATACACCGAAAAATATCCCATAATTTATGTCTTCTAAGATCACTTGAAAAGCCCCTGTTAAAAGTGAGAATTCAAAAATTTAAGTCTAATTATGTCATTTGCTATTTTTTACGTGATATCTTGGTGATCCATAAACATATTTGTAGAATGAGCTACAATTTGATACAGCAAACTTTATATTGTAGATTATAGTGGATGGTTATAAAAATTTATTTTCATTAATACTTAAAAATATGGTTGTTAAAATTCTTCATGTCAAATCTTGAATTTCAAGTAATTTTACAATGGTTTTAATCGATATTTATCTAATTTTATAACTATTTTTTCCATATAATATTGGTATGATAAAAAAAGACTATATTTACCATGCGCTAACATTTCACCTAATCTATCTAGAGCCAAATATTCTATTGGTACTAGTGTCCGAAGAAACAGAAGAGAAAGATGAAGAAGAGGAGGATGAAGAAGAAACAATCTAGGAATCCCAAAAAAATAATAATAGATAACTCAATAATAATTTGTGGTAAAATAAGAAATTCGACAATAGTTCATGGTAAAATAGGGAATTCGAAGATAGTTCGTGATAAAATAGGGAATTTGACTATAGTTCGCAATAAAATAAGGAATTCAACAGTAGATGGACGTCACATGTGATCCCATATTAGACTCCATTTGTACAATCGATAAAATTAATGGTACATGTCAGTAATTAATAATAAAAAATAACAGCGTGGTAGATCAAGGAAAACGGAACATAGTTTGTATTTTTCTGGGCAAATAAAGTAATTCATGATAAATTGAGGAATTCTTTAATAGTTCTTGATATTTTAGACAAATAACTAATAATTTAATATAGTATAAAATTTTTAAAATATTACGTAATAGTATAAAATTTTTAAAATATTACGTAATAGTATAAAATTTTTAAAAAATTAATAGTAATAATACAAATCATTAATTATCAATTATAATTATCAATAACTACTAGATAGCTCACACGTGAGAATAAGAAGAGTCAATGTTACTAAAAATTTGGCTAATATTGCAATAAAATTCTTAAATAATCATGTTTTATCATGCAATGTGAAAAATATCAATCAAATTTTAATAATTGAGTAAATAAGTATTAATTATTTGAACAATCGACTCTACAACCCTCCCCTCCATTATCCTCGATAACACTCTTAACTCATTAATCCAAACAACCTTTGAAATGTGGGTCATCCATGGTGGGTTTCATCATTGGCAGGAGTATCTTGGTCTATCCTTTCGATTCATCTACATCTTTCACAATTTGTCTCGATAGTACTTTTCTAATTTTATTAATCTTGTAAATTTTATCTGGAAATTTTTATATAATTTTTAAAAATTTTAAAATTATTTCTAGAGTTTTATGAATTTTTTAAGTCTTTCCAAATTTTGGAAAATATTTTTTTAGAATTTTTATGAAATTTTCATAATTTTTTAAATTTTCCAAAATTTTTAATAATTTTCAAAATTCAAGTATCATGTCAGCAAAATCACCATGTGATTAACAATTGTATGTATTGTTATGTGCCTTATAATGTCTAATAGGATGTTAGGTATGCAAAATTAACAGCATTCACTGATGGGTGACAAATGGAAAAAACAGAGCAAATAATGTAATTTTCTAAACTAAAAAATAAGTGATAATATAACAATATAAAAAAACATATTTTTAAGATAATATTTTTATAAACTAAAAGAGAGTTACAAGATTGTCCTGGTCACACGTGTCCGAACCTTTTTTTCTAACCTATATATTGGCTCGTTGGTTGCTTTGTAACACTATCAAGTCGCTGGTTTGTGCACACGTGATTTACGGGTTATTACATGTGTCTCGAGGAGGAGATGTCACAACTACCGCTAGTTGGGCCCGGAAGGTGCTCAGATGCCTCAGTTATAAAAAAGAAAAAGTCGAAGGTTTGTGGTTCGAACCATCTCACCTCACTTTTTCACTTTTTTATTTTTGTCTTGGGAGAACACAATAACAGCCAGCCATTTATCTTTTAATTCGAGAAAATGGAATGGTAATTTTTAATTTTGTGTTTGATTTAATATATATTATTTAAAACAAATAAATATAATCAATAAATAAATGTTATCATTTATCTAAAAATATATAAATATAATTAATATATAATTTATAGAGAAAGATATTATTTCATTCAGAATTTTCATGGGTATAGTCAGAGAATAATATTCCATCATTTAAGAAATTAAGTTCTCATTTAAGAGAAAATGAATAAAATTATTTGTTAACAAATACCTGAAAAAGGGAATCAGTCTCTTTGAGTCCTTTTCCTGTGTTAGCGTCATACAGAACAAATGATCTGCTAGTGCCCCATAAAATAAAAGTAAAGGACATTTCGTACACCCGAGTGGGCTGGCTACTTTTTTCAGTGTGCGGTTAAAGAGTTGTCAGCTAGACCATGATTGGACGGTTTTGTTGGGTTGGTTTGGTTAAAGTATTGTCATTAAATTAAATTAAATAAAAAGTTATTATCTATATTTTTAATATACTAAAACTCAGTAACAAGCCCTTCCCACAAGCGTCCACGTGGCAGCTTGCCTGAATTTCTATTTTCTTCTTAATTTTTAATTTCTCTCTAGCGTGTTCTGCCTCCTCATCTTCCATTATGAAAGACGGTTCACCAGGCCTTCTACGTGGCTGGTTTGAGGCCACTCCTTTTTTTTTTCAATTTATTTATTTCTATTTTCTGTTAATCGAAGCTTCTACTGTCCGCCTCTCCCTCCTTCCTTTTGTTCATTCTTCTCGACCCGTCTTCACCTTCATTCCCTCCTTGACCTAAATAGTAGTGATGATTTCCTCATTGAACTTGGCCGCATGTTCTGTGTTCGTCTTCTCTGGCCCGAGCCCTAGCCCGTTCCAGTCGAGCATGAGTTTTCTCTTTTCTGTTGCTTCTGCCGTTTCGGGTTTCCTTTTGCTTCTGCTTACCTATTCGCTTTTGTGATCTTGCATACGGTGCTGATCTGTCTCTCTTTTGTGTTAATCGATCGTAGAGGGAGGGGAATTTGGTCTTCAGTTCTGTGCACTGGTATGATCGGAGGCGGTCTATTCTGTGGATGGTAGGATTGTTCTGGTCGGTCGAACCCTAGCGTGTGTGAACTTAGCCAGGTTTCCTCTGTTCCTCTTTCTCTTTTACCATTTTTTTATTTTACTATCAAGGTTCCTTCTCTTTCTGCTGACCTGTATTGGTGTCTGTCACTGCGTGGTGTAAATGTGCAGGATGTTTATTTTTGCTTTATGGATAGCCGGTGTTTCCGTTCCTTGATCGAAAATCGCCCAGAAATTTCAAGCTTTTCGACATGTTTTCTACATGGGGATTTGGAGCTGGAGAGAGACAACCTAGGTTTGCTTTCTGTGAAAGAGGAGAATATTGATATCATTGTTGGATTCTTGCTATACTAGACCTATTGGACAAATGATCTTTTCTACTGAGAATTTCTGCACTATCTGTTTTACTTTACTAAATTTCAGTTCTTCCACTGCTCTATTCTAAATCTTCTTTTCAAATCTTGAATTTCATCTGTTTCTTGCTACGGGAGTGCGTAGTGGGATGGGAGAACCAATGGATTTCTCTTCTTAATCTTGAAAGTTGGGAAAAGCTTCGCAGGTCATGTAAGCCTTCCTCTTCAAATTTTATATGTATAGATGAATCCTGAATGAATGGGTTGTTGTTGCTACCTTCTTCCTTTTGATTTTCATGTCATGCTTTTCCCTTTTGGTTGCAACCCTATGTACCTTTGTGTCACACTGGACAGGTCAGCTGCATGTGTTGTCCTACCGTTTTGACATTTGTTGCCCGGTTCATTGGTCTTTATGGTTCGACTATTTATGTTAGGCATGGTGTCAGGTGTTCTAGGAGAGCATTGCTCACGGGATGTTTTGTGCTGGAAGGTGGGGTATAGGTTATATGTAGTGACTATTCTTCTGGGGCATTGAATCTCTTCCTCCTCTAGCTTCAATTGTAGACGAGGTGATTTGTTCTCTGTTGAGTTCTGTAGGAATGTTTTTCTCCCTTTTCTGTTTATCGTTCTTTTCAGGAGATTGGTGAAAAGCATGCTAATTAACTATTGTTACTCTATCTGCTGCATTTGGGAAAATAGTTCATCTTTTCTAATAACATTTTCTATGAGCAAGTTTGCTTTTGTTGATTTCTAATTCTCCTATTCTTCACAGGTTTTCGTGTGCAATACAAATAATGTCAACACTCTTTATCGCAGAGGTCAAGCTTTAATAGAGTCTCAACTCCTACGTCTTAGTCTTCTCATTTAACCATAAAATTTCTTATAATTGCAATTATACTTAACTAATAATTGCCCTCTTTATTTATAATGTTTTGATCAATTCCAGAGTCCACGGAACTGACATTCTCTCACCCATTACAACTATTTATTGTAAGTTTCATCAACAGCTTTGAAATCCCGTATGCTGATTGTTTAAACTTTCGTATGAACAATAACTTAATTGTTATATTGTACTTAATTTGTTACACCATCCTACTTAGTAGTACTTCCATAGATATGTAAAAGTACATGTACATCATTAACTGCAATGTCAGTTTCATGTATTTAATTTATTGTTAATATCATTTATATTGTGTTTTGAACATAAACAAAATTTAGAGAATTTGAGACTGGATTTAGATGGCTTCTTATACGTTGATGCCCAATGATATTGGTTCATTAATTTATTTGTTTTGCTGAAGGACAAAGGTCTGTTGATGTTACATACTTTGAATACTCTACTTGAGATATATTGTGAAATGGTGTCAAATTGAGATTCTTTTTTAGCTTAAAAAAGTGGGTTGCTTATTCCATCTGTCATAGCATATGTGATTCTTTAATTCATCAGAATCTTCAATTTGATTCAGCCATCGTACGTACAATACATTGCTTGGCATATAGAATTTACATGCACTTAGGAACGTTGATTGATTAAAAGAGGTGGATTGTTCTTTTTCTTTTTTGCATTCTCCTGTTGGGCCTTCCTTCTCTTTCTTTTCCTGTAATTGATACAAATGTAAGTTTGAAAAGTGTGTAGCTTAGCTAAAAATAGGTAAATACAGTCTATGTTCAATTAATGATCTCCACCTCACTTTGGTCCTCATGCAAAAAAAATATCTTCAAGAAGAGAAACTATTAATTGCCCATGTTACCTGTATCGCTATTAAAGATCGGTGACTTAATGTCCACGTAAAAGACAGTTGACGCAAAAGAACAGATTCTCGAAGGTATGTTGCGATGCATCTAACCTTTCTTGGACTTCTTCTGTAATTCATAGCTAGCAACCACTGTTGAGTCCTTTTATATTTAATAGTCAACCACTATTAAAGATCGGTGACTTAATGTCCACGTAAAAGACAGTTGACGCAAAAGAACAGATTCTCGAAGGTATGTTGCGATGCATCTAACCTTTCTTTGGACTTCTTCTGTAATTCATAGCTAGCAATCACTGTTGAGTCCTTTTATATTGAGTAGTCATAAAATAAATAATTCATCAACTTCTTCGCATTTGCTGCACTTAATTGTCATTAATAATGAATAAACTGTAAATTTGAGATGAAGGCAATGGAAAACATGCATCAGGATAACTGAACCCCCATCTACTCTATATGCTCACTACCTTTGCACCAAGGATAGCTTTTGCCTTTTGACACATCAATTTGAAAAAAAATGTAGTTTTAACATTTCAGATAATTGCTTGCTGTAAAATCTCTTCTTTGGCAGTCACCATATCCTTCATCAAATCAAGTTCAGACGACAAGGCCTTCAAAACATTATTCACCAGAAAAGCACCTTCTTTTGGATTTAAGAAAGGTATGTTTGGGCCTATGATGGTAGGATACGAATTTCTTATTAAAATTACCTTAAGCTACTTTATTGACACATTGTTTCTATAGCAGTCTTGATATTCATGGATTGTGCAATGCATCATTCTGTTAGGACTTGACTCCATCCATTCTATGATATTCCTCACCATGATAGTGGAAAACTGCATGAACTCCATATCCTTCTATTGGTGTTGCAGTTAGGCAGTTGATTATCTGTGCTCTTTGAACCTTTTTTATTTGCTTAGTTATTTCTAGATTCAATATCTTTCTATCACTATTGCTGTTAATGAACGGATTATTTATCCTCTTTGAACTCTTATTTTAGTGCACCAGTTATGTATCCTGTTGCACTTACAACATATTAACTAATGAGTGCAATGAATTCTTTTCATTTTATCACCAACGCATTTGTTATTTTGATAGTTATACTTGAAAGATTTAGTTTTAGCATTTTAGAGAAATGCTTGTGGTAGCTATTCCCTCCTACCAAAGATGCTCTATTTCCTAATAAACCCATGTTGGATCTAGCAGGTTTGGCAGCTGCTCTCGCTTTCATTGTTACAATAATGCATTCTTCGTAACATATAGGAATATGATTATGGTTATTTTTTTTAATTATTATTATTATATATTTATTATAGCTATTTATGAGGAAAAAAGGCCACATTATTTGTTCAATCCATTTATTGTATGTTCATTATCACTGCATTCATTTAGGATATATCTATATATAGAATTTGAATCTTGCCAGTTTAAATCAATGGTCTTCCTCTATTTTTAGCAGTATTTTTCCTAATCAATTTGTCTTCGATCCAATAGGTTTGGCAAGTGCTCTGGCATTCATATTTTATTTGAAGAAGTTCTGGATGTTGAAACACAATACTTTTTGTATCTACATTAATCACTTATCTAGAATATGCATTGACTGTAATGTTATTTTAGGTTGTGCTACTATTTTTATATCCAGAAAGTCAAGATATAAAAAACCAATATCGTCTGCTTGCAATAGGAAAAATGCCTGTATTTTTTTATATATGACAACGCATATTTGTCTATCCTCAACATATATTTTACAG
Source organism: Lagerstroemia speciosa (assembly GCA_037672795.1). Classification (NCBI taxonomy): domain Eukaryota; kingdom Viridiplantae; phylum Streptophyta; class Magnoliopsida; order Myrtales; family Lythraceae; genus Lagerstroemia; species Lagerstroemia speciosa. The sequence goes on from CM075292.1 coordinate 2,458,503, forward strand.
TAATTTCTTTTCATTGCATCGCTAGACTTGCTCTCCCTGCAATAACTCACCGATCAAATATAATTGTTCTTACAGAGATATTTTAATCAGATATAAACATACTTGCAAAAGTATTTCAATTTATTAACTATCAATTTCCCGCAGCGAAGCGCGGGTGGGCATCTACACTAGTTTTATAGAAAAAGTGAATTGTAAAATAAAATTATTATATTTGATAAATATTAAAATTATTGTAAAAAGTAAATAAAATATAATATTATGAAGATTTATTTATGTCTTCCTACTATTGATATATGTGGAGGAAAGGGAGAATGTGATTTTTTTAAAATAATTTTAAAGGAGTAGCGGTCATGGGCCCTACCATTACGGCATGTAAACTCAAAATTCACACCTCTAACTCAGTATTTACTTTGCCGGGAAAGAGAGGAGGCCCGGGAAAGATTTGAAGGCCCGGTAAAGTTAAATTACGCCACCAATTACAACCAAATATCCTAAAAGACGATGTAAAGGACACCCAACCAAACACCACCTAAGTATTTCTTATCCAAAACAATCAGATTATTCGATGGCGGACACCCTGCAAGGACAGATGTATAAGAAGTCACTTTTTCGACAGTTTAATTTAAATTTGCCCCCCTTATTTCAATGTCATCTCAAATTGCTCCCTGCAATTGAGATTTGTTCAATTTATCCTCCGGAACTTGTTAAAGACCCTCTCAATTCACCATATTTGCGAAAACCGTTGGTATGACCGATGGATTTTTTGTCATGTAAATCTACTGTCCATGCTCGAAAGTAAGGAAAATGAGAGGTTAAATATTAAGCGAAAATTAGATGGCAGCAGTGGCGACTTAATCTTAATATACTTAATTACGAAGGTAACTTTGAAATTAAGTGTTTAATTAAAGAAGCATTTGATGAGATAAATGAATTTTTATTTGGTACAGGGAAAAATATAAAGACTAATAATTCCAAAGGAGTTGGTTTGGGGGTAACTTGGAGGGGGCCATGGAAATAGAGTTCTGCGCCTTGTCCTTCTAGCATTTGAGTACCTCATACAAGATGGACTGTGATTGGTAGTGTCCGGCTGTGAAGTAAAGCCTGATGTTGACAATGGCTACAGCCCTATCTATATTAATCAATAACGATGCATCAGATGGCAGACGGAGAACCTGACAGCATTCTAGATCTCAACTCTTAGCAGTCATGTCATAGATCAAGACACTCTAAAAGTTGCTATTCTAGGCGCTTCCAGAGCTCTTATACAACACGTTTTCAGCCATTGAGAGATCCATAAGGTGAAGAAGAGAATAGGAGAGGACCTTGTTCTCGGAGAGGAAATTATCGCGTGTCGTGCAAGTAATGGCAAGAATTTGGTTTAATTCCTTTATCATCATTTGATGATCACATCTTTTAGATCTACCTGTACGAACTGTAAATGAACTGATCTATCGTGTGTGTTTAAAAGATGCTTATCTAGCACATGTTTTTTTTTGGGAAAAGTTCTGCCATCGCTGCATATAAAAAATATATTAATATATTAAAATTTTATGACCCCTTAGTGGACCATCCAAGTGTGAGTTTTAGCTAATTTGCATTTGTGAATATCAGGTTGGGTAGTAAATTTAACCTTTGAAAGTTTAAGGACTGAAGCTTAAAATTACCCATAGTTTGGGGAGTGAAAGGAACACTTTCCCTCGGAGTCGCCCCCCCCCCTTTTTTTTAATTGAATTTCCCTTTCTTTTTTATTCTTAGTCCTATCCGAACTGGTCCAGAAAAGAGCAACCTTTTCGTCTCATCTCTCCACGTTTCCAGATGAAGCTGATCTTCTGAGGAAACCCCTAATGTGATGCGAGTTAAAGCAGACTAGAGGACCAGAGCAAAGCAAAATTCCCACTTTTCACCTTCCCTCCTTTTATCTTACTGAATAGAATATGTTCTCCTCCTCTTCCATGGTCCCTCCATCTTCCAATTTCGCAGCTTTCTACTGGTAGAAATCGCACCTTGTTCGAGGCAGAAGAAGCATTTTTCATCGCCTGGTTCAGCTCGAATTGCGCTTCTGCATGTGGGTTTTGATTCTGAACTTCTGGGGTGATGAATTTGGTCTGGAATTCGGAGGATTCAAGGTGATTTACTGCAGAAGCTCTTCTAGTACCAAGGAAATCTGAAACTTGTCACCCTTTGTCTGTTCAAATGGCCTAGTGCATTTCACTTTCTGGCGTGATGGGGTGTTAGATTACTGTTTCATGGGGTATTTCTATGGGTTATATTTGAATGGAATCTTTTTCGTATCGAGCTGGGTTGTGAAGTGGTGGGGTTTGAGACGATGAAGAGAGGAAAAGAACACGGTGATCAGATCACTTCAATGGGTCCTATGTTCCCGAGGTTACATGTTAATGATGCTTCCGGTAAAGGTGGGCCAAGGGCGCCTCCGAGGAACAAGATGGCCTTATATGAGCAGCTCAGCATCCCTACTCAGAGGTTCAATCATCGGTCGATGCCTCTGAGCCACAATAGAATTAGTAATTTGGTTCCCCCTGCATCTTCGAGCCAGGTGATGATCTATCTGTGACCGGGTTGTCTAATTCATGTTAATTTGCATCTGTTTGAGTGTGTTTTGGTTCATGTCTTTTCATTGTGGATGGCAATCCCCATGGCATGTGAGAAGGTTCTAATTTGAAAATTTTGTTGACGTGTACGATGGAAGCTTTCTTTTTCGGCCTGTTGAGTCAATGCTGAGTTTAATGCACTTATGCCATGTGTTAGTATTCTGAGACGTCTTGTTAATCCTTGGTATATGGGACTCTCCAATCACTAATGATCGACTTGTTCAGAGCCTGACCCTGGGTATGGGATCGAGGGAGTGGCCCAGCATAAGTGGCCAGGGAGAGTGGGCTATTAACTGGCCACCTGACAATGAAATGTCTGAGTTTTGCTCTTCAAATCAGAAAATTTTCGGAAAATGAATAAAATGAGGGCATAGAATTTGGTGTTGGTTGAGTAACTAATTCGGTGACTTGTCAAATTCAGGGGATTTAAAGTGATGGGGAAGTGTGGAAATACTGAGGATGAGGTTGAAACTAGAAAGTTTTATGTAACAAATAAATCCTATAAGGTACTCGAGGGGTTTTTGTGAACCTGCAAGTCTATTTGGAGTCTTACATAGTCTGCTCTAGGGTCATTTACCTATTTGCGCTTGGTAATTATGGGACATGCTAAAAATTGCTTCTTTGCCGGTGAGTTTGTTTTTTCGTGAAATAGTGTCTTGTTTGTCTGAAAATTTTTGGTTGCAGGGGAGTGGATGTGAAAGGAACACTCTCTCCTCAATTCGCCTGCCTCCTGCTCCTGGTTATCTCTCCGAGAAGTTTAGTGTACATAAACCTGATGCAGCAAAAACCATTTCTTCAACCTTGCAAGTGAAAACAAGAAAGAGGGCTCAGGCCGAGGAAGACCGTACTGTACCAGTATATGTTCAGTTTAAGCATGGTCTCAGCAGAGGTCCAAGTGAAGCTAATAAAAGTAGTTTGGACCACTCGATGAAGGCTTTGAATGCTTCTAACAAAGATTCGATACAAGTTAAAGGTCTTTTCTGGGGATCCTTTCTCATATTTATGTGAATTCTTGGTAAATGAAGGAACAAGAGGAAAAAGCACAAAGTTGGCCGTGATGGCAAAATATAAGCCATTGTCCTAATAAGCATAGTGAAATGTGTGCTTCTATCTAAAATAGAGACTATTGCAATATATGATATGATATTTTTTCCTGACTGTGAATTAGTTGTCTTTGACAGAATCTAAAAATCAAGAGGCTCACGATCAGCACACTGCTAATCCCGATAGATTACTGGATGAGCCTTTGCTGGATACAGGAAAAGGAATTGGTTCAATCCAGAGGAATGTTCAATGCATTGGAGGGGCCCCCAAAGTGCCTATTGATGGTAATAATGATGACTGTGAAATCTCTAGAGAGAGGACGCAGGGGCCGTTGCTTGTTGATGTTAGAGAAAGGGGCAATGATGTGTCTGAAGCTTCAATGATCTGTTCTGTGTCGGGAGTATATATCTCCCCTGATCATGTTGTTGGTCTAATAGGTCAAAAACAATTCTGGAAGGCAAGGACAGAACTTGTCAAGTAAGTTGCCTTGTCATCTTTTATACGAGAATGCAAAGAAAGGCATATAAAAATACTAGATTATTCTGTTGGTGTAGGTTTAGTAAGCATTGGTTGGTACTCGAAGAGGCATCATTTTCAAAATAAAAAGATAAATTAGAACTTTTTTTGCACTTATATCCGATAAAAGTGGAATGACACTTATATCCTCTTGACTTGGTGGAGAATTTGTGCTTGCAATCTTGAGTACAATTCATTTGAATTTCTCCCAACATGCACTTTTGGGTCTTTTCTATGCAAGCCTGACAATTTGGTGGACATTTTAATATTATTAAATGCTTTTTTTCCAACTGTCAATCCTTTCAACTGAGAATTCAGTTTCTTCTTAGGTGGTATCTCATTCTCTTTTTTTGGTTAACGTAATATTCTTTGAGCCCGTGCTCTTATGGAGGTTCTACCTCTTTCTTAATTTCATTCTCCGTCCCTTACTTGGTCAAGCTGTCTAGTTTGTGAGTTGCTCATGCCCCAGGGTGCCTTTATTGCACAACCATTTATGCTATCAGGGGTTGCCGGTAAAACTTTCAATATTGGACTTTTTGGCATCAAGACATATGCGGAACATTCCTAGTTAAGAGTACATTTTCTGAAAATTTCCACAAGGTTGTGAATAGATTTCTTGTTCATTGTGCTGCCAAATCAGGTCTCCGTGCATATCTGTCTTTCTTCCTTGAGGTGGTGCTGTTGACATTCCTTTTCTTTTTATATTTTAGCTTTCCTGATTTGTTTGGTCGCAGCTTTGATGGTTTGTCAACTGTCAAGTTATCTCTTGTTTGTCTCTTCTAGCTTAATCATGAACACCAAGACTTCAAGATTTATTCGAAGAACATGAACTTCTGCGAGTTTCCACTATTGTCCCTTTGGTTGTTCAATTTTAAAGATCTGAAATTGACTTTGCCAATTTTTTCTTTCTAATTTGGCTCTACTTGAACTTTTCAGTCAGCAACGAGTATTTGCTGTGCAAGTTTTCGAGCTGCACAGACTGATAAAGGTATGCAGCTTATTCATTTATCCAATTCTGCTGTTTCAATTAAAGATTACATCCTTGTGCTCTACATAGGTTCAGCGACTGATCGCTGGATCGCCTCATCTGCTGCTTGAAGACATCTCTCCCAAGGTTCTTCTACGGAACAAGCTTAACACAGAAATAGCAAAACCACCTGTACAAAATCCGGAGGGAAGAGAGGGTCTCGAGAAGCAGGCCCACAGGATCGAACAGTCAGCCGAAAATGGGGTCTCAAACACATCCTTCTCTTCCGTAAAAAGAAGCCACCGGTCTCTTGTGGGTAACACACATTCCATTCCACTGGCATCGGATACTTGCAAGATGGGCTTCTGGGCCTACCATCAACAACCGCCTCCCAAGCATCAGTGGCTGATTCCCGTGATGTCCCCCTCTGAAGGGCTCGTGTATAAGCCATACCTTGGCCCCGAGTGTATGGTGCCGTACGATAGCCAGGGAGCAGCACCTTTCATGAATAGCTTTGTGGGTACTGCTTACGGTGTTCCTGCACATTTTCCCACATACGGTGCCTCGATCACAGGTCCTGATTTCTCTGGCTCTTCCGTTGAGCAAATCCACCGGTTTCACCAATGGTCAGAGGAGGATCCTGATAGGAACCAGCAACACCAGAGCTCGTGCAATGATCCGAGACAGAAACCTGGCCCCCCTCCTCCACTGGAAAAGTTCCAGGAGAATGAGGTTCAGGGGAGCACAGGAAGCAGCCCGAGTGAGAGGCCTGTTGAAGGAGCGACCGGGGTGCTTCCGCTCTTCCCTATGGCACCACGGCCATCGAGTGGAGGATCCGAGCCTCCCGAGAATTCACAGCAGCCAGCACGGGTCATAAAGGTTATCCCTCATAACCGCAGATCCGCCACTGAATCTGCAGCTCGGATATTCCGGTCCATACAAGAGGAGCGAAAGCTGTACGAATGAATCTACAGGTTAGCTTGGCCATGTCCTTGCTCTTTCTCATTGGTTTCATCCTGATTTCCTTTTTACCGTAAATCTTTCCCCTGTTTATCCTTCTGTATAATGAATATATAATGGGATGCTCTGCAGCAATAGATCTGCCTTAACTTTATACTTAGTCTGTAGGTCTGGTAAGTTGATTGTAAATGCCGTTTACTATGTAGAGCTGGTTGATGATCGTATTGATGTGTCGTGTCTGGGTAATTGGTAACTTTTCTTGGTGCAAGGCACAATTGCAAGTGTACTACTTTTTACTGTGGAGGGGAAATTTTGGCTATTGTATCATAAGTTCAAGGTATAAAACCTCTGTTGATCTTTCTCTTGAGTCACATTTCCGTGCCATGTCTCTGAAACTACTTAAGACAACAATGTAATTCCTCCCAAATGCTCCCAAGGTTACCGTTTCGCGTCCCAAATCCTCGATCTGTACTTTCAGAAGCTTCAGGTAACAGCTTTAAAACTCTGTTTTAACTGCCATGTATGGGCTGCTCATTAGTTCGGCCTTTGTCTTTCTTCCCATTGCATGCCATGTAACGGGTTTTATTTCGACTCGAACTTGTGAGAACAGGATGCTGTCTGCTAACCTTGCTCATATACGATCTAGTTTCTGTGTCTTAATATAATGCCCCATCAAGGAAGGGACATGAGGGCATGAGTCAGACACAGGGAAGTGGTTCAGTCTGTTAGATGGTAGAGTGGAATCATTTTTGGGGCATTCAACCATTTTGCCAACTCTTCCAACCAAACTGAACCAAAAGAAACGGTTTGGTTTGATATCATAAGACCAAACGTGAACCGGTTCAGGGAAAAAAATGGATTTCTTTAAATCGGTTTGGTCTATTGGTTAAGCGGTTAATCAACTTTATTTTTTACAATAAAATAATTCGCTTCGGGTCGGTTCAGTTCGAATCGAACCAAACTGAAACATTCTTACCTATTAAATTCTTTAAAAATAAATTGTTCATTTGTTTCGATTGTGTTTTTATTATCAAGTATTATTATTCTGCTTTTGTTTAATATTACATTCAAAATAAGTTGGGTTGGTTCTCTTGCACATCCCTGCTCTCCTGTATCATCTTCCCGTGCGTGCTTGCATCACCTCTGGTTGTGATGGACCTGGAGACGTTGTGGTCAAGCTCAGTTCCAGGACTGCACTGGGGTCGATGATGCAGGAGAAGGCATCTTGTATTATTGATAGTACTGATATGGTGATACAAATTTATAAGATTATGCTATTTTTAAAATTTTTTTAAATAAAATCGAAAGATAAAAATAATCCTAACATTAAATGTGTCCTTTTTTTTTGTGAAAAAGTTGAATGTAAAGTTTTTGGAGAAAAATGAGTAAAATGACGTGGTTGTTTTATAGATTATGTTTTACCACGTGAACAACCATATTGGAAATTTATCTTAATCTCTTTAACACCTTTAACAGCAGACTATCTTGATGATGGTAAATTGCGAATGTTGGCGACAAACTTAATTTGAGAACTGATTTGATGGTCATATGCAAATTCGAGGACCATTTTGATGAGGCTCTACCACGTGAACTACCACGTCAGAATTCCATCACGATCTTTTTAACAACGTTGAAAGTCGGACTATTTAATGGCAAGATTAATAATGTTGGATTGATTTGGTTGCAGATTTAAATTGAGGACCGATTTGGTGGCCTCGTACAAATTCGAGTCTTCGACAGTTTATTCAAAAAACAAATTCATCAAATGGAATGCATGTCAAGTTAAGAGACTTCTGAGCTTGTGCCATGGCGAGTACTGATTCCTAATACTATGCTAGGTCTTCATTGATGCAACATTGACGAGGCGAATGTCAGTACTGGTTGTTCGGTTCGTCCAATATGTTCGTAGTTCAATATAAGAGTTCGAATATTACGTAGTGGATCGTGGTCGGGTCACTTATCGCTATTGTTGCACTCTTTTTTTTCGATTTAAAGAAAAAGAATCCATATCCTTAGCCCTTAAAAGTGTGATCAAGTAAAAAGGTAAAATGGGAAGCTAAAATTCTATTCCTTTTCCATTCCATTTCCATGCAATTCATACCTGGCAAACGCAATCCAATAGATTTCCCATTCCTTCTTGTCTAAGGATTCTGCTATGATATTGCGCGTAGAGTGGGAGCAAGATATCCATCATAACATGGAAAGTTAATAATTTTGCTAAAAGGATAATATACGGAAAATAATAAAAAAAAATGGAATAACTTAATAATTAAGAAGTGAACCATTTTGTTTTTCCTATTAATTAGAACAAAGAAATTATACCAGTAGACAACTGTATAAATCGAGAAAATCTTAGATGTTCTAGCCTCAAAGTGTATACTAACTGAATAAGATATGCGTCTATTTCATGAGAAAGTCCACGAGGTCGGAGATCCGATTGCCATACTGAGCACACAGCCCTCAGTGATGACACATGTGCATGCGTTTTGCACGTGGATTTACTTGCATTCATAAACATGTGGGATATCCATGGGTCTGGGGAGAATGAACCGCCCATCACAATGACGTGGTGAGAAGCTAACAGTGGAATTGTTTTGATTAATAATATTTTCGAGCCTCGTGTGAATAATGCTCATTTACTGTAATCTGACCTATGCTCTCTCACGTCAGTATTTGCATTGAAGTAGGATTACCAATACGAGCTAGTTAAAGTGGTAAGATACCTACTTTCATCCAGTAAATGTCCCGGATTCGAATATTTGTTGATGGAGAAACATCATGTTAAGAGAGTCTTACCTCTTAATAGGTCAATTCGACTCAAACTGAATTAATTAGTAGTTTAAATAACTTTCTGGATGGTAGCAATGTGCAAAAAAAAAAAAAGGAAAGAAAAGAAAAGAATCTCTCCTACAAATCACTGGCATTTTCACTTTGATTTGATCCTTGCAACTCCTGTTCTTCCGATAAAACACCATCTTCCTCGCAAATTCAATTACCATCAGCCATGGCTTCTCCGCCCAAGGCGATTGCTTTCCTCTTGCTAGTGCTTTGCCTCGCGAGGAGCCCGGCGACCGCTGCCATTCCCGAACTCCGCCGTGCTCTTCTCAGGTAAAGTAATCGGATGAGTTTGCCTCTTCATGGCTATCAAGGAAATTTTCCGGCCGAAAGTGCACTGCTTTCTATACAATACGTAGTTTAAATTTTTGGACGAAAACAGACTCGATTTTTTTGTAAGGCTACCAATAGGAATATAATTTCCGAGTGTCTTGACTAAGGGTGATCGGGCCTCTCTGTATTTTTTATGATATTCGGAACCTATCATATCTAAGACTGGTTCCTAAAATTTATAACAAGACACTACCCGAAACTTCTATTATACCATAGGTTCCGGGAACTTGGTTAGAACATGTTTTTCTTCACATAAATAAAACTAAAAATCCAAAATCAACTAATTAAGCAATTATCTAATATTTTTCTTCCTTGATATGCCCAAAGAATGTTAAAAATAGCCAAGAATGCTATAGGAGGGAGGTTTTTGTGATCAGCAAAACTCTTGTGGCAAGAGAATGGAGATTATTGGATGACAAGAACCGAGGAAAGTGTGATAGTCAAAAGAGGTTAGAGGTTCGAACATGGAAACAGAGGGGTAGAATAAAATACTAGGATAAGATGTTATATTTTTAAGTTTTTATTTAATATATAAATATATTTGTCAGTTTCGGTTCCTGGTTCCCGGTTCCATGTATCATATTTAAGGGAATTGGAATCAAAATATGTTTTAACCAATTCCTTATTTTTCTGTCCGGAATCTACTGGCCTTGAGGTCGGTAATATGACACAAGCCCCAGCCCAGCTGAGGTTTTTTCCTTCCTTTGTCTCCTCTAATTTAAATACAGTGAAGACTCACCGACAGTCTGCTCATAATAATTTCACTGGATGCACGTAATGGATTTGACGTCGTTCTTTCTTCCTTTTCATTCTCTTTTCTTACTATGAAACCTCAGAGGTGCCGCATTATCCGAATCTCTTCCATCGTCGTTGCCGTTGCCGGACCCTGAGGATGCAGAGATCGGGGCATTTATCGGAGGGAAACTCTTCTGCAAACCACCTCGTCCTCCGATCAATCCCGGCCGAATTCTGCCACCGGGGCCAGACCACAGATGAATCTTGGATCTCCTTCATGGACATACAAATCTCTGTCTGTGCTAATAATGCCCGGTTGTCTGGAGTAACAAGGAAAACTTCTCAATGATATTTCATGCTGAAAGAGGTTGTGATTGATATTCTGTTTTTTTACCTTGATTGTGTTTCACTAAAATTTACATGGTAAATAGCTAAAAAAAAAAAAACCAATTTACTGTTTTCATCACGAGATTTTTCCACTGTATGGAAATCACAAACTATCGATTCTGTGTCTGGCTTAAGACACCCGTTTATTAAACCATCCAAATCAACGGAAAAAACTAGCGTGCCAGGGTAGCGGTAATGATGTGGATGATGAGTCTGGAGCAGATACGATCAGAGACAAACTGAGAAAAAATTATTTGTAATTGCGTATTTACCATACAGACGCGGCGGTCAGTTGGACTTCTGATTACTTAACATCTTTTTTTTGATTGACCTCCTCTTTTCTTTAATTCACGGGAGGTCAAATTCAGATTCCTGTTCCATTTTTTGAGTGTCATTTTCGGCTTAACCTAACCAAGTAACCAAGACCCGAATCACGCTCCGTAGGATTTGAACCTACGACATTGGGTATATGATCTGTTTGAAGCTGCCACTAGTATGAGAATGATGCATAATTATTTTCGTATTGGGGGAGTAGCAGCCGATCTATCCAGATCATGAATGTTTGGAATCCATATTATGCAAGGACACATTGCTTTTGCTAATTCGAAGATTAAATCAAAATTTTCAAATTTTTATTCAATCCAGTTATAACTGATCCCAAGATGAAAAGAATTAGAAAAAAATCTATTGGAGTAGAAGAAATCGGTAAAACAATTCCTTGGTAGTCATACAAATTACTCAAAAAAAGGAATAAAACAAATACAAGAGGATGAAATATAATAATTCAATAAAATTTAGAGAAAATATGTGAATTGGATTATTCTATTTTACCATATGAATTCACCATATTACTTTTCCATAAAATTTCATCATCTCAGCAGATTTTCTGGATCTGTCCCTGTGCAGTAGCATGAATGCCATGGTCTTGATCAACT